>CM018682.1:19705103-21140103 GCA_009363875.1 Mikania micrantha | reverse complement strand
TTTTTATATGGAATTTTACAAATATATATTATATACACACATCAATATCAATAATTTAATATAATATTTCAAATAATTTTAAAAAATATACTTAAATATACTAAAAAAACACTTTAAAGTGCAAACTTAAACACTGAGTTCAAAGTTTAGAGATAAATTTCGATGTTAACTGCCTGGATTCAATGTTTTAGAGACATATTAAAGATTTTCGGTAGATAAATGTCTAAATAATCATGAAATTGGTCCCTTTTTACCATAAAAAAGTCAAAAAAAGTCAAAAAAATGAAAAATAAAAATAAAAATCTGATCAGGCCTCCTAGGCCGCCTAACACCGCCTAGGCCAAAAATTAGACAGTAGATGGGTGCCTAGCGCCTAGGCGGCCGCTTAGGCCGATTTTTACAACACTGCTATTTATATATCCTTTAAAAAAGTTATGATCCATTACATTACATTACATGAGTAAAAGTTATACGAATATAATGTGTATAGATGATGGAAGTGGTATATCAATATTATGATCCATTTATTTGTTATAATCTAATTTGTTCTTTTCAAGTTTAAGCTTTTATTTTTGCAAATATAATTCTTTATAAAATTATATAAGAACAATCACATTATTTTATCTATCCTCATCTCCAAAGTTTAAATAAAAATCATTATTTTCTAAGTAATGTATCCCTTATTTACTAAAAATCTCTTATATTTCATTCCTCTCTCTCTCTCTCTCACACACACATACGTATTTCGGCTAAAAGCTAACATGTTTAATTTTTAACAAAACCAAATTAGTTAATTGGGGTTTCGTGCTTTGCAATCAAAATACATATTTGTTTGTGTTTCGAGAAAAATCCCAGTGATCCTTAGGGATAATGAAATTATGAACGAAAGTAAATAATATATCACATAAGATTTATACGAGAAAAAACTCTGAATCTCTTAGAATTGCTGCCATAAAAACCTCAGGAGGTGACAATAGTCACTCTCCATTGTTTATATTAAAATAATCAAATAAAATACAAGTGCTCAGAGCTAAAATTATCGATACTAAGTAAATTCAGTGTTTGTGAATACAAAAAGCGATCGTAGTAGGTAAGTTTGTAGATGTCCTATAACTGATCATAGCTCTCTCCTTTTATACATGGAACCGTAACAACAGCTATATCCTAGGTGTTCTGAACTTTCATCTATTAGACTATGTGTAGTGGTCACCCTACTGAAATCCTTCCTCATTGAAATTTTCTGCCATGTCATCACACAACTGAAAACCTTAAAACCCCACAGTGGTTACCCCATTGAAAAACCTTTCTCACTAGGTCACATCATCACTCTCAAAACCCGACATTGGCCAATCAAAAACGAATGAAGAAAGCGGGGAGCGGGGCTGCTTTGGGTGAAATATGAGAGCCGCCAGGGTGGTGGGGTGGTGTGCCCGCCTACCCCGCTGAAAGGAGGCATGCCGCGGGGAGCGGGGAGACCGTTACGCATGGTCTAAAGCCGCTCTTATTTTGACTCCTTCGTATGACCATTTTCAATGCCATGTTGTCCACAAACGTGCACATGCTGAATCATCGAGACCAGTTCTTTAGGGCTTGTCATTGAAAACCAACAAACATACATATTCATTTCAAACGAGAAGACTAAAGCTATTAAATAAACATAAATTATTAATTACCATCGGACACAAACTTATTAAACCATTCAATTAAATGCTTATAAGTGACAAATGTCTCACCTTTTTCGCAACACTTAGCTTACTGTTAATAGCCCTTAAACTAGAGGTGTACCAAAAACCAGTTTTAGAACCGATCATACCTAAACCGATAGGTATATGCACGTGGTTCTAGTTTTTCAATGAAATCAAAAGGTTCAATTATCCGAAATAAGTTTCTAAACTCATGGATTTATCGACATCAAGTTTGTAAAAAAATTATTTTTAGCAATTATAATATAAAAAAAATGATAAAAGCCTTTTGTTTGTTTATACTCCTTTTATACCGGACGCTGCCTGAGAATGTTTCCTTTTGCCCAAATGCGTGGGTTGTTGATTTGGAAAGTCATGGGAGATGCAGTCTAAGTGGGTCTTCTATAAAATCTTATGAATCAAGCACGACACACTCCTCTTAGATATCATTAAGTCTGAAAAAAGTGATTGTTCTTGTGTATTGTTTCGGGTAAAAATTAACAAATATAATTTTTAGCAAAACCGAATTAGTTTAGTGGGGATTTGTGTTTTACAATCAAGAAAACAGTTTATGAGTAAAATTCAGTAAAAATATCCTTAAGGATCCCTAGGGATATTTGAGAATATGAAACAGAAAAATAGCCAAACACACTAGATTTATACGAGGAAAAGCCCTTAATCCCTTATGATTGCCGGCATAAAACCTCGGGAGGTGACAATTGTCACTCTGCCTTGTTCTTATTAATGTAATTAAGCAAAATTACAAACAAAGAGCACAATGATCGATTACTAAGTGTTGCTAGCCTATGAATATTGTGTATATAAAAAAAGTAGAAGTAAGCAAGGTGTATCCGGTGTGTGTTCCTAGATCGGTCATTGCCTCAATTTATATAACAAAAATTACATAACAATAGACTATGCGGTTCCACTATTTCCGTTCCAGTCCTGGTCATGCGCCAAGTCAGTCCACGTTACCGTTAATGGCTTCTCCACTTTATCCATGTTTTTCTCCATAATCCGGCAAAATAGGAATATTATTTTCTATTGGCCTGTTGAATCAATTTAAATATTAGCAGCACGTGTTGAATCAATAAATAACAATAATTAATATAATATCATTATTTATTATTTAAGTCATCAGATCAAAGAAATTTATATACGCAAATATTCCTAGTTATTCCGAAATATTCCATATCCCGAATTATTCTTAATTATAAGGCAAACTTTTACAAGCACAACATGTATCATGGAAACTCTTTGTAGGTGGGAATACGAAATAACCATAGCTCCTGACTTGACTGGTGGTGTATCAACGCTAATGCTTGACCAACCATCGGGAGAAGCAAATACAACGATTTGATTTTCCATCTCTTTGATAGATTGGAAGATAAATCCCTCGTCTAGCCTTAGAAGATACACGGCTAATTGGAACAGGAATTACTGGAATTGAAATCGAGCAAAAGATGATAAAAACCGATCAAAACTCTGTCAAAAACTTGAATCTAATTGAAATCAGTTATTGACTTTGTTAACCAAAATTGAAACTGATTTAGGCACATAACAAGTTTAGTATGAGTTTAAACAACAACAACAACAATATATATATGTTTCTTAATCCCTAAGTTATTGACCCTAATATTTGTCTATATATACTAGCAATATAATTGTTATATTTGAGTGATAAACATAGACCCTAATTGTAAATAGTGAACCCTAGATCACTTCAATTAAAACATTTTAAATTATTGTATTCTCTATTTTCTTTTTTGTTCAAGTTCAACATCATGTGTATTAATGGCTTCCGTGAGTCATTGGTATCCTAACATTTATACTGTTAATGTCCCTGCATTTTTCGAATAGCAAATCTTTTCACTTTTTTACTGCTATTTTAGAAAGTAACAACTCAACATACCATGGTATCATTGGGATACGTCATTTGGTAATGTCCTTACATCTTTAAACACGTTAATCTTTATTGTTCATCGTTAGATTTGTTTCCCCATTTGCAGCTTGTTTTCCAAATGTACCTTGGAGGGTTGAAGTAAAACCCTCTCGATCATCTATAACACCTCTCAATGTTTCGCATGTATCAAATGCTAAGGTAAAAGTAAAGACTGTTGATGTTGTCATGTTTTAAAAAACCTATTTTATAATTGATTTTATAATTTAATTCAACAACTTTGCTAACCAAGAGCGTGTTTTACTACCTTTTGATCCCGCAAATATATCTCAAGATTTATAGGAATAATGAAACAATCCATGATAAGATTATAATGCCATTATGGCCTTCTCAACCATTTTGAAGACCTAAGCGGAATAAAAATCCAAATTCCTTCACCACAAACCTTTACGAATATTAGAAAGAAAGACATTATATTCTTATTGCATTCAGAGTCTACAAACTAAGAAAAATTCACATGATAAAAAAAACTCGACTACATATAATTTTTTTTCTAAATTAAAGAATCTAAACTCTTGCTTAGGTTGTTTAATCTATAAAACCGGCTAGCTACATGTAGCATAGGCCTCCGTAGCCCATTTCTCTTCCATCAACTAATTAAATATTATTTTTGAAAATGATTAAAGATTCAACTCAAACAGAGAAGTTTTTATGTTTTATGTTTCTATACTTTTGTAGTAAATACAATAATGTTCAATTGAAAACTGATATTAGTTAAGAATTAAAAGCAATTTTTTTCAAAAATTGAAATTCAAATGTTAGCTTAAAATTTGTTGGTTTAATATTTTGTTAATTATAGCTTTTGATTATTTAAATTTTAGACTAATATAAAATATATTTCCAGGTGACAAATTCGGATAGGTAATGATAAATTGACCGATGGTTGAAATAATAGTTGATTATGAATGCTTCCATAAATAATAGAAACTAGTAAATTGACCTACGTGTTGCAACGGGTGACACAATCAAAACTTACGTGTTGCAACTTCATGGTACGATTAAACAAGCATATTGTTGCAACTAGTTGGTTTTAAAGATACAAACATAAATAGAAAACATCATTTGGTCCTATAAGTAATATCACATCATGTGTGTGTTTACGATTTCATTATACATGTTGCATATTAGGTACATAAGAGATGTATTGGGTTACATCAATAGTTTAAAAGATTAAAACATATATAATGGTGAGATGTTATTTAGTCGGTGTCAGTATTTGCTTATTTTTAACGAACAACACTGAACACACCATTGAAAAGTTAAGGTATGTTGTGATAAGGATAAGATGTAAATAACTTTACCTTTACCCTTAGAAATAGAAAGAATGCTTTCAATAAGACCCTCAGCTCATAATGTCAGATTAGCCAACCAACCAATGCTTTTAACATTATTTTCACAAAAATTAGGTAAAATAACGTTAATATTAGTGCAATATTACTTTGCTTTTCAAGAGCCGACTCATGTATATATTATATGCACGCATCACAAAGGGCGTACCCTGAGTATGATTTAAAAATAAAAATCACTTGGTTTTAAAGAGTAAGAACCAAACACTAAAGTGACTTGGTACCATATGGATTGCTTACATCTGTAATTTAAAAAAAAATAATAATAATAAATTAACAACATAATAAACCAAACCGATAAAATAATCCACATTCAATATTGTACAGTTGTCAAATCCAGCTTTAAAGAAGGAGCTAGCCCAAAGAATCTTATGTAAATAAAGAAAGCACAAACCTATTAACAGTCACAAATACACATGTGGATATTCAAGCATCTATATCACAATGCAATGCTGTCTTGTTACTTTCTAACCATTTTTTCTAACTGCTGAATATGTCAAATTTTGATCAATCAACAGCCATTAACAACTGAATGTTATATTTGGAAGAACAATGGCACACAGGAAGTCTTCATGTTCTTATAATCAGCATATTAGTTTCAGTGTGTTTTCTTGTCAGATGTTTGCTCCTGATGTTCCACAGGAAAAAGAGACAATATTCGCATTCTGGGAAGAAAATGATAATGAAGAACATAAATTTAGCATAAAACTGGTAATGATGCAAGCAATGATAACTGACTTTTAAAATTCTTGCAATTTAATATCCAACTTTCTTTAAAAATATTTTCACCTTGTATCAAAGCAGATGCGACAATTTCGGCCCATTTACTTTTGAACAATAAATTTGGGTTCTCTCTTAAATATCTAGTGGGTAAAACTGGTAAAAGAAAATAAATTTAGGGCATTTACATATTTCTCCTTGCTAATATCATTTACTATGTATATACCTAAGTAAATAAGTCAATTACATATTTACCCTTTCAAATATACTAGTCAGGGGGAATATGTAATTGATTTTAAGGGTTGGATACAATATGTAATAAAGGTTCTTACTAAGGGGGTATATATATAAATTCCATTATTAAAAAGATCAATATTATTATTAAAAATATGATGTTTGTAACCATATGGTCCATATTTGGCACAATAATTAATAAAAAAAAGAGTTGGGCACTTGGGGCTCTTGAGAAATGATTTAGTTGTATTTCTATGGATGTCTAGAAAATAGTGTTTCTGCCAGCAATATGCGGAGCCTCTGGTTCAACAACTTTATAAATCTAGAGAAATGAATTTGAAATAATTGTTTAGCAACCAAAAAAGAACCAATTGTTTGACAATAATAAAACTTTTGAGTGAAATGCTAGTCAATTTTTATGACACAATATGTAAAAAAATTAGATTTCTTACAATAACTTATCTGCAGCATAAAATATAGGAAGCTTTCCCAATTCTTGACCTCTCCATTCTGTTTTATCAGCATTAACTACACTGTCAGCATCTGAGCCTGCTGCGGTCAAAACAAACTGGAACATAATATTAGTGTCATAAAATTTTAATCAAATTCATTGTCACAATCCTAATAAAGATTTTAAGCCCGTGACAGTCAGCGTCGCTTGTAAGCATGTAAAAAAAATAACTGAAAATTCTGAATTTGTATAACTAGTTTTAGAAGTATTTGCATACAGAAAGATTGGTATTTACCATTGGAAAGAGTACTGCCATTACTCCATAACTCACTAAGGGAGAAAAAAAGAATATAGCCAGAACACAAGGAGATCCTGAAAGTAGAAATTTGAAACTCACATCAATCACACTCTAACATCTTAATCACCCAAAAAAAAATGGAAAATTAAAACTTGTGTCACCCTTACAGTTACATTATCATGTTCAATAAGGATTATATTTAAAATTGATGGCTTTTTACTCAATAAGTAACCATGGTGCACAAGTAGTAACATAATCCCGTGATTACCATTAACTTTTCCCACCGATCAAGAATTACACGCAAAAGTTAGTTTGGTACCAAGAAGGGTTTGACTCAGTATGGGCACATAGTTTTCTAGATAACAGACTCATTGAACATGCAAACACAAACTCTTTCAGGAGGAGGAGAGTCATTTGTCATATCTTAGTTCAAGTTTCTTTTTTGGTTAGGGGTTTCACATGGTTGAAAGTTGAAACCAAAAGAGCTGCTGCATGTAAACAACCAAATATGAATAAGAAATAAAAACCAGAAAAATACCAAAACCAGCAAAGAATGCCCAGTTTGACTCAAAAAAGTCAAGCCTTTTATCCAATCTCAGGCCAGAGAAGTTCCATTTGTACCTACGAAATTGTAAAGCAACAATGATTTGACATGTGGCAACTAATATTAGTATTGCAGAGGAAGCAATTTCGACCCATTTACCTATGAATAGGAGTATAGGACAATTATAATTAGATTTTAAAATTCAAAAGGATTTAAAATCTGACATAAATAAAAACAGGTCAAAGTCAAACCTTTCAAAAGACGCTCATTTCTGAAAATGGGCACTTATTGCAGAGAATCTCCTAAATTATTTTATTAGCAAAATTATATTATTATCAATGAAATAAGATAATTTCTAATTTTCTATAATCATTTTTGGCACATGAACAGTTCAAAAAATATATAGCAAAAAAATAGGGCTTTAAATCAACCCAATTCGCCATTTTGCAAAAACTAAATAAAATAAAATAACCAGTCTGACCCGTTACCAAACCCACCATTAAGCCCCCTCTATTTTATAACAAATGGTAGCCATGTTGCCGGCACATACTCAAAGCAGTAATATGCATACATCCATGAAAGAAGTACAAAATTGAGTGCCTTCCCAATATAAGGAACAAATCCTGTGAGATAGACCTGTTACAATTCCATTATTTTCAGCATATATTACCAAAGAGTATAATCTAAAACAAAATTCTAACATGATAAGTGAAAATATATATACCTCCAAGAAGAAAAAGGTCAGTAGGAGGATTGAATACCCCTGTTCTGCTATTCCTATCATGACCCTGCAAAAATATAATATTAAAGCAACTAAATGAGCAAGTGAGCAACACTCATGACTACAAGATAACATGCATCTAAAGTATATAATCGTACCGTCCAAGGTCAGTTGGTTTATCAACAGGTGTTGCATTTTGTGAGGTTGAAGGCTCTCTTTGGCTAGATTGAATTAAGTTGGCTGGCCCATCTTTTGCAGTAACCGTAAGACCAAATTGAGCAATATCATTATACCTATAGAAGTTATATGCATGTATACACATATAAATATAAACCAGCAAGGTACAAAAAGCAACAATATTATCTACTCTTAAGAAAAGAAATGTACCAGATAGTGCTTAAAATAAAACTGAATATGTACAAAGGGTAAAACCATAGAGCCTGTTAAAAAAAAAAGAAAAAAAAACATATCAATAGATCTGTAATGCTAAGAGTGCATAAGAAGAACTACAAATGGCACAAATGGTTTCAATCCCATAAGAAATTCAAAATCATGAGTAAAAGTGAAAAACTTAAAAAAAAAAACATATGCATCATTAACTAAAGGGAGAGAATCATTATTAGACAATGATCAAGCATTTTCATTTAATAGTATCAAAGTTCAAACAAGTATAAAAATGTAGGATTAGTATTTAGCAGGGAATGGTATCAAAAGGTTTCTAGTTTCAAACCAACCTCATAGAATTCTTAGTATGACGTACAAAACAATATGTGTAACAACAAATGAATATAGTAGGTGTGCAAAGGATGTTAAAACCTTGATTCTATATATTTCGTGGTGAGGGAATTGTAGGAAGCATGGCAATTCACAATTCAAGAAATCTAAATGATTATAAACATATACGGCGTTTAAAGACAATTACACTCATAATTTGAGCCAATTTTCCTATTGTATACTCACATAAATAAGTTGCAAGAGTCCAAGTCGTAAGAAGGCATACAATCTTATAGGCATCTCTGATATGCATTGTTCTTGATATCCATCAGGAATTCCACAAGGTAATATCCGTTCTAGCGTTGGAAGGATAAGATATCTCAAAATGAAAATACTGCAAAACAACACAAATTTAAAACACCCAACAGATTAGAAGATCATAATGGGATTGAAATTTATTAACAATTAAAACATATACATCAAAAATTTACGAATTTTCTTTTTATTTTTCTGTACTGGGTGGTACTGCTGGCCAATAGGAGGCTGGGAGCCTTGTTGCATTACAAAACCTCAAAAACAATATGTAGTATATGCTTCTTACATAATAATCTGACTATGTATTTTAATGTTATCAATGATGTTGATTTTCCAACAATTTTAATTAAGGATTGCATGGAAACCCCGGTATCACTTTTAATCAGAAGTGGTCATGGTTTTAATCAAGGTTAAATCTTTAATCAGAGTTGATTCATTGGTTATGGATACTCACCCAAAGATGTGAGTTTTGACACACAACCTTTATTAGCATGATGTGCAATGATCTATAGCCCAAATATACTATGATCTGACTGCAATCAATAGGGCAAACCTCGTGCATGAGGCTCTTGCATGGGCAAACTTGGGACTGATTTACCATGCCTTTCTCCATGAGGTTGTTTCCACACCTGTAACCTCCATGTCACATTGCAGCAACCCTACCGTTTTTCCAAGGTCCCTCCCAAATAGGAAATTATGCAAAATTATACCTTAAACTCAAGTTAAATAGCTTCATAATTAAGGTATACTTACTCCCATTCATCCCAAAACCAATTGAACTTTAGAAATAAGAGTTTATAACTAATAATCTTTTAAATTCAACTATGACAAAGAATTCCCTTGTTTCTCACCCAAAATGCTCTAATTCTTATACGTTTAAAAACTGGACACCAAAACCAATACCACTTTCGATTTTTGAGATTATGACTAATAATCTTTAAAATTCAACTATGAAAAGATTTCACTAGCTTCTCACCCAAAATGCTCAAATTATTATGCATTTTATAATTAGATATAGTAACCAATGTTTATTTTACAGAAACAAGCATTCCTATACAACTCAAGTTCAAAAGTAATTCACCCCCATTATATCAATTATAACCTAATTTGATACAAAGGTAGGATCAATCAACCTAATTTTACAACATCAACTTAAAAACAGAGATCACCTTCCTAAAAAGATGAACCCGTTCAATAGGAAGCACTGTCCAGTTCGGATCATCAATTGCTTAGACCTTCAGAATCAAACAGAGCAAAATTAACCAACAAGCAGTTGAAACTGAAGATAAAAGTAGCGTAAAAGTTCGAATCAAGAAGAAAACCTGAGGCAGTATATGGCAACCCTATGTAGACAGCAAGCTTCTAGGAAACCCTCGAGCCATAGGACCGAAGCAAGCTTCAATCTTGTACGGTAACGTGTTATCAAAGGGGCAAAGTTTTCCATTACTGATTTCGGGTATTTTTTGGGAGAAAGATGACAATTTTTTTTCACAGCAAGTTTGATTTTATCGGTCCCCTCTAATATAATAGGTTTAGTTCCTAAAGTTTTTGACTTTGATTTTACATGTTTCTTTTGGAACATACTTCTATTTTTTTTACTTTTAATCATTTATATTTAAAAAAATTTCAAAGATTGTTTTTTATGTTTAAAAATGCTAAAATTAATCCTTTAAGTTTTCAAATGTTACAACTCAGTCATTTCTCGTTAACTTTGTTAACTATTAACATGTTAAATGACTATATCCGAACATTTATGTAAATATAAAAAACAAAATGTGGAATTTACTTAATTACATATATGATTTTTTTTACATGTACGCCCGTATTCTGTTAAAATTTAACAAAGTTAACAAATAAAGAACCAAGTTTGCAACATTTTGAAACTTAAAAGACTGATTTTTACATTTCGAAACATAAATGACCAAAAAGTTAAATTTACTCTTTTTTTTATAACTGTAAGAACCTACTTAAATTGTAAACTCTTTGGTCCTCTAAACCTGATCAAATGAGAGGGACAAATACAATGCGACCGCAAACAACTGGGTCGATGGCTTCCAAATAAAATCGCTCTAAGTGTAGATTGAACAGAGATATCTATAAAAAAAAATGAAACAAGTTAAAAATTACATAAAAAGTAAGAGAGCAACATCATTCTAGCCAAGATAAATTACATGGTTTCCATCTTTCTTTAATCCAATTATATGAGAACAAAAGAATATGATCGATAGTTTTGAAAGGCAATCAATATCTCTTATGAAAATATTCAAGTTCGAGCCTTCCGAATCATTCAATAGTAGCATAGATACAAAGATTGTTTAAGTTGTCGGGTATTAAGACATGCATACATGTATTCAGTATGCTTGTTAGTTTGTAAAAAAAGGATCTCATGGAATTTTCATGCATTTTTCTTTTTTTATACGTATTGTTTTTATATAACTTTATAGCATATAAAATATTTTAATAACATCATCAAATTATAAAGGTCCAAATTTAATGTGAAATAGTATTGGGATCTATGGTAGATAACCATATAGACATAAATGATATTATGATTGTCAGTTTATGTGCGAAGAATCATAAGGGCAACGATGACACATTATAATTTTCGGTCTATGAGTTGTAACCATGGGGAAAATTATAATCACAATCCAAGACACCTACATACATGACTTTATAGCTTGACTATGTGATGATTATGTTACATGTGTAAGTCTTTGTTTCAACAGTTTGTTGATAACGATGATTAAAACAGGTGTTGTGTATATGATTATGAGGGGACGGTTGAACTCCCGTCTTAGGTGTCGTTCTACCAAGCCGTTAAAAAAAATGTATATGATTATGAATGATAACCACGTGATTGCTAAAGTAGGGGTAACAAAAACATGTCAAAACGGCTATCATTTTGACTATGTAAAACTCAAAGCATCTCACGTCATGAGAGCAACAATTGAAAGTATAATCTATATGTACACACTATATTATAATATATATTTTAGGGACAAAAGTGATTTAATCAAAACTAACAAGTTTATTTAAATGCAATTTTTAAATTAAAATGTACAATCCTTTAAAGTACAGTATTATTTTCTTTACTTTTTAGCTTTCTTTTAAGAAAAGAAATGAGACAAGTGACTATAATAGAAAAACGTCTTCAAAACAATTGAATTACTTCTTCACCCTTTTAACTAGGTGACTCTTTTGACATATTTGATTTTTTAAATTGAGATTTATAACATAATAGTCATTTTACTTAAATATTAAAACTAAACTAAAAAATTGGATTAATGAGCCACACCATCTTCTTTTTTTTTCAATCCAAAACAGAAACATACAACTTGTATTATTTTTTCTTAAACCTTTGTTACATTAATTAATTATTTAAAATATTAAGTAAAAACACAAAATGCATATATTTGGTCCATCTTTTTTAAACGGATTAAGATGATTATTCAAACAAAATCTAATATACTTAACAAACATAAAATATCTTCGTGATGATTATTCAAACAAAATATAGTATACATAACAAACATAAAATATCTTTGTGATGTACAAAATTTCGTGATGTACAAAGTTCATGTTGGAAATTTTAATCTTAAAAAACGAAGGTTGTCAAATATATTAAATTTAATTTAATTTTAAATGTAACCACTGTAACATCACTGTATTTCAGGTTGTCCGTACGTCTGTATGATTGTACTGTTACGACCTGATATAATAATTATTAATGATAATGAATTACTGGATGCATGATTTGATGATTATCACTGTTATTGGCCGGTATACATATTTAGAAAATATCATTATACGCGTAAACCATGGGAAGTTTAGTTGTAACCCAACTAAACAGAACCAGAGAGTTTATCGCAGATGAATACACAGATTTATGGATGTTGGGATGGAATGGAAAGAAATTAGAAGTTGGTTATGTTTTGGTTACTAAACATAGCCAAAGACACATGGTCATGGTTTATCGAAATAGCGGTGGGACGGTGTTGGGGAGGTTGCGATCTACCCCTGCATATGCCCTATACATATGCATATTTCGGTCTATCATGGATGTGTCAGTGATATAGTTTAGTGGGTTCTGGATTGGGAATTACAATATTAAAGTTAATAAAGTAATGGAAGTTGTGATAGAAACAATTACGCGATGGTGATGTTACGAGCATAACTAAAACACGAATATTAATCCAGAAATATTAACTTGATAAATGTATTCGCGTGAGTGACGATTCACACGAATATAATTATTGAGAATAATATTCTGAAACGATATTCCACAAATCGTAAATCGAATCGAAATACGATACGAGCGTTGGATTCGGAAATGTGACGATCTTTACGAATACGTACGTGAGTAACGCATTTCGACGAGATAACTAAATAATATCTAACGATAACAAATTAATAAATGGAAATTTATAACGTTTATTAGGAAACACAACCTAAAACAAAACCGAATAAATTGTGTTATTTAAATAAATAAATTAACGAAAATGAAACGGAATCGTTCTACGAAACCATTTATTTAAAATCATTTTATTTAAAACGAAACTTATTTATTTAAATGTTTTATGCCTTGAATATGATTTACGATTAAAAACCGAGTATTTAAGTATTTTTATCGCGATAAAGACGAGACCGAACACGTGGTGATTACACGCGATAAAAGAAGGGAAACCTCCTTCTTCTTCCTTCATTTTCAAAACCCTCTCTCTCTCTCTCTCACTAGATCCACAAATCCATCACTACTTTCTCTCTCTAACTTCTCTTTACGATATCTCTCTCGTTTCTCAACCATTTCGCGAGATCTTGGTGTCCAAACGACCGCGTGATCGAGAAGAACAAGATTTCACGAAGAAACTGGAAGTTTGGGCGACTATTTGAGGTAAATCTGAAGTTTTATTCACGGTTTTGTTGTAGATCTCGAATTTTATAACTTGTTGATACTTTAATCGAACTAAACATTTAGAATCACTTAGTTAAACGTGTGTGGAGTATGTGAAAACCCTAGAACAGATCTGTAGCAGGATAGATACCAGGATGATGATGGTAGGATACACAGCTGGTTCGTGAAGGAGGCATAAGGGCCGAACCTGTACTGTATTTGGTTCAGATCAGGCGAACCTGTCGCCACCAACACCATGTTGCAGAACCTGCATGAGACCGAACCTTTCCCTCGTGAACGAACCCTATGTCGGACCATGAACCTGGCACCATAGAATCTTGTTCAGCGAATCTGTGTGCATGGGACCCGAACCTTCCTCAGCCTTGGCGAACCTGTTGCATCACATGGCTAGAACCTGCATGAGACCGAACCTTTCCCTCCTGAACGAACCCTATGTCGGACCATGAACCTGGCACCATAGAATCTTGTTCAGCGAATCTGTGTGCATGGGACCCGAACCTTCCTCAGCCTTGGCGAACCTGTTGCATCACATGGCTAGACGAACCTTGGGTGTGGTGTGCAGGGTGGCGAACCTTGATGCTTTTGCCGAACCCTTGGAGTCCACGAACCCTGGTTGCCCGGAGCCTTCTCAGCCGAACCATTTCTGAGTAGCGAACCAATAGGGGCGAACCTATGACATCATGTGCTACGAACCTTTCCATGTAAGCTCTAACCTAGCCGAACCCTACATAACTAACTGCATGCAGCGAACCTCACTTGTAACCATATACCTAGCCGAGCCTATGTGCAGCTAGGACCGAACCCTTTGTCGAACTAACTTAAGAGCTGTAAACCAACCACATGGGCGAACCAATGCAGTCCCGAGCCTTTATTTTTCTACTTGGTTTTATTATTTTGTTACTGGGCCGAACCTTTCCTTTTATAATTGGGCCGAACCTAGGGGGCTGTTAATAGGTTCGCTGACCCAATGGGTGTCAAGCCTAAGTCTTGAATTAATACTATGGGTAAACAAAAAGACCATGGGTAATTATGTATATGCATGCATGGAAATTTATAAGGACCACCATCTTTTATAAATAAAATCTAAGAATCTAAGTTTTGAGATTTGCATGCATTGAATATTGATATAAGTAATCTAGATATGATTTCAAAAGAATTACGAATTAACTTTCCTTAACGAAATTCATGATGGATAAATTAAGTGAGCGTTCATGCATGTATATTTATATATATATATATATATATAAGTGTACGATAGAGGTCATTACCTTGGAGTACTTTTATTTATGAGGATACGCGTAAGATATCATAGATTACTATCATTATTGGAGAATTATAGTTGACAAGATTAAACTATATTTTGATGATGAGAATTTTGTAACAGCGAGTAACATCTTAATTTAGATAAATAAACTAAATTAAGGGTATACTTATGAGGGTAAATTAAATAGATATGGTCACTCAATTATGATAAAACATTGATACTTATGATCACAAATACACGATAAATACAGGTTGTTGAGTCACTCTTGGTTTCACATACGCGAGCGCGCATCATACTAAAACATTGATTCTAAGGACTCAGGTGAGTTCTCATAACCTCCCTTTTAAACTGCTTTGTTTTAAAACTCGGAGGTGAAACATGTATACAAATTTTAAATATTATTTTGATAACACATGGATGATACATGTTTATCAATATGATATTCATAATATGGAATTATCATTATTTATGGATTATCACTGATTATTATACATCCGTGTGACATTGTCATCGACTACGGTCATTAACAATTATTACATGTATTGCCACTTGGATTATCACAACTCCATGAATCATTGTCTTTAACTTCGGTTAATTGCTTTGATTTCATGTATTGACACATGAGTTGCTTCCACTCCATGGATCATGTCTTTAACTTATGTTAGTCACATTAATTCCATATATTGTCACATATACTATTTGAGAATATTGATGTTTGAGATTTGTTGAATGGTTATGTGGTTGATTATCTATAATTGTCTATGATTATTTGAGATATGTGACTATGTGTTGGTTTATGTGTTTGGATTTTGTGCTGGGATGTTGTGCTGGATATTCTCACAGGTACTCATGTGGAATTTCTCAAGAAACTCTAAACTTTTGTAATCATTTTATAAAACCTTTTAAATATAAAAACCATGATTACTCACCAACTACTTCGTAGTTGACACTTGATTTTTACATGTTTCAGGGAATGAAGACAAGTAAGTAGGCAGGATAGCTCTACACTCTTTTGGGACATCATCACGTAGGATCTTGGACTTAGCTAAATAACTGAAATTCTGGCAATTAGAATTTAGTTAGATAGCTAAATCTCTTTTGCATTTGATGTAACTAATTCATGATAGACATGATTTTTGTGTAATTAATTTGGTTGATTGAATGATATGTGATGATTTAATTTAGATGCCCACAAGCTTTTGAACAATCTACACATCCCTCGTGGCATCCCGACGTTTCCGCCATCGGTCGGGGTGTTACAACCACTTTAATAATTTATAAATTTTTCAAACGTAGAATCCATAAGATGACTAATTTGAATTTATGAACTTTTGTAATAATACCTAAATGAATTAACAAATAAATCTATTTAACAAATTGTATAATTCAATAAATGGTGGATTGTTTAATTAAAATCCAAAAATCAATCTATACAATTAATTGAATGTAAAAGATATTTAAAAGTAAAAAAGATTAATCACTTGAAATAATAAAAATTATAAAAAAACGTGGATGAGTATTTTTTTACTAGTTAATTAACCATCAATTGATTATTATTTATTAATTAAACTTTAAAATCAAATAAATCTAATTAACATGTATAATTGAATGAGTGATGGATCGTTTAATAAAAAAAATCAATTTCTATATCACAAGATGGCCTAAAAGATTTGGGTAATTAGTAAAGATTTTGAACGACCAGTTTTTTGCAATGATTTTAGTGGTAAGATTTAGGTTAAACTTGTTATACAATGCATGATCGAAAAAGTGAACCAATTTTATTCCTAAGAGGGTCTTAATGTATCGACCTATTGTACACACGAAACATATTAAGGATAAACACAAAACATGTTAAAATCGTGTCATTTCGTGTTAACGTGTTCGAGTCTAAAATAAGAAAAAGTGTAAATTACGGATTTGGCCTATGTGGTTTAAGTGTGAACTATTTCGGCTCAAAATAGAATTTTCCATCAATTCAATCCATATGGTTTAAACAACTATCGGTTTTGCCTCCTCAAATTTAACTATTATAACGGTTTGACCCAAAATTTAGCTATGGTTGGGGGTAAAAAAACATTAGTTTTCTAAACCACATAGGATGAATTGATATACTATATTATTTAAAAAGTCAAAATAGTTAAAACATATAAAAAAAGGACTAAAACCGTAACTTTGGGTTCCAAAAGAAGTAACAAATTTTTGAGCGATTTAGAACCCTGATTTCCCGCACATACGAGAATCTCATTTATTTATCCGACCCAGTCCCTCTTAAAGCGTCATCTCTGTGACGCACTCGATCGTCAAATATAACTTTCTTTGAAACCCTAACAACTGCTCTCAAATCGACGTTCAATCCGACCATATTCAGCTCCAATCCGTCAACTGAAGGTACCAAATGTTCTCTCTTTATTCCATGCAATTTTGCTTCCAACTTACTGAATTGTAAATGGAGATTTGATGTTGATAGAAGCTGTTTACTTGAAGGGATTGTAGGGTAGTTTTTCAATTTAAACCCTAATAAGTAATCACTTGTCATTCCGCTAACCCTCATCGTTACACGGGATCGTTTTATTTTCATGTTTGATTAATCATATCTTCTATTTTCGTTTGATTATGACTCGATTTTTGTTAATTTGTTGAAATCGATCGATTATATATTTACGTCTGATATTCATTCCATCGATTTCATCCAAATCTATTTGCCTCCAATATGATCTAACAGGTTAGTTTGTTTTTCATCTATGAGTATTGGTATTTTTCTAATTTTGGCCCATTAAAGGTTTGTTATCGACTGTTTCTGTTTATGATTTTTTAGTTTTTCATGAAATTTTAGATTGTTTTCTATATTGGTTTAACATTCATGGGAGGCCCTGGGGGGAAACCCGACCTACGTCCAGGGCCCATTTAACGTAAGAGCACAAAAATTTTTATAATCGTTTTTAAATTATATATATTTACTTATATCTCTAAATACAAAATCGAAAAAACACAAGTTTATAATTCACTATAAGCCTTTTTTCTCAATACGTCCGGTACACTTGAATTCTCATGTCCGCCCTGTTAACATTAATATGATTGCTTGCTTATTATGTTATGTTTTTAGTGCTTTAATTTAGAGTTACTCCATGAATATGAATATTATTGTTTTTAAACTAATGCATCAATGGTGATATCTGATAACTGATTAACATGTTTTTTGGGTTTCGATTTACAGATGGGTCGTGCAAAGCTAAGAATGGAGCTTATCGTGAAAGAGAAGACCAGAAACACCACATACCACAAAAGAAAACTTGGGATCATAAAAAAAGCTAACGAATTTACCATTTTGTGTGATGTTGATACCGTCGTCATCATCTACCCTCCGAACTCCAACTCGCCGGAGATTTGGCCGGAAAACCCTGACAAAATAAAGAAAACCATCGCCTGTTACAGAACCAAAAAGGGCGAAACCGGCAAACGAACATACGATCTCAACGATTTCTTTCAAGACCGTAAGAAAAAGATTGAAGATGAGCTTGTTAAAGCCAGGAAGCGTAACATGGAAGCCAAATACTCAACATGGTTCGATGATCTCAACGGGTTAACCGAAGTGCAACTGAGACAGTTCGCAATGGGGTTGGAGAACCGGGAGAATTTGGTCCGAGCCCATCTCGAGTTCAAGAAACGAAACATGAACATCCAACTGCCGTATATGTTTGATCATCTTGAGAACAAGCAGCCGGTGGTTCACTATCAGGTTTTGGGTGCTGATCATCATGGTCACATGGGCCAACATCTAGTGAGCCATGAGTGGCTCGATGATGCACCGATGGCTTCGTTTATACCGTTGAAGCGTGAACAGATGGGGTTCGGGATAAAGGATCAAAAGTGAAATTTACTCTTTTTTTTATAATCGAAAGAACTTACTTAATTACGTGATAATGGGCCCTCTAATACGTGATTAAATGACATGGATAAATAAAACGCGACCATAAACAACTGGTGGCTTTCAAATAAAATCGCTCTAAGTGTAAATTGAACAGAGATATCTATAAATAATAAAATAAAACAAGTTAAAAATTACATAAAGAAGTAAGAGATCAACATCATTCTAGCCAAGATAAATTACATGGTTTCCATCTTTCTTTAATCCAATTAAAAGAGAAAAACAGAATATGATCGATGGTTTTGAGGCAATCAATATCTCTTATGAAAATAGTCAAGATCGAGCCTTCCAAATCATTCAAATAGTAACGTAGATAAAAGACGGTTTAAGTTGTCGGGTATTATGACATGCATATATACGTGTATTCAGTATGCTTGTTAGTTTGTTAAACTATTGGAGTTTTCATGCAATTTCTTTTTTTATACTTATAGTTTTTATATAACTTTACAACATATAAAAATATTTTAATAACATCGTCAAATTATAAAGGCCCAAATTTCATGTGAAATAGTATTGGGATCTATCAAACTAACAAACGATTTTGATAGGATAAATGATTAGGGACAAAACTGAATGAATCAATGGATGAAAGTTACCAATGTTGTCAGAACCGGACCGGTCGGATTGGGAACCGGGTGGTCGACTGGACCAAAAAACACTTGTGAACCGCCCTCAAGGGAACCGGTCGGTTGAAACGGTTCACCAGTCGGACCGGGAATCGGTTCACAGGTCGGACCGGGTTTTAAGTTTTTTTTTTAACTAAAATCCAAATAATTAAACATTAAAATCAAACTTATATTTTTTTAACATGATTATGTTTGTTTAAATGTGTTTATTATTCTATAATTTCTTTTGAAATATTTTATATATTTATTAAGTCATCCGGGTTCTTGAATCCGGTCTGACCAGTAACTAATAAGATGTCCGATTTGATGTCTGATCCGGTTGTATATAAAAATATTGCAAATTACTCAATGCATGTCATAAGAACAACATGGTTAGTGTAATCTATATTCACGCCCTATATTATAATATATATTTTAGGAAAAAAAGTAATTTTATCAAAACTAAAAAGTTTATTTAAATGCAATTTTTAAATTAAAATTTGCATTCCTTTAGACCGGTGGGTGTGCCCCGGGATTGGGCGTGATTGGGCGTGATTGGGGCGTGACACCGCCCCCTTGTGGCGTGAGTAGGGGCGTGGGTAGATGGCGTGAGTGGGGCAACGGTCTAGGAATCCGTTGGACCCCAAACCACTCGACCGTTACATTATTAAAAAAAAAATTTATAAACGTATATATACAACCATCACACACTGATTTTTTTCTTCATATCACACACTCTTTAATCTTCACATCACACAAAAAAAAATCAAACAAAAAATCAGTATTTTTATAAAAATGGAGTTTTTTACAGGAAGATGACGCTTTTAGTGAAGACGAATATTTTTTAATCGAAGCCGCACAACTTACTCTCGACATCATCCGACAACAAGTTGAAAGACCTGTTCTAACTAGAAGAGCATAAATTAATCGAGGTCGTCTTGGAGCTCACGCACGTCTTGTTGAATATTATTTTTCAGAAAATCCGAAGTACCCCGAACATTTATTTCGGCGTCGCTTTCGTATGAGTTGGAATCTTTTTTTGTAACATCACTGTACTTTAGGTCGTCCGTACATCCGTACGATTGTACTGTTACGACCTGAGATTTATTAATTATTAATGATTATGAATTACTGATTTTCACTACTGATATTATCACTGTACTGGTATGCATGACTATGATTTATTATACGCGTAAACCACGGGAAGTTTAGTTGTAATTCAACTAAACAGGCCTATAGTGTTTATCGCAGTGCCTTAGTATTGATGATGATGAATTAATGGTCTGAGAATGGATTGGGATGGAACTAGGAGTTTGTTAGAGTCTGGTTACTAAACATAGTCAAGGACCCATGGACATGGTTTATCGAAATAGCGGTGGGACGGTGGCTAGGGCAGTTGCGACTGACCCTTACATATGCCCTATATATATGCATATTTCGGTCTATCATGGATGCGTCAGTGACTAGGGTTTAGTGGGTTTTGGTTTGGGAAATGATAATATTAAAGTTATTAAATAATGGGAATTAATTACGCGAAGTGAGGTTACGGATATCATTTAAATGAGAATATTAATTCAGAAATATTAACTTAATAATGTATTCGCGTGGGTGACGATTCACACGAATATAATTATTAAGAATAATATACTGAAACGATATTTCATAAATAGTAATTCGAATCGAAATACGATATGAGCGTTGGATTCGCAAAGGTGACGATCTCTACGAATACATACGCGAGTAACGTGTTTCGACGAGATAATTAAATAAAATTTAACGATATTAAATTATTAAATAAATACTTAAAACATTTATTAGGAATCACAACCTAAAAATGATTTCGAATAAATTGAATTGCTATATAATTGATTAGCGATAATGAAACGAAAGCGAATTACGAAACAATTTAATTAAAAATTATTTTATTTAAAACAAAATCAATTTATTTAAAATGCTTTGTTGTTTTAAATATTCTATGATTAAAAACCGAACATTTAATTTATATATCGAGATAAAAACGGGATCGAGCACGCGTATACGACACGCGATATAAGGAAGACTTCTTCCTCCTTCTCCTCATTTCTAACCTACAACTTTCTCTCTCTAAACACCCATTCACGCCACTTTCTCTCTCTAGATCTTCTCTCTACGATATCTCCATCGTTTCTTGACGGATTCGAGAGATTCCGGTGCCTACGCGTTCGGGTGATCGAGAGGAACAAGTTGATGTGAAGAAATCAAGCTTTCGACCACTGAATCGAGGTAAATCTAAGGTCTTAGTTTCGGTTTTGTTGTTGATCGTGGATCTTGAACTTGTTGTTGATAAAATCGATTTAATAGATTGTGAAATCCCAAAACGAGTTGATAGGAATGAGTAGAAACGGTTGGTAAGGTTTGTAACAGGTCGACTTTATGGTGATGATGGTGAGCTGCCAAGAAACACAGGGTTCGTGGCCTCCATAACCGAACCCTTTTCATTCGAACACAAGCAACTGGAGCCGAACCCTAGGGTAACGAACCCTAGGGGATACCGAACCTTTCAGCCGCCACCAGTGCCACGAACCATCTCCTAGGACCGAACCTTCTTGTGTCCTGGCCGAACCCTGTATTCAACCGACGAACCCTTAGTTTGTTTAGCTTAACTGTGGCTTCGGCGAACCATAGAGCTGAAGCTTGCATCACACGAACCTTTGCATGTAGAAACCCTAATGGCCGAACCTATTATGAGCAGCGAACCCCTATTGGCCAGCTGAACCTTTTAACCGGCGAACCCTAAGGTGAACGAACCAGGAACCCATTGTGACGAACCCTGTTGGGTTCGTGGATTATAGAAGCAGCCGAAGCTTTCTTAGACGAACCAGTGGCCTGCACCCAACGAACCCCATTCAAGGAGCCGAACCTTGGCTTTGTTTTGCTAAAGGTTCGCTGCCCTTAGGGGATACCGAACTAAAAATCCAATGTATGAGTAGGTTAAGGGTAATGGGAATCGAGAATATACGTGGACATATACTTACATGAACAATCATGCGTGTATACTCACCCCTAGTTATTAAACACCTTAATTTTCCTAAGTAGAAGGGTAAGGCCCCTAAAATAAATTCTCCTTTGCTAAGAGGATTAAGGATGAAACCATGGTGTGTAGGCATACATATCTATATACATTGAAGTAGAGAGGCACGTAATGAAGTACCTATGCATGCATGAGAAGTCTAGTCCACCACCTTTCTATTTTTAATTTGAATTTTAAGAAACTAAATATTTGTAGGTATGTTGAACTTGTGTTATAATCACCTAAAACTTGGATTTTACTAAAACTTTAATTAAAGTGTTATTAGATTAACCAAGGTGGTCGATCTGGTGAACATGCATGCAAATGAATACCTATGAGATCATAACGAGTGGATCATGATAATATAGTTAGGAACTAACAAGACCAAACTATAAAATGATGATACACACTTATAAAGGAATTAAAAGATCTCTTAACTTAGGTTAAGTAAACTAGGTAAGGAAACATTAATGATATAACCAAAAGAGAAATACTTGTGAATAATCGATCGAGATGAAACAAGTATACTCATGAACACGGGCGTGCATTTAATTTCAGATAGTTGAGTTAACCTCGAGTTTATCTACGCGAGCGCGCATAATACAGAATACATAAGCTAAGGACTTCAGGTGAGTTCTCATAACCTCCCTTTCTTTAAACTATTTTTGTTTTAAAACTCGGAGGTGAAACATGTATACCAAATTAAATATTATTTTGATAACACAAGGTTAATACCTGTTTATCAATATGATATTCACATTTGAAATTATCATTATTATGGGATTATCTCTTATTATTTTATATCCATGTAAACATTGTTATTGACCTAGGTCAATAACAAAGATTACAAGTATTGTCACAAATCCCGAGAATCATCGCTCTTAACTTCGGTTAATTGCTTTGACATCGTGTATTGTCACGTGGATGGTTTCCACATCTGTGAAGCATTGCCTTTGACTTCGGTTATTTGCTTTGGCTTCATGTATTGTCACGTGGTTAGCGACCACTCCATGAATCATGTATTTAACTTATGTTAATTACATAATGATCATGTATAGTCACGAACATTATTTGAGAATATGGTTGATGAGATTGGTTGATTAGTTTGTGGATTGATTATCTATATTTGATTATGATTATTTGTGATTGACTATGATTGATTTGGTTATGTGGTTATGTGATTGTGTATGTGTTTGGTTGTTGAATTGATGGATTGTGTGTTGGATTATCTCATACAGGTATTCATATGGATTTTCTCAAGAAGATCATAAGTTTTATACTCGTTTTAAACAAAGCATTTTATAAAACCCTTTTAAGCATAAACTTTCAAACTCATTTTTACTAAAACATTTTTAAATATAAAAACTTATGATTACTCACCAACTACTTTTGTAGTTGACACTTGATTTTCTTACATGTTTCAGGTGATGGAGACAAGTAGGATGAAGAGGATGATCTCTTCTATTTTGGACATCATCATCATATAGGATTCTTGGACTTAGTTAATTAACTAAATTTCTGGCGATTAGAGTTTAGTTAGTTTAACTAAATCTTTTGTGTATTTGATGTAATTGATTCATGATGAACATGGTTTTTGTGTAATTAATTTGATGAATGGAATGTTATGTGATGATTTGATTTAGATGCCCACGAGCTTTTGAACAATCTACACATCCCTCGTGGCATCCCGATGATTCCGCCGTCGGTCGAGGTGTTACATTTTTCACGAGTGCGTAATGATTTGGAACAAAACTATGATTTTTTTCAACAAAGGTGTGACGGAAGAGGTAAGATCAGGTTTTCCGGTCTTCAGAAATGTACTTCTGCAATACGCCATTAGCCTACGACACTAGCAGCGATTCGTTTGATGAGTATTTACAGATGTCTGAGAGAATGGGGCGGGAATGCATTTATAAATTTTGTAAAGGTGTAATTAGATTATACGCGAAGAAATACTTGAGGAAACCAAATTCCCATGACATCCAGCAAATTTACACGTTTTATGAAGAGGTTCATGGTTTCCCCGGTATATTAGGTAGTCTTGACTGCACCCATTGGGAATGGGACAATTACCCAACAGCATGGCGAGGTCAATTCCAACGAGACGACCATCCAAGACCAAGTTTTATGCTTGAAGTTGTTGTGTCTCAAGATCTTTGGATATGGCATGCCTTCTTGTGACAACTAGTACCCGACCGCCCGGCAAGTCCGTACGGTATGTGTACTTGCATACAGTAACTATGTGTACATACGTATTTGTAAACAGTTTTTGTATTAACAGGATTCTAAATACAAGAACAGTTGTACGTATTTTCGAGTAAACTTAAATACATTAAGTACAACGTACATTTGAAACATTAGTTGTGTTTATTAAGTGAAAACTTAATTACATTTAACACAACAAATCATGAGAAACAACGGTGTTCAGACAATATTCAGAAACAAATCGGTTGCGATCTGATGTCCATAGATGACAGGAATCAGATGGCCGACATTGCAATGTGAAAACAAGGCGAAAACATGATGTTAGTTGAGTCCGACAGTGAGGAAACATAACTAAAACATAAACTGCAGTGTCGTTTCAGAATAACGAACTGACAGTATGTTTGCGTGGGTGACGATTCACACAAACATATCTGTGAGTTTAACGTTCTGAAATGATGACTGGAAAGTAGAAAACAAAAGTCGGAAAGCAAAACCATCGTCGTGTTAGTTCGAATGACGATTCGAACGAATACGCGCGATGGTGACGCGATTCGACGAAACAAAAACGAATTGCGACACGAAACGAATTTAATTTAAATAAATAAAATAATAAACATTTTTACAATTTTGAAACTCATCAAATTAATTAAATTAACATTTTTATCTATTTATTTTTAATTACACGTAAATTTCCGGTTACGCGACGAAAACGCGAACCGAGCAACCAAAACGGACCCGGACACCACGCGTAGTATATATACCCTAAATAATTCACTTTTCTCATTTTTATCCTCCCACTCTCTCTCTCTTCTTGAGATTTCCGGTCAACACAATACCACCACCATAAACCACCTTTAAACCACCATAACTCACTCATTTCAAGCCCGATTCGAGTGATTTTCGAACCCACGCGAAGCTCTTGATGTCCCCTACATAGAAGTACAACAGATCTAAACGTTTATCCACTGAAATTCGAGGTATATTGCTGTGAATATTCACGAAATTAGGGTTTTCATTAGCATCTTGTGTGTATATTGCGATCCAGCCCTCCTAACCGATTTATAGCACCACCCTTGGTACATATCACCATGGTAGTCGAACCCACATGTGCAATCTCATGAGGATGGTCAGATCTGAGGCTTGAACGGGATGAAGATGGGGAACACCCACTGGTTCGTGAGTAGCAACGAACCCACATAAGGTTTCGGCCGAAACACTTGGTCACGAACCTGTAGATATGGTGGACGAACCATGGGGCTGTCAACCACCTTCTCAGACGAAGCTTACTGTCCTCAGCGAACCAGTGAAGCCACGAACCCTTGACAAACCCTTACGGCTAACATCATCACGAACCCATGCACCTCATCCAGCAGACGAACCCTCGCCACCCTCGTCGAACCTGCATGTCACCGACGAACCCTGCATGTGAACCGAACCCCAAGCTAGCCGAACCCTAGAGTACATACAGCGAACCTAGTGCAGAACCCACGAACCCTGTGATTTTTGGGACTCACGAGCCTTAGATAAGCCACCCTTAGGTTCGCTGGTTTGTGGGACTTGCAAATCTCAACCGGTTACACTCTCTTATTTCAGCCGAATATGTTCAATTAATTGGTTTTAGTCAGCCCAATGTTACAGCCTGAATAGGAGGCCCACGATTTATCTCTCTCGGCCCAATGACACTCCTTAGCCCAATGGATACATGCTGGCCCAACTGCATTTCGTTTCAATCCCTTTATCAATTTAACAGCCCATTTATTTGTGTGATGTTGTGGAGTATTTCGGCCCAGTTGATTTTTTTTCAGCCCACTCGATTTAGGTGGCCCAATTTCTTGTTATGGCCCAACAAGGGTATACGCGGCCAAAAGAAATTGACTCAACAGCCCACGATAGTTAAATGGTCTAATATGATTAAAACACTTTAGAAATCCCAAATGGCCCATTTGAGGCCCAACCGAAATCCTTGTGGCCCAAGGCCACATACATTCGGCCCGATGGATTTTGGATCATGATGTATTGAATCGAGTAGACCATATTTGACCCAAAACATTGCTTTGGCCACTCGACCCAACATGAGGCCCACAAGGTTTAATCTACAATAGCTCAAGGAAACGATTGATAAGAAATGATATACATGATACGAATAATTATTCAAGTATCCTAACATGATAACAAAACCAAGGTTTATAACATTCAAATTACAAACTAAGGGCGTACTTAGAATTATTTTGTCAAAGTAACTAAACAAATGACAATTTATGAACAATAACCTGATAAAGTGGCTTAAACTTAGTGGGCCAAATGAGTCAAGTTTACAACAAATGCGCAAGGCCTAATCAAGACAACGTCTCACAAGTGTTAGCCAATAATTTGACTAACACATGCACACGCACAAAGTTATACGACATATACTTATAAGTTACACAAACGTGAAATCAATACAGGAGCGTGAAATCAACATCAAGAACAAACAAAGAGCGCGTGTCTTCATTCTTCTTTTAAGCTAAGTCAACCCTACAACTACAAGGTGAGTTCATATGCCCCTTTTACTTTAATCTTTACTGATTTTAACTCTCGGGGCTGAGAAACATGTTTACTTTTATTTATTTAAAAGTTTTACTCAACATGTTAATTATACTCTGATTAAATGATATTAAATTGTTCATTATCATATATCATTGTATGCATGCTTGTATGATTATGAGATAACAGGGAAACTCAGATGATTATGATAATGTAATTTCTTAATCATCAACACATTAGAATAACTTAGTTATAAGATAATAGCTTATAACACTTAGTTATTTTCACATGAGCAAATACCTAGACAGTTTACACATAAGCATAACGAGAACAATCTCTCATTGAGACTTTGGGATCACACGGATTACAGTAAATGATGATCATGATAACGTAACTTCATGGGATTCTTATCATTTACAGTAAATGACGATCATGATAACGTAACTTCATGGGATTCTTGTCATTTACACATAGTTAACATAATGTAATAAGACGAGTTCTTATTCGACTTTGTTAAACACACGAGAACATTCCCACACGGATACTTTGGGAACACATGGATTCAGTAAATGACGATTCTTATCATTTACAGTGAATGACGATCATGATAACGTAACTTCATGGGATTCTTGTCATTTACACATAGTTAACATAATGTAATAAGACGAGTTCTTATTCGACTTTGTTAAACACACGAGAACATTCCCACACGGATACTTTGGGAACACATGGATTCAGTAAATGACGATTCTTATCATTTACAGTGAATGACGATCATGATAACGTAACTTCATGGGATTCTTGTCATTTACACCCGATTATCATAACGTAATAAGACAAGTTCTTATTCGACTTTGTTAATCACATGATACAATCCCACACGGAAACTTTGGGATCACACGGCGGGATAGGAGAGAATGGAATGCATTTTAATCTGATTACGTGAGGATTTAAAATGGATTCCATTCGGATTCTATACGCTGCATTTGGAGACACATGATGAACAGTTAACTAACACTTTTAATATTTAGAAGTGAAACAACAGTTAACCCCACAACTATAGAATAATCTAAGGAATGGATTTAATAAATCTAACATCCTTAACACATATATTGGTTATCAATACTTAGGTTTGATAATTACCACGTTATCATTTTCTTATTCTATACATGAGAACACAGGTGATCAAGGAAGAGATAACATGTGAATTGAGAATGGGAATCAATAGTTGTATTACAAGTAGTGTGGAGTTCTAGTGGTGTTGTGGTGGGATGTTGGCTAGGGCTTAGTTCCCTTACATATGCCCTATATATAAGCAACACTACTAGGATGATATAGTACTTGTGACTATAACTATTGAGGAGCCATTGGATGAACAAATGAATCAGACAATCATACTAGTAACCTATTATCATTGTGAATGTGCATGTGAATGAATCAAGGTTTTACATTAACTTACTTATGAACTCACCAACCTAGTGTTGACTTTGTTTAAATACATGTTTCTCAGGTGACGAACAGGTGTAGACATATACATGCAAAGATTAAGCTAGTGGACTTTTAGAAGACCTAGCTTTATTTTGTGTTGCATGCTTTTGGGGAAACAAGGACATGAATCATCTTTTGTATATCTTGTACATATACAAGATATAGTTACATTGATTCTTTTGGTAGATTTACTTGATTAAATTATGAACTATACAGTGTAATTTAATCTTGTAATTCTATATCTTTGATGTGTTAGCATTTCTCATTTTGATTATCATGTGCTATGTAGCAATCTGATCATTTGATTATCAACACAATGATATCGCGCCCCGGGAACCTTCCGCCCGACGGGAAAACCCGATCCGTTCCCGCCGGCCCGGGGTGTGACAGATTGGTATCAGAGCCATGGTTATAGAGAAATATAGGTCATATTACTTAAACGGTTTGGCCTAGACTATAACCTAGGGACCCTCATGTAGAGTTCTTATGATATAGGATTCTATTTGCATATGTCTTCTGCTTCTGATCACTGCACTAACCGATTTTCTTTCGGTTATGATCAGAATGCCGCCACGAAGACAACCACCTCTACTACCGCTGACTCAAGGTTCAGCTCCGCACTCTTCGACACCGACACCGCCAGACTCTCCTACACAAGCACCTCCACCTCCTCCTCCGCCACCACCGGCGTATCAGCTGGATCCCGCTACCATTGCACTGGCCACTCTGTTGACCAGTCAGCTGAGGGAGGTAATCCCAGACATGATGAACCGAATCAACACCAACAACAGCAACAACGTTGCCAACTCATCAGGAGAAGGGAGCGGTAACACCAGACAGAGTCAGGACTATGCCTACAAGAACTTTGTAGGTTGCAAGCCACCCAGTTTTAGTGGCAGTGAGGGTGCAGTCGGACTGATCCAGTGGATCGAGAAGATGGAGGCTACCCTCGACATCAGTGGCTGTCCTGAACATAATAGAGTAAAGTATGCTGCTGGATCATTTAGCAAGCGAGCGTTAACCTGGTGGAACGCTCAGGTTTCAATCAGAGGCCGGGATGAGGCCCAGGCCATGCCGTGGAACGAATTCAAGGCGATGTTGAGGGCAGAGTTTTGCCCAAGAAATGAACTGAAAAAGGTTGAGACTGAACTACTCAATCTGGAGATGATTGGTGCTGGGCATCTGGCCTACACCACACGATTTCATGAGTTAGCCACTCTGGCACCGGATGTGGTGCCAACACTTGAGAAGAGAATTGAGCGGTATGTTGGTGGATTACCGCCCAGTATCCGAGGTCATGTGATTTCTGCTCACCCTACCACCATGGAATTAGCTGTTACACTGTCAGCATCCCTGACGGATATGATGGTTGCCTCTGGAGCATTCAAGAAGGAGGCTGAAACAGCCAAAGCTGGAACTTCAAGGAAGTCGGACAAACGTCCGGCTAAGAAACAAAAGGTGGCTAGAAACTTTGCTGCCACTACCCAAGCTCCAATGCGCAACCAACCACCACCATTGGAGATCAGGAAGCCATACACTGGCACTGCACCTTTGTGCAACTCATGCCAGTACCATCATCTACCAAATGTTCCGTGCAGACACTGCACCAACTGTGGAAGATTTGGTCACACAGCAAACTACTGCAGGAGTCAGAGGACTCAGAACAGAAACAACAATGCAGCCACTGCTGCTGCTGCTACCGATCACAGGTCTTGCTACAACTGTGGCGAACCAGGACATTTCTCTCGGGATTGTCCCAAGAGAAATCAACAAGGGGCTCAAGCACCGCGAGGAAGAGCCTTTCAGATAGGAGCTGCTGCCGCTCGACAGGACCCGAATGTTATTACGGGTACATTTCTCTTATCTGACTTCTATGCATCCATATTATTTGACACTGGTGCGGATCAGAGTTTTATCTCATCCGACTTTGCATGCCATCTTAATTATGATAAGGAACTGTTAGACTTCCCTTACACTATTGAGATAGCAAACGGCAAACAGATCACAGTAGACACAATATTTAGGAATTGCCCACTAACACTTGGCGATCACACGTTTTCCATCGACTTGATACCGATGGAGCTGGGCAGTTTCGACATCATTATCGGAATGGATTGGCTATCTCTTAACAGAGTCGAGTTCATCTGTTCCGATAAACTACTACGCATACCTATGGAGAACAATGAAGTCTTGGAGATTCGTGGAGACCAAGCGAAACGCAGTGTCAAGATAATATCATGCATGAAGGCTCGCAAGTACTTACGAAAACAATGCGTTGCATTTCTAGCTCACGTGATTCAGAAAGACAAAAAGGCGATCAAGATTCAAGATGTACCAATTGTGAGAGATTTTGCAGAAGTCTTTCCGGATGATTTACCCGGACTGCCACCCGAGAGATCGGTGCAGTTCCGAATCGATTTGATTCCGGGAGCAACTCCTGTAGCTAAGTCTCCTTATAGACTTGCTCCATCTGAGATGCAGGAGTTGTCTAATCAGTTACAAGAACTTCTCGATAAAGGATTCATCCGACCGAGCTTTTCCCCGTGGGGAGCTCCGGTTCTTTTTGTCAAAAAGAAGGATGGAACTTTCAGAATGTGCATTGACTATCGAGAACTCAACAAACTCACCATCAAGAATCGGTACCCGTTACCGAGGATTGATGATTTGTTTGATCAGTTACAGGGAGCACAGTACTTTTCAAAAATAGACCTGAGATCAGGTTATCATCAGCTCCGGATTCAAGAAGAAGACATACCAAAGACGGCCTTTCGTACCCGATATGGCCATTACGAATTCATGGTGATGCCATTCGGATTGACGAACGCACCGGCTGTGTTCATGGATTTGATGAACCGGGTGTGCAAGCCGTATCTAGATCAGTTTGTTATCGTCTTCATTGATGATATACTGATTTATTCAAAGAACAAGAAAGAACATGAGCAACACCTCAAGACAGTTTTGGAGCTTCTGAAAGAAGAACGACTTTATGCCAAATTCTCCAAGTGTGAATTTTGGTTAAGTGAAGTCCAGTTCTTGGGTCACGTGATTAACAGTGATGGTATTCACGTGGATCCTGCCAAGATAGAAGCAATCAAGAACTGGGATGTGCCTACGACACCAACGGAGATCCGATCATTTTTGGGATTGGCAGGTTATTACAGGAGATTCATCTCGAATTTCTCTAAGATAGCCTTGCCTCTCACCAAGCTCACACAGAAGTCTGAACCTTTTGTGTGGACACATAAACAAGAAGAGGCATTCCAGACATTGAAACAAAGATTGTGCAATGCTCCAATCTTAACACTCCCGGAAGGCAGTGATGACTTTGTAGTTTACTGTGATGCTTCCCATCAGGGACTCGGATGTGTTTTGATGCAACGAGACAAAGTCATTGCTTATGCCTCACGACAACTGAAGATACATGAGAAGAATTACACGACACACGATCTTGAGCTGGGAGCTGTTGTCTTTGCACTAAAGATTTGGAGACATTACCTTTATGGTACCAAATGCACTATCTTCACAGATCACAAGAGTTTACAGCACATCTTTGATCAGAAGGAGCTTAACATGAGACAGAGACGTTGGGTTGAGCTCCTGAACGATTACGATTGTGTGATCAAATACCATCCGGGCAAAGCAAATGTTGTTGCAGATGCTTTGAGCCGGAAGGAAAGAGTCAAACCTTTACGCGTTCGTGCTATGGGAATGACTGTGCAAACCAGTTTGAGAGATCACATTCTACAAGCACAACAAGAAGCAGTGGCAAGAGACAATCTGAAACGCGAGCTCGACTGTGGAGCCGAGAAACATTTCAAGACAAAACAAGACGGAGTTATTTATTATCTGGATCGTGTTTGGATCCCAACAGTAGATGAACTTCGAACACTCATTCTTGACGAGGCACACAAGACACGTTATTCAGTTCATCCTGGTGCCGATAAGATGTACCAAGATCTTAAGTCGTTTTATTGGTGGCCAGGCATGAAGAAAGACATTGCCACTTATGTTGGCAAATGTCTCACATGTGCCAAAGTCAAAGCAGAACATCAGAAACCTTCGGGTTTGCTGGAACAGCCAGAGATACCACAATGGAAGTGGGAACAAATAGCTATGGATTTCATTACCAAGCTACCCCGCACTTCCAGCGGATACGATTCTATTTGGGTCATCATTGATCGATTGACCAAGTCCGCACACTTCTTGCCGATCAGAGAGACGTACAAGATGGAGAAACTAACAAGACTATACATTGATGAAATAGTAGTTAGGCACGGGGTGCCATTGTCTATTATTTCTGACCGGGACAGTCGATTTACTTCGCGGTTCTGGCAATCATTGCAACAATCCTTAGGGACAAGTGTTAACTTGACCACTGCTTATCATCCACAAACGGATGGACAAAGCGAGCGCACCATTCAAACCCTAGAGGATATGTTGAGAACATGCATCCTAGACTTCGGTGGAAGTTGGGACACACATTTACCACTCATTGAGTTCTCCTACAACAATAGCTACCACAGCAGCATTGGATGTGCTCCTTTTGAAGCACTCTATGGTAGAAAATGTCGGTCTCCAATTTGTTGGACCGAAGTGGGAGACAACAGAATCACTGGGCCTGAACTTATTCAGGAAACTACTGATAAGATTGCCCAGATACAACAACGATTACAAGCAACACGTAGCCGCCAAAAGAGTTACGCAGACAAACGGCGCAAGCCTTTGGAATTCGATGTGGGTGACCGAGTCATGTTGAAAGTGTCCCCATGGAAAGGCGTAGTTCGTTTTGGGGCTAAAGGCAAGTTAGCACCTCGGTATGTCGGACCGTTTGAGATTACTCAACGTATAGGTCCTGTGGCATACAGACTCAGACTCCCTGATGAACTCAGCGGAGTACACGATGTGTTTCATGTATCAAATCTCAAAAGGTGCTTAACAGACGAGTCATTGATCATACCATTGGAGGAAATACAAGTTGATGAGCAACTACACTTCATTGAAGAACCCGTAGAGATTATGGAACGTGAAGTTAAGAAACTGAAACGTAGCCGTATCCCTATTGTAAAGGTTCGATGGAACTCCAAGCGTGGACCAGAATTTACTTGGGAGCGCGAGGACAACATGAAAGCCAAGTATCCCCACCTGTTCGAGAAATAAAGACCGATCTCTATGCTTAAATTTCGGGACGAAATTTCTTTAACAAGGGGAGACTGTGACAACTAGTACCCGACCGCCCGGCAAGTCCGTACGGTATGTGTACTTGCATACAGTAACTATGTGTACATACGTATTTGTAAACAGTTTTTGTATTAACAGGATTCTAAATACAAGAACAGTTGTACGTATTTTCGAGTAAACTTAAATACATTAAGTACAACGTACATTTGAAACATTAGTTGTGTTTATTAAGTGAAAACTTAATTACATTTAACACAACAAATCATGAGAAACAACGGTGTTCAGACAATATTCAGAAACAAATCGGTTGCGATCTGATGTCCATAGATGACAGGAATCAGATGGCCGACATTGCAATGTGAAAACAAGGCGAAAACATGATGTTAGTTGAGTCCGACAGTGAGGAAACATAACTAAAACATAAACTGCAGTGTCGTTTCAGAATAACGAACTGACAGTATGTTTGCGTGGGTGACGATTCACACAAACATATCTGTGAGTTTAACGTTCTGAAATGATGACTGGAAAGTAGAAAACAAAAGTCGGAAAGCAAAACCATCGTCGTGTTAGTTCGAATGACGATTCGAACGAATACGCGCGATGGTGACGCGATTCGACGAAACAAAAACGAATTGCGACACGAAACGAATTTAATTTAAATAAATAAAATAATAAACATTTTTACAATTTTGAAACTCATCAAATTAATTAAATTAACATTTTTATCTATTTATTTTTAATTACACGTAAATTTCCGGTTACGCGACGAAAACGCGAACCGAGCAACCAAAACGGACCCGGACACCACGCGTAGTATATATACCCTAAATAATTCACTTTTCTCATTTTTATCCTCCCACTCTCTCTCTCTTCTTGAGATTTCCGGTCAACACAATACCACCACCATAAACCACCTTTAAACCACCATAACTCACTCATTTCAAGCCCGATTCGAGTGATTTTCGAACCCACGCGAAGCTCTTGATGTCCCCTACATAGAAGTACAACAGATCTAAACGTTTATCCACTGAAATTCGAGGTATATTGCTGTGAATATTCACGAAATTAGGGTTTTCATTAGCATCTTGTGTGTATATTGCGATCCAGCCCTCCTAACCGATTTATAGCACCACCCTTGGTACATATCACCATGGTAGTCGAACCCACATGTGCAATCTCATGAGGATGGTCAGATCTGAGGCTTGAACGGGATGAAGATGGGGAACACCCACTGGTTCGTGAGTAGCAACGAACCCACATAAGGTTTCGGCCGAAACACTTGGTCACGAACCTGTAGATATGGTGGACGAACCATGGGGCTGTCAACCACCTTCTCAGACGAAGCTTACTGTCCTCAGCGAACCAGTGAAGCCACGAACCCTTGACAAACCCTTACGGCTAACATCATCACGAACCCATGCACCTCATCCAGCAGACGAACCCTCGCCACCCTCGTCGAACCTGCATGTCACCGACGAACCCTGCATGTGAACCGAACCCCAAGCTAGCCGAACCCTAGAGTACATACAGCGAACCTAGTGCAGAACCCACGAACCCTGTGATTTTTGGGACTCACGAGCCTTAGATAAGCCACCCTTAGGTTCGCTGGTTTGTGGGACTTGCAAATCTCAACCGGTTACACTCTCTTATTTCAGCCGAATATGTTCAATTAATTGGTTTTAGTCAGCCCAATGTTACAGCCTGAATAGGAGGCCCACGATTTATCTCTCTCGGCCCAATGACACTCCTTAGCCCAATGGATACATGCTGGCCCAACTGCATTTCGTTTCAATCCCTTTATCAATTTAACAGCCCATTTATTTGTGTGATGTTGTGGAGTATTTCGGCCCAGTTGATTTTTTTTCAGCCCACTCGATTTAGGTGGCCCAATTTCTTGTTATGGCCCAACAAGGGTATACGCGGCCAAAAGAAATTGACTCAACAGCCCACGATAGTTAAATGGTCTAATATGATTAAAACACTTTAGAAATCCCAAATGGCCCATTTGAGGCCCAACCGAAATCCTTGTGGCCCAAGGCCACATACATTCGGCCCGATGGATTTTGGATCATGATGTATTGAATCGAGTAGACCATATTTGACCCAAAACATTGCTTTGGCCACTCGACCCAACATGAGGCCCACAAGGTTTAATCTACAATAGCTCAAGGAAACGATTGATAAGAAATGATATACATGATACGAATAATTATTCAAGTATCCTAACATGATAACAAAACCAAGGTTTATAACATTCAAATTACAAACTAAGGGCGTACTTAGAATTATTTTGTCAAAGTAACTAAACAAATGACAATTTATGAACAATAACCTGATAAAGTGGCTTAAACTTAGTGGGCCAAATGAGTCAAGTTTACAACAAATGCGCAAGGCCTAATCAAGACAACGTCTCACAAGTGTTAGCCAATAATTTGACTAACACATGCACACGCACAAAGTTATACGACATATACTTATAAGTTACACAAACGTGAAATCAATACAGGAGCGTGAAATCAACATCAAGAACAAACAAAGAGCGCGTGTCTTCATTCTTCTTTTAAGCTAAGTCAACCCTACAACTACAAGGTGAGTTCATATGCCCCTTTTACTTTAATCTTTACTGATTTTAACTCTCGGGGCTGAGAAACATGTTTACTTTTATTTATTTAAAAGTTTTACTCAACATGTTAATTATACTCTGATTAAATGATATTAAATTGTTCATTATCATATATCATTGTATGCATGCTTGTATGATTATGAGATAACAGGGAAACTCAGATGATTATGATAATGTAATTTCTTAATCATCAACACATTAGAATAACTTAGTTATAAGATAATAGCTTATAACACTTAGTTATTTTCACATGAGCAAATACCTAGACAGTTTACACATAAGCATAACGAGAACAATCTCTCATTGAGACTTTGGGATCACACGGATTACAGTAAATGATGATCATGATAACGTAACTTCATGGGATTCTTATCATTTACAGTAAATGACGATCATGATAACGTAACTTCATGGGATTCTTGTCATTTACACATAGTTAACATAATGTAATAAGACGAGTTCTTATTCGACTTTGTTAAACACACGAGAACATTCCCACACGGATACTTTGGGAACACATGGATTCAGTAAATGACGATTCTTATCATTTACAGTGAATGACGATCATGATAACGTAACTTCATGGGATTCTTGTCATTTACACATAGTTAACATAATGTAATAAGACGAGTTCTTATTCGACTTTGTTAAACACACGAGAACATTCCCACACGGATACTTTGGGAACACATGGATTCAGTAAATGACGATTCTTATCATTTACAGTGAATGACGATCATGATAACGTAACTTCATGGGATTCTTGTCATTTACACCCGATTATCATAACGTAATAAGACAAGTTCTTATTCGACTTTGTTAATCACATGATACAATCCCACACGGAAACTTTGGGATCACACGGCGGGATAGGAGAGAATGGAATGCATTTTAATCTGATTACGTGAGGATTTAAAATGGATTCCATTCGGATTCTATACGCTGCATTTGGAGACACATGATGAACAGTTAACTAACACTTTTAATATTTAGAAGTGAAACAACAGTTAACCCCACAACTATAGAATAATCTAAGGAATGGATTTAATAAATCTAACATCCTTAACACATATATTGGTTATCAATACTTAGGTTTGATAATTACCACGTTATCATTTTCTTATTCTATACATGAGAACACAGGTGATCAAGGAAGAGATAACATGTGAATTGAGAATGGGAATCAATAGTTGTATTACAAGTAGTGTGGAGTTCTAGTGGTGTTGTGGTGGGATGTTGGCTAGGGCTTAGTTCCCTTACATATGCCCTATATATAAGCAACACTACTAGGATGATATAGTACTTGTGACTATAACTATTGAGGAGCCATTGGATGAACAAATGAATCAGACAATCATACTAGTAACCTATTATCATTGTGAATGTGCATGTGAATGAATCAAGGTTTTACATTAACTTACTTATGAACTCACCAACCTAGTGTTGACTTTGTTTAAATACATGTTTCTCAGGTGACGAACAGGTGTAGACATATACATGCAAAGATTAAGCTAGTGGACTTTTAGAAGACCTAGCTTTATTTTGTGTTGCATGCTTTTGGGGAAACAAGGACATGAATCATCTTTTGTATATCTTGTACATATACAAGATATAGTTACATTGATTCTTTTGGTAGATTTACTTGATTAAATTATGAACTATACAGTGTAATTTAATCTTGTAATTCTATATCTTTGATGTGTTAGCATTTCTCATTTTGATTATCATGTGCTATGTAGCAATCTGATCATTTGATTATCAACACAATGATATCGCGCCCCGGGAACCTTCCGCCCGACGGGAAAACCCGATCCGTTCCCGCCGGCCCGGGGTGTGACACTTCTTTGGTGCATCGGGATCGAACAGTGATATAAATGCTCTAGATCAGTCGTCGATTTACAACGATCTTATTGAAGGCATGACACCCGGTCAGCAGTTTATTTGCAACAACACAACATACAAATACGGGTATTATTTTGTCGATGGTATTTATCCGCAATGGGCTGCTTTCGAGAAATCGTTTACAACACGACAAACTGAAGATGATAGACGTCTGTATTTCCAGAATCGTCAAGATGGGGCAAGAAAGGATATTGAACGAGCATTCGGCGTTCTAAAACAGAAGTGGCACATGATTCAACACCCTGCAAGAGCTTGGAAGCCAAGTCGAATCCGAAACGCGTTATACGCATGTGTGATACTACACAACATGATAATCGAAGATAACGGTCGAGCTATATGTGAATTTTATGAAGAAGACGATCCGAATTTGTTGGAGCATGTGGAGATCAGCGACGAGGAAAAACAAGCAAACCGTCGAATGCTTCGTAACGAGGATACACATACGAACCTCAAAACCGATTTGATTGAACATTTATGGAAATATCGTGAAGTTTAATTTGTAATTTCTTTTATTAATCTGTAATTTTTTTATGAATTTGTAATTTTCATTTATAATTTTATGTAATTTTTTTAATTTAACATTAATGATATCTCATTTTAATTTAAAAATGAATGATGACGTGCAGTGAGTGGATAAAGGAGCATTTCCACCAAAATGGTGGGATGATGGGTTGTGATGAGTGCCTCCGTGACGAATAGGTGGAGTGACTGGGCCATGGGGCATACCCCATGGTCTTAAAGTAAAATACTGTTCTTCTTTACTTTTTAGTTTTCCATCATAGATGTCTTCAAGAAAAGAAATGAGATAAGTGGTTGTAAAAGAAAAACGTCCTTAAAACAATTGAATTACTTCTTAACCCATTTAGCTAGTTTACTCTTTTGACGCATTTGATTTTTTAAATTGAGATTTATTAAGTGTGACCACTTTAATAATTTATAAAATTTTCAAATGTATAATCCATAAGATGACTGTAATTTGAGTTTATGAACTTTTGTAATAATACCTAAATAAATTAACAAATAAATCTATTTAACAAATTGTATAATTCAATAAATGGTGGATTGTTTGACTAAAATCCTAATGATTGAATGTAAAAGATATTTAAAAGTAAAAAAGATTAATCACTTGAAATAATAAAAATTATTAAAAAAATGTGGACGAGTGTTTTTTTTTACTAGTTAATTAACCACCAATTGATTATTAATTAACCACCAATTGTATTATTTTTTTAAAACCTTTGTTACAATAATAATTATTTAAAATATTAAGTAAAACACAAAATGCATTACAAGTTGATATTTGGTCCCTCTTTTTTAAACGGATCGGGATTAAGATGATTATTCAAACAAAATCTATTATACATAACATTCATAAAATATCTTCGTGATGATTATTCAAACAAAATATATTATACATAACAAACATAAAATATCTCTGTGATGTACAAAATTTCGTGATGCACAAAGTTCATGTTGGAAATTTTAATCTTAAAAAACGAAGGTTGTTAAATATATTAAATTCAATTTAATTTAATTTTAAGTGTGACCACTTTAATAATTTATAATTTTTTCAAACGTAGAATCCATAAGATGACTAACATTTGAGTTTATGAACTTTTGTAATAATACCTAAATGAATTAACAAATAAATCTATTTAACAAATTGTATAATTCAATAAATGGTGGATTGTTTAATTAAAATCCTAAAATCAATCTATACAATTGATTGAATGTAAAAGATATTTAAAAGTGAAAAAGATTAATCACTTGAAATAATAAAAAAATATAAAAAAAACGTGGATGAGTATTTTTTTACTAGTTAATTAACCACCAATTGATTATTATTTATTAATTAAACTTTAAAATCAAATAAATCTAATTTTAACATGTATTCATTGAATGAGTGATGGATCGTTTAATAAAAAAAAATCAATTTCTATATCACAAGATGGCCTAAAAGATTTGGGTTAATTAGTAAAGATTTTGAACGACCAGTTTTTTGCAATGATTTTAAACCACAAGGACTAAAACTGTAAGTTTGGGTTCCAAAAGAAGTAACAAATTTTTGAGCAATTTAGAACCCTGATTTCCCGCACATACGAGAATCTCATTAATTTATCCGTTCGAGTCCCTCTTAAAGCGTCATCTCTGTGACGCACTCGACAGACAGAGAAAATTTTCTTTGAAACCCTAACAACTGCTCGCAAATCGACGCTCAATTCCATCAATTGAAGGTACCAAGTGTTCTTTCTTTATTCCATGCAAACTTACTGAATTGTAAATGGAGATTTGATGTTGATAGAAGCTGTTTACTTGAAGGGATTGTAGGGTATTTTTCAATTTCGAATTGATGACATAATTTGAAACGTACCCTAATCACTTGTCATTCCGCTAACCCTCATCGTTACACAGGATCGTTTTATTTTCATGTTTGATTAATCATATCTTCTATTTTCGTTTGATTGTGACTTGATTATTGTAAATTTGTTGAAATCGGTCGATTCTATATTTACGTCTGATCTTCATTCCATCGATTTCATCCAAATCTATTTGCCTCCAATATGATCTAACAGGTTAGTTTGTTTTTCATCTATGAGTATTGGTATTTTTCTAATTTTGGCCCATTAAAGGTTTGTTATCGATTGTTTCTGTTTATGATTTTTTTAGTTTTTCATGAAATTTTAGATTGTTTTCTATATTGATATTAATATGATTGCTTGCTTATTATGTTATGTTTATAGTTCTTTACTTTAGAGTTACTCCATTAATATGAATATTATTGTTTTTAAACTTGTAACATTTACGAAATTTGTAATAACCATTTATGTTTAATAAAGCAATTATGACGTCATTGGGAATTTAATTATTATTATTTATTTTTTTATTTTTTTTTTCACAAACACACACTTACATAGGTGTATGTATATGTACTAGAAAATAATAAACACTTAATTAAATACACATGTGTGTATTTATGAGAAAATAAATGATGCAATTTAAATTAATATAAACAAAAACAAGTTATTAAGATTCATAATAAATCTTATAAGTTTAGAAATCATTTGTAACTAAATAAAATAGACAAATAAAATTTTAATATAAAAATCTATAGGAATTATAAATGTGTATATATATATGTATTATAAATAAAGTAATTAGAAATTTTATAAACTTTAAACATAAATGGATAAACTCTAAATAAATAAAACAAATAGATATGTGTTAATTTTTATAAAGACATTAAAATGATGTTTTATAAAAATATGATTAATTTATATTAATTATGAAGTTAAATAAAATTTTATGTAAAATAAAACAAAGTAAAATAAGAGGTTATGAAAGTTAGGGTAAAAAGTGTAAAACCCGAAAACTGTTAATAAAAGAAACATGGGAGGGACTAAAGTTGCCAATACCCTAAAGATGCTCTCCCCTTCTACCCGTATACCCTGTTGGATCAAACCAAACCCGCTTACAACCCATGCGCGACCCGGTTCGAGATCTTGACATTTCCAGCACAATTCCAGCTAATCAAAACTCAGAATAGGCAAGGATATTGACGTGTAAATGATATCAATCGGTTTAAATGGGTATTAACAATCATTAATCGCGAATCCGTATTCCAAAAATAAAGAGATTCGAACGAAATTCAAAACCACATCTAACGCGTATAAAAATCAAATTCACTGAAACCTTGTCTTCCTTTTTCACCTTCTAACTTGTCTGTGCTCACGAAACGAAATTTCAATCAACAAATATCGAGGATTCAAGACCTACAAGCCTCGGTTCGTTTTCCTCTGTTCAGTCTTCGAAACCCACTGAATCTTCAACATCAGTAAGTCTTTCGTATACCCTCTGGTTCGTTTTTACATCTAGAACATTAACCCATTGATTTTCGAAGCTATCAGCTCTTTAATCGAACGAATTTCGAAGGGAAAGGAATTAGGGTTCAAATGGTATGAACTAAATTGGGGGAAACAACTTCCAGTTCATATTAAATATAATTTGAAACCGATTCTTTCGCAGACTTCGGTCTAGATTAACCGGTTATAATCATTTGAGTTGGGGGCTGTGGTCACGGTTTCGAATCCCACTCGGGTTAAAACCTGGTTTTGCCCCAATTTTTTTATTTAAAACCTACTTTTAAACTCTAAATTCATAGAAAATACATATATATATTTATATAACATTAATCTGTAAAAAATATATATATATATATTCTGCATAAAAAAATTTTGTATGAAATTATTATTATTATTATTTTAAAAAAATGATTAATAATTATAACTCTTTATTTCATTTATTTATTTATTCTTACTTAATTATTCATTTACATAATAGTAATAATAAATAAACTTAATAAGTTTTTATAAATTTACATAAATAAATAAATAAGTTTTATAAATTTATTTATTTATAACTTTTATCCCATTTAATTCACTTATTAATTTATTTAATTATTTCTACTTATTTATTTATTTTTACTTATTTATAAATGTTATAAACATAATATTTACATGTGACTAAATTTTATAAACTTATCATAAATTTTTAAATCCAAACAAGTTTCATGACGCTTTGTTTTAAAGTTTTATTAAAACTTATATTAATGAGAACAATTGTTAATAAAATATTTTGATTACTATTTCATATCAAATATGTAAAACAAGAACTTTAATAACTAATGCATCAATGGTGATAACTGATTAATTAACATGTTTTTTGGGTTTCAATTTACAGATGGGTCGTGCAAAGCTAAGAATGGAGCTTATCGCGAAAGAGAAGACCAGAAACACCACATACCACAAAAGAAAACTAGGGATCATAAAAAAAGCTAACGAATTTACCATTCTGTGTGATGTTGATACCGTCGTCATCATCTACCCTCCGAACTCCAACTCGCCGGAGATTTGGCCGGAAAACCCTGACAAAATCAAGAAAACCATCGCCTGTTACAGAACCAAAAAGGGCGAAACCGGCAAACGAACATACGATCTCAACGATTTCTTTCAAGACCGTAAGAAAAAGATTGAAGATGAGCTTGTTAAAGCCAGGAAGCGTAACATGGAAGCCAAATACTCAACATGGTTCGATGATCTCAACGGGTTAACCGAAGTGCAACTGAGACAGTTTGCAATGGGGTTGGAGAACCGGGAGAATTTGGTCCGAGCCCATCTCGAGTTCAAGAAACGAAACATGAACATTCAACTGCCGTATATGTTTGATCATCTTGAGAACAAGCAGCCGGTGGTTCACTATCAGGTTTTGGGTGCTGATCATCATGGTCACATGGGCCAACATCTAGTGAGCCATGAGTGGTTCGATGATGCACCGATGGCTTCGTTTATACCGTTGAAGCGTGAACAGATGGGGTTCGGGTCGTACCCGGTGTTTGATGGTGGTATGGCGTATGATAGTGTGAACCAGTGGGGTTTTCAGCCACAGGTGGTGCATGGTAGCGTGATGCAGGAACATGAGTTGCAAGTGAGTAATGGTGTTGGTGAGTTTGTGATGGATGATCATCGAGGAAGGTTTATGAGTAGCATTTGATTCTTGGTATTTTGTTGGACATAATTTTTTTTTATTACCTTATTTTTCTATTGCATTTTTTTAATTTTGTTATTTTTATTTTGGTAGCCTAATTACATTAATTTGTATTTAGCTTATTAAAAAATGTGAGTTTATGGGTTCTTAATGTTTGATTTCTTGCTTTGATCTATATATTTCTAAAAACGAATACATTATTTTTAAATATAAATCTAACATACTTGAATTATTTATTTTGGTCCCCAATCATAGTTAGGTTTTAGGCCAAATCGTTATAATAGCTAATTTTCAGGGGTCAAAACCGATAGTTGTCTAAATCTCAGGGCTGAATTGATAAAAGATTTTCTTTTGAGGCAAAATAGTTAAAACACTTAAACCACATTAACCAAAACCGTAATTACTCAATTTCAAATTAATCTTCTTTTGCATGAATTTGAATTTAAGACGTATCTTTTTAAGATGTAACGTCTCTACAGGTGAACTAGTCTCATGTGTCACCGACCATCACTACAATGTATAGCCATACCAATGAAGTATATTTTTTCTGATTCATGTCAGATTTGTTTTTAGTTTAGGAACACTAATTTATAATTGCAACATTTTTATTTAGGTAAAAGAGGAGTTGAAATAAAAGAATAAACAAAAAATGTCTTAAAAAAGTTTTGTTCTTGAGCTGACAAAGGGAATTCATCAACAATTTATAATTCTTTTATTTGAAAATAATGACATGTAAGCATCACGATTGACTTGAGAAAGATGCATAATAATAAATAGTGATAATAAACAGATATATGAAAATGGCATATCTTTGATTAATTGGACATTCAAATTGAACTATTTACAAAAGTTTTACATCTCATTTTTAAATAAATTCCAAATATAAAAAGTGTAGTTTGTATTTCTAAAGTTTTTTTTTCTTTAATCTGAACATGTTCTCATTATCAAATTTTTCTTCAATTTTATGAAATCCAGTCTAAAAACTTATTGGTATCCAAGATCTTGATTAAATCTCATACGTATTTACGACGTAAATAAACATATTCAAAACATATGGTTGTATTTCACAATTCCATGATATGACTGGATTTATATGATAAGTTCAAAATTTTATGAGCTCATTGTGTTTATGTTTTGAATTTAATATATATACTTATTTATTTTAGATTATATATTAGATTGCTTAATGATGATTGAAACATCGTGTGTTTCAATGTTTCTTTGGTTGACAATTGACATCCAAAATGATAAGGATTTGTAGATTCACCTGAGACCTAGAAATGTTTGAGGGGAAAATTGTATGATCAATTTTTAGGGATGATACAATTTACATTTTACATTATTTTACATTGTGATATTTTCTTTTATAAATCAATTATGTTTTATTTTTAACTTTTATATTTTTATTCTTAGAATATTAAGTTAAGGCCACTTTTGAAGAAATGACAGTGTTTGATTAAAAAAACATATGTTGATGTTACAACGACCAACAAGTACACATTAAGAATGTTTTACATTGGGTTTACTAAGAAGCGTGCCAACAAGTACACATTAAAAATGTAACAATATAGCCAAATCAAATATGTATGAAACTTGCATCAGGTTCGCTAAGAAGCTTGCCAAACAGTTTATAATTTTAATAACCTAAGGCTATATCTGAAACCCATGCCCAATTTTCAGCAGTTAATTGCCTGATACATGCATGACAGGTTTGAAGCTACGCATATGACAAACTTTTATAATTGGATGTGTGGTCGAGATCGCTAAAACATGTCATATGGTAATCCCTAAGCTTGACCTTTAGATATGATATGCCTGACAAAATCAGCTGATTCAATTGGGTTGGGCAACGAGTTGTAATGAAACAAATAGTTTATTTGAATGATTTTTAATAATTTTATCAAATCCTTCTTACTTGCTTAAATACATTATATTCACATAATTTTTAAGTTACATATCTTGACCCGCGTTATGTTAGAATGTTACACATCGCAACATGTTTTATGTCATAATGTAGCTATTTCAATCCACAAGACAATAATTTTTACCCAAATCTACCAATTTATTTTGATATGGGTTAAGATTGTCAAGGTACAGATATAAAGGATTTGGTTAAAGAGCTCATTCTTGTGGAAGAGGTTGCTAGTGAAGCAACTAAGTATTTAATGCTAGAAAAAGAGTCCTTTGTGCAAATTTTTTAATAACCGTGAGAACTCCCTTACGTGGTAAACTCTCAGGTTCTACCAATACATGACAAACCGAGAGGAACAGGTGAAGCGTCATTTTAACCACTACACCAATTTCTTGAAGGTTTTGTCCATATTTATGATGTGCTAAGAAGATAAATGAGTATTTAGTTATGTTCCCATGACTATAAACAACACTTTGTTCCTATTTACTTTTTGCATTATGATTGCTCCGTAGGTGTCGTCAATCAAATGAAGGTATGTATATTAAAAAAATCATTAATCTTTATTCTAATTTTATCATCATTTAAGGATATTTTGGTGTTTATTAGTGATCAAACTGTTAATATACATAGAATGCACTCTTGTTTAGTTTTCATACCATGGAGTATACCATATTAATTTGAAACATATAACAATGATATGAACATATTTTAAATATAAAACAAATTAGAAATAATTTTTGTCCATGTTTTCACGCATGAATGATGGTAAACCAATACTTTAAAATGCCCTAACAACTCATCAAGTTGTCAAATATGTGTGCAATGGTATGAAATAATCATCATAATAGCACGTTGTTTATAAATCATTTGTTGATTGGTTGTGAATGAAAATGTCATTGTATCTGTATAAAAATATAGTATAAAAATATTCTGATTTTAATGAAATGATAGTGCTGCGGGTAAGTTTCACCGTTTTCGTTTTCATGACCAGACCAGCTGGTCATACCTAGAACATGTGATAAAACCGATAGGTTTGATTCATTTGGACCGCCCTCAGTTGAACCAGATGGTTATAGGTCGGACCTATTGGACCGACGAACTGGACTGTTGTCAAACATGATTTTTTCCCCCAAAATCTAAATGATAAAATACTAAAACCCAACCCTCTATATATTTTTTATAAGGTATGATTATGTTAGTTTAAACATTAATTATATTTGTTTAAATGTTTTTACAATTAGATAATTTTTTAGGATTTTTTTAAGTATCTATAATCTTATTCAGTTCTTGAATTCAGTCATATCAATCCGAATAATGAATCAATAAAAAATTCATTAAAACATCCGATTCAGTTATGAAAACATAGTCAGTCTTACGGCCACATCTGCTATTATAAACACTGAACACATGCACGTTATATGATTGGATACAAGGAAATATAATAGTTGATGCTTACGTTTAATTATAGTGAATGTTAGGAACATAATGATACTCGTTACAAAAATTACTTAAATTTAATTATAAAAGATAATAGGTTCGACCCAAAAAAAGTCAATGATGACACTTCTCTACTGAGAACCTTGGTTACCAACCAACCAAATATGAGATTGTATTCCATATTTGTTAACTTAATTATTCCACATGTCCTGAAAACCCAGTCCAATGGTTAGGGCTCTCATCATCCAATATAGAGGTCAGGGGTTCGAATCTATCTGGAGGCAAGTTTGAAGGACACCAAGTGAAAGGTCAGCTTGGGGTTCATCACATGTTTGATTCCGATGAGAGGCGAAGGTTTAACCATTCAATGGGTTCCTGCGCATCGAGTTCTCTAGACGGTTGGAGGAGTCCGACCTTGGACGATCATCCCAAAGGGTAGGGAACACGTGAGAACACCACCGTTCAAAAAAAAATTATTCCACATACATGAAAGCTTAACATTAATGTTTCTTGAAGTTTTGTTGCTTAATTAATGCTTCTAGATTGATTTTACGTTTGTTAATTTCCAATCATTTTCTAATGTTACCTGAGGTAAAAATTTTGGTTAACTTTTTATTTTATTATTTTTGAAACCTCGATTGAGACAGGTATAAAATAAGATTAAATCATCAACATCAACATACTCAATATATTCCACCATTATCATCATTTAAAATTAGTTTAAATGATTACTGATATTTACTTGATCAAAATAACCAACTGAAATTAGCTTAAGTCACCAACGTCTTAAGTAGATGCTTGTTAACTGAGTTTACTGAAAAGGTGCCTAATGTTAAAATCAACTTTAGCAAAACCATAAATCAAATCAAATCAAATCAAATCAAATGAATTCTTGTTTACCATCCAACTACAAAATCCTATATAGATGAATGCAAAATGAAGACCCTGATTTTTACATCTCGAAATGCAAACAAAACAAAAGCATAAGCCATTTCAATCCAAACTATTAAAAGCGTATAATATGTAAAAATCAAGTTAGATAAAATGCTAAAAAGGACTTCAGATCACCACTACTAATTAGCGTGTTAAGAATTAAGAGACAAATTACGGGTACGAGTAATGAGAGACGATGCTGAATCCATCGAGTCACCATTGTTGCTCATTGACCCTTCCCCAATTGTCCTTTCTCCATTTTGGTTCTTCTGCACAACAAGAAATTAAAGAAACAAACTTTATTGCAATTTCTCACAAATAAATAAAATATGTTCATTAGGAGCACATGATGTGATGATATGGTGATTAGATTGCATCAATGCAATTGATGTGACGCGATTCCATGATGCATCAAGAGGGCACCATACTCTGATGTGTGATGCAACATCATGTTCTTTGACCAATATCTAAACAAATTAGACCACTTATTACATTGGGTCTGAGTTTTTCAAATTTTATTGAATGGAACTAACCATCAATTGAAAAATTCCAGCCACCGATTGAGCGAGCAATCGTATTGTATTTGGGCATATTTGAGAATCAATTGAACAAATCTAACCTAAGATGATGAAGATGTCTTGTATTTTAGTATTCAAAGTTAACCATTTAAATGTTACCCATAAATAATTTTTTTGTACGCTCATTATAACAAAGTCCTCGCATACATGATGTGTGTGCAGCTAACATCATGCATCGGCTTTTGGGATCAAAACACATCAATGCACCACATTCTTTTCAAAAGATAAGAGGTTTCAGGCATTACCTCCTTGCTAATCCTTTTTGCTTTTATCAACTTCTCCCTGCTCTCATAAAAGCTAAGATCGTCTAACAAAGACATTTTGGCTGAATAGCTTTTAAAAATCTCAAGCATTTCCAGCCCTTGTTTCAAACCCACCTGAAAACATGTATAAATATTTCAACCATTAATCGATTTTGGTTTCATCAATATGTAGAAAATAATAAAATTAACAGATAAAATACCTCTTGAGTGTCCCTAGTGTATGTAACCGCCCGGTTATCATTGTTTTCAAGAATTATGTGTCTCAACAGCGTGTTGGGAACATCCTTAACAATGTGCCACTTAACTGGGAAAAAACCATTCCACTTATCAAGCTGCCAAAAATCCATATTTTTTTCATAATCTACAGGCCCGATCATTTCAGCAACACCCACAAACTGCCCACTGCCGTTCACCTAAACACAAAACAGAAATTCAATAAAAATAGCCAAAATGTGTAAACCAAAATAATTACAAAAGTAAGAAAACTTACAGAAAAAAAGAGAAAGATATTTGCTTTTCCATCAGCATCACGAAATGCAGCATCGAATTTCTTGTTGCCATTAGGTGTACTTGACCAAACATCATATTTTATAGACTTGTGAACATCATCTTCACTGTAGGATTTGACTACATAAAACTTGGCATTGTCATACTTTGTCTGAAATGTTTCAAGATTATATTTATCGTGTGCAAGTAATATTCCCATTTTTTCGGCTTCAAAATGCTTTTTGACACTCTGAGCACGTGGGCCACGTGTTAATTCTTCAGATTCCACAGTTGTGTAAGATTTATCCCGTGATTTGTATCTATCATCATTCCAAAGTCTACCACCAGAAGCATAATTCATTGCATAGTTTGAAAAAAGTCCTTGGTTTTGGTAAGCATATGATGAAAAATTCCCAGAAGTTTTATACCCTTTTGCAAGATCTCCAGACAAGTAACCCGACCCAAACTAAACCATAAAACAATAAAGTTAAATAACTTGTGAATACAGAACAAAACCAACAAAAAGAAAGTACTAAAAAGTAAAAACTAAAACACACCTTGTTAAGTGACTTAATATGTTGTGTTTGAACAACCGACTTCGGAACACCAGTAGTGAATTGTTGTCTAGACTTCATATCCAAATGGTAATTTGGAGATTTCCCAGTATACGTGTTGTTCATAGTTCTTTTGGAATTTAAATCACTATATTTCATCACGTTTGAGCCCGTGGCAGACTTTGCGCCAAAAGATGATGTTGAATTAGAATTCCATGAATAGCATGGCATAGCATCTGATGAAGAAAAATAGGGTTGTTGCCCATCTACACCCATAAAAGTCCCGCTAGCATAAGGATTATAACTAGGCATATAATAAAGAAGCGAACCGTTATTATCTGTGTAAGGAACACCACTAGAGTTCATATGACCTGGACCGTCACCATATGTTCCTTTTTGACCTACAAAAAACAATAAAACCAAATAAATCATTTTTTAATCATGATGATGGATGATGCAAACATAACATGCTTTGTTCGTGACAAAATTTTTGATTCACAAGTAAATTAATCAAAATCATGCCAATTCTAACCTGGATACTGATAGTCATAACAGCTAGTAGGTGAATAATGAAGGCCATGATCTGCAGGCGCCTTATTGGTAATCCCGCCTTTTAAGGAAGCAGCAGAAACACCTGCAAATGATGGGGCTGCACCTGAAGGTATGTTATCTTTTCTAGAACCCTAGAAACAAAGACCAAAAACAGCAAACAAATTATGGTCTGCAACCATTCACAGTGTCTGATAGAATAACATATGACAACTCATAAATTGATTAAACAACCATAGATGCATAAAAAATTAAAGCAATATTTCAAGAAAATTCAATAATATTAACAGTACATTTTAGTGAAATAAGATTTGAAAAGGGTCTAACCAAATTTTGAGCATCCATTTTTGAACTAATATCAGACTTCAATCCAGACACTGATGGCTCCGCTGATAAGAAAGGTTAAGGAAATTTATAGAAAATGAATAACAAAAACACAATTGCACCCACAAATTACACATAATAATTATTGGTTTCATTGTGTGACTAGCTACAAATCAATGTTCCATTTCTGTAAAGATCAACAAACTTCAGAACTTCTAAAAGACCCAAAGAAGATCATGAACAAAGCAACCTGATATTCAGTCTTTAGATGATCAAACCCCATAAAATTAAAACAAAAAAAAAAGAAATAAAAACATAATAAACAATGTTGAAATCACAAATTGCAACCAAAGTACATCAATGTGTCAATAGAGACAATAAAAAAGGATACAATGCAAAATGTTCTTGTCTCCAGGCATATTAATCTTCAAACGAATGTAATTTTCCCCTGAAACAAATGAATCATAAGCTATTGAACGAATAGATTTCGTAACGTCAAAATACTTAGAAACATAAATTTTATCTTTATGCTATCAATTGGTTTAACTTGAAAACAAATAATGCGGATGCTCTATGGATAGAAAGAACAAGATTCCTAAAAACACAAAGTAAGCAAAAAGTACGAAGGATAATTGGTGGCACTTTCTCAAAATGTCAGCACAGAGAACACATCAAGAACCATACAAACCCTAAAGAAAAAAAAAAAAAAAAAAAAAAGAAATCACAGATAAACAAGAAAAAACAATATTATCATAAAATCTCTATATTTTTCATGAATAAACACAATGACGATTGAAACAAGCAAAATATAACTATAAAATGCAAGGAAAAAGATAACTTCCTAAAAAGTTTTAGGGTAATGCGATCATATTGTACGAATGATTACGCAAAACATATGAACACATGATTAAATTCATCATAAAATGACAAGTTTTGAAAGGAATACTCACCGACGGAGCGATCGCCGGCAGTGATCGGCGGAAATGGCCGGAAAACTGCGGTGAATGGATGGAGGCAGCGGAGAGTGTCCAGGAGAGAAGAGTATGGGCGGGTTTGAAGAGGGGGATTGCTAAACCCCTAAATTTAGATCCGACGGTTGAGATGGATTGAAGAAGTTGAGAGGAGGTTATTTGGACGGTTGGCGGTGGTGGATGTATCGGTTACGAGAAGAGTGCGATTATTGGATAAAAAACTTTTTTCAATTCTTCGGTTAGTTATAAAACATCCCTTAAATCTTTATTATTAGCATTGTATTACATGGAAATATATACAAAAAATTATACATTATACAATTATAATATATCTATGATAGATTAAATTAAATATTATATATACTAAAAAGTTTATTTTAACTAAGAATCCTAAAAATGATTTTTAAAAGCTCTAAATCGGACCCAAACAAACTTTGATTGAATAACTTTTTGCATCATTGGAACCGCTTTGTTGAAATCAAAAACTTTATAATTAAATCATAAACAACAAGTCTTAATAGTAAAACCAAAACTTTAAAAACAAAGGTTAAACATAAAGATAAAATCTATAAGCAAAAAATCAAGATCTAAACCTAAACTATAAATAGTTGTTAAAGTTAAAACCTAAAAGTTAATATTGTACTGAGACGGTTCCAATGTCAGCGAAAAGAGTTCAATCGGAATTCGTTTGAGTTGGTTGATGATGTTTTAAAATTTCTTTTTTAAACTTCTTAGGTATAATATAGTCTTTTATATGATAATTCTCTTTATATTATACATGAATTAATTTTATTACTGTAAATACAACTTATAAGTATCTAGAAACTTTTTTTGTATATAATATTAAACGTAATGTTTGTAACATTATCATCTTTATAAAAATTGTTGAGATTATCTTTATTTTTTACTCCGAAAAACATCATACACTTGCCTTATTTGATATATTTGTTGTTTAAATAACAATCCTTGCTACTTTTGACGACGATTTACTTTTATTTATTGTCATTACAAAACAGATAACAAAAGATGTAATTTTTGAAATTTAAGCAAAATCTTTTTATATGAATAAGTTTATGTTACAGGATATCACTTTTGATTTGGTAACGTGAGTTTAAATTGAAATGAATGACTTGAAAGCACAACTAATTAGATGAATGTTTAGGTTCAAATAAAAAGTAGGAGATTGTTGAGAAGTGTGATATGATTTGTTGAATTGACAAGTGATATTTCTCTAATTTTTTAAAATTGGTATTTTGGTCATTATGTTTAATCATTCAGCTCATTGTGTAATATATATTTATTGTTGTGTTTTGTTTTATATATCATAGTGTGTTATTTTGTTATCGTTTTTATGCATTAAATAATTTATTGTTATTTAATTTTTTTATGTTTTGTGAATTAAAATTACATAATTGTGTTTTTTAAAAACTCATGATTTTAAAAAAACATAAATTACCTTAATTTGTTTAAAAATGCATTTTGGTCATTGTGTTTTATGTTTAATCACTGTATAATATATTCATCATTGTGTTTTATGCTCATGACATTGTTTAATATAATCATCATTGTGTTTTAAGTTCAGGTAATTGTGTAATATATTCATCACCGTGTTTTACGTTCAAGTCATTGTGCAATACACTCTTCATTGTGTTTTATGTTCATATCATTGTGTAACAAACTCATAATTGTGTGATATGTTCGTATCATTGTGTAATATACTCACTATTGTGTTTTACGTTCAGGTTATTGTATAATATACTAATTATTGTGTTTTACGTTCAAGTCATTGTGTTATATGTATTCATGATTGTGTTATACGTTTTAGTTTATTTAATTTTTTTTTTGTTATTGTTTTTTATGTATTAAATAATTTTTTTATTTATTTTTTATGTTTTCCATATTATAAGTTCACAATTTTATTATGTCAACATTTAATTTTTCAAAACATATTATTTTAGTAAAAGATATATTAGGTTATTTTGCCATATTAATTCATCATTACGATTTATGTTTCGATTATTTAATTTTATATTATCATTGTTCTTTATGTATTAGATGGATTTGTTATTATTTTATCATTATGATTTACGTATAAAAATACGTGAATGTGTTGTTTCACTCTTATTCTTTTTAAAGCTCATTATTTTAGAAACATAGTAAGACACGATGACAAACAAAAATATACAACGGACAAAAAATAAAATGAATCATTACAAATATAAAAGGTGAAGGAAAACATGATATTTTTTATGATGTTTTATATAACAATATTATACTCGTTTTAAAAATAAAAAAACATTCGTTTTTTTGGTGTAATTTTTTTAAAGAATAATATTGTATATAAAAAATATGTTTGTTTGAAAAAAATAGTAGGAACAAGATAAAAAGTCAAAAAAGTGTCTATGACTAAAAAACATTCTACTAACTTTTTAATACAAATTGATATCAACCATTAAACTATAAATGTAATGTCTCACACTTCGTATCACACTTTTCACCAATCAATATTTTTACTATAACCTCATCCTATTTATGAATGATATATTCAAAATAACTATGATATGTTTTAAATATAATTAAAAAATTTTAATTATATTTCAAAGTTATCTTTTGAAATCGTATATGATAAAATGTATTTTATCAAGTTGGTTAGGAAAAGATTGAAAATGATAGAAAATAATACGTAATATTTTTTATATTAATTATAAGTTATTTAAGTTTAATTTTAAATACTGTAAAACATAATCTACATGATTGATGCGTCTTCACATTTGAAACATAATTTAATATGATATTGACATAAGCTCACATTTGAAGATTTAATGTGTGACCTCATCAAATTTATTATATATTATTCATAGTAGGTTTAGACCCGTGTAGTACACAGGTTTGCAAATAAAAAATAATGTGATTTTATAAGGGGGATTTTATTTGGACATCCTACTTTTTTATTCTAACACCCCAGCGAATTTATACGGTATGTACTGGTCAGTACGACCCATATATGGTACAGACAAACATTCCAAAGGAATGTCTTGTATTCAGTGAAGATTCTGTAGGACGGGCCGTACAGGTCAGTACGGGCCGTCTTGGTCTTGACTTGTATTTTTCAAGCCAATTTGGGCTTCAACCGGTGTGGAGTAACTCTATACGGCCCGTACATGGCAGTACTGGTCGTATAAAAATTAACTTAATATTTGTCCGTCTCACCCAAAACCAGGCCGTCTCACCCTTAAACCAGGCCGTACTGGTCAGTACTTTTTATTTAAAAAATAATAATAATTCAATTTTATTACATTTAAATATGTCTGAAAAAATGGGCGGGTTGGGTAACGGGTCAGAACGAGTTTGGGTTAGGATGGGTGCGGATCAGAACGAGTTTTAAGCAAAATCAGTTCTGGTCTAAATGAATTGTTCTTAAAAAAACATAAATTTAATTTAACTTAAGATGCGTTATAAGTAAACAAATAGTCTATTTGGATAATTTTTAGTGATTTTCTCATTAAATATATTATTAATCATTTTTAAATGTTTGAATTCATTGCATTTACATAATTTTTTGGTTACCTATCTTGGCCCGTATTGTGTTTAAATGATACCCATCTCAACCCATTCAATATAGTTTAGTGTCCCAAACTCAAGGTATGCAACCATCAGACTCGCAAACTCAAGACGAATTTCAGTTTCCACAAAACATGAAATCAGAAGGATTAAACAATGTTTATCGCTTCGGTCGCCCATCTTGCGAGACATATTTAAATTTAATAAAATTGAATTTTTTTTTAAAAAAAAAAAATTAAAATTTTGACCAGTACGGCCTGGTTTTGGGGTGAAAAGGCCAAAACGAGGCCGTCTGGGCAAGACGGCCCGTACAGGTCAGTACGGCCCGTCTTGATTCAAATCATGCCAAAACTAGGCCGTATTGGCAAGATGGCCCGTACAGGTCAGTACGGCCCGTCTTGATTCAAATCATTGTCCTATGTTTCAGGGAATGTCTGTACGATGAATGAGACGGGCCGTACTGACCAGTACGGCCCGTCTTGCTCCCAATCATTGTCATTGGTTGCCAGGGAGAATGTTTGCCAGGGAGTGTATTTTTAAAAAATGGGGTGTAAGAAATAACACAAACCTTTTATAATTATATCTTCATTAATTCACATAATTAAAATAATTTTATTATATATTTTTAAATTAACATGATTATATTAATATTAATATTAATAATATTAGTTATACCTTCTTTATATAGAAAAACTTTAAAGATAAAAATTTATTAAAAAATGTTTTTAAAACATATATATATTAAACATTGATATATTAAACATTTACAGAGGTTAAATATTTGAATTTTTAAATTATTTGTTTAAAATAACATAATACATATTTTTCAATGACGTTTCATAAAAAAATAAAGAATTAATCTAATCATATTATTTACTAAGTTAAATAAAATCATTAATATTTAATATGAGAGAGAAGATACAAAAAATCAAAATTTAATAAAAACATAGCATAGAAATATTTATGATGAGAGACTCAGAGAGAGACATGAAAATTTTGTTTAAGTGGCCTAAAATGTTAACAAGTGACATATCAAAACCTTTATTTATTATATAGATAGATAGATATAGATTAGATATATTTTATACAAACTTTTATATGAATTAGTAGGAAAGATAAAATAATAAAAGATTTTTGCATAATAAGAGTCAGAACTAATAATATTTTGACATGTGTCATGATAATTTAAATATAATATCTTATTTTTTGACCTATATTTTTATTTTTTTACACTAGATTATTTTTTGTATAGTATTTTTTTGTTTTTTAAACTGGATTTTTTTTGTAGGATTATATTTTTTCATACTAATTTTTTTTTATCGGATTTTGTTTTTTTACTAGATTTTTTGTTTTTATTATTTTTAGTATGCAACATGTCAAACTCTTATTGATTTTGATTGTTTTTAGGCGAAAAACCCTTCTTAGTGGATCCAACCCCTTGTTAGGACATAAATCCTAAAGGATAATTATTGAAGTGTGTGGTATTATGTTTTGCTATTGATTAAAAATATAGTGATGGTTTTGATATTAATTAGTTTATCACGTAAGGTATTTATGAATATTCTAAGTGTATAAATTAGAAGAAGAGATCAGATGTTTATGTGTTTGTCGTTTAAAAAACAAAAAATGCTCTGATTAACATTTTTTACGCTCACATTTTATAGCTAGATATTGGTATCTTTCAATTGTTAATATTTAGAGGTATTATTTTGCGATTGTTTGCATATGGCTAAATAGAGGTGGGAAAAAAAAAGGGAACTGGACCCGAACCGGAACCGGTGGGTACAAACGTGTCCGGTTTTTTGGACAAATTAGAACCGGAAAAACAGAAACGGGTTTCACCGGTACCCTATCAAAACCCGAACCGGAACTGGGCAAAATCCGGAATCAAAGCCGGGTCTTGACTTTGTTGACCGGAACTCAAACCGGTTGGAACCAAAATCGGTTAAAAAAAACGATTTGTGCATCTCTTCTTATTACAAAGCAATGCAATTGAGTGATTGTTATGTTTCATGCAATGTTTTGAAAACCGGTTGGGTTGTGGAAACAATGGTTTCATGATTAATTTAAAGGGCCCACGTAGTCTCAACTCTTGACTTGGATGCTAAAAAGTTGCAAGATCATCTAGATTTTCAAATTTGGACATACTTCTCCCAGCCCAGGCCCAAATCTGACATAGAAATATAGAATGATAGAAATATATAGTTAGGGGGTGTTTGTTTTTCTAAAATAACATCTTCTTGCCTCTTTTGTCTGCACCGCGCAGACACAGGAAGAGGTTAAAGGTCTACAGCCTGTTTGTTTTCTCTCAGACATTTCATTGAAAAATGTCTGTCTGGCCTCTTTTTGGGGCAGATGTGAACCAACCCCTTCTCACCTCTTCCCACCCTCTTCTTCCCACTCATGATCTGATGACCTTCTTCTTCCACATCCACGCCTCCCACTGCCGCCGGCTACCACCGCAACTGATCCATCACCGTCTCCTAAATTCGTATCAACAACAGGAACACTGGTGCATCGGTCTCCGCCACGCAACCACCGTCTTCCGTCGACCCCTATCACAAACGGGCAAACAACGGAAACCTAAAAATCATGACCCACAATCCCGATTTCAAATCGGAAAACAATAAACATACATGGAAGGACATACAATTAATTTAGAAGAGCCCTCATTACCACGTAGATTACCGGGGAGGAATCATCTTCAACCTTTGATGTCTCCCAGATTGGCACTTCAAACCCTTCCAAAACCCCAATTCGCCCACAGAAAATCCGAATACTGTCATACACACCGGCTATCGACTACACGATCAAAGAAATCAAGCCTCCATCGACAATCATAGAAGCCGATGCATCCAAAGCCATTGTGGTTTCAACTGCCACCACAATTGCCGCACAAAAAACCCGGCATCGAAACCCTTCAAGATCATCGGTAAGTTTACCGAAAGTAATAAAACCCTTGTCCACCGCCGTTCGTATGAACCGCCGCCGGTGGGGATTGGGGAAGAGTGAGTAGGGAATGGGGAAGACCCTTTGAAGAGGTTAAAAAACAAACCCTCTTAAACCCTCTTCTTGCAAGGGTTTGGTCCACCTCTTCTGCAAAAGAGGTCTGCGACATGGTCCGCAACATGGTCCGCAGACTGCAGATGTTTTGTCTCTGAAAAAACAAACACCACCTTAGTTTGTCACGGAAAGATTTAATTTCCTTACCCCAGATTAGAGGAAACGTTTTCATATAACTTAAGTATACAATGTATACCAAAGGGGCTTTGTCTTAACGGTATCCTTTAGCTTTCCAAATAGAAGGTTACGGGTTCAAATCCCTCCCAAGGCGAAATAGGGGTTCTTGGGAGGACAGGGGTTTTCCGGTTCGGTTTCCTCCTGGGGTGGTGGTGGGGTCTCAACAGAAGTCATGATAACTAGACCTTGGTGACATGGCCTGAAAATTAGTGGTTCACACGTTTAGATTAAATGTTGTTTCAAAAAAAACGTATACAATGTATAACCAAAAAAAGAAAAAAAAAAGATTTTCAATCTAAACTAGGTGAAACCCGCGCTTCGCGGCGGTAATCGGGGCAATTGATAATAAAGTTCTGACATAAATGTTTACCGTTATAAAAATGAGCATTTGAAACATGAAAACGAATCTATAAACACCAAATAAAAAAGTCCGAAGATATTTAAAAAACATTTATACACGCGCTTCGTGGCTTTAATCGGGCCAATTGATAATAAATGCAAGACTTGAACCAGATTTAAAAAAAATTATACCCGCGCTTCGCGGCGTTAATCGGCCAATTGATAATAAATGCAAGACTCGAACTAGATTAAAAAAATACTTTATACCCACGTTTCGCGGTGTTAATCGAGCCAACTGATAATAAAAACAAGACTCGAAGCAGATTAAAAATATATATATACCCACGCTTCGCGGCGTTAATCGTTGCAATTAATAAGAAATACAAGACTCGAAACAGATTAAAAAAAAGAATTACAACCGTAAGATTAAAAATATATATACCCACGCTTCGCGGCGTTAATCGGGGCAATTGATAAGAAATACAAGACTTCAAACAGGTTAAAAAAAAAGAATTACAACCGTACCAACGTCGGATCCTTACAAAAAAAAATTACCACTGTTCGGATATCGTTACAAAAAAAATTTTGCCCTTTCCTTTGACTTTATTGTGTAAAAAAAATAAAAAAGTAAAAAAAAAGTGGCCGTTTTTTTTGACCTTAGGGTAAAAATAAAAAAAAATAATAAAAAAATACACCTAATTACAACTGTAGCATCAAGTTGTAAATGTATGTATTTATAATATAATATAAATTTCACGACATTTAGTGGCATCTGATTTTAATATTAGTCCAAAAGATTGATGTCATGAAAAATTAAAATTTTTATGTATTATTCCGCAAATAATGCAAAATTTTCCAACACGTTCAAAGATTTGAAATTTTTAGTTTTTAAAAAATTAATTTTGATGTTTAATAAAATACACACTACGAAAGAAATTACTAAACATTTGTATACCTTTTCATTTTACTATTTCAGAACTCAGATGCTAAACATTTAATAAAGTTTAAAATTTCTAACTGATAAGACATTTTTAAGTATGGGTGTTCATTATCAGATATACAGTGATTCGGATACCTAAAAAAATGTATATACAAAATCAGAAAAGATTTTTAACAAAGGTATATATTTTGGATGTCCGAAAATTATCCGAAATAACCGAAAAATTACTTGAACATCCGAAAACTATTCAATGATCATAAAGATTATCCGAAAAATAACAATTTCAAATAACCTATCCGAAATTTTTCAAAACAAGTATTTGAATCCGAATTTTTGGATATCTGAGCATCTAGATATCCAAACTTTTAGATATTTACGTGACTATGAATATTGACATGCATGCCATGTCACCTTCGTCATCCACACGTTAGAGAAGGAAACATGTCACACTATCCATTTGTTATGACAATATAAAATGTTATGTCACATCATATTACCTAATAACATAACGAGATATTTTACTATTTACAAACTTAAAAAATTCTTATTCCTTCAAGATTTGTCCGTGTCCATTTTTACCATCTCACACTCTAATTATGCTTATACCAGTTGTGAGTTTAGAGACAGACAGGATATGTATGTATGTGTGTATGGTAAGGATCGATTGTTAACCTACCTTAGTTGCAGAAACCCGATTAACTCCAATAAGATCAACTCAAATCTTGGAGTTTTTTTTTTCATGACATTTATTATACATGTACAAGATTATGTTCTTTTATTTGCTTGTGTAAATTCATCGTTTTTTGGGATTTAAAGTTGTTTGCGTTACACTGTAAATATTTATTTGCTGTAACGACATCCTACACTGGTGTAAAATCTTAAACGGTGATGAATTTGCATAAACACATAAAATAACATAGTCTTGTACATGTATAATAAATATTGTAAACAAAAAAATCAAAGATTTGGGTTTATCTTGTCAGAGTTAATCGGGTTTTCGCAATTAAGGTGGGTAATTATTTGACCATAATCTATATATATAGAATTGTGAACAAATAATAATCCACTCTTAAAACATTAACCTAGATAACTTTGTCAAGATGAAGCCAAATCTTGGAATTTTTTTTTAACATTATTGTAAGACATTTACAACACTTTCTTCTTTTATGAGTTTGCGAAAATTCATCACCGTTTGAGATGTAGCATCGTTGTAAGTTTTAGGCCTAAAACAATTATAGTGCTGTAAGTGAAAAACTTACAATGATGTTATGTCTCAAATGGTGATGAATTTTCGCAAACTCATAAAAGAAAAAAGTGTTGTATATGTCTTCAATAATGTCCAAAAAAAATCCAAGATTTAGCTTTAACTTAACGGGTTATTTCGGGTTAACACTTTAAGAATGAGTTATTAATTGAACATTACCCTATATGTGTGTATGTATCATAAATTTTGCTCTTTTGGGGTGCAAGAGAAGATGTAGAGAATGAAAACTATATATATTATATATAAAATAAAATAATATAGGAGTGGATTAGAATTCACAAGTGGTGTTTAAGGGACCACTCTTAGTGACAAAACTTTAAGCCAAAGCATGTTTTCATGTCTCTCCCTTAATGGTGTTCACACACTTAAACTATTATTCAGTCTTGAGCTAAACACACTTAGCCCATAACCATGGGAGGACCACATTTTTTTAGCATCCCATCCTAACATACAACATGATACACCCATATAATAAAATACAACAATTAATTATTCGTCATGTGATCATATATCCTATGAAATTGTGTAAAACTTCCTAGTCCCATCAAAGGCTATCAAAGTGTTCACCTATTAAAATACAAGGGTTGGATTTGATACATTCATACATATATAGGGTGTGGTTCCTTTGTTAACCATTTATTGCGTTAACCGAATAACTATATCTTATTACTTTGGGCACACATTAAAGTAAATATAAAGGTGTAGTTTTCTTCTTCTTTTTTTATTAATGCAAGTGGACCCTTCATTAGTTACATTATTTAAAAAAGAAAAAAATAACATACACCTTTAGATTTACTTTAATGTTGACCCCAAAGTAATACGATATAGTTATTCGGTTAACACGATAAGAAATGGTTAATTTTTTATCATCTTCCTATATATATATATATAGGGAATAGATAATTTGAAAACCACTTCTTAGTGCGAAAACCTTGAAAACCATGTAAAAATCATGTAAAAAAACGTATTTTTTTTTGAAATTTTTTTTACAGGTTTGTAACATTATTGGGCACATTTTTATAAAAAAAATCAAAAAAGCGCCGACCATATATTTTTTAAATAAATATTTTATAAAACCATGTAAAACATACGTAACTCTTCGTAAGATCTGATGAAATTTTTTTAGTTTTGTTACGTATGTTTTACATGGTTTTATAAAATATTTTTTTTTAAAAATATATGGTCGGCGCTTTTTTGATTTTTTTTTATAAAAATGTGCCCAATAGTGTTACAAACCTATAAAAAAAATTCAAAAAAAATACGTTTTTATACATGATTTTTACATGGTTTTCAAGGTTTTCGCACTAAAAAGTGGTTTTCAAATTATCTATTCCCTATATATAATATATATATATATATATATATTAAAAAGAGTATGAAAAGATATTGATCTTATTATTTGTAAATCAACTGTTAAGATGAAGTGTTAGAAAAAAAAGATATTGATCTTATTATTTGATATTATCTCATGTTCTTAGATATTTATATTTTTTTTATATTACAATTTTTAAAAAAATAATCATACCATAAATTTGAGCGTTTTTTTCTTTTTAATTCGAGTATAGTATTGATATACGTTTTAGAAAAAAAAAAGTCAAGCACATTAATATGTCGCACTGGTATTTTTATGTATTATGTTTTTCTATAATACATTTTTATGATGTATTATTCTGTGTTGTATTTTTTCATGAATTTTAACGTATTGTATTACATTAAAAATGGAATACATTTTTCACAACAGTAGTATATTTTAAAAAATAAGTACTGTACATATATAAAAAATCTAGTACAATTTAAAAAAATTTAAAACTATCACTTTTTATATATCAATATTATACTCATATTAAGGATAAAAAATTGTTTGATTTTAGTGTACAATTATTTAAAAATAATAATATGATATGAAAATGTCATGAGCAGTTAAAAAGTAAAATAAACTTATAAAAAAATAAACATAAGATGTTGAACCTGTATTAGTTCAAGACTTCAAGCTCTTTTTAAACAAAAATGATTTCTTATTTAAAACCTTCTAGTAACGTAACATCTTAAATATGTATAGTCATTTTAATGTCTTTTTTTAAGGAGCTGTCTGAGAATAAATAGTTTAACCAATGACATCAAATTAAAAGGTGAATTTTTTTGTTTATAATTTAGAGAATAAAATTGTTGTGGTTAGAGTATCAAAAAAGGAACCTAATTAAAGTAGGGATAAGTAAATGTAAAGGGAGGTCGAATTATGATTAAAAAATAGAAAATTTTCTAACATTTTGCTTTATTGCTCTTTCTTTTTCATTGGGTCCATTTCTCTTTAGAAAATTGTCTCATATAGGCCTATGAAATGTCAATTATATTATTTGGCTACTTGTAACCTCAAGATTCTAAAACATATTATAAAAACAAAAGAAAAACATTGTTTAATTAATTAGGACTTGGAAGATAAAATCCACTAAATTAATATTATATATTAATAGTCATTTTCAAGCCAATATTAAAAATAAATAAGGCTAACTAAGTTAAATCTAGGCCATTCATACATATATTAATCTAAAACCATCCAAAACTCGTTTGGACTTAAATTGTAAAGTTAAAGCATCACTCGAAAAACAAAGAACATGTCTCTATCTTTCGGGTCGAGAGATACAAGGACAACTGCTTCCAAAAAGACTCGAGTTCAAAGCTTACCGTCAGGTTAGAAACTCTTTGGTATCGTGTGGACTATATACAAGTTTGGTAGTGGTCATAAATATCTTAAAATTGAAAATTTAAGGTTGTTTGAATTGGTAATTGCAATGAAATGAAAAGTGAAACGGTAGTTGCACATGGGATGTTTATAAACAGAAATGATGTATGTGAAGTTACAGGTCATGATGATTCATAGACTTTTACATCTTTCAAGGACACGGTGATTGTCTTGTGGAAAAACAAAAGGAAAAAGAACAAAAGATAAAAAGGAAAAGAACAAAGATTATGTTTGTAAAGACTTAAAGATATGATACCTCTTCATTTTATTTGTTTTTTATTTTGTGGTAGTCTTTAGGCACGGTACTATTGAATTTTGATGATTTTAACAGAATTAAAACATCATAACCGAGTTTTTGAGTGGGATAGCTTAAAAGTATAACCAGTGACGAAGCTTGGAAAAAAACTATGAAGGGGCCGAAGGATTTTTAAGAAGAATACGGAGGGGGCCGAATGATTTTTAGGATGAAAACGGAGGGGTCCGAAGGATTTTTAGGAAGAAAACAAAGAGAACCGAAGGATCTTCTGACGAAATACTATTATATTGACCATTTTGAGCGAAAAACAGGGGGGAGGGGCACCCGCGGGACCCTTATATGCTTCGTCCCTGAGTATAATAGAGTTTGCTTTCTGGTATTGCTTCAAAGTGATACATGGTCACTTTTAGGAGGAAGTACGAATTTTATGACGGAGTATATTTTTGAGGCTTAACAGTGGAGTGATGCTAGCAAAAGGGTTTTATGTCAGAGTAACGCCATTTACGATACGTTTTGTATTTGCATTTCGATAGTAAGGAATAGGATATTTTCTTCATGTTATATGATCTTATGTTGTAATAACAACCGTATGAAGATGGAACTGATAGTGAAGCGAATGCATAGAAAACCTAGTTAGAATTAAAATGGAATGCCCTTAATTATAAGATGAGCGAACTTTTATCTCGTAAATGAATCGAAATATTTTTCTAAAAAACCTTAAAATAAAATTTTTAGACTATTTTCAGATATGAATAAAGAAGGTAAAGTAATTGATCATTACTATTTTACTACTCACTCTAATAAAATAAATAAGTACTAAAGGTTGTTTCCAAACATGAAAACAAAAATAATAAAATACAATTTATAGGTTTGGTCATGGTATAGGTTATATGTCAGGTCATGAGTTGGGTAATGAATCGTGTCATGTACATATTATGAATTGGGTCATTCGAGTCATCGTTGGTCAAGGTTTGGGTTATTAGCAAGGCTGTTAAAAAAACAGAAATTTAAAAAAATCCAAAATTCGATTCATATCTGAAACATGAAAAACTAATCTGAATTCTTATCCGAGTTATTCAGATAGACTTGGGTTGGAAATCCTTTTTTCTTATTCGAATCTAATATTAGATATATAAATTCATGCTTATTTGGGCGGAATATCCGAATTCAACCCTAATAAATCAAATAAAACATGTTTATTAGGGTTATTCGTATTATTCAGATGTAAAAATCAAGCTTATTTGGGTTAATCAGATCAAATAAGTATATTTATTATTAGGGTTGGATTTTGGATAGTGTCTAAAAAATTTTCAAATCAAAATAAATTGATTCGAATAACTAGAATAAATCGTTATCCGGCTCGATGAACACCCCTAGTTATGGCTCGGGTCATGGGTTAAGTGATTGTTCGTGTCATGATACAAGACTTGGTTCGCGTCATGGTTCATGTCATTAGTCGATTCATGGTTAAGTTTAAGCCAATGGTCAAATCATGGATCGCATCGAGACATCGAGTCACGAGTCAGGTCATGGTTTTGGTCATGAGTCAAGTCATGGTTTTGATATTGGATAGAGTCATGGATTTGATCAAAATATTTATAAAAAGTAAGATTGAATCAAAAGAAATCATTACAATCCAATGAATGAGAATCAGCATATGGGAAGAAATCACAATCTCTGTGAAATATTACATTATATTCTTTTATGTTTATTTTCATTCTAGAGTAATGACTTATTATATTTCATTTTACAGTCATCCATACCAAAAAAAATATGTACTAGAGTTTTGATTATTGATAAAATTTTCATATGAATTGGGTTGCATAATATTATTTTTATTTTTATTTTATTAACATGTAGTCTAAATACTAAATAGTTTGTTAAAGTAATTTGTTATGATATGATTATAATTAGGAAAGATAAAACCATTGGAGTTAAAAGTTAGTGCACTATTGCTCCCAAGAAGAATGGTTTAGTTAGGTCAAAAACAGATTTAATTAATCTAATTTAAACTCTTAGAAAATATATAATTAAGAAAAGTGAATCTAAAATCTTATTAGTCAATGATTTTCTTGTAGACAACATGTATATAACATATAAGAATATGATTAAATATATGTAAAATTTATGCAAGGATAAATAAATTATAGTCTAGATCAACCAACCAAATATGATTAAATAACATGGAATTGTTACAATTGTCAATTGATATCTGGTCCAAATCAAGGAAACCTTTACTCACCAGTTATTTAAATGCTAACAACATCTACATTGCTAAATGATTATAAACATGTTATGTTAGTTGTCACATTAAATTTACAATCATCAATAAAAACACTCGGTTTCCTCTAACCTTAATTCCTTTTTCAAGCACACATTCAAAGAAAAGTTACATGTAGTGAGGTTCTTATACATAATGAGGAGTTTCTTAAAAAGGGTATAAAAAACTGTAACACTGTAAGCAAATCTCATATCGGTCATAAACAGAAGGATTATTGTTTCACAAGAAATACTCATACTCTGATATCAGTATATCACCATTGCGTTTTGGGCGCATTGGTTGTGAATGAGAGAAAACTCCATAGTTAAGCATGCTTGGATGACAACAATTCAGGATAGGTAACATCCCTAAGGCTATGTGTGACCATCACCACCTCTTCACTCTACGTAGTTGTCACATAGGCGCTACGTATGAGGCTACTCTCATCGTTCGTTTGTCATCTCATATGTGTTACCATCACCCTAGTCACGCCCCATATCATTCCCTCTCAAATGACTTGTTCATGGTGGAGAAGAACGTGACCACAGTCACGAGTGACCGGTCACGGGGATTGTGTATGGCGGTCACAGCGTGACGGGGCCTTGAAGGCGGTCATAGGTGAGGGTCATGCCCCATAACACATGGCCTAAGAAGTTTTCACTTAGGCAACCAAAGCAAATCTATGAGCTCTGATTGAGTAAAGCAGATAATGAATACTGATGGTAAATGAGACCGGATGTTACAAAAACATGTGACATGATTTAAAGAGACAAAATGTCAAAATACTACTTATGCCTAACACTAAATTAGAAATAGTAGGGAAATAATGAATGACGTGATTTTGTTTTAGAGTTTTCAACTTTAAAATAAAGTTTACAAATGATACAATTCATATATATACACACATAGAAAAAATATTGAAGATTAAATAAAAATTCATGTTTTTTTAAGAAACTCTGATGGTTCTTTTTTAGAAATGCTTAGTTAAATATGTTTGATTCAGTTGTTGGATGTGCTTTGGCATTTCGAGGGAACACAGGTTCGAATATTGCCCTCGAGTAGTCGAGTTAGTTTTTTAGTCGCAATTGTTATATTGCCCCATAACTTTATAAATCACTTTAGTCGCAATTTTTATATTTTTTCTATTAAAATACATTTTTAATTAAAGTTCTTATGTGACAACTAATTACGAAAATAATATATTTTCATGCTATTTATAATATATTTTCTTATATAAGAATGCATGAGTTTTAATTGTATCATCCTAGCACAACGCGCGAGTAATTTTGCTCATTAATATTACTATCAATTTTTTTAATCTCATTTATTTTAAAAAGATAAGAATGTGTGTAGTAGAGGAGGCAAAAAGATGTCCGCAAAGTAAAGTTAAAAATATATAAATAATTAGGGAAGGGGCCAATTTTATTTAAATTTAATCTTATACTATATACTTTTAACACTATAAAAGCTAAAATAATTATTATAAAATAAAAGATGAGGGTGGAGAGGTGATTGTACCAGCCAACCCTGTCACAAATCTACATCTTTTTTCCTAGTTATAAATGATGATAAAAATTGATGAATGCTTTAAAAACGCAGAACCAATTTATAAACAGAAAACCACACGAAGTCTATGATTCTTTTATATGAAGCGTGTGGCATATGTAATAAGAATTAAAAAAAATAGTGAGATGATCATTTATATAATATTATGTTTACGGTAAAAAAGAAATATATAAATGAATTATATTATTTTTATTATTGACTACTTAAAATTAATTATGTATTGAACTAGATGGCGCATTAACGCGCGTTGCCGCGTAAATTTAACAAACTTATTTTTGTCTTGGCAACAAACCAAAAAAACATTAACGAATAAACATATGTGATCATAATAATACAAACTTTTTAAGAATCAAGAAAATAATAATAAAAAAAACCAAAATAAAACCACATTTCTTGCATTTATTTAACAACATAGTTTTTAACTTAATAAATAAATAAAAGTATATTTTGTTAAAATTACAATACAAATTTAAGTTAGAAGTAATAAGTATAATAAAAATTAACTAAATAAATTTAAATATAAGAATGGGTGAAAACTGAAGAGCAGGTGGATTTCCTCGATTTAGCGTTCGTCAACACCTGAGCTTTAGATACCGAGAGCTGGTAGCAGACTGTGGTCGCAATGAGTGGGTTGTTGGATCCGAGGATCTATTTTGGCTATGAAAATACATGCCGCTGAGTCTCATTACTTGTTAGCGGTTAAAAAAAAAAGAACTAACAACCGTAATCATAAAATCGTTGGAAACACTTTCAGCTACTTACTCTCTCTACAACCTCATAACCTCTTTGGAAACTAATTCTTGCTCTCTCTAAAATTGTATTTAATTAAACGTGTGAAGAAAAATATGCAAGTAAAAAAGAAAATTTAATAACACTTGGACCAATCAAAAGAATTTCCTGTCAAATTCATTTTGTTTAGATAGTTAATATATATAGTGGTATATAGTTGAGTGAAATTATAGTGTCATGCATAAAAAATGGTCTTGTTATTCTCACACCCTTCACACATTATACACGTCTCGTATATGCTTATATGATACGTTATGTGGACAATCATTGTTTGTCAGAATTTCTCAGTGTCAATAATTGAATTTTTATGTCTTGTATAAGACATATATAAATCTTATACGAGATCGATCATTGTCGAATTATTGGAAGTCAGAAGGGCTATTTGTCTAATTGTCTCATGTAGGCATACATGAGACTTAAGAACGATGGTATGTTAAAATAAAAAAAGTTGGATATTTAATTAATTAAGCCCAAAAACAAATAAAAATGTGTTTAATTTTGATATAGTCAATGTCAACTTCTTAGGAGCGTTTGTTTCTTGGCTTGAATCATGGCTGCATAGCTGTATGATATCCAACATCGATTCTCCTTTATTTGTCTATTTTTTATTTATTTTTTGTTTATTTTTTAATATTTTTAATTTTTGTGGGGTTGGATGTTGAGTTCTCATCCCAAATTTTGTAAAGATTTCAATTATTTATAAAAATAGGCCCCTTTACTTCTTTATGGCAGCTTTTATTCATGTTTTGTTTTATATAAATGGAATGTGTCATGTTTCCTCTCTTTCTATTATCACACCCATATACCGGATCTAGTCGGGTCAATTTTAGTCCAGCATATATGCTTCATTAAAGATCCGAATAAGACATGATATACATGCAAATAAAGTCCATCCAATAATGAGCATAATTCCAAAACGAGATTGTTCAAGCAATGGTTTTCGAACCATAAAATTAGGGTGACAATCACAATTTGTTTGTTAACAACTGTGTGATCACAAGTGTGTCACATTTCTATCAATAATGATATGACATGATAGGTTCATGTGATATTAATATTTTTGGTTTTATTTTGGATCGTATTATTCTTACACCTTTAATACACGCTTTGGATGGCTTATATAGGACTATACAGGCTGTTCAACATACTCAATTTGACCCATACACCAGTCATGAGTACGTGTACGGGCCATGCATATAATAATAGGGTAACAACGCTTCAATAGTTATATATATATATATATATATATATATATATTATTTTTGTTTTTCTTATTTACTCATAATATAAGTTTGTTTTATTGTCATGTTTGTTAATCTATTAATGTCTTCTTTTTTGTTTTATTTTGGGTTCTTTCTCAAGATGAAGCAAGAGTGTTAAATCTATGTTGTAATGTGCGAGAGAGAGTGTCATCTAGTTTGAGAGCGAAATAATTTGGTTTAATTGTTAATTGATCAAACAAAAAAAATAAAAGTTTAACTAAAAACGACATAGTTGGTTCAAGCATAAGCAAAACTTTTGTTTGAGGTCTCCCTAATGTTTATGATCTCAACGAAAAAGTTACTTTAAAATATTAAAAATGCCTATATTTTTATTAATAAATTACTTTTCAATTATTTTTATTCTATTTTTCTTAAAGAAATATTAAACTTCTATAATTTTTTTTATACACAAAAAGTAAAACAATTTTGTTTTCACCCTTTGAAAAAAGAATATCAACCCTTCTATCTTGTGTGTGTATTTTTACACAAAAAGTAAAACAATTTTGTTTTCACCCTTATACACACACACAGACGATCACCTATCCTAGGTGGTTAGATGGTTGCCCCTAATTTAAGTTGAAGGCTTGCTTTCTACATGTTTTCATGGCCACCCTCTCACTGCTTCTTCTTTCTTTTTCCTTCTTTTAAAAAATCTAAACTGTCACTTTCACATTAAATCATCTATAGAATATAGAGTCTAAAAAAATGAATATGTTATGTTGATACATATCATTTTCTAACATAATAACCACACAATATTGTTAGGAAAATAATGTTTAAATATTAATTTATCTCTTTTGTATTGATAATGATAAACTAAATATGACTTTAAATGTTATTAGTTCATCAATACTTAATATATGTCACATGCATGTCTCTAAACACATAATTAGTCATTTTCAAGAGGTTTCTTTGGTTCACTAGGTGCTGAGTCTTTAAAAATTCTGAATTATACATACCCTATTTAAAGCTTAATAGTAAAGAGGTTGGTTGGTTGTTTTAGAGGTTTTTTTCAATTAATCAAATAGTTTCAACTTCTGACTTATTCACATGTAGCCTCTTAATAGAGTCGATGTTATCATATATATTGTCCCTAACTTATTTAATCCATGTATCACAATACATTTATCTTTGATTAAAGAAGTAGATCAAGATTATCAACATGGATATGTTGTGAATCAAGAGATATTAACAAATTAACATAACATTCAAATTACAAGATTTTTTTATAATATAAAGTATATTTATATAAAAATCCTACATTTATTATTAAGGTTATGAAAAAGTATAGTTTTGTCAATGGACATTAAAATTAAATCTTGCAAGAATCATTCCCTTTTTAGAAAATTTTGCTTAACATCTTTCATTGAATACTCAACAAGCCTAAAATGATTTAGGACAAAACTAAAGTAGAAAGAATCTTATTCATCTTTGCTAAAAAAATAGTAACCATCTTTATAAAAAGTGTTACATAAGTGATTGAATTAAACAAGGCTTTGAAAAACTTGTTTACTTGGTTAAGATCTCACACATATTTCAAATTGCAAAATAACATTGATGTGAATTGGTCGTCCATGGATCGACCTTTGTGAGGGTAGGATTCCTTATTTTGTTTTGTATTTTGTATTGTAATTGAGAAGTCTTGCATATCGTTTTCTTCATCCCTTTTGCTTTAACACTTACGTGTGTGTATTGTACATATGTGTGTAAAACAGATCTCTTTTAACTCCTTGATACCTTTAACGTTAAATTGAATATGAAATCAAAGATTAAAGAGCATAAGAAGAAAGCTTTCTAATTAATCTTTCAAATATTATCGTATTATTGTAAGGTTTTTGCTAGTGTTGTTCTAGTAATTTGTTTATGAAGTGTTCATCATTTGTTGATGACTTATTGAGGAACACATTATCTTTATATACTATTGTTAGGATTCACCATCTTTATAAATTGACTATTTGAAGATTGTTAAAGCCACACATTTTTTTTAACAACCAACTAATTAACTGCCGGGTACTCCGCACGCGGCCCTCAATGGCTATAGACACACTATTTTGTTATAATGAATTAAAGAAGATGATCGTTACCTTTATTTTGTGAGATGTTATGATGACTATCTCTATCAGGTTTAGGAAACAACTAATGAATATAATCAACTCCAGAATGGATCATTGCAGAAAGGACACAACGTTAGACCGTGTGCAGCGGTCGCCCCGCCCCCTCCCACGGGGTTTACTTCGGCGGCCAACAGCAGGAACACCGCCCCCCCTTCAGCGGCTCCCGCCCAAACCACTTTCACGGCCCCTACTCCACGCTAACTTTCTCTCTTTCTTGCTTTCTGATTGGTCCAGTGGAATAGTGGGGAAGGGTTTTCAGTAGGGTGACCACTTTGGGGGTTTAAGGTTTTCAGTGGGGTGATGACGTGGCCAAAAATTTCGGTGGGAAAAGATTTTCAGTGGGATGACCGCTGTGGATAGCCTTATTAATACCAACTTGGACATCTATAAATAGTTTTTGTCATTTCTATCCCTTAAACTCTTTACTTAATTTTTATTTATCATTTGAGTTGCAAAAAGAGTTTAATAAACAAGATCGTTTAATATCTTTGTCAAAGAAATCTTTTAAAAATTTACCTATGTCCATGTGTTATAAAAATATATAAAATATGGCTTATTTTATAATCATATTATTTATCGAATTAAAGAAAATCATTACTATTTAATATAAGAAAGATGAATAAAACTAAAATTAAAAAACATGTTGTGCAAATATTTAACAAAAAAGACTTTTTTTAACCTAGTTTATAAACATGACACATATCTCTAAAGCCTTTTATATATTAGGTAGATATATTGTTTACAAAATAAAAGTTAACAGATCTGATTTATATATGGATATAAACAAGTCAAGTAGGCTTGAGATTAGTTCGCAATTGAGTTAGCTCGCGAACATTATCAAGCCTTTTTATTTAATTCTTTAAATTATTGAATATATATTTCTATAAACTATTATTATAATATAGAAAACTATTATATAGATACTTAAAAAATTATATAAAACAACTGCATATCAAAAATACAATGATATAAATTAATTATAAAAATATATAAATAAAATAACTAAATTTTAAACAAGTTGGGTTTGATATGTTTTAAATCTAACTAGAATAGAATTTAGGACCCGCGCGTTGCGGCGGGGTCTGATATACGAACCCAACCTCACCCGACGACACCGATTCATACAGAAATCAACATCATCACCAAGATTGTAGCATGAAGTTGGTAGGGTAGAAAATCATTTCAATGCATGCATTGACCTGCTAAGTCTGCACTGGGGTTGGTTTCATGTTTTGAATCACCATTATCATTCACTGGTATGCTAGAATTGGGCCAAATCAAAATAATTATTCAATCAAATTCATGTAAATTGAGGTTATGTAATCAAGAACTAAACAAAAAAACCTAGAGGTACCCATTGAAATACACCAAAACCCAACAAACAACAATAAAAAGGTTTGAAGAACATGTTGGCTCGAGTCTATATCTTGAAACCTAACGAAGGGGTTGGACACTGCCATGGCTGCAACACCGTTTGCCATGCCAAGATACAAACCAACATCAACCTACGCCAAAGTGAACAATAACTTGCCATAAGGGAAGTAATAAATTTGCCACAATGAACTAACTATCAACACAAAATGTCCCAACCAAAACGATCCATTTGAGAGAGTCAAACCCTCCAAAAAGCGTGACTGCAAGGCACAAAAAAGATACCGATGAGAGGCTCAGAGTTCCCAAAAGTGTAGATGCAAGGCAGGTTGCATGTTTAAACCTACCATCCACCATCCTTGCCATGCCATCTTCATGAATTTTCTGGAAAGTTTAGAACTCATCATAGTCACCAACGAAATGGTAACCCTAGTCGCAAATTGAATAGTGAATCTCCTCTCAGACGGATTTAAAACCCTAGTGGAAACCCACCACCATCGCTTCTGAGGCCGGCTCCCATCCGAACAGAAGCACCTTCACCCTCTAGCCGAAACCCTCACTGAGGAGAGAGAGAGGGCCGATTGAAAGTGCAGTGAGATAAAGAGCATTAGGGAGACGAATTGGTGAATGGAGAAAGAAAGAGGGTCACCAACCAACAACCCTCCAACATCCTCACTCTTGTGCCTCCGGCTATCCACCGTCCCCATCGTGCTTCACTGTCGATCGATTTTTGAAGAATAGAAACCCTAGATCGAAGGGAGAGAAGTAGAACACAGAGGCTGCAGTTGTCGGAGGACGGTGAAGGTTTGGGGGGCTACGTCCAAGAAGCGGACAGATGGTGGAGGAGCAGCACGGGAGGCCGAAGGGTGTGATCGTCGGTCGGTGTGGCGTCTGGGAGAACACAGAGGAGCGGGAAGTAATAGGCGGTGAAGAGGATGGTAACCGAGGTGTACAACATGCATCAAGGGTTGTAACAAAATGAACAGTGTTTTCCCCTCACATTCCTATTGTGGTTTTTAATGTATATATTAATATTAATTAATTGAGCCAGGCAAGCTTGTTTCGCATCTCTAGATTTCATTCCTAAAACTACTAACCGAAATATTATGTCTTAATATCAAAACCTCATGATTAAGCCTTTCATGCATATATGAAATAAAAAAACAGGCATGTTTTTGTTATCAACATTTCAAAATTTAGAAAATTGTCGCAACTTTATATAATACTTTATATGTACTAAATTACGCCAATATCATAGCTCTTGACTCTATGTCAACTAATTAGTTTTAAAAAAGGCCGGCTTTATAACTAATTTTAAAATTAGTTGCTAGTGTTAAGCGCCCATCAAGAAAGGAGTTTGAGAAGCCTAGGGCCAACGAGAATACCTCCTGTAGCATGGGGCTGGCATAAAATACCCAAAATTGTTACGTCTTTCGTGTGGTTTGAAACTTACCCAACAAGTAAAGCACTCTTTTTAGCCCAAATTTTGATCAATTTGAAAAATTCATCATCAATTGTAGAAAAAAATTAACAAGTTTGAGTGAGGTGAGGATTTAAAGAAAACAAGAACACCAATCACTCAAAAGTTGAGGACGATTGGGAAATCAGAGAAAACTAAAGCCCTCTGTGCACCTTTATAAATAAAAAATAAAAAGAAATATAAGCAGGTCTATCTAGACTTATTTAAATAAAAAAAAATTATGCACCACTACCAATAAAACTAATAAAACTCCAGCTCAAGTGTTAGATGAAAAGTAGAAATATAATGCTTTAAAAAGGGCCAATAAGTCAGTATTGTTGTGGTTCTCCTGACAACAAAGGCCCATGCTTTTGATTTCTTATTGTAACTTAATTTCCCATTATATTTCTTATGCTTTCTCTAGGCAACAAGTAAGATATACCATAAGTTTGCCATCAATCATATATTTCTTCTTTCTTTCTTCTTCCTAACATATAGCAGAATCATACACTATAATGTTGTGTGCTCATTTCTCTCCAAAAACAAACGTTTCCCATCTCTAAAACCGTACCCGAATGGACCGAAGCTCAAGTATGTCCGCGTGCACCATAGCCTAACCATCACACAATCTTCGTTCATCAAACGGGTAACTGGTAAGTATACTCCGCTTTCTTTGTATAAAAACATAAATTTTTCTCGTATGTCAAGAATCAACAAGATTTGAGCTTGTTTGTGGCCTGTTAGAAGTTGGTTCCAACCCGAGAACCGGATTTTATGTTTGAATCGGGATACAAAATGGGTCGGTCTCAGTTTGGGTTCTTGGGTTAGTCAATCAGACCAACTGCTACACACTCTTACATATGTGGAGTAAACTTGATATATTTTGGGATTTTTCTTAATCTTTTTGGGCATTTTTTTTTGTGGGGGTTTGATTTGTTAGGAGAAAGGGTTACAAAGCACAAGTATGAATGAATTCAATTCAGAAAGATCAAAGGCATGGAACATGTACACCGATTCGCCCCATAGCCCGCCTCAAACCGGAGGTGATGGTGAAGGTCCATGGAAGAACTTTGGGACATCAATGAATGCTATTTCTTTTGGTTTTGTTGCGACCGCGGTCTTAATATCAATGTTCCTTATAATGGCGATATTTGAACATCTTTTTAGACCGAATGCCTCGTTCCCTTTGCCACAACATGGCATTCGTCGATCTCCCGACGACTCAAGGCCAATGCACAAGCTTGTAAACTCAGAACCGCGTGTAAGTTCACACACAATAATTCCTTTCATAGAACCCATTGTTTCAACCAGTAAACTCAAAACCACGTTATAGTGGTGAGTTGTATCGTATAACCCATCATTACAACTTATAAATTGTGAACCTCGTGTAAGTTCACACATACAACTCTGTTGTAATGATGGGTTGTATCATTACAAGTGTATAATCCACTAAAACGTGTATTGATTTGTGACAGATACAGGCGACATACGTGTCAGACGTTTCAGTGTTGATGCCGGGGCAAGAGTATCCTACCTACATTGCACATTCTGCACCTCTACCTTGCTCACGAGAAGGAATGCATTGGCCTAACCATCATCAACATAATTATGTATTTCCTTGATAGAAATTATTCAGTGCATCAAAAAGTTGTGTACAGAAGGGTGAATATAAACAAAACACAATATTTTTCTATCTTGGTTTTTTCTAAAAAATGTAATATTTTTTTTAGTAAATTCTAAAAAAATTATTATGAGATTAATCATTATACATAAGTTGCACGTTGTAACAGTGTCAAAGTTTGAATTCTCTACTTTGTGGCAATTTTTCTTCAAATGTTTGATACATTCATTTATCATAATTACCATCTTTTAATGACATTTCCCTCACTCCTTTTCAGAACTAATGCTAGCAATTTTTAAAAGAGAACACTCAATAAGACACGACATAACATGAAATTAACATATTTCGTGTTTAAGTTTAATATGTTTCGTGTTGTAAACATAGTGACATGTTTACGACACGATGAAAATTGTGTCTAAATAAATTAAACATTTGTTAACTTGTTGATGGATTGTATTTTACTTGTTAAAACATGTTTATATCTGACTAAACATATGTTTAAACATTTCAATGACCTACTTAAATATGATTAAATACATGTTAACATATTCACGACGAGCTAAACATCTATTAACCTTTTTAAGTTTGTCTATTATTTTTAAGTTTTAAAATATCTAAACATGTGATTTTTATTGTATAACCTGTTTTAAATACGTTCGTGTTCTTGTTAGGAAATACTGACACGATTAATTATCGAGTCATGTATATGTCTATCACATGTTGTGTTCGTGTCTTATCGTATCATCTCTTACAGTATGTCATGCCTAACCTTTTAAGTCACTTATATCCAAAACATTAGCATTATGTTTATCAACCTTTTATTGTCTACTTTACTAGACTACAACCCTATTCAAGAGATTTGATTTTCAAATCCTACAAGATGCAAACATAAGTGACCAATAAGTGTAGATTAGAAACTATTCTGAAATAGTAAAAAAGAAAGAGTTGCCAAGGTGAATGACCTTGTCTATCTTGTTCCAATGTCGACGCCCAGTGGCGGAGCTTTGTCGACTTGAAAGGGGGGCGGAAATTTTTGTAACCCAGAATACATGTTAATTTTTTGAAACGAGGAGACGAAATCCGTATTTTTAACTAAAAATAGCATTTCGCCCCAAAAATTAACACTATGGGCGGAAAAAGGGGGGGGGGCGGTCGCCCCCCGGTCTCTACAAAGATGCGCCCCTGACGACACTATTGTCAAACTATGGGTACAATCACAACACACCACTTGTGTACTTGCATGGTGATCTGTTCCACATGATTCGCATGACATGCGATGTCAACTCGTACGAACGTTTCATCCGGCTTCAATGGTCTTGGCACGCCTCTCTAGCAACTTTTATGTCATCTAAATCAATATGTGGTCCTTGTTTATCAACTCGAACATGTCTTATGATCCATGGACACTGTATTTTCTAGCATAATGTTTTTTTTTTACTATCAACAATGTAATATGCATTCAGTTTCACATGTTCGCTAATTAGAAATCAAGAGGATATCATGGTGATAGAATAGTACACTCTCTAACCAAATTATGATTAGAAATCATAGAGGGTGCATGTTGTGGTGATTTTATGCTCTAAATTCTAGTCGTTAGATATATATGTTTTTTTTTAAAAAAAAAACAACCCAATTATTCTCCTCTTTCTATTATCAATCTTATTGAACATAAAAACATTATATTTTTTTTGAATTAGATGAACAAGATCTAACCGTTCTCATATTTTATCATCTATAGTCACACACGTTACCATTGGGCCACATATCCTTGTTCTCAAACTCTCAAACATGCCTAATAATCAATTTAGCTCTAAGGTAAATAAGAACTAGTTACACCAAAAGATACAGTTTCATAAAAGGCGAGTTACATGCATATAATACTATTTAATTATAACCATTATTTATAATTTCTTATAAAGAAAGTTTTTAAAACTTTTCAGTTTAATTAATATTTTTAAATCTAAAAAAACACTTGATTATTTAGTGGAAAACATGGTCATTTTTTGTCGTATGCTTCTAGCTAATGATGAATACTACAATTCAATTTAAGATTACTTTTATTTTAATAGCAATTTTTTACTCCTAAATTTGATACGGTTCTTTACTTTTTTATTATCAAATTTGCCATTGTCAATGCGTTTACACACACCCATTTAATCATGGGCATTAATAATTATTTGTTTAATTACAAACACACATTTTGGATTTAAGATCATGCATCACTTGAAGTGGTTCATCTCATAATTATTTCAATTTCTTTAGATTATTTGTTTTAAATCATTGACAATTTCATTCGAAATGATTTAATTGATAAGCATCATAGATGCAAAATAAGACATCTTTTTTATGAGTAAAATATGTATTTTTTTGGGTTTTTTAGCTTGCGTTAAACTATTATTATTTATTAAATAAAGTGAGTGTTATTATTTTTTTAAAGAAAGGAATACTTATATCAGTGCTTATAATTCCGCTGAGCTGCTTTTGTTTGTTGTGTATATATTCCTCGATAAAGAAACAGAAAAGGAAGGCCTCACATGAAGAAACAAGTAAACAATTATGCATCTTATAGAATTACCAAAATAATAATTCAAACATATTATTTTGTAGGAAATTAAAATGTAAGGGAATGATGAAAAGAATACGTACGAGTATGCATGCATAATATGCACATATGTGCTTATGGATCTAGGAATTTTTTGGGTGGGCGTAAATTTTTCATGATCGTTTGAGTATTGTTATATAATTTTTTTTCTACTGTTCAGTTCAATCGGGTCGAGTCGGATTGGGTCTGATCATATTAAAAAACAATCAAACAAAATTTCATATACAAAAGCATATGAATAAATTATGGTTTGGCCCCTACGTTTCAAGTGTTTCAACTATTTCAACTAAAAATATAATCTTCTATCAATGCAGACCCTATTAATTAAACAACTAGTGGTTTTGGCCCCTAACCATAACTGACTGTTGGGGCCAAAACCGTTAAAATTGTTATGGTTGGGGGCCAAAACCCTTATTTGTTTAAACCACATGTGCTGCATTGATAGAAGATTATATTTTAGGTTGAAATAGTTGAAACATTTAAACCACAGAGGCTAAAACCATAATTTATTTAAAACATAATGAAAATACGATGCATATAAAGTTGTTTTACACGAAGTTTTATTTTATGAAATCTATACGACACAATGTCTGGTGAAACTTTTATAAGTAACTCTTTATCCACAAAGCAAATAAAACTATCGTTTAAGTCTCATCACATATTCCATTACACAAATCTAACTTCAAGTATTATGTGTATTAATAAGTCTTTGAAAATTAATAATAGAGTCGTTTAAATTAGTCTTACGGTGATTTAGCTTATTAAAAGTAATAATGAACTTGGTCTTAAAGTGAGTTAAGTGGTAAAATTTTATAGTGAACGACAAAGGTTTTAAAATATATAAAAAAAAAAAAATTTAATGTGGGTAGCTGCTACACCTTAAAGGGTGGGTATGCCACTATAATGCATGAAACATTTTAATTCGTTATAAATATCAAACTTTAATACTAAAATTTTAAAAGTATACACCTATTATTATTATATATATTAAAATGTATGGAAAGGAAGAGTAAAATATATGTGTATTATATTAAATGGTAAATTAAGTGTTTGCATGTGTATATATATATTATATTAATTAATTAATAGTAATGCATAGGTGTCTAGGAGTGTTCATCGATTCAGATAACGGTTTATTTGGTTTAGTCAGATCGGGATTTCAGATGTGAAAATTCTGGGACCCTATCTGAAACCCGACTCGACCTGAGAACATATATTTTTACCCGATCCAAATCTATCATAACAATCCGAATAAGTTTGATTTTAAATCAGAACAATCTGAATTACTATATACAATTGAATTACATTAAATGAAAGAGTGTACATATTATTATTATATAGTTAGTGGGCCTTATTTATTTTATATATATATATATATATATATGTGTGTGTGTGTGTGTATTATTTATGTGTCTTATCCATTTAGTGACATTTTCAAAATTTAAACTTGAACCATCAGAAGTTTTTTAATTTTGAAAAGTAGTAAAGAGAGATAATGGTATTAAATTTGAGAATTTTGCTTAGATATTTGGTTTTTATTAAATTTGAGATATTTGGTTATATATTTGGGTTTTTATTAAATTTGAGATATTTGTTTATAGATTTGGGTTTTTCTTTTAATTAAAACGATTCATGAGATGGATTTTGTGATTAATTTTTCTATTATTTTTATAACATATTTGTAAGGATTTGTATGATTTTATGTTTTATGATAATTTGTATATAGTTCGTGATGAGAGATTTGATTTTGCTATGAAACTTATGTTTCGGCAAATGATATATAATACCCGTTTTCGGGAGTAAACTGTGATAACCAGCCGCAACGTGCATGTTGAATAAACCTAGTTATAAACTAATATGCATTGCCCATGATGAACTTAATAGCAATTAACAATTTAACTCAACCCATAATTCATCTAAAAAACATAAAACTAATACTATCGATAGTTGCTTGGCTTTTCTTATAAGAAGTCTGGATTTGGAGTTTTGCTAAAAGCAAATATTGTTCTGGGTTAAGCTATTGTTTTTTTTCTAATTGTGGGCTCCTCATGCCCAGGTAAATCTGATCTTCACTCTCTATTCTTCGAACAAAAAGATGATTAATTTGTCAGGATGATTCTGAGTGACTGGATATTTGTTGTTAAAAAAAGCCAAATGAAATGTGAATTCTTTATTTTCTCTATCAAAACGTCAGTTGTCCATGCTGATCGTCAAATGTTGGTTTTTATTCTTTAGATTCTAGATAATTTTTTATGGTTTTTTTTTATCATTTATTTATTTTTTAATTATTATATGATTATTCTCTCTATCAATTATTTTTAAATTATTAGATACATGGATTCTTATGTGATTTGGGTATAATCTTGTATATTTAAATAACTTTAAACATTTTCTAAAAGAAAAACTTGAGCCTTCATCTTGTAAACTGGACTCGATTTAAATATTTTAATTTTTTTGTCACATTGTCCCATTTGGAACAAAATCGTTAGAAAAATTAAATATATAGTGATAGACAACCGACAACAACAAATTTCTAATCTTATGATAAAATTTTATAGGTATATCAAAGCCTGACATAAACAACAATAAACCTTGTTTATAACCAAAAACAACATTACACTTAAATCTTAGCAAGTTAGCATTCTAAAGGTGATAATCAAGAAACTCGAGTATACATGATACACTAGTCCCTTCTTGCTTTATTAGATTGCATTAAAGGCCACCATTCGAGCTCGTAGTAACCCTTCATGACTTCATGTCAACAATTATGTTGCAATTACTTTAGCACCCTATTTTTATTTATTATTATTATTTTATTTTTTTTGCGTTGGCCCAGTGGCTACGTGATTTTTTCAACAGCAAAGTCCGGACACCCAAGATCACCTTTATAAAAACATCATCTTTCCGTTCTTAAGAATAGTAGCGTGTTTATCTGGACCACTCAGTCCTGGAGAAAACCGACAAATGGAAAGACCTTTTGTCTCAACCCAAAGCAAATTTTATTAAAAACGAGAATCTAACGAATGACCTTTCGTAAGAAAACTTATGAAGCTATCACTCCACCAGTAGACGAATTGATGTTTGGTGGAAACTAAAAGCGTGGCTACTTAATTATCCATGCAAGTAACTACTATATAGTGTTGTATAAGACCTAACATAACAGTGTTAGTACACTTTCACAATTCTCGATAAAAAGAAAATTAAATTTTCTTGAACATGCTTTGACATGGTCATAAAAAAAAAAATGATGAACACCACTATTAGGTGCCCTCGCCGACCTGTTCACTGTTAACATAAGAGAGCTAAATCGTGTCACAGCCCATCACGATTGTATTGACCAAATCAGCTGTTCAGCGAACAGTTCGGCAACAAGTTTGTTTATGTTCGTTCGTTTAATCAAATACATGAACACGAACAATAAATTATGTTCGTTTAGTTAAACGAACAAACAGGAACATAGGTGTAACGCCCGTCTCCCGGGACACGTCATTTTGTCGGATTTACTCATAAGCACGGTGATAAAATAGATATAACTCAATTGCAGCGGAAATAAAACATATTATACATAAGTAAACCCGATTACATATAGGTCACACAACCATTTTTATTTATTATTTTATTATTTTTACAAAATCTACATCTATGCCAGTCTTCTCAAAACCTGCAGCCTGCATCCATCCAGGGTCACTTATGCCAACTGTTTCTTGCCTCGACTAGCTAAGGCTTCACCATCTCTACCTGATGTGCATGTTAAAAGTTGTTAGCTTAAACTGGTGAGTTCTAAGTTTCGTAAACATCTTTTCATTTAAAATTATTTATTTCATAAACATTTCATAAAATCATACGTCAATATACATATATCATATTATACCAAAAACATTCGTTAATTGAAACTCTGTTCACCAGACGGTGCTCTGTTTTACCCGAAGGTAACTCTGTTCACCCGAAGGTGCTCTGTTTTACCCGAAGGTAACTCTGTTCACCCGAAGGTGCTCTGTTTTACCTTAAAGTAGCTCGTGCCAATGCTCGCTTAACAATCTTTGAACGAAATTCTAGTAACTACCGTACACGCTCAGGGGTTTTAGAAGAGTATTTTGACAAAGTTTTGTTACTTAAGAAAAATGAAAATTTTATCATCGAAATACACCTATTTATAGAAAAAAGTTCCTTCGTCAAGAAGTAAAATATAAGATACGTGTTTAAATTTTAAAGATCTACGTATGTAATTTTCAAATTGAATGTACTGTAGTTTGACTTTTTTTATTTTATTTTATTATTATTATTATATTATTATAATTAATTTAGCTCAAATTTTGTTTTTCTTTTATAACTTTTTGCATATGATGTTTTAAAAACTTTCGAATATGCCGTTGAAATCTACTAATTATTCTCTACAATTCTACCCAAGTTTCGTTGAAAAAGGAGCAGGGTCAAAAATAATATATTTTATTAATTTTAGACGATCTCCTATAATAGTAAACTTTCAACTCAATAGACATAGTTGTGGGTCGTTTTACGTTTCTCTAGTCACGCCACGTGTGTATAATCATGTCACCAATCGACACGTAGTAGTTGATTCCTAGATACAGTCGTATCTCATGGGGCACAGTCGTATCCTTTATTAAATTATTATTATTATTATTTTAATCCCATGTACTTTCTAATATCTAACCATGTCATGAAGATGCTCGAATTATGACTACCACTCGGAGCTTCGGCTCGTCGTAACTTTTATTCGGAGCCTTGTTTAAAAATTTCGCTTAGACTTATTTTGATCATTTTTATCTCTATATTTTTGTTATCCTTAAAGATAACTTATTTGCTCGACTTAAATAAGTGTATTCTCTTATTTAGTTAGTTCGTTTTAGGGTTTTGCTAAATTACTGTATAATAACATTGGTTTTAAGGCAAACGGAAGCACATACATATCGTATAATAACAATATTTATGTTATTGAGAAAACCGAATGTTACAATTCTACCTCTCTTAAATGGGTTTCGTCCCCGAAACCTATTACATCGTAAACATTTGAGGGTATCATATTCTCATCTCTTCTTCGGTTTCTCAGGTTGCCTCTGATCCCTTTCTATGCTTCCATTGTACCTTAACCATCTTGATTGTTTTATTACGGAGTCTCTTTTCATCGCGATCGAGTATCGCGACTGCTTCTTCTACGTAATTAAGCTTGTCGTCAACCTCGATCTCATCATAAAGCACATGAGATGTTTCCTCCGCAAGACATTTCTGTAGATGAGACACATGAAATGTCGGGTGTATACTACTAAGTGTCTGGCAGCTCCAATCGGTATGCAACTTTACCGATCCTGGCTAAAATCTTAAACGGTCCGATATACCTCGGACTTAGCTTTCCACGCTTTCTAAATCGAATTAGACCTTTCCATGGGGATACTTTTAATAACACACGATCCCCTACGTTGAATTCAATTGGTCTTCTCCTCTTGTCTGCATAGGACTTTTGACGATCTTGGGCAGCTTTTAGTCGTGCTCTAGCTTGAGCGAGCTTATTGGCCATTAATTCTACATCTGGTTTGCTCCTCATGTCTTTCTGCCTAACCTCACCCCAACATAGTGGTGTTCGACATCGTCTCCCGTACAACATTTCATATGGGGGCATTCCAATGCTAGCATGGTAACTGTTATTATACGAGAATTCGACTAGCGGTAAATGATCGTCCCAATTACCACCAAAGCCAATAACACACGCACGTAGCATATCTTCTAATGTTTGTATCGTTCTTTCAGTTTGCCCATCCGTTTGAAGATGATATGCCGTGCTTAAACATAATATCGTCCCCATCTGTTCATGGAATTTCTTCCAGAATCTAGAAGTAAATCTGGTATCTCGATCCGACACAATCGAGAGTGGTACTCCATGACGTGCCACAATTTCTTTTACGAACAATTCTGATAACTTTTCTGACGAATATGTCTCGCGTATTGGTAAAAAGTGAGCACTCTTCGTCAGTCGGTCTACAATCACCCATATGGAATCATGTTATTTAGCTGTACGCGGTAGCTTTGTTATGAAATCCATGGTGATGTGTTCCCATTTCCATTCAGGAACTTCCAAAGGCTGTAAATAGCCGTGAGGCTTTTGATGCTCAGCTTTCACTTGCAAACAAGTCAAACATCGGTTAATGTATTGTAATATGTTGAATTTTATTCCTGGCCACGAGTAATTTTTGCGTAGATCTTGAAACATTTTGGTAGTACCAGGATGAACAGAATATCTTGTCTTGTGTGCTTCGTCGAGAATTCTTGATCTGATATTCCCATATTGTGGTACCCACATTCTACCGTAACGAGTTTTGATTCCGAACTCGTTTTCATCAAACTTTGTCATCAGACCAAAAATTCTTTCACTCATCACGTTTTCTTCTTTCAATGCTTCTTGTTGTGCATCTTTGAGTTGATTCAGAAAATCTGATGTTATAACAAGCGCATAAGATTTCACTCGAATAGGAGAAAAATCGCCTTTGCGACTTAGCGCATCTGCCACCACATTGGTCTTTCATGGATGGTAAAGAATTTCACAATCATAATCCTTAATCAACTCGAGCCATCTACGTTGTCTCATATTCAAGTCTTTTTGTTCGAAGAAATATTTTAGACTTTTATGATCAGTGTAGATGGTGCATTTGGCACCATACAAATAGTGTCTCCATATCTTTAGTGCAAACACGACTGCTGCCAATTCCAAGTCATGTGTTGGGTAATTCTTTTCATGGGTTTTCAGTTGTCGTGAAGCATAAGCAATAACTTTGCCCCGTTGCATCAGAACACAACCCAAACCCTGATATGATGCATCAGAATAAATTACCATGTCTTCAGTTCCATCAGGTAATGATAGAACTGGGGCATGTGTTAATCGTCTCTTCAGTTCGTCAAATGCAGCTTGTTGTTCAGGACCCCATTCAAACTTTACTTCTTTCTTGGTTAACTTGGTCATGGCAGAAGCAATCTTGGAGAAATCTTGGATGAAACGTCGGTAGTAACCGGCCAAACCCAGAAAGCTACGAACTTCAGTGGGTGTCTTTGGCGCATTCCATTTTGTCACCGACTCGATCTTACTTGGATCAACCAGGATTCCATTAGCATTGATTACATGACCTAGAAATTGTACTTCTCTTAGCCAAAAGGCACATTTTGAGAATTTGGCATACAACTTCTCTCTTCTCAACGTCTCCAAAACTTCTTTTAGGTGATAGGCGTGGTCTTGTTTATTCTTATAGTATATCAAAATATCATCAATGAACACAATCACTGACCTATCAAGCATTGGTCGACATACCCTGTTCATGAGATCCATGAATGCAGCTGGGGCATTAGTCAAACCAAATGACATTACCAAAAACTCATAATGTCCATATCGTGTTCGAAATGCAGTTTTTGATATGTCTTCTTCCCTCACCTTCAACTGATGATAGCCCGAACGTAGGTCGATTTTAGAGAACCAACTCGCTCCTTGTAGCTGGTCAAACAAGTCATCAATTCTAGGAAGAGGATATTTGTTCTTTATTGTGAGTTTATTTAGCTCCCTGTAGTCTATGCACATTCGCATACTCTCGTCTTTCTTCTTTACAAATAATACTGGGGCTCCCCAAGGCGAAACACTTGGCCGCATAAAACCTTTGTCTAATAGGTCTTGCAACTGCGACATTAACTCCTTCATCTCTAAGGGTGCAAGTCGATAAGGTGCCTTCGCAACTGGTTTAGCTCCTGGTAAAAGATCAATTCGAAACTCTACTTCTCGTTCTGGAGGCATACCCGGTAATTCGTCAGGAAACACATCGGGGAATTGGGATACCACCGGAATATCTTTTAGTTCTTTCGTCTTCGCCTTATTATCGACCACATATGCGAGATAAGCTTTGCAACCTTGATTCATAAACTTCTAGGCCTTCAGCATCGAAACGATATTTACAGAAGAGCTCGTACGATCTCCAAAGATAATAATCTGATCTCTATCAGGCACTTGGAGTTGAATCATCTTCTTTTTACATAATATTTCAGCTTCTGTTATGTTAGCCAATCCATGCCCAGCACAACATCAAACTCGCCCAATGTTATTGGGTAAAGATTAATGGGTATTTTATGACCATCAAGGTCAATAGAACAACCTTCAACAATGGTAGAAATAACTACCTTCTTTCCTAGTGTCGTTTCAACTTCTAGTAGGGTATCTATCTTATTAGGGATCTTATTGAGTAGTATACAAAAGTTAACAGATATAAAACTCCTACTGGCACCAGAATCAAATAATACAGTAGCGGGCATATTATTGATAAGAAACGTACTCGACACGACATCTGGGGTTTCCTTAGCTGCACCAATGGTCATTGTAAAAGCTCTCCCCTTGGGTTTTGGAACCATATCTATTTTCTTATTTGGGCATTCTGTTGCCCGATGACCTTGTTTTCCACAATCGAAACATTTCACAGTTGGGCATTTGTTGGCATAGTGCCCCTCCTTGCCGCACGTGAAGAAAACATTCATTCCCATTCTACAGTTTCCACTATGCATCCGGTCACATATCTTACAAACTGTTAGATTGCTTCCAGATATCTTTCTTTTTTGTTTGAAATTGTCTTTCTTAGAACCTTGAGAGTAATCTCCCCACTTCCTCTTAATTGTCATAGGCCTCCCTCCTATCCCGTACACTTCTTCAAATAATTCTGCTGTAAGCTCTACTGCAGACTGATAGGTTCCTGGTGCAGAACCTTTAACTAATCTCCTTACCTCCGACGGAAACCCCTGAATATAACGCTTGATTCGGGATTCCTCTGGTGTTACCAAGTGAGGTACAAGTCTGAACGTCTCATTAAACTTAGTCGTGTACTCTTGATGAGTCATAGTACCAACCTCTAGATTCATGAAATCCTTCTCCATCTTATCTATAACAAACTTTGGACAAAATTTTGCTAACACTAAACGCTTGAAACCTTCCCAACTTAATGCTTCTACCGCAGGCTCCCCCATCGCTTGCTGAATTGTGTCCCACCAAAACAAAGCTTCAGATACAAAGGAATGAGCTGCAAACTTGACTTTCTGGCTATCATTGCACTCACTAATTTTAATTACCGACTCCATCTCCCGAAGCCACTGGTGTGCTGTCACTGTATCTTTCTTTCCATCAAATGAATGAGGGTTACAACTCTTGAAGATCTTATAGTCGCACCCTTTCTTTTTATCTTCTTGTCTAACCGTAGTGAATGGTACGACAATTTGAGTAGCTCCATTTCCCATAGCTGCACCTGTCTCTATTCCCGTATTGTTATCAGCGCCAGAGTGATTACCATTACTATCCTTCTCTTGTCGACGTATTTCTGCAGCAATTTCTGGTATTGTCGCTTTAAGCATTCTTACAAAGTTTGCTTCCATTTGATATGGTTGATCATTGGTTCCGTCATTCTCATGAGAATTTTCACTCATTTTATTAATGTGTACTTCATCTTCCAAATTTGGATTTAATCGAGTACTTTCTCTTCTAATTAGGGGTCTATCGGTATCACGATCGATATTTTCATCTAGAGCATGTTCTCTATTGGCCATCCTACAATTAAGGTATATGATAAATCAATATTTGTATGATAAGTAGTAATCCCAGAGTTCGAATGTATAATAAATAATCAATTACAGAACCTAGGATGTAATTACTTATTTACTATGACATCATCTTCCAATTTACATTCTATCATGTTTATATTAAATATCCCACCTTAACCCTTAACTTACAACACCTTTACAAATAACGAATCAAATTTTAGCATTATTTGCAAATGTCAAACCTCAATTTCAATAGCTAATTGCAATTGATTTTTAGCATTTACGCATGTGTCAAAAGTTTCATTCGTTATATGCTTGATGTATCCTCTATGACTGGCATGCGGCTGCTTTGACTGGTGTAACACCCCGACCGATGGCGGAAATGTCGGGATGCCACGAGGGATGTGTAGATTGTTCAAAAGCTCGTGGGCATCTAAATTAAATCATCACATATCAATCAAACCAATTTAATGTTTACACAAAAATCATGTTCATCATGAATTAAATACATCAAATACACAAAAGATTTAGCTAAACTAACTAAACTCTAATCGCCAGAAATTTAGTTAATTAGCTAAGTCCAAGAATCCTATGTGATGATGTCCAAAATAGAAGAGATCATCCTCTTCATCCTACTTGTCCCCATCACCTGAAACATGTAAGAAAATCAAGTGTCAACTACGAAGTAGTTGGTGAGTAATCATAAGTTTTTATACTTAAAAGTATTTTTATAAAATGATTTTAAAAGTTTGTGTTTGAAAAAGGGTTTTATAAAAGTTTAGAGAAATGAGTATAAAAACTTATAGTTTATCTGAGAAATTCCACCATAGTACATGTATGAGATAATCTAACACATCCACCAATTCAACAATCAAACATTCAATCAAACACATAATCACATATCAATTAAGTCATAGTCAATCTTAGATAATCATAGACAATAATAGAAAATCAAACACATCACCAATTCAATCAATCTCAACATCAATATTCTCAAATAATATATGTGACTATACATGGACATTATGTAATTAACATAAGTTAAAAAACAAGATCCATGGAGTGGAAGCTATCCACGTGGCAATACATGAAACCAATGCAATTAACCAAGGTTAAAGGCAATGTTTCACGGAGTTGTGATCATCCAAGTGACAATGCGTGTAATCTTTGTTATTGACCGAAGTCAATGACAATGTTACACGGATATATAATGATAAGAGATAATCCATAATTAATGATAATTCTATAAAGTGAATATCATATTGATAAACAGGTATTATCCTTGTGTTATCAAGATAATATTTAAATTGGTATACATGTTTCACCTCCGAGTTTTTAAAACAAAACAGTTTAAAGAAAGGGAGGTTATGAGAACTCACTTGCAGTCCTTAGACTCTGTGTTCTCGTATTATGCGCGCTCGCGTAAGTAAATCAAACCAACTCACAGATCTGTAAATAACGTGCGCCCGTGTTCATAAGTATACTTGTCTTAATTTAGTTAAGCAATCTTAAGTGTTTACTTTTAAGTCACTAGTGTTTCCTTAACTTAGTCCTTTTTATCCCAAGTTAGGTTGTTACATTTAAGATTTTAATGTTTATCATCATACAATAATAATTCAACTTGTTAGTGTTGATTTTCATTATATGTGATGATCATTTAGAAAATATGTCAAAGTTATATAAGTTGTAAAAGATTGCATCCTTATAAACCTATTAGAACATTGTCAAAATTTTCATGCATGTAGGTCATTATAGTCATCATAAATTAAGTTATTAAAACCCATTTTCTTAGTTTATGAAGACCACGTTTGAATTACCCTTATAACTTACTTTTATAATTTAAAAGCTCACACCTTAATTTGTGTTTAAACAAAAGGTGGTGACTCGTAATCCTTCTTATGCATGCATGCGTATTACATGTTGTTCCCATGTCCTTAGATTCTCCCTAATCTCTATCCATCACTTAAGTTTCAATTTGGTTGCAAGATGGGCAGCGAACCTATGTTTAGAAGAGCATAGGTTCGGCTGAATACGAGGGTTCGGCTGCCATGCGAAGTAGGGTTCGCCGGGGTAGGGTTCGCCATGCATCCAAATGGTTCGTTCACCCTAGAGGGTTCGCAGCTAGAGGGAAAAGAGGGTTCGTCCCTGTTGGTTGAAGAAGGGTTCAGTCGACTAAGCAAAGGGTTCGACCAAATGAACAAAGGGTTCGGCAGCCTAGGGTTTATAGGATTGCAGAAGGTTCGTGGCCAGAAAAGGGAAGGAAGGTTCGTGGCCCAAAAGGGTTCGCCTAGCTGTGCATGGGTTCGGCTAGAACCTGGAACCAACAGGTTCGGCCCACCACATTGTCACGCACCGTTCATCATCTTCCTTATGAGCCAAAATCGATACAGGTCAAACTCACTACTCCTACCCATTTCTAACAACTTATTTTAGGGTTTTATAAGTGGTTTAATCGGTTATAACTAAAACAACTTTAAGATTCACGATCCAACAACAAAACCGAAAAGAACATTCCAGATTTACCTCGAAATCGCGAACAAACTCTAGATCTTCTTGTACTTTCTCGTTCTCCTTGATCTTGTGGTCGTTTAGGGCCAAGAATCACGTGATTCCGTCAAGAAACGAACGCGTAATCGTAGAGAGAAGTTGGGTAGAATGTGGGTGACGAAAATAGAGAGTTAGAGAGAGAAGTGAGATGTTGGAAATGAAGAAGAAATAAAGAATTTTCTTTCTTATAACGCGTGTTATCTCCACGTGCTCGGTCTCGTCTTTATCGCGATAATTATAATAAAATGCTCGGTTTTTAACGTAACCATATTTAAAAATATAATTCGTTTAAATAATTAAATTTCATCTTTATAGAAATAATTTTATAAAAATGATTTCTAATGAACTATTTCATAAAATAATTCCGTTTAGTTTTTGTTAATTTAATTATTTAAATTACCCGATTTATTCGAATTGAATTTAAGTTGTGATTCCTAATAAATATTTTTAGTTTTCTTTATTAATTTAATATCGTTAGATATTATTTAATTATCTCGTCGAAACGCGTTACTCGCGTAAGTATTCGTAAAGATCGTCACCTTTACGAATCCAACGCTCGTATCGTATTTCGATTCGATTTACTATTTATGGAATATCGCTTCAGAATATCATTCTTAATAATTATATTCGTGTGAATCGTCACCCACGCGAATACATTAATTAAGTTAATATTTTTGAATTAATATTCGCGTTTAAATTGTGTTCGTAACCTCACCATCGCGTAATTAATTCCAATTATACCTCCATTATTTTATTACTTAATTATTAAAATCCCAATCCAAAACCCACTAAACCCTAGTCACTGACACATCCATGATAGACTGAAATATGCATATATATAGGGCATATGCAGAGGTAGATCGCAACCTCCCCTACACCGTCCCACCGCTATTTCGATAAACCATGACCATGTGTCCTTGACTACGTTTAGCAACCAGACCATAACAAACTTCCAGTTCCATCCCAAATCCATTCCAACCAATAATCCATAATCAGTATAATGTAACTGCGATAAACTCTCTGGTTCTGTTTAGTTGAGTTACAAATAAACCCCCCATGGTTTACGCATATAATAATATGTTATAAACATGTATACCAGTAACAGTGATAATCATCAAATAATGTGTCAATATTAATAATTACAAAATCTCATGTCGTAACAGTACAATCATACGGATGTACGGACAACCTAAAGTACAGTGATGTTACAACTGGCATTCATATATTCTTCTAGAGTCCTAGTTTAAGTTTAGTTACCGCTTGAGTACTTAAATCTCTTAAACTAGTGCTCTGATACCAACTTGTAACGCCCGTCTCCCGGGACACGTCACTTTGTCGGATTTACTCATAAGCACAATGATAAAATAGATATAACTCAATTGCAGCGGAAATAAAACATATTATACATAAGTAAACCCGATTACATATAGGTCACACAACCATTTTTATTTATTATTTTTTTATTTTTACAAAATCTACATCTATGCCAGTCTTCTCAAAACCTGCAGCCTGCATCCATCTAGGGTCACTTATGCCAACTGCTTCTTGCATCGACTAGCTGAGGCTTCACCATCTTTACATGATGTGCATGTTAAAAGTTGTAAGCTTAAACTGGTGAGTTCTAAGTTTAGTAAACATCTTTTCATTTAAAATTATTTATTTCATAAACATTTCATAAAATCATACGTCAATATACATATATCATATTATACCAAAAATATTCGTTAATTGAAACTCTGTTCACCAGACGGTGCTCTGTTTTACCCGAAGGTAATTCTGTTCACCCGAAGGTGCTCTGTTTTACCTGAAGGTAACTCTGTATTACCCGAAGGTAACTCTGTTCACCCGAAGGTGCTCTGTTTTACCCGAAGGTAACTCTGTTCACCCGAAGGTGCTCTGTTTTACCTTAAAGTAGCTCGTGCCAATGCTCGCTTAACAATCTTTGAACGAAATTCTAGTAACTACCGTACACGCTCAGGGGTTTTAGGAGAGTATTTTGACAGAGTTTTGTTACTTAAGAAAAATGAAAATTTTATCATCGAAATACACCTATTTATAGAAAAAAGTTCCTTCGTCAAGAAGTAAAATATAAGATACGTGTTTAAATTTTAAAGATCTACGTATGTAATTTTCAAATTGAATGTACTGTAGTTTGACTTTTTTTTTTTATTTTATTTTATTATTATTATATTATTATAATTAATTTAGCTTAAATTTTGTTTTTCTTTTATAACTTTTTGCATATGATGTTTTAAAAACTTTCGAATATGCCGTTGAAATCTACTAATTATTCTCTACAATTCTACCCAAGTTTCGTTGAAAAAGGAGCAGGGTCAAAAATAATATATTTTATTAATTTTAGACGGTCTCCTATAATAGTAAACTTTCAACTCAATAGACATGGTTGTGGGTCGTTTTACGTTTCTCTAGTCACGCCACGTGTGTATAATCATGTCACCAATCGACACGTAGTAGTTGATTCCTAGATACAGTCGTATCTCATGGGGCACGGTCGTATCCTTTATTAAATCATTATTATTATTATTTTAATCCCATGTACTTTCTAATATCTAACCATGTCATGAAGATGCTCGAATTATGACTACCACTCGGAGCTTCGGCTCGTCGTAACTTTTATTCGGAGCCTTGTTTAAAAATTTCGCTTACACTTATATTGATCATTTTTATCTCTATATTTTTGTTATCCTTAAAGATAACTTATTTGCTCGACTTAAATAAGTGTATTCTCTTATTTAGTTAGTTCGTTTTAGGGTTTTGCTAAATTACTGTATAATAACATGGTTTTAAGGCAAACGGAAGCACATACATATCGTATAATAACAATATTTATGTTATTGAGAAAACCGAATGTTACAATAGGTCATGTTCGTTAAATGTGTTATATATTTTTAATTTTTAGTTTAATACCATTATATTTGAATTTATATATTTATACAAATGATTATCTCCAATGCTTGAGATTAAGAATTTTGATTTTTAATGTTTAAATAATATGTGTCCGTTAGCGTTCGTGAATCGTACGTAAATAAGTTAAATTCCTTAATGTACAAACACGAACAAGAATTTTCGTTTAGTTAGCGTTTGTAAACAAATAAAAAGTTAAACGAACGAACACGAACAATGGCCTATTCGTGTTCATTTAGTTCGTTTACATTCCTAGTTTTGTATACCTAAAAGTTTCTGGCATTTACTATCTACCCCCTTCAAGTTTGGTTTACATAACAATGGTCTCATCTTGGCAATATTAATACTCAACGATGATTTAATATTATTTAGTCCTTATTCTTTGGTATATGAGAATTCATCTAAACTTTGACTTTAGAAATCTACGAAAACTCCTTCAGAACAAAATATAAGCAGCACTAAAAACAAAGAAAGCATGTTTAAATAATCAAGTGCATTCAACAGCTGTAAGACTTGAGGTTAGGTTGAAATGAAATTAATATAAAATTTGTTCGATACCTAATGTGGCTTAATTGACGTTTACCTCTTCAAAAAGTAGTTTTTCAAGCACAACATCTTTTGCATCTGAGCTAATTGCAACATTGAATATTAAAAGATAAAAATATCTCATGTTCTAGTTGGACAGCTATGCTTAATAAGTAATCACACAAACAAAGCAATAAATTAGAATTGTAGCTCTTAAAAGCCAGAACGCCTTATTTGCAGTGCACATATATAATGTATATGTGTGTGGGCTCTCAAGGAACCAAAGTAAAATTGCATTAATTTTAACGTTATTTTACTTATTTTGTAAAAATAACGTTAAAAATGTTGGGATGATCAACTGCAAACGATAAATATGAGCCGGAGACTCCTTCGGAGCATCATCTCTATCCCAACTGGGATAGGGTAAGGTTTGTGTCTATCCTTCTCCCCTAGACTCTGCTAAAAAGTGAGAATATACCGGGTAAGTTTGTCTGCTTGCTTGCTCTTAAAAGCTAGGCAAAATGATTTATGCAATAAAGATAAAAGCAATAAACGAAAATCAATCAATCAATGAATGAATTACCTGTCAAAGTACATTAACTAGAATCCATGAATGAGCCAAATATAAGAGAAAGAAAGGGTTTGATTTTTAATCTATTTTTATCAGGCCCGTCATAAGGGAGTGTGGAAGTTACGACCTTACATGACCCGTTTTTTTAGTGTCAGAAATTTTGAATTTTTTGTATATGTATTTTTATGTAAAATTATTTTAAACAGTTAATCAATTACTACGTAAAAACATCATTTTGCTATATGTATTTTATATATAAAATATTTTATAACAAAACATCATTTATCAATGTAAAAAAATAAAAACATTTGTCATAATAATAATTTTTTGTATATGTATTTACGGGACCCACGAACACGTTAACACGACACGACACGAATTTAACATGTTTTGTGTTTACCCTTAACATGTTTCGTGTCTAAAACAGGTCGACACGTTAAGACCTGTTTATTTTTCGTGTCTAAACAGGTAAAACCCGCTAAGACCCGTTAAGACCTGTTAAGATCCGTTAAAACCTGTTAAGACTTGTTTAAAGTTTAAAATTTAAAATTTATAATAAGTAATATAATAAAATATGTGGGTAACTAATTAGTTTAAAAAAAATTTCTAATTGTCTAACCCTAGTTCTTTAACGGGTTTCTTAACAGGTTCTTTAACGGGTTTTAACAGGTTCTTTAACGAGTTTTAACAGGTTCTTTAACAGGTCATTTATAGTGTTAACTGTTAACAGGTTCCTTAAGGGATCATTTCGTGTTTACGTGTATTTAACGGGTCTTGTTCGTGTTTGAAAAAACAGACACGATAGAATTCGTGTCGTGTTCGTGTCTAACCAGTTCGTGTTTCGTGTCTTAACGGGTCGTGTCTGACCCGTTATGACAGCCCTAAAGAAAGAGGAGGGAGACGGTCAATGCTTATAACAAATTCTTTCGGTTCCCCCCCGTCCCGTATTATATCGATTTATAAACTTTTTTACATGTATAAGGGTCTAATTTAATACTTTGCATGAGTTTGCACATAGTGCTTACCATCTCATAAACAACCCGACCCTATTTTTTGAAAACCACCCTTTTGAAATTTGAACAGTACAGACTGACTCTCTATAATATATACAACTATATACTTCATCCACATGACTGTACGAAAGTTTTCTTCTATCATTTCGACCAAATCTCTCATAATCTGATATTCTGATGAGATCATTAGTTATCAACCCAAATTGGGCCCAACACATAGTTATTAAGTTGGGCTTAACAGGCCAGACTTATAAGATTTCTCGGAGGCCCATTAACAGAGACAAATAGACGGCGGCTTTCTCATTAAAATCCCAACTACTCTACCAAAACCCTAGATTTGCATTATAGCTTTGGGAGAGAACATTCTTGTATAATTGGTATATGCATTTACTAATCAATTATATATATCATCATTGATTATTATCTGTTTTGCTTCAAACACTGATTTTAGTTGTTGATTCTTTTATGTCATTTTAGATCGGTGCCAAAAGACGATCGTTTGTATCTTAAGCGATGGCGTTGGTAAGTTTTTCGTTTTTATTTGTGCTTGGATTCATTTGTTGCTGCTTTTTTGTTCCGTGTTTGTGATGGATCTTTATGTTAAAATGATCTGTGGTTTTGATGTGCATCTATGCTGTCGATTACATTTAGTTGTTAATCCAATGAATTTAGCTATATAGTGTGTTGTTTATGATGTCAAATAGAAATCGGTTTAAATTTAAGCAATCCGTCACTTTTTGGCTGATATCTGTAGTTTCTTTTGATTGATCATTTTGTTAATATCTATTTTTGTAATGATAGATCTTGTTGTGGCGACAGGCCGACGGTGCCATAAATCTGATACTTGTATATGCTACCTTACGTTATTTTATGAGAAATGATTTCTTATGACATTTACATCCAATTGTCAGATTAAATCTGCTTCATTCTTAGAAATTGGTCAAATTTTGCAAAAATGTTGGTAGAAAATGCAAAGAATAACGATCATAGCGATTATTTTTTGTCTGGTTATTACATGTGCTGATATAATCTTGGTGACCAAACTGGGGGTTTGTCACGGTTATTATGAAAATAACTGACCGACATGTTTTGCCTATAAGAACTTCTCAACGTTTTGCCTACATGTCCTATAAATATATATACTGTTAAACTTTTGAAGAGATGAGTGTTTTTACGTTTGACAGAAGTTGTTATGGCTTTTGATTTATAGTAACAAGGCATGGCAATCTTGACCTAAAGCAAGAGAAATAGGTTGGTTGGGTGGACGATTATTGTATTTTCGTGAGGGTGTGCAAAAAACCGAAAAAACCGAACCGGAACCGAATTAACCGAAAAACTGAACCTAAAAAACCTAACCGAACGAATAACCGAAAAAAACCGAAACCAAAATTTTCTGTTTGGTTTCGGTTTTTCATATTTTAAAAACCGAAATACCGAACCGATTTTTAATCTTTTTTAAAAATATATATATATATATATATATATATATATATGTTGCAATATTTTTATACATATTTAACGGGATAAAAACACACAAATAGTCAGCCGTTAGAAATAATAAAGATTTGGATTAGATAAACTCTATCATTTTAAAAGGTGAAGATCGGAATTATTTCATATTTAGTTATTTACTTTTGATTTTTTTAAAATATAAGGACATGATGATAAGTATTTAGTTTTATTTTAATTAGTTGGTGTTCGATCAATTAATTTATTAATTATCCATCATTAAACATATTTGTTTTTTCAATATTAGGTGTTTGAGAGAACAAAAACAAAAAAAAAGTAAAAAAAAAAAAACTGAAACCGACAAAAAAAACCGAAAACCGAATGGTTCATAATAACTAAAAACCGACTATGCCTGTTCCGATTTCGGTTTTTGCCAAAAATTGAACCGAACACACCCTTATTAATTTTGGTTTGGGTTGAAATGGGTGACACGATAACATAGACCGGGTTGAGATGGGCAACACCTTAATAAAATATGGGTTATGATGGGTAATCTAAAAACTATTTAAGTCACACACTCCCATAATCCATATTCTCTTCGGAAAATTCCCTAAATAGAATGGATGTAAATGGGTAAGAATACTCAATTAACATATTTTATTAGAAAATCACTAAAGATTATTCAAATAGACTATTTGTTTAGTTATAACTCATTTTTAAACTTCAACTAAATTAATGTTTTTAAAATGACCCATTTAGATCCAAACTAATTCTGCTTATAACCTGTCGTGATCTGCAACTATCCTGACCCGAACTTGTTACCCAACCTGTTCATTTTGCTGGTCTTTATAGAAACCAAAAGTTTATGTACTTGAGATCATTTGCTTACTACAACTTCTGTGTCAATTAGTTTGCTGTTTGTTTAAGATGACTTGTGTGTTTTGGTTTCAGATCCTACATACTCCTGGGAAAAATAAGAATGTCAACAAGGCACTAATTGCTGCAGAATATGTCGGTGTTCAAATTAAATTACCTGATAATTTTCAAATGGGTGTTTCAAATAAAACTCCAGAGTTTCTTAAGATGAATCCTATTGGAAAGGTATTATTGTATTGGTATAATCAAATACTTCAGAATTGTTATCAAATTAAAAATGAAAGACTATTAATTTGTTTACATTCTTATGTTACTTTATGGTGTAGATTCCTGTTCTTGAGACTCCTGATGGACCTTTATTTGAGAGTAATGCAATTGCTCGCTATGGTGAGGGATTTTTTGTTTTTTAGTTATGTTGGTTATGTATTATGGTCCTTATATTTTCATATTGATTGCTGCAGTTGCTCATGGAAGTTTCCTCTTTGGATCTTCCCCAATAGACTATGTTAGTTTTTTCCTTCTTTTTATGATATTTTTATGAGATACATTGATATTTAGTAAATATACATGAGGTCAATATATGCATCTCTAAACATATGTGCAGGGCAGAATCGAGCAATGGATTGACTTTTCTTCATTTGAGCTTGATGCAAATATTAGAGGATGGGTCTATCCAAGATTGGGAATTATGACCTACATTAAACCTGTTTGTTTCTCCATTTATTCTTTTTGATTGGCAGATAGTATTATTTCATCATGCTTTGTTATGGGTTTAAATGATAATTTTGAGTCCATGTTTTGAAGGCTGAAGAGAACTGTATATCTGGCTTGAAGAGAGGTCTTGATGCATTGAACCAGTATCTTGCTTCACACACTTTCTTGGTTGGTGATGGCATCACGTTGGCTGACATCATCACGACATGTAACCTGGTGATGGCCTTTCAGTATTTAATGACAAAGAGCTTCACATCTGAGTATCCACATGTTGAGAGATATTTTTGGACCATGGTTAATCAACCCAATTTTAGCAAGGTAATTGGTGAAGTCAAGCAAGCTGAGGCTGTTATTCCTATAGCTTCTGCAAAGAAACCAGAGCCTAAGCCAAAACCCGAGCCTAAAAAAGAAGTTAAGAAAGAGGAGGCACCGAAGCCCCAAGTCCAAGCCATAGAGGAAGAAGAGGCACCAAAGCCTAAGCCAAAGAACCCTCTTGACTTACTACCTCCAAGTAAGATGATTTTGGATGACTGGAAGAGGCTCTACTCCAACACCAAAACCAACTTCCGTGAGGTCGCAATAAAAGGTATGCATTTTTTTACTTTCATGTAATTCTTGTAATCTATACTATATTTTTGTGCACTTTTATCAAGTCCCATGAGAAGTAAAGCCTGATTTACATTATCTGAATTTGCTGCTTGGATGTTCGTATTTGATTAACGTTGTTAATATACGTATGATGCTCGGGCGGGTGGCATATAAAACTCTGATGGATATGTGCAGGATTTTGGGAGATGTTTGATCCTGAGGGATACTCTTTATGGTTTTGCAACTACAAGTACAATGAGGAGAACAATGTGTCATTTGTGACCATGAACAAGGTTGGTGGATTCCTGCAGCGTATGGATCTGGCACGCAAATACGCGTTTGGAAAGATGTTGATTATCGGGAATGAGGCACCCTTCAAGGTGAAGGGTTTGTGGTTGTTTCGTGGACTGGAGATTCCGAAGTTTGTAATGGACGAGTGTTACGACATGGAACTCTACGAGTGGACGAAAGTTGACATCTCAGACGAGGCGCAGAAGGAGCGAGTGAATCAGATGATCGAGGATCAAGAGCCTTTTGAAGGTGAGGCTCTTTTGGATGCAAAGTGCTTCAAGTGAGATCTTAAGTGTTATCAAGTCTTGTTGTTGAGGGAGGTTTTTGTTTCAATTGTGTGATTTTAGATACATGTGAACTTTATTTTACCAATTACGATGTTTAACGCACGATAAGTTAAATATAATTTTGGTTTTTCTTAATCAAAATAATAATAATACTCTTATCTAATTTGCTTTTTCAAACCGTTCATTTTATTTTCGTTTCAATTGGTTATATATTTCTAATGTTGCGTACTTTGACATGTATGAATGCATGATGAAGCGATATATATATATATATATAGGGACTTATTCTATTGAGAACCACAAAATATGAAATAACCAAAGGAACTCATTTTGAACCACATTTTTTAGGGATATAAAAGTAATTTTCCTTTAAAATGGGAGAAGTTACTATTTTACCCTTTTAGATAACCACCCTATGTACAAAACTTAAAGCATAATGTACAAGTGTATAATGCAGTTCTCAAGTTCCTAACATAAGAGTGGTTCTTAATGGAATACCTCCCTATATATATATATATATATATATATATATATATATATATATATATATATAGGGACTTATTCTATTAAGAACCACTAAATATGAAAGAACCAAAAAAATTAATTTTGAACCACATTTTTAAAGGGTATAAAAGTAATTTTTCCTTTAAAGTAGGAGAAGTTACTATTTTACCCTTTTAAATAACCACTCTATGTACAAACCTTAAAGCATAATTTACAAGTGTATAATAGAGTGGTTATTTAAAAGGGTAAAATAGTAACTTCCTCTTCTTTAAAGGAAAATTACTTTTATACCCTTTAAACATATGGTTCAAAATTGGTTCCTTTGGTTCTTTCATATTTAGTGGTTCTCAATAGAATAAATCCCTATATATATATATATATATATATATATATATATATATAGGGAGGTATTCCATTAAGAACCACTTTTATGTTAGGAACTTGAGAACTACATAATACACTTGTACATTATGCTTTAAGTTTTGTACATAGAGTGGTTATTTAAAAGGGTAAAATAGTAACTTCCTCTAATTTAAAAGAAAATTACTTTTATACCCTTAAAAACATATGGTTCAAAATTAGTTCCTTTGGTTCTTTCATATTTAGTGGTTCTTAGTTGAATAAGTCCCTATATATATATATATATATATATAGGGCATGGAATTTTTGATAACCCTCATCTTTTGTTACAACCCATTAACTATCATCCAATGGTTACTTTAAAAATGTAAGTGTATAGGATGGTGACACGTGTCAGATTCCTTTTTTTTTCTTTTTTTTTAATATAAAGGGCATTTAATACATTTGTTATTTAAGTAAAGTTTACCCTATTTTTTTTAAACATTCATAACTTTTTTATACTATATTATTTTTTTTAAAAAATTGCACCATTATACTCGTCTCATTTTTCTCTTTAATTTCGTTATAGTCTCGACTAGTTTTTTTTTTTTTTTTGATGTCATATATTTACATCATTGTAACGAGCTTAAAGATAGCAAATTAATTAGAAATTTTTTCTAACAATGGTAAATTACAGTAATGTAACACAAAATGAAGTAATTTACAATGACATAATTAACGGTGACGTAACAAATTATTTTATTTTTTTTCTCTAACAATAATAATTACAATGATAAATTACAGTGATGTAAATAGAACACATTATTTTGATTTTTTTCTCTCGCAATGATAATTATAGTGATGTAATTTATCTTTGTTCGAAAAAAATTTAAACTAATCTGTTGTCAATATAATTACATCACTGTAATTTAAACCAAATTCACCGAAAAAAACCGAAACCGAATTTTACGTCAATGATAATTACAATGATAAATTACAGTGATGTAATAGAACACATTATTTTGATTTTTTTTCTCTCACAATGATAATTATAGTGATGTAATTTATCATTGTTCGAAAAAATTTTTAAATAATTTGTTGTCAATGTAAATTACATCACTGTAATTTAAACCAAATTCACCGAAAAAAACCGAATTTTACGTCAATGTAAATTACATCAAGATAAATTACGTAAATGTAAATTACATCACTGTAATTTATCATTTTTAAAAAAATTTCAAATAAATTTGTTATATTTAACCTCGTTACAATGATGTAAATATATGGCATTTAAAAAAGTAAAAAAAATTAGTCGAGACTATAACGGAATTAAAGAGAAAAATGAGACGAATATAATGGTGCGATTTTTTTTAAAAAATAATATACTATAAAAAAGTTATTAATGTTTAAAAAAGAGGGGGAAAAACTTATAAGGGGTAAAATGACTATGATGCCCTTTTTAATATTTTAATGTAATGCTTATGTGTAAGTTTATGATTGGTTTAAATGGGTTATGTAGTTGTAGCAAAAAAAGAGGGTTATTTTTTATACCTTGCCCTATATATATATATATATATATATATAGGGGAAGGTTCCCCTAAAAAGTCTATTTTGCCTAAGAAGGCTAAGAAGGATTTTAAAAACTCGAAAACCGACTCAAAGAAACCCCGATTGAACTCATTTTTGCGTCATTGGAACCGGCTTGTCGAACCTAAAAACCCAAACCCTAAATCATAAACAATAAACCCTAATACTAAAACCAAAACTTTAAAAACAAATCTTTAACATAAAGATACAACTTAAAAGCTAAAAACCAAGCCCTAAAACCTAAAATCTAAATCTAGATGTTAAAACGAAAACTTAAAATCTAATATTGTAGGGTTCGATGAGATGGTTCCAATGCCATCGAAATGAGTTCAATCGGAGTTCGTTTGAGTCGGTTTTAAAGTTTTTAAAAATCCTTCTTAGCCTTCTTAGGCAAAAAAGACTTTTTATTTGATCCTTACCCTATATATATATATATATAGGGAGATGATCAATTAAGAACTATTATTATTTGAGAACTAAAAGAACCAATTCTAACCACATGATTTAAGTGGTAAAAAAGTAACTTCCCCTATTTTAAAAGAAATTACTTTTATAATCCTTAAATCATGTGGTTTAAAGTTAATTCTTTTGGTTCCTTCTTATTTAATGGTTCTAATAGAATAAGTCCCTATGTGTATATATATATATATATATATGTGTGTGTGTGTGTGTGTGTGTAATATATGAACCCGTCTTGAGGTAATTGTAGAAAGAGTAATATCATGGTTCCCATCGTCCTCGTAATCTTCCTCGTCTTTATCGGTGATAGTTCATCATGTTCCTATTCCCAATAGTCTTCATCCAATAACCTGGTCATCGATAGATCCATATATGTGTGTACCAAAGGGCTTCTAGCCAATTGGTAGCCTCTTGACTTCTCTTATAAGAGATCTTAGGTTGGAGTCTCATCTGGAGCAAATATTGCTCAGGTTGAGCTAGGGGTTTTTCTAGTTGTAGGTTTCCTACTGGACGGGTATGTCAGGTCACCACGCTCTGTTATTCGGCCGGAAGGGTGATCTATTTGTCAGGGTGATTCCGGGTGACTGGACGTTTGCTGTTCAAAACAACATCTATAAATATGTGCATGTTTCTTTTCTCTTTAAAACCTTATAAATAATGTCATTAGGCTATCCACGGTGGTCATCTCACTGAAATCTTTTCCCACCTAATTTTTTTTCACATTATTAGCCATTGAAAATCTTAAAACCTCATAGTGGTCATCCCGATGAAAAACTTTTTCTACTGTGCCACGTTATCACCTCATTTTATATTAATCAATAGCAATAATTTTAATGTGGGGTGCAAAATTCAATTTCACCAATGAGGAGAAGTGGATGGGAGCGGATAACAGGAGTCGTGAAAGGTCCAAAAGTGTTGCTGCTGGGGAGGGGGTGGTGTTCCCGCCTATCTGCCCCGCCGAGTTGCGCAACTTAGGCGCTACACACAGTTATATATTCTTCATTCACCTCCCCGAACCACCAATAGAAATCTACCGTTTTCACAAACACCACCTTTGATGGCTCGTCTTCCTCCCTCCTCATAAACCCCCCCTTTCTTGAGAGTTGAGACTTCAAGTTTCCCTCTCTAAGAAACTAAAGGACGCATATGTGAATACTTTTATCTTTTATGAATTTTGCTTTATCACACACACAACAAAGAGTTCCTAAAAAAATCATCATTATAAAGAAAATATAAGAAAACATTTTGTAAGCATTGATCTAAATAATCTAATTGATCAATGGTTGTAATCAATCAATAACAATGTTGCAATTAATTAAAATTTTAGTTAGTTATTAATAGTTACTAAGGGTATAATGAGAAAAAAATCACTTTTTTTATTTGTAAACACAATTAATTCATACAATTACTCTTATGTTTTCTCTCTCATCTCTCCTATCTTTTCATTTCTTATTTTTCATTTTTTCAAAAACTTTTCTAACAAAAATGAATATTGAAAAAATAGAATAATAAAAATCATTAAATAATTTGATTACATATATGTAACTACAAGTTAAAGTGCATTACGTATATCACTGTGTTCGTACATATCATTTGATTGCACACATGTAATCAATCAAGTAACTGTGTATTATGTATGTATGTATGTATGTATGTATGTATGTATGTATGTATGTATGTATGTATGTATGTATGTAATCAATCAAAGTCATCATGTTCGTACATATCATCTGATTACACGTATGTAATCATAACTAGTGTAGAATCTTTGGAATTTTAAAAGTGTGAAAAGAAAAAGAAAATAAAAACTTTTCATCTACCAATTCAATGGTCATGAATTGTGTAGTAACCAAGCTATGAATAGGCTTGTTAATTAACATAATGGCAACCTTTGGAATGCCATATGATACTTGTATAGATAGAGACACTTGGTCTCTTGTTGAATGTAACATATGTGCCGGAATCGTTACCGGAACAGTAAACTGTACAGTAACTCAGGTACACTTTACGGGAAACTATGTTATACTATTGATACGTTATGATTAACATGAAACTATTATACGATTGTCTGAATCTGACTGAAACCTTAGGGTTTAACAGTCAGAAACATGTCAGACAACACGGTGTTGAAACATAATTTTACTGTGTATAAACGTATGTGAGGTTAAACAAAACAAAACTATAAAGGTTGTTGTAACAGAAAGTTAAACAGACGAATAATTCGTAGAGGTGACGATCTGTACGAAGGATTCTGAGAGTTTAACGTTCTGAAATAATGACTGAACAGTAGAGAACAAGAGTCAGAAAGCCAAACCATCGACGTGTTCGTTGGAATGACGATTCGAACGAATATGCGCGATGGCGACGCGAACTGACGAAACGAAAACGAAAACGAATGAAGACATGAACGATCATAATTTTAAGGAAATAAAATATTTCCTATTTTACAATTTTGAAACTCATCATAAAATAAATTAAACTATTCTATTAAATCGTGAACAATTTAACGAAACGCGTAAAACATTATAATTCGAAAAATAATTAAACGCAACGATAATTAAAATAAATTTCTAGAAATAAGTAACATTCGAATCGTTAAAATAAACTCATTCTATTTTATTTACAAAATATACGCGTAACGTGCCGGATACGCGACGAAAACACGAACCGAGCAACCGAAACGAATCCAAATACCTACGGGGTATAAAAGCCTCAAATGAGGCTAACCACCTCATTTAATCGCTTTCCACTCTCTCTCTACACCTAAATTCCGGCCACCACCCTTTCACCACCATTAACTACCTTCCAAGCTTCATATCTCACTCGTTTGTGGACCAAATCGGGTGTTCTTGGTGTCCACGCGTAGCTCCCGACCTCCTCTACAAGAAAGTACAACGGATCTGAAGATTTGGCCAACAAATCTTGAGGTATTTTAGTGCGAATAACCTGAATATTAGGGTTTTCTCATCCATGGTCGAACCCATTATCATGACCGGTTCTTAACCTTTCTCTTTAAACCACGCACCTTCGAGAACTCATCTGGGTGCACTCACGTTAAGGAATCATACCTGGAACAGCCTAGAACCTAACTAGAATGATGCGGATGAACAGGGTTCGTGGCTCAAGCGGCCGAACCTTGTTGCTGATCGGGAATGATACAGATGGCCGAACCCTAACCTTCACAGTCGAACCCTTTGCAGGCGAACCTCTATACAGGCTCATGCTAGACGAACCATAAGCGAACCCTATTGATGTTACCGAACCCTTGAGTGCACCCAACGAACCCTGTTGCGCTCCACTTACCCCCGAACCTTTGGAGCTAATCTTAGCCGAACCAGAGGAAGGAAGACACGAACCTTAAGGGAGCCACGAACCATTGATGACGAACCACTAGGACCAACCTAACCTTTCATGTTCAACCAGCGAACCCTCGTGAACCATGAACCCAGCTCCTATGCCGAACCCTTCCCATGCAGAGATAAACTCCATCGACTTTGGCCGAACTCTGATTAAAAATACGTTGCTATGTAGCGTGTTATTCTTGATGGTTTGATCAAGCTAAACGGTCGGCCCAAGTCCTTATTGCCTGGCCCAGAAATTTTAGTTCATGGCCCACGTACATTGGGCCCAAAACACACACACATCGGCCCATGTTATTGGCATTTGACTATGGGTTTAATTGGGTCCACACACAATTGATTCGGCCCACTTGTTACAACCGGCCCAACATCCCTTAACCGGCCCAAGGAATTTCGAATTGGCCCATTAGGTTGGATAGGCCCCAAACCTTTTGGATTACGGCCCATACACATAATTTTAAGCCCAATAACATAATAACATGTCCAATAGGTTATCCGGCCCAAGGTATTCTAAAAGTGATGACAAACACGTAAATGGTCTTTGGAAACGGTAATAACAAATGCATGAAGTATCACTTCAATTAAAGCGAGGTTAAAATACAAATGATACAAAGTCTTGAACATACTATATAGAAAGCTTTAATGTACGAATTAAACATTAAATCAAAGAATTACTAACAATCAAAGAAATTTAGCACAATATCATTTAGCATATAGAATCTCGGGCCGGATAACAAACAAGATTCGTAAGTGTTAGTCAACTTTAGGACTAACACCTACACGCACAACAAACTCTTATGAACTCATATTTATAAACTACAACATCATGAAATCAATACAGGATCGTGAACATTACAACAAGGGCAAACAAAGAGCGAGCGTATTCTTATTCTACATAGTCAGACACTACGGACACAAGGTGAGTTCATTTGTCCCTTTTCAAATTTATTTGTTTTACTTCGGGACTGAGAAGCATGTTAAAAATTTTCATAAAACTCTTGAGATGTTATTTAATGCTTTAAACATAAACATGATACTTATGTTGAAACGTATACTTGAGACTTAGAATACTTTGAAAAGCTATAGACTTGAAACTTATACTTTAAACTTAAGGATTGAAAACATATGTTGGATGCTTATGAGACTTGATGCTTATGCTACAACAATATGCTTAAACTTGGTGGTTGATGCTTATGTTGCAAACTAGAAGCTTAAACTATACTCTTGATGCTTATGCTCTAAACTATATTCTTAAAACTACACACTCGATGCTTATGCTATAAACTATATTCTTAAACTATACTCGTAATGCTTATGCTATAATCTATATTCGTAAACTAGATGCTTAATGCTATACACTAATGCCAAGTGATGATGCTATAATGCAAATACCATATGCTTATCATGCTTAAATGCTCGAAATGCTTGGAGTGCTCATAATGCTATAAACTTTGAATGCTATAAACTTATTATGCAAAAGCAACGGTTTGGCCTCTCAGTGCTTGCCTTACCGGTTGTGAAACTATTTGGATGCTAAAACTATTGGCTATGGAAGAACAATAGTTGGTCTCTCAGTGCTTGCCTTCATGTGTTCTTCCTAGTCGGGACTTGAAGAACAATAGTTGGTCTCTCAGTGCTTGCCTTCATGTGTTCTTCACAGTCAGGACTAGAAGGCACCTAGTATGGCCTCTCAGTGCTTGCCATAGGGTGACCTTTATAGTCGGGACTTGAGGGGTAGACTTATGGCCTCTCAGTGCTTGCCATACAGTGATTCCTCAATGTTCACTTATGCTATAAACTTAAACATAATGCTAAAGCTATAAACGAAATGGAGGGTAGGTAAGACGCTTAATTATCATTAACAGCAATGTCCTATGCGACTTAGTATGTGGTGGGACGGCGTCTTGGCGGGTCGTAGGCTCGACTCAGGGGTATGCCCTATATATAAGCATACCGAGTTGGATGATACAAGTGGTGTTAATGAGATTAAGGTTGTTACCTAGGGGATGCATGAATGCTTTTGGGTCAACATCATAAACTTTTAAACACGATGCTTGTTAAACTTATTGAAGCTATTACATACGAATGCTATAGACTTGTAAACTTGGAAAATAGTAAACTAAAGATATGATGAAGGATGAATCGAATGGTAGGTAAAATGCTTAATTATCATTAATAACAATGTCCTATGCGACTTAGTATGTGGTGGGACGGCGTCTGGGCGGGTCGTAGGCTCGACTCAGGGGTATGCCCTATATATAAGCATACCGAGTTGGATGATACAGGTGTTGTTAATGAGATTAAGGTTTTACCTAGGAGGTTTGCAAAAGCTATTTTACAAATACTAAAACTACATGAACTCACCAACCGTTGTGTTGACTTGATCTTTTTACATGCTTTCTCAGGTGAAGAACAGGTTTAACTTAAGACTTTTGGATTGCATACTAGGATGCCAGTTAGCAGACCTAGTAGACTTTTGGAGAAGCACATATTTTGCTATGGATGCGATACACTTTTGATATCTTGTACAGTTACAAGATATAAACATGTTATTCTTTTGATAGGTTTACCTAGTTAAATTGCAGAACATTGATAATGTAATTTAACTTTGTAATCCTAATTATCATTTGATTGTGCTTTAGTTATTCTTAAACATAGATGCTATGTAAACAATCTGATCATCACGATTATCACTCACGATATCGCGCCCCGAGAACCTTCCGCCCGACGGGGACTCCGATCCAACCCCGCCGGCTCGGGGTGTGACATTGAAGTTGCTAGTTTTTGAGATCTCTACACCACTTGAGATACACACACACAAGCTTCAAAGGTTCCAACACAATCATATACTTTGTTGAGTTCTCAACAATCTACAACGATCGGTTCCTCGTGTGAAACACTCTTGTTTCGTGTTTTCGGTTAACTCCGGCAGTTTACACTGCTTCGGCTATTGTACCCTGGGAAACAGTCGGGTTCACCTGGGTGGCCCGAAATCTGTTTTAAGGGACCTCTGTTGAACATAAATCTTCAACCACCGAACTCATTTCAATTCGTTTCGTCTTGTTTTATACTTCTTCTTGTAATTTCAATTTTAGCATTTTTATATTTCTTGTATTACTTTATTTTAGATTCTGTATTTCTTTGTATTGTAATTCGAGTAATTGAATAATAAAAATATTTGTTTATTTTGTGAAAGATTAAAACAGATTTTAAAAACCACCGTTCATAAGTTTGTGTTTTTAAAAAATTTTCGGATTACAAAACAGAAATATAAACTATTTAGTTTCGTACAAATATTTGTTTATCAAGAAATTTTAAATGTGTTTTTAAATTTTGTTTTTGGTAAACGACTATTGTTTTCTTATTAATAGGAAAATTTAATATTTTGTTTTGTTTTTTTTGTAAACCATAACTAGTTATTTTCTGTTTTGATAATTGTTAACAAAGTTTGGTTTTATTAAATTTATTTTGTGTAAACCATAATTCCACAAATAAGTGTCAAATACTAAAATTTGATTTTGGTTTTGTGTAAATCACAATATTTTGATAAATTAAGTTCATCAAGGTTTAAGTTTTAAGTGACAGACTTGTAGTAACTGGAAGGGTGGACATTGTTATCTGAGTTTCCTGTCTAGGAAAGTAATTCGCATATATCTCAATGAGCCGAGGGACCTGTCTTGCTTTCCTAGGGATTCTTGGAGAGAGTGTCTTAACCTATTAGGCCAAAACAAGTCATGCAAACGTCACATGAACTCAAATAACTTTGTTTGAGTTAAAAAGTTAAATTTTAAATTTGGTTTTGTGTAAACCTTATTTCTGAAAAGCTGACTTGCTTCGTTTGCATTTCCACTATTGTTTCAGTAATGACAACTGTACCTGCTCAAACTTCAACACCTATGGGACCATTAGTTGGTACCCAAGCTGCCCAGACTGTGGCAAATCATGCTGAAAGACCTGAAAAGTTTTCTGGTTTGGACTTTAAGAGGTGGCAACAAAAGATGTTGTTTTACTTGACCACTTTGAACCTTGCGAGGTTCCTGACTGAATCCCCTCCTGCAATTACTGATGGGGATGCCCAATCCATAAACGCTTTGGAAGCGTGGAAACACTCGGAATATCTATGTCGCAACTATGTGTTGAACGGTTTAGTGGATACATTATATAATGTTCACTGCAAGATAACAACCGCTAAAGAATTATGGGAGTCGTTAGACAAAAAGTATAGAACGGAGGATGGTGGCACGAAGAAGTTTGTGGTAGCCCGTTTCTTGGACTATAAAATGGTTGATACTAAAACAGTTTTGAACCAAGTTCAAGAGTTACAAATTATACTAATCGACATACATTCTGAGGGAATGGCTCTTAGTGAGACATTTCAAGTTGCAGCCATGATTGAAAAATTGCCTCCAAGTTGGGTGGATTTCAAAAACTGCCTAAAGCATAAGCGAAAGGAAATGACGGTGGAGGACCTTGTGGTGCGTCTTCGAATTGAGGAAGACAACAAGTTGGCTTTGAAAATAACACAACAATTTGCTCCAAAAGCAAATATGGTAGAGCATGGTCAGTCTTCCCGTGGGTACAAAAAGAAAATTGACAACTACAAGGGTAAGGGAAAAGGAAAAGGGAAGATTGTGGACCTTGGGCCGAAAAAAGGTGGTGTGAAGAAGCAGGTTTTTCCATTTAAGGGAAAATGCTACAACTGCGGTGAACATGGTCACCGTGCTGATAAGTGTAAGGCTCTTAAACAGGACCGAGCACATATGATGGAGGATGATATGCCTCTTGTTGCTATGGTCTCTGACATCACTACTATGATGGAGGAGATCAACTTGGTGTCAATGACCCTAAGGGGTGGTGGGTTGACACTGGTGCTACCCGCCATGTGTGTCCTGATCGGGCCCTCTTTAATACGTTTAAAGAGGTGGTGGGTGACTCTAAGCTGTACATGGGGAATGCAGCAACTGCCGATGTCAAGGGTGAAGGTAGTGTGATCTTAAAGTGGACTTCGGGGAAGGAGCTCACTTTGAGCAACATGCTCTATGTTCCTGACATACGCAAGAGCCACGTGTCAGGATGGTTGCTTAACAAACATGGTTTTCATTTAGTGTTTGAATCTGATAAATTTGTTTTAACTAAGCTTGGAATGTTTGTTGGTAAGGGTTATGCCCAAAATAGAATGTTTAAACTCAATGTAATAGCTAAGGTTGAGAACATGAATGAAAATGCTTCTACTTCTTCTTATTTGATTGAGTCATCTAATGTTTGGCATGGTCGTTTAGGTCATGTTAATTTCAATTAGATGCGTCGTTTGATTAAATTAGATTGCATTCCAAAGTTTGCCATTGATTCAAAATACAAATGTACAACATGTGTTGAAGCAAAACAAACAAGATCATCTTTTAAGTCGGTTGAAAGAATAACTGAACCCCTTGACATAATTCATACTGATGTGTGTGATTTAAAATCGATTCCCACAAGAGGTGGAAATAAGTATTTCACCACATTTATTGATGATAGTACACGATATTGCTATGTGTACTTACTTAAGAGTAAGGATGAAGCAATTGACAAGTTTGTCTTGTATAAAACCGAGGTTGAGAATCAACTCAACAAAAAGATAAAAGTTCTAAGGAGTGATAGAGGCGGAGAATATGTTTCACCATTTGCCGATATTTATGCACAAAATGGAATTATCTATGAGTGTACAACTCCTTATTCTCCACAACAAAATAGTATTGCAGAACGAAAGAATCTTACATTGAAACAGATGATGAATGCCATGTTAAATAGTTCTGAAATGAGCCAGGACATGTGGGGGGAAGCTATTTTGTCGGCTACTTATCTTTTGAACAAAATACCTTTTAAGAAAAATGATGTTACTCCTTATTAGTTGTGGATGGGAAGAAAGTCATCTTACAAATACTTGAAAGTGTGGGGGTGCCTAGCAAAAGTGGTGGTTCCACCACCAAAGGTTCAAAGAATAGGACCCAAAACCGTGGATTGTGTATTCATTGGTTATGCCCACCATAGTAGTGCATATCGGTTTCTTGTTTATGATTTAAAGAATCCTGAAATACACAACAATGCTATAATGGAGTCAAGGAATGCATCATTCTTTGAAGAAGTGTTTCCTTGTTTGAAGAAGGAACTCCCAAGTTCATCAACACCAGATGATGAGATTGTTCATGATAAAGATCAAGAACAATTAGAGGCTGAAGAGGTTGAGCCAAGAAGAAGTAAGAGGCAAAAGATTGAAAAATGTTTTGGACCTGATTTTCTTATTTAGATGGTTGACGGAGAGCCCCAAACATATCGTGATGCAGTCACCTCTTCGGAAGGACCTCAATGGAAAAAGGTCATCAAGAAAGAAATTGATTCGATCTTACAAAACCATACTTGGGAGCTTGTAGATCTTCCACCAGGGTGTAAACCACTTGGATATCGATGGATATTCAAAAGGAAGATGAAAGCTGATGGTTCCATTGATAAGTACAAGGCAAGGTTAGTGATCAAAGGATTTAGACAAAAAGAAGGAGTAGATTAATTTGATAGTTACTCGCCTGTGACTAGAATAACCTCGATAAGGTTGGTGCTTGCAATAGTGGCTTTAAGAAATTTGGAAATCCACCAAATGGATGTTAAAACCGCTTTTCTAAATGGGGATTTAGAAGAGGAAATTTACATGGAGCAACCTGAGGGTTTCTCAACTCCAGGCCAAGAAGGAAAAGTGTGTAAATTAGTCAAGTCATTATATGGCTTGAAGCAAGCTCCAAAACAATGGCATCAAAAGTTTGACCAAGTTATGCTTAGCAATGGTTTCAAAATTAATGAACGCGACAATTGTGTTTATGTGAAAAACACAATGATAGGTTATGTGATATTATGTCTTTATGTAGATGATATGCTTATCGTGGGGAGTGATGATAAGATGATCAAATCTACAAAAGACATGTTAAAATCGAGATTTGACATGAAAGACATGGGTTTAGCTGACGTGATTCTTGGTATAAAGATCAATAGAACTCAACATGGTCTTGTGTTGAGTCAATCTCACTATGTGGACAAAATCTTTGAAAAGTTCAATGAGGGGGATACGAATGTGGCTCAAACTCCAGTAGATATCACCCAACATCTATCAAAAAATAGAGGTGAAGGTGTTGCTCAGTTAGAGTATTCAAGTATTATTGGCAGTCTGATGTATGTGATGACATGTACACGGCCAGACTTAGCATATGATGTGAGTAGGCTAAGTAGATATACTAGTAATGTGAGCTCTGAACATTGGAAGAGCATGACAAGATTACTAAGGTACTTAAGATACACAAGAAACTATGGCTGCATTATGGCCGAGATCCAGCTGTTATAGAAGGATACAGTGATGCAAACTGGATATCCGATATGAAAGATTCCAAATCCACAAGTGGTTATGTGTTCACCCTTGGTGGAGCAGCTATAGCCTGGAAATCGTCCAAGCAAACTCTTATAGCTAGATCTACGATGGAATCTGAGTTTATCGCGTTAGATAAAGCTGGAGAAGAAGCAGAATGGCTACGTCAATTTGTGGAAGACGTTCCAAGATGGCCAAAGCCTATGTCGGCTATTTGCATACATTGCGATTGCCAATCGGTTATTGGTAGAGCTCAAAGTGCAATGTATAATGGCAAATCACAGCACATTAGACGTAGACACAATACCATATGACAACTACTCTCAATGGGAGTTATCTCAATTGACTATGTGAGGTCAAAAGATAACATAGCAGATCTGTTTACAAAAGGCTTAAGCAGAGAGTTAGTGCACAAGTCGTCAAGAGGAATGGGACTAAAGCCTTTTGAACAAGTTTGTACAAAGGAAAACCTATCCTAGAAGATTGGAGATCCCATGACCTAGGCTCAATAGGACAACCTAATTGTATGAATTAAGGTCACTGTGGGGGGTACCTCAAATATAAAAAAGGGAGTTGAATACTTACTAGTTCATTCCTTTATCAAATCAGTGATAGCAATGAAGGATAAGCATACGGCTTTTAATGATTTGTGTGAAATCACCTATGTGAGAGAGAAGTGGGGTCGCTTTGAATGGATTTATGAGGGGCGCAAATCCTAGAGCTCTTGCAGAACCAGTCTAGTGTTCCATGACCATAACGGACACGACAATGAGGGGTTAACCATACCAAGAAGAGTATTGTGTGACATGTAATAACGTCTACGTAAACAGGGATTGGTTCAAGGACATCGTGTCTACTAATCGCTAGGAGACAAAGTGCATATCACAAAGGAGGGTTCAAAGGAAACACCTACTTCTCCTGCAATACTCAACCGCTGAAATTTTATCATGACGCTTGAGTGTAAGGATCGATTTCTTTTCATGTGAGGGATTGTTGGAATTTTAAAAGTGTGAAAAGAAAAAGAAAATAAAAACTTTTCATGTACCAATTCAATGGTCATGAATTGTGTAGTAACCAAGCTATGAATAGGCTTGTTAATTAACATAATGGCAACCTTTGGAATGCTATATGATACTTGTATAAATAGAGACACTTGGTCTCTTGTTGAAGTTGCTAGTTTTTGAGATCTCTACACCACTTGAGATATACACACACAAGCTTCAAAGGTTCCAAACACAATCATATACTTTGTTGAGTTCTCAACAACCTACAACGATCGGTTCCTCGTGTGAAACACTCTTGTTTCAGGTGAAGTTTCGGGTTTTCGATTAACTCCAGCAGTAGTACACACTGCTTTGGCTGTTGTACCCTAGGAAACAGTCGGGTTCACCTGGGTGGCCCAAAATCTGTTTTAAGGGACCTCTGTTGAACAGAAATCTTCAGTCACCGAACTCATTTCAATTCGTTTCATCTTGTTTTATACTTCTTGTAATTTCAATTTTAGCATTTTTATATTTCTTGTATTACTTTATTTTAGATTTTGTATTTCTTTGTATTGTAATTCGAGTAATTGAATAATAAAAGTATTTGTTTATTTTGTGAACGGTGTTCCTACAGAATCAATGATGAACATCAGGTGTAAGCATTGAGTAAAACTGCTTGCATATATGTATGTATTGAGTAAAATTGCCTATGTATATGTAAGCACACCTTGGTTCAACAAATCAAATCATATACGAGCAAATCGAAACTAAAAAGTACAACAATGATGTTTATTAACAATGATGAATTTACTCTTTTGATGAATCAAAACTGTAACTTTTGACTTACATCATTGTAACTGCTTTGATACAAAACTTACAACGTTGTTAACTATAAAACGGTGACGAATTTTCGCAAACACATAAAAAGAAGAATGTGTTACAAATGTGTTACAATGATTTTGGGAGATGTTTTCAAGTGACATCTTAAGTGTTATCAGGTCTTGGGGTTGAGGGAGGTTTTTGTTTCAATTGTGTGATTTTAGATACATGTTTAACGCACGATTAATCAAATATATTTTTAGTTTTTTGTAAAGCTGATGTGGTAATAACTAATTACTTGACTTTCTCAATAAAAAATTAATAAAAAATATCTACTAAAATTACTGCCTCGATTAGAATTATATCGATTAAAAATTCAAAACTTTATCAAAATCGTAATAATTTGAAGGATTCAAGAATTTGAAGGTTACTGTTCTCATAGTGTTGTTTCGGTTATTAATTGTCAGTTATTGATTTTGCACCATGATAATTGTTTCATCATTTTTGGCACCATCAACTAGGGGTGAGCATAATATAACCATAACCGAAAAATAACCGATAACCGCACCGAACCATAACCGATTTAACCGAAACCGACTTTAACCGACGGTTATGGTTAAGCAAAGTCGTTAACCGAACCATGCGGTTATGGTTATGGCTAAGGCTAGTCATTAACCGACTTTAACCGAACCGAACCGAATAATGTATATTTGTTTTTTAATATTTGTATGTTTTTAAGAAGTTATGGTGTAAATCAAGTATAGAAGGTGAATCCACATTTTTTACTATATCAAAATATTATGAATCATATATGAGACTAAATATATTAGAAAATAAATCAAAGTTCACGTGGTTTTTACTTTTTGTTCACACATGCTTAGGCACTACAAAATTTTACAAGCTTCACTAAGATTTTCATCATTAATATATCTATAATTCACAAGCATATTTCAAGTTTTTCAACAAGTCAATAATTAACCGAATTTAACCGAAACCGAACCGTAACCGGTGGTTAACCGATTAGTGGTTAACCGATCAAATGGTTATGGTTATGGTTAAGGATTTATAATTAACCGAAGTAGCGGTTTTGGTTATGGAAATGGCCATAACCGCACCGAACCGAACCATGCACACCCCTACCATCAACAGTCATTTCTATAGACCTATGGTCTGTTAAAACAACGAGCTTGGATTGTCGGGATGTGATGTCTTGTCCACAACACTATGATACTGCTAAGAAAAAAGTAACGTTAGTCTTACCGTAGAAGGGAGTCTTTTACGATAAGCCTTTAGTGTGACAATAAGTATTTGGTAGTAATGGAGAATGAAAATGTAAGAATGAGAGAGTAAGATGAGAGCTTTTTGATGGCTGTAACATATACTTTCTGTAGAGAATTTCCAAAACACGAGCACAATATAATCACCGGATTAATTGAAAGTCGTGGGTCTCACTTTCAGATCAAACTATTTGTGGTTCATTCAAATGTTTGATGTTTGATCGGATAAAATTCAATTCGAATCAAGAACGAGTATGAGAATTTTGTTGTGAATTCAAGAATGAATCAGTCTCTTATTTTCATCGATCAATTTCTGGATATATAGGAGTTTGGAAACTGCCTTCAGGCAGTTTTCAACTTTTATTCTTCATAATTTTGCCACTAAAATTGTAAAACGAATTTTATGTAAAAATTCGAGAATGAACTAGCCAAGGGCTTTGCCCCTTGGACCCCGCTTACCAGGGGCCCTGCCCCCCGGACCCCTGCCCTTGCCCCCTTGAAACCCCCATTGAATCATAAAACATTAAACAAACGTGCACCTCACACCCAACTTATTTAATGAATTTTATTATTCATATTGATCGATAAAATCAATCCTAATTACACTAAAATATCTAACACTCTCTCTTTTGGTGTATGGGACATTCTTGGAATGCATCTTCCTTCTTTTATGCCATATAAGGATAAGATGATTGGATGCTAGTAGCTTTTGCAACTTCCATTTAGGCAAAAGCTGATGTTTTGATATAGTCATATCTTCATTGACTTTCCTGACTTTGGCTACATGCATTCATGCAACACATACATAAACACACATAAGGATCATATTTTATGATAACACAATTTTAGGAAAATAACCCTTAAACATTTCCATAACCACTTATTTTAAATTATCAAGAAAAAAAAAGTTTGGTCATCATCAAATCACATTCGAAAATAAGTTTAGAATAAAATATTTAACTTTGATGTGCACATATTCTTTTTCAGGACTTAGAATGAGTGGCTCTGAAAGATTCAAGAATTGTCTCTAAACATATTTTTTTATTAATAATTTAATGTAAATTATCCATTTTTTTATCATGATTTAAAACGAGTGTATATAAAGTGGTTTAATGGTTCTCTTCAAGATCACACAATACAATCCATATATATGTAGGAGATTAATAAAATGAAAACCTTATTTTAGTGAGAAAACATTGAAAACTCATGTAAAATGAACGTTTTTTTTTTTTGAATTTTTTTTATAGGTTTGTAACAGTATTGTACACATTTTTATAAAAAAATCAAAAAAGTGCCGAAGAAATATTTTTAAAAAAAAATATTTTATAAAATTTTTTTACGTTATAAAACATACGTAACACTGCGTCATATTTGATGGGATTTTTTGCGTTTTTACGTATGTTTTAAAAAAAATTTAGTTTTGTTGCGTATGTTTTACATGTTGTTTGTTGGGTTTTCACAAATAAAAGTGGTTTTCAAATTATCCATACCCTATATATATATATATAGGAGACGGTTCCAATACAGAGGGTCTTTTTGATGAGAATGATAAGAAGGATTCTGAGCCTTTGATCAAATTAATCAATGGTTAAAATCTTATGATTCCCACTTTTTTCTAAAAACTTGCGTGAATTAAAGCTGATAGGACAAAAAAAGAATAACCAACTCTAGTTGACTTGTGTGTGGGTAAATAAAGTTCCACCAATTTTTTTAAAATCAAATAACTTTTAAATACTTAATTATTTTTTTTTTAAAAAAATACACCATAAAATTAAGAATTTTATTATCTTTATTTTGAGTATGATATTGTTATGGTTTTTTTCGATTTTTTTATATGGTCCGTGATTTTTAAGTTTGGTCTGTGATTATTGGTCTGCAATTATGAGGTTCGTTATTGATTATGCATTCAAAATAACACTCCGTGATTTTTAAATAACACGGTCTGTGATTATCTGGTACGTGATTTATACAGTTTTTCTTTGATTTTGAGTGTTAAATTACGGTCCGTGGTTATTGGTCCGTGATTTATCTAGTAATTCCTTGATTATCGGTGTCAAGTTACATATAGAATGATTTTACACTTGGTCCGTAATTATCCAGTATCACGGTCTGTAATTTTGTATATTGTGGTATGTGATTTTTTGTGACGATTATACCCTTTTTATATATGACACATGGCATGTTCTGGTTCCTTCCTACACTTAGTACCGTTTGACCCCTTTGTACATTAACCGGTCCCTATATATATATAGAGACACACACACAATAGTGTTCAAATGAAAGCCTATGAATTGAGAAATAACCTATTAACTATACAAGGATAATATAATCTTGGACCAACCAGGGCACATTTACTCAAAATTGGAACTCTTCGACAACGATGACACCGCACATTACACGTGTTAAATGATAAAAAAAAGAAAAAAAAAGGCAATAACAATGAATTAAAAAGATTTAAGAACATCCATAGTCATTGTCATAAAGCATTTTACTCAAAAACATGCATATGATGCAACTGTTCTTCACACTAGTAATTTATAAAAATAAATAAAATAAAAAAATCCTAAAAAAACAATTCAGTCAAGTCCAACTCAACCTTATCAAGCCATAAAAAAAACCAACGGTTTTACCAACCCTTCATCCATTTTGTCCACTTCATACGTTGGCAGGTCTTGACAAAGATGAGCAAAAATGTAAGAAAAACAGTTACCATCTATAAAAAACGCACAATAGAATAATAGATACATAAATAGATATATTAAGAAAATAAACTTGGGTTTTACTTTTATACCCAACTCACCCTCATTTCATAACAAGCTCATATGTAACAACACAGAAACAAACTAGTAACAAGCACCAAACAGTATGCAGTAGTTAATCCAGCATGCATATATTAACTCATTGGATGTTCAAAGCCATGAATTGGTTCTGTTTTCGAGCATGCTCCGGAATCAGCTTCTGGATGGTTTCTCTTGGGATCCCACCAAGTTCTACAATACCGAAACAAAATTTTAAAAAGTCACATCTTACCTGATTCAAACGAAGCATTTGATATCTAATCAAGCGTGACTCACAATTTTCAAGTGTTTGGCCAAAAAAAAAGGAATTAGCGTTTGACAAAAATTTAAAAAAAAGAAATACATAAATGTCCATAGAAGAACCTCCATTTTTTTTTGAAAATGAATATTGTGAGATGGGACTATAAGCGATTCAAGCTAGGTAAAAAATAAGAGGTATTTATGTAATTTTCTGTTGCCTTTCAATAATTAGCTATGTTGCAGCCAATATGCAAGTGATCACAAAAATTGGTTATTTGACCTCTAAATAATCAAAACACCAAACACCTCTATACTTAACTTCTTATTTTGATTAATATTGATGAAAAACAAAATATTCTCTATGCTTGTATCCCTGGTTTAAAAAAGGCACGCCTGAAGTAGCGCACTGTGTACTTCTGGGTCAAAGTTTGACATAATTTAGGGTTTGTAACATTTGCTGGTATGTAAAAATAACCTGATAGATAAATAAATTATGAAATGTTTGTTTAATAAAAAGGTTGATATGTAGAACATGTTAGAGACAAATTTTAGCTATAAACAAAGCTTATTTGGATCTACATCGAACAAAGTCTCGCGCGTACATGATGCACCGTGCACATGCCTTGGCTTTTGGGACCTAAACACCTCGAAGAAAGAAACCAAGTTACCTTGTGGTTTATAATTGAAGAGTGGAGGAAGTGGGCGACCATTGGGAAGACGGGTATTTGGGTCCCTCAATTCATCAAAGAAGGGATGAACACAAGCCTCCAACTACAGAATATAAATATTTAGAAAAAAGTAACAAAAAACAATCACTACTATATCAATACCATTATTTGAATCCAACTTACAGCAGTGCATCGTAAATTGGGTGAATATTGGAAAAACCGACAAACAAGATCCACTGCTTCAGGTGGCAAACGCTTCTGAAAAACCTGAAAAGCAAAACATATTAAAGAATTACGTGGATCAAAATTAATATCGTCAGCTTGGTTTTAAATTGTACGCATATTGCGCTGATGTGGTGATGCCAGTGCAAAGCAATGGGTGTTGCAATGCAATTACATAATGCACCAATTGTTGCACCGCAATTTGCAATATGTGTTACCATCGCAAAATGCGCTTGATGCTTGCAACATGAATTTTTTAACTGGGCTGGACATATTTATTAAACAATAGTTTTTTTTTCCTTTTTAAACATTTTAAGTCTATATTCCAACTTGTTTAAGCAAAAATAAGATACTCTTCGACCTTTTTAAGCATCCATGAACCTTTTTTTTATTATTATTTTTAAGTCTAGTACCATACTAACAATGTATATTTTTTTGCCGTTTCTTAAATTTTTGTGAAACTTGATGTATTTATGTATATATAATTTTTAATATTTTTTAATAACAAAAGCATTGCCCTCTGTCTGTTTTTCTAGTTTCCTTCCACTTGGCAAGCTAACTGGCAGATTTAGTTTGGTGAACCAAATTTTGAATACTTATTGATTTGGTAATAGACAAGCTTGTCAAATTGGTGAACCCACCATACCATGTTGGTTTTTTGGTAATTAACCTCTTAAAACTAAGATAAGTTTACACATTTCAATGCAATATAGAGAAAGTTATACCTACTTAGCAGCAAGATAATTACCAACAGTCTTGGTTTTAAAAAGCTAGAGGCGCTCTGAGGCGTTTAGACCTCAAATGCCAAGGCATAAGGCATGAGCCATGAGGCAAGAGCCTCACGTATGTGAGGCGTTGCTTTGTATATAACAAAATAAGTTTTATCTACAACTAATAGATGCATCTGTCATGTCTTTTTAACATATTGAGCTTTTTTTATGATGCAAACCATAATCAATCTCTAATCCCATTGGTTGTTTATACATATCCCCTCCTACATACCCAACTGCTGATCAAATTTGACCCATAAGTTCATAAAGCGCTGCCTCAAGGCCCTGAAGCGTTAGCCTGCTTGCGCCTCACGCCTCAGGCGCTATTTTTAGAACCAAGCCAACAGTATCCAAAGTTCAACAACAAATTTCACCCTCTAGCATTAGAATTTCGGGACATATTATAGTAAACACCAATGCTCCATTGGCGATGCACGTATATGATGTATATATGTGTGGGCCCTCAAGGGGCAAAAGTAAAATTGCCCTAACTTTAACGTTGTTTTACTTGTTTTGTGATAATAACATTAAAAGCGTTAGGATAATTAACTTTAAACGATAACTTTGAGCTGGGGGCTTCTATGGAGCAGCCTCTCTATCCCAACTGGGATTGAGCTAAGGTTTGTCTTTATCCTTTCCCCGGGCCCAGACCCTGCTAAAGAGTGGGACTATACTGGGTAAGTTTGTTTATTTGTTATTATAGTAAACACCATTGTGATCTACATGGCCTCATAATATATTACCATTTATTCAAGCACTATAAAAGACTCATGTTTCCCAACATTTTAAACACTAAATGATACCTTGTGCCATGGATGAGGCTTTATTTGAGGAAACCTAAACTCGGTGTAGTTTGGATTCATACACTTTATCTCCTCTCTTGTAGGTGTTCCCAATACCTGTACATGGTTGAACTACATGAAATTTGTAAACCTAATATTTGAGCCTCATATCTGCAAAATGTAGTTATACAGATCTAAACAAGCTTATGAATGGGTCAAATATAAAGAAAAAACATCAATTGGGCCAAATAGGTTTGTATTGGAGTACTGTAGTTTTTCTGGTAACAGGTCTTCACAGTTACAAAAAAAACTAAATTGATTACTCAAAAATTATATGATTATTGTAAAAACTAGCAATGACCCCCCCCCCCCCCCCCGGGTTTTATTTTACTTTATTTTGACCTACATTAAAATACCAGTGTTGATCCCTTAGAATCGTTCTAATGTATCAAACCATTCTTTATAAAGAACAGAAACAGCTTTACAGCAGTTGAGTCCACTTACCTTAATAATCTCAACCAATTGATCAACTCCACTTTCTCCAGGAAATAGAGGCTGCAACTAACTTTAATGAGGAACAGCTAAAGTTGACATCTAATACGGTTTTAAACAAAAAGTACCTGGCCAAGTAGTAGTTCAGCCATCACACAGCCTGTTGACCATATATCTATAGCTGTTGTATATTCTGTGGCACCAAATATGAGCTCTGGAGCCCGATAGTATCTTGAACAGATATATGAAACATTTGGCTCTCCTTTCACCTAAGAAGTGATTAAAGATATTTATATAAAAGCTATATGCCATATGAAAAAGAAAATCCACAGTTTATAAGACTTACTAGAACTTTAGCACTTCCAAAGTCACATAATTTCAGTTGATGTGTGTGTGGATTCACCTGAAAGTTACAAAATGGGTAAAAAGACAAAGATACCCTAGATCTTTGATGATTATTATTACCAAAATTGCCACCCGATTGAAGTTCGATACCCTAGATCTTTGATGATTATTATTACCAAAATTGCCACCCGATTGAAGTTCTGAGATTAAATATAATTCACATGTATTCCTCTCCAGTCTAAATTGCTTTCCTTGTCAAATTGTTACCAATGCCTTCACCAGCAGGAACATAAGATTTTATTGAAAACAAATCTAGTCTTATTGACACTAGCATTTGAAAATTTAGGTCAAATACATCAAGACATGCATGTGTCTATTAGAACTTATAAACTAGATATGCGATTGATCCCAGTAGTGCGATGTTGATACTTTCTTAGGACTATGTATGTGTTCAATCAAAAACCAAATAAAAATTGGGTTTTATATGTACATGGAATGACAAAAGAAGAAAGTAACTCATCAAGTTTCAAAAATTATCTTACAAGTAAATTCTGCGGTTTGATGTCTCGGTGACATATCCCAACACAATTATGAATATAAGCAAGTGCCCTGCATATCTGCAGAGAAATATATATGAAACTTTCTGAATCTGGAGGTATGTTTTTCATCACCCTTTTTAACCTCAATCCTTTCAAACATAAAAATACTTATACCTTATATATGCCATGAAAAAGTCTGCGGGGTAAAACTATAAAAAAAGAGTTAAGCTAAAAAAGGGAACAGGTCACAAACTGACCAAAATTTTTTAAGCATTACAACCTCCAAATCGCTTTATTTCATAAAATATTGATTTTTATGGTAATAACATTATTTTTGTAATTTAATACGGTGACTACTTTAAATAAAATTAAACAAAAAGATGTGGATGGGTCAACCAAACCTATTTTGACCCATTACCCTGCCATCCATTTTGTCACCTACACACCAAAAAAAAAAGTAAACTCAAAGGCCGAAGCAGAAAATTGAGGTAGACACATGCCTGATAAGTATACAACTTGACATATATCAAGGGCATCCGTTGATTTATCCTAGTGTAGTGCCTTGCAGTCCGGCTAACGGTTTCAGGAACAAAATCAAGAACAAGATTGAGGTACAGCTCTTCTTTATCAGTAGTTGAAAAAAAGGAATGTTTAAGTGCCACAACATTAGGATGGTCCAGCATTTGCATAATCTGTAATTCCCTGTTCTTGTAACGTTTGTCTTGAAGTACTTTCTTAATAGCCACAATTTCTCCCGTTTCTCTGCATTTAGCCTGCACTAACAATGCATAAGTGCGTTAAAAATCAATAAAGTTGATAGAAACTGAATCATATACCAAGTTAACCATACTTACTTGAAAAACGACACCAAAGGAACCAGATCCGATCACATGCTCTGCTATGTAACTCACAGTCTGACATGACATAAGAAGAAAAAGAACATTATAAACAAGATAATATTCTAGCATATATATCCTTTCCATAATACACCATGTGAATCTTTAACCTTATAACTTTATACCTGTTCAGATTGACCATTACGCCCACCAATTGTTGTTCTTATCACATGCCCAGCTTCAGTACCTGCCCCGTGTACAATCTCTGGTTCACTATCCTGTATAAATAAATTTGTCTCTTAGTAATACATTTTAGCGCACTAAATAATTTGTAAAAACGATAGTACTTACACTCACTTTGTCATCATCGCGTTCCACTTTGTCCCTAAGTCTCATCTCACGCATTCCCCTTCCCAACCGATCAATTGCAGTAGATGATTCATTATATACACCAATGGTTCTTGAAGTGCCGACTCCTCCGTGCCCAAGGCTGGAAGAGGCCATTTCATGCCAGACAAGTACTGGATATTTTAATAATTGTCACCCTCCACAAGCACTTTTGAGATCCTTAAGGTTACTCCACCAACAAACATGTGTTTCTAAAAAATAATAATCAATGAGAGTCTCACATAATATCTATCTAGGTATGCACAACAATAACCAAAAAATTTCAAAAAGTGCTACAATTTCATTTAATTTTATTTTCATCCCTTTCACATAAAGTGGTGACATGAATGGGTTGGGTAAACTATAAACGACTAAATATCATTTTTGGTACGAGTTGAAACAGGTGGGGTCTGGTTGACCAAAAACAATTTTTGTTCCTTTCTTAACAAATAATAGTGTGCCAAATATGATATATGTGTGTGTCTGCGTGTGTGTCAACAAAGGTTAAGCTTTAGAAGGTTTTATGGATTACGAATACACTATGGCAACTTTCAACCCGTTCGAATTTAAAAGTATTTCTTTTTCAGCTAAACTTTTATTTACCCCTTTGACCCATAAGAGACAAAACATACCCAAATTGACCCATGTATAATGACTGAATCAATTTTTTCACCTCCATATTTACACTATACATTGGTACAAAATTTCCCAGTGTATGCACATGCATACCCTAGCTTCCATGTAGGTTCCAACGTTCATATAATGTCTCATGTAACACTATAGTTATTACAAAGAAACAAAATATTCAAACATCACACAAAAAAGGTACACAAAAATCACATAGAATAATGCATAGCTCATATAAATACATGACATCAATAGAATACTTGTTTTGTAGCTTATAGCACGTGCATAGAGACAAAAAAGGAGGGTATCATCTCCTAAAAATACCAAGAAAAAGTAATTGGTGGCTTGTGTGTTAAGAACCAATCATGTTCTTCTAGTTATTTGAAGTCATCACACAATCCATGAGCATACTATCGTTTAATCCAATTCCAACACATTGCGAACTTGCCACACCATGACACGTGTTGTGCAAATGAGCATATGAAGTTACCATGGTCACACACAAGACACGTTTGATTGCTTTTCCTCTTTAGGCAAAAGTTAAGCATTAAAAATTGCGTAATAAAGTCCGTATATAAAGCACAATTTCAATGAACGAAACTTAAGTTTGCTGTGTTGCTATAACTCACTTATGTCATTAAACAAAAAGTAAACAAAAGGACTTGAGTGTAAGACATGGAATTAACTCAACCATCGAAGAAAATATTTTCCTATCACAAAACTATTCATGTGTAACAAAAAGAGTGAAACCTCATTCAGTGTTAAATTAATCCAAGTTTATATGCAAAAACACTAAACTGAAAGATATATAAATGAATAAAAAGAAAACCAGAGTCCCTAATTCTATTCCTTTTAAGAACCATAAGCAATAAAAACAAAACAACGCCCTCCTTGTTCCACTTTGGCTGACTAACTCCAAGCAATAATTCACTAATTTCAAGATGCTACAAGAGGTGTTTATATATTCAATTCAAAAGTAAAGTGACATCGAATAATTAGAACAGGAAAACCAGCTAGCATTAAAGTTGTACCAATCAGGCAATCACATTAATGTTACCCAGTGTGTTTGACAAACTCTTACCATAAAGCAATCTACATAACAAATTTATGAAAAAAAAAAACAATTTTACTCTCTATAATCAGTTTCGTCACTATATTCTATCAGGAGATCGATGATACACAATCTACAAGATCAGTACAATTCACCATCATTCAGATCCACATACAATTTACTCAAACAAAATCCACACAAAATCATAACGAATCAAACTAAACTACCAATCCATCATAAACACGGATCAAAGACGATTTAGGTCACGAGTGCGTTAATCGGATTAAAATAACTCACCGGTACGAATATCGCAGAGAATTTGGAGCAGATTTTGAGCATTTCACAGTAGATGATGAGTGAAAAGAGTTGGTTGATCCGATTGGAATTTATCGGTTTGGGTGTCGGGTTTGGTTCAATATTATCTAACGAGGGTTTTGATAGTGAAATACACTGTTCACTTGCGATTGCAAATGCAACCGAAGAGAAAGATAAAAGAGGCTTTTGGGTTTCTATTTTCTGACAAGTAGCGTGTCAGAGCTAAACAAACGAAAATTAGGAATTTTTTTTTAATTTAATTTAATTTAATTTTTTAAATATAGTTTTTATAATTACTTTAAAACTAAATTACCGAGATGATTATTTTGATTTATTATTATTTTACTATTTGTCTATAGGTTGTATAGATTACTCATATGTTTTAAACTTTAAAATTTGTAACAGATATAGTACTTATATGAAAGTAATTTGGTCAAACTTATGAATGTAATTTATTAACCTAAGGACTATATATGTGATAAATGTTTAAAGTATGAGACCATATTGACAATTTATGAAACCCAGGCACAAATAATGAAATAATAACAAAGCACATTGATCATCTCAACAATTTATTCTTACTTTAAATTAAATTACCATTTTACTAGTGTTTGAAAAGACAGTTTTTATAAAATATATAAGTTTTAAATCCAGTGTATTAAAAGTGGTGTTAATAATCAAGATTTAACTTCAATGACAAAATTAAATTTAAAATGGTAACTTTTTATTTTATTAATTAGTTTTCTTATACGTTTTAATTGTAAATAAGGATTTAAAAACCAGTTAATCTGTGTTTTTACTTTTGTCAAAATATATCGAGTTGTTTTATATATAATTGAATATGACTGATAACATTAAAATTGAAAGAATCGTGGTTCCTTCTTGTAAAATAAGTCTAGAACACAAAGGGCTTTTTATTCTAACAATTACACTGTTACAATCTTTTTTTGATAAAAAAGCGATTACATCTTGTTTTACCCTGAAATTATACTCTATATCGTTGTAAGACTACAACTAAGCAACGACCCTAACACCCAGTGACAAATGATGATAATCTCTAATAAATTTTTACTATGATGCATGTACATCGATATATGTATTAATATTATATGTATATTAGTACTATAGTTTATCCAACCCGGTTAGATGACCATGACACAAGTTAAAAATTGAAACGTTATAATTCAATAAAAGGTGAATTATTGTGTGAAATTTACATCTTTGATCCGAGTTTGGAGATATCTAAGAAATCACAAATAATAATTACAATGTGGCTAAATAATTGTTTGGTGTATATTGAACTAAACATATATATTTATCAAATGTTAAATAAATAAATTTTATAAATAGTAAATTACAGTTTTGGCCCTATGATTTAAGAGTTTTAACTATTTAAACTCACAATAAAATTTTCTAGCAATGCAACCAATGTGGTTTAAATAACCAACATTTTTGGTCCCCAAACCTAATTATTCTAACAATTTTGGCCATCGCACCTAACTATAGTTTGGGGGCAAAACTGATAATGTGTAAACCACAATGGCTGTATTAAAATTATTTATTTTCAATAGCATATTATATACTTGTAAAAATAGTTTTATAAAAATTCAAATAAATGATTTATGTTCTAATAATAATAATAATTACCAGATAAAATCATTAACATGTAATAGATGATAGAAGAGAAAAACTAAAATCGAAAAAAAGTATCTACGTATATTTAATAGGATATGCAGTTAGAAAAATCAATTTTTAAATGGGTTCTAAAATGCGCTAACATTTATCTCTTTAAAACATTTTTATAATAATATAATATAAGTAGATATATATTTGAAATATCGTTTCCCAAATAACGTTGCCCATAAATATTCTTTGTGTCACACCACAAACTTTGATTTTTACCAAATTCTAATATCTTTGGGGCTGATAAGCCATTGTTTTATTAAATGTGTTTTTCTTTTTGAAAGATCAATGTTTTATTAAATGAACCACCGGAATAGAAAATGTAGCATACAACAAGGGTTTACAAGCCATTGCTCTTGCTAGGTTGACGATTTTAGTACCAACATTTGATTAATTCATACTTTCACTTGAGATCTTACAAACCAAACACCTCTATAAGTCTCCACGCCTCATTATTAATTCACTCTTGTAAGAAAGTTCAAATAATTGAAAGATTTGTTTACTTATATGCTTGTGTATATGTGTAAAAAGAGTGTGTGTGTGGTGAGTGTATACACACCTATATATATAGATATATATAATAAATCATAACAACAAACACATAAAAGTAATACGACATCTGAGTTGGAAGTTTCTTTAAAAGCAACATATTTTTTCCATTAGCGTTTATTTTTGTAACAATCGTGTGCAGCAAGGATGGCAATAGTGACGATGGAGGTAGCGATAGTTATGGCAATGGGTGGTGGTAAATACGATAGTGATGCCAACAATGGTGTCACATGATGGCACTAGAGGTGGCAATGCCAGTGGTGATGATGATGTCAAGGATGACCGATAAGTATGTTGGTTGAGATGTGGGCGATGGTGCTGGTGAGATAGCCGGGGGGGGGGGGGGGGGGGGGACTCAAAGTGGTCGTGTTGGTAGCCACAAGCATTGGCGTTGAATGGTAGTTACATCCCAATTTTTAAGTATAATATAACTAGAATAATTTAAAATACATATTAACAATGAAGTTTGGTTTGTTACATGTCGGTATCATTCTATTTTAATTACTACCAAGACTTTAGACATAAAATATCATAAATTGTTCAAATGAGGGGCAAAGAGTAAATGTCAGCTGTGGTCAAAGTTTAACAACTTCATCTTCAAGGACTAAATATGGAAAACCAAAAAATAAATAAAATTCTTAAAGTTGATAAGGATGAGGGATGATCGGTATCTTCAAATACTAAAAAAATATGTGTGAAAATAAGTGTTTTGGATGATTTTGGTTATTTACCATGTCTTCATTCTTGGTAGATTTTCGTAAGTCGTTGTTGGGTTTTCATGATTTTAGGGTTTTGAGTAAATTTGAAGTCATGTGGTTTAATAACTAATAAGTTGTTGAACAAAATTAAGACGTATCTTAGTTTAAATCACCACATCTAGTGTTTCTAACATACATCCTTTTTTATAAATGTAGGTACTCACTTACGTGGTAAACTCTCAAGTTTTCTCAATACCTGATTAACTAGATGGAACAAGTAAAGCGCGACTGCAAGCAACTGGACTGATGCACTCCAAGGAAACCGGCCATAAATGTTTAATTTGGTTTTTAATTAACAAGATAAATAGATCTCTATGGAGAGGTTATGATTGGTGATGTTTAAATGATATTAAAACTTGGCATGGCAAAAAACCGCACCCGACGGGTTTACCGAAACCCGATGGGTATTGAACCGAGCCTGTGACCAAGTTTTTAATTTTCGCTCGTATACACTCGTTTACCCAACTCGTTTGTCCGATTATATATATGTGTTTATCCGTCCCGCTTATTCGTCATGTGTATATAATAAAATGCTTGTTTACTCGATAAGTATATCCGATTTTCTTTTTCAGATATTTATTTTTTTAGTGTATTATTTATTTTTTAATTTGTGCGTTCTAAACTTATTGTAATGTGTTATTTTAGTTATAATTTATTTATTGGTGTATTCTTTTAATTAATTTTAATTGTAGGAAAAAGGTTGAATGAATGTGTAAAGCAAGTGCATTTTTTGTTACCCAATTCATAGTCGACGGGTTTTAAGTCAGTTATTCTCAACAAACATGTTTAGCTAACTAAAGCCCGCGAGTATAGCTGATACCCAATGAGTAAATACCCAATGGGTTTTGGGCCGAGTATGAGACAAACTTTTATAAACGGGTATGTTGCTATGATTACTCAAACTCATCCGAAACACGACCCATTGTCATCCTTAGTTAAAACTTCAAAAGGTGTTACGAGTGTTGATAAACTTAAATGTCATATGACACAACTATAATTATGTGGTTATATATATGCATAATGACGATGTGGAATATATTTTGTTATAAACTAGAGGAGGGTGAACATGTTAACTTCTAAATGCAATGAATACTTTTTAGTGAATATGGAGCTTGTATTCAAGCTACCTAGAGGCTCAAACCAATTTGTGCTAATGAAATTGTAGGAATGTCAATGAATCGGGTTTGGGTAGGGTATTACTAATCCAATCAAATGTCCGATTGTGAAAATGTGTTTCATAAGCGCATAATCTTTCAGATTTAAGTATGTAATCTCACATATAAGAAGGAATGAAGCATAGCCTTAATATTATATAATATTATAATACTAGCCTAAAAACACATGTATTACATGGGTTGAATAATCAAAAAAATATAAAATATTAACATAAAATAATAATAATAAGTATTTATTAATTATAAAATTATATTTTAATATAAAATATAATTGATTTATTATTATAATTTATTAATTTTTAATAAATTAATAAGAAGATGTATATAATTAATAATTAATTATATAATTTAATTATTAAAAATTATTAGTATCTAATAGGAGAGAGAAGGCGGGAAAAGTAATTTCATATTTCATCACAAAGTGATATGTATCTTCTAAAAATACTCTTTTATTAGAGTATGTATATGTTGATGCTTCAATGAAAATATCTTCAAAGAAAAAATCCACGAGTTAACTCTACACTCGACCATGAGTCTTCGTGATCTCTAAAGTTTTTGAATGCCTACATATTAACATATATATATATATATATATATTAAATTGAAAAAAAAAATTGGATTTTATTGTGTCTTTAAAGAGGTTTTATCATGTAATATGTTTCTAAGCATGTTTGTACGTGTTCATTTAAAATATTTATCGTGTTCATCTCTTACAATGTTTGTGTCTAATATGTTATGTTAGTCCTAAAAATACATATGAAAATAATATAAAAATTCAAATGATATTTGAGATTTTTACTTTCTTATCATAGTAAAACCAAAAGTTCAAAACCAATGCCAAATGATACTCGGCTATGATACAAACCAATTCTAAAGTTAGATAATCAAAATCATACTGAGAGTCGACAAACGTACCAGATATCGCCGAATACAATTTTACAATCGAGTATCATGTCATTCCTAACCAAAATTTTAAGGTTTGGCTTTTCTCAAATATAATTATGAATCATAACAAGTTAATAACAATTTAAAGGTATGATAAAAACAATCACATTTTTAACATTTTTATATATTATCATTAACAAAAATCAAGATTTGCAATTAAATTATTTGTTATGAAAATAAAATTTGGCCTGAAAAACCATGACCCATAACATTTATCTTCCAAATCACATATTTTAAAGAATTATAAACTAAAATCCAAAAACACGCTTACAAGCTTTAAATATACTTCCAGTTTTCTTCATGTTCTTCTTGGATCTTGATGTCATCTTCAATTCTTCATCTTGTTCATCATCATCATCAGATGGATTTGAACACTGATCATAGATTCTGGAATACCTTTCAGAAACAGATGAAGATCTTCTGATCAACATAACCCTTTTCACTGATGTTTGCATTGTTCTTCCTGTACTATGCTGTTTCTCGATCTTGATCAATCTGCTGGTAAGAGTTCTTGTACCGTTGGCATCAGTTGTTGGATCTTGAGAATTTGCTGACCTGTTTATTCTGAGTTTTTCCATGAAAACGTTTTCGTCTTGTTCTTGATTATTGCCGGAATAATAATCATAATCATAATCATAATCATCGTTTAGGGTTTTGGGTTGTTCTTCGGTGACAGTGATGGTTGATTTCTTGATTGAAATGGGTTTTTTGATTCTTGGAGTTTTGATTGTTTCATCTGATGAATCCATGGAATCTGATTTGCTGTTCATCAGTTTTATCTTTGAATACCCCTTCATTTTAATTAGATGTGTGAGTAGAGGATGTGGGGGTCATATTTGTATGTTTATATATACACGGTAATTATCAAATAAAAAATTGTTTTGTTTAAAAAAACTAAAAATTAATTCTAAAACCCCTGATTTCAGCCAAAACGAACTTCGATTGAACTCATTCCGACGATAGTGGAATCGTATCGGCGAACTTTACAATATTAGCTTTAGGTCTTAGCTTCAATGTTTAACTATAAAGTTTAGGTTTTGAGCCTTGGTTTTAACTTTTAGATTTTGTCTTTAGGCTATAAGGTTTGATTTTAAAGTTTAGGACTTGGTATTATGATTTATGGGTTGCGGTTTAACGTTTAGGGTTTAGGATTCGACAAGTCAGTTCTGATGACACGAAAATGACTTCATTTGAAGTTTGTTTAGGTTGTTTTTCAGGTTTTTAAAAATCCTTATTAGCCATATTAGAAAAATTGAACTTTTTAAACGAATTTTCCATACAGAGGATCTAATATATATATATCATGATTTGTTGATTATGAGTAAGTAATTAATTTGGATTTATTACGTTGATTAGCTCAACTTAGAAAGATGCATGAAGTGAGATGGGATCATAATCTTTTTAATGTTTTTTTATATTACAAAAGGGTGGTGTTAAACTTACACCCCAAAAACATGTTTTCACACCCTTTAAACGCCTCATAGTGACCTCTACGAGGCGTATACGAGACATGTGTACGAACATCGGTCAACGGGAGGATAATGATTTGACATGCACGCCACGTAGTGACCTGTACGTGGCGTTTCAGTACTATGATCTGCAAAAAGGACCGACAATGATATGACATATACACCACATAATGACCTCAATGCCATGTTTAAGTACGAGATTATGACATTTTGCATTGACTATGTCGGAAAATGGTACACAAACGCCACGTAGTGACAACTACAAGGCGTATGGGTGGTGACGGAGTGTTAAAATATGTTTTTGGGTGTGTAGATAATAGGGGTGTGCATGGTGCGGTTCGGTGCGGTTATAAGTATTTCCATTACCAAAACCGCTATTTTGGTTAATTCTAAATCCATATTCATAATCATAACCAATTGATCGGTTAACCATTAATCGGTTAACCACCGATTATGGTTCGGTTTCGGTTAATTTCGATTAATAATGAAATTGTTGACAAACTAATAAAGATTTGAAAATAATGTGAATTAGAGATATATTGATGATAAAAATCCAAGTAAAACTCGTATAACTTTAGAATGACTGAGAATGAGTGAAAAAAAAAGAAAAAACCTTATGATCAAACACTAACTAAACTCCAAATATATTATGTCTCATATGTAACACATAATATTTTCATTCAATAAAAAATTATAGCTCACCTTTTATACTCAACTTGCATAATAATTTCAAAAAAAAAAAGAAAAAAGAAACACACACATACACACCTAGAAATATTAAAAAATATATATATGCAATAATCGGTTCGGTTAAAGTCGGTTTATGACTTTGCTTAACTATAACCATAACCGAATGGTTCGGTTAATAGTTTCGCTTAACCATAACCGTCGGTTAAAGTCGGTTTCGGTTAAATCAGTTATGGTTTAGAACGGTTATCGGTTAATATTCGGTTATGACTACCATGCACACCCCTAGTAGAGAACCCCTCCCTACAAAAACTCTAATATTCGATCTGTCAATTCATGTTGGAATATTTTGTCATTTCTTGTAATAATTTAATTAATGGACTCCTCACATACACACATATACGTATATATATAAATGTACACGTGTGGAGTGTAATGGAGGTAGGGAAGGAGATGACAAAATAGGAATTGGTGTAGGAAAGATGCAGGAAACTGAGATGACAAAACAACAGCAACACACATTCGACAACCCCATCTCCTTCAATAATTAACTTCAACTGTTTTTATTTATTTATTTATTTTCTATATAAATAATTAAATATAAATATACGTGTGTATATAGAAGTTTTAATACTTAAATATAATAGCGAAAAAATATCCCCTTTAATGGTCACAATTTATGGCATGATTATTTAACACCACATGCATGACTAGATAGAGAGTTAAGCACATTAGTTTTCGGGTATAAATAGATTCGGGTTATAAGCATGTTGACATGTTGGGGCGAAGTATTATTAGGGCTGGGTGCGGAGACTGCCCCCTTTTTTCCGTCTAACTGTTAATTTTTCGGTTAAAATGTTATTTTTTGTTTTAAGTATTGGTTTCATATTATTTGTTTAAAAAAATTAACATGTATTGTTTGTTCTAGTAAGTTTTCGCCTCTTCTTTCAATATATTCGAGTTCTGGTACTATTGACATGACTAAAAAAGTTTTTAATATGTTTATAGCACAATAACATGTCTAACCTGTTATGTTGGTTAATAGATAGCCACTACATGTTTATGGCTTGTTTATCAAAATAACATAGTTATATAATCTACAAATAATTCATCAAATATTTTAAATATATATCATATTCACTACTACAAAAGCTGTTATTTTCCAACGAAAATTTCCGACAAAAGCAAAGTTGTTGGAATTTCCGACCAAATTGCGACAAAAAAAAGTAACCGTTACATTTCCGACAGCGTTCCGACCCTTAAGTGACAAAGCTATTTTCCGTAGCAAGGTTGTTGGAAATTTCCTACGACTTTCCGACCAAACCAATTATTATTATACAATTAATTCATGCTGATCAACAGCATCTGAAATTCAGATAAACTTTCGACCAAATATAAATTAAATTTATGATTATTTTTTTCGTAAGAAAACAGTCGAAATTTCTGGTCAGTTACTTTTTTTACTTAGTTGTGTTAAACATGTTGTGCTTTGTAACTACATTGTAAATATCTATTCATGCTTAAAACATGTTACTAGTCAAGTTAAAGTTGAAATTCAATGGTCATGTTAAACATGTCATTACAAACATAATTTGTTAAACACAATATGACAATTTTATAAGCCATTTTTTTTTCAACCATAATAAAGTTGAACCTTTTCAAATGTATGGTTAAAGGTCCACAATATTTTATTTGGTCAAAGTTCACATTTAAGTTTCCACATTTTAGTGGTATGTTTTGTCCTAATTAGTAATTTAGTCAACAGTGGTGTTTGCATAATTAATGCCTTTGTCAAAGGGGCATGTGAAAGCAATTTTACCAAACATAGACGCAAGATAGTCCAAGGAATTTCATACGTTTCTATATTCTTTAAACATAGAAAACATATATAATATGAGTGACTAAATAACAGATCTAATGAATATATATTTCTTTACTAGTTTATTGGTTGTGTATTATGCACAATTGTATAAAATATTTAGAGAAATAAAAAAAGTAGATTTCATAAATCTTTAAACACTTCTTTAAACAAAACAAATTAAACAAAACAAATGAGATTTTGAAATTTGAAATTATTGATTGAAATCAAAAAATTGAAATAACTAAATCTTCATTAACATTTAGAAAAAGTAAAAATTGGTTTTTTTATTAAGAAATTTGACTTGAGGTTGATAGAATAGAATACATTACATATTGTTATTATTTTACTATATAGTATTAATTTATCGCTGCTGTCAAATAACATATATGTATAGTATATAGTTGTAGTAAAAGGAATTTTAATAGTAAAAGAAGTTAGAATGATTGTAGTGTTAACATATGTCATCTTTATAATTTTAGAAAAAAAGGCATTTGGACATTATTTTTTTGTATAGGATCATTATATAACATGCATTTATTATTACGTTTAGGTTATTATTTAATTTGTATTCACATTGTGTTACAAGAAATTTGGGTATTTACCCACACTTAGTATGTGTAGGTAAAAAGCTTATTATGTTTAGCTAATTGTTTTTACCTACACATAATTAAGTGTTATGATGTGCCGCCTTTGTAGATATAGATCATACCCACACATCACTTATGCGTAGGTATATACCACACTATACCTACACATACATGTGTTAGTAAAACCAACTAGAATGTTTTGATATATGTATAACGATTTGTTTAGTTGGCAAGGTGACGTGGACAATGGTGATGACGTGTCATTTTCTTGAAAAAGTGTTATTGACATGTGTCATAAATACGTGTAAGTAAAAATAAAATTATGTGTAGATAAATATAGTATACGTGTAGGTATTGAGTTTAATATGTGTAGGAAAACATATATTCTTGTGTTGGTAAAAATATATTTATGTGTGAATATTAATCATGATATATCATGTAGGCAACGATATTCAAATCAATGCCAACAACTACAAAATTATACGTACAAATTAAATAGATATGTGAACAAAATTACCATACTTAATTAAATATGTTCAAACATTATTGTTCAAAACACAAAAGTAAAGTACTAGTGGATTATAATAACAAACGACAAAGTGATGAAAAGCAATGAAAACTAATAATTGCTAAACTAACAAAGAAGAGTAATAAATGGTGATGATAGAATATTCTACTAGCAAAACCAAAATACAAAATCTAAGATGAATCAAGAATGAGACTAAATTGTTAAAATAAACAAATCTATAGTTGACAGAATGATCTCTTTTATCAATAGCAATGTGTGTGGCCGAACAAAATGGAGCCTCAAAACCTACATATATTGAGATGATTCAAACATTAAACCTAAAAAACTTAAAATAAAAAGTGATCCATGAACCAAGACATTTGAAAAATCATATGATGCTCGTGAATAATCATCACCATCCTGAAATAGTAAGTTCACCTTGTTTGATTGAATATATGTGACTTCAAAACAAAGCAGAAGTCATATCTAAGATTAGAATATAAAGTATTCAAAATAACAATGAAAGATGTCGTTTTTGTGGCTAACCATAAAAACAACATAAATTGGTCAAAAAATAAAAAATAACCTAAAACTGACATGGCATGTATATGCAATTAACCCTTGAACCAAGTGAATGAGGCATGATGCAACATCAACATCAAGTCCTATTTTGAGATTGGATCAAAAGAAAGCATACAATAATCGATAACAAAATACCACCATTGGTGTACACTATAATCATATAAATTTGAAAGATAACAAGGTAAGCTCAAAAGAAATATAAGGGAGAAGATTTTAAGCTGATTAGGCTTTTAAGCATGAATTGAATAGCAATATTGTTTATATGATAAACATTGTGTGTATTTCTTGATCATTGAGTGCATTAGTACAAAGCAATAAATTAAATTAGAAGATAGTAAATATAAACAACTAAAATGAACTAAACTTGTATAACAAAACCCCAAAATTATAAATTATATAGAGCATGGAATCATAATGCAAACCTTTCCTTGGTATCTTCCATGAGTACCCTCAGGGTCCATAAAAATAGCATAGGTTCTATGCCAACACATCTAGCCACCTGGATATGTAAACAAAATACACATACATTCACTTTATTGTATAATATGTATTTATTATTGTGTTTTACATAATAGCTCATTTAATGTCTTTTTATCATTGTTTTTATATGTTAAATATTTTTTTTGTTATTTTATGTTTCACATATTAGTATTACACAATTATTTTATCTTACCATTTTGTTTTTCAAAAACTCATCATTTTAGAAAGCATATAATGAGGTTATTGTATTAAATGTATTCATGATTATGTTTTACGTTTTAGATCTTTTGGAGTTATTCGGTCATTGTTTTTTGTCTTAAATATTTTTTTATTTTATCACTGTGTTTAACATATTAAACTTACAAAAAATTTTAAAAAACTTTATATAACAAATACAATATTCATTTTAAAGATAAAAAACACTTGCTTTTATGGCATAATAAAAAAAATAACTATAATATCATATATAAAAGTTATGCTCATTTTAAATATTAGAAAATATAATTATTTAATATGAGAAAAAAATTTGAATAAAACTATAAAAGGATAAAAAAAAGTGACAAGTAACAATAGTGGTTTACAAAAGTCACATATAGACTTTAAGGACATCGTGGCCTAACCCTCAAGGTGAAGTCGGGACCTAAAAGATCGAATGGAACAGTACATAGACAAGTAAATTCCTTATGAATTCCAAGGTACTCTCTTTAATTTTCATTAAGAATTACGGGATTCATCATTCGAGATGAAGTAGACTACTTAAGAATTTCACATTTCATTTATGTCATAATTGAATAAAGGATTCATAAAATCTAAATCAAAATAATAAGAAAGACATAATCGATGAAGTTTTTTCTATTTTTGTTATAGCTATTGCAGCTGCTAAAGCAGCTATTGGACTCGCTATTGTTTCATCAATTTATCGTAACAGAAAATCAACTCGTATAAATCAATGGAATTTATTAAATAAGTAGAGAAAATATTGACCTTAAAATATGATAAATGATAAAAACAAAGTTTCTTTTATTATAAATGAAATATTCAATAAATAGGAAAAAAAATTTATCACTAATTATTTTAAGGTATAGTTTGAGCTAAAAAAAAGTAAACGAAAAAAATATTTAAATTTATTTATATGAAGACTTTTTTTCTGATAGAGTTAATTATTCTCATGCCATAAAGATTGTTTCTCAAACTATGCCAATTATAAGACTATTGGGTGTGCGCTGTGACCCAATCACTCCACGTATGCGCCACATAAGCACTCATCACAACTACTCATCTCACCATTTTGGTGGAAATGCCTCATTACCCACTCACTCCACGTCATCATTCCTTTTTAAATTAAATTGAAATATAATTTAATAAAAACAAATTACAAATTAATAAAAAAAATTACAAACTAATAAAAAAATAAATAAAAAAATACAAACTAATAAAAAAATACAAATTAATTATCTCTGTATTTATTACGAATTTTATCCTTCTCTCGCTCGGCAATTTCGCGGTCGAGCCCGGTTAAGTGTTCGGTGTTGGTGAATAGAAGTTGTAACTCTACCAACCGTTGACGTTCCCGTTTTAATTCGTTAAAGTCACCGATTCGTTGAGATAAGTGTTCTATTCCTTGATTATATCCGGGGTCGTTTGAGATGAAGAGTCTCGTCTCGCCCTTGCTCGGTCGGTTTTTGCGCGATCTCTCCCGGTCGGACGAGTCAAATCCTCTATCTCGTTGCCGTCGTCTTCTTCTTCGTCGAGATCGTTTAGATTTATATTCACTCGAGCATCCGACGTGCCGGGGCTATTGGTTGACGATGCTTTTGATCGTTTTGAGGCCGACGTTTGTACAGTCGGGATTCGAATCCAGTTCGGACATTTCCTCATAAGCTCCCAACTCCGTTGAAGCGTGAAGGGGGTGTTAAACTCTTCCCGGTATTAATCTTCCGATTCGAGCTCGATCATCGCGTCGCTTTGGCCGCTCCGACGAGTTTGCCATTTCTGGGAATAAATCCCGTTGAACTTTCTAACCTTTAGGTTCATGTCATGTCATTTGCTAGAGAGCATATCGTTTGTATGATATTCCCCACGACCCATGGCTTGAAAAAATTGATTTCGGATTTTACTCCAAAAGTCCGGTCCTTTTTGTAAACAATTAATAAAAATTGTTAACAATTTATAAAAAAAATATTAACAATTTTAAAAAACTAAAAGGAAAGTAATAACCAACAATTGGATCTTCCGACACATCGATCCAAGCTTTTGTAAGTTGAAACTCCTCCTCCGTAGTCCATTTTTCTATATGGGATGAAGCTCCCATAGCGGGTTCGGTATCCCCAGCTTGTTTCTTTCTGTGTCTACGCTTTTGTTTTGATTGCGTGCTTGGACCGGCATTTGTAGTGGGTTGGGTCTCGGGTACAACTTCATCCTGAGATAATTGTCCAAACCCGCGCGGTTGTTGACTCGAACCATAATCGGCGAATGTATAAAACCCTTTTTGTGGGCTTGAATCAAAATTCGGTCGATAACATTTTGAATCAAAAAAATGATTTATTGGAGAAGGGCTAAAGACCCAATTCGAAGGTGGCATGTTAGGGTTTCGGTTAGGTGGAGTGTTTGGGTTATAGTAATTTGGGTTTTGGTTGGGATCCATAAAAATTATTTTTTTGGTTAAGAAAGTTTGAAATGAGAAGAGTGGGTATTTTTTTGTGTTGAATGTTTGAAATGGGAAGTTAATATATTTTTGGGTTTAATATGTAAATGGTTTAAATAGGTAAAAAAAAAATTTTTTTTCCTTCACCAACGGCTATAAAACCAACGGTCCAATACCCACAAAACCCATGTTCACGCCGTTGCTCACCTCACGCCCAACCTCCCACGTCCCGCTCACGCCCCACCAACGCCCATTCACCGGGCATACCGAACGGTCTAAGATTCCACTAAATTAAATACGTATATATATTTTTTAATTAAACCTTCTTAGACTATTGGGTGTGCGGTGTGACCCAATCACTCCACGTAGGCGCCACGTACGCGCCACATATGCACTCGCCACAACCACTCACCCCACCATTTTGGTGGAAATGTCCCATTACCCACTCACTCCACGTCATCATTCCTTTTTAAATTAAATTGAAATATAATTTAATAAAAACAAATTACAAATTAATAAAAAAATTACAAACTAATAAAAAAAATTAATAAAAAAATTACAAATTAATAAAAAAAATACAAATTAATTATCTCTATATTTATTACGAATTTTATCCTTCTCCCGCTCGGCAATTTCGCGGTCGAGCCCGATTAAGTGTTCGGTGTTGGTGAATAGAAGTTGTAACTCTACCAACCGTTGACGTTCCCGTTTTAATTCGTTAAGTCACCGATTCGTTGAATGTTTGAAATGGGAAATATTTTTTTTGAGTTTAATATGTGAATGGTTTAAATAGGTAAAAAAAAAAAAATTTTCCTTCACCAACGGCTAAACCCAACGGTCACATACCCCTCCATCACGCCGTTGCTCGACTCACGCCCAACCTCCACGCCCCTAAGGGGCGGTGTGCCAAGCCCCTCCAACGCCCACTGCCGGGGCATACCGGCTGGTCTTATCATTACTCTTTTATAATTTCTAATTTCTACTTTCTATAATTAGCTAGATATCTTGAGAATAGCCTAAAGCAAATCAATAAACTATATGATAAATGTGATTACTTTGAATATAACCTCTCCTCTTTATAATATACTACTATAACAATTTTAAAATAACAAATTTAGAGCAGTACAATGTGTATTCTTTAAAGAATAGGTTGAAAACAGTATGATTTTAAGGTTTTTTCTATCTAAAATAGGTTGAGGGTGGAAAAAAGTGGGAAAATGTTATAAAAAAACTAGTAAAATCAGTAAAACATTAAAAAAACATTTGTTTTATCTGCAACGGATTATTCTAGTATTTTCATATTATTATCACATTTATTGGCTTCTAGAAACACATGTCAGTTTTAGGAAAGGATACGGTAAAGAATCATAACCTTTTGTGAGTTTGGACTACCCTACCTGCTAGAACTTGTTAAAACCGGTTCTAATTCTTTTAAAACCGGTTCCAACTAGGTCTGCCTAATTTTTATTTAATCAATTATAATAACATAAAAAATAAAATTAGTAAATATAAATGCATGTTTTATTTATTCTTAATAGCTTTTCAAAACAATGTAAATACGTTTGTTATAAAATAACATGAACTATTTGTTTATTTTGTTCATTAAATCACTGAAAGTCCTATTGTTCTGAACAACTCTTGACATCTAGGTAAGTTCTTCAACGAATATGCTTTTGTTCAAGTACTATTTCATTTTCAATGTTTGTTATGTCTTGAATACAACCAACCATGTTCAAGTGTTCATTTAAAAAGATGCAACTCTTTATTGACTTCGGAGTGAGTCTTACTCTTCATAATAATACAACTCTGTCACTAAAAGAACAAGCAGATTCCGAAGCTACCGTATAAGTTTGGACAGTTAGTAAATCACATGATATTGTGTTAGAATTGGATAGTTGGTTTGTTTACCCCATCCAACCAAAACATCTAAATTGTGATATTCTTCATATTCAAAAGTAGAAATAAGATCCGTTTTTCTCTACCTCTCGAGCTCCCATAATGGATGTTACCACTTTGTCATTTCACTATTTGTTTTTCTATACCTCTTGAGCTCACATAACACTATTGTGTCCTTTTAGTATGTAAAACACAATGATATAACAACAAATTAGTCTAATACGTATAAAACAGTGATAAATAAATGAAATAATATTAAATGTAAAACAATGCAACACAATGATTAAAAGCATATATGTCGGTCATAATGTCGTAATCTACATGTTTGACGAATAGGAAACGGGCTCAGCTGCTAATCAAGGTATAGACAAACCGGTTATTGCATAGTTTAATTTATGAGATATTTGGAATAAATGTGACTTGGCCCAAAAGGCCGAAATGAAAAAATCGTGTATGCTTAAAATCAGCCTCTTGGGCCTTTGAAACACATTTCGCTGTGGCCTTGTGGGCAGAGGTGCACAAATCTGGTTTTTTTGGAACCGGTTCCGCCGTTCCGGTTTCAATCGGTTCTAGTTCCGGTGAACGAATCAATACCCGGTTCCGGTTCTGGTTACAGTTCCGGGGTTCGACCGGTTTTTTACCGGTTCGGGTTTTGACCGGTTTCGGTTCGGGTTTTGGCCGGGTACTGGTAGAACCAGTTCCGGTTTTAACTAGTCTAAAACGGGAACATAACATTACATCTCTCGTTATATATAGAGAGGTCATAGGAAAACTTGAAAAAAAAAAAACTCAATACAAAATCGGCATAAAACTCACACATAAGATGATAAGATGTATCCTCCTAAAACTTATTTATGGTTTATATTTCTGTTAAATGATGTGTTAAATGACTAAAAATTATTTAGAAAAATTAAAAAAAAAAAACTACCAGAAAAATGGGTATCAAGAATGTAACACTAACAAGTGAGGCTTACCAAAGAGGCATTGTCTCAATGGTACCCCGAGATTCTTTCAAATGGGAGGTTTTGGGTTCAAATCCCTCCTACAGTGAAAAAGGGATCAGTGGGGGGTCAGGGGTTTTCTCAGTGGGGTTCATGTGGTGGTTCATAGGAGGTCAAAGTAAGTAGACTTTTGGTGACATGACCTGGAAACAACGGGTTCATACGATTGAGACTTTCGCCGTTCAAAAAAAAAGTGAGCTGGAAGATCCATGACTTAAAAGTTAAAACGCGTTGTGGGCAGATTTTAGGTTTTGGTGGGTTGGTTGTTTGAGGGTTTCTAAGATTAAAGTTGAAGAAAGGATCAGGTTGGGTTTTTTTTATGTAGGTTTCATATTATTTGTTAAAAAACTTTTAATTTAAAATTTTCCATTTACTTTTTATTGGCATTTTTACTTTTACTTAATAGGGCTATGAATGAACCAAACGAACACAAACACATCTTTGTTGTGTTCATTCATTTAACATTTAGCTTGTTCACGAACACTAACTGAACAAAAATTATTGTTTTTGTTCTTTCATTAAAGAATTGAACTTGTACAAAAACGCAAATGAATATTTCATTATTTATAAATAAAATCAACATTTCTAATCTCAAATATAAAAAATAATCATCTTATATAAATATAAAGATAAGCACTTGATATAAAAAAAACAAAAATACAAATATCATAAACAAATCAAAAGTTAGACAAAATAACAAAATTACTTCAAATTAATGTTTCAATCCAAGTTAAATTACTATATTTTTAACAAGTTACAAATTTTAAATGACTATATTTTTAGTTTAAGTGTTATGTTAATAAAGTAAAAGTTAAAAATTTAATAATATAATACAAATTTACCAATTAAACATAATAATAAACGTAAACAAACATATTATCGAACATTTACAAACACAAGCAAACGTACACTCGACTTCTATTCATAAATGAACGATATTTTTGGTCGTATTTGTTTTTTTATTAAACAAACAAACAACCAATAAGACATGGCCTCAATGGTACCCCAAGATTCTTCCAAATGGAAGGTCTTGGGTTCAAATCTCTCTCGCAGCAAAAAAGGGGTCTGAGGAGGGTCAATGGGTTTTTCCAGTAGGGTTTCTTCTTGGGGTGGTTGTGGTGGCTCATGAGAGGTCCAGGAAACAATGGGTTCACACGATTGAGACCTTCGCTATTAAAAAATATTAAACAAACAAACATTGTTGCAAAAGTCGGCCTCCAATACCTAGTACTTGCCGAGTACTCGCTCCAAGGAGTTGTCTACAGGCCGAGTACTTTATGAGTATTAGCCGATTACTCCCGCCTAAGGTCGAGTACTGCCGAATTACTCACTCCAATGAGCTATTCCGGTCTAAAAGCGTCCAACGACTTTTGCAACATTTCAAACAAACATAAACAAATTATCAATAAAATTTTTACAAACTATTTATTGAACGTTTAGTTCAATTACTTTCATAAACCATCTCAAAACTTAATTTTTATTATGATAAAATTTAAACCCTAGTTTTCAAGTTTTTCAATCTCAGATTCATAGTTCTACTTCTCAGTCTCCACTACCGCCTAATCCTCTTCAATATCATATTCAAGATCGATCCTCAAGTCTCATCCTCTCAGATTCCGAATTGCGTCTCTGCGCCGTCTCTAGTCTCAACCTCTCTCTCAAATTCTCAGAGACTCAGATCTCAGAAAAAAATCAGGTAGTCACTAGTCTTGTGTTGGTAATTCCTAATCTCTAACAGTCCTTTTGTTTTTGCTCGTAATACCAGCCACACACACACACGCGTATAATCATTGACTACCTGATTTTCAGAAGCTATTTAGGGATTGCTATTTGATAACAGATTGGCGGTGCAATTTGATATTTGATCGGTTGCATAAAATTTTCTTCGTCATAAGCTATTTAGGGATTGATATTTGATAACAGATTGGCAGTGTAAATTGATGTCTAGAGAAACGATCGCTAACATTAGGAATGAATTTACGTTGATTTGAACTTGAAATCATTCAAATAAATTTACATAATCGGAAACCTAGTATGTAAATCTACCAGAGGGCTGTTAACAACCATGTGTCCAATTAGCAATTAGTTAATCGAATTTACATGCAAAATATGATTACAGATTATTATTTGTTAGTGTTTTAACTTTTAAAGCTTGGAGAGTTGGAGGCTTGGAAATTTTGGAAAGCAAGCAGGAAACAATTTGGGGAAAAATAGATAATTTGGTTAATTTGACTGAATTCAAACGGTTAAATTCGGTTTATTCGGTTATTACCAAAAACCGAACCGTTTTGAATTCGGTTGGAATTTGGTTCGGCTAACCATACAATGAATTCGGTTCGGTTAACGGATATGATTTTTTTAAGAAAATCGAATAAACCGAACAGAACAAACCGTTAACCGAACCAATGAATACCCTATACAGTACATACACAAGCACCATGTGTATAATTAACTTAAAAATATATATATATTTAAATCAGGAGACGCGTCCAAATTGACTGACTTTGACTTTTGGTCCCTGTTCTGAACTATACTCCCCCCTCATAACTACCCATTATGTTCTTCACTGCTTTCGATCGCCATTAATTCATCATCGAACCATTGATTTCAATCTCTCTTCTTTAGCATATGCTTCAACTAATCGAACCAAATCTGTAAAACCCCCAAATTTTAGTCAGATGATAACCCCTGATTCTATTTTCTCGATCTAGCGTTGCAGCGATGCTTCTGCACTGCTTTTAGGGCTTTTCAGAGACCATCTTTACTAATTCTGAGGTAATCACTGTTAATGCATTCTCTTGTTACTGATATTAGTTTAATAATCGTGTCCACCGTGTGAAACATCGATACCCAGTTCGATAAAGATGTCAAAGTAACTATGATGTTATGCGTTCGATGGCTTTGCTTCTGATGTTTGAATATGTTGCTTATTTGGGCGTTTATGAAATATGATTTCGTTTATGTGTTTGTATGGAAGAAACTGTTGTTGAAGCTTGTGTTGTGGATTTCTTGAAGCTGTTCAAAATGATTGAACCATTTATTATTAAAAATGATGTTTTTTTAGGTTATGGAAGGGAAGCTGATCCATTCTGCTGGAATCTTGGTTCTGGCGACTTGTTTCATGCTTGGTTTTGAAACTTCAAAAGCTGTGAGTAATTAAGCGCCATTTAGGAGATGAATTAAGAAGCTTAATTTAGATAATTTAAATGCAAGATTTGGATTTACATGTCACTCTTGTTGTTGTTGTTGTTCTAGGTATCAAATGATACCATTCTGGCTGCATCTTCTCGAAACGAAAGCCGTGTTGAAGGTAAGCTGCTTTTGTTACAATAATGAGTAATTATAGCAAACATATATGATTTTGCTAAATCATTTAGCTGTATGTAATTTGTATCTAATGCCATGGCATTTGCCAAACTTGTATTGACTTTAATCTTTCATACATGTCAATATTGTCATTAATCATAACCTAATTTCTCATTAAACAAGCATTGATTTATATCTTTACTTGAATTTTCTCCTTTCGCATCCCTCTTTCGGTTTGTACATTGATCACATTTTTTCACCATACCCACATTATTAATATTATTATAAACCTTAAAAAGGATAAGAATAAACATGATGACAACATTCTAGATCATGGTTTTCAAAAAGCATCCCAGAGTTGTGAGGCAGTCAAGGCGATTTAATAAACGTCTCAATGCCTTGAGGTGGTGCTTCATTTCACATACAGGATAAAATTGTCATAATAAGGGTCTGTGTGAGGTTTATAACTTTATATATATAAAAATAACCAGTGGGGTGAAGAGATTATGAATGGTTTCATTGATAAAAAAGCTGTATGTAAAAGAGACGAGAGATGCATCTTTTTTTGGTTGTACAATACATAGAGCAACGCCTCATTCCCTGTGCCTCAGAAGTCATAACGCCTCACGCTTATTAAAACCAAGCCCCAGTTTTCGAGATATGGATTTGAACATGTGATATGTGTGTACATGTAATTTATGAAGTACAGTTAGTGATGACTGATGAGTTATAATTAATGGAACTATGGAAGTATACTTTCTCCTTCATGTTTTAAACTTAAGATTTTCTCTGTGAACAGATCCATGTCCTTCTGGTTGGGTCACTGGACCCAGCAAGACAATTTGCTTCAAGTATATCGAAAACACTCAGTCTTGGAATGAATCAGAAACCAGCTGCAGAAGTTACCATGGCCACCTTGCAGCATTGACATCGCTAGCAGAACTGAATTTTGTCCGAGATCTGTGTAGCAAATCAACGACCGCTACCGGTAATGAATGTTGGGTTGGAGGCATAAGCACCAACACAAACAACTCAGTCGACTGGAATTGGTCGGACAATACTTATAACTGGAATGCAACCATCCTTACAGTGGCTACATCAGACCTGAAATCCACTTGCACCAATTCTTCGTGCTTCGGTGATAACCAGGATGAGTTAGTGTCTGTGTGTACTATGTTGTCCAATAAAACATCATTTCTTGTGGCTGATAAATGCAACATATCTCTCACTTCTGTATGCATGCTTGCTGCAGGTTTGCATTCTCTTCTGTGACCTGTAACTCATAACCTGCCGTAATTGGTTCAAATGTTATGTTTCTGGGTTGTTTATACAAGAAGATAATGGTTTTGATTAATGAAAACCAAAACCGAACTGTCAAAAATAAAAACCGAACTGTTATCAACTGTTTGGTTTCGGTTTAGTTTTACGGTTTGAGCTTTCTAGGTTTGGGCTTTTTGAGCTCATTAAAAATAAAAACCAAATCAAACCTAAGCGTTTTACGGTTTTAGATGGGCTAATCACACTGGAAGCCAAAAATGTAATTTTTTTATTTAATGCCACCTAAATCATCAACCCTACACACACACATAAACACACAGCTTGATCCGGTTTTTAGTGAAAACCGTAAATCAAACCGTTCACTATGGTTTCAAACTTTTGAAACTGACCAACCAAATGTTTGGGGAAAAAGCAACCACAAAAATGAACCATGGAAGGTGTTGTGATTAAATAACTATATTGTTATATCAATACCTCATCTCTTATATAAAGCAATCTAATAAGTAGCTTTCTTTAATCATATATCTTCTGTGATTATTTTTTACTAGATTATTTGGTTTATCACTTTTGACCCGTTGGGGATAAATACTACCCAAATTGACCCATTTCCTGTAATAAGTTCTAGTAATGTTCATATTGCTATTTCTCCATTATTTTCCAGAGAATAGATGCCAGCACATGCGCTGCCATAAGGAGTATCTCATTATTCTTGCTACAGTGAGTGGTTTAATTCTATTCACTACATTTGCGGTGGTGATATGGCTCCTAGTGTACAAACGAAGCAACAGACGGAGAAAATCTCGTAAATTATCAAACAATGCTGAGTCAGCCCTGGTTCCTCCATCATGGAAAATCTTCACCCGTGAAGAACTAAGGTCGATTACAAAGAACTTCAGTGAAGGAAACCGTCTTATTGGGGATGCCAAGACAGGTGGCACATATAGTGGGCTTTTACATGATGGATCGCGGGTGGCGATCAAAAGGCTAAAGAGGTCAACTTTTCAAAGAAAGAAAGAATTTTACTCAGAAATTGGAAGGGTAGCAAGGCTTTGTCATCCAAACTTGGTGCCTGTGAAAGGATGCTGCTACGATCATGGTGACCGCTACATTGTTTATGAATTTGTGGTGAACGGACCCCTTGATAGATGGTTATACCATATTCCCATGGGTGGTAGGACACTAGATTGGACCATGAGAATGCAAGTTGCCACAACCCTGGCACAGGGTATTGCGTAAGTGAATCTAAACTAGGGGTGTGACTTTTGACACAAGATGAACCTAACATGAAATTCACGGGTTTGGGTTTAGCATAAATGGATTTGGGTCAATTTCAAGTTGAACCCGTAAACCTATTCAGTTAAATGGGTCCTGTTACCCAGCAGGTTTGCAGTTTAACTTGTTTAACCCTTCCCATTTTTTAAAACTTTTTTTGTCAAAATTTACTTGGTTGGGAATTTTATGCTAAAATTTTAAACTTAAAAGAAAATTTAACATACGATTTTACAGTTAAAATGTCATATTTTTTTTATATATTTGTATTTTTTTGTTAAAAAATTGTAATTTTAAAGTGTTAATATTCGAAAAAAATAAAAAATTAGGTCAAGTTGTGCCAGATTGAATGTTCGTGTCGTGTTTAGGTTCATATGTTTGACACTATTTCTAGGTTCGGGGTCATGTTCATGTTCATGTCAAATTTCCGGATTTGTGGCGGGTTGTACCTGCCAATTGCAAACACGACCCATTTAACACCTCCAATCTAAACAATCTTTCTTTTGATTATACAACTTCATTATACAAAATATGTTTCCTAATTAAACCGATGCATACAGGTTCTTGCATGACAAAGTAAAGCCACAAGTCGTGCACCGTGACATTCGTGCCAGCAATGTGCTTCTTGATGAAGATTTCAATGCTCATCTAATGGGCGTTGGATTATCAAAGTTCGTACCATGGGAAGTAATGCATGGTAGGACCGTAATGGCAGGTGGGACCCATGGTTACCTCGCCCCAGAGTTCGTTTACAGAAACGAGTTAACCACAAAGAGTGATGTCTACAGTTTTGGTGTTCTGCTACTAGAAATAATAAGCGGGCGTAGACCTGCTTCTCAAGCTGTTGACTCAGTGGGCTGGCAAAGTATTTTCGAGTGGGCCACACCGCTCGTTCAGTCTCACCGTTACTTAGAGCTTCTTGATCCTGTGATTTCTGCATCATCTTCGACGTCGCCTTCAAGAATGCCTGAAGCTGGAGTTGTACAAAAAGTGGTTGATCTCGTGTATTCGTGTACACAACATGTTCCGTCGATGCGTCCTAGAATGTCACACGTTGTGCATCAGTTACAACAGTTAACAGCTTAGGTTTGTTTAAGTGGATGGATCCGTTTCAAATGATTATCAGATCTCTATATTAAGTAAGGATAATATTTAGGATTATTATTTGTCATGAGGCATTTTATGTGTGGCCAATTGATGATGTTATCAGGAACATTTTATGTGTTAGCAATTGGTTTGTTGTATCATTAGCGGTTAGAGTTCAGTTACTGTCATCGTATTTGTGAAGAATTATTTATATAATCAGATATTATAAAAGAAGTTATGTTGTGCAAAAATGGAAATTTAAATAATGATATCTGTAAAATAAATTTTATATATTTAATATAGATTTAATTAAGGATAGTTATTATATCATTAACTAAATAAATATAATATGAAATTTAATTTTAAATAACTATTATATTATTAATTAAACAAATTTTGCATTCAAAATAATTTAGTACTCAACATATGAAAATCTATTTTGAATTTAAGTTACAGGTAGTATTTGAATTTTTTTAAAATAAATTTTCAATTTTATAATACATATGAATTGTTGAATTCTAGGAGTTTTTTTTTTTTTTTTTTTTATTATTAGTATTTTCTTTTAGCCAGGTAGTAATGTAGTATCTACATAAAATTTAATTTCTTATAAAGATAACGGATTTATAAACTAATTAAGTTATTTTTCACAAACTAAATCTATCCTTTTAATTTAGTTAGTTATCCGTAGAATTGTCTCAATTGGTAAAGGCTAGCTCTTCCAAAGTGGAAATCATGGGTTGAACCTTGTTAGGTGCAATTTAATGGATATCCAGCCATCCAGGTGAAGGAACGAATCAGGGCTTTAATCCCGGGTTCGAACCTAATGGGGGCGAGGGTTTACAGATTTCATCCGGTTCCCGTGCATATGGGGACACATGTGTCTCAAGGTCGGAGATCGAGGAATCGATCTTAGCTATCAATCATCAGGATAACTGAATGTAGCACGACGAGACAGTTTAACCGTCGTTCAAAAAAATTCAGTTAGTTATTTTTTAAATCAATATTTGCTAATTCCTGTTTTAGTTACTTTTAATATATATTATTGTATTATTACTTGCTTTTTAACTTAAAATATCATTTTATAATAACAATTTAATTTTTATTCAGCATCATAACAGATAATAGTAGCATGCAACACAATTGTAGGTCTGTAACATTGTTCGATCAAGCGGCAAAAGCATTGATCTGAAAAAGAATATTGAGACCTAATCATCCTAGAAGGTTTTAAAGTTCCCAAAATCATCCCACAAAACGTATTATTAATAAAAAAAAAAATATTCATTATCAAACCAAAACAAAAAACAAAAAACAAAAAACAAAAAAAAAAACAATTTCAACAGATTATCAAATCATCAACGTCAAGAACATGTGCAATCAAGATTAAGAGTAGCTTACGAGGACACCAAAAATTAATATATATATATATATATATATATATATATATAATAAATGCTACAACATGTATATATAATCTCTTTTGTAAAATTTCGTAAGATGCTATGAATTAATTTAGAGTATTTGCTTTCCGTGATTTGACAGTTATAACCAATGTTTTCAAACCGGACTGTACGTCGAACCGGACGTCTTACTGGTTACTGGTCAGACCGGTTGGACTAGTCGGACCGGATTTAAGAACCGGATAACATAATAAATATGTAATATATTCCAAAAAAATTATACAATTATAAACATATTTAAACAAACATAATTAATGTTTAAACAAATATTATTAATGTTTAAACAAGCAGAATCATGTTAAAAAAATATAGGATTTAGTTTTAATGTTTTCTTCTTTGGATTTTAGTTTAAAAAAAAAAACCGAAATCCGGTCCGACCAGTGAACCGGTTCCCGGTCTGATCGGTGAACCGGCTCAACCGGTCGGTTATCTTGAATCCGGTTCCCATGCCTATTTTGGCCCGGTCGAGTGTCCGGATCCCGGTCCAACCGGTCCGGCCAGCCAGTCCGGTTCTGACAGCACTAGTTATAACCCTTTTAGTTCAAACTTTTCAAAATGTCAATTATACTCCATCACTTTGCTAATTTGTCTCCAGTATACTATCTGACTTTGTCAATATGTCTCCAGTATACACTCTGGCTTTGCCAGCCTGTCTCAGTATATTTTTTGACTTTGCTAATCTGTCTCTATTATACTCCATTTTTCTCGAAAAGTTGGAGCAAAAGGGTTATAATTGTCAAACCACTGGGAGTAAAATGATTATAACTGTCAAACCATACAGAGTATAATAAATATTTTGTAAAGTTTAAAGTAAAAGAGTTATACCTATCAAATCAAATGAAGCAAAAGTAAAGTTTAATCGTTAATTTACAAAGTAAAAGAAAACAATGACGAGGGGTCCCCGGCCATGGGTATTTGATATTAAAACGACGTAGGATTATAGGATATGTGACTTTCCTCCGGACTTAACGCCCTGATTTCACAGTGTTATTATTGATGTTTCAGTATACTTTATTTCTTTTCCTTTTTCGTATTAATTTAGTTTTCAAGATACTTAAATACTCAAAACTCTTTTTTTATGAAATGATAGAAAAACAAATAAATAATTAATTAATGTTGGCTGGATTTCTATTTCGATGGATACTTCATTCCCATTTAAATGAATTAAAACTAACTAGTTCTAATTTAAGGTCTAAATAAAACAAATCAACTCATGAGTTACTCAAGACCGGTTCACTAAAAAACTTGAATTGAGCATGAGCTCGAGTCTTAAAATGCAAATCCTTGAGCTTCATATATCATGTTCGAGTTGCCTAAAGAATCTTAATTACACCATATGGGTGATTCGGATCAAAGTTGTGTTCCGGTTCCATGGTTTATGGGAAAGTTAAAAGTGTTGACAACAAAGGCGAGACCTGGCCAAGGTAAACTCTTGTTCAATAAAGTTTCTAGTTATAGCAGTTCCAGAAGTGATACATCCGGTTCAAAAAAAAAAAAAGAACAAGTGGCATGTCTAATGTTCGCAGCCTAGGACGTTGTCACGTGAGAGAGGGTGGTCTTACCCGTCATGACCGGTTCCAGACCGAATTATAAAAACATTAGGGGAGGAAACAATAAAAACGTTGACTTAATTTTGTTAAGAGCGATAGTGGGTACAAGCTCAAGTATATCCGCTTCAAATTCTTTTAAACGGGTTCACACGTTAAAAAAACGTTTAGGGTTAATCTAATCCTAATAAGCTCTTTATAATAATATAAAACTAAATACTCTTCTTAAATTTTTGATTGGTTTTTGTCCATTTGTATAATTTCAATTTTGTTTATTCAATTATTTCGTTAATTTATACAAATACAACCAACTTAGATAATTATCCCAATTAGATAACTATTTTTTTTTTCAGATCAGGTCATTGAAATTATTAATATTGTTCTTATCGTATGTAAATAACTTGAATAATATGTTTATATAATATTTCTACGTATTTAATTTATTTAAAATGTTAAGTTGTGATTTTATCATTTTAAAAAAATAATTTTTATAAATATAAAAATTTAGGAAGAGAATATTAGATTTAAAAATTATTTAAATATAATAATTTTTAAAAATTATTTTTTTATATAACATGCGTAAATGTTGATGATTTTAAATAATATTTAATTTAATATTTTCTTTTCATTTAATATTTTTAAATAGCTTGCGTAAATATCTTTTATTTACATTAGATTATAACATCACTAATAATTTCAATGGCCTACTTAAGACAAAAAGAATTCCAATGACTTAATTAAAATAATTATGAAAGTTGATTATATTTATGTAACCTGTTATTCATGTTATTTACATATGATTTAAACATCATTAACAAGTTCAATACCTAATAAGAACAGAAAAAATATCATTGACTTAATTGAGACACTTGTAAAGTAGTTTATATTTGTGTAAAGTTGTCGTATAAGGTGGCGATTTTTACCCATATAAAAAAAAATGGGTTGGTTTGGGTAAAGAATTATAGTATAATAGGTTGAAATAGAGAACATTATAATATTGAATGAGTTGAAATGGGTAGCACTTAAACACAATGCGGGTCAAGATGGGTAACCAAAAAACTACGTAAATGCAATGGATTCAAACATTTAAGAATGATTAATAACATATTTGATGAGAAAATCACTAAAAATTATCTAAATGGACTATTTGTTAACTTATAACACATTTTAAGTTAAACTAAATTGATGTTCTTTAAGAACAATCCATTTAGACCCGAACTGATTTTGCTTAAAACATGTTTTGACCACATACATCCTGACCCAAACCTGTTCTGATCCGTTACTCAACTCGACCATTTTAATAGGCATACATATAAACAAACAAACAAACACAAACAAACATGTATTTTTTTGTTAGTTTGCGGGTCTAAACATGACTAAAAACAGAAATTATATCGATGTAAACTCAAAGGACTAAAACTGCAGATTAGCAAATAGTCAAGGGTCCATCATCTTCCACTCTGAGCTGTTCGATTCGATTTTGTGTTCAAATCTCTCGTCTTGTTATCGAAGGACCAGTTTCACACAACTGCGCGAGTGAGTGTGAGTGTGAGTGTGTGTGTGTGAGAGAGAGAGAGAGAATCGGAGATCGGTGTGTGAACGAAATTCGCGAGATGGCAAGAAGACCGGACGAAGAGTACGATTACTTGTTCAAAGTCGTGTTGATCGGCGATTCAGGCGTTGGTAAATCCAATCTTCTCTCTCGATTCACCAGAAACGAGTTTTGTTTGGAATCTAAATCCACAATCGGCGTCGAATTCGCCACTCGTACTCTACAAGTAATCTCACTCTCTCTCTATATAACTTTATCAATCTTTTAATTTGTGCGTGCTGTTGAATCTCCTTCTGAAAACTTGTAGTGATGTGATCCTAAGTCGTACGGTTCTTATTAACTATCAAGTGACTCAAGTGGTTAGATGCATGAAAAACTAGAATCTATGCGTAATTGCATTCGACCCGTATGGAATTGTGTTGTTAGATCTGAAATCTTGTAAAATTGATTTTGCAGTTGTTTTAATCGATCTCTTTTGGCATAAAACTATTGATTCCCCAGGTTTATTGTAACTGTACTTCTTGATCTGTGTTTCAGAAGTTGAATGCGAATTTGAATATAATATTTCGATTTTAGAACGGAGTAATTCGATCGCAGTGTTTTGCTTAAATAATTAGTTTCATGTAATTATAGAAAACCGTACTGATTAGTAATTAATTACTCCAGATATAGTTGATGATCGTATAACCTAATGGTCATTTTTGAAAACTTTTATGTTCAATTTGATCTATGAGGGACGATTTTACTAAAACATGGTAGATCTGCTCCGTAGGTTCCCTCGTTTATGAGATAGGATTTGAAGGTTTCATGTAAAGCTACAAGTGTAATTGTGTCATAAATTACAATGTGTAGAATAACATGGACCGCTGGAAGAATAGAAGCTTATTTCTGGTTTTTTTATTTATGTGAGTTCTTGTCACATTGGCATTTTCAATTAATGTAATAATTCTTGAGCAGTAATGTTATGCACATTCATAGTAGGCAACCTTTTTAATCTTTTATTGCTACCCAGAATAAGTTCTAAATATTATTTCATCTTTTGTACCATCTCTCTTGTGCATATCAGAGCTGGTCTCTTTGTCTAACCACGAACTGAATGGGTACATTGTGAGTTCACACAAGAAACACAATTTATGATCAATTGACAACATTAGTTTAAGTTGCATTTGTATTAAAAACTTGCCATCTTGTTGCCTCAGTTATAGACTTATAGACTCCTTGTTTTCATGATTACCCCTTTTCTGCTCGCTTTCATTTCGGGATAAGCGTGAAGGTGGGAAGACAGGCAGATCAGGGGCGCTGGATAGCAAGTTAGCAACTAGCAAGTCAAAATGGGTTTGGGTCAGAACTATTAACCTTCTAGTGCTGGTCAGACTAGGTTGTGTCAACCCAAATCTTTTTTATGTCCGTCTATGTTAAATAAGGTTACTATAATAATAATAATAATAACAATAATAATTTGTTTTCAATAAAACGATTCAGGAGCATGTTTGACATGTTTCTTTTACATTCCAAATTTTGTTATTTGATTAGTGAGAATTATAAATCGAAATCAGTTGAAATTACCCCATGTTTCCAAGGCTTTTAATTGGAGTTATCTTTGTGATGCCTATCTTGTTCTTATTACATGGTTCATGTCAATATTATATTATGATCATGAGTTTTCAAAATTCAATCTTTAGGTTGAAGGAAGGACGATAAAGGCTCAAATATGGGACACAGCAGGCCAAGAGCGATACAGAGCAATAACCAGTGCATATTACAGGGGTGCCCTTGGAGCACTTCTAGTGTATGATGTCACAAAACCAACAACCTTTGAAAACATAAGCAGGTGGTTGAAGGAACTAAGGGACCATGCAGATGCGAATATTGTGATAATGCTTATTGGTAACAAAACTGATCTGAAACATCTTAGAGCTGTTGCTGTTGAAGATGCACAAAGTTTTGCAGAGAAAGAGGGTCTTTCATTTATAGAAACGTCCGCTTTAGAAGCTGTAAATGTTGAGAAGTCGTTCCAAACGATTCTTGGTGAGATATATCGGATTATTAGCAAGAAATCTATATCTGCTGGTGAGCCGGGACCTGCCAGCATTAAACAGGGTGAGACACTTGTTGTTGGACCACAAGATGCCAATGCGAAGAAGGCTTGTTGTTCGTCCTCCTAACCATTTTGGTCAGAAACTTGTTTAAATTCTCTCGTGTTGAATTCTGTTTTTTTGGTTCTTGTGTCTTACGGATTATAGTTGAGTTTGGTTTAATACTTGATTTCTTGCCCTATGTTTCCTCATTCTTTCTGTGTGGTTCAATTTTGAAGGCTGCAATTTGTCAAATGAATAGCTTTGGACCTTTTTTTTTTCCAGCATTAGTTATTAATTGATTGGAATGAAAAATCATTTTATCTAAATTATATGCTATTCTCAGTTATTTTTTAAATAAGAAACAAATAGTTTACTGGGTAGGTCTTTGTGGTTCTACAAAGAACCCTCTCCTGTTTTTATAACATTTTATCACATTTGTCATGTTAGTTATATTAGTTATTCAAACATGATGTTGCCACCCATCAAGCAACAATGTTCATTTTGTCACACCTCTCAATAGTAACGTAAGAAAAGTAGTGTCTAAAGATTTTTTTTTTTCTTTTTTTTACCAGCAGTTCAAACAACATGATACAAAGAAGTTCACGTGGCTGATCAAAAGCCTGCAACATTTTACAAGCAACACATTTAACATAATCGATAATACTTAACCACAGCAATTGCTCTTCTGCTCGATCGGCTGCCCTTTGATTTGAACCGTGTTCCCAGACCTCTTGTCGCCCGTTGGCTGGTGACCCATTCTATAATATTAAACAATAAAAAAAAATCAAATAAATCATAAATAAAAGAACCTTAAATAAATGCCTCAAATTAACCATGCTCCTCGGTTTGTTTTACTTTTTCTTAATCTCAGCAGCCATTGTCAAGAAAGCCTGTTCCACATTTACAGCGTCTTTTGCACTGGTCTCGAGGAAAGGGATACCGAGCTCATCTGCAAACGCCTGCAGGTGAGAAAGGGTAAAATGGTAATTTTACCATCTTTATTTAGATAATGTGTGAATGACCAAAAAATTAAACACTGTAGCATACCTTAGCTGTTTGTGTGTCAACAACCTTGTTCTCTACCAGATCACATTTGTTTCCAACAAGAAGCTTGCAGACTGATTCATTTGCATATCTATCAATTTCACTCAGCCATTGCTTCACATTGTTGAAGCTCTCCATCTCAGTCACATCATACACGATCTGTATCGGATTTGATAAAAATTCAAGGTTGCAAAGCTTTTTAGTTCAATTGGAATACTAATTAAAAAATGTGTCAATAACCAAACATTAGTTGAATGAAGTCATCTGATGCTCCAAGTATCACATGTTACTTTTAGCTTATTGATGCATACAAAACACTTACGAGAAGTTGCAAAAACTACGATTACATGTTAATATGAAGTAATTAAGTGCAATCCATACAAGAGTTATCATTTGCCCCACCAATTTTAATGCTTAACACTAAAATTTTGATGTAGAAAAAGAAGACAACATAAAAGGTAGTTTAGTAGCCATAATACTAAAGTATTCAGATATAGATACCGTTCTAAATTATGAAATTCAATATTTTATTGATATGATTAAACAAAACTGATTGAGAAGATTACTGTCGAGTCTGAAAAGTCGAGTGATAAACACAAGTTAAGTTAAAACCAATGAATGTCAGTCTGGTTTTTTGTAATGTTTAATTATAAGTGATAAGTTGCTATTGATTTTTGGGACAACATTTCAAAGGTGCATTACATGACACAGGGTCTACCCACATATTTCAATGTGAAAGTCTTTGTCAAAGAAAATAAATGCATTTAATTATAGGTAACTTTATAACACCTCATGCGTCTACCTAGTAACCATACGGATAAATGTATATGCATATCACCATAAATATAGGCCACTAAACAGTCCTTTATCCCACATGAACCACAACATTTTCCTACTTAAAAAAATCAAGTAAAAATATCTTTAATTAGGATGGATTTATAAGAAAAGCAGATTGAAATGTAAATTTTCTACTAAACAGAACATATTAGTCAGTAATTCTTACAATTATTCCATGTGCCCCTCTGTAGTAACTGCTTGTTATAGTACGAAACCGTTCCTGACCAGCAGTATCCCACTGTCAAGATAAAAAGATGGTGTACTCAAACAAGGCAACTAGAAGAAGATATAGAAGTATTGAATCAAATTTCCATTCATTTAAACACCCCTAGCCAGAGTAGTCAATGTGCACAGGTGAGGCAAGGCCATTGCACCTCAAGAAAATGAAAGGCGAGGTTCTTCCTCTAGGCCCAGCTGGGAACATGCCTCCAGCCAAGCAATGTGAGAACCATAATATTTTATTTTAACTTGAAATATAAATTGTGTCACGCGCTTGGTTCTTAAAAGCGAGGAGCGCACCAAGGCAACAAGGTCTAAAACTGAAGCACAAAGAGCAAAATCAAAGGGCTTTCGTACATGAGGCGCAAGATGTTTATATAATTTTTAATATCCCCACAATATTTTAGCATCCCATGCCAAAAATATAGTTATAAATAAGGTTTATATATAAACTAAGTATAAGAAGCGCACGCCTCAGCGGGATTTTTTCCAAAAATCGTGCGCTTTTGGTACAGCTTGCGCTTTGAGCCACGTAAGGCGAGGGCCTTATGCCTAGGCGGCTAGGCGGTCTTTTTAAAACCAAGGTCACTTGTATTGGGCCTTTCAACTTTGACTACAATGTCTACAGCAATGATCAAATCCCAAGAGTAATCAAAAATCATTTTGAAACAAAACAATAGTGATAATATGAACCTAAAGAATATTATGCACAAAATATATTGAACAAAATCTTGTATTTGTACTCACTATCTGCAGCTTAATCGTCTTCCCATCCTGCTCCACAGTCCTAATTTTCTGAATCATCGATATATAAATTAGCATTACCAACAAGCATCAATGTAATAATGTACAGAAAACACATATAAATTAAAAGAGAAAACTCACAAAATCAACTCCAATTGTGCTTATGTAACTATCAACGTAAGAATCGTCCTGGAAGTTGAGATCCCCAAGCAAAAAAATGCAATCAGACACAAAGCAAATCAAGCCTAATTTCATGAAACATAAAACACATGGGCACATACATACAAATGAACAGAATCAGTAGAATAAAATGCCTAATTATATGACATGTAAATAACTATTTGAGCAAAATCAATAGATTCAATAAACAGTAACTTTGACATTTGAAACACAGGAAAAATGGTGCAATGTTGACATTTGCACAGAAATCAACTAATAAACAACTCTATCGCATTCGCATCACATAAATTGGTGTCAAAAACACGAGGGTGAACAAAACATAAACCCTTGAAACGCTCAACCACACAGATACCTCCATCCAGACGCTGGATTGGATGAAGATACGATTGTTATGTAAGAAATGAGATGAATACGTACAGCAAATCGGAGAAGAAGACATGATTTTCCGACAGAAGAGTCTCCGATGAGCAAGAGCTTGAAGAGATAATCGCTGCACACAAAATCAAAACGGAAATTAGTAGCAATCGGAAACGGTAAGCTGATGAAGAAGATGAAGAAGAAACCGACTATTCGTGGGCCATTTGTAGATTGATTGCTTGATTGGAGTGAGGTTTTTGAGGGTATGTTTCAACGTCATTAATTCAAAGGAAGATGAGTTATAATTATAAAACTGTCCCATTGTATCCTTTTACATTATTCAAATTTAATATCCTTTACATTATTCAAATTTTAATTCGGAGTAAATTACGGTTTTCGCTTCAGTGGTTTAAGTGTTTTAGTTATTTCAATTCAAAATATAATCTTATATCAATTCAGCTCTTGTGGTTTAAATAACTAGCGGTTTTGGCCCCCTAAACGTAACTATTATAACAGTTTTGGCCTCCAAACCTAACTATGGTTAGAGGCCAAAAATGTTAATTGTTTAAACTACAATGACTAAATTGATATAAGATTTCATTTTGGGTTGAAATAGTTAAAAAGTTAAAACACAAGGTTCAAAACTATTATTTACTCTTTAATTTGTGATAATGGATTAGAAACTACCGATATCTTAGTGATAAAATAAGGCTAAGTAATCATAAGGTTTTGGATTTGAATCCTACAAAGAGTATTGATACTCCAGTGTTTCAAATTAATCGTTCAAAAAAAACCATGTCTATATACATATGCGGTTTCAGGATCTAATTACGAGTTTATGAAGCCATGCAATTAACCGTTGTAAGTTGGTGGCAAAATCACGGCTTTTTTTCTCATTCATGTATGTCGGTATACCGATGTCACACCCTCAAATTCCCACGTACGGTGTCAGACCGCACGGGTGTGACGTGGCCAGGATCATAGCTCTTGGCCATATAGAACGACTCTATATGAGTTACACAATCATACAGTTTTGTAAACATAACAAGTTTAATAAATACGCAGCGGAAAAGTTAATGTTTAAAGTAGCATAATGAAATAAGTGTTTGCAGCGGAAAAATAACTGTAACGGACACTAAATGATGATAATCGTTTTAAAACACACAATTCCAATACAAGCCTAGGACTATAGTCTAATGAATGAGACTCTCTTGTGTATCCTCAAGTGCATCCTAGCTTGTGCCATCAGTTACCTGATAATACATGCGAAAACGTGTCAACAATAAAGTTGGTGAGTTAACAGGTTTAGATAGTAATAAAACAGTAAGACCGACATATAATGGGTATATAAGTTGTTGGTTGGATCCACGATCCGGGAGTGTGTCAATTCATCTTACCGAAACTTGACTGTTTCCTTTGTCTTCCCGGATCATCGCTGAACACGGCGTCAACATAGATATTACACTCGTTATGAACTCTAGTCAAAGTTGTTGTCGAGTGGGGCTAGTCAAACCCAGTAGTACTACGTAATAACGACTCGTTTGTTACACAACTAACGGTAAGGATACGTGAGGACTTGTTGTGATAATAGTTACACTCAAAATAGTTTTAAAACATATCACTCATATATCTAAAACAGTTGCATTGTATTCTCCCCCTAATAGTTTAACAAACAGTTAAAGAGTAAAAGTGGGGTTGTAAACTCACCTGAGTTTTGTGGTTTAGAGTGCTTCTTAGCGGTTACCTATATCACATAAGTGTCATGAGATTGTGTTCACATTTGTGTGGGTCTCACAGGACCGTATTCGTGTCCAAACAACTTCAAGTTGTTGTGTGGGTCGTGTTGACCGTGATGACAGTGTTTGATCTAACGACCCTTTGGTGATGGGTTTAGTTCAAGTGATCGATTAATGTGCGGTTAGTGTTGTGTGATGTGTGTGAACACCAAAATCGTATCCATGGGGTAACTTACTATTTATAGTAAGTTTCCATTTTAGGAAAATTTCCATATTAAGCAAGTTATACAAGAAAATCACTTTTTGTTTATTCTAGAATGCATAGTCAACCTATGTGGTCATGTTATCACATATCACGAAGTCACACTTAGCCAATTAAGCACATTCCTCGTTTAAAAGTTACTATTTATAGAAAGTTCATGTTCTCATGATTATAGTAATCAATTATCCTTTCTAACATGATCCTAGGACTCTTGTCGTTGCCATTATAACTCAAGATTGCCCAAATCGAGATTTATGAACAAATCAACTGACCAAAGTTTCTATTTATAGAAACTTGTAACAAATATTTTTGTCATTATAATGAATCAAAACACATAATATCATCATGTTAATATCAAATAATCATGTTAAACATGCAAACAATATCAATTTCATCATCTTTTAACCATTAGCAATTAAAAAGTTACTATATTTAGAAATATTGGTGTAAATCACTTCTTTTTGCAATTCTCATAACCCAAATACATCAATAATCATCCTATTAGTTCCAAATCATTATTTTAAACATACCTCATAGTTCTAAACACATGCATGTTGCCATTTCATAATCTACTCACATTTTGTAATTATAAAGTTACTATTTATAGTAACCATCTCAACTAGTCATTTTTTGACATTACCAACTATTCTAAATCATGTAGAACATCTTAAATATCATTCATAAGCATGCATCCATAACCAAAATCGTCTAAATCCTTCTAGATCATGCATGCATGTGACCAAAAGTACTCATTTCATCATAATAACCACGAATACTTCGCAAATCTCATCAACATTATCATGGATCATTCCCATATCATCAAATCAATCATTAAATCTTGAAATCACAGATTTATAAAGGTGAAATTTCATGCATGTGGTGTGTGGGTAGTTGCATGTGTGTGGATAGCCTTGCATGTGGGTTTAGTGATGATTTTAAGCTACAATGAGCATTGATAATACCTTACAAGCTCCAGGTAAGCTGAGATAGTGGTTGAGCAGCCTCTTGAGTTCCTGGAACCGCTCTTCTATTAGTATAAGATGATGATGATGATGATGATGATGATGGCGGTGACAAGATCCTCCAAGCCTTCCTTGGACTTCCAAAGCTTCAAATCTTCCAACAATGGCTTCCAAAGGCTCTGTAAGGGTGATTATAGAGTTATAGAGGAGCTAGCAGATGATTTTGGGAAGTTTAAATCGGGTAGATTGCATCTGGAACCGAATAAAAATATTAAGATAGGATAGCCATCATTTTTGAGTTGCTCAAGAAGATTTTGGCGATTTTGGGCTGGCAGGCGAATCGCCTGGCGGGCGACGTTGTGCCCAGGCGTTGCGCGTGGATGAGACGGCATCCGAGGTGCTCCCTTGCCTCGCGTGAATCACCAAGTGTGAGTGATTGGGTCCGGGCGTAGGGCATGGGCCTTTGGACAAGCCCAATAGGCCCATTTTCATTGTTTTGGCCCGTTTTTCGCGTATTTCTCGACTACGAACATCGTTTCGAGACTTATAAACATCGTTCCACTTGTTTTAGATTCCCTGGAGCCTAAGTGTTGTGAAAGTGGGTTGTGGTTTGATTATTTCACCAACGTTCGTTATTCAAGACACGTGCGAACGTTTTACGATAATTTCTCGAATTACCTGATTATTGTGTGTGTCTGGACTGTTGTGCCATGTGACACACTAAATATTACTAATTCTAGTGCCACGTATGTAATAATATACATGATTATTTAAAATAAAATAAATACTAGCATGAAAAATTCGAGGTGTCACAACCGAAATTTACAACTACCATCGTAATTTCTTAATTTTACTAGTAAATTATTCGCTTATCAACTAAACATTTGTAATATGTTGTTTTAAACATTTCTAACACATGTCAAAAGTGTTTAAACATAACTGAAGTCAACCCATCATGTTTTGGTCAAAGTTCTGGTCAATTATCAAAGTCAATGATTAAAATCAAACCTGAAATTATGATGAATGTCACAAGATGGAACAAAAATTTGGTAAGTCATTAACATCCGAGGAAGAGGAATGGTCTTGAGTGGTGCTAGTGTGCTAGTTTTAAGGATCGTGAAGATCAAGAAGGATAGTTTTTTGATCACTAGTGATTGAAGGTAGTAGCGGCTAAGACGGTAAACGAACCGAACATTCAACGAACAGTTTGGGAATTATTCGGTGGAAAGTTCGTTTATGTTGATTCGTTTAATAAATGAACGAACAATAAATTTCGTTCGTTTAGTTAAAGGAACCTTGAGTTGGGAGCCGTAGTCTTTGCCTTGAAGATCTGGCGACACTACTTGTATGGCACGAAATGCACTATCTTTACTGATCATAAGAGCCTACAACACATCTTCGACCAGAAAGAGTTGAACATGAGGCAACGAAGATGGGTTGAGTTTATCGGTGATTATGATTGCGCCATCAAGTATCATCCAGGTAAAGCCAATGTAGTGGCCGACGCGCGGAAGGAAACAACCAAACGCGTGCGTGCGCTACAACTCACGATTCACTCTGAGCTACCAAATCAAATCCGACTCGCACAGCAAGAAGCTCTGAAAACAGAGAACCTCCCTCTTGAAGCCATGCATGGTATGGATAAACAACTGAAAGCAAAGGACGACAGAGCGTATTACCTAACGGATCGAATTTGGATTCCACACTACGGGGGATTGAGAGAAATAGTGATGGATGAAGCTCACAAGAGCTGGTATTCTGTACACCCGGGCTCTGACAAAATGTATCATGACTTGAAGACAACCTACTGGTGGCCGAACATGAAAGCTGAAATAGCAACTTATGTAAGTAAGTGTTTAACGTGCTCAAAAGTCAAAGTTGAGTACCAGAAGCCATCAGGGTTACTTCAACAACCGGAGCTACCAATGTGGAAATGGGAGCAAATTTCCATGGACTTCATAACTAAACTGCCTAGAACGGCAAGTGGTTGCGATACCATCTGGGTTATCATAGACCGACTGACGAAGTCTGCCCATTTTCTACCCATCAAGGAGACAGACAAGCTAGACAAATTCACTCGTATCTATCTGAAGGAAGTGGTTACTCGACATGGAGTGCCAATCTCAATCATATCCGATCGCGACAGTCGATTCACGTCGCACTTCTAGAAGTCTTTACATAAGGCTTTGGGCACGAGATTGGATATGAATACCGCTTACCACCCGCAGACGGACGGGCAAAGTGAACGCACCATACAGACACTGGAAGACATGCTTCGGGCATGTGTTATTGATTTTGGCAGTAGCTGGGAAACTCATCTACCATTAGTTGAGTTTTCGTACAACAACAGTTATCACACTAGTATCCAAGCTGCACCATTCGAGGCACTTTACGGACGTAAGTGTCGATCACCCATTTGCTGGGCGGAAGTTGGAGACAGCCAACTGACTGGCCCAGAGCTTGTGCACGAAATGTGACAACTAGTACCCGACCGCCCGGCAAGTCCGTACGGTATGTGTACTTGCATACAGTAACTATGTGTACATGCGTATTTGTGAACAGTTTTTGTATTAACAGAATTCTAAATACAAGAACAGTTGTACGTATTTTCGTGTAAACTTAAATACATTAAGTACAACGTACATTTGAAACGTTAGTTGGGTTTATTAAGTGAAAACTTAATTACAGTTAACACAACAAATCATGAGAAGCAACGGTGTTCAAACAATTATCAGAAACAAATCGGTTGCGATCTGATGTCCATAGATGACAGGAATCAGATGGCCGACAATTCAATGTGAAAACAAGATGAAAACAGGATGTTTAGTTGAGTCCGACAGTGAGGAAACACAATTAAAACATAAACTGCAGTGTCGTTTCAGAATAACGAACTGACAGTGTGTTTGCGTGGGTGACGATTCACACAAACATATCTGTGAGTTTAACGTTCTGAAATGATGACTGGAAAGTAGAAAACAAAAGTCGGAAAGCAAAACCATCTTCGTGTTCGTTCGAATGACGATTCGAACGAATACGCGCGATGGCGACGCGATTCGACGGAACGAAAACGAATTACGACATGAAACGAATTTTAACTTAATTAAATAAAATAAACTAGCATTTTTACAATTTTGAAACTCATCAAATTAATTAAATTAACATTTTTAATTATTTATTTTAATGTACGCGTAATTTTCCGGATACGCGACAAAAATGCGAACCGAGCAACCGAAACGGACCCGGACACCACGCATAGTATAAAAACCCTAAATGATTATTATTTATTCATTCTACATCTTCCCACTCTCTCTCCTACTCCAAATTCCGGCCACCCCCTCCCCTCACCATTTCTACACCTTCAAACAAGCATATCTCCTTCATTTCTCCATGGATTTGAGTGATTTTCGAACCCACGCGTAGCCCTTGAAGTTCTCTACACAAAAGTACAACGGATCTTGTGGTTTCTCCAGCCAAATCAAAGGTAATAGCGTGATAAGTTGCTGAAAAAAAAGGGTTTTCGGTTTTAGGGTTTCGGTACACACACACGACCGACCCTTTCATCCTTCTCGTTCGAACCAGAACCTCTCGAGGATGTATCGGTGGATGGTGACAACAGGTTAATGGTGGAATCAAGGGTTCGAGCTGGAGGTTGAACGAGAATACACTGGTTCGTGGGTTACTATGGAATCACATAGTGTCACGAACCCACATTCGTACAGCCGAACCCTGGACCTGCCATGACGACCACCGAGCCTTCTCATCCAAGCGCCGAACCTTTTGCTTCATCACGAACCCTGCTGAGTCCAGACACCCACGAACCAGCGACTAACGAACCCTAGTGACGAGTCACGAACCCCAACCGACGAACCATGCACACACAGCAGCTCCCGAACCTTAGTTGACCATCCCTCTGAGATACGAACCTTCGGGGCATCAAGCGGTGACTCCCGAACCCCATAGGACCGAACCCTGGCTGCATCAGCACCGAACCCTTGGTTCCTCTCTAGCTGAACCTTAGTTCCACACCCAATAGGTACGCTGGTTCTTTAACAGGGTGACAACATATGGCCAAATCCCTTGTTGCGGCTCATTTTGTAAATCCCTTCTGTTCAGTAACTTGTGAAAGTGGAAGTCCAATAACCGGCCTATCATGGCCCATACTCACGAACGATCTATACTTGGCCCAAAAAATTGTACACTATGGCCATGATGTGATTATTGTGTAGCCCAACACATTACAGATTCCATAAACAATTAATTCGGTCCAATAGGATTGGCCCAGCAGCCACTAACATTTGATGATCGGCCCACCTACAAATTGTATCGATTTTGTTCAGCCAACATAAATTCCATGTCATCCATTTCGTAGCCTAGCACTCGCATTGAGGCCCAGATAAAAAAAAAAGAAGATCTGGCCCAACAGTGTGTGGAATTCGGCCCAACACCAGGATTTCGGTCCAATTCCTGTTAGCCGGGCCCAATAACAGCCCAATCTCATCTTATTTCGGCCCATGTGCAACTACACGACCCAAGGCCCACAATCGGCCCATCCCCATAATATTGTGGCTCACGGGTTAAACACGAGACTCACGCGGTTAACATTCGGCCCATTAGTTTTCTAAACACAAATCAAGTCAAGAATGAAAGATTATTAATGGGCTATGTAATAATTTGTTATGGGTTAACAAAAATCAACATGTGAAATATTGAGACATAAACCTAAAATCGCCCTTAGGTTGAATGACAAAGTTATGGACTTAAGAACCATAAATCTAAATCAACATGAAAGAACGTTACAATAAGTGAATTCAAGTAATGTGAAGTCAAAATGGATCAACAAACAATAAATAAGGGCCGAATCATTACCGAGACTCACGAGTATTAGCCAAGTTAAGGCTAACACGCATACATGCACAAGAAACAATTACACTAAACACTTATAAATTATATACAATGTGAATTCAATACAGGAGCGTGAAATCAACATCAAGAACAAACAAAGAGCGCGTGTCTTCATTCTTCTTTTAAGCTAAGTCAACCCTACAACTACAAGGTGAGTTCATATGCCCCTTTTACTTTAATCTTAACTGATTTTAACTCTCGGGGCTGAGAAACATGTTTACTTTTATTTATTTAAAAGTTTTGCTTAACATGTTATTTATACTTTGATTTTGATAATATTAAATTGTTTATTATCGCTTATCATTGTATGCATGCTTGTATGATCATGAGATAACAGGGAAACTCAGAAGATTATGATAATGTACTTTCATAATCATCAACATATGGGAATAACACAGTTGTAAGATTTATCTTATAACACTTGGTTATTCCTACAGAAATGAACATTGAGACAATTCATACACAAACGAACAATGAGAACTATTACAGTGAAACATGGTGACACATCACAGCACATGGATCATCAGAAGATAAAATATCTTCTGAATATCATTCCACATCATAAACGATCAAGTGTGATAAGTCAATTTCTTATAACAGTTGATCAACACCCTAAAAACATACTACTAGGTAGTATGATCGCATTGATTATCCACCACCTGCGTCACTTAAGGGTACTAAGACTTGTTCTTACTACGGCTTAAGGATTACATGGTGACCATATGGATTACTGTGAACGGCGACCATGATAACGTAATTTCATGCCTATCACTGCCAATCACACATAATTAACATAATGTAATAAGACTAGTTCTTATTCGACGTTGTTAATTACATGAGACAATCCCCGTAAAGGCCTTGGGATCACACGGTGGGATAGAGGTGAATGGAAGGCATTGGAATCTGATTATGTGAGGATTACAATGGGTTCCATTTGGGCTCTATACACTGCATTGGACAATACATGACAACAGTTAACTAACACTTTTAATTAATTAAAAGTGTAACATAACAGTTAACACACAGACAATAGAATAATACAAGGAACAGATTTACTGAATCTAAAATCCTTACTATACAAATGGTTGTCAATACTTCGGTTTGATAACTACAACGCTATCATTATATTATTCTATTCATGGAAACACAGGTGATCAACAATGGGACAATCAGGTGACATGGGAATGGAAATCAATAGTTTTATTACAAGTAGTGTGGAGTTCTAGTAGTGATGTGGTGGGATGTTGGCTAGGGCTTGTTCCCTTACATATGCCCTATATATAAGCATCACTACTAGGATAACATAGTGCTTGTAAGTATAACTATTGAGGAGCCATCAAGTGAACATATGAACATTATACATACGAGCAACATAACAAAACATTGGGACAATGCATGTGTTTGAATCAGAGTTTTCAATTAACTTACTTATGAACTCACCAACCTAGTGTTGACTTTGTTTAAATACATGTTTTCTCAGGTGACGAACATGTGTAGAGACATACATGCAAGGTTTAAGCTAGAGGACTTTTAGAAGACCTAGCGTATTTTTGTGTTGCATGCTTTTGGTGCCTAAACATTGAATCATCTTTTGTATATCTTGTATATATATACAAGATATAGTTACATTGATTCTTTTGGTAGATTTACTTGATTAAATTATGAACGATACAGTGTAATTTAATCTTGTAATTCTATATCATTGACGTGTTAGCATTTCTCATTTTGATTATCATGTGCTATGTAACAATCTGATCATTTGATTATCATTCAAAGATATCGCGCCCCGGGAACCTTCCGCCCGACGGGAAAACCCGATCCGTTCCCGCCGGCCCGGGGTGTGACACGAAACGACTGAGAAAATCGTGCAAATACGCAAACAAATGGCAGCAGCTCGGGACAGACAGAAAAGCTATGCCGACAAGGACGCAAACCGTTAGAGTTCCAAGTGGGAGACAGAGTGTTACTCAAGGTCTCGCCCTGGAAGGGAGTCATTCGGTTTGGCAAACGAGGAAAGTTGAACCCTCGTTACATTGGACCTTTCGAGATCACCAAACGAATAGGCCATGTGCCTACGAGCTAAACCTGCTAGACGAGCTGAGCAATGTGCACAACGTATTTCATATCTCAAACCTCAAAAAGTGTTTATCGGATGAGACACTTGTCATTCCTCTTGAATAGATACAGATCGATGAACAACTGAACTTCGTTGAGGAACCGGTAGAAATCATGGACCGGGAAACCAAGAAGCTCAAAAAGTGTTTATTGGATGAGACACTTGTTCTAACATATTATTTTTCTTAATTTCAATTTAATATACCATTTATAAGGTTTTATTCGATGTTACACAATTATTACACTTTTCATGTATACACTTTTGAATCATGTATATTTTAAGTTTGATGTGTAATAGATGCGTAACAACTTAATTGTAAATTGTTTTTTGATACTATGATTTATCAACATGTCTACGACTCTACGTAACATATTCGTTATGTATATACATTATTACATTAGTACACATATGTAACGTTGTTACACTATATGTAACATTATTTCTGTTCTATTTTTTTTCTTATTTCTATCATGTTACCTCACTCTTTTTTTTATGTTTGATGATTCCTCTTTCAAAGCTTTATTGTTTGTAACAAATGTTACATATACCTTACATATATGTTACACATACGAAACCGTTACATATATAAAATTTAAAAAGTAGAATCATGTTACATATATATAACATAATAAAAGTGGCTTCAAATTTATCCAAGAACACATGTGCACATAAATTAACATAATGTAAATTTCAATAATATAACTTTAAGCAAAACTAACATAAATCAGCATAATGATAAATATAAAAAAACTGTCGTCTTTTTTTATTGATGTAGATTGCTTTGTTGTATAGCGGAATTTCAAGAGATTATTAGATAGAATTCTCGAGTTTTTGAAGTAGAAGTTAAGTATAAACAAGTCTCATAAACATATTAACAAGAATCCACACAAAGAATATGGGTTCTTATCTATATATTAAATTAAAAAAGTACATAAATGACTTCAAATCTACATACCATATGTTTGTTCCTTCTTATCCCAAATCAAACACAAGTTCGAGCTTGATTTCAAAAACTAGACATCATTTTGAAACCTTCATCCAAAACATTCGATTCACCTATTGTGTTTTTTCTAAACCTCTATTCAAAGCTTGATTTCTTTATGCACCCGTTTCAAAGCCGCATCATTCGATTCACCTGAGTGACTCTCTTTCTAAACATATCAAAGTTGATTTCTTTAAAACATTGAATAATGAGAAGAAAGACAAATTTAAAAGTTAATGAATTTCGAAGAAAGTAAATATATACCCGACTCAATTTACATATATACTCATTGTATTTTTTTGCCCTTTTTGTCATTAATTAATCAAAAAGGTAATTTTCTATCTTATTTATTCCATATCATTTATTATATAGTCTGATAACTCTAACTGAGTTTCTAAGTTTTCATAACTTGCTAGAGTTTCCAAATTATATATAGAAAGAGAGAGAGAGAGAGGGAAAGAAAGAGAGATAGATTGAGTTGATAATTTAGAGGTCATTAAAAAAGGGCCCTTTTATTTGGACACCCCATTTTTATATTTTTACACCCCGGAGGTTCAATACGGGCCGTACTGGACACTACGTACAGGTCAGGACAGCCCGTACCAAGTTTTTCCGTCTCAAACAAAACTAGGGCGTCTTGGCCATACCACCCTAAAACCAGGGCGTCTTGGACCAAGACGGCCCGTCATTTCGGTATTTTTGCAGCCTGTCATGATATACGAACTCCCAGTCGGATGCGGCATCATTTCGGTAACGTTTCCAGATAGGATTTACCGTTGGCATTGGATAACATCCATGTAAGGTAACACTAATGAAATGGACACCAAGATGAACTACTGATACGACGTTATGTCTGGGCAAACTGGCATCAGATGTCCACAAAGTAAAAATGGTTTGAGGACCTCCTCTATTAAAAACCTGAACGATTACGCCAAATCTTTGAGCAATTACTAAACCTGTGTGAGGCATAAACATCCAATGTTCGGCAGGAGCAGGTGCAATCTGTTGCCAATTTATTGTGTTGCGTAGTACATCATAAGATCCTGGGTCGTAGGAGTTAAACACATATTTGTACATATCTGCGTTGAAATCCAACTCTTGCAAGAGTTGTTGTCGAATAAATGCCCAGTGACTTTCATCGAATCCTAAACCCACGACTACATAACAAAAACCACAGTTACCATCTGTGACACCCCGTAATTTCCAGGTCAGCAACTTACTTATTTAAATGTTTATTTAAATGCTTTATGTACACATGGCACTAGAATTAGATTAATTTAGTGTGACACGTGGCACGACAGTATGAACACTCACACATGACTGGATAATTCGTGGAATTATCGACAAACAACACACACGTGTCAAAACTCACGAACGTTGGTGAACGTCAAGCACATTGTGTAGCACAACACTCGAAACCCCACGAAACACTCACACATTGAACTAGGAAGTTCAAACAAGGCCAAACGATAGTTCGGAAGCATGAAAACGATGCCGAACGGATCAAATCCATTGAAAAGGGCTTATTGGGCTCTCCAGGAGCCCACCGCGGTACGCGATGGCCCAACAAGAGGCCCAACCGCGGTACGCGACAAACATCGCGGAGAGTTGACTCCCGAAATCCGCTGCGGTACGTGGAGAAGATTTGAATGCACCATCACGGTACGCGACACCGCCCTGTCGACAATATCTTTATAAAACAAAGATCATAATGCCTAGTCTACCTTTTATCATCATATCTTCGGCCTTACACGAAACCTCTCGACTGATTTCGTCTCCTACACCCTGAGACCACCATTTTTCCACCATTGAAGCACCCTTGAAGCTCCACACTTGAAGATTGAAGGTCATTTCTCACTTGGGAACTCGAAGGATCATCACCACCACCTTGGTTGTCGAAGAAGCTGTTGTCCAGAAGTACCTAGGAGCTTTCTAACTCGATTTCATCATCATCTCAGTCATTTAGGAGCATTCAAACGTAGTTCCTAGACTTGAAACTCACTTTCACAACTCTTACACACGCATGCAAGGCTTTATACTCACATGCAAGCACCTTTGGAGCACATGCATGAATTTTGTTTCTGGGTTTGTTGGTTTTGATGTGATTTATGATGATCTAGAGTGATTTTGTAGCACATTGTGATGATCTATGATGATGAGTATTGTTAGAACTCATGACTTGCATGCAAAATGTTGAAAGATGGCCATGCATGTATGATCCATGATGGTAGGAATGATCTTGAGTATGTTGATATGCTTATTGATGATATTAGAAGGATTACTCATGGTTGGATTTGCTTAAAATGGTTAAAATGTTGATTTTTGACAAACTTTCTATTAATAGAAACTTTATTTTGTCAAAATGGTGTTATAGATGAAATGGTGAACATGCATGTATGTAGAATTGCTCTTAGGATGATAAGATAATGATTTGAATACTTAGAAAGTGCTTTTGATAATGTTTACGGTCATATTTGGCATAGTTACTATATTTAGTAACTTTTATTGATGAAATATTGATAGATGATGATTTGGATTATGTTGGCATGTTTAAATGATGTTAGATTTGCTATTATAATGATTTGTGACATAAGAATGATTTAGGAATGCTTAAATGGTCATTTTTATGCTAAAACTACAAAGTTACTATTTTTAGTAACTTTAATTTTTACAAAAAACCGATTTGTAAACATGTTGTGTAATCCGAGCATGCTAGATGACTTAATATGCTATAACATGATGATTAAATGCTAAGTTAGATGGTTTCCGATGTCACGTATGCCATAAATGGAAACTTTCCATTTTAGGAAACTTTATGTGCAAACATGTTATAAACAACTTACATGAATTCGTATGATAATGTGCTATGTGTTAACATGATCACGTATGACAAATGAGTATGCTAGAACTATAAAACCAATATGCTTTGTGAACTTTCCATAAATGGAAACTTACTATAAATAGTAAGTTGTCCATAGACGCGACTTGCACGTTGTGCACACGACGATCACTTACACAATTGCTACACGATTCACAAACCGACACACGGTTCACCAACGGGTCGTTGACTTGACACGGTCAACTTTGGTCAAACACGGTCAATGTGGACCAATACGAGCAAACACGGTCATTGTGGACCGACACAGACAAACATGAACAACCAAGGGTTGTTGAGTACAAACACGAGCACTAACACGAACACTAGCACGGTCACTAACACAAACTCACATATGGTATACGATATAGGCTGCCGGTGACCGACGTGCTTATCGCCACAGGAGCTTACGCTTACTTACTACTTCATCACTAAGGTGAGTTTACGGCCCCTCTTTACTCTTTTTCAAACACTTTTAAACAGGGGGAGAATACTAGTTACATCGAGTCAAACATCTATTACTGTACAAACATTTTGTGTATGCTGGTTTATTGGACAAACATTAAGTGTTGAACTCGTAACAAGCCCTCACAAAGTCTTACCGTTAATGTACGAACAACGTGGTAGGTTTGAATGTGTCACACCCCCAATTTCCCACTCGTGGCGTATGTCCACGTGGATGTGACGTGTCCAGAATCACAGCTCAAGGTCATATAGAACACCTCTATATGCGTTTACAAATCCAAGTTTGACACATACACTTGATAAAATAGTTTGCAGCGGAAATAATGTAGTATTGCAGCGGAATAAATAAGTCATAACATGCAGCGGAAAATGATTGTTTACACAGCGGAAATTGTAAGTAGTTTAATACAACAACGTTTTAAATAAGATAAAGTCAAATTGTTTTCAAAAGACACGAAAACAAATGCATGTGGGACCCTATGCTCATGTCCCCTATGTGCTTTCCTGCTCCACGAGCCTGTCATGCTAGTTACCTGAGAATACAAGTTTAAAAACAAGTGTCAACACAATGGTTGGTGAGTTCACAGGTTTTGATATACATATAGTAATGAAAAGTGTGTCATGCTGTTTATCAAATGTTAGTACCGAGCCCTAGGCCCAAAGTGTCAGTGCGTCACTACCGAACTAGACTTGTTTGCTCTTGCCTCCGCTATGCCTCGTATACATAGCAAGTTAGGTCAGAATTTGCACGGGTTATGACACTCAGTCAACATGGTGCCCCGTGGGGTTAGTCATTCCCTAATGGATCCATCCAAACCTACCACGTTGTTCGTACATTAACGGTAAGACTTTGTGAGGGCTTGTAACGAGTTCAACACTTAATGTTTGTCCAATAAACCAGCATACACAAAAATGTTTGTAATAGCAATAATGTTTGACTCGATGCAACTAGTATTCTCCCCCTATTTAAAAGCGTTTGAAAAGAGTAAAGAGGGGCCGTAAACTCACCTTAGTGAAACGAATGTATGTAAGCGTAAGCTCCCGAGTTGTCGTGTAGCACGTCGGTCACCGGCAACCTATATCGTAGATCGTACGTGAGTTCGTGTAAGTGACCGTGCTAATGTTAGTGCTCGTGTTTGTGTCCAACAACCCTTGGTGGTTCATGTTTGTCCGTGTCGGTCCACAATGACCGTGTTTGCTCGTGTTGGTCCATATTGACCGTGTTTGACCATGTTTGACCATGTTTGACCAAAGTTGACCGTGTCAAGTCAACGACCCGTTGGTGAACCGTGTGACGGTTTGTGACTCGTGTAGCAATCGTGTAAGTGTTTGTCGTGTGCAAAACGCGTAGGTTGCGTTTATGGACAACTTACTATTTATAGTAAGTTTCCATTTTTAGAAAGTTCACAAAGCATGACGGTTTTATAGTTCTAGCATGTTCAATACTCCTACGGGATCATGTTAACACATAGCACATCATCATACGGATTCACATAAGTCGTTTACAACATGTTAGTGCACAAAAGTTTCCTAAAATGGAAAGTTTCCATTTTTAGCATACGTGACATCGGAAACCATCTAACTTAGCATCTAAACATCATGTTATAACATATTAAGCCATTTGGCAAGCTCAAATCATTCAAAACGTTCATAAGTTGGTTTTTGTAAAAATAAAGTTACTAAATATAGTAACTTTCTAATTTTGCATAGAAATGACCGTTTAACATTTCTAAACCAATTTTTATATCACCAATCATCATAATAAATCATCTAGCATCATTACATCATGTATACATAACCAAATTTATCATCTAGCAATATATTGTCTCAAAAAGTTACTAAATATAGTAAGTTATCATTTGTGACCACAATCAAGTTCCAAATCCCATTCCTAAACTTCTAATCATCATAATATTACCCAAATAGCAATTCCACATACTTGCATGTTCATGAATCCATCTCCAACAATCATTTTGCAAATAAAAGTTACTAATAATGGAAAGATTACTAAAAATCAACATTTTGATCATTTTAAACAAATCCAACCATGAGTAATCCTTCTAACATTATCAATAAGCATATCAACATACTCAAGATCATTCCTACCATCATGGATCATGCATGCATGGCCATCATTCAACACTTTATGAACAAAACATGAAATCCTTACATACACATCATCATAGATCATCACCAAATGCATTCTAATCATGTTAGATCATCATAAATCATCTTAAAATCAACAAACCCATATTATAAATTCGTGCATGTGAGCCATGGGTGCTTGCATGTGGGTTTTAACACATGCATGTGCGTGTGGTGGTGAGAAATGGACGTTCTAGCCATGGAGGAATGTAAATACTACCTTCTAAGGCTCCAAGAAGGCTGAGATGATGATAAAATCGAGCTAGAAGGCTTCTAAGAGCTTCTGGACAGCAGGTTCCTCAACGAATAAGAAGATGGTGGTGATGGGTGGTGGTCTAGGAGGCTTGCTTCAATGTTCTTGAGCTTCAATCTCCTCAACAATGGCTTCCAGCTGATGAAAATGGTGATTTGCAGGTGAAGGAGACGAGTTTGAGTGTCTTGGAATCGGAAATGAGAGGCTAGGTTGGCTGGTGATGATTACATCTTGGTTAAATAAAGATTCTGCGAACTGGGTCTCCTCGCGTAGCGCGACAGGTTCAAGAGTTCCCCTCGCGTAGCGCGAGGATGTTCCGCGTTCAAATTTCCCCCGCCACTTGTCGCGTATCGCGACAGTGTCATGTGGACCGTCGCGTAGCGCGACAGATTCCCTGGTGAGCCCAATAGGCCCATTTTAGTGGGTTTGATCCGTTCGTCGCCGTTCTCACGTCTACGAACTATCGTTTGGCCTCGTTTGAACTTCCAAGTTCAAAGTGTGAGTGTTCCGTGAGGTTTCGAGTGTTGTGCTACACAATGTGCTATACGTTCACCAACGTTCGTGTGTTTTGACTCGCGTGTGCTGTTTGCCGATAATTCCACGAATTATCTTGTCATGTGTCAGTGTTCGTACTGTCGTGCCACGTGTCACGCTAAATTAATCTAATTCTAGTGCCACGTGTACATAATGCATTTAAATAAACATTTAAATAAATAGGTTGCTGACCTGGAAATTACGGGGTGTCACATCCTCCCCATGTTAGAAAGAATTTCGTCCCGAAATTCAACTTGTGTTGCCAGTGTTTGTCTGTTCCGCGAACAGGTGTGGGTACTTTTGTTTCATCTGGTCTTCACGTTCCCACGTGAATTCCGGTCCTCGTCGCGAATTCCATCGCACTTTCACTATTGGAATCTTGCTGAGTTTGAGCTTTTTGGTTTCTCGGTCCATAATTTCTACCGGTTCCTCAACAAAGTTCAATTGTTCGTCGATTTGTATTTCCTCGAGAGGAATAACAAGTGTTTCATCTGATAGGCACTTCTTGAGGTTTGAGATGTGGAATACGTTGTGTACACTGCTCAGTTCGACTGCCAGGTTCAGTTCGTAGGCTACAGGGCCTATTCGTTTTGTAATCTCGAAAGGTCCGATGTAACGAGGGTTCAACTTTCCTCGTTTGCCAAACCGAATGACACCTTTCCAGGGCGAGACCTTGAGTAACACTCTGTCCCCCACCTGGAATTCCAACGGTTTGCGTCGTTTGTCAGCATAGCTTTTCTGTCTATCCCGAGCTGCTACCATTCGTTTGCGTATTTGCACGATCTTCTCAGTTGTCTCGTGCACCAGTTCTGGACCAGTCAGTTGGCTGTCTCCAACTTCCGCCCAGCAGATGGGTGATCGACACTTACGTCCGTAAAGTGCCTCGAATGGTGCAGCTTGAATGCTAGTGTGGTAGCTATTGTTATAGGAGAACTCAACTAATGGTAGGTGAGATTCCCAGCTACTACCAAAGTCAATGACACATGCCCGGAGCATGTCTTCCAGTGTCTGTATCGTTCGCTCACTTTGCCCGTCCGTCTGCGGGTGGTAAGCAGTACTCATGTCCAATCTCGTGCCCAAAGCCTTATGCAAAGACTTCCAGAAGTGAGACGTGAATCGACTGTCGCGATCAGATATGATTGAGATTGGCACTCCATGTCGAGTGACCACTTCCTTTAAATAAATCCGGGTGAGTTTGTCTAGCTTGTCAGTCTCCTTGATGGGTAGGAAATGTGCGGACTTTGTCAGTCGGTCTACGATAACCCAGATGGTATCGCATCCACTTGCCGTCTTAGGCAGCTTAGTGATGAAGTCCATGGAAATCTGTTCCCATTTCCACATTGGTAATTCCGGTTGTTGAAGTAACCCTGATGGCTTCTGGTACTCAACTTTGACTTTTGAGCACGTTAAACACTTACTTACGTAAGTTGCTATCTCAGCTTTCATGTTTGGCCACCAATAGGTTGTCTTCAGATCGTGATACATCTTATCAGAGCCTGGGTGTACGGAATACCGGCTCTTGTGAGCTTCATCCATCACTACTTCTCTCAATCCTCCGTAGTGTGGAATCCAGATTCGATCCATTAAATAGTAAGCTCCGTCGTCTTTTGCCTTTATTTGCTTATCCATGCCACGCATGGCTTCAAGAGTGAGGTTTTCAGTTTTCAGAGCTTCCTGTTGTGCTATCCGAATTTGATTCGGCAGTTCGGAATGGATCGTAAGTTGTAGTGCGCGCACGCGTTTTGTTGTTTCTTTTCGGCTCAACGCGTCGGCCACTACGTTGGCTTTACCGGGATGATACTTGATGGCGCAATCATAATCACCTATGAGTTCAACCCATCTTCGTTGTCTCATGTTCAACTCTTTCTGGTCGAAGATGTGTTGTAGGCTCTTATGATCGGTAAAGATTGTACATTTCGTGCCGTACAAGTAGTGTCGCCAGATCTTCAAGGCAAACACCACGGCTCCCAACTCAAGGTCATGAGTCGTGTAGTTTTTCTCATGCACCTTCAGTTGACGTGAAGCGTATGCTATCACTTTCTCGCGTTGCATCAGCACGCAACCGAGTCCTTGTTTCGAAGCGTCGCAATACACCACGAAGTCTTCACATCCTTCCGGTAGGGATAGGATGGGTGCAGTGCATAGTTTCTGTTTTAACAAGTTAAATGCAGCTTCTTGTTTGTCTCCCCAATCGAACTTTTTGTCTTTATGGGTCAGGGACGTCAATGATTGGGCAATCTTCGAGAATCCTTCAATAAATCTCCGGTAGTACCCGGCCAGTCCAAGGAATTGCCGCACCTCAGTTGGAGTCTTGGGTGCTTCCCAGTTCTTAATGGCTTCGATCTTAGCTGGGTCTACGTGAATTCCCTGCTCATTAACCACGTGTCCAAGGAATTGGACTTCGCGAATCCAAAAGTCGCATTTTGAAAATTTCGCGTACAGTTGCTCTTTCTTCAGTAGTTCCAAGACTAACCTTAGATGTTCGGCATGCTCCTCCCGATCCTTTGAATAAATCAGGATGTCGTCGATGAACACTATCACGAATTTGTCCAGGTAAGGTTTACACACTCTATTCATGAGATCCATGAATACGGCTGGTGCGTTGGTCAGTCCAAAGGGCATAACCAAGAATTCGTAGTGTCCGTATCGGGTTCTAAAGGCAGTCTTAGGGATATCGTTTTCCTGTATCCTTAGTTGGTGGTAACCCGATCTTAAATCGATCTTCGAATAGTAGCTTGACCCTTGCAACTGGTCAAACAGATCGTCTATTCGCGGTAAGGGATATCGATTCTTGATCGTCACCTTGTTCAGCTCTCTGTAGTCGATACACATACGGAATGATCCGTCTTTCTTCTTTACGAACAAGACCGGTGCTCCCCAAGGTGAGAAGCTCGGTCTGATGAATCCCTTGTCTAACAGCTCTTGTAACTGGTTAGACAGTTCCTGCATCTCCGTTGGTGCTAGTCGGTATGGAGCTTTGGCAATCGGTGCTGCTCCAGGTGTAAGGTCTATCTGGAACTCGACTTGTCGTTTCGGAGGTAGTCCAGGTAGATCCTCGGGAAATACTTCGGGAAAATCGCAGACTACGGCGATGTCCTCAATCTTCCTCTCCTTCTTCGGTTGTTCTGCGATGAGGGCTAGTATGGCAGTGTATCCCTTTTGCAGGTACTTGTTCGCCTTCATGCATGACATGATGTTCAGAGGTACTCCCCGTCTTTCCCCTTGAATCGAGATCTGTTCTCCGTTCTGCAACGTCACTCGTACGATCTTCTCGTTGCATACGATCTTGGCCTGGTTAGTGGATAACCAATCCATTCCTACGACTACATCAAAGCTTCCGAGAGTCACCGGCATCAAATCGATTTCGAGTTCGTGATTCGCCAAAACCATGACGCATCCTCGGAAGATGTGTTGTGTTTCAATCAGTTTGCCGTCAGCTAACTCTACAGTATACTTGTAGTCTAGTGGCGTTGGGGTAATATCTAGTAATTTGCTAAACTCACTAGATATAAAGCTCCTATCAGCCCCGGTATCAAATAATATGCTAGCATAGACATTATTTAAAAGAAACGTACCGGTTACGATGTTTGGGTCATCCTTGGCTTCTCCCGAGCCAATCACAAATGCTCTTCCTTTGGCCGCTCCTCCTCCGGCCTTCTTCAATTGAGGGCAATCCCTCCTCATGTGGCCTGGTCTTCCACATTCATAACACCCTCTGGAGGTGTTCTGGTTGTTGTTCTGGTTGTGGTTAGGGTTGTTGTTACTGGGAAATTTGGATCTGCAGTCTTTGGCCATGTGGCCATGTCGTCCACACTTCAAGCAACGATATCGTTCGCATTGCCCGAAGTGGTGATAAGAGCATCGGTTACACAAGGGGTATTTCCCTTGGTACACACCCTTCCCCTTGTCGTCGGGTTGGGTGGCAGTAAAGGCTCTGGCTGGTGCAGATCTTTGTTGTTGTTGAGGTTGATGAGATTGGTGGTGGCTGGGTTCCCACTTCCTCTTCTGGCTTTCTTGAGGCTTCACATGCTCGCCTCGTTTTGGTAGCTTGCCCTGAGCTACAGCTTGGTCAGTCAGTTTATGAGCCAGCCTGATCAGAGGTTGGATAGTGGTGAGGTCAGACGCAGTCACCATGCTCTGAATTTGTTCGGGCAGCCCACTGATGAACTGCTCGATTTTCTTGTACTCCGGCGTCACCATAGCCGGACATAGCTTACACAGCTCATGGAATCGAGTACAGTATTGCTCGATCTCAGAGCCCACCATCTTCAGTACCCAGAACTCAGCCTCTAGCTTTCTGATCTCATCACGAGGACAGTATTCCTCTTGCAGTAGTCGGGTGAAATCAGCCCATGGCATGGAGTTGGCACCGTCCAACCCCAGGGTTTGTACATGGGTATTCCACCATGTGAGTGCTGGTCCTTCCAGTGTACCAGTTGCGAACTTCACCCGGTTCTCTTCAGTACATTCGCACATAGCGAATACAGACTCCACTTTCTCCACCCAGCGGAGCATTCCCACGGCTCCCTCAGTCCCCTTGAATTTGTGTGGGTGGCAGTTCAGGAAGGATTTAAAAGAACATCCTTTGTTGTTGTTGCCTTGTGATCCTGTCAGTCAGAAACCAATGTCGTAGGTCAGAGCGTGTTAGCTATACTATGTTAGTCATGTTAGGCGAGGGTTAGTACCGTTGTTCGAGCCACTGGTTTCACTAGCAAGGCGGTGTGCCTCGTGCTCTGCCAGTATCTTGTTAACCCGTCTGTCAACCATCATCTTAATGACGGCTGCGTCCAGTGTTCGTCTAGGAGGGCGTGCATGTGGTCCTCTTCCCGCCATAGATATTTTCTATACGGAAGGGATAGAATGTTAGTAAGTCAGAATGTTAGTCAGATGTTGTGTCGGAAGTCAGATCATATGTCATGTTAGTTGTCAAGTCAAAGCAATCATGGTCAATATGTAATAAGTAAGACAAAACATAATTCTCATTAATAATAAGTTGGAAGTACAATAATTTCAAAAGGAAATACATAATAAGTTCTTCGAGCACATCCCGCTCGTCTAGGCTAAAATAAAGAAAGTACAAAATACAACAGTCCACTAGTCAGAATCCATGGAAACATGCGAAATATCGCTAGCAGCGTCTCCGTCGTCATCATCCTCCTCCGGATCCTCATTAGGATCCTCATCAAGGTCCTCATCTTCGAGGTCCTCGGCCTCGAATTCAGGACCATCCTCCTGAGGTGGTTCCTCAATAAACTGTGCAGCCCATGCATTAAGCATGGCATCACTGGCCTGCACCATGGCCTGAGTCTCGGTGATGTCCGTCCGATTCTCGGTTATACGCACGTCGTGTTCCTGCACGACATCGACGACCTGTCCATGCTCGGTCAGTAGTTGGGACATTTGGAGTCGTAGGGCCTCCATCTGGGCTTCCAGTCTGTTGTTGCGCTCCTCCAGTCTCTCGTTCTGCCTCTCCAATCGATCGCTCTTCTCGCGAAGAACTCGGACCTCGTCTGTTAGCTCCCTACCCCTCCAGACTTCCCGTCGTGTGCAAGCAACATGTGCCGCGAAGGCCTGCTCCATCGGCACTCCGAACGGTGGTAGTCGGTGTCCTGGAGTGGTGTCGCCGGGATATCGATATGGAGGTACTCTCTCCTCGACGATCCAACTCTGGAGTATGGTGGGAAGCCATCCCCAATATCTGGCCCGTGCTGCGTCCCTCGCCCGCCGGTCCATCTCGGCGTCAACCTGTGATACTATGTCGTCGATCCGTCGCCGACTCTCTGCCGCCAAATCATCTGTGGTCGGGTGTCGGTCTGCGTTCCTGCCGGTACTGTCATTGTTGGCCATCCTGTAAGTTTTAAGTTAGTAAGCAATAGTTCAATATAAGCAAAAACATCATCAATGTGCAAGTTCTACGTGTAGTGTCTAAAGTTGAGCAATGGCTATAGTCTAAGCTTACTATATGCAAACCTAGTTCTCTATAACCAAGGCTCTGATACCAGTCTGTCACACCCCCAATTTCCCACTCGTGGCGTATGTCCACGTGGATGTGACGTGTCCAGAATCACAGCTCAAGGTCATATAGAACACCTCTATATGCGTTTACAAATCCAAGTTTGACACATACACTTGATAAAATAGTTTGCAGCGGAAATAATGTAGTATTGCAGCGGAATAAATAAGTCATAACATGCAGCGGAAAATGATTGTTTACACAGCGGAAATTGTAAGTAGTTTAATACAACAACGTTTTAAATAAGATAAAGTCAAATTGTTTTCAAAAGACACGAAAACAAATGCATGTGGGACCCTATGCTCATGTCCCCTATGTGCTTTCCTGCTCCACGAGCCTGTCATGCTAGTTACCTGAGAATACAAGTTTAAAAACAAGTGTCAACACAATGGTTGGTGAGTTCACAGGTTTTGATATACATATAGTAATGAAAAGTGTGTCATGCTGTTTATCAAATGTTAGTACCGAGCCCTAGGCCCAAAGTGTCAGTGCGTCACTACCGAACTAGACTTGTTTGCTCTTGCCTCCGCTATGCCTCGTATACATAGCAAGTTAGGTCAGAATTTGCACGGGTTATGACACTCAGTCAACATGGTGCCCCGTGGGGTTAGTCATTCCCTAATGGATCCATCCAAACCTACCACGTTGTTCGTACATTAACGGTAAGACTTTGTGAGGGCTTGTAACGAGTTCAACACTTAATGTTTGTCCAATAAACCAGCATACACAAAAATGTTTGTAATAGCAATAATGTTTGACTCGATGCAACTAGTATTCTCCCCCTATTTAAAAGCGTTTGAAAAGAGTAAAGAGGGGCCGTAAACTCACCTTAGTGAAACGAATGTATGTAAGCGTAAGCTCCCGAGTTGTCGTGTAGCACGTCGGTCACCGGCAACCTATATCGTAGATCGTACGTGAGTTCGTGTAAGTGACCGTGCTAATGTTAGTGCTCGTGTTTGTGTCCAACAACCCTTGGTGGTTCATGTTTGTCCGTGTCGGTCCACAATGACCGTGTTTGCTCGTGTTGGTCCATATTGACCGTGTTTGACCATGTTTGACCATGTTTGACCAAAGTTGACCGTGTCAAGTCAACGACCCGTTGGTGAACCGTGTGACGGTTTGTGACTCGTGTAGCAATCGTGTAAGTGTTTGTCGTGTGCAAAACGCGTAGGTTGCGTTTATGGACAACTTACTATTTATAGTAAGTTTCCATTTTTAGAAAGTTCACAAAGCATGACGGTTTTATAGTTCTAGCATGTTCAATACTCCTACGGGATCATGTTAACACATAGCACATCATCATACGGATTCACATAAGTCGTTTACAACATGTTAGTGCACAAAAGTTTCCTAAAATGGAAAGTTTCCATTTTTAGCATACGTGACATCGGAAACCATCTAACTTAGCATCTAAACATCATGTTATAACATATTAAGCCATTTGGCAAGCTCAAATCATTCAAAACGTTCATAAGTTGGTTTTTGTAAAAATAAAGTTACTAAATATAGTAACTTTCTAATTTTGCATAGAAATGACCGTTTAACATTTCTAAACCAATTTTTATATCACCAATCATCATAATAAATCATCTAGCATCATTACATCATGTATACATAACCAAATTTATCATCTAGCAATATATTGTCTCAAAAAGTTACTAAATATAGTAAGTTATCATTTGTGACCACAATCAAGTTCCAAATCCCATTCCTAAACTTCTAATCATCATAATATTACCCAAATAGCAATTCCACATACTTGCATGTTCATGAATCCATCTCCAACAATCATTTTGCAAATAAAAGTTACTAATAATGGAAAGATTACTAAAAATCAACATTTTGATCATTTTAAACAAATCCAACCATGAGTAATCCTTCTAACATTATCAATAAGCATATCAACATACTCAAGATCATTCCTACCATCATGGATCATGCATGCATGGCCATCATTCAACACTTTATGAACAAAACATGAAATCCTTACATACACATCATCATAGATCATCACCAAATGCATTCTAATCATGTTAGATCATCATAAATCATCTTAAAATCAACAAACCCATATTATAAATTCGTGCATGTGAGCCATGGGTGCTTGCATGTGGGTTTTAACACATGCATGTGCGTGTGGTGGTGAGAAATGGACGTTCTAGCCATGGAGGAATGTAAATACTACCTTCTAAGGCTCCAAGAAGGCTGAGATGATGATAAAATCGAGCTAGAAGGCTTCTAAGAGCTTCTGGACAGCAGGTTCCTCAACGAATAAGAAGATGGTGGTGATGGGTGGTGGTCTAGGAGGCTTGCTTCAATGTTCTTGAGCTTCAATCTCCTCAACAATGGCTTCCAGCTGATGAAAATGGTGATTTGCAGGTGAAGGAGACGAGTTTGAGTGTCTTGGAATCGGAAATGAGAGGCTAGGTTGGCTGGTGATGATTACATCTTGGTTAAATAAAGATTCTGCGAACTGGGTCTCCTCGCGTAGCGCGACAGGTTCAAGAGTTCCCCTCGCGTAGCGCGAGGATGTTCCGCGTTCAAATTTCCCCCGCCACTTGTCGCGTATCGCGACAGTGTCATGTGGACCGTCGCGTAGCGCGACAGATTCCCTGGTGAGCCCAATAGGCCCATTTTAGTGGGTTTGATCCGTTCGTCGCCGTTCTCACGTCTACGAACTATCGTTTGGCCTCGTTTGAACTTCCAAGTTCAAAGTGTGAGTGTTCCGTGAGGTTTCGAGTGTTGTGCTACACAATGTGCTATACGTTCACCAACGTTCGTGTGTTTTGACTCGCGTGTGCTGTTTGCCGATAATTCCACGAATTATCTTGTCATGTGTCAGTGTTCGTACTGTCGTGCCACGTGTCACGCTAAATTAATCTAATTCTAGTGCCACGTGTACATAATGCATTTAAATAAACATTTAAATAAATAGGTTGCTGACCTGGAAATTACGGGGTGTCACAGAATGGATCCATTAGGGAATGACTAACCCCACGGGGCACCATGTTGACTGGATGTCATAACCCGTGCAAACTCTAACCTAACTTGCTATGCATACGAGGCATAGCGGAGGCAAGGACAAACAAGTCTAGTTCGGTAGTGACGCACTGACACTTGGAGCCTTGGGCTCGGTACTAACATTTGATAAACAGCATGACACACTTTATTACTATATGTATATCAAAAACATGTGAACTCACCAACCATTGTGTTGACACTTTTCTAACTTGTATTCTCAGGTAGATAGCATGGCAAGCACCAGGATCAGGAATGCACATAGGGGATTGAGCATAGGACCCCGCATGCATTTTGTTCATCATTTGAAAACTATTTCGTTTGGTTTATGTGTTAAACAATGTTATGCCTAACAACTATTTCCGCTGCATTATGTCAAACACTTGATTATTCCGTTGCTATATGATATGATAACTATTATTCCGCTGCAAACTATTTTGTTAAGTGTATGTGTCAAACATTGGATTTGTAAACGCATATAGAAGTGTTCTATATGACCTTGAGCTGTGATTCTAGACACGTCACATCCATGTGGACATACACCACGAGTGGAAATTTGGGGGTGTGACACCATTTGGCTCGACATCTTGTATGTTTATCACGTAAGGTTTAAGTAGAGGAAGGATGTGATGACCGAAGCGATAAACATTGTTTAATCCTTCTGGCTTCATGTTACATGGAAAACGAAATTCGTTTTGACTTAGCGAGTCCGATGGTGGCATTGCTTTTGATACCGATGTGGAACGACTGTGCCGAAATACGGGTTTCTGACTTTTCTTGGTCACAGCTGTAAACGAACTAAGCCTCGAAGGTTCAAATGTACTTTCTTGGGACACTAAATTATCTTTAACAACATCTTGCTCTTTTTGTTTCTGTGCCTTTAAAGTTGGACGACCACGTGTATCTTTTTGAACTGAAGGCGCCTTTTTGTCGCTTTTATTTGGAAATACCTGCGCCAAGACCTTTTTTATTATATTCTTTTTTATTTCAGGAGGTTTGGAATTTATTTCTTCTATAACCAAACCCATTTGTCTATAACATCTATTTCTTCTTCTTCTAACAGTGTTAGGTTAGTTGCGTTAAGTTTTGTCCAAAAAATATATATATCTAAGAGCGGTATCTTTTTATCTGCATAATTTATAATCAGAATTAATATAACAGTAACTACGTGCGAAACATATAAGATTTACATTTAATATTACGAACCTGTGTTGTAATATTTTGATATATTACAAGCGCACGGCAACCCACAACTCGTCCAAAGCTGGTGGCCACACGTCATATTTTTGTCGCGCATGACTCTTATTTTGTCTTTTTCCTCGACCAACAAATCAAGAGCTTTATGGGACACCTTTCCTCGAAGGTTATCAAATATTGGTAGTTTATGATGACCCATAGTTTTAATCAAGCTCGTTTCAAAATCGTGTTTCATTCTTACCTCCTGTGCTTGCACGATTTCATTTACGAAACCGACAAGCGAGGCAAGCGTGCTGTTTGGTGATTTGAGGAATCGTTTTAGGTTCGAGTGCTGACTTTCCACCCGGTTTGTTGTTTGTTGACCAAAGTTGCGCGTTCTATTGGTCCATGCTGTTACAAACATATCTCTGTAACTGTTTAACCAGATGTGCGTCAGATACTCCAAAACCCCTGAAATGAAACAAAAAACCAATGATGATATGATGATAATAATGATGGTATATATTGCTTACTTTTTTGTTGTTTTTGATAAGTCATTTGTACAGATGGTTGTAGTTGTAGTCGTATAACTCTGTTGTCGGAGAGTTACACAAATTCGCCCATCGACCTTTAAATTTCTTCCAATCTACGTCGGAAAAGCTTGCCTTGCAGTGTTTGGCAATATTTTCGTCTATGTGCCATCTGCATAGATATTTTGCAGCTTCTGAAAACACTTAACAGCACACATTCATAACGGAAAGGTCTCGATCTGTTATGATCACACGTGGCTCCATACATTTATTCAACATACTCTTGGCCATTTCCAAGACCCAGACGTAGTTCTCCTCACGTTCTTTGCTTATGAACGCGTGAGCAATACTAAACGTCTGGTGTGTGGAAGTCTCGCCAACAATTTGAATAAATGGAAGCCTGTACTGGTTCGTTTTGTACGTCACGTCCATCATCAGTACGTGCGGAAATGCACGCCACCAGCAATACGATTTTGGATGACAGAAGGAAATGTCTTCCATGACGTTTGTTTCAGGATCCTCCCGGGTATAGTAAACGTACCGCTAACCAGTGTTGTAAAACTTGACCGACTCGGCCGAGTACTCGGGACTCGGCCACCTTCCGAGGCGATTTCTTGCAACTCGGCCCACTGTACTCGGAAATGGTTCAACCCGGGTGTACTCGGTCTACTCGGACCAACTCGGGGCAACTCGGTCCAACTCGGGTAACTCGGATTTAACTGTTTTTGACCGATTTTCACTATTTTTGACCAAATTTTACTGTTTTTCACTGATTTTCATTGTTTTTTACTAATTATTGTTTGATTTTCACTTTTTTACATAAATATGCCTTGCAAGACGGGATTTTCACTTGTTTTTTACCGATTTTAACATGTATCTTTTTTATTTTTATTGATATTTACTTTATTTGTTATAAATACTAGTAAGCTAATGATATTTAACATATATATAATTTTATAAAAATTATTTTTTTTATAAATTATCATATCCGAGTACTCCCCGAGTACTCCCCGCCTAGGCCGAGTACTCGCAACTCCCCAGTCCGCAGACCTGGCAGCGCCTAGCGATTTTTCCAATCATGCCGCTAACTGTGAAGCACGTTTTCCAAGACCTGCATTGGAGTATCACCGAATTTCTTCTTGTTTTTTATCTTCTACCATACATCCCTAGGGACGGATACATTTGCAGGGTTATGTTTCTTTATGCTTGAAAGTTTGTTACGAGGATCCATGTGTCGCTCGTCAGATTCTCAACCAGATCTTCTTCCTCCTGAGTGAATCTTCTAACATATGGATGACCCTCTAGATTCTGAGCAGGTTCGTGATTGTGATTGTCGTTAATCACTTGTAATTTCCAGGATTCACGAACTTCGTTGTATAACCCTATCAGTTGAAATGGACAACCGATTTTATTGCTGCATGACCGTCTAAGGATTGCGATGCTATTGTGCTCGCCACCACGGTCACACATGAGCCAGACTTTGATTACACTGCCTGCTGTCTTTGATTTCTTCGTTCTTCTTGTCACTACAATGTAACCATTGTCTAGTGCTCTACTTTTCACCCACCCTACCAGCGCTTCCTCAGACATAAACTCCTGACATATAAAAACAATAATAAATACCGTAAATGGATAGCGATTGTCACACCCCGGGCCGGCGGGAACGGATCGGGTTTTCCTGTCGGGCGGAAGGTTCCCGGGGCGCGATATCGTGTATGATAATCAACTGATCAGAATGTTTACATAGCACATGATAATAAATGAGAAACGCTAACACATCAATGATATAGAATTACAAGATTAAATTAGAATGTATCGTTCATAATTTAATCAAATAAATATATCAAAAGAATCAATGTAACTATATCTTGTATCTGTACAAGATATACAAAAGATGATTCATTGTTTTTGTCGCCAAAAGCATGCAACACAAAATAAGGCTAGGTCTTCTAAAAGTCCACTAGCTTAACCCTTGCATGTAAGTTTCTACACCTGTTCGTCACCTAAGAAAACATGCATTTAAGCAAAGTCAACACTAGGTTGGTGAGTTCATAAGTATGTTAATTGAAAACCTTGATTCATTCACATGCACATTCACAATGTTAAAACTGTTACTTGTATGTTGTTTGTTTCACCTGTTCTCCCAATGGCTCCTCAATAGTTATAGTCACAAGTACTTTATTATCCTAGTAGTGATGCTTATATATAGGGCATATGTAAGGGAACTAAGCCCTAGCCAACATCCCACCACATCACTACTAGAACTCCACACTACTTGCAATACAACTATTGATTTCCATTCCCATTCCACATGTTTGTATCTTTGTTGATCACCTGTGATATCATGTATAGAATAATATGATGATAGCGTTGTAGTTATCAAACCGAAGTATTGATTACCATTCATGTAGTAAGGATATTAGATTTACTTAATTTGTTCCTTGTATTATTCTATTGCATGTGTGTTAACTGTTGTTCCACTTTTAATTATTAAAAGTGTTAGTTAACTGTTTGTCATTTGTTCTCCTCATGCAATGCATAGAGCCTAAAAGGAATCCATTGCAATCCTCACGTAATCAGATTGCAATGCATCCGATTTACCTTTATCACCGTGTGTTCCCATTGCCTTCATCGAAACTGTTACTAGTAATATGACATGATAGAAAATAAATTCCTCAGTCTACCAGTCCACATGTAACGATGGATGATGTACATCAATGTTGTTGTCTTATTACGTTATGTTAATCATGTGTGAATGATGTTGTTATCATGAAGTTACGTCATCATGATTATCATTCATTGTAATCCATATGTTCACCATGTAATCCTTAAGCCGTAGTAAGAACGAGTCTTAGTACCCTTAAGTGACGCAGGTGGTGGATACCCAATGCTCTATATACTATCACATAGTATATGTTTTTATGTTGTAACTAAGTGTTATAAGTACTTGACTTATCACACTTAGTCAATTAGGTTGTGGAATTATATTAAGAAGATATTTTATCTCCTAATCATTCATGTGTTGTGCTGTGTCATTATGTTCCTCTGTAATCGTTCTCATTGTTTGTTTGTGTATGAATTTCCTCAATGTTTGCCATGTAGGAATAATTACGTGTTGTGAGATAAATCTTACAACTATGTTATTCCCGTGTGTTGATGAATTATGAAATTACATTATCATATTCATCTGATTGTTCTTGTAATAACATGATCATACAAGCATGCATACAATGATAAATAATAATAACAGTTTAATATTATCTAAATCAAAGTATAAATGATATGTAAGCAAAACTTTTAAACAATTAAAAGTAAAGCATGTTTCTCAGCCCCGAGAGTTTAAAATCAGTTAAGATTAAAGAAAAGGGGCATATGAACTCACCTTGTGGTAGTAGTAATTGACTCAGCTTAAACGAGATTACACGCGCTCTTGATTGTACTTGTTGTTGATTTCACGTTCTTGTAATGATTTCACATTGTTTATAACTTGTAAGTATAAGTTTTAAGTGACTTGTGTGCGTGTTGGTGTTAGCCCTAAGGTTGGCTAACACTCGGGGATCGCGATCTTCATTCGGCCCAATTTGCTTGTTAGAGGTTTTAATGGCAATAAGCCTAATTAGTTAAGGCTAATAAACTTGTTAAGTTGTTTTGTGATCGCTTGTTTTAATGTCCTAACCCAAATGGCTCAATTTATAAAACCTCAAGTTTTTAGGTTAAATGTTAGTAACCCATAAACTCTTGTAACATAGTTTTGTACATAATTCTTGTTTCATCATCGTTCAATTGTCTTGATTTCGTTGAACCACTTGTCATCATAATCAAAGTATCATGTTTTTGTCTTGTAGGAATTATGTAACATCAAGTGCCAGATCGTCCGGCAAGTTCGTACGGTATGTGTACTTTCACTTTATATTATGTGTAAATACATGTACATGAACAGATATTGTATTATCAGAATTCAAAATACAATACTCAGTTGTACGTATTTTTGTGTAAACTTAAATACAGTAAGTACAACATACATTTGAAACAATAGTTGTGTGTATTTAAGTGAAAACTTAAGTACAGTTAACACAACGAATCACGGGAAACAACAGTGTGCAAGTAAACAACGAAAACATATCGGTTGCGATCTGATGTCCACAGATGACAGGAATCAGATGGCCGACGAATCAGTACAAGAACAATATGAAAACATGATGTTAGTTGAGTCCGACAGTGAGGAAACACAATTCAAACACAAATGCAGTGTTATTTCAGAATAACGAACTGACAGTGTGTTTGCGTGGGTGACGATTCACACAAACATATCTGTGAGTTTAGAGTTCTGAAATAATGACTGAAAAGTAGAAAACAAAAGTCGGAAAGCAAAACCATCGTCGTGTTCGTTCGGGTGACGATTCGAACGAATTACGCGTGATGGTGACGCGATCTGACGAAACGAAAACGAAAACACGACACGATACGATAATAATTTAATGAAATAAAATAATTAATGTTTTACAATTTTGAAACTCATCAAAATAATTAAATTAGTTCTTTTATTTATTCTATTTAAATTACGCGTAATTTTCCGGAAACGTAACGAAAACGCGAACCGAGCAGCAAAAAAACGAACCCGAACTCACTCGTGGTATAAATACCAAGAATGAGTCCATTTTCTTCATTTTTCCACTTCTTCTTCTCCATCAAAACTCAAATCCCGGTTTTGAAAACCCTCACCATTTTCTAGCTTCTTTCTTCCATAACTCTCTCATTCCTTCACCAAATCACTCCATCTTTGGACCAAATCGAAGCTCTTATCACCCTCTACACGAAAGTACAACCGATCTGGAGTGAAAGCCACTGAAAAACAAGGTATGAGGTTGTAAAGGTCACGAAAATTAGGGTTTTCACCCATTTGGTCGACCACCACCTTTAACCCGGTTCTAAGTCTTCCTCCTCGTAACTTAACACCCACGAACATCAGTCCTAGCATACACCACCGTCGAAAACACCATAGGACTATGCCATGGGGGCGGTGCAAAGCTCGGCCCTTGCTGCGGCTGAATGGAAGAACTCAGTTGGTCGAATGGCCTAGAGGCCGAAAGTCTCAAGGCCGAAGGTCTTCATTCGCTGGCCATCTCATTCGGCTGCCATTCGCCACCCAGCCACCTCATCTTCATTCGACCACCACCACCTTTCAGCCATTCGGCAGCAACCACCTCAGAATGAGTTTCATTCGCCTGAACCAAGATATTCGGCCAAGAACCCTACTTCATTCGGTCAAGCCACTCTCATTCGCCACTCTACCTTCGGTCAACCACAATAGCCGAACAAGCCCATGCGCCTGTCTTCATACGGCTGATCAACAGCCCTTCATTCGGCCAACAATATCATTAATCGACTAAGAATTTCAAGCCAAGAAACCACTGGGGTCCAACAGCAACTGATCAGGCCCAGTCCTCGTTCAATTCGTCCCAATGCGGCCCAGGCCTATTGACGTGACCCAACTAAACTAATTTGGGCCCATGTCACTAGTCGGCCCACACAACATATCCGACCCAATGGAGTTACACAAGGCCCACTCGTTTACTAAGCCATATGATGCTTGGCCGAATCCTTGTAGTCCAACATCCCACATTTTTGGCCCACTACAGTGTAACCGGCCCACAACCACTCCTTCGGCCCACACATATAATAAGGATCATGAAAGCTATAGGCCCAAAATTCAGGTGTTGGCCCAACATGGGTAGACGGCCCATGAAATCCTTTAAGTCCAACTGAAATTATTTGATCCAATAGAATGGCCCAACAGGCCTATGATTTTTGTAGCTTGGCCCAATTGATTAATCTACCCACATGACAAGACTTATAAAAAAATTCGATTAAATCAAACTCTAGGAGTAATAAGGATTTGATTGAGTTGTAAAATTTAACACTTAGTTATTTGAACATATTAGACAGCAATCTAGAGTTTTTATACTTGAAACAGTTTGTCTTATTGATATTTCAATTAAGACATACATTCATAAATGAAAGATACTTAGTTTAAAGCAAGTAGATTAATCACAATTGGGTTGAGAAACAATCAAGTGGGGTCAAATGAAGAATAAAGACCAAAACACGCGACTATTGACCAACTTTAGAGTTAACACATACACACACACACACAAATCGCTACAAACTCATACTTACACATTACAAACAATGTGAAATCAATACAGGATCGTGAAAACACACTCAAGTACAATCAAGAGCGCGTGCATTCTTGTTTAAGCTAAGTCAAACCCAACAACTACAAGGTGAGTTCATATGCCCCTTTTACTTTAATCTTTACTGATTTCAAACTCTCGGGGCTGAGAAACATGCTTTACTTTTATTTACTTAAAAGTTTTGCTTACATATTGTTAATACTTTGATTAAATGATATTAAATTGCTTATTATCATGTATCATTGTATGCTTGCTTGTATGATTACACGATGACAGGGAAAATAAGATGATGATGATATTATAATATCATAACTCATCAATACAATAGAATAACATAGTTGTATGATTATCTCTTACAACACTTAGTTATTCTTACAAGAATTAACATTGAAACAATTACAAGGAACATGATGACATGATTACAAGAACACACATAAGAATGATATGAAGATAACACATCTTCATTACATCATTCGAGACAAGAATTAAGTAAGTGTAATAAGACTAGTTCTTATAACACTTAGCTTTTCAATTCAACACACATTACAAGAGAACAAGGAACAAAGAATGATGATCATGATAATGTAACTTCATGATAGCAATATCATTCACGCAAATGATTAACATAATGTAATAAGACAAGTTCTTATTTAACTTTGTTAATATCAAGGAGAACATATGACAATGAGTACAAGAATACAAGTGAACACAATTACAATTAGTTACTGTTGACCTGTTGCATTATATCACTTCAATCATGTGTCAAATTGTACAAGTAGATCATGTAAGCCCCTTTAATTCGCTGACCAGTTAGTTTGACGTGACTAAACCGACGATAGCATAGTGGTACCATAGGTTTGACAAACCTCTAGCTTGTAGGGCTAGTATGTTGATCGTATTGATTCATTGGCCGGTAACGTATGACCGGTGACAGGGCTACCTCAAGTCAGGTTCTGGTAAGCGACACATGGTGATATTAATCTACAGTGATAAGTAATTAATCCAACGGAAATCCTATTGACTAGTAGGTTGAGAAAGTGATCTGCCCTCATGTTACACTACTAGTAATAGATTTCGTTGAGGACAATAGACATGTAAAGTGGTAGAGGTAAATCGGATGCATTGAAATCTGATTACGTGAGGATTTCAATGGATTCCTTTTAGGCTCTATGCACTCTGGTTCAAGCACAAGTTACAAGCGGTTAACTAACACTCTTAATATTTAAAAGTGTAACAACAGCTAAACCCCCCCCCCCCCAAGTATAGAATAATACAAGGAACATATTTCATTAATCTAAACCCTTTAATATATGGAGGGTTTATCAATACTTAGGTTTGATAACTAAACCCCTCACGCGATATTATTCTATAATTATTACAACAGACGAATTCATATCAGAGACGTTGAATAAACGGGAAATGGATATCTTTAGTTGTATCGCAAGTGGTGTGGAACTTGACTGAGTATGTGATGGGATAGCGTCTGGGCTTGATCCTTTGTGATTCCCTATATATAAGCATACTTAATCAGGTGATACACTACTTGTACATATAACTAAGGAGAGGCCATTGGGTGGAACAGATGAAACAAGTATTACAAGTAACAAGTATGACATTGTGGATGTGTGCATGATCAATTCAATGGTTTTCAATTTACTTACTTATGAACTCACCAACCTAGTGTTGACTTTGTTTAAATGCATGTTTTCTCAGGTGACGAACAGGTGTAGATACTTATATGCAAGTACTAAGCTAGTGGACTTTTAGAAGACCTAGCTTACTTTTGATTGCATACTTTTGGATGACAAGACAGTGAATCACTTTTGTATATCTTGTACAGATACAAGATATAAACTAATTGATTCTTTTTTATTAGATGTACTTAGTTAAATTATGATGTACAATGTAATTTAACTTTGTAATTCTATTTCATGTCATGTTAGCATTTCTCATTTATATCTCATGTGCTATGGAAACAATCTGATCATTTGATTATCACTTCAAAATATCGCGCCCCGGGAACCTTCCGCCCGATGGGAAAACACGATCTGTTCCTGCCGGCCCGGGGTGTGACAGATTGGTATCAGAGCCATGGTTATAGAGAAATATAGGTCATATTACTTAAACGGTTTGGCCTAGACTATAATCTAGGGACCTCATGTAGAAATCATGTCACATATAGGGGTGTTCAAAAAAATCCGTTCCGAATCCGAAATCGAAATATCCGAAAATCCGTATCCGAAATATCCGGAAGTTCGGATATCCGGAAGTTCGGATATCCGAAAGGCCGGATATCCGGAAATTCGGATTCGGATAGTAGTTTTGAAAAAATTCGGATAGTTCGGATATCCGAACTATCCGAAATAGTTATTTTTTCGGATATTTTTCTGATAGTTTTCGGATATTCGGATATTTTTTCGGATATTTGGATATTTTTCCGGATATTTCGGATAATTTTTCGGATATTCGGGTAGTTTTTCAGATATTCGGATAGTTTTTCGGATATTTTTCAGATTTTCGGATATCCGGATATATATTTTTTTTATTTTTATTTTAGAGTTCGGATATCCGTTCGGATATCCGAATCCGAATCCGAAATTTCGGATATCCGAACTTCGGATATCCGAAATTTTCGGATAGTGAAATTTCGGATATCCGAAATTCGGATATCCGAATCTCCGGATATCCGAATTTGAACACCCCTAGTCACATAGGATTCTACTTGCATGTGTCTTCTACTTCTGATCACTGCACTAACCGATTTTCTTTCGGTTATGATCAGAATGCCGCCAAGAAGACAACCACCTCTATTACCGCTGACTCAGGGTTCAGCTCCACACTCATCTACACCGACACCACCTGACTCTCCTCCACCTCCACCTCCTCCTCCACCACCACCGGCTTATCAGCTGGATCCCGCTACTATTGCACTGGCCACTCTGTTGACCAGTCAGCTGAGGGAGGTAATCCCAGACATGATGAACCGAATCAACACCAATAATAGCAACAACATTGTCAACTCATCTGGAGAAGGCAGTGGCAACACTCGAAACCACCAAGACTATTCCTACAAAAACTTTTTAGGATGCAAGCCACCGAGTTTTAGCGGCAGTGAAGGGGCCGTCGGATTGATCCAATGGATCGAAAAGATGGAAACAACACTGGAGATCAGCAACTGCCCAGAACAGTATAGGGTAAAGTATGCTGCGGGGTCGTTTCACAAGCGGGCGTTAACTTGGTGGAACGCTCAGGTTACTACCAGAGGCAGGGATGAGGCCCTGTCAATGCCGTGGAATGATTTCTAGGCATTACTGCGGGCAGAGTTTTGCCCAAGAAATGAAGTCAAAAAGGTTGAGACCGAATTACTCAACCTGGTTATGATTGGTGCTGGGCATCTGGCCTACACCACAAGATTTCATGAACTGGCAGCATTGGCACCGGATATAGTGCCAACATTGGAAAAGAGGATAGAGCGGTACATTGGTGGATTACCGCCCAGTATCCGAGGGCATGTGATTTCTGCTCACCCTACTACTATGGAGTTAGCTGTTACTCTGTCAGCATCTTTGACGGACATGATGGTTGCCTCTGGGGCATTCAAGAAAGAGGCTGACTCAACCAAAACTGGAACCTCAAGGAAGCCGGATAAAAGGCCGGCGAAGAAGCAAAAGGTGGCTAGAAACTTTGCTGCTACTACTCAAGCTCCAATGCGCAACCAGCCACAACCATTGGAGATCAGGAAGCCCTACACTGGCACTGCACCTTTGTGCAACACTTGCAAGTATCATCATGCGCCAAACACTCAGTGCATGCAATGCACCAACTGTGGAAAGTTTCGCCATTGGGCAAACCGCTGCAGGAGCACGGGAACTCCAAACCGAAACAACAATGCAGCCACTACTACTGCTGCTGATCATAGGTCCTGCTACAACTGTGGCGAACCTGGACACTTTTCTCGGGATTGTCCCAAGAAGAATCAGCAAAGGGCTCAAGCACCAAGAGGACGAGCCTTCCAGATCGGAGCAGCTGCTGCTAGGCAAGACCCGAACGTGATCACGGGTACATTTCTCTTATCTGACTTCTATGCATCCATATTATTTGACACTGGTGCGGATCAGAGTTTTATCTCATCCGATTTTGCTAGCAATCTTAATCATGTTGAGGAATCATTAGACTCCCCTTATACTATTGAGATAGCTAACGGCAAACAGATTACGGTTGACACAGTACTTAGGAATTGCCCACTAACACTTGGTGATCATACATTTTCCATCGACTTGATACCGATGGAGCTGGGTAGTTTCGACATCATCATCGGAATGGATTGGCTATCTCTTAACCGAGTTGAGTTTATTTGTTCCGAGAAACTATTACGTATTCCAGTGGGAAACAACGGGACTTTGGAAATTCATGGAGATCAAGCGAAACGCAGTGTCAAGATAATATCGTGTATGAAGGCTCGCAAGTACTTACGGAAACAATGCGATGTGGGTTCGTGGGACCTTGTGGGTTCGCCACCCATGAGATGGTTCAGCCATTGTTCACGAAAGGTTCGTTCATGCAAGTTGGGTTCGCAGCTGGTCAACAGGTTCGGGGATGGTTCGTGGAGTTGTGGGAGGGTTCGACCATGTGGATGCAGTAATGGTCGGTGGTGATGATGACAACAGGTTCGGCCCAAACCCTTACAGGTTCGCCACTCGTGATCTCTGCATGCTGATCATCACCATCTATGCGATCCATGAAGTTGGCTACTCCCATGATGTTTTTATGTGTAGGTGAGTCCTCGAGAGTACGTGGTTCGAACGAAAGGGTGAGGGAACCGGCTATGTGTGTGTGTATCAAACCCAAGAACAAAACCCTCTTTTTCGTGATATTTCAAACATCATACCTCGAAATTTAGTTGGTAAAACTTCAGATCGCTTGTACTTCCTTGTAGAGGACTTCAAGAGCTTCGTGTAGGTTCAAGAATCACCCAAATTCGTTGAGAAATGAGCAAGATAAGCTAGTTTGAAGGTTAGAAATGGTGGGGATTTTCAAGAGAGAGAAAAGATGTGGGAATGAGATGTTAGAGAGAGAGAGAGAGAGAGAGCTAATTGAAATGAGGAGAAACACCCTCATTTGATGTTTTTATACTCCGGGTTGTTCGGGTTTGTTTCGGTTGCTCGGTTTGCGTTTTCGTTGCGTTTCCAGAACTTTACGCGTAATTTATTTGTAATAAATAAAAGAAAAGTTATTTTATTATTTTTTTTGATGAGTTTCAAAATTGTAAAATGTTATTTATTTTATTTTATTAAATTAAATTCGTTCGTGTCGTGTTTTCGTTGTTGTTTCGTCAGATCGCGTCACCATCGCGCGTATTTGTTCGAATCGTCATTCGAACGAACACGACGATGGTTTTGCTTTCCGACTTTTGTTTTCTACTTCACAGTCATCATTTCAGAACGTTAAACTCACAGACATGTTTGCGTGAATCGTCACCCACGCAAACACACTGTCAGTTTGTTAATTGAAACGACACTGCAATTTATGTTTGAATTGTGTTTCCTCACTGTCGGACTCAACTAAACACCCTGTTTCCACATTGTTTTCACATTGAATTGTCGGTCATCTGATTCCTGTCATCTATGGATATCAGATCGCAACCGATTTGTTATTGTTATTTGTATGTACACTTGTTGTTTCTCATGATCTGTTGTGTTAAATGTACTTAGGTTTTCACTTAAATACACACAACTAAAGTTTCAATGTATGTTGTACTTACAGTATTTAAGTTTACACGAAAATACGTACAACTGTTTCTTGTATTTAGATTTATGTTAATACAAGTATTGTTTACACATATGAATTTACACATAGATACTGTTGAAAGTACACATACCGTACGGACTTTCTGGCCGGTCAGGTACTAGTTGTCACAACGATAATATACAATCATTAACATTTATGTTTCATTTAACTTACCTCTTTGATTTCCCAGTTAACGTTTGTAGCCCCCAACTTTTCTTCATAACCCTCCTCCGTGTTACTTTGTTTACTGTCGTCATACACGAACCCATACGATGCTTGACTGTCAAAACCGACATCAGCGTTAGGTTCAGCATTCAGATCTATCGTGCCGTATGAATACTCGACAGGAGGCTCTTCGTTCAAATCTGGCACGGAATAGTTGAAAAAACTACCATCCCAGAACGACATCCTTACAAATATGAATTATCTTGAAATATATTCGAATTCGAAAGTTACGCGTTCGTTTGAAACGATTCAAGCTTATATACAAATTTGAAGTTGTTCAATACGGCCCGTACTGGCCTATACGGCCCGTACTTGGTCAAATAAATGTCCTTTTGTCAGAATTGAAAAAGCAAGACGGGCCGTACTAGCCAGTACGGGTCGTCTTGCTGTCTAATCATAGTACTATGTTGCAGAGGAATGTCTGTACGATGATTGAGACGGGCCGTCCTGGCCAGTACGGCCCGTCTTGCTCCCAATCATTGGCACATGTTGTCAGACTGAATGTTTGACCGATGACTGAGACGGGCCGTACAGGGCAGTACAGGCCGTCTCAGGGGTGTATTTTTAAAAAAGTGGGTGTGAGAATAACACAATCCTTATAAAATCACATTTGGCTTGCAGTATAGTTATTTTATTTCAAATCATAAAATGCTTGAATTTTTATTTTAAACAATCTCAAAATGCCTTAGCTCAAACCTAATAACCAAAATCAGAACCAAATCAGTGATCACAATCCGATCGAATTCAGATTTTATTTTTAACAATTTGATTCAAACTTTATTATTAAAAAACCATTATTAGTTGTTTCGTTTATGTTTAAATATATATGTTTTTGAACAATAACTAAGCAACTGTCGGGTACTCCGTACGCGACCCCAAATGAATATAGGATGCTTGAGCTTGCCACACTTTATATCAATATATGCGAAGACACAAATCAGCTATGGGATGAAATGGCCGAAAAGGTGACTAGAGCGGCAAAGGAGACACTTGGGATGACAACAGGTAACAAAAACGGGCAGAAAGAGTCGTGGTGGTGGAACGAAGAGGTGCAACTCAAGGTAAGAGAAAAACAACAAAGATTCAGGGAGTATGTCAGTTGTACGAAAACCACAGAGAGGACACGACTAAAGACAAGGTACAAAGAGGCCAAGCGTGAGGCAAAGAAGACGGTTTCAGAAGCAAAAAACAAAGCTTACATAGAGATGTATAAATGCCTTGAAACTAAAGAGGGAGAACATGCCATGTTCAAGATCGCAAAGGCTAGGGAGAGAAAAAGGAAGGATCTGGGAGTAGTGAAATTCATAAAGATGGGGGGGGGGGATGGACGTGTTCTAGTAAAAGAGAATGAAATTAAAGTCAGATGGCAGACATATTTCCACGACCTGTTCAACAAGAGCAATTATCAAGAAGAAGATGGAGGGAACACAACGAACACAGGAACAACTCGAAACAACTGTTATTGTCGACGTATCACCAAAGAAGAGGTTCTTACAGCTCTCAAGAGGATGGGAAGGAGAAAGGCGGTGGGACCTGACGATATTCCCATTGAGGTATGAAGATGTTTGGGGGACGAAGGATTGGGGTGGTTGACATTGTTGTTCAACACTATACTCAAAACTGGTAAAATGCCAAACCAGTGGAGAAGTAGTATTTTAATTCCCATATACAAGAACAAGGGAGACGCTCAATGTTGCGAAAATTACAGGGGGATCAAGCTGTTGAGTCATACTATGAAACTCTGGGAAAGGGTAATCGAGACAAGATTGAGAAGAGAAACCCAAGTTACGGCAAATCAATTTGGATTTATGCCAGGAAGATCGACAACGGAGGCGATACACATTTTGCGGCGATTAATGGAGAAATATAGGGAGAAGAGAAAGGACTTGCATATGGTATTCATCGATCTTGAGAAGGCGTACGACAGCGTGCCAAGACAGGTGATTTGGGATAGCTTGGAGAGTAGAGGTATTCCTTAGAGGTATATTGAGGTCATCAAAGATACCTATGCAGCTGCTGAAACTAGTGTCAGAGCACCGGTGGGAGATACAGACTTCTTCCCAGTGGAGGTGGGACTACACCAAGGATCGACATTAAGCCCCTTCCTTTTTGCGGTTATTCTAGATGAACTGTCAAGGTATATCCAGGCTCATATCCCTTGGTGTATGCTTTTCGCGGATGACATTGTCTTAGTGGCGGAAACAAAAGAGGAGCTAAATGTCCGTTTAGAAGAGTGGAGAACCGCTTTAGAGCAAAGAGGCTTGCGCATAAGTAGGACAAAAACGGAGTACCTACATTGCCAGTTTAGCGGAGCAAACGAGGAAGACGAAGATTATCATGTGACTATTGGAGGCCAAGAGGTGCCAAGGACAACAAAGTTCAAGTACCTAGGATCGTTTATACAAGGCGATGGGGACATCGACAGTGACATAGCTCATCGGGTCCAGGCAAATTGGAAAAAGTGGAGAGCAGCAACGAGCATCATATGCGATAAGAAGTTTCCAGAAAAACTCAAAGGTAAATTTTATAGAGCGGCGATCAGACCAGCAATGATGTACGGCACAGATTGTTGGCCGATTAAGAAAAACCAAGCAAGAAAGCTGGAGACAGCAGAAATGAGGATGCTGAGATGGATGTGTGGCCACACAAGGCTTGATCGGATAAGGAACGAAGTCTTCCGGGAAAGATTACAGGTGGCAAACATCTCGGACAAGGTCAGGGAAGGAAGATTGAGATGGTTTGGGCATGTGAGGAGAAGAAGCCAGTCAGCACCTGTTCGAAAAGTATAACTTCTCACCGTGGAGGGTAAAAGGGGAAGGGGTTGACCGAGGTTGACTTGGGATGAACAGATTCGCCAGGATTTGACAGAGCTACACCTCTCTGAAGACATGATCTATGATAGAAGTACGTGGAGGCGAAGAATAAGGGTGAAAGATACATAGGCCTCTCATAGGGTCGTGGGTTGTTGCTATTTCTTGGCTGGTTTTGGGATATATGATATGAGACAATATGTGATATTGCATGCTTGCGGGTTGGGGGTTTTTAGCCTTCCCTAGGGGGCGTGGGTTGATGCTATACCTTTGCTGCTTTTGGGATATAGGATAGGAGATTATATGTGGTATATGCCTGCTTGCGGGATGGGGGTTTTTAACGATATATTGTTAGTGTGGTCTGTAGGTTTGTTTGTGTATGATACTTTCTGCTTATTTTTGATTGCTTGCTTAAATGTCATAATGGGTTATGAGTTTGGTTTCTCTGTTGGTTTCTTTTAGTCTGTCTCGATGTCTTTTGTGGTTAATGCTTACCTGCTTATCTGTTTACATGTAAAACGTTAGGGCTTCATCTTTATGCTTTATGCTCCTACTTTTCGTTACATGTTTTCAAAAAAAAAAGGGTTTTCTGAGCCAGGGGACTCTTACGAAGCAGCCTCTCTATTCTACTTGTAGATGGGGGTAAGGTGTGTCTTTATCTTTCCCCTCCCAGACCCCACTTTAAGTGGGATTTTACTGGATACGCTTGTTGTTGTTGAGCTTGCCACACTTTCAGACGGACGGAGGCCCTAGCCCACCAGCCACCAATTCCTGTGAAAAACTCAACCCAATCACCCGCAAAGACACAACGAGAAAGACCGATAAAACCGGGTGAGATTAAGGATCAAACCCGAGACCTGGATCTTCTATCACTTACCAGTAATTACATTTTACCACTAGAATAACATGACATAATTGGCAACGGTTAAATCTAATAACTAAAAAAATAAAAACCATGTTGCATTACATAACTGTTAAAATACAAATATAATAATTAAAAAAAAAACCACCATTAAAAAACAAAATTATAATTATTTGATTTTGGTTGGTTGGTCTCAGGCTGGAAACAGCCTGTCAGCAACAAAGTTCCACTCTCTCTCTATGCCTTACCTTACGTCCTTTTTTCTCTCTCTCCTCCTCCTCCTCCTCCTTCTAGGTTTTTCAATTCCCCCCTTTTCGATTTTCAATCTGTTTTTTCACCCGAACAAGATCCACAATTTCACGTTTTCTTGTAAGTAATTACTCAATTGATCTGTTTTTCTCATTCGATTTCTCACCTGCGTTGTTGCTATCTGTTCAATTGTTTACCGACTTTCGTTTGTCGATTTGGATTGTTAAAGTGAAATCTTTGTATGATGATGTTATTGATTGTTCGATGATAAAATAGTGTTTTAGTCATGTGTGCTTATTCTTCCTCGCTTGTTTTCTCGTTTAATTTGGATTTTTTTTTTAGATTTCGATGTTTTATCTGATGAATTTTGACTTGCAATCGTCAATTAAATTGTTCTTGTGGACGTTTATCTTACTGAGTGTTTGATCTTACATGCATGACCTAATTTTGTTGAAATCTTTGTTTGATTAAGTTTTGGTTTGGAGATGCGTGTTTACGTCATATTGTGAAGTAATTAGATGGCTATTTATGGATCTATGATACAGAATTTGGATTTCAGGTGTTGAACTGCCTATATGTTGACAGAAAAATATTGTCTCTTTGGAGTTGAGGTTTTGTTGGCAGACATTTTATATAAATAAAGATAAAAACTGAAGATTTCTTGTGGTCAATGTGATTTTACAATGCTACATTTTGTTTAAAACAAGATAAATTGCACAAATTCTTGTGCAAATACTAGGACTTTGTGAACTGCGTCATGAATTGGGGCTAGGATAGAAATTGAATTACTAAGCACACACTTTAGCATCACATTTGCAGCAATCTTGGCTGGGGTATTCAAATCCTATACTTGACATGATGACACACTATCTGCTGATTCTGCATTCTTGAAAGAGTACATGCTACATGTTGTTTTAACACCATTTCACATTACATTATTTTTGAATCTTGATTTATGGGAAGTGATTAACATAGGAATTCAAACCAGTCTATAGCTATGTAGTCAAAAGCGAACAAAGTGTGCCTAGGCACTCAGGCGAGGCGAGAGGCAGCCTGCTAGTTTTAAATGGTCTGAACCGGATTAAAGTTACTAAGCTAGTTTCAAAAACATGATGTGCAGACTGGTGCACCTTGCTGTGTTTAAGGCCAAAAACATGCCTGAAACAGCCAAAACTAGTTTCAAATGGTCTAAACTGGATTAAAGAAGGGCTGCAGTAGCCTGAACAGTCGTGTGCCTTGCTTGTCTTAGGCATGCACTTTAGTCTCCCTTTGCATCGTGTGCCTTGTGCTTTTAAGGGCCAAGGTCTATAGGATTAACATCCAAATTTGCTGAAAGTTTTATAACTGAAACATAATAAGGAAGTATGATGACCAATTGCTTGAGTCTACCTATCTTTCTGGATGTCACCCTTGTAATTTGATTATTTGAATATAGGGTATGTTATGCCTCTCATCCTTTGGTATCCTTGTTGCTTATGAGCATTCTTTTCAGTGTGTCATTATGTAACATCTTTTCAGGTGATAATATCTCTATTTTTTTGTACGTTATTTATTTATTTTTTTATGTAGGTGGTTTAGCTGGCTAGCTACTTGGAGACATAATATAACAGCATAATTGTTTGCACGGCATGTGGTAATTTTGCACAAGAATCTTTTACCTGAAGAGTTGTTGATCGGTTTACAATGGGCCATTGTAATTGTTAGGTGTTTGCTCTTTCTTCTGAAAGAGTACTCTTTGCAACTGATTCCAGATTTTGTTACAAATGTGACTGGGAATCTAAGTTACTGGGGGCTTTAGTGTAACATCCATGCTGGCAGAGAGCATGCGTGGAATCTATTTTTTGGGTAATGCCCCTGACAAGTGTACTTGCTGATGCACTCGGTGTGGTTACAGTTTCTCTAGTTGCAATTTTGGGTCTCATTGGTTTGCTCTGCATCTTGTACTCGTTCTACTTCCGAGACCACATTCTTAGTCAAAGTCAAACCCAACTCAGATACTTCAGTGGCCCGTGGGTGGTTAGAATAATTTTCATCTTATTTGCAATCTGGTGGGGTTTAGGGGAAATTTTAAGGCTAGAATTCTTGAGGCGTGAAGGTCGGGTATTACATACTCTTGATTCAAAATGGCAGGAAATCGTATGCAAATTCTACATCGTGTCAAACCTAGGATTCTCAGAACCGTGCATATTCCTAACCCTTGTTTTCCTTCTTCGTGCTTCCTTACAGAAAACCGAGTCGGGCCCATTGAGCCAGAAATGGAACTTCAGAACAATGATTTGCATTCTTTTGTGTATATTACCGATCTTTGCCCTCCAAATGACAGTTGTGTTAGTTGGACCAAGCTACGAGACGGATTTATACTTGAACAAAAGAGGCTACTTTTTCAAAACCACAACCGAGTACCCAAATGATGTGTCGCGGTGCTACTACCCTTTATTAAGTACCATATTTCTTGGTATTTTTGCAGCCCTGCTAACCCTTTACCTGTTCTGGCTTGGGAGGCGAATACTAGTTCTGGTGATCAACAAGGGTCTGAAAAAAAGGGTGTACACATTGATATTTTTTATTTCTGGTTTTTATCCTTTACGGGTTTTGTTACTCGGTTTATCTGTTCTGTTCAAGTCGGGAGATCCCGTGTTTGAAATTGTTGCATTCTTGTCTTTTCTCTCTCTTTTGTGTTGTGTCGGGGTTGGGATCTGTATACTTGTGTACTTCCCAATTGCAGACTCTTTAGCTTTGAAGAATCTGCAGGATATGGAGGCTACAAGAAGGATTATTGGGGAACATAATGACACTTTGTCACTAATTTCTAACCCTTACCCGCTTGATGATTTTATGGCAAGCAGTTCGTCAACAAAACGGGGGTCGATTTCTTTTCGCGCAATGGAACGAGACGAACAACGCGTGGATCAATCTCTGTTTGTTGAATTGAGCCTTTTTTCGCCTAGCCAACATTCAACCCCGACTGGTTCGCCTCGGCTTCATGGCTGGCCTGTCAGGGCAGGTTCATGAACCAGGATGGTGAACCAAAATATGTCAACTCATTTTTGTGGTAAAAACAGTTTGTAAAGGTCTTTAGATTTTAATAAGGATTGCTTTTTTATTTTTTTTATATTTTTTTTGTTTTTGTTTCGGTAGAACTGATCTGTATCTCATCTTGTTATACTTTTATAACCTGTACAATTTCGTTATTGCTTGCAATTCAAGTTTTTGCCTTTCTAGCCTCTGTTTGCTTGAGTCACTTGATTGACTGGCAGGTTTTGAACATTGCTTCATGAATAATAAACCTTGAAATTACTCTTTACATTATTATTAGTTTTCTTCAAAAAAATATTGCTAATATCAATATAATATCGTGTTTAGATGCCCCATTTGCGTTATTGTGTTTAGACGTCTCTCTGACTCTACTGAAAAAATGAGAATATACTAGATATGTATTTGTTTGTCGTTATCGTGTTTATTGTTTTTCTAAAGTGAATAAGCTATAAAAAAAGAATGTTAAAATAACATTATTATTATGTACTTTTGAATTAAACTAAACCTTTAAAGATTAGCTTTAGTTCAATAATTTTAGAATATACTTTTATAATTACCAATAACTATTTAATTACTAAGAAGAGAAAATGTTGATGCTTAAATCTTAATTTTCACATTAAAAGGCTTGATTTTACACCTTTTATTGAAAGGTTGTATCAATGTGTAAAGACATGAAGAATAAAAATAAAATCCAAACGTAAATGAGTTGGACTACTCACTGTTCTTAGGAATGAAAAGTTGAAGTCAAGCTGGCATACATTAATACATTAATAGATCCACGTCATCCAAACTACTATTAAATCATGAGAAATCGAATACAATTATTATATTTTAATTTTATGAAACTGAATGCAGCTTTTATATTTTTATTTTATTAAATGGTAGACACAATATATGTAATCTTTTTGAAAATAATCTTTTTAAAAATACATATTATTAATAGATACATATTGACATATTGTAGTGCTAAAACGAGTGTTTGTTATGGTCTCAAATTTTCAGCAGAGGATATAGAATTTGCTTTGTGTTGGGTCCTTTTTATGATTTTCTTAGATTAGTTGTCAAATTCGATACAAGAAGCCATTCCCCTCGTGTTTTTCGTGGACTGTAAATTCTTATATGAGGTGAGAGGAGTGGTAGATGACCTTAGATTGTAAAGATCTATTCATTGGTCGATCTGAAACTAAGAATCTTTATTATAACTGTAGTGAGACCATAAGGGCGTCGATCAAGTGATTGTAGGATGCAAATGGTGTAACAAACAACAAAATTCAAGTATTTATGATCATTGGTTTAGAGAGATGGAGATATTGACTGATATTGCTTAGACAGGCTGCAACAAACATTTTACATGACATAAAGGTTTTCATAAAAATTTAAAAAAAATCTATAGAGTTGGAGTACACCTATGTTGTATAAATCAAATTACTAGCCAATCAAAATGACTTAAGCAAGAAGTTGGAGACATCCGAAATAGAGATGCTTAGGTGGACGTGTAAGCACACAAAGTTATATCATATAAGGAATGACGTTTCAGATATAGATTAAGATTAACATGTATCATATACAATAAGAAAGGAGAGATTAATATGATTCGGGTACGTGTAAATGAGACAAATAACAATTGACACCGCATTGTATGAAGAGCGGATACCCACAAAAGATAAGAGGTGTTGTTTGAGTTAATGGTGGTGGGCGTTTGTGAAAGATGATGTTGTTCACACACATAAGTACAAAATCATGGGCATATATACATGGTACACACCGCCATGACTTCAACCATCCTACGCCTTCGAGTACATATTGAAAGTCAATTTGGTTTCGAATAGAGGTTGTCGACTACCCATTGGAGTGCGTAGGGAAAGAAAATAAAACATAAAAAAATGAATAGAACTAAACCAAAATAACCAAACACATAAAAAAGTGACAGATTTGGTTTAAGTTTTTATAAATTGATAGTTTACGTCAGTTTTAGTTTTGTCAAAAATAAAAACCAAAAAATCCATTATATGTAACACCAACATAACATATAATGTATATGTATATTGACTATGTGTGTGTTTTTCTTGATTTGCTTAAGCAAGACAACATTCAAGGGAAACATTTTTCTAAATATATAAATAATTTTTCTTTGCCCAAATTTAATATTTTGTCGTTCTTTTCTAAGCTCAAATATATATAGGGATTTATTTAAATGAGAAACAACAAATTATAGAGAAGTAAAAATAATCGTTTATATTTATAAGAAATAATAGACTAATTTTCTTTCAAGTTAATTAAAGCTTTATACTCTTTAAACTTGAAAATTGTGTTAAACGGCTAGAAACGACTAGTTTTTTGGATTTTACCCGACCGATTAACCAGTTGATCAGTTAATAGCTGGTTACCCGGTTCCTCAACGGCTATTTTCCACCCAACGCCTATCAACGACTACTTTTTTGAAACCTAAAACCGGTTAACCGGTTTGTAACCGGTCAAAAAAAAAACGGTTACTAATCGTTTTTTGCTTAGGATCTTAAAACCGATCTCTAACGGACAGGTATTGCTAGACACTAAAACCGATGGGCAAAACCGGTTTGGACACAGTTCGGGTCGGGTAACCGGTTATTTTGTACATGTCTAGTAGTGTAGGGCTGACAATTTCGGACGCGGACCCGTTAACATGACACGAAATTAACTTGTTTCGTGCTTAGCTTTAACATGTTTCATGTCCTTAAAAGGTCGACAAATTTGGACACGATATAAATCGTGTCTTAACAAATTAAAACACCTGTTAACCTGTTAGGATATGCTTAAAAACCTATTAATATTTTTTAATTATTTAATATATTAGTTATATAATATATATAAAAGACCCATTTGTGGAGTTTTTTTTTTACCAAAATGGTGTTTTGGGAAAAACTATTACTTGAAAAATATTTACTAAAATGATGTTTTTTATTTGTTTTTCATTTATTACATAAATAAATAGTTTATAAAAAACAATATTTTTGTAAATAGTTTTGTTCCTAAACGTTAATTTGGCAAAAAACTTCGTTTCATTACATTTTCCAATGTTTTTGAAACCGAACCGGACATTGAACCAATCTCTTTACTGGTCAGCAGTAGAATCAGTCAAAACAGATTTAAGAACCAAATCACGTCATAAATTATACACACATATATAGACATATAAAAAAAAAATCCAAAATCAGAAATTCGATTACAAGCTTATACTGTTGCTTTATTGATGCCGATGATTGCCAAAATCAAAATTGTCACATAGCTTTAAACTGTAGCTAAAATCCGATTACTAGGTTTACAATATTTTTACAAATAAACAGCAGCCGACCGATTACATCACCACAAAGATTACAACAACGACTAATTACATCATCAGGTCGAAACTTACCCCTAAACACCAATTTTGTTTTTTCACTTGTTTTTAGGCTTTATTTACTTTTAGTCTGAATAAACTTTTAAATATCTAACGACAAATAGACTTCGATTAATAGTGGGTTTTGAAGTCGTCCAAATTATTGCATTTCTTTATCATTAGCAGCTTCAAATCATTCACCACCACAAAGGATTCGCCCCAATTCTTCAGTTACAGCAATAATCTTTGAAACCCACATGTTCTTTTCACGCAAGATCTTCCTCCGTAAATCACATTCTCAGACAACCTTTTGATTTCCGAAATCTTTAAGACTGATTTCGTCGAAATAGTTATGGGTTCGTTGTAAAAAGCAGTTTTCAGGTACTATTCGATGCAAAAGTCGATTGCTTTTGTGTTTTTTTTGCTGTATCAGTGAATAAAGAAGCGATGTATATTGCATAAAATGTTTTTATATGCTGATAGGGAATGATTTTATAAATTGAATGTCAGGAAATTGAATTGTTTGATTTTGATCCCAGATTTAGGGTTTCTGATATGTTTTTGTATATGTGCATCATCAATTTGATTTAGTATATGCATTGGGAATACTTTGATCTTGATAATTGATATGCAAAACTGTACTTGAGTTGTCTATGGTGAGATACAAGGAGAATTATATGTTTTTTTCTTGTGGGCATCTTATGTTGGTTTGTTTTTGTGTGAAATTGGTTGAAGAGTTTTTTTTAAGATTACAATATTGTTTGCTCTTCTTCTTTGGTGTTACTTTCAAGGTGTTTAGTGATACCTTTTATGTCATCCTCTTTGTTTCTCTTATACTACTAATAAATACTTTATGTAAATGGCTAAAAATAGTGTTTTTGAGACAAGGTCTCATTGGGAGAGGCCTATGTATCTCCTAGGATAGTGGTTAGGTTGGCCCACATCTGAGACTTCACTTTAGATATTACTCGGTATGTTTGTTTGTTTATTTTTTATTCTTATTATTGTTTTTGTATGTGTTTTGGTGTGAGGATATGTAATGATCAATATTTCTGTTGTTTCATGAAATAAGAAATTGGGTGTGAGTTTTTTGGTATTCCATTCATTGCATTTGGGCATATGATCTATTATTAGTTCATGGTAGTTCCATGAGTTAATTGCAGTGAAAAATAAGAACATTTAGTTCGGACAGTAATTTGATCCTCTAAGTACCATTAATTGTCTTTTTGTTGTTAATTTTTTGTTTCAATTGAAAAACTTTGTAACTTTCAAAGCAGTTTCTTGAGTGATGTTAATCTTAAGGCATGCACTTATCTTGTTCTGCCGGCCTAAGCTGTCTTTTTGTCATTTCTTGATTAACTGCTTAAGTTTTACCGTAGAATGCAAGCTGATGTTGGATTTTAATTTGTCCTGTCACCATGAAACTTGGTGAATATAAAAGACGGGGAAGCTCTATCCGTAGGTTTGTTTCTTTTTACTCCTTTTAACTTTATGTTAAAAATTTATTGATGAAAGTTATCATGCACTTCTTCTTTGTCCATGATGCAATTTCAGAAAATCAAACGAATCTATGAAGGCTATTGTAACTATCACAGTTGGTATTGTTTTTGGCTTCTACATTGGAATATCATTTCCTGCTTTTGCACCACAGAAGGTACATATCTAAACATATATCCAACAACATATGCTTTTGAGTTTTGATAGTCCAAGTAGTCGTATTTGACCTCAAAATTATCAAGAGTTATTCACTTTCTATCGACAATGTTGATAACCAGATTGAACTCTATGTTTCTATGCAACATATTTATTGCACCAGGTTTTTTTTACCATCAAGGTTATTTGTTGGACCAAAAAGGTCCACCTTTGACTTTGAAAGTTAGAGTAGTAGCAGTTGACTTCACAATCAAATATTTTACATTGTTTAGACATTAGTGATAACTAGATTGGCTTAAATATGATATCATTCCCATTACCCTCATCACCACAGCACTTATCTCTACCTAGTACCTATATCCCAAAAGCGTCTGCATTTGACTTTTGAGAGTAGAAGTGGTTATATTTGAGTTCAAATTGTCCCATATAATTTACTTTGTGTATACAATATTGATAATTATATTGAATTGTGTATAACATATATGAATTGAATTATCATGCTAATGCTACTGATTTCATGGTTCAATTTTGATAGCTGAAATTTGTTCCTTCAATCGATACATTCCTTGGTGACATAAATTCGGGTCAATCTACACAGACAATATTAAATGTTATTTCTGTCACAAGGGACAACGTCTCAACTGAAGCTCCAAAACTTGATGATCCTTCAGAGGTAATAAAATTAACATAAGTGTTTGATTTAATGATGTTTATACTTTTTATAAGTTGGTAAAAACTAAGTTTCCTAGTCTACTTTCCAAACCACCTGTCTTTTCTTTTTCTTTATGACCATGGGAACCCCTTGGTCTCCGCAATACCCGACTTACCAGGGGGAATAGGTAGAGCGTGGTCGCAAGCAACCAGGTTTCGGTTATTATATTGGTTTTGGGTTTAGAGCTTGAAAAACCGGTTACTGGCCTTTGGCCGGTTAACCGGTCGGTTAATTTTAAAACCGGTTTTGAACCGGTTAATCTGTTTGAGCACCTCTAGGAACAGGTAAAGTGTGGCCGCAAACAAATAGTCCTAAAAGATCTCCCATCTTGTCACCTATATATTTGACATTTTAGATAACAAAAGACTGTTTGGAACAACTGGTGCATGAAAAATTGCTTTTCTTTGTGCTGAAGGAACAAAATAAACGGAACTAACTACCCTATAAACCTTATGTGTGGAATTATTGTTGCCCAAAAAATGACTATTTGATGGATAATATATGAATGCATTTTAGATGACGAAGACAATGAATTTATGGATTATAGAAATAAAAGATATTTTAGATAACATAATGACATACATTCATATATAGTTATAAGACAAAATCTGTAGATAATCTGTCAATTTTATGCAGATTTACGTCTCAACCAACCCTCGGGGCACAGAACGACTACCTCCGGCTATAATTGCTTCTGAATCTGACTTTTATCCCAGAAGATTATACGGTAGACCTAATGAGGTCAGCATATCTACAGTCAAAAGTCAACTTTCTGTTTTGGTTTAACTTTCTTGGGGACTTGTTAAAATTTCAAACATTTATATGTGTTTTGATTTGCAGGATCTAACATTAAAACCAAAGTATCTTGTAACTTTCACTGTTGGTTATAATCAGAAAGATAACATTGACCAAACAGTCAAAAAGGTCAGCTTTTTCTCCTTGTCTCCGCTACCCTGCCGCCTATTATCATTGTCACTAATGGTGTTGATCCTACAGTTTTCAGATAACTTTACAATCCTTTTGTTCCATTATGATGGGCAAACAACCGAGTGGGATGAATTTGAATGGTCAAAACGAGCCATTCATGTAAGTGTTCCCAGGCAAACAAAATGGTAAGGAAACTATATCTAATTATAACATTTAACTTGTACATTCAAGTAGAATATTTGTCTTATCATTGACTTTTTGTTGATTTCAAAGGTGGTATGCAAAAAGATTTCTGCATCCTGACATTATCGCACCATACGACTACATATTTATATGGGATGAAGATCTAGGAGTTGAGAATTTTGATGCGGAAGAGTGGGTGTCTATAAAACTTTTCTTGATTAGTCAACCTTTTACTTTGACATTTTCATGTTCTTTGAGTAAATATGTTTCAGATACATTAAACTTGTGAGGAAGCACAAATTGGAGATATCACAGCCCGGTTTGGATCCAAGTAGTATTGGTACGACTTGGCAGATGACCATGAAGCGAGACGATGTTGAAGTTCATAAGTAAGTCAACACTTTGATCATCTGATTGCCTGTTAAAACAAAAGCTTTTTGTATGTATCTGACTGTAATTAAATAATTGATGTTTTTTATGTTTGTCGCAACTTCTTAGGAAAACTGAGGAGAAACCGGGTTGGTGCAATGACCTACATCTGCCTCCATGCGCAGCGTATGCATAAATTTAATATCATACAGAATTTTTATACACTTTGACTTTTGGAGTCAAACAGGCTAATATGAAATTACAGATTATAGGTGTGATAATTTACCTTTTCCCATAACGATCACAACTATTGATGATTGCTATAGCATTATGCAAGTGTTTAACATGTGCATATTGTGTCAATGTCAAGTAAAAACAAGTATTTGGCCTTGAAAGCTTTGACAAAAGTAATGTTGCAATTTTTGCGGATTGAAGGTAGTATTAGCCAATATTTTTGACTTCTATAATTACCAATTCTGTACAGATTTGTGGAGATCATGGCTCCTGTATTTTCTCGAGAGGCTTGGCGTTGTGTGTGGCATTTAATTCAGGTTATATTGCATATGCTCTGATTAAATTATTTTATAACCTCAACTGAGATTTCAACAATTTAATGCTTTAATTGGTATAAATGTAGAATGATTTGGTTCACGGATGGGGCCTTGACTTTGCTCTTCGCAAATGTATCGAGGTGAAACATTTTCATGTCATTGTTTACCATAACTTCTGTTAAAGGTGGCCCTGTGTTATCTTTTTCGATTTTTTTTTGGGTCTATTATTTTTAATGAAATACTAGCATGTAAGATATGATAACAGTACACACACACACACATATTGTCAATGATAATCTTTTCTTTTTTAAAAATAAAAGAGTAATTTAGGAGATTTTTGCACTAAGATCACACTTTGTCACAAATTTGGTGTATTTCCTTGTAAGCAAACAACCTCTTCATAAGAAAATGGGTTGAAACAGCCACTTCAGAATTTCATTGTTGCTTGTTTTCAAGAAACCTCAAGATGCTTATAAGAGAATGCCCTTTTCATATTCAATAACATAGCCTGCATACGAAAGAATCGGAGTTGTAGATGCACAATGGATCGTTCATCAAGGTGTACGTACAATTGGAAACCAGGTAATACACATAATTCCTGAGTTCCCCCTCCCCCTGTCTAACCAGGGGGAGGGGGTTGGTCAATCGTGCTCTAATCTTTCTTGGTTTGGTGACAGGGCGAGGAAGAGACTCCTGGGAAAGGGGTATGACATGAATCTCTCTCTCTGGTTTTTTTTTTTTGATTTTAAAAAGTGTTTTACTTTATTCGTGGTCGGATATTTTTTCGACAGGTGAGAGAGAGGTGCAAAAATGAGTGGAAAATGTTTCAAGATCGTGTGTCAAATGCAGAAAAAGATTATTACAAGTCAGTTGGCTTTGGATCTGCGGATCATGAAGCCAATTGGGTGACACCCGACAGAATTCAATAGATTTTTAGTATGTTTACTTGTTAGAGGTCGGATGGTATATGATGTTAGAGGCAGATTTTTTAGTGGGTGTTTGGGATTGCTTTTTTAACTCAAAAAACACGAGTTAGATGAACATTAAAAAATTATAAGAATTGAATAATGTATTATATATTAGAAAATCCTTTAGATTAGACATGTTTTCTTAAATTTTAGTCATATCAACAAAAACGGTCATTTGTAAAATGCAAAACACAATCAATATATTATACAAATGGTTAAAGGTCAACTAAATAGTCTTTTTATCATAAAAAGTTTAAGAATGATTATTGACCATTATATCATGAGATCAAATTTAAGAGAAAATTCAAAATTTTAAAGAGGAAAGTACCACTTTTCCCCTACAATTTTTAAACGTTTATAATTTTTGCATATCATATTATTATTTTTAAATATATCATAAAAACGAGTATTTTTTATCTTTGTATAATATTGCTATAAAAAATAAAATTTTTGCAATTCATTGTGTCTAATTATCGTAATTGTGTTTAATGATCGTCACTGTCTTTCGTAAACGTTTTTGTATATAATTATTATTTTTTGTGTTTTTCTTACATGTAATTGTTTGTTTTACAGATGATTATGTCTTGTTAAAGATTATTATGTTATTCATACTCGTTAATCCTTACTTGACATTATGTATTCATCAATATCATTGTGTTTTAAATTATTCAGAAAAACACAACATTGAGCAGGAAAACACAAAAGACACAATAACATGTACAAAAGACACAATGACATGTACAAAAGTGAAAAAGTTTTTTTTATAGCAATACTATATTAATTTTGAAGATAAAAAAATGCTCGTTTTTATGATATATATTTTTTTTTCAAAAAATAAATTTTATGATATACAATTTAGACGTCCTATAAACCTTTTTCTTTTCTATGTTTTTAATAGGTAACTTTGTAGAATAGTAACCAAGTTTTTCAACTGTTTCAGTTGAGTCATCAAAATATTTTTTTTCTCTTTAAAGCACACTTAACTTTCACGAATTGTTCCAATCATGTGTAATTTTTTTGTAAATATTTAAATTTTTTGAAATTAATCGAAGCAAATGAAACATACATAAGTTTCCCATGAAGAAGGTAGATTATCCAACAATTTATCATTCTGCTCTTCTAATGAAACCCACCATCAAGGTGCCAAACCTTCCCGTTGATGATATAAACAGTGAAATCAAATCCAAAGGTTAATCGTACTCTGACAATTTTACGTAAGGCAGAGTTTGGTTCGCTCGAGTTGATTTTTAACCGTAGTTCAAAATCAGGTTGAATTTTTTCTGACTGAATTTTTTATACCTCAAATGAGTATTCTTACAGTATGAAACTATATGTGAATATGTGATGGTAATGGTCAATGATAGAAAAAATGTTGTCTTGCATATATGACACAAACAATTTAATTATTATGATAAATGTGTGTAATAGTTAGTGATAGTGATCATTGAATGCAATAATTACTTATTAACTATTAATTTATATTGATTTATATACGTACACAAAAATAATCATCTACAATATGTTTGCTGCGTCTTAATGATCCCGATCAACATTGACTCGTCTTTTACACGTCTGGAAACTTTCTGACTCACTAAGATGACGTACAAATATGATCGTTGCTTTCAATGCAATAACAAACAATATATTATCCTTGTATGAATTTGACGATGATGAAGATGATGATGTTAACAAAGCCATATTTTTGAAATTTGTGTAGTAGTAGAGAGGAGATTTTTTAGATGAATAATGATTGAAATTGTTTACATGTGTGTATCTGTGTAGACATATACTACCTTTACACATTGTAACCCTTTGAATGTAAACATAAGCAAAAGCTATATTTGTTACGACTCCAACTCCGTCAATTAAAAACGGAAAAAAAAGAAGCAAAAACACTAAAAAAAGGGGAAAAAAACGTAAAATAGGGGTATATTTGAAACTAGGGTAAATTAAGTATAATAATTTTTTTTAAAGCAAGGGTAAAAGTTAGGGGTGTAAACGAGCCGAGCCGAGCCGATCCCGAGCTCGTTAAGGCTCGAGCTCGGCTCGTTTAGATAAACTCGGGCTCGGGCTCGGCTCGTTAAGAGCTTTATTTACTAGGCTCGAGCTCGGCTCGTTAGAAAATTTTTAGGCTCGAGCTCGGCTCGTTTAGATTTTTATTTATTTACTTTAATTACTAATTTAATTATATTTATAATTATATTTTCTAAATTTAACATAATATATTTTATTTAAATATATTTATCATAATTTTACATATAAAAATAATTAATTTTATAAATAAACACTTAATATAATAAATAAAAATGATACATTCAGAAAGCTTGTTAAGGGTCGCGAGCCGGCTCGAGCTCGATATGTAAAGCTCGAGCTCGGGCTCGTTAAGGCTCGGCTCGTTCGAGCTTTTTACCGATCCGATCCCGAGTATTTCACGAGCTGCCTTGATTCGTTTACACCCCTAGGTAAAACAATAATTCCTTATTTCATTTTAATTAAAATGGGTATATTTGAAACTTTTAGAATTAGAGGAGGGGATAAATGTAATTAAAAATTTTGAATTGGGTATATATGTAGTAGATGAAATTTATAGGGAGGTATATGTAATTAAAATTTTGGAATGGATATATATGTAATAAATGAAATTTATAGGAGATTATTTGAACATTTGTTATATAAATAAAAAATATTGAGAAAAAAAACCGGTTTTACTTCAACCGGTTATAAACCGGTTTGTGCTCCAAAATATGAAACCGGTCTTGAACCACCGGTTCTTTCTATACCCTAAAACCAGTTTAAAAACCGGTCCGTTCTAGAAACCGATTCGGTTCGGTTAACGAGTTAATTTGTGCATGTCTAATATATGTATGTGTGTGTTATAATTCATTATTTCTTACCCAAACTATTCGTTGATTTCAACGTCTCATTCCTTGTTTATTGTTGTCTCTTGCTTGTAATATCCAATGAAGAGGAGCTATAACACCCGATACAAGAAAAGGAGTGGTGTGGTGGGCGAGATAATATGACAAGTACGCGTTATCACGTCCCAATACACACAGTCTAACTAACCACATGAATTAATTATCTTTTAATACAATATTCTTATGATTTTATAGTCTTAGAATCATTATGAAATACTGAAACACCTACACATTCATATTTGATAAAATCATAAAATTTGAAATATTTAGCACGCATGAATTTAGGGGTGTAAACGAATCAAGCCGGCTCGTGAAATATTCGAGATCAAAAGCTCAAACAAGCCGAGCCTAAACGAGCACGAGCTCGAGCCCAAAAATATGGCTTGTTTATTTATCGAGCGCGACCTTTACATATCGAGCTTGAGCTGGCTCGCGAGCCTAACGAGCTTTTTATTTATATAACTTTTTTTTATTATATTAAGTGTATATTTATAAAATTATGATAAATATATTTAAATCATATATTTTATGTTAAATTTGGAAAGTATAATTATAAAAAAATAATAAATTAGTAATAAAAATATATAAATTAAATAATTAAAAACTAAACGAGCCAAGCCGAGCTCGGGCCCTAAAAGTTTCTAATGATCCGAGCTTGAGCCTTGAAAATAAAACTCTTAACGAGCCAAGCTCGAGCCTTAACGAGCTCGGGATCGGCTCGGCTCGTTTATAGGGGTGTAAGCGAATCAAGCCGACTCATGAAATACTCGAGATCGTATCGGTAAAAAGCTCGAACGAGCCGAGCCTAAACGAGCCCGAGCTGGAGCCCAAATATGACTTGTTTAGTTATCGAGCCCAAGCTAGAGCTGGCTCGCGAGCCTAAACAAGCTTTTTATTAATATAACTTTTATTTGTTATATTAAGTGTATATTTATAAAATAATATATAAAATTACGATAAATATATTTAAATCTTATATTTTATATTAAATTTGGAAAGTAAAATTGTAAATATATATTAAATAGTAATTAAAGTAAATAGATTAAATATAAAAATATAAACAAGCTATCCGAGGTCGAGCCTAAAAAAATTTTCAAACGCGCCGAGTTCAGCCTTGAAAATAAAATTCTTAAAGAGCCGAGCTCGAGCCCTATTTTGTCAAAACGAGCCGAGCTCGAGCCTTCACGAGCTCAGGATCGGCTCGGCTCGTTTACACCCCTATACACATACACACACTAATACACATATATTATATATGTGTATATATATAGGGATGCATTCAAATGAAAATCAATAAGTTTAGTAAAAAATAAAAAGAACCATTTATAGCTATACATGATTTAAGAGATATAAAATTAAATTTTTTAAAAGTAAGGAGGTAATACTTTTCAAATCTTTCTATCCTGGATGAATAGTTGGAAAGTAGATGTTTTGTGAGAGAATTTAAATGTTGCATCTATTTAACCCAAGAAGAAATAATCAAGAAACTACATGTCATTGATCACAACATAAAAATTTATCCAACAAACATTCAGATGAGTTGAAGTTATAGTAATTGTAACTCATCCAAGAATCACGCTTTATGATGGTAGTTGCAGCAATAGAGCTGTATAATCACACACAAATGTTTATTCTCCGTCACACAAACTATTGCGATTTACGAAGCAGGTTTTATAAAAATGGTTCATTTCTTAAAAATCACACATACCATATATCTTATAGCATACCTGCATATGGATGCAGTTCAGTTTTATATGCATTCGGTTCATCAGGAGGTTCCCCACTTGCAGGACTTGAGAAATCAATTGCTGTTTGATTAATAACTGGAAATATGCTTGAGATAGGTATCAAACATAACCCTTTACTTCTTAAGTCTTGTTTTAAATTCTGCACAAATAATTTTTTATTCATTTTTTTTTTTGTAATTTAGTATATGAATAGTAAGTTTGAAACTAAATTTATGCACAAGAAGATTTAAATTAAAGAAATTGGGAATTTTACCTGCTGCTTTGGCTCTAATAGAGTTTCTTGTTTTGTGAATGGAGTAATAAGAACCTGTTTATAGAATTAAAACATATGAGATATTAAAGTAATACACGCAAGTAAGTGTGTGCCCACATATAACTCTAGGGAATTTTCTATCATATCAGTGAGATACAATCGCGATTATATAGTGCGAGGTTGGATATTTTCCAGTAGACTAATGTTTATGATAACATATATTTGAGTCACATAGACTAATGTTTATGATAACATATATTTGAGTCACATAGAAATGACACAAGTTTCGCTCAGCTTATAAAAGCGTCTAACAATTAGTAAACAAGCATACCTAGTAAAATCTCACCACTTAGTAGGGTTTGGGGGTGGGACGAATGCAAGCCTTATTCCTCTCCCAATTGGGATAAAGAGATTGCTTCTTAGGAGATCCCACAAAATGCATGGATCTCACCAACTAAAATAACGATTGTAAATAAGGTGATATGAAATCATATGCTAATAGGTCATTTTAATTGAAATTTTGGTGAAATAGAAATGCTGGAATAACGTGTGAATCCCAGAATGGAGCTCTGTTGTCAAAAGCACACAATGCGAGTGCTTAGGCAGTTAGGCGCCCTATGCAGCCTTGTCTTCTCGTTTCAAAAGCCTTGTCATGCGCTGTTACAAGTGATACTATCATGAATTCTAAAAAGAAGCCTGAAGTGTTACATGAGTATTCTAGAAGGGGCAAAGGTGGAAATTATAACACTTCAGGCTTTGCCCCTTCTAGAATACACATGTAACACTTCAGGCTTCTTTTTATAATTCATGATAGTATCACTTGAAACATGCGCATTTTTGGGCAAAGTTCCTATCAAATTCTAGTCAAAATCATTTGAACAGATCTGAAACAATTACACTAGCACTAAACTAGCCTGGAATCAACCTAAACTAGCCCAAAACAAGTCTAAAATCAATAAAAATGGTATTTTTTTCAAATGCGCTGGCCCTTAATTGCTTCTTAAGCACCTTGCAACTACGCCCAAGGCTCACCCTTTGCGCCTTGCGACTCCGATAGCTATTGAATGAAATTTGCTGCAAATTTAGGAAATGGAGTAATACCTTATAAACACAAGTAACGAAATAGGGCAGGTGACAGGTAAAAATAAGTGATATTTGTTTCAAATAAAATGTCATAAGGGTGGGATTGTAAAAATTTTGTCCAGAGCCTTTTAAATTACTTATAAATACTTTGTGTTAAATATCATTTCAATAATAATATAATTCTCTCACTACAATGATTCACGAGGTTTCATGCCTTGAGAAGAAACTATACTGGCGTTCACGAAAAAGAACTAGTCACAGCTAAGTGCACACACACAAACAAGCACATGTAAATACATATATCATTATGCTATTTGATGGCTGGTTGGTGATCGATATGATATACTTACTTTGACTTTCTCATGTAGGAAGTCGATGTACCAACAGGTTTCTAGCAATACTGATGCTGTATCAACCTGTTACGTACAAAAGGAGCATATCATATTAGAATTGTCAGCATAAAACGTTTCCCATTTCAGGAAGATAATATTTGCTTTTCTCTTCAAGGAATTAATATGGAAAACAACAAAATTAGAGTACAAAGTAACTATGAGTTCCACAACAATGAGCATATATGCATTTGATATATCTGAAGTTTAGCTTGTGTTCAACGACATTCTTTATAAGATAATTATAAACAATCAAAGTAAATTCTAGAAGTTTCAATACATTAATCGCCATCATTATTGTCAATCAGAAAAGTAGCGTAAGGTAGATATAGGATTTAATGGATTCCTCTCTAAGATTGGTTTTCATATGATACCCCACACACAAACGCGCGCGCGTGTGTATTTTAAGTTTTGTGGGCCTTTAGGGTAACTCGTAACTGGCCATAAGCCCCAACCCATTTAGTTACTCTTTATATATATATATATATGGGAGGGTTCAAAAGAAAACTCATCACTTTGAAGAAAACTAAAAAAACTCCTACTAACCAATGAATTTTTAAAAAAAAATTTTCATGAATTTTTTATTATTAGCTTAGAAATGTTATAAACAAAAAAAATAAATAAAAATATGCATGTAGATCACGAAGTTACGTATATGTAACCTATAAAGTTACATATATGTAACTCATGTATGTAGTGTACAAGCTAAATATATGTCATCAATGAGTTACATATATTTTTTTATATTTTTCTTTTTGTTAACAAATCTAACCTTATAATAAAACAAAATGTAAAACAAAAAAACGAAAAACGAAATTGATTGATAATAATTGTGATTAGTTTTCTAAGTTTTCTCCAAAATGAAGGTTTTCATTGGAACTCCCCTATATATATATATATATATATATATATATATATATATATATATATATATATATAGGAGAGGGTTCAAAAGAAAACTCGTTACTTTGGAGAAAACCAAGAAAACTCCTACTAACCAATCAATTTTTAAAAAAAAAAATTTCATGATTTTTTATTATTAGCTTAGAAATGTTATAAACAAAAAAAAAATTAATAAAAATATGTAAATCACGAAATTACGTATATGTAACTATTAGACTAAGTTTAATATTAAGTTATATTAGAGGGACTAGAATGTAACATGATCTTTATATATACTCATGTAATTAATAATAATCAATATACAATTCTGATCTACCAAGCTTAACTTGGTATCAGAGCCACAACCATCGTTAACCCTAAATTGCCGACACCACAAAAATTTCCAATCGTCTCATCCTTCCGATCGCTATCACCACAAATCAATCGCTTCAATCATTCCAATCAACAAACCGTGTCATTCCGTCTACTGGGCAATCATCATCAACGATCGATCGTCATCAATTTTTGTTCGATTACGGCTGGTCTTCTTCGCTTACAGGTTCCTTCAATGGCTAACCTGATTGCGTTTTCTCAATCAGAAAAGACCATACACAATTCACACAAGTTTGGATTCACACTCTCTCCAACCAATTATGGATACTGGAAAACGATGATTCAACCATTCTTGATCACAAATAACCTGTTCGGCTACATTGATGGCACAATTCCCATCCCCTCTCCTACTATTCCTGTCTCATCTTATGTGAAAGACAAAGAAGATACACATACCCAACACTTTCAACCGAATCCACAGCATGCAATCTGGGTCTCAAATGACGCCCACATTCGTATGCTTCTGTTATCCACAATATCTGAAAGTTCTTTCCAACATGTTCAAGGCTCAACATCCCAGGATCTCTGGTTGTCTCTGGAACGTGCATATGCACCTCACACGGCATCGAGAGAATACACCTTGAAGACTCAACTCTTGCGAATTGAGATGAAACCTGATGAATCTTCCTCTGCCTATTTGACCCGTGCTCAAGAATACGCAACTGCTCTTGCAAATATAGGCGAACCAATGAAAGAAAAAGATATTGTGATGCTGGTAATTTCTGGACTTCATGAAGAATATAATGGCCTGAAGACAATAGCCCTTACCAGACAACTACAGTTTAATGAACTCCATGCCCTATTTGCTGATCATGACTACATGCTGCACAAAACCTCAGCTCCCATTCCACCAACACAAGCCTTCACTACAGCTCGCGAATCTGGTGCTCACACAACTCCAGGAATAACCTCTTCAGTCTCTCAATCTGATGCAGTTAAAGCTGTTCAACAACTGGCTGCTCAACTTGGGTTACAACTGCAACTACCCTCGTCTGCAGCTCCACAAGCTAACTTCACACATCGGAACAACCGCAATCAGAACAGTAGGCAATCATCAAATCGTGAACGTGGCAATTCCAACAACTTCAACAATCGCAACAACATCTGAGGTTCTCGCAATCAATTCAGCTGGGCTTCCAATCAAAATACTGTGTATGGCACGTGCAACAGGTGTGGCATTGGTCACATACCATCTCAATGCCCCAACAGAGATCCCTCTACTTTGCGCCTTGGTCAGCCATCTTCTGCCACCCACTCAGCATTCAACACTTGGCTCTCTGACACCGGCTCCAGCCATCATGTGGCACCGCATCTTTCCAGCCTCGATACTTCTGAACCCTACTTTGGTGGTGACAACCTCCATGTTGGAGACGGTAAAGGTCTTCCTATCTTACACATAGGTTCTTCTCGTTTCTCTTCACCTTCTAACACCTTTAATCTCACCAATATTCTTCATGTCCCACAAATCAAACAAAATCTTCTTTCTGTTCAACGTTTCTGTCTTGATAATAATGTTTATTTTGAATTTCATGCTCATTATTTTGCTGTGAAGGACAAAGCTACTCACAGTACTCTCCTCACGGGCCCAAGTAATGGTGGTCTCTACACTCTCAAGCTCCCTCAGTTCTCTCCACTTCCGAAAGTCGCCTTCTCTGCCGTTCGTGCTTCTGCTTCCACTTGGCATCAACGGCTGGGACATCCTCATCCACAACTTTTGAAGTCAATGCTATCTCTTTTTCATTTACCTTTACAAAACAATGTTTCTAGTACATCTTGTGATTCTTGTTTGATTGGCAAATCTTCCAAATTGCATTTATTACAGTCTTCTTATAAAAGTTCTAATTTTTTGGATCTTATATTTTGTGATGTGTGGGGCCCAGCCCCTATTCCCTCTTTTGAGGGCCACCATTATTTCTTGCTGTGTGTAGATCATTTTTCCAAGTTTATGTGGATTTTTCCTTTCAAACGCAAGCATGACATTCTTGATTTATTCAAACAATTTATCCTAATGGTTGAAAGACAATTTAACACCAAAATCAAGTTTGTCCAAAGTGATTGGGGTGGGGAATTTCGTAGCTTATCCACCCATCTTTCTACCTTAGGCATCATACACGTCTCTCGTGTCCACACACCAGCGAACAAAACGGTATTGTGGAACGCCGCCACCGCCATGTTGTGGAAACCGGGCTTACTTTGTTAGCTCATTCTCATGTTCCTCAACACTTTTGGCATTTTGCATTTGAAACTGCAGTTTATCTTATCAATAGAATGCCATCTCGTACCAATTCATCTATCTCACCATTCAAACACATTTTCCACCATCCACCCGACTACTCGTTTTTGCGGGTGTTTGGTTCCCAATGTTTTCCTTACGTTCGTCCATACAACAAACACAAAATGGATTTTAGGTCAACCTCATGTGTCTTTTTGGGTTACAGCTCCTCTCATCATGGCTATCGATGTCTTGATCCACAAACTGACCGCATATACATTGCCCGCCATGTTCGTTTTAATGAACATCACTTTCCCTTCATCAAACCTCCTACTTCAACCTCCTCTCCTCCACCCACTGACACTTATGTTTCCTCCTACCCTAATCCTTCACCACTGCCTATTCCCAATTCAGTCTTTTCTCCTTGTCCCACCCCTCCCCTCCTTCACACTTATTCCAGGCGCAACAAAACTGCCACCATCTCATCCTCCATACCCACTGTCCCACCCGATCCACCTACAGCCTCGAACCCACCTGTTACTCCTACAGTTAACACTGTTCCAACATCAGACAGACCTGTCCCTCCAGTTCCTCTCCCACCACCATCTAGATCCCGCCCTCCCAATCTTCGCCCACACCCCAAAATCACCAAACCTTTCAATGCAACCTCCTTTCTTTCCACACCCAACCCTCCAGATTCGGAGCCTCATACTTTCACCGCTGCCAACTCTCATCCAAAATGGAGACAAGCCATGGCTGATGAATATTCAGCTTTAATGCGGAATGGCACCTGGTCCCTCAAACTCTAATGTTATTGATTGCAAGTGGGTTTACAAACTCAAACGCGACCAAACTGGAGCCATCTCTCGTTATAAAGCTCGTTTGGTCGCCAAAGGCTTTAGACAACAACTGGGTATTGACTACCAGGAAACATTTAGCCCAGTTGTTAAGTCCACCACCATCCGGGTTCTCCTGTCCCTAGCCGTGACTCAACAATGGCCTTTAAGACAACTTGATGTTCAAAATGCCTTCCTACATGGCGACCTAAAAGAGACCGTCTACTTACAGCAGCCCCCTGGTTTTGTTGATCCACATCGACCTGATCATGTCTGTCTCTTGCATAAATCCCTTTATGGCCTCAAGCAAGCACCCAGGGCTTGGTTTCAACGCCTGTCCACTGCACTCTACAGCCTCGGGTTTCGAGGATCCAAGACTGATTCCTCACTTTTCATTTATTCCTCAGGGGACACACTTCTGTACCTCCTGGTGTAGTTGATGACATCATTGTGACCGGTAATAATCCCACAGCCATCAATCAGGTGGTCACCAACCTTGGCAGGTCCTTTGCGGTTCAAGATATGGGCCGCCTATCCTACTTCTTAGGCGTTGAAATCATCTACAAAAACAAAGATTTACTGTTGTCTCAACAAAAATACATTCTTGATCTTCTGCAACGGGCTGGACTTTCCAATGCCAATCCCGTTGACTCTCCCATTTCCACCTCTGCTAACCTGGCTCTGGGTGATAGCTCTCCATGTGCAGATCCGGTTAAATATCGCCAAATTGTCGGTGCTTTACAATATGTCACCCTATCTCGTCCAGACATTACCTTTGCAGTCAACAAGGTATGCCAATTCATGCACTCTCCTACTGACAATCATTGGGCTGCTGTTAAGCGTATTTTGCGGTACTTGAAGGGTACAACCACCCATGGTCTACTACTTAAACATGCGTCCGAGGCTGTTCTTCATGCTTATACGGATGCTTCCTTACCCACCTTGACAGCCTTCTCTGATGCTGATTGGGCTGGTTGCCCCGATGACCGTCGATCCACCGGGGGATATGCTATCTATCTTGGTTCCAATCTTGTGTCCTGGTCTGCCCGGAAACAAAAGACTGTCTCAAGGTCATCTACTGAATCTGAGTATAAGGCGTTAGCAGATACGGTTGCTGAGTTAACATGGTTACAAACTCTTATGACTGAGTTGCGTGCTCCGGTTTCAACTCCCACATTATGGTGTGATAACCTTGGTGCAACTTACCTGTCTGCGAACCCTGTCTTTCATGCTCGCACAAAGCATGTTGAAGTGGATTTCCACTTTGTTCGAGAACAAGTAGCTCAAGGAAAGCTGGTAGTAAAGTTTATTTCTACAGCAGATCAGATTGCAGATGTCTTCACAAAGGCTCTCCCAACTCAAAGATTTATGTTCTTACGTTCCAAGCTAATGGTTGCCTCCCGGCATTAGCTTGCGGGGGAATATTAGACTAAGTTTAATATTAAGTTATATTAGAGGGACTAGAATGTAACATGATCTTTATATATACTCATGTAATTAATAATAATCAATATACAATTATGATCTACCAAGCTTAACTGTAACCAATAAAGTTACGGTAATATAACTCATATATGTAGTTTACAAGTTACGTATTTGTAATCAATGAGTTACATATATATAATAACATGAATTACATATATTTTTTATTTTTTTTCTTTTTGTTAACAAATATAATCTTATAATAAAACAAAATGTAAAATCAAAAACGAAAAACGAAATTGATTAATAACAATTGTGATTAGTTTTCTAGGATTTCTCAAATATGAACGTAATATTTAAAGGAAGGGGAGTAGGGGCAGACCAAGGTTGACATAGGAATATAGGATTAGCAAATTCGATATGATTTGCTAGAGTTGCACCTCTCTAAGGACATGATCGGTGATAGGAGTTCTGGAGGCATAAACAAAGGTATGAGATTTTTAAGGTTTTTGAGGATAAAGGTTAGTTAGTTGTAGTTTTAAATATGACCTTAGTGTTAGGTGTACCTTGGTTCAAATGTAACGCTTATTTGATATGTACCCTACCTGCTAAGACTACGCGATGTAGTTAGGCATGTTACGCTTTGTTTGCCTTCTTCTGTTTTCCTGCCTTATACTCTCCTGTTTTAGTTGATGCTATGATGTGTTTTACTACATGTGTTACATGGTTCGTTTTTATGTTTATTTTTATGCTTGTGCGTATGAAAAGATATATACAAAAAATGTCTTATATGAGCCAAGTGTCTCTACAGAAGCAACATCTATATTCCATTGGGATAGAGGTAAGGTTTGCCTTCGTCCCATACTCTCGAGACCCTACTGATTAGTGAGACTTTACTGGGTATGCTTGTTTATTTGTTTGCTTAGTTATAATATCTAAGCACCTTGAGTAATAAAAAAAACCCTAGTTGGTGTCATGTACTTTCTCTTTGCTCTGTGTGATATCCGTTTTGTATGCGTTTTTTTTTGTTGCGTGTCACTTTGTGTCTAGCAAGTGGTACCAGAGCTTAGGCTCTTTGGATTGTACTTGGTTACACACGATCCAAATTGTCAAAATGATTACGTAGAATAGAGGTTGGAGGATCACGATTAGGATTTTGGTTTTTAGAAACCCTTGAATCATCATCACCACCGTATGTTTGTTAATAGGATTAGGGTTCCACCCCATGCCGTTGCCAATACCTCCACCGTTTACCGCCATCGGTATAGGTTATCACCTAGAAATGTCATCTACAATTGTTGTTTAGATGAGATCAGGAGAGACTCGTTCTTGTTTTCTGATCAGGTTTTCGATTGGATTGTTTGATTAGGGTTTTCATTCTCGGGATTCGGTTTTGCTTTGATTTGTGGTTAGGTTGTTGATTCGAGTTTGGGTGTGTTGATTCCAGAGTCCAAACTGGGTGAAGTTTTTCTTTTGTGTCATATGTTTTTATCATGATTATCAACCTTGATAGAGTAATCGGTTCTGTACAGTGTTTTGGTTCAGATTTGCCTGCTAGGTTATCCCAGGAGCAGATCGATTTACTTAATAGTGTTCAAAAGAATAGCCATCAAATTCAGGCTTGTGCCATTGTTTTGCCGGTTTACTGTTTTGATTAGTTCCTTTTGTCTGCTATTGCTATGACTAAAGACATTTGCTATTGCTATGACTAAATACGAGAGAGTTCAAATTGATAAGTTCAACTGTTCTGATTCGGGTTAGTGGAAGATGCAAGTAAAAACATTGTTATGTCAAAAGGATTTGGATATGGTTTTGGCACATTAAAGACCCGAGAAAGTTGAAAAAGCTAACTGAGTATAGAAAGATAAAAACCTAGGGCAGTTATTACAATGGCTTTGACAAGAGATGTGGCATTTAACATATGAAACCACGACTTATGGTATGATGTTAGTCTTGTCAAATATGTATCAGAAGCCATCAAGTCACTCAGTTGTCAACAGTGTTCTAATGGAGGTATTTATGATAATGACGAAGGAACAGAGCTCTAGTTCACATTAATAGTTTGGATTCAATTTTGTCCAGGTTAAAATATGTTGGAATTATTTGATAACAAAACTCAAGCTGCACTATTGCTAGCTTCATTGCCTGATAGATGGTCCAACACGATATCTATTGTTACTAGTTCCGTGGGACTAGTGGTATGAACTTTGAAGGTGATTAGACACTTAGTTCTTGGCAAGGATATCAGACGCAAGATTCAAGGTTGATCATCTTGAGCTGATTTGTTAAATGTGAGAAAAGGTAGAAGGAAAAGTAGGGATAGTTTGAGTAGAGGTAGGAGTTTGTATAGAACTCAAAAGAATGTCACTTGCTAGGGTTGTAACTGTTAATTGATAGACTCTCTTGCCCATTCTCATTCACAAAACCAGAATAAACAAACAAACAAAACCAGAATAAATATACAATACAAATCTATAAACTAGAAAACTAAATCTCCTAAAGAAAAGGTAGGATATATACAATAAATTACATATATTAAAATATATACAAAAGATATATATGCACCGCAATCATAGCAGAATGAATGCAGAGACTGGACCGAAAGCGTTCAAACAGTTGTCTGGGCAGCCCTTTGGTAAAGATGTCAGCGTATTGATAATCAGCTTGTACATGCAAGACTCGAATAGATCCCATCCGCACTTTTTCTCGTACCAAATGTATGTCTATATCGATGTGTTTAGTATGCTGATCTTGCACTGGATTAAGAGATAAGTAGACTGCAGAGATGTTGTCGCAGGAAACAACCATGGCTTGGTGTAAAGGTGAATGCAGTTCGAGGAGTAGATTTCGAAGCCAACTGGATTAAGCAACTGCATGAGCAACCCCACGATATTCCGCTTCAGCACTTGATCGGGAAATAGTTGGTTGCCGTTTGGAGGACCAAGAGACAATGTTGTCTCCCAAAAATACACAATATCTAGTTCACATTAAAGTGGATCTCTTGGATGGAGAGATGGTGAGACAATGGTCCAACGTGCCTTTGATGTACCGGAGAAGGCGTTTCATGAAATTGAAATGAGGTTCTCTAGGGGAATGCATAAATAAACATAGCTGCTGTAAAACATAGGAGATGTCCGGCCTGGTGAAGGTTAATTTTACAAACGTGAAGCCTAAAGCCACATAGATGTTAGCTAAACAAGTTTGAAGGTTTAAACCAGTTAGGTTATTTGGTGTATTAGACAATTAATGTTAGGTCATACAAAAGATTTTTAGATTAGATTATATGGAAGGTCTCAGGGCCCTGTTTGCGGTGCACACATATAATGTATATATGTGTCGCCCCTTAAGGGACAAAAGTAAAATTGCACTAATTTTAACGTTATTTTACTTTGGGTTGGTTGGTTAATCAGGCATCATGAGCCAAAGGTCTCATTAGAAGCAGCCTCTATATTCCTATGAGGTAGAGGTAAGGCTGTCTACATCTTACCCTCCTCAGACCCTACCTTAGCTTTGCTAATGGTGGGATTTATTGAGTACGATGATGATGATATATGGAAGGTCTCATTTATGTGAGATCATACGAAAAGGTCTTTTCTACTCTTTATTTATACTCACTTATGAAAACGCATTATCAATGCTAGCTCATATATTAGGTTTAACTTGGCATCAGAGCTAGCTCTCAACTACAACAAGAAACCCTAGGTGGGGCACCCAGTTGCCACCGTCAACCAACCCACCAACACCACTGCTAACACCACTATCATGATTCATGACCATCTTCATCTTTCTTCTCCTTCTAACATAGTCGAAATCCACAACCACAAGAACACAACATCACCATCACACCATCAACACCCAATTGCCGGTCACATCACCACTGCTAGTGTTGTCACACTACTAACATCAATAATCGCATGGATAAGCTCGCACTAACTCGTCAACTTATGATCCAATTCAATATATTTAATGAGCGGTATCAGGAAGGAATCGGAATGCAATAATATCGATTCAAACATAAGAAAAGGTCTTAATTGATTTAAACATCGTACCAACCCACTACCATCGGGCGTTCACCATCACCATCGCACCAACACCACTGTTTGTCTCTGTCACATACCATAATTGCATAACTGCAAACTGGTCTTTTCATCATAACACAACAGTGTTCTTGCACGGTTAGGGTTTTTGCAAGAACAAAACTGCTTCTTTGGAATCCTAGCCACCATAGTACATCATGACACTCTCCATCTCCGCTTTTATACAACAGCGACTCTGTCACCACAAGTGTGTAATTTTCTAGATAAAGCTTGCAAGTTTTGGGTGGTAGAAAGTTGCCCACGAAAGCTCTATGGTGAGATAATCTAGGCACTACGTACTTATCAACATATCATGTATTTCATGATCAGATTGTCGATGTGTTCACTGAGACTCTATCTTCACAACAGTTTCTACTCTTATGATCCATGTCACTCCCTGACCTTAGCTTGATGGAGAATGTTAGACACTTAATGTTAGGTCATACAAAAGGTTTTTTGTTAGATCATATGAAATGTTTCATTTATGTTAGATCAAATGAAAGGTCTCTTGTACTCTATTTATACTCATTTATGAAAACATTCAAAACACATTATAAATACAAGCTCATATATTGGGTTTAACTTGGTTACAGTAGGAGCACAAGAAATGTTTCGGGTACAGTACCAAAAAGTAATTATGTTGTGAGACGTCGAACCAGAGTCTTATTGGTCATGGTCATTGGTCGAACCAGATTCAAGAACCGTGCGACATAATAAATATATAAAAAATTTCAAAAAAATTATAGAATTATAAACATATTAAAACAAACATAATTAATGTTCAAATAAGCATAATCATGTTTAAAAAAATACATGGTTTGGTTTTAACGTTTTATTCTTTAGATTTTAGTTAAAAAAATAAATAAATAAAGAATAAATCCAGACCGATTAGTGAACCAGTTCCCAGTCCGACCGGTTGAACCGTTCAAAGGCAGTGCGCGTGACTTATTTGGGATAGTCCTTGGTTGAGAAAGAGGATGGGCCAACGATGGTTACAATCACGACTAAATCAATGATGACTGATGTGTTAGAGCTCACGAGAGCTTCAACAGGTCTTTGTGTCACTTACTTTTTGTTTGTTATGGTTGATATTCATTTTATGCATATGTTTTGTTTCCGCTGCATGCCACTTTGTGCCTAACAATGTATGCACACATGTATTTATGTATGACTGCATGTATGCACACCCACACGCCAAAATGCATGCATGTATGCCATTTCAAAGTGTTGAATACATATACTAGTTTGTGTTATCATTTCTTGTCAGAACTCTCTCTTTAGAAAATCTAAAGGAAGAATAATTTACTAAGCATACCTTTCCACCAGGTGAAATTAACTGTTGGAGCTCAGCAATTTTGTCACCTAATTTCTCTTTCCTTGCCTGATAAGTCAACAATAGGAAAAAGAAATTGTCCATGGAATTCAGATAAGCAATAGCTAGAAACTATCAACATGAGTGCAAAGTTATTATGCCTACTGTTTCTGAAATTGGCAGATTGTATAGAGTAAACAAAGAGCAGCAATATGATGTGCAGAACAAAAAAAAAACAAAAGTATGTGAACGATTAATATGACTAGGGCAGTATTTGACAGTTTATGTACAAAATAATCTGTGAGTGTGTCATTTTTCGGTTAAGTGCATAAATAGGAGTTTTTGTTCCATGTTTGTGAAATCGTGAAGACAAATAGGACAATATTTTGCATCATACCTTCAAAACTGGTGGTGGACATCCTTTTGCATTAGGAGGTGCTTTTGCAAATGACGAGAAGTTCCATCGACCATTGTCCTCTACTTCTGATATTATCGTCTGCTATTTTTGTAAAACAGATTTAGAAAGGAAAAGAAGGTAGGGAAGAAGGAAAAACAAGAACATGAAATAATACACTTGGTTCATAAGACGAAGGTATCTTAAATTTTAATAGAGACTGAATCTCCTTCACCTGTTGTTTCCACCTTTGGTTGCTAGCACTGCCACTCATTCTGCACAAAAAATATTATTGATACTATAGATTTGTTTACTTTAATTTTAATGTTTTCATGTAGAATGAATATTGTTCACACACACATATTATATTGAGATGTTGATGACTTACTTCTTTGTTAAGTTTTGTCCAGAAGAATTATCGGTGATTGTGGAAGTTGATTCTGTTTTAGTCAAACCACTGTTTTGAGTTGCTTCTGGTTCAGTTGTAGTTGAGGAAGCACTGTTTTTTGCCACTACTGATGCTGTATCAATCTGTAAAAAAGAAGCATATTATTTTAATATATTCCGCATAAAGTATCTTTCATTTCAGGAAGATAATATTGCCTTTCCCTTCTAGGAATTAACTTAGAAAACAATATATTGGAATACAAAGTAATTTTGAGTTCTGTGAACGGAGAGCATATATGCATTAGATAAATTTGAAGTTAAGCTTGTGTTCAACGACATTCTTTATAAGATGAAATATGGCAATCAACCTAAATTATAGAAGTGTCAATATATTATCACCATCATTTGTAGACAATTAGAACTAGAGTAAGATAGATATAGCTTATCAGTTTATCTCACATGTATTAAAAATAAATGAAAATATGTCCATTCAGATTCTGCTTATACGGTTGGAAACTTTGTTTTAGACACAAGTTAGCTGAGGAGTTTCAAATCTATGTAAAGGTAAAAAGAAATGGTATGTTAAATAGCTGAAGAGAGTTCATTTGATTTCAAACAAGGTTGGTGCAAAAACAAATTTATGTAAACTGAACAAGAGATATCTAGATTATATACTAAGAGGCTGCTTGTTTACATCTCAATGGGTCTAAATCTGAATCATTCAGATTCAGACCGTTGTTTCGGGAAAAAAAACACATATGAATGGGAAGTAACGTATGAACAAAGGTCTGAATGATTCACATATCAAAACATGTCTGAATGGGGGAAAAGAAGGAGCCGATTATACCCTCCTTGTTTGCAACCCTAACCTCTTCTTTTCCAAATTCATGTCGCCTCCCCATACCTAGTTGACTAGTTCCCGTTGCTTCTCCCTTACCCAGTTCCGATTGCAGCACCCTTGCCTAGCTCTCGTCGCCTACGACGTCAATCGTTGTCGTCGCTGCAGACTACTCCCGCTCTCGTAGGAACCTCCCGGTCGCTGGCTCCTTCTCACCTTCGATGTAAGTGTGCTTTTTACTTGACTACACTTTACTTAACATGTTTGGATTTTACCATGTTTTTATTATTTATTTATTACTGAAAAGAAAATACTTCATAAGGGTAAAATAGTCATTCTGCATAGTCGTTCAAATGTTCGACCAAACGGTCTTAATTGGTTCCATACTTACTGGTTCAGAAGCTGAAGCTCTTAACCATTCAGACATCTTACTGAGGTGATGTTTGTTTTTTTAAGAGGTAAACTGTTTGCAGTCTGCGGACCACATCTGCCGACAATTATAGAAGAGGTGGACCAAATCTTTGCAATCTGTAAGAAGAAGACAATTTGTTTTTTAACGTCTATTAATTGTTAAAATAAACGGATGGTGGTGGTGGGTGATGAGGGTGGCTGCCGGTGGCGGTGGTAGGGGTGGCCAACGGTGGTGGTAGGGGTGGCCAACGGTGGTGGTGTTGGAGTGTGGTGTTGGATGGTGGTGGTGGAGGGTGGGTGGTCGGTGGTGGTGGGCGTTCTCTGTAGACCTTAGAAAATCTTAGAAGTGGTTGGGCCAGATCTGCACCAAGAAGAGCTCGTGCAGACGTTTTTAATGGAACTTCTTCAAAAAAACAAAGCGTCTGCAAATGGCAATGTCTGCACGTGGTCTGCGCAACGCAAACAGAAGAGTCTGCGCAAACCTTTAGGGGAAAAAACAAACACCACCTGATTTAGCACTTAATGGTTCAAAGGTTACCAAACGGACCCTAAGTTCTCTATTGTATAATCTTGAAATTTAGGAAAAGCCAGAGGGATCAAATGAAAACTGTTTTTTGTAAGAACCGTGAGAACTCTTTTTATTATGTATACGTATGTGCCCATCGGCACCTGACCCAAAAATGTGAATCATCCAGGCACAATAGCACGGGGTACTCCTGTTCGAACCGGTGTTTGAAACCAAACTTTTCCTTAAGAGTAGAGTTTCACGTTTTGAAGCGACAGTCATGTCTAGTGAGGCGACCGGGCAAGGCCGAGTCATACCCGCATAGAAATATGCCACTAATGTGAGTAAAGCCAAAGCAACAATAGTATTTCCATTGATGTTTTAATGAGGTATGGGTGGGAGGCTATGTAACCGCCATACATATCACACTTAAAGTAAAACATACATATGCTTTATGTGGTTTCATAGTTCCCAACATAAAATTTTTCTGAAACAAACACCTCTCTGATATGGACAAGTTCTTTCATGACATGAATATGTTGAGAACTATGAGGGACCACTTTAACTCTAATATCAAGGTTTAAAAAAGCATAAACGAGCCTCGAGGCGGACCGAGGCGTAAGCCTCGAAACAATATAGAAAACTAATTAAAATTATTGACATATTTCATTTTTTACCTTTTAAACACCAAAATAAATTATTTATCTCTAGTGCTCAACTGTTTTAAGAATAAGGTACAAGTCATAATGCAGGAACTTACTTATTAATTTAATCAGCTCAGTGTACAAACTTGTTAAGCACAAAACTAAAATAATATAAATAGGTTTTTAGGGTTTCTTGCACCACATCTTTTGTCTCCAACTCACGTGTGTCTTCTTCTTCATCACCTCTTCTCCTTGTTCATTCCCAAGATCGATTCACAAAATCGAAATCAAACTAAAGTCGAACCTTGGAGCTAGGAGCAGATCAGCAGAAGATATCAAAGCAGATCAGCAGAAGATATCAAAGTCAAAAGTTGAGACCACCAACGACCTAAAGACCAGCGATTTCAACTCTGACAACCACCAACGCCTTGAACACCGGCGATTCCGACTCAATTAGGGTTTCCAATGACGATGTTTACTTAAATGAGTCATATATGGCATCTGTGATGAGGCTTAAGCCTCACCGCCTTGACGCCTCTATACGCCTTGAACCGCCTCGTCTCAACTGAGGCTTACGTTTCATTCTCTCCAACTGAGGCTACGCCTCATAAGCCTTTTCTAGAAGCCTCGGCCGAGGCGTACGCCTCAAGGCGCGCCTCAGTTCGCCTTTTTAAACCATGTCTAATATTATTTGTTATATATATGAATTCAAATAGATGTAATTTTAATATTTTTAGATTTATTTTAGAAAGATATGATATCTATTATATTTTGTCAAAATCCATACATGCAAATACATCATATGCACATTTTACTAGTTTTTTTTAAAAGAATTAAGGAGCGAGGGGATAAAGTCAAAGAAGTAATGTAAAGATAGAAATAAGCCATTACTTTTAGTTTTATCTGTTACATTGAAGTTGTATTACGCAACTTATGTGTTTCTCACATATCTCTCAAAATAATATAGGCTCTGAAACGAACACGTCCTTACGTATATATGGAAGTAAATTCAAATGAGAAGCTTTCTTTTTTTTGTGTGTGTGTGAGTGAGGTGTAGGAAGTAGTTTTGCATCATTGATCACACTAAATCAATGATCAAGATTAAGTGGTCCCAAGATTGTAACCATAAGTTATGTAAAATCGAGCTGGAAGGGTAGAAAAGGAATACCCCCATCATTGTTTGTATTTTGTCCATCAGTGTTTGTTATTGAAAGATTCAATATTCTTCCTCTCCCATTCTCATTCCCAACATGTCAATATAAAGGTACAAAACCCTAACAGAATCCCTATAAACATGGGATAAATAATCCTTTACATATATAATTCTAAACAGAATAACTTCTATCTATACAATGAATATAATATGTCTATTACACCCCCTCAGTCGAAGCGTGAGGTGGACGAATATTGAGACTGTTGCGAAAATCTTCGAATAAGATTCTTGGAAGCCCCTTGGTGAAAATGTCTACAATCTGGAAACGAGAAGGGACATGAAGAACCTGAATAGTGCCTTGTTGAACATGTTCACGAACAAAGTGGATGTCAAGCTCGATATGTTTGGTTCTCTGGTGTTGAACTGGATTGCCAGAGAGGTATATTGCACTGACATTATCACAGTAGACCACTGATGCTTTGAACAAGGGCCAATGCAGTTCCATTAGCAGATTACGAAGCCAGCAAACTTCGGCCACGACGTTAGCCACCCCTCTATTTTCAGCCTCCGCACTTTTGATCTGAAAATTGTAGATTGGCGTTTGGAAGACCAGGAGAGTAATGTGTTGCCCAGATATACGCAGTAACCAGAAGTTGATAGTCGTGTTGTTGGAAATTAACTTTGGTATCTTGTATTAATTATTTCAATAACACAAAGAAGAGAATATATAGAGACCTAATACAATCTGTATATGGTAAATATAAATCACAATTAAATCTCAATCCTAGATATATTTAGGAGCATAAATCTTTGACTAATATTCCCCCTCAAGCTAAGGCCGGGGAGCGACCTGTAGCTTGAATCGAAGCAGCAAGAACCGTTGTGATGACAAGGGTTTGGTGAACACATCTGCAATCTGATCTTCTGTCTTTATAAACTAAACCGAGAGCTGTTTTTGAGCCACTTTCTCTCTAGCGAAATGAAAATCAATTTCCACATGTTTTGTACGAGCATGAAAGACAGGATTAGCTGATAGGATAGGTAGCCCCTAGATTGTCACACCATAAGATAGGAGCTGATGTCAAGGAAACATGAAGTTCTTTCAGAAGTGCTTCTAGCCATGTTTGTTCAGCAACAGTATCTGCTAAGGCCTTGTATTCTGCTTCTGTGGAAGACCTAGAGACAGTACGTTGTTTACGAGCACGCCATGAAATGAGATTGGAGCCAAGATAAATAGCATATCCCCCGTGGATTGACGGTCATTAGGAGAGCCAGTCCAGTCGGCATCAGAAAAGGCAGTGAGAGAAGAAGCATGAGCATCCGTGTAGGCATGAATGACATGGTTTGAATTTTGCTGAATCAAAAGTCCAAATTGAGAAGTGCCATGAAGATACCGAAGAATCCTTTTGACTGCAGACCAATCATTTTCGGTTGGAGAGTGCATAAATTGACAAACTTTGTTGACTGCAAAGGTAATGTCAGGTCTGGAGAGAGTCAAGTACTGTAAGGCGCCAACTGTATGTCGGAATTGGGCTGGATCAGCAAGTTGAGGACTGTCACCAAGGGATAAATTGAAATCGATTGCCATTGGAGAATTAACTAGTTTGGACTGAGAAAGACCTGCCTTTTGAATCAGGTCTGTGATATATTTCTTTTGAGAGAGAATCAGATCTGTGCCTTTGGGAATTACCTCAACGCCTAAGAAGTATGAAAGCTGACCCATGTCTTGAATCGCAAATTTGTTGCCTAATTGTTGAATGATATGAGTGATCAGCTGTGGATTGTTACCTGTGAGAATTATATCATCAACATAGACAAGCATATAAAGCAAGGCACCATGACGAGAGTAAATGAATAATGATGCATCCGTCTTAGAACCCGAGAACCCAAGGTGTAATAGTGCCCCCGAAAGACGATTAAACCAAGCCCTTGGAGCTTGTTTAAGACCGTATAAGGGCTTGTGAAGTAAGCACAAATGATTTGGCTTTTGGGAATCTATAAAACCTGGTGGTTGACGCAGGTAGACAGTTTCTTTAAGATCTCCATGTAAAAAGGCATTCTGCACATCAAGTTGTCTAAGTGGCCATTTCCTTGATACGGCAAGAGATAGAACCACACGAACCGTAGTGGATTTAACCACTGGACTAAATGTCTCATGATAATCGATTCCCGGTTGTTGACTAAAACCCTTCGCTACAAGACGAGCTTTGTAGCGTTTGATGTTGCCATGCTCATCATGTTTTAATATTTACAGTCAACAATATTAGCATTAGGGACAGGTGGTACTAGAGTCCATGTACCATTTCTCATTAGGGCTTTGAATTCCTCAGTCATGGCAGCACGCCAGTGAGGGTTTTTGTTGGCAACAACGAAGGTTGAAGGTTCGGTAGGTGGTGAGTTGGTGGAAGTATGAAAGGCTGAGGCAATGTAAGGAGTTCGAGATTTTGGATTTTATCTTAGATTGGCAGGTCGGGTACGAGGTTGAGCTGCAAGTTGTGGGGAGGCAGTAGCAGATTGGGTGGTGGAGAATGGATTGGCATGGCGACTAGTGTATGTGTATTGGAGAGGTGGTTGGGGAGAGGTGGCGGTTGGGGAATGGGAGATGAGAACGATGGAGAAGCTTGAGGGTTGTCTTGATGCTGGTTGGTAGAAGGCGAAGATGGTAGGGGTGACGGTTCAGGAATAGGAGATGAAGTGGATGGTGATGAGGCAGTTGTGGATGCCTCAGAGGTGTCCTGGTGCTGGTTGGTAGAAGGTAATTCTGGTGAGCTGGGTTCAGATTGTATGGTTGTTGAAGTTATGGTGTCTGGCTGGACAGTGGTGGGATTAGATGATTGGTTCAATGGTGGAGATGGGGAAGCATGAGATGGATAAGAGGAAAAATAAGGATCAAGTGAGGAGTGAGAAGGTGGAGATGGTTGAAGAAATGGAAAACATGCCTCATTGAACCGGACATGTCGAGCAATGTAAAGACGGTTGGTAGAGGGATCAAGGCATTGGTAGCCATAGTGAGATGAGCTATACCCGAGAAAGATGCAGGGTAGGGATCGAAAATCCATTTTGTGTGGATTGTATGGACGTAGGTGAGGGAAACATTGGCATCCAAAAACACGCAAGAAGGAAAGATCAGGTTTATGATGAAAGAGTTGTTCTAGAGGTGAAATGTGTGAGGAGATGCGGGAGGGCATTCTATTAATTAGATATGTTGCAGTTTCAAATGCAAAATTCCAGAAACGCTTTGGAACACATATTGTGCCAATAGTGCGAGGCCAGTCTCGACCACATGGCGGTGGCGTCTCTCAACAAAGTCATTTTGTTCACTTGTGTGTGGACAGGAGAGACGATGTATAATGCCAAGATTTTTAAAGAAAGGGGATAAGTTGCGAAATTCCCCTCCCCAGTCTGTTTGGACAGCTTTTAAATGTGTTTTAAACTGTCTTTCAGCCATTGTATGAAACTGTTTAAAAGTGGTGAAAACATCAGATTTTTGTTTAAGAGGAAAAAGCCACATGTATCTGGTGTAATGATCAACACAAAGTAGAAAATAACGATGCCCATAAAAGGAAGTAACTGGGGCTGGACCCCAAACATCACAAAACACTAAATCCAGAACACATGAACTTTTATATTTTGAAAGAGATAAATGCATTTTTGTAGATTTTCCCATAGGACAGGAATTACAAAAAGGAAAAACAGAAGTTGTAACAGGAAGCCTATGTCTTGAAATCATTGTCTTTAAAAGTTGAGAGTGAGGATGTCCAAGTCTTTGATGCCAAGTTGTATGAGAGGCTCGAATACTTGAAAAGGCAACATGAGAAACAGGATGAATCTGTGGAAGATGAAATGAATAGAGACCACCTTCACTTGGACCCGTGAGGAGGATAGTGCGGGTAACCGTATCCTTCACACAAAAGAAAGTATCATGAAATTCAAAGAATACATTATTGTCTTGACAAAAACGTTGTACAGAAAGAAGGTTTCGTTTTATTTTAGGAACATGAAGAATTTTGTTAATGGAAAGAGTTTTATTAGGTGATTCAAATTTTGTAGAAGCAATGTGAAGAATGCGTAAGCTTGTGCCATTGCCAACAAATAGAGAATCGTTACTGTGATAAGGTTCAGATTCCTCAAGACCACTAAGATCAGGTGCCACGTGACTGCTAGCACCAGTATCCGGCAGCCAAGATGATGCTTGTAACTGATGATCAGCATAGTTTGCTTGTGGAGCCTGTCTTGGTGAGCGAATGGTGGATGGGTCACGATTGGGACATTGTGAAGGAACATGTCCAATGCCACACCTGTAGTCAGCAGATGTCTCTTCTGGCTTCATCTCAATCTTGAGAAGTTGGGTTTTAAGAGTATATTCTCGGGAGGCTGTGTGTGGTGCATAAGCACGTTCCAAGGCCAGCCATAGTTCACGAGAAGTATCACCTTGGACATGCTTGAATGATGCCTCGGAGATGGTTGAAAGTAGCAGCATACGAATATGAGCATCATTTGAGATCCAGGCAGAATATTCTGGATTAGTTTGAGGTTTGAGAGCGGATTCTTTGTCAGATGTAGAAGATGTAGAGGGAAGGATTTTAGATGGACAGGTTAGGGAACCATCAATGTAGTCAAAAAGGCTATTTGTGATTAGAAAAGGTTGGATCATAGTCTTCCAGAAACCATAATTGGTAGGACTCAATTTGAACCCAAACTTGTGAGAGTTATGGGTTGTTTTGTCTGTAGGTGTGAAGGCAGTGATGGTCATTGTGGACCGACGATGGGGAAGCAGTTGTGGCTGATCGGAAAAAAAATACTTGGAGCTAGGGCCGCCGGGCCGGCAGGGCTCTGATAGCAAATTAACTTTGGTATCTTGTATTAATTATTTAATACAAAGAAGAGAAAATATAGAGACCTAATACAATCTATATATGGTAAATATAAATCACAATTAAATCTCAATCCTATATATATTTAGGAGCATAAATCTTTGACTAATATTGGACAACCGGCCCAATCTGCACCCGTGTAAGCCCGAAGAGAGATAGAGGAAGGTGCGGTCAGAGTCGGACCATAATCAGCTGTACCTTGGAGGTAACGCAGAATTCTTTTGAGAGCATTCCAATGGTCCATGGAAGGGGAGTGCATATGAATGCAAACCTGCTGGACCGCATACGTAATATCTGGTCTAGTGAAAGTTAGGTATTGTAGAGCACCTGCCAAACTTCTGTAAAGGGTGGGATTGTCAAAAGGAGCAGTGGTTGTGTCTCCAAGTTTGGGTTTTGTGTCAACTAGGGTGGTGACAGGCTTGCAAGACTGCATTCCAGCTCTAGTAATAATGTCTTTGGCATATGATTGTTGGGAAAGAAAGAGATGATCCTTGGTGCGGGTGACTGAAATGCCCAAAAAATAGCTTAGAGGGCCGAGGTCTTTCATGGCAAACTCTCGTGCGAGATCAGACAGAATCATGAGGCGCAATTTATCGGATGAAGTGGTGAGTATAATGTCGTCGACATATATTAAGAGATACGCAGTCTGATTTCCGTTATGATAAATGAAGAGAGAGTTGTCACATTTGCTTTGATGAAAACCTAGTTGAGTGACAAAGTCGGTGAATCTTTGGTACCAAGCCCTAGGGGCTTGTTTGAGACCATATAGAGATTTCTTGAGCAAACAAACATGGTCTGGAAAGTCTCTACTACGAAAGCCCATGGGTTGGTACTAGACAGTTTTTATATATGTATAGTTAGAGGGTTGAGTATATTAATAAGTCATAATTATCCATTAAGTTAGAGTCTGTTCAGCTCCTCTAGAGGTTGTCTATCTTACTACAATCAGCCTATATATAGATGTTTGTTTGTACTCTCAATGATATACAAGAATACTTTATACAAAGTTTATTGTGGTATCACAGCCAGGGATCACAACCCTAATCTTGCCGCCACCTTCAATTGGCAGCCACCACCTTCAGCCGTAACCCACCTCCACCACCAATCACCACCCTCTCATGGCTCTTCTTGCTCCCTTTTCGACTGCTGACAAAACCAGTCACAATTCTCACAAGTTTGGCTTCACCCTCTCTCCTACCAACTATGGGTTTTGGAAGAACATGATCAAACCGTTCCTTGTTACAAACAATCTATTCGGCTACATAGATGCATCCATACCCTGTCCACCCAAAACCATTCCACCTGCTAATGATAAAGATGAACCCCAGCCCAACCGTAACTATGCGACGTGGATTTCGAATGATGCACATGTTCGCACCATCCTTACCTCCACCATCTCTGAAGCCTCTTTCCAACATGTGCAGGGAGAAACCTCCCGTGATCTCTGGTTATCTCTTGAACGAGCCTATGCGCCACCAACATCCTCTCGTGTTTACACATTGAAGACTCAACTGATGCAGATCAAGATGAAAGGCGATGAAACAGCCTCTGCATACCTGACACGGGCACAATCCCTGTCGGATTCTCTGGCAAATATTGGCCATCCCATGGCCGAGACTGATTTGGTACTTGTTGTTATCGCAGGTCTCCGAGAAGAATACAATGGTTTAAAATCCACTCTGCTCACACGGCAGTTTCCAACAGCTTTTTCAGAATTGCATGGTTTGTTGGCTGATCATGATTATTTGATCACGAAAAATCAACCTGATGTTAACCCTACTCAGGCATTCGCTACTACTACAATAAATCGCAACACAACCCCTGCTCCTGGCGCATCCACGGCTCCATCAGACACCTTACGCGCACTTCAGCAGTTGACCTCTCAGCTTGGTTTACAACTCCAGCCTGCTTCCACTTCTAATCAGCCACCGCAGGCCCTGTATACAAACAGGTCTTTCTCTCGTGGCCGTGGCAATCGTCGTGGTGGACGTGGTGGCAATCAGAACAGCTCTCGAAATTCAGTTGGCAACCGGAGTCGGTTTTCTTGGGCATCGAATCAGAACACAGTCTATGGTACGTGTAACCGTTGTGGGATTGGACATATCCCCTCACAATGCCCCAACCGTGATCCAGCTACTGTAAGGACACGCCAGCCATCTGCAAACTATGCTGACTATCGCTCACAAGCGTCTATAAGTACATGGCTACCGGATACAGGTTCTAGTAATCATGTTTCTCCAGATTTCGCAGGATCTGAACACTTGGAGCCATATTTCGGTGATGACAATCTTCATGTTGGTAATGGTACACCTCTCCCTATTCTTCATATTGGCTCTACTCGGCTTTACTCACCTTCTAAAACTTTCTCTTGACACAATATTTTACATGTTCCTGAAATCAAAACTAACCTACTTTCTGTCCAAAAATTTTGTCAAGATAACAATGTCTTCTTCGAATTTCATGCTACTTATTTTCTTGTGAAGGACAAATCTACACGCGCTACCCTCCTCATGGGTCCAAGTAATGGTGGCCTTTATTCTTTTCGTTTTCCAAAAGATCATCCAATCAAGAAAGTTGCTTTTTCAACAATTCGTGCTTCCTCCACCATTTGGCATCAACGGTTGGGACATCCACATCCACAACTTTTTGCTTCTATGATTTCTAAGTATTGTTTACCTGTTTTGAATAATGACACTGTTTCTCATTGTAATGCATGTTCCATTGGGAAATCGTCCAAACTTCATTTATTTCCTTCAACTTATAAAAGTACTCATGTTCTTGATTTGGTTTTTTGTGATGTGTGGGGCCCTGCGCCTGTTGCTTCTTTTGATGGTCATAAATATTTTCTGTTGTGTGTTGATCATTTTACTCGGTTTATGTGGATTTTCCCGTTAAAATACAAATATGATGTTTTTAGCACATTTACCAACTTTATAAACATGGCGGAACGCCAATTTCAAACTACTTTGAAATCAGTCCAGACTGACGGGGGTGGTGAGTTTCGAAAACTCACACCTTTTCTCTCCTCCCTAGGCATTCAACATCGATTCTCGTGCCCACATACGAGTGAACAAAACGGCATGGTTGAACGACGTCATCGTCATGTCGTTGAAACCGGCCTTACACTCCTGGCTCAGTCCAATGTTCCACACCGGTTTTGGCATTTTGCCTTCGAAACAGTGGTTTATCTCATCAACCGTATGCCATCTAGAACCAACTCGCACACTTCTCCATTTGAACACCTTTTCAAACGCAAACCTGACTTGTCCTTCTTGCGTGTCTTTGGTTGTCAATGCTATCCGCATCTTCGCTCCTATAACACACATAAGATGGACTTTCGATCCACTTCATGCATTTTCCTTGGCTACAGCACCGCACATCATGGATATCGGTGCTTTGATCCTATTACCGACCGCATTTATATCGCTCGTCATGTTCGCTTTAACGAGTTGTCCTTCCCGTTTGCCTCCACACCTCTCAAAATTCCTGTTCCATCACCTGAGGCTCCATATATCTCTTCCTACCCTAACCCATCTATGCCTTTTTCAGATCCGAGTAATGCCGAGCTGAGCCACACACCTCCTCAATCTGCCACTACTAACCCAACAGCCCCGACCCAAACGGCCTCACCCCAAACGACCTCACCCCAAACAGCCCCGACCCAAACAGCTTCACCCCAAACAGCCTCCCACCAAACAGCCTCGACCCAACCACCTTCGATCAACCAAACCAACCCTAATACACCTCCCAATACCTCTAATCAACCTTCACAACCACAACCCCGCCCTAGACCAGCTAATCTACGCCCTAACCCTAAACAAACTCAACCTTTTAATCCTGCCTCCTATCATACTATCTCTCATCCACCTGAACTTACTTCATTTGCCATTGCCAACAAAGATCCTCACTGGCAACAAGCCATGGCTGCTGAGTATTCAGCTCTTATGAAAAATGGTACCTGGTCCTTGGTTCCTCATGTTCCTGGTGCTAATTTGGTGGACTGTAAATGGGTATATAGACTTAAAAGAGACCAAACTGGCAAAATTACAAGATATAAAGCTCGCCTCGTGGCTAAAGGGTTTCATCAACAACCAGGAATTGACTACACCGAAACATTCAGTCCGGTTGTTAAGTCAACCACCATTCGTGTTGTGCTTTCTCTTGCGGTTACACAACAATGGTCTCTTCGCCAGCTAGATGTTCAAAATGCCTTTCTTCATGGAGATCTCAAAGAAACGGTTTACATGACCCAACCTCCTGGTTTTGTTGACACTACAAGACCTCATCATGTGTGTCGTTTGCACAAGTCCTTATATGGACTTAAACAAGCCCCTCGTGCGTGGTTTCATCGTCTGACATCGACGCTGACCACCCTCGGTTTTCAGGGTTCCCGGACTGATCCATCACTATTTGTTTATTCTCGGCATGGTACACTTTTATATATGCTGGTATACGTTGATGACATTATTTTGACAGGAAATAACAGCGCCGCTATTGACACGGTTGTTCAGCGTCTCAGTCAGACATTTCCCATTCAGGATATGGGCGCCCTCTCTTATTTTTTGGGTATTGAGATTTCTCGTGCAGGTCTTGATATGCTTCTTTCGCAGCAGAAATACATCAACGACCTTCTGGTCCGTGCTGGTCTCTTTACTGCTAAACCAGTTCCTACACCAATGTCCACCTCACATACGTTGTCTCTTGGTGATAGTCCTCCCTTCGCTGATCAGCTTAAGTATCGTCAGATCGTGGGTGCACTACAGTATGCCACCCTGACACGACCCGATATCTCGTTTGCAGTTAATAAAGTTTGTCAATTTATGCATTCACCTACAGAGAACCATTGGTCAACAGTTAAACGAATACTCAGATATCTTAAGGGAACGTCCAACCAGGGTCTTTTGTTGTCTCACAAGTCTAGTTCTCAACTTCATGCTTACACGGATACAGCTTTCAACTCTCTGAGTGCTTTCTCTGACGCTGATTGGGCTGGCTGCCCGGATGACCGTCGATCCACGGGGGGATTTGCAATATATTTGGGTTCTAATTTGGTTTCATGGTCCGCGCGAAAACAACGCACTGTATCTCGGTCATCTACAGAATCCGAATACAAGGCTTTAGCAGATACCGTGGCTGAATTAACTTGGCTGCAAACATTATTACAGGAATTGCGAGTTCAGGTGCAATCGGTTCCAACTCTATGGTGTGATAATCTGGGTGCTACTTATTTGTCAGCAAATCCTGTCTTTCATGCTCGCACCAAACATGTTGAAGTTGATTTTCACTTCGTTCGAGAAAAAGTTGCTCAGGGGCATCTATCAGTTCAGTTCATCTCAACACATGACCAGATTGCTGATGTCTTTACAAAACCTCTATCTACTGATCGTTTCACATTGCTAAGATCCAAGCTGCAGGTCGCTAACCGGCCTTAGCTTGCGGGGGAATATTAGACAGTTTTTATATATGTATAGTTAGAGGGTTGAGTATATTAATAAGTCATAATTATCCATTAAGTTAGAGTCTGTTCAGCTCCTCTAGAGGCTGTCTATCTTACTACAATCAGCCTATATATAGATGTTTGTTTGTACTCTCAATGATATACAAGAATACTTTATACAAAGTTTATTGGTTGGTACATGTAGACGGTTTCATTGAGATTGCCATGTAAGAAGGCATTTGTGACGTCCAATTGATGAATTGGCCAAGATTGAGCTAAGGCAAGGGTGAGGACGGTTCTGATTGTGGATGGTTTCACCACGGGGCTGAATGTATCACCACAGTCGACGCCGACCTGTTGTGTGCGGCCATCACACACTAGGCGGGTTTTATAGCGTTCAAGTGAACCATCGGACTTGTATTTGTGGCGAAATAGCCACATCCTTCTGATGATGTGCATGCCGGGTTGCTTTGGAACCAGCTGCCATGTATTGTTTTTAATAAGCGCATTATATTCAATTGTCATGGCATGGTACCATTCGGGAGTGGATAAGGCAATCGTGGGATTGGTGGGGATGGGAGCAATGGTGATGGTGTTTAAGTTGATGGGGTGAAGTGGTTTGGAGATGCCATTCATGGACGGGGTGCGAATGGTTCTGGGAGGGATATTGGATTGGGTTTGAGGAGTGGGAATTGAGGTGGGGTTTGGAAGTGGTGAGGGGTTGACATTTGTATCAGAAGGTGGGGCAGTAGGTTTTTGTCTGCGGGAATAAGTGATGATAGGTTTGGGGATGGTTGAGGGTGGAGCCGTTTGATGTAGGGTTGGTGAGGAGGGACTGTAAAGGTGAGGGCGTGTGTGTTGAGGTTGAGTCCGAAGGATGGGATGTGGAGTAGCAGTGAAGATCTCATAGGAAGGAGTTTGAGGAGGGTTGTGATGAAGGAGAGGAAAAACTGATTCATCAAAGGTGACATGGCGACATGTGAGAATTTGGTTGGTTGAGAGGTCCAAGCACTTGTATCCTCGGTGTTGAGTTGGGTATCCAAGGAAGACACAAGGTTTGGATCGTTTCTCCAGTTTGTTGGTGGAGGTGTATGGGAGTAAGGGGTAGCAAAGGCAGCCAAAGATTTTGAGATGATTATTGGTTGGGTTTCGGTTATAAAGAAGTTGAGTTGGGGATTGGAAGTGAAGCATTTTGCTAGGGAGGATGTTATGGAAATAGGTAGCTACTTCTAGAGCATGGTGCCAATAGGAAAGGGGTAGGCCGGAGTGGGCAAGAAGTGTACGGATAATGTTGTTTAGTGACCGAATTTTGCGTTCGGCTTTGCCATTTTGGGATGAGGTGTAAGGACATGAGAATCGGAATGTCATACCATGTTGGTTACAAAACTGTTGAAATGAGGTGTTTGCATATTCCTTACCATTATCGCATTGAAATTGTTTTATTTGACAAGTGAATTGAGTGTTTATAAGTTTTGAGAAGTGGGAGAAAATTGAAAACACCTGTGACTTTTTGCTAAGAGGGTAGGTCCATAAAAAATTGGTTTGTGAAGATGTTCAAGTGTTGCAATTCTTGCTCCTTTATTGTTTGTGAAGATGTTCTTGAGTCTGGTCCAAGCCTCGTGGGTTGTGGATTCGGTCTCAAGGACCCGGACAAGTAATTCATCCGACAATGTGCCATCGATCCATTGCAAAACAATGGCATCAATTTCTTTCCAAGATTCATATGTAGGGTCTGTTTTTGCTGGGGGTTTCATCCCTTCGATATGGTGAAGAACTTTGTATCCTCGAGCATGAAGATAAAACAGCTTGACCCAAGACGAATGTGTAACTTCATCCCATCCAAAATACGAACTTTATTTTGGATCTTACTATCTTAGCCACGTTATACACCTGATGTAAGGATTCAGATTTTTCTTTCTTGGAGGTAGGTGAAAAAATGAAAAGAAAACGAGGGTGGCACAAGGGCCGTGATCGACCTTGTCGAAGAAGAAGAAACAAACCGTAGTTTGGTGATGGAAGGGATACCGAGAGCTAGAGAAACCCTAGCTCTGATACCATGTAATTTGGGAAAATTCCGTCCCTTTCGTTTCTCATAAACCGAAATATATACATAAAATACAAGTGTGATTTCCTACAAATTAGCCTCTACTATAGGAAAAAGTCAATACTACCAATAAATGTGGGATAATACATCAGTTTACAGTTACAATAATATACTGGTTAATAAATAATTGAATGATCCTAATGTCTTGATCTTGTGTATTTATCGCGATATTTGATCCCAAAAAATATAATATTATTTTACCAATAAAATTCAATATACACTTGTAAAACATTATATGAGCCACATTGTGTTTCTGGATTTGATCATCAAGGATTCAAGGTATATATTTCATCTTCTTAAGAAGTATTGCATTTTTTTCTTGTAAATTTATCGATATTTGCATGTTACAATATTATGAATGGTTCTTTTTAACTGTTAGGCAAAAGAATTATATGTTTTTTGCTTAGCTCTGATTTGTATTTCTTATAAAGAAAACTGATCTAAATCATCTTTGTCCAGTCTAGTTATCTAAATCAGCTTAATAACAGATTATTCGAGTATGAATATCCAATTTTGGTATTCATATCAAAACGTTGAATACATATATTACTTTGTGTCATTTTTTCTTGTCAGAACTCAGAAGTTTATCTATAGAAAAATATTAAGGAAGAATAATTTACTAATCATACCTTTCCAAAAGGTGAAACTACCTGTTGGAGCTCAGTATTTATGTCACCCAATTTCTTTTTCCCTACCTGATAAGTCAACAATAGAAAAAATTATAAATAAATAAATAAATAATTTGTCCTTGGAATTCAGATAAGCAATTGCTAAAAAATATCAACACATTTGCAAAGATATTATGCCTATTATTTCTGAAATTGGCGGATTGTAAAGAGCGAATACACAGCAGCAATATGAAGTGCAGAACAGAAAATTACCAGTATTTTAATACTTAATATAACTAAGGCAGTATTTGACAGCTTTTCCTGTGCAAACTCTGTGACTCTGTCACATTCAGTTAAGTGTATACATAGGAGTTTTTGTTCTATGTTCCTAAATTTTGAAACCGTGAGGACACAATGGACACTGTTATGCATTTGGGGGTGTTTTTGCTAAAGATTAGAGGTTCCTGTTGCCATTTTACTCTACTTCTGATATTATCATCTCACGACTATGTAAAACAAATTTTGAAAGGAAATAAGGTATGAAAGAATCAAAAAGAAGAAAAAAGTAAGAACATGGAATACTACGTTTGGTTCATAAAATGAAGGCAACTGAAATTCTAAAGATGGAGACTGAATCTCCTCTGCTTGTTGCTTCCACCTCTGAATGCTAGCATTGCCACTCATTCTGCCAAAAAGAAAGGAAAAAGAAAGGTCCTATTGGTATTGTTTATTTAGATTCTTCACTTTAATTGCCACATTTTTCTGTAGAAAGGATAGTGTACAACATTTATATATGATAACTTACTTCTTTGTAAAGTTCAGTCCAAAAGAATTATCAACAAATGTAGAAGTTGATTCTGCTGTCATTGAAGAACCACTGTTTTCTAGGATTCTGAATCCTGATTCAATTGTAGTTGAGGAATCACCGCTTTCTAGGATGCTAAATGCAGATTTACTTTCACATGTGGAATTGCTCACTGAAAGACTGAGACAAGTGTGTATTCCTTCGTAAGTGACTATCCAGATGGATGGGTCATCGTCAGATCTTTGGACTAGTTTCTTTGTATCACAACTGTTGCATCTGTAAGAGAGCCTGCAGGTTAAAGAGTATTATTTGAGTTCAATTCTTCAATCTTAGATGTCACACACATTATATATTATTGGTCAAACCATTAATGCAAGAAAATCGCTCAAGTACTTCTGAGAAGAAGATCCAGAAGACACGTGCAACAGAAAAAAAAAAAGAAAAATCCTTGTTTGGCTGGGAAAAAGTAGCTAGTTTGATAGATCACCGAGCCATATTTTCAATATCTAACATGGCACTGAATAGAATCAGGACCTCACATGATCAAAAATCGTAAATGCGTAAAATAAGTCCTTCATTAACAGAAATATAATTAAGAAAACAATGATCAAATTAAGAAAGAAATACGAAAAGGCTATAGATGTACATTGGATATGTAGCTCCTAATATATCATGTTGACCATACTTCCTCCATATATAACCATCATCAGGTGGCACGTCAAAAATTGTGTTTGGGCTAGCTTTTAGTTGTTGGGTCCATTTAGCATCCCTACTGCTGATGCTCTTTCTGCATACAGTTGTATCGATGTCAGAGATAATCACCATTTTGTTGTTTATGCCAATTTTACTATGTACATTTTCTGAAACCAATATTGCAGAATCAAAGATTTTCCGCATCATCTTGCTTTTTTTTTTTTATATTTATAAGAAACACAAGTAGGAGAAAACTTATATGCACCCTTGTCTATGTAGGTTATATGCTTGATGACTTACAATTTGTTAGAGTGCAACACTTGAGGTTTTTTTGCAATGTCAAAATGACTTTCAGTGAATAAAGAAGCTGACTCTGTTGCAGTTGATAAAACTCGGGGTGTTAAAGTTGTACAAGCTGACTTGGTTGCAGTTGAAGAAAAATTGCTACTTGAAAATGTAGAGCAGGTGTGTTTTGCCTTGTAAGAGACTTCAAAGACAGATGAGTCCACAGAAGATTTTTGAACACACTTCGTTGCACTACAACCATATGTACCGCTGCATTTATAATATGCTCTGAAAATTTACAAATACGGTAATGAACTTCAGTCATTGAAACAACATACATCAAATTTTCATAGCTAAATTTTGTATAAAATACAATTTATGTTGGACTAATCTTGTAATATTAAGATAGTCAAAGCGTCAAAGTTGAAAGTTGTTTATAATTTGGTTTTGGTTTATTTTATTTGAGTTTAAAGTTTAGATTAGGATTAAGTTTTAGATTAAGTTGGTTTTTGTTGGCAAAATTTTTAGGATTAAAGTTTAACTTTTTATGTTTGGTTTTATTATAAATAGAGGGTTAATGTTTTAGGTTTTCTTGTACCAACTCATTTAATCAATAAAGATTGAGTTTTTTTCTTCCTTGTTCATATTTTTGTCGATTCTGGGTACAAGCTAGGTCTTCAATTGGTATCAGAGCCATTGAAAGCTCCCAAGCGACTTGGACGACAACCCATCCCAGGCGACGTTGAAGGCTTATCTCAGAAGAAATCGAAGGTACGTTCCAAGCGACAACAGTGAAGGTTGATTCTAGGCGACAAAATCGAAGGCTCGTTCCAGCAAATCAAGGTCGCAACTTTGTTGGGTGTTGAAACCGAAATCGAAGAAGAAGACGAAGCCCTTGCCTTGCCGAACCGAACTCGCTATCTGCGTGAAATCGAAGAAGACTATGGGTGAATCACACTCAGTGCAGAGTGATTTGGTGAAGAGAAGGGAAGAACTGATCTGTGTGATCGATTAAGGCTTTGAGTGAGCTGTAATCAGTTCTGTGTGAACTAAAACAGGTTCTGGGTGAACCAAAACAGCTTCTGAGTGAGCTGGCAGGAAGAAATCTGTGTGATCAACAGGGTTCTGTGTGAATCAAGGCAAAGTTCTGTGTGAACAGACCAGGAGTATGGCAGAAGGAAACCAGGGAGGAGGAGAAGGTGATGCTTTGGGGCCGGTTAGAGAACCTTCAAGCATTACTCTACAATGCCCAAAGTTAACAGCCACAAATTATACAACTTGGGCCATTATGATGAAGTCGATTTTGCAAGATAATGGATTATGGGATGCTATTGACCCAGGAACAGCAGTTGAATCAAAGAAGAATCTAACTGTGAGGGCTTTTATCTTTCAATCTCTACCCGAGGACATTTTATTGCAGGTGGCAAAATATGAGGATGCAAAGGATGTGTGGGAATCAATACGGGTTCGTTTTCTTGGAGCAAATCGAGTGCAAAAGGCTCGACTTCAAACTCTTAGGAGTGACATGGAAAAACTTCAAATGACTGAGAATGAATCACTTGATGACTTTGCTGGAAAAATCACAAAGATTGTTACCATGTTCAAAGGTCTCGGATCAATATTGAAGAGGAGGCTGTGGTAAGGAAGCTTCTAAATTCTGTTCCAAGTAAGTTTATGCCAATTGTGGCATCTATTGAACAGTTTGCAGACCTTGACACCATGCCATTCGAGGAGGCTATAGGAAGACTTAAGGCATTTGAAGAAAGGATCAAAGAAAAAAATGAAGATGATAGCCAAAGCAAACTGTTGTTGTCTGCTTCAAATACTAGGAACAAATATGGAAAAGGAAGCCAATGGGAGGAACAGTGGACGTGGCAGGGGTGCAAACAGCTTCAAAAACCAGGGAAAAGAAGCTGACTTGAATGAACAGAAAGAATGTGATAAAGTAGGCCCTAAATCAACTCATGATCTAGAAAAATAAAGAGGTTATGGACGAGGATTCGGTCGAGGGAACTATAAAAGAAACCTAAGGTGTTATGAATGTGGAAGGGCTGGACATTTTGCTTATGAATGTCCGGATTTGAAAGAAAAAGAGGAAGAATTGAGCTTTGCTAAAGCTTATGAAGATGGACCTGCATTGCTTTAAAGAGAAGGAATATTACAAGATTAGGGGGGTGATTGTTGGACTAATCTTGTAATATTAAGATAGTCAAAGGGTCAAAGTTGAAAGTTGTTTATAATTTGGTTTTGGTTTATTTTATTTGAGTTTAAAGTTTAGATTAGGATTAAGTTTTAGATTAAGTTGGTTTTTGTTGGCAAAATTTTTAGGATTAAAGTTTGACTTTTTATGTTTGGTTTTATTATAAATAGAGGGTTAATGTTTTAGGTTTTCTTGTACCAACTCATTTAATCAATAAAGATTGAGTTTTTTTCTTCCTTATTCGTATTTTTGTCGATTCTGGGTACAAGCTAGGGCTTCAATTTATTGTACATGATCAAAAGTATAATTTCACACAAATTCATTGCTCAACATACCGCTTGTATTTGGATCCAAGGGTGGCCTTTTCACCATATTTCTGCCACCTATAGCCATCATCAAGTGCTTTTTCAACTTCTATACCATTGTTCACCTTCACTTGGTGCCTCGAAGCACTGCATTTCCATAAAACAATCACATATTACAAAATTCATAATTTCTATATATTGTCAAGGGAATCCAACATGCCTTTTTAGATCATTTTCATGTAAAGAAATAATATACAAAGATACTAAAACATACTATGCAAAAAGGTAGAGAAAGATTATGGTTATGCATACCTTGGATATTTGGGATTATAACTTTCATTTTGAAGATGCTTCCTTGCTTCATTTGAGTTCTCTTTCACTAGGTGGATCCACTTAGCAATGTCACCGCTCCTACTCTTTCTGCACAAGTTATCAGGGACACACATATTATCTTGTATCCTCTTTTTTTTTTCTTTTTTGTGTATCAACAAGTTGTTATCTCCAATTCAGCTTAACCATGTTGAAGCAAATACCCACACCACAGACATAAATCAATATTTATTTATGTTTACAAGGGATATCATCCACGCATATACTTATGATGACTTACTTCTTTGTAGAAGCAAGTTCATGATTGGGAGCCTTCAACATGCAGTCTATATCTGTATTATCTGATTTGCCACTCAATAGAGCTGGTGGCTCCCACATCCTAAAAGCAGTTCCATTGTTACAGTTAACAATCTTTTGTTTTGACATTTTCTGGGTTACATTGGACAACTCCACAGTGTGAACAATTTGAAGCCGATCAACATGTTCCCCGTCTTCCTTGATATCATTTGGTAAGTTTTGATTTACATGCAAAGAGCTGCCTATAGATCGACAAAAAAAACGAACACTTGAGATCACATCTACACTACCACACTTTTATATACTGAATTATATATACAAATTGGACTAGTGCATATCAACATTCATCTAAGTTCCAACTTACTATTATAATAAACAAACATTTTTTTGGTCACTTGTCAACATTCTACACTACCATTGCCTCATGTTATTTTTCTATCTTTCTACTTAATTATTTTCCCTATTAAATAATTATAATCTCTCTCATATTAAATAACAATAATAGTAATACTAATACTAATGACAAATAATATTAATTGCCTTTTTCATATATAGAAATAATTTAAAAAAAAATAAAATAAAATCTTTTATTAGAAAACACACTTAAAAAGTTTTATAAAATATAAAAATTTTATAAAAACAAACTCTCTTAAAATAAAATCTTTATGTTATGATATTTTCAAATTGGGTTCTTTGACTTTAATAATTACATAAAATATACCATATATTTATTTTTTTCAAAAGTTAGCCTTTGTAAAATTAAAAACAGAAGTTTTTCACATTAATTAGTTCAATGATATCAATTATTATAAATCCACAAAATCATTTATCATTTCTTTAGTTATTGAAGCTTTCAATTATTGTTTTATTAGTTAAAGTATTTATTAATATGTAAAATGATTATTTTATATCAAAATATCATTTAATAGTTTCTAAATTTTTATTAATTAACTATTTAATATTTTATATTTAATTCGTGTAATACTTGGGTAATAACCTAGTAATCTATAAAGCAAAAACTTCCAATAGACAACTGTTACGTAATACTGCAGGGCAGGTGTGCTTTCCCATGTAAACAACTTCAAAGGCACATGGGTCCTCAGTAGATCTATGAACTGTCTTCCTTGCATAACACCTATATGTATATCTGAAGCTGCATCGATAATATGCTCTGCAGATTTCACATATTGTAAGATTTAAAGTCCTTGTATGTCAACATATCACGAGATCACATGCATCGCATTTTAATGGTTAAAATATGTATAATGTACATGATTTAAAGTCTTTTACACACAAATTGTTTGATTTTATAGAAGGATAATTTTGTGAGCATTGTTATTTGCTTAAAGAGCAGTAATTGCTTAAAGATCAATAACTGAAAGATTATCATTGTACCTGGGGTATTTGGCACCAAAAATATCCTTTTGGCCATATTTTCTCCAAATATATCCATCATCAGGAGCTTCTTCAGCATCTATCGACTTGCTCACTTTCACTTTATGTCTTGACATGACAACACTAACAGTATGTTTTCTGAAAAAAAAATCTATAAAACATACATCCATATTTATCTTGCGTGTTTTCTATTTTTTATAATTAATGTTTGTGTTACATTGTAAATCTAAAAAAACGACAACCCATTGAAACATATTACTACTAGTTACATATAGCTATATCAAGGTAGAGAAAGGTCAAGGTTATGAATATACCTCGGGAAACTTGAATTAAGACTCTTATTTTGGAGATGCTTTCTCAAGATGTCGATATCATCAGATGGTACTCGATTTGAAATTTTTTGGGCTTCATTAGACAAGTCTGCATAGTGATCAACTTGAAGATGATCAACAAGTTCACTGTCCTTAGCGGCATATCTTGACAAGTTTTGATTTACTTGATCTGTAGATTAACTTAGAAAACAAATAATTAAACAATTGAGATAACATCTACACACTACTGGACTTTACTATGGTGAACTATCTATACACAGGCATCTCAATGAGATAGTGTGTATAAAGAGAAAACAATTAGTAGAGAAAAGCATAGTTTTAAGATATTGCTACTACACACACAAAAATGGAAATCACCAGGAAATGAAGGGACCATTTGAAGCTCGAGAAAGTGTTGGAGTGAGTTTGTATCTTCTGCTAATTGATCCATCAAACTCCCATCTCTCTTGAGTTGTACAAAGACACTCTCCCATGTTAGTTTTCCATACTTTAATGCATCCCACCATTCAATTTCTCCCTCAATTGCCATTGTATCCCTAGGTATTTCCATGACAGAAAGATAGTCGAGTTTCATGCAATTAAAAACAAGTAAGGTATCTAATTGTGGTGCAATGCAGACACCACCAGAAACACTCACTAGCTCAGGTAAGTCTAGAAGTGATACCCTTCTTAAGTTTGGGAGAAATGGGCCACACCTCCAACGGGTACCCTCCTCCAATTTTACAAGGCAGTTAACTTTGGGACAGTCTTCAACTATAATTTCGGTCAAACTTTGCAGATTATCAAGCAAACATTCAGTAAAAATGCTAGTGAGCTCAGGGCATGCATGCAGAGCTAAAATCCGTAAACATGATAGACTATTTCCGCCAATTGGACCCTTTGAAATCCTTTGTAGCTTCTTCAAGAAGTGAATGCTCAAGTATTGGAGTGAGCCAAGTATTTCATCCTCTTTACTATGACTAGTGGATTTATTTTTGTGTTTACAAAAATCCTCTTGATCAACCAGAGTTAGCATCTCATTACACTCCATTAACAAACAATATTTAAGCTTCCTTATGTCAAACATTGAGAGCTTCTCAATAGTCCAATGACGTCGCAGGTATAAGGCTCTAGCATCACTAATTAACTCCACAATTTCATCAGCGTATCCCTCACCATTCATATATTTCACACATTTCTCCAATTTCAGGAAATTTTTTTCAATATCAAGCTGCACAGAAAATGGTAGTTCTTCACAACGGCCAGTCATAAATCTATAGTTCCATAAGCTTGAATATATAGGTACTTTATACCTTTCAAGCCTTAAGAACTGCTGCAATGCTTTAGAAGTTGGTAGGTACAAATTTAGAGTTTTAAGATCTGGCAAGAAAAGAAGATCACCCATAATAGCTTCCAAAAGTTCTCCCTCCCACCACTCAGCTTCTGGGCTCACACTGATACTTAACTCCTTCAGCTTAGCTAGCTTTAAGATTGTCGTCCTGGGGATTATCTGCTGTATGCCATTTCTCTCTTTATAGTCATCTGCATGCACAGAAAAAGAGACCCTTAAATGCTCTAAAGACCCTAATTTTCCAATTTCTTTTGGTAGATACATGATCTCAGTTCCTTCAAGATCAAACAACTTGAGATTCTTAAGTGCCCCAATTTCAGATGGTAATTCTATCAAAAGTGAACAATCTTGCAAGATAAATTCTTCAAGGGAACATAGCTTGGAAATGGATGGTGGCAAAGATTGTATGTTTGTATGTGATAGATCTAGCACTAGAAGGACTGGCATATGCTGAAAGAAAGATGAAGGTAGCCTTGTCAGACTATTGTTCTCTTGTAAGAACAATTTTGCCAAAAAAGGGGAAAACTGAAGATCCAGGGTTTTGTGATTGTTCAAGCACATCACATCTGAAAACAAACGATCCTCGAATATACGATTCATTGATCCTATTCCACTTATGGGCTTTAACCAACACAATATCTCAGTTAATATATCATCAAGTCACTAACCCAATCCTCTTTTTCTAGAGCCTCTGTCAGCAAGAAAGTGATTAATAATGAGTTGTCCCCTGTGAATCAATGAATCATCTCTATGTAACACTCTCTTGCATCATAAAAGCATTTAATATGTTTATGAGATCAGGAATTACCTATCATTCCTGCAAATAACAAAATAAATACATCATCAGGTTTCTTAACAATACAGATACCTTTTTCTTCCTATGTTTCTTAGAATATCTATCCAGATATTAATTTAGGTCTCAGATCATCTTCTACCAAGGAATACGCTGTATTTATTGAACGATCATACAACACCTAAAACTTAATGTTGTTAATTTCCATAATATATTACAAATTACCGCATCATTATTCTAATTTCTAAACCATAAACCCTAATTAGCGATTTGATTATATGGAGGATTGTCGACAACGGATATAAGTTAAATCGTCACGATGATTATACGTACTTAATGTTTTATGAATCACATCAAGGTAATAGATGATCTAAACATTGATTTTGAGAAACATAATAGAAGATTGTAGAGATGAAGATAGCGTACTTTAATTTCTAAATTGAGATCTTCAGTCTCGTACTCCAGTTGATTGAAATCAAAATGAACTTGACAATCATTGCTCCCCCTCTAAAATAAATTTGGTCAATTCAGGTCAAGTCGACGAAAGAAAATGGTAGAAAGATACCTTACAAGCTGGTTTGTGGACTTGCATGGAAGGTGCATATTGTCAAGTGTCAACGCTATTTTATCGAGGGAGTTGCTCAGTAGTCAGGAAGTAAACTTTTGAATTTTTATATAAAATTAAATTATTTAACTACTTTGAACAAACTCCACGCTTAAATCATGGGGTATGCCTTACACCATGGGGTATACCGGTTGGAACCACTCCACTTAGATGTCACGTATGCATACACCACAACCACTCACTCAACAACTTGTGGTGTAAATGCCCTTTGGTTGGTGTTCCACGCCCAAGTCATCCAAGTCACCCACTCAACCATTGGAAACGGTCGAGCAGCGTGGCTGTGGCCACGCCCAAGTCATCCACGCCCCAAGGGGCCGGTGTTCCACGCCCAACCCAGCCCCACCCATGCCTCGTTCACTTGGCACACCGCATAGTCTTATAAGACTACATATATCATTGATTCAATTCAACCTAATTTTTTATTAAAAAATTATTTCTTCATATTCTGCTTGAAAAAATAAAGGACAACCCGGACGTTTTTTTCTTCTTAACCGACGTACCCCTTATACATCCAAAAAACAAGTGGTCAAATTCATAACTTCGCAAACTTTCAGGACAAAAATGTCAGAGACGTAAACACCTCTCATACATCTAAAAAGCAAGTGATTTAATTCATAATTTCACAAATTTTCTTGATTTCATATTTAAACCCACACAAAATTTCTTGTCAAGCTGTTTAGAAGGAAAATGGGGTTGTGACCTTGGTTGTTCTACCCACCGAGTCGTGGCTTTTGTTGGTGCTTTTGAGACGTTTTTCTTTTCTTTAATTGCTAATTAGATAGTCGATTGGAGCTTGAAATCACCAATGTGGATTTGGTCTAAATGGAATGGGTTGCCATTTGTCATGCACATTAACATGGACGTCTCGAAAAGGGGCAAACCCGACCTTTGTCACATACCCATTTTTTTAGGAGGCACAAGATTTTTGATATACATGCATATATAAAGTTTTATTCAAATGAGAACTAACAAGTTGGAGAGTGTTAAAAAATATATTTATAAACAAATGAATTAAAAGATACAAAAAGTGGTTTAATTTAAAGTATAGAAAGTTACTTGCCATTTAAACTAGGAGTGTTAATTGGTTCGGTTGATGGTCTATACGGTTTAACCAATTTTCAAGTTTTTCTCTATCAAAAAAACGACCCGAATTCGAGAAGTGGTTCGGTTCGGTTCGGCTTCAGTTAAAACCAAACAAATCGAATAGACCGATTAAAAACCATATAAACTGGTTAAAAGACTAATAAACCGATCCGAATAAACCAAATTCAAAAGAATGAACGTTTAAAAACCAAATAAACCATTAAAAATTGAATAAACTGGTCTGAACAAACCAAATTCAACATTATATGTTATTAACAAGTTAAAAAAATTAAAATGAATTCAGTTTACTTAGTTAATCAAACAAAACAAGTTCAAAAAAGTTTGGAACTGAAAACCAAAAACCAAAATTCGGATATGGACATATGATTATATGTTAGGAATCAAACCGAAAACCAAATTCAGAATTCGGATGTAGTTAGGAACCAAACCGATAAACGAAGTCAGAATTTGGTTCGGTTTTCGGCATTAAAAAGTTTTCGTTTTTTTGTACCACTACTTTAATATCTGAATTCGCTAAGGTGTCTTTTTCTGGCTTATCCTGAACACCTTAATTTTCAGTGCCGCTACTGCACATTAACAACCTCTCATGTGATGATGGGAATGAACATTTCTTCTCATTGTCTCTTTTTACTTCTTCAACGTTGTTATATATTTTTAAAAATAAAAACAGTACCTTAATGAAACTAAACAAAAATAATAAAAAAATAACTCAATATTAAGTTAAATTAAAATATATCATGTGACTATATTAAAATAAGACATTTTTGTGGTATCAAGGTCCATTTTGAATTTAATTGGTAAACACTTTGATCGGTCCATAAGTTGCTTCATAAAACGTTTAAATACAAGCTTCTGAAATGATAGTTTTTTTTTCCTTCAATTTTAAGGTCGTGGGACATATGTATTTAAGCTTTGGCCAAGGCAATTTTTTTCATGGTCCCACCAATGCTTATGGGTCACCCATTTAGAAAGTTCCCCTCTTCTTTGAATAGATCCATCATGTCTTCTTCATTTTTTTATTACTTTAGTAAGTTAAAACACGTGTATTAGACATGTTAAATATTTGAATTTTAAAATTATTTGTTTAAAAAAGATACTATATATTTTTCAGATATGTTTTATAAAAAATTGAAAAATTAAGTTATAATGCAATAATATTATATATCAAATTTAATAAAATTATTAATAATTAATAACATAGAGAATTAGAGATGATGAAAAAAAATCAAAATTTAATAAAAAGATGACATATAAATATTATTAGGAGAGAGCCGAGAAAAACTATATTTAAATGATCTAGAAATTTGATACATGTTATATCAAAATCTTTATTTATTATAGTGTGTGTATGTGTATAGATTTTTTTATGCAATCTCTTCTTATTTTTTTATCGTTGGTTGTTGGGTTGGGTTACAACACGGTAAATTTTGCAAGTATGGATACAATGTTCCTTTTGTTTATGGAAGTACAAATTGACATACTTCAATTTGAACTAACATGCTTAATGTCGTGTAATATGGCGTTTGAATTGAGGATATAGAAATAGTTGAGATGGAGCGAGTTCACTTTGTTTTTGACGAACATTAATCTTAGAGGATTTTGAGATGAAAGATGGTTATTTCTAAGATCTAAACGAGTATAATAAAATTGTAGAGTTTGTAGACTTGTAGAGGAGTTTTTTTTAGTATAAATATGTGTAGAATATGTGTATTTATAGTGGGTTAATTTTATTATTATTTTATATTCAACCCCCTCCTCCCCAGTTCAACGTACACATTTGTCCCAATTTCACGAACCCGTGAAACATACCCGACCCTTCTACCCGAGCGTGTTGTGTCCATGTAATACCTGAACCTGTGAAACACGAGCCCCATCTAGTGACATATCTAGAAATTTTTTTTCATGAGTGGTAAAAAATTTTAGGGCATTTTAAAAATCACTATATAGTAAATTTCCTTCCCTTCTGTTCAGGTTGGGTTTAGTGGCGGATCCAGGGATTTTTTTCAGTAAGTTCACCATTTTCCGACTTTTAATTCAATAGAACCGGACATAAAAATTTCCGGGTCGAGTTGACGGTTTAGGTCTTGTAATGTTTTTCACTTAATAACAGTGAGATGTATTAAGTCAATGATTAAAATTAAAAAACATCGTCATTAAAGAGTTCGAAGGTACATAGTGCATTTTCGTTTAAGATTTCTAAGCTTCTGACCAACGGGAGTCAAGGGGGTCACGCGCCCTTGCGGGGTCCAAGGTGGCGGTCCTACTGGCCATTCTGCAGGCATGGGTCAAGGGGCAATGCCCCGAATCCTAAACGAAATATGCTAAGTTTGTATGACTAGAATTAATTTGATCCTAGGGTTTAACCACTAATAACTATCATCTTGCTTGTTAAGTTTATATGACCAGAAAGTAACTTTAAAACGATCATATAGAAATATAATCATTGATTATTGAGATCTGTGTAACAAAGATCACTTATCTCAATCAAGTTGACAAATTGTTATGAAATTACATTAAGAATTTACTCTTAAAAATCTTCATAGGTTCATCTCAGGATTCACCTCTAAAATATTAATGGGTTCACCCTATTGTTTAACTCTTTAAAAAAAAATTTTTCCTACTAACGAGTCGAAGCGCGGTGGGTTCCTGTGAACCCATCCCGTCTACCTACATCCGCCACTGGTTGGGTTCAATCGAATCGTGTCGGGTCATATTTAAAAAAAGACAATTAAAATAATTTTTATATATAAAAACATAATAAAAACACAATACATCACAATTTCAATTATTCAAATTTAAGAGAGCGAGTGCAAAAAAAAAAATTTCGAGAATGATGGTTGCTCCCCACGAGATGCAAAAAAAACCGGTACCTGTTCATAACCGGTAAGAAACAGGTTTTTAAACCGGTTATTGCAAACTGTTAAAGGTTTTTTGAAAGAAACCGGCGGTTTAGGACCGGTTTGAGGTTTCAAGAGACCAAACCGGTTAATAACCTGTCCAACTCACTAAAAAATCGGTTATTTGAAGGTTAACCGGTTTCGGTTTTTATACGGTTTTGGTTTTTTAGCTTGAAAAACTAGTTATTAACCGAACCGGTTATTAAAAAAAACCGGTTATTGAAAAAAAACCGGTTACTAGCCTTTGACCAGTTAACCGGTTTGGTTATTCCAAAACCGGTTTTGACCAGTTAACCGATTTCAGCAACTCTATCCCCAACCACCAAGGTGGGTACGACACTGGACCCACCCTGGCATTATTACTCCATCCATTAGTGAGATAAAGATACCTGTCTTTTTTATGAGCCCCTACAATGGACCTCTAACTTGTTCATTAGGACTTCTACTACAACCTTATAATAACAGTCCATCATTACGACAAAAGTTTTAGAACCATAAAAGGGACATGATCGAGAACTTGAAAGAATCTACATATTCTTAATGAAATTAATTGATACAACTGTCTCTTTACATACAATAGAAAGTTAGAAACCTCAACCTTTGCTTTCTGCAAGAATATTAATGGTATTCCTTGAGCACCTAACAAGTTAAATATATGTATAGGAGTGTGTATTTCACGGGTCAACACGCAAAACATGTCAAACCAACTTGCTAAACTGGTTTGGTTTGACCCCTATGTTAATAATGATTCAATTCTTGTTTCTATATGACGGCAAAACATAGAAGAGATTGAGTGGCCACTCTCCTTGTGTTTTTTGTCAGTAGTGTTGATGTTTCACATGTTAGGTTAAATTTTTTATAGAAACCGATTTCGTATCGCTATAAAAATTTAATGTTTATTATCTCCATTGCTTTAAATATTTATCATATATTGTATTAATGTCGTCTTATTTTTTTTCCATAAGTAATGTTAATTTTTTGTATGACGGTTATAATTTATTAAGTTATTTGATAAATATTGAATACAAAATTTATATGGCTTGTAAATTATAAAATGAAAATAATATAAGAATCGTTTTTGCAATAAGATGTTGGATGATTTGTCTCATAAATAGCTCGGTGATTTAAGCAGAACAAGAAATTTGTTGTTAACTTTGACTCGGAATCCATAATATATGAATTCAATAAACTAAAAAGTCAAAAACTAGGTTATAATTCTCCTTTCAGGTACTCACCCTTACTCGCACATCATAATAAAAATTTAGGTCTGTTAAAAAAATATCTACATTTTTAAAAATTGTATGAACAATCACTTGAATTAAAGTCAATAAATTAGATACTTATAATATTTATTGTTTGATCCAAACCAACCCAAATCGTCAAGTAGAACATTTACCCGAGCCGTGTCAATAAGAAAATTTTTTTGCAAGTCCTGTAAATTTTCGTCTTCTTTATATTTCTTCAAGTTGTGTTACTATCACCCGTTTTTTGTTGCATAAAAAAATCAACTTTATATGTTTTAGATTCTTTATTATCCTGTTCATTACCCTCTCTCCCCATTATTTCCATTATTGATCTTCGACCAAAATTTCTATTTGTAAATTTATTGCATTTAGTCATTATCACATAGTTTTATTCTCTTATAGTAATTTAAGGGAATGTATACAACTTGTGAAATATCTTCCTGTACATTTTGGAATCCTCTATTTATTTCATTTCATATTTGCTGTATAACAAAAAAAATAATAATGTTTTTTTGTCTATTTAAAATTAATCATTTTACTGATATAATTAGAACAATTACGTATATACTCGTATAAACTTAATAAATTATATTTCAATTCAAAAAATAAATTACATATATTCTCTTACCTAAATTTTAAAATCACATATATCATCTTATTGGAAGAAGTAAAACCAAAAAAGAATGAGATATATGTAATTTAACTTTTTATTTAGGTATATATGTAATTAAAGTTGTAATAGAAGATATATAAAATTGAATATAGGATTTAAATCAGAAAAGATCTTTTAGACAATTCATGTGCAGATATATATTCCTATATTATATAGAAATCATCAAATATGAAGATATTTTTGACTAAGAATAATAGAAAAACCAAAAAAAGCCTGACATGTACCAAGCTAAAAAAATGCATGAATAATAATTTAGGCATAACTTCTTATTTTTTGTACTAGATTTTAAATTTTTTGTACTGTATTTTTTTGTTTTGGGTTTTTTTGTACAAGATTTTTTTATACTAGATATTTATTTTTTTGTATTGGATTTTTGTTTTTTGTACTATATTTTTATTTTTTGTACTGATTTTTTATTTTTTTTGTATTGGATTTTTGATTTTTTGTGCAAGACTTTTATTTAGTGCTAGATTTTGTTTTGTATACCAAATTTTGGTTTTTGTACTGAATTCATGTTTTTATATTTTTAATATATAATATGTTAAACTCCTATTAATTCATACACTTTTTAGCCAAAATTTTCTTAGTAATATCCTAATTCTTGAGTTTACGCGTTTGTTATGATTGAATTGAATTGCCACGTAACCCACAATTTCCTAGCTTCTCAAATATCAATTCAATCATAGAGTACAAAATTCGACGTGTGTTCACAAGCTTTTGAATAATATTAATTATTTAATTAATTAATAATAATATAAATATATAAACTTTGTCGTATGACGTGTCATGCAGGTCACAGGATTGCTATGTTATCGTGTCATCAAAGGAAATATCAAAATGCTATCAATTCTTGGCAGGTTCCGTTTTTACTTGGTCAAATTATCCAACTTTTATTAATTATTTTTTCTTAATAATTAAAACGTAGCAATTTGATTAATATATAACTCAAAGAAGGTTTTTCATGATTATCCATTTTAGTATAAGATAAAACTAAAATGTAGACACACAATAAATATTATATATAGCATCTTGTAAATAAACAAATGATCAATACTAAAGATATGTAATAAATCTCATGTTTAAAAATCATTCTTGAATGGAAAATACTCAAACATTCACTTTTATTCACAATTTTATTAATATTTATTGGAATTACATATATGCAATTGCTCCATATTAAAACTGAACAAAAAAATTCATTTTAATATGTACTTTTTTTTATCTAAAAAACATATCTATGACAAAACCTTACTACATATATCTTGTCAAAGATTATTTTTAACCCTCGTGTAAGATGCATAATTAAAAAAAAAATCAATGTTTGCTTAAAGATTTTGTTTTTTTTAGTTCAAACAATTGGTTACCGAAGTATTTTGTGAGTCATTTTTTTATTATTTTCTTAACATATATGTATATATTTGGTATAATTTTATGTTTTAATGAGAATAAGGATAGAACTTGTGACAAAAGATTTGATTTTGTTATGTAATTTATGCTTTTACAAAAGATATATACTATTCATTATCAAGAGTACACTACGATAACCCGTCGCAACGTGTGGCGGGGAAAAACCTAGTTAAATTTTAAATATCACATATATATATATATAACGCCTTATAATAATCAAAAGATCACACACACACATATTAACACATTTCATAAAGTAAAGATAATAATGCTCATTTTACATTTTACCCTTAATTTTTATAAACTATAAAATTTCAGATATATGTATAGACATGCGCGTATACATACATATGTGTGTGTATATGTATGTATATAACTCATTTTTTAACGTGTTTTCTTTAATTTTTGACTTCTTTTATCATTTTTCAGCGACTTTTAATTGTCCATTGACATGCAAATTGAATTACGGAGCAGGTAGTTTACATCCTCATTCTATGATCAAGTTGGATTTCTTTTTCTTTCAATGTTATCAATACAAAGTTTCTTTTGGGTATTTTGCATAGGAAGAACACAGAACAATTGTTTTTTTTTTTTTAATTATATTATAAAAAGAGCCAACATTAATTAACTTGTTATTCTATATAATTCACATGAATTTTTTCTTCTTTTAACTTACAGGTTTGATTTGAGCAAAATGAACCCAATTCAAAACTCAAAATTTTGATTTTTACCGTTCAAACACAATACTAAAAAAAATTGAAGCAAAGAGAGCGTTATGTATTAACGTTCTCCAGAACCAAAGTTGTTTTATTCGTCTGTTGATGGGTATATATGTAAAAAAAGATTGAGCAAAGCAATATATTTAAGAGGGTAGAATTATCTCAAACCAAATTTTCATTTTAAAAGGACATATCTGCCTATACTAATAAATAAAAGTTTCTAAGGGCACATGTCATGTTCCTATAGCACCTCATTTCTAATTCCCGCATCTCTCTCATATTAAATGCATTTAATATTAAATAATAATATTAAATATCAAATATAGTTATTTTATATTTTTAAATTAAAAATATATTTTAATACATTAAAAATATGTTAATATTAAAAACCACTTTTTACAAAAACCAATTTATTATAAAATATAAATTTGTAAAGCAATTTTTTTAAAATAGAATGTTTAAACAAACAAAACTTTAATAAATTAGTATTTAAATAAATAATAATATTACTTTATTAATAAAATTATATGAAAGTTTAATCATATTTTATATTAAAAAATCTACCTATACTAATAAATAAAAGTCTCTAGGGACACATGTCATGTTCGTAAAGCACCTCATTTTTAATTTTCTGCATCTCTCTCATATTAAATGCATTTAATATTAAAAAGATATTTTAATACATTAAAAATATGTTAATAGTAAAAAACACTTTTTACAAAAACCAATTTATTATAAAATATAAATTTGTAAAGCAATTTTTTAAAATAGAATGTTTAAACAAACAAAACTTTAAAGAAATTAGTATTTAAATAAATAATAATATTACTTTATTAATTAAATTATATGAAAGTTTAATCATATTTTATATTAAAAAATCGTTTTATATTATCTAAATTTTCATTAGTTACTATTTACTATATTTTTTTATTTAACTCGTGTAATACACGGGATACTAACCTAGTATATGAATATATCAGAGCTGTATGTGAAATGTTAAGTGTCATGTACGAATGCTAAAAATGAGCCCCTATGTGTGCGTGTGTGTAATTAGTTTGTTACTAAATATGAAATGACTTAATTTGTTTTTTGACATAAATTTTAAATTGTAATGAGTTATTTGGTCAAATGTTTAAGGATAAAACTTTTCTTTTTTACTTTTATAAAATTCATAACTGGGCTAAATATATTTAAAAAATTGGAATGTAAATTATATGTGTGTTATAAAATAAACTGATATATATAATATATACAATTTTTTTAAAAAAATTAGGGCCCCCTAAAAAAATGGACTGTGCAGTCCACCTCCCGCACTTGCTTTAAGACCCCACTGGCATATATGATATTTAAATAATAATTTGAATCAAACATATAAATCACTTGTATCATGACTATACATTTTTTTTTGAACAGCAAACGTCCGGTCACCCGGGATCATCCTGGCAAATAGACCACCCTTCCGCCCGAATAACAGAGCGTGGTAGAAAATTGCAAAACTTTTACACCGATGCAAATTCGATTTGCCTTGCGAATTAGTCAAAACACAAAAAAGAAAACCTCCTAAATATGTATAATAAATACCATAAAAAACCCTAAAGATTCGGGCATTTTTTGTCGAGTTATTTGAGCTACCGTAATTAAGGTGGGTTAACAATGGAACCATCCCCTATATATATATATCATATTTGACAACGTTTATAGGGTGTGTATATATGATATTTACCTTTGTTTTAAGGGTTTTCAGCTCACAATATTTGTAAGCTTCTTTGAATTCATACGTATATACACAAAAGATAATTATTACAGGTTGATGACAAATAAACACTTTATTTTTGTAAGAGCTAAATGTACGTTTTTTTATAAACTAAAACTCTTTTATTCTACGAAAAAAATGCATGTAGCTAGTTGTGATTTTAAATCATAACTTTATTAATGTTTTTATGATTAAATCAAGTAAATAAAAAAATCCACAAATATTTGTTATGATACGGAATATAATCACTTATCTTTGATTTATAAATTATAAGAACTCAAAATCCACCTCAAAATCCATGCACAAATATGTTAAGTAATCGAATGACACGTGTCATTAATTAATTATTTAGGTATTGTTACCGTTTTATTATGGTAGACACATATCGACACATACACATAAGATATATATCAATGGTAACAAAAAAGTAAGCATACACATACTACATTATTATTTATTAGACCCACCCAACAAAGGGTCATCCAATAATAGTTGGACACGTATTAATGTAGTAAACAAAAGTTTTTGTTTGACGTTGATGACAAAGATGATGATTGCTATATATACATTTTATTTAAGTAAGACGAAAAAACAATTACGCCTCTAAATAATGCATGTACGTGTCATGTAAAATCAACAAATTCAAACAAATAGAGCGATGTTTGGATTGTACTTTTAACAAAAAAAATAATAGCAAAATGATATATTAGATCTGACAATCTTGACCTAATACAAAATAAATGGGTTAGTTTGATGAAAACTTATTGTATTTTAGGTTGAAATAAGTATAACCATAACATAGAACGAGTTAAGATGATTTACTCATTAACACAATACGGGTGAAGATGAGTAACTCAAAAAATATGTGAATAGAATGAATTCAAATGGATAATAATTCTTAATAATATGTTTGATGAAAATTAAAAACCACTAAAGATTATTTAAATACGATATTTTTAGTTACAACTCATTTTAACTTGAACTAAATGTAGACTTTTAAAAACAACTCATTTATACGCAAACTAATTTTGTTTAAAATTCATCCTGACCCACATCCACTCCAACTTGACTCTTTATCCAACTCGATCAATTTATCAGGCTTAGACTAGATAGAGATAATTTAAGATTTTAGGTTAACATCGGCAATTTTTGATTCAAAAAAATAATAAAAATAAAAATAACCAAGAATGGTCTATTTATCATTGGAATGCAATAGATTGAAACAGACAAGTTAAGCATACCACTGAATCAAATGTCACAATACCAACGACACCGAGTTTCAATCACACAATTAATCGAATGATAATCACATGTTTATGTCAAAATTGTTGGTTTAATTACATGCATTATTTTTTGGAAGAAGAAAATAAATTGTTGTTAAGAAAAGTATCTATAGTTTATATGTTTCATAATTTCTTAATATATTGCATGGCCTTTTATTGTCTAAAATTTATTTTGTTATTTTAATTAATGGATAATTTCATTTAATGTATTTACAACGTGAAATTTCATGCCTGTTTCCGTGTTTATGACATCCATAAAATCCTCTTAAAACTTGTAATTACCGTTAAATCATAATATCATATAAGCTTAATTATAAATGTGAATGATTTATGAGGCTATCATAATTTAAAGTGTAAAAAAAATAAGAAAAGTATAATGAAAATGGTATGTTTTTAATTTTAAATTCTTTAAGGCACTTACATTGATGACCTTTTTATATAGGTTGGTCAATATTAAAAAATATAGGAAAAAAAAACATTTTTCTTCACAATATGATCTTCATAGTAAACTAAGATTGCAACTTAAGTCATTTTTTTTTAAGTCGGCTTGTTTATTATATTTTTTTTTTTGTAACATCATGATATATTTTGTTTTAAAAATAATTGTTTTAAAAATATATTTTGATTTTATATAATATCAAAAACTTATTTGTTTATCTTATTTTTATTTTATATTTCATTTATTATGAAAAAATAAATAAATATTTATAATATTATGAAAATAATCATAAATCACTTTCTATGTAATAAAATTTAATATTTTTAATATTATGAAAATAATCATAAATCACTTTCTATGTAATAAAATTTTATATTTTTAATATTATGAAAATAATCACAAATCACTTTCTATGTAATAAAATTTAAGCTGAGTTGTGTTATGAATACATATAAAAAATCAAGCTTAGTTTTATTTTCCAGATAAAAAAAACTTTTTAAAAAATTGTTAGGTTGAATCAGGTAAATTTAATCGAATAATATAACAAGTATCTTTAATATCCATGCATTTGTATGAATAATTAAAAAAATAAAAATAAAAGACAAAACGATCCATGTTTTGACAAGTATGAATAGTACAGGGTTCAGACAGGCAATATGAACTGGTTATATAATGACCCCCGCTTCGCAGAAATTTCTTCGATTTTCAATTGAACCTTCTTCGTCGGTTAATCGTCTTCGAATATCAGGAGCAAAAGCTACCGTTATAATCTGAAAACGAGTAAGGAATCATAAATGTTTTGTATATAAATATATGTTGTATTTCAGATCAATGAATTTCCAGCTTAAATCTCATTCGTTTCCGCTGAATTCATACAGACTTACGCTTGATAGATTGATCGAATTGCATTTGTAGTGTGTGAAAACTGAAAAGGTATTTTGTTGATTTTGCATCGAAATTTTTGATCCGTTAGTTTTTAATCAATTTTAGTTTGATTTACAGAGAGTAAATCGATCATATTTAGGTCAATATTATAAGTTTGTCTAACCCTAATTTTATGTAGAAACCATTATGGACAAACGATTCTTTATAATATATGAATTTTGATGCTTAGCATCGGAAGTTGTTTCGATGTTGATGTAATTCTTCATATTTTAAGAATCTGATCAGCTTTGAGGTTGAAAATTGGGTCAATTGTCCTCAGATTTTATACTTTAGCTTCCTGTTGGGCTACTGAATATGAGGACATACATTTTATTTTATAGAACAAAGAAATATTTCTCTTATAATGTGCAATTCTTTTATCTATTTGAATTGACCTGTCAATTTAACTGAAAATGAAGCTTGAATGCTGTGAAATCATCTTAAACTTCTAATATAACCTCACTTGAAGAGTTGTAGCTTATGTTGTATATCTATTTTTGCAGGAAGTTTGATCCAAAATCAAAGGAGCGGTAACTATGGGGTATCTTGATTCAGTCATACCATGGATCAACGCAAATCAACCAGGTTCAGGTGTTTCTCCCGTTACAGGAGGCGGTCTCAGTAAAGATTCAAAATTTAGCTATGGTTATGCTAGCTCAGCTGGTAGAAGATCTTCAATGGAAGATTTTTACGAGACTAGAATCGATGGTGTGGATGGAAAATTAGTTGGTCTGTTTGGAGTCTTTGATGGTCACGGGGGTGCTCGGGCTGCAGAATATGTTAAACACAATCTTTTTAGTAATCTTATCAAACACCCAAAGTTCATATCAGATACCAAATCAGCAATAGCCGAGTCGTACAGTTTCACAGACTCGGAGTTTATAAAATCAGAAAAAAATCAGATAAAAGATGCAGGATCAACAGCTTCCACTGCCATTATTGTTGGTAGCCGGTTGCTGGTTGCAAATGTTGGCGATTCCAGAGCTGTGATTTGCAGAAATGGCAACGCGGTTGCAGTTTCTAGAGATCACAAGCCGGATCAATCTGATGAACGACAACGTATTGAAGATGCTGGTGGGTTTGTGATGTGGGCTGGGACTTGGAGAGTTGGTGGTGTTCTTGCTGTTTCGCGTGCTTTTGGTGATAAATTGTTGAAACAATTTGTTGTTGCGGATCCAGAGATTCAAGAAGAAGAAATTGATGGATCTTTGGAGTTTCTTATTCTTGCAAGCGATGGACTTTGGGATGTTGTGACCAATGAAGAAGCTGTTGCAATGGTGAAACCAATTCAGAGCCCAGAAGATGCTGCAAGGATGTTGATGCAAGAAGCTTCGCAGCGAGGTAGTGCAGATAATATTACAGTAGTCGTGGTTCGTTTCTTGAAGACTAACTGTTAATCGGTTAGTTAAATGGATCCTAATTTTATGTATTGTTTTATTATTTGAATCAATGTAATTTGAAGTGTGTGTTATATCATGTGGTTTTGATCTATGTTGCAATATCATTTTGCATCTAATATCATTTTACATCTGATCATGGATCTGTAACAATATCTTTATATGGATTGTTTTTACTTGTATCTTAAATCAAATATATTGTTTTATAAAGGACCAAGATTTTTTCTTACTTGTATCTTAAATCAAATATATTGTTTTATAATGGACAAAGATTTTTTCTTAGTGTATTATTTTTGGAGAAAATTATGAATACGAGGATAATCGCAAGTTTGTGTAGGATTAGGATTCTTTAGTATAAATATAGGATCTGTCTTCAAATTAATATATCAAGTTCAATACTAAGATATGCATCCAATTTGTGGTACACGCATAACAAACAAACTTACTCATTATATTCTCATTTTTAAGTAGGGTCTGGGGGAAAGATAGATACAAACATTACCCCTATCCTAGTTGGGATAGAGATGTTGCTCCAAAGGAGTCCCCGGCTCAAAGTTATCGTTTGAAGTTAATCATCCCAACATTTTTAGTGTTATATTCACAAAATAAGTAATATAACGTTAAAATTAGTGCAATTTTGCTTTGGTTCCTTAAGGGCCCACACATATATACATTATATGTGTGCACCGCAAATGGGGCGTCAAAATACAAAATGGGTGCTCTCTTTGATATGCATGACTTCTAAAAAGCTTTTTTTAGAGGTGTCAATATTCACCAAAATCAAAATAAATTGGTTAGTTTAGGTGAATAATTATTGTAGAATGGGTTAAAATAGGTAAAATCATAACGTCAAATGGGTTAAGATGTGTTACTCTTTAACATAATATGGGTCAAGATGGGTAACCTAAAAAATATATGAATGCAATAGATCATATGTTTAAGAATGATTAATAATATATTTGATAAAAAAATCACTAAAATTATCCTAAGAGACTATTTGTTTAGTTCCAACACGTTTTGACTTATAAACCAAATTGATGTTTTTTAAAAACATTTCATTTTGATCCAAACTAATTTTGCTTAAAACATATTCTAACTCGCACACATCCTAACCCGAACCCGGTCTGACCCGTTACCTAACCCGCGCATTTTACCATGCTTACTTTTATCCTTTGTTTTCTTGTTTGTCTTGTTTTTCTTTTCTTTCTTCTTTATGGATACTAAAATACATACAAGTGATACCTAACAGTCGGAAACGAATCATTGTATAAAAGCATATATTGGAACATTTATCATGCAATCAGGCAAAAACATTAAACATCACATAAAAGATCAAGAGGTTAACAAGTTCTTATCATTATGATATACAGACTCAAGCATACAAGAAATACACGCAAAACATTCAAAGACACAAAAACTCAACTTTATTTATAAACCAATCAGGTTGATCTCTCCAAACACTTTTTCCTAAGTGCATCTTAATATGCTTTGTACGAGCATGAAAGGTAGGATTCTCTGTTAATTGGATAGTCGATTTATCGTCACAAAACAACTTCACTTCACTTTATAGTTCACTGATTGATTTAAGTCGCTCAATAACCGAACCAACCAAGCTAGCTTTTGTGTTCTTGTTTCTAAAGCTCTATATTTTGCCTCGGTTGTAGACCACTAGTGACTAGACAGGGATTCCGTGGATTTTCGTTTATTGGGTGTCTTGCATAGTGAGCAACTGAGCATCTCAGAACCCTACTGAGTCAGGAACTCCTTCAGAGCAATATCTTTATCTCAACTGAGATATGGGTAAGGTGTGTGTCTATTAGAGGTGGCAATTGTTACCCATGTCAAAGGAAATGGGTTGGTTTGGATAAACAATTGTAGTATAATGGGTTGAAATGGGTAACATCATAATATTGGATGGGTTGAGATGGGTAGCACTTGAACACAATGCGGGTCAAGACGGGTAACCAATAAAATATGTAAATGCTATGGATTCAAACATTTAAGAATGATTAAATACATATTTGATGAGAAAATCACTAAAAATTATCCAAATAGACTATTTGTATACTTATAACACATTGAAAGTTAAATTAAATTGATGTTTTTTAATAACAATCCATTTAGACCCGAACTTATTTTGCTTAAAACCCGTTCTGACCCGCACCCATCCTGACCCGAACCCGTTCTGACCCGTTACCCAACCCGACCCAACCCGCCCATTTTGCCAGGCATAGTGTCTATTCTTTCTCCCAGACCCTACTGAAAAGTGGGATTGTGAGAATATACCGGGTAAGTTTGTTTGTTTTGCATAGTCAGCATCACATAAACCTCTAAGCTCGATCCTAGTCTTCATCTCATGTACGTGGAACATGTCATCTAACTTGACCCCCCATTTCCATTCTGACTTGTGAACCTCATATCACCACTGGTGTCTTGAATCATCAATGATTATGACAATCCGGTTACCCTTGCTATTCTTAACATTTGAAAATCTTTATTTTGTCACTCGTAAATGATTTGAGCACTCGGAGTCAACGATCTATTCGTCAAGATTGTTAGATCATGGCTTTAAGATAACAGTGAGGGACTGCCCTTCTTCAACTTGGGCTCCCGAAGCTTAGGCGCCAGGATCTGTTCATTCTTGACTGTTTCACTATTACCTTCTTGTCGTGGTTCTCGGCAATCCTTGGCCATGTAGCTAGGGCTGTAAACGAACCGAACGAGCTCTTGTTCGTGTTCGTTCGTTTAACTTTTAACGTTTTCACGAACACTAACCAAACGAAAATTCTTGTTCGTGTTCGTTCATTAAGGAATTTAGCTTGTCCACGAACGCTAACGAACACATATTATTTAAACAATAAAAATCAACAATTTTGATCTTAGGCATTGGAGGTAATCATTTATAAATGTATAAATTAAAATATTATAGTATTAAACTAAAAATAACTTAAATATTATGTTATTAAAACTAAAAATAAAAAGTTAAAATATTCAACACATTTAATAAATAAATAAATATAATAAATAAACTTAACCTAACATAAACGAGCATGTTACCGAACGTTCACGAACACAAATGAACGAACACGATCTCTATTCATGTTCGTTCATTCAACTAAACGAACGGAATTTCTTATTTGTGTTCGTTCGTTTATTAAACGAACGAACATAAACGAATTTCCCACCGAACGGTTCACGAACTGTTCGTTAAACGTTCGGTTCATTTACATCTCTACATGTAGCCTTTATAGCCACATTTATAGCATTTGAATGGTACCCTTTATAGCCAAGACTTTTCTATAGTTTTCCCAGCATAATGTTTTTGTTTCGTTCTTAACCAAGACCCTGACAAGATGTTTGCCAAAGCCTCCTGTTCCATCAAGAGCTTATCAAACTCAGTTATGGTAGGCTAAGTTGGCCACCCTTGAATGTATGTAATAAAGCTTCGATACTCGGATCTTAACTCGCGAATAATGTTGTGTTTCATTCTTGCTTCACCGACCTTAGATTGTTGATCAAGGTCACAATTTCCCGACACGGATTCTTCACTTTCTGGAAGTGTTGTGGTACAGTTGAATCTTCGCTTCACTTTCTAACATTTGCAAACGAGCATCATTCTTCTTGGATAACAATTAGCTTTATGTATGCCAATTAGATTTAATCAAATTAAAATGATGACAATTAGCTTATATACTTGCTGCTTGTACAGTTTCGTATATATTATGATGAAATTGTGCATAACTCTAAGGTCATGGGTAGTGGTCACACCATCTTCACTCCACATAGGCGCCACGTAAACACCACATAAACAACCAACACCATCACATCCTCATCACTCCGTATCATCACCACATATGTTATCATAACTCCACGTTATCACCACCTTTATTTAATATTTGTGGCTAACATATGTTTTTTTATTGCTTCAAACGATTGAAACACCCGTGATGGCCCTCACGCCCCTGTGTAGTGAGGGAAGGCGCCAAGAGGCATGACCAGCTCCTCTCAGTCTCACGCCCCAATCACCTACCACTATACATGGTCAAACAAGTGAACACTTGAAAGTTGAAGCCATGCAACCCAAATATGACTTGTCTACTCCGCTCGTTTATACAGAGTCAAACGGGTTGTGAAGTTGTAATTAAATTATAAGCGAGTTAACAAGAAGGGAACAAGCAGTGGCGGATCTAGGATTTTTTTTCATTGATGTCACTATATTTAAATGTTCTATTTCATACCATTGGACTTAAATTTTCTGGGACGATTTTATTATTCGGGTCGGGTGATGCTCAACACATAATAAAAAATAAAATAAAATTCATCTTTTTGATTAAGATGATAAGATGAAATTGGTTTCTTTTTGCATGGATCCCGTGAAAGATCATTTAAATCTATTTTTGACAATTTATTACTTGAAGATGATGACCCAACTTTTAGTGGTGGTTCTCTTCCTAAAAATCTCTCCATAATGTATTAGTGTTAACACCTAAAATTCAAGGCTCAAATAATAAAAAAACTACAAATGTATTAAACTAAAAATATTTTATACTATAGTGATTTTTATGTTCCAAACAAAACAATTAAACAAATGAATTAAATTACATATTCTTATATTAAACTAAATTGATCATTTAAAAAATCTTATTTGCCAAACAATTAATAATATACAGAGACATTCACAATTTCACATGAACATCAACATATGTCGGCTAAATAATGAGGTGTACTTACCAAGTTACTGCTATCACTTATCCGGTCAATATCTAACAACCACAGTCCACAGATCGGAAAATTACTCTCCAAAGGCGGCAACTTAAAATCTTCTCCACGCAGGTCACCGGAAAGCAGACGATCGGTACTTCAGAAGGGCGTAAGGCCAAAAGGAATTCATGAAACCGTCTGTGTCTTTTGAAACTCAATCTTCAAGTAGGTATTTCTAGTTTGTTTGGTTTTGGGTATTTAATTGTTAGTGGGCTAAATAGTATAAGTGAGTTTTTTATATTTAATCAAAATGGGCTAATAATGGTGTTTGGTTAAGGGTATTTACTTGGTTAATAAGTTCTATATTTGATAATCAAAGATGTCACCGGTTCAAAAACAGATGCTGTCACTTGAAAACATTGTTTATAAATGTACATATACGCTGAAAAAATCACTGCTATCCGGGGACTACAGTCCCATGTGAATACGTCCGCCACTGGGAACAAGCTAAACAATTCATAAACAAGTTGTTTGGTTGAACTTCTAAATATTAAATTCTTAGTTCTAATATTAATTGGGCCAACAACCCAAAACCTAATCATGTTCGTGTTCAGATTAGAGGTGGACAAAAAAAGGGACCCGGAACCGACAACCCGAACCGGTCATATTTGAACCGGTGGGTACAAACGGGTCCAGTTTTTCACACAAATTACAACCGGACTGAAACCGGAACTGGTTCCACCTATACCCGGCCAAAACCCGAACCGGAACTGGCCAAAACCCAAACCGGGACCGGTCAAAAACCGGTTGGAACCAGCCGTAACCCAGAAGCAGGTCTTGACTTTGTTGACCGGAACCGTTCAAACAAAATAATTATTCAAATTTGGCGCTCATGGATAGATACTAATGTTATTTGTTTGAAATGAACATGATTAACTTTAAGGATCATCTTATAAGACAATCAATCATCAAAAATTGCCTCTTAATGGTTCAGACTTTAGAAGCAACAGACTTTACTCAGTCACAACAATACAAGTGAACTAGACCTGATAATATTGACTCAAAGCAAGATAAATGGGTTGGTTTAGGTAAACAATTATTGTATTTTGGATTGAGATGGGTAATACTTTAACACAATGCAGGTTAAGATGAGTAATCTAAAAACTATGAGAATATGATAAATTAAAACAAGACCTATCAATAATATATTTGATGATAAAATTACTAAAGATTATACAAATAAACTATTTGTTTACTTAGAACGCATTTTAACTTGAACTAAATTGATGTTTTTTAAAAACGAATCATTTAGACCCAAAATGATTTTGCTTAAAACCCATCGTCCTATGCTGACCCGCACTCATCCTGACCCGAACCTTAACTGGCCCATTACCCAACCCACACATTTTGCCAGGCTTAAGTACAAGACCATCACTAAATCAAGAGTACAACACAAAAATCAGCCAAACTTGAAACAAAAGCAGTTCCATTGAGCATCTAACAAACTTGTCTCAAAAGTTCTACATCATCAAAACCAAAGAAAAACTAGAACTTTTGCACATAAACCGCCCAATGATTCTTTTTAACATTTCTGCATGGGTTGCAAGTTACAACCGCTTAGTGTTACAAATTCCTATGTAAAACAGTCGTTTCGTGCATACCGTGAAGAGGGAACCGGATGGTCTCTAATCCTTGATAACAAAACAGAAACATGTTCCATGGCAATATCAAGCCGATCTTTTGATTTGACTGATTCTGTCACAAGATTCGACACCATACCTTGCAATAACTGAACTCTTTCTGTATGATCACTCAAAGTGTTCTGAATGAGCTTTGTTGATGTGTTTATCCGTCGCCAACGCAGGGGCATATACCTGACAGCACCCAAATAAGACATTTATTGCAAATAATTCTACAAAAAAGAACAAAATACATTCCAGACACTTATTTTTGCATGACAATTCGGGTAACGGGCAAATAAGAAAGGAATATGGGTCTAACGGATTAGAAGTTGCTTGATGTATTTTTAATGCAAAATATCCTATATCATCTTATGATATAAATGATTTTGGTAAGCGTGATTGACACAGTAAATATTTTATGGTAAATTAGATTTTAATAATCCAAAATAATACCCTTTTGCCAATGTATTCATTATGACAATTTGACTGAAAAGAACTCAACTTTCATTTTTATTGCCAAGGGCATTCCGACACACATAATTATCATCGATTTATATTTAATATACACTTGATTTCCACTCAATTTCTCTTATAAGAAATGTACAGTTCACTCCTAAACACCCTTTACTCCTTTAGTATGAAATCGGATGAAAATCAATTGTAAAATCTGTGAACATAATGTAGATAGGATTGCCTTTTGCAACCAAAGTAATTCGTTGGTATCGAGTATAATCTATTAAAACCCAATTTGCCTTGATTTATTTTACGAAATTGAAATAGGGTTTTAGGCTAACCCAACCCATCCAGTTTCAACATGTACATGAGGCTACCCAACCCACCCGTTTTGCCACTTCTACCAAGATTAATGCTCAAGTACACCATGAAGCCCTGCTGCCCTGATTTCGTTTCCAAGAAATTTGCCCAGAACTCAAAATAGGTACGCGAACAGAAAAATCTGGAAACCCACAACTTTATATTTGAATACTAACAAAACTTTGGTACAATTAAAATAAAACCTTCTACCCCTATTTATAATAAAAGTAAACATAATCATACACGAAATCAAACTCTAAAAACCTAATTTAATCCCTATTTTCCAGCCTACTAAAACAAAATATATATAATCTAACTTAAACTCTAAAACTTAATTAAATCAAAACAATTTAAAAACTAAACTTTCTACTTTAACCTCCTAACTCTTTAATATTACAAGATTAGTCCAACACACCACACCAAACCATATTTTATATTAGTATTATTTACATGGGTATTTAATTATGTGATTATAACATTGTCATCTATTTTAATAATAAGAATATTATTATTGCCTACTTTAATTACTAATTGCTGATACGATTATTGGTTAGTTTACCAAATAATCCCTAAATACTGCAAATCAAACATTACCTTTCTGGAATTTGAAAGCAATTTCCTGTAGAGAGTACTCGAAGAGCATGCCTACAGAGGATTCCAGAGAACTCAAAGTGGTGGCAGCTACAGCTGATAATGCCTTCATGTGGAACCCAATAAACTTTTCGACCACCTTCAAGTTTTGTATGATGTCTAACCAAAAACCCGTCTTCAAGTTGAAATGATGCGTAATGAGCAGCCAGCACAAGTTGTTCTTGGAGCTTTGAGAATGCAAAAGGTGTTAGGACTGAGGCTGCATGGGATTCCATGGGTGCACCTGTTTTCAAACAAATGTTTTGGAGGTTTTGTTGCATTGTTTGCTGTTCACCTGCCTGATCTTTGAAGTCCACAGCAACAGCGACCTAAATTTTAGAATTCTTATTAGAATTTAAAATAGAAAATCAAAATAAGATAATCCGTTGATTAGAGTTTAGTGGAGTCGGCGAAATAGGCGGGTTAGGTGACAGATCAAAACAACTCTTATCAAGACAAAAAGTTCTTTAGTTAACTTGGAATGCTTTATAAAGATTGAGGTCTTATGCTTTTACATATCAGCCTTTTTCATCAAGTAAACCATTTATAATCTCCTATCTATTTGGTCCTTTTTCACAAATCAACCTCCTCCAGAATCCAGACCCTAATTTTAACCCAAATATGCACGAAGCGCTGATCCTGAGGTGTTTTTCCAATCGTCTCGTGCCTTAGGCAGGTTTTTAAAACCAATATTTGATTATTATGACATCAAATTGCAACAATCACTTCAACTGCACATTCTAACACTCTTCAAAATTTCAAAGTTAGGCACCCACTACAGTTTTCGCATGATAACATATAGGTTATGATATCGATATTCAATAGAACATATATTATATAAAATTAAGAAAAACAAACCGACAAGAAAAATATAACATACTTGTTCAATGAAGTGTGCAAGCCGAGTTTGGGCACTCAAGAACCGTTGGATGAAAGCATTAATGGCTTTTGAATGTGCAGTTGTTGTCATTCCGGCAAAAAAGTGGCTTCTCAAATACGGCAAAGCCCAGAAATTTCTTGAAGCAAACAAGTTGTTTATGTGGCGGTTGTTATGAAGCCCAAAAGAATTAACCATATCTCTCCAACCCATTTCGAAATCTTCAATTGACTCCATATTATATAGCCGATAAAATTCACATTTCCACTCGTTATATCGTTCTCCCAAAACAGCATTAAACCAAGATGGGAATTTTGCAACAATTAGCCAGATGCAATAAGCATGTTTCGCAGAAGGCATTTCCAATGATATAGCTTCTCTTACACATAAAGTTTGGTCAGTTAAGATCGTCTGTGGAACCTTCCCATTCATAAACCCCATAAACGCCTTTCACAAAATGAAATTAAACAATTAAGAAATTAAAAGACATGTTTCCATAAATAGATGGTGTGACAAATACCATTAATTTGGTTTGGCAGTCTGTAGTATTGTAGTAAAGGTGGCAATTTACAAGCATTAACAGGCAAATCAAAGAAACACTCTTATCAAAACGAAATAAAATTTAGATTTAAAGTGCCAAAGTTATCTGTAAATAGAGTGGACGATAGCTATCGTTGATTCAGTTGGATAGAGGAATCAATTTAAAATTTTAGACCCATTTATTTATAAATGGGCCAATTAAGGTTACAATTTATCTATAATGGACCATACGGAAATAACTAAAAAGTTTAGCTAAAGAAAGAAAGGGCCAAAGGGTTTGACGGTCAACAGTGGCTCGAAGTGTATAAATGGTTTTATTAGAACAGAACTTGATTATCACTGTCATGTGTTTTTGCATTATATTACTTGCTAACTATTTATAACATTTATGAAAAGTGAACAAAATGTGTTTGTAGCATAGTTGTCAAAGGCACAAGGCGCACTCGAGGAGCATCAGCCGCGCCCTGAGCCTTAGGCGCCAGACGCAAAAAAAACGAGAGCTTTTTTAAACTAGGCGCATGGTATTAAGTTACCAATTTTAGAGGTTTTACATATTTTAGGCTTAAAAAGTTTTAAAAAAATATATAAAGTCTAACTATAAAACAATTAATAATCTAGTGTTATAGAGTTTTTAAAATATAAAAACCTTTTTATGGTTTAGACTGGTTTATGGCTGGATTTTTCTAAACTTTGCCGGATTTTCAGAATTTTACCGGAATCTTGCCGAAAAGTCACCGGATGCGCCTAGGCTGCCACGAGGGGCCTTTCGTGCGCCTGGTTTTTTTTTTTTTTTTTTTTTTGCCCGTAGCGCCTGAGGGCTTTTGACAACAATGGTTTGCAGGTGGACCTGCCCTGACAAGACTCTTTTTTTTTCACTTTTCTTGAATCTTATAAATAGTTGGCATATATCTTGCAGCATAGGTGCCAATAATTCAGGTGTCAGCCTCTTGTTTGACATTTAAGTATTCCAATCAAATTAAAAATATTAATATTGCTATGCAATTTTAATCCTTCACAAAACCCCTATCCACAAAAAACATGTCACAAGATTGTTCTTAATATTGTAAGCCTACATATATAAGACCTAGGATGATTTATCAATTATCACATGACACACTACAACCAAAGGAACAAAAACAGGCAGCACAACAAGGGAAATAAAGTAACTACACATCATACACATATAAAGATGCATGTTTGAGTAAGATAACAATATAATAGGTACACGGAATACCTTTAGAGCCCATGAATACGACTTCACGTTTTCCTCGCGCAGAATTGCACAGCCGAAAAAGCAAGGCATACCATAGTTATTCATTCCAACCCATATTCCAAGTGGCATATCAAAAGCATTCAACCGATGTGTTGTATCAAAAACCACTGCATCACCAAATATCTCATATGATTGGACAGATGACGCATATGACCATGCGATATTCTCCAACCGTTTATTTGAATCAAGTTTATACTCAAAACGGAAATTATGATCCTTATCTTTGATATTTCTACACATTCTCAGTAAATCAATGCTCTCATCCTCCAAATCCACTTTCCTAAATGACTGAAGCAAATTTCTTACGTCTTTTTCAGTGAACGGAAGGTATCCGGGCTCCACACATTTCTCAAGTTCCAAAAGCCTCATCATTTGCTGCACTGAAATTCCCGTTTTGGCAAACATGAGGATCCGGTTTTTGTCTATATCTGAAATAGTGCGATAAGCAGGAAGAAAACGAACTTGATTCGGTTCTAAAAGTTCATGATTATGATGATTTGAAAAGCCCGTTACCCTCCATTCAGGTGCTCCTAATTCAGTTGTTTTGCTTATACGCATATAAGCTTGACATCCACATCTTGATGATTTTCTATTTCTTTGTGGTTTATTTTCATTTAAAGTTTTGACAGGCGTGTTTCCCGCCCTGTGGCAGACAAAATAGCGTCGGGTAAGACCTTTCCCTACACCATCTTTGCCTTCGGTTCGGTGTCTACGGATGGAGAAACCACACCGTTTGGCAAATTCACTGTAGAATTCATAAGCATGATCATGAGTAGCAAATCTTTGACCAATATATGGAATAGCATCATTTGCTGTTTCTAAGGATAGTTTTGTTTCATCTGGTGATTCTTCTGTGCTACTTGTTTCATCTAAAGATATGGACCGTTGATCTGAGTGGTCATCATAAACAACCAGTAGCTGATCGCCATCATCAGACATCATATTTGATACCTCTATAGTTTCCAGTCAAAAGGTCTACCTTTTGCCATTAAATCCTTAACAAAGATTAAAAATAAAATGGTGAGGACACGAATACTTTTCTCAAGGATATGCAACATATGGTTTTCACTTAGCAATTTAGTATGACCATGTTGCTATCAACATATATGTAAAATGCCATTTGGAGACAAAAGATGGCAAATTTTGTGCCCCAAAGGAAGATGGTATTGCATATATCCCCTCTAAACTTACAAAATTGCATCTTTCTCTAAAACACAAGATTTCAATACATAATGTACTAACACTCTTCAAACATAAATTAGGTAAACATGCAATTTACAAGCTTAGAGGGGATATATACAACTACCCCAAAGTGATAATATAAACATTCTGAAGCTACACCAGTGACCAGTTACATCAATCAAATTTTCTTTCCCAACTATGAAAATGATCACCATCTTGGTTTTAATAAGGACTTCTAACTCCTCGGTTTTTGGGACCAAAGAACCATGTGCTTTTTAAAACCAAGCAATAACATCCTGATGAACACACTCAATTTTCTGGACTCTTGAAGCCACAATCACAAGGTTTAATATTTACTTAGATGTAAATTGCAAAAAAAAAAAAAAAAAAAAAAACACCTGTTGCCAAAAGAATTTTCTACTAAATCGTCTTTAAATGGGTTAATTAGCAAAAAAAACATACATGTTTAAACAGAATGCCATCAATTTCCATGAACCAAACAGTTAAATTACTAAATTTCACAAATTTTCCCTAGATCCCTTACAGTTTTCAACAATGATCATGATCATCTGAAGCTTCATTGATGTTCTAATCACATTTAAACCATCAGAATTACAATAAAATGTAATAATGTATGCATTTTCATTGGGATATCATCCAACATTGTAGCAAAAGAAAATTGAGGTTTTAAGGATTACTTACAGGAGACATGATTATTGTCCGGTGACTGATCGAACGGGAGAACTAGCCAGACGATTGGTATGCTTCGAAGGGGGATTGGTAAGGACGAACCCTAATTTGCGCCATGATGCGATGTCAATGGTTTATAACGTGCGCACTGCTTATCCAGCGCCGTTGTGTTTCCAAACAGGCCTCATGCGAGACATAATAATGGGTAATTAACAACGGGTCGGGTCAATATTAATAATATTTAATTTGTTATTTTTTCATTAGACTGTACGCAGTGGTAAGGCCGCTGGCCTTGCGGGATAGCGGGCAATCGGCGGGAACACCGCCCCCTCCTCCGGCGGGATTGATTTCGTGGGTTCAGCGGGTACCGCTCCCCGCTTCTCACACACCATCGGCTCTTCTCTCACAAATGGGTAGTTTTTCCGGTGGGGTGACCACTGTGGGTTTTAAGTTTTTCAGTGGGGTGATGACGTGACAAGAAATTTCGGTGGGGATGGATTTTCAGTGGGGTGACCACTGTGGATAGTCTTAAGAGTTGGCATTCAAGAAATAACAGGTTACATGCAACGTTGTAACTGTAAAAAATCAGTTATAAATATTAAAAGGTATGTAAATAAACTATTATGTCAACTAGGTTAAAATCCCGTGTATTACACGGGTTGAAAAAAATATGTTACATATACAAATATATTGACAAAAGTTATGTAATTAAAAAACATGTACATTGCAAAGTTATACTAAACTCATGTTTACAAAGATTGAATAAAATATGATATAATTTGTTAATGCATAAAGTCTTCAAAATATGCTTAAAATATTTGATGAATAATTATAAATTATTTTTTAATTTTAATTTTTTTAACAATGTGTTAATATTTTTATGTAATGTAATTCATAAATAATTTAATAAAAGTATATTTATTCTCCTTTTTAACACATTAAATTAACTTTAACTAAAATTTATATTAATATATAACTTGGATTTTTAAAAATTACTTACTTTTTATTTTCAATATAATATATTTTTATCATTCAAATAATTCAATCATATTAAATGTTTAAAAATTTTTAAAAGCAATTATAGAAAAAATTAGTAGCATTATTGTTTTATTTATAAATATTTTAAAAAATATCATTTGAATTCGATTATATTTAAAGAACTAAAGTTGTTAAATAAAAAATAAGTTCACTTAAAAACATCATAATTGACGATTAAAATGCGTATTAAAAATTCAGCTATTTAAGGAAAAAATATAAGAAAATAAATTAGCAATTAATTAATTAAAATAGCTGATACAAATAAATTTAAACAGATTGATAAAAAAAAATTTAAATTATTTTATACGTAATATTCAGTTTAAAAGTTACAATTTTAGTTATCTTTTCTATAAACGAAAACGTCTAAAAATATGTATGTAATAAAAAAACAATTATTTATTAAAATATTAGTCTGAAAGTTGAGTTCTATAAAAGATTAAAAAATATTAACTTATTACGATTTTATGGATTAAAACATTACATGGGTTGAAAACATGAATGTGTGCAAAATTCAAACATTTGATGTGTTATAGTTTAGTTTTCTAACATATGTTGTTTAACAATGTTCTTGAATAATAGAAAGTGATAACGTCATTGATAAAATTATAATATATCTAACAAAAAAGATGATTGTAGTAAAAAAAATTGTTACATACACTTGTCTAATAATATTTTACTAACTAGATATACAACTAATATTATTTTAGTTGTTTAAAAAAGTAAAATCTGTCGACGATATAGGTTCGAAGCATTCAAGATAAGTATGACGGTGTTGTCAATACATTTACTCGAAAGATTCATGAAGTTAATATTAACAATGGAGAGAAAGTTGATGTAAAAATAATACCTGAAGGTTTGATCTATATATATTAAGCTACTTACGTTTTAGAAATGGAAAGGAACAATCAACTTGGTGTTAGTTGGAATTGATTTAGACGTAATTAAACAATTAGAAATTGGAAAGGATTTTTATATGTATTTTAATAAAATATGTCACAATTAATTATTAATTTTAATTATAGAAAGTTAGTAAAAGAAATAAAACCGTTTAAAAAATGAAATAAAAGAATCTGAAAAGAATCCACATGTTTAGTTTTTCGGGTTAAATTTTTAGGGGGTGAGCAAAAATAGAGATGACCTAGAATGATGCCAAGTGTCTCCCAAACATTTTGATTTATTATATATAATATATATGCAATAGATAATAGATGTGTGTGTGTATAGTACTCATACTATTCAATATAATACACACACATATATATACATTTATTATTTAAATAAATATGAATATATTTTTAATATTAATTTTACTTGAATTTTAATATATATAATAATACTCATACTATTCAATATAATACATAGACATATATACATTTATTATTTAAATAAAATATGAATATATTCACTATTCATTTTACTTGCATTTTAATATATAAAATAATTTTAAAAAGTAATTTAATATAAAAATATAAAAGAGAAGTTAAAATAAAAAATTATTTGTGCATAAATAGATAGAAACCCATTAGAATTTGACATATGTAATGATAGAAAAAAGGAAGAGTTAACTACAGTTTTCCTCCCCATGGTTTTCTCAATTCATCACTTTCACTCCAAAAAATTCAAAATTGCAATTAAACTCCAAAAATGTAAAACATTTAACAATTTACCTCCACCTAACTAACGCCATCTTGATTCCGTTAGGTATTAGATGGGCAATTTCGTCAATCTCAGTGTCTCACCCAATTAACCCATACAAAGTTGACGATCGTTCTTCTCCTTCAACCCTAGTTCTCTTAAACTTCACAAGTGTGGATCGCGCAAGACGAATTGGATCGCGTTCTTCTCCTTCAACCCTAATCTTCTTAAACTTCACAGGTGTGGATCGATTTGGGTGATTGATGATATTTTGATTTTTCTGAGTTTGATCACAGGGACGACTAACGCAATGGCTCTCCCACTTTGGTTTGTTCGTGGCACTGATGATACTTTTAATCCATATGAGATTTACAGTATGTGAATCAGTTCCCTCACTAGAATTCTTCCATTCCTAATTATAATCTAATGGATTTTACACTTTGGTTTTTTTTTTTTATAATTTCAGGTGGAAGCCTTCCATACTTTACAGTTAAATTCTTTCATGGAGGACATTTTGAAGGATTTCCTGAAAGGAGATATGTTAACAGTAAGATCAATTATGTTGATATGATTGGTTGTGATGAGTTCTCTGTTTGCGAAGTAAATGCGATGATACGGGAGTTAGGTTATTCACATGATGAGATTATATACTTTCATTATATGGTTCCTGGTCAAAATTTAGATTATGGTTTACAACCTCTAGTAAACGATAATGATGTGCAAAATATATTGGAGTATGTTGAGAATTTTAAGATAATTGAAATGTACACTGAACATATGGTAACCAGATTGAATAATTATAATACTAATCAAGGTCCAAGACAACAGCAAATTGAGTGGCATACTGTTGAGAGTGAAGAAAGTCAAGGCAACGAGGTAGAGGATAATCAAAGCGAAGGTAATGAAGTAGAGTATGATCATGCAACTGAGGGTAGTGATGATTCTGATTTCATTGTTGAAGACTATAATGAGGTTCAGGCTGTGACAGTGGATATGGATGAGTTTAGAGCTGCTGTTGACATGGAATTTCTTGAAGATGCAAATAGTCTAAGTGAATCAGATGATGGTCTTATTGATGGTGATGACTTTGATAGTCTAAGTGAGTCAGAGACCGTTTTTTCCTTAAAAAAAGAGTAAGATATGTTAAGAAACACAAAATGAAACATTCAACAGATCTTGTATCATGCCCTTTTTATGTGGGTCAAAGTTTTTCTAATAGGGATGAAATCAAAACTTTGGTGAAAAAACATGCTGTAGATAGTAGGAGGCAACTTTACATTATAAGAAATGATCCTAAGAGATTCCGGGTGGTGTGTTTGGGGATAAAGCCAGTATTTGATGGTGAGGGCACAAGTGTAAAGTCATCAAAAGTTAATAGGTCTCAAGATTTAGACAAGTCCCGGGAAGCAAGTGGGTCAAAGTGTTCAATGAAAAAGCCAAGAAAAAAGAATCCAAAGCCAACTTGCACATGGGTGTTGCACATATCCCACATACAGAAAGAAGACTCTTGGGTTATAAAAATCTTTAATGATGTTCACAACTGTCTTCATACTCGAGATGTTAAATTGTGTACTATGAGCTTTCTTGCTAAAGAGGTGCAACAAATTATTGAGGCAGACCCTGACATTTCTTTAAAATCCCTTCAAGATCAATTTTCTAAAAAGTTTCAGATCCAAATCTCTTCACAAAAGATGTTTAGGGCAAAGGTTATGGCTATTGAGAAAATTCAGGGTGATTATAAGGCCCAATATCACATCCTAAGGGATTATGTTGAAGAACTGATAAGAGGTAACCCAGGTACAACTGTTAAACTTGATGTTGAACTTGAATGTAATCCAACAAGCCCTACAAGGCAATTTAAAAGGATCTATGTTTGCTTCGGTGCAATGAAGGTTGGGTTTAAACTATGTGGTAGAGACATTTTGGGACTAGACGGTTGTTTTATGAAAGGCCCATATCCAGGACAAATTTTAACTGCAGTAGGGGTGGATTCAAATAATGGAATTTATCCGGTTGCTTATGCAGTAGTTGAAGCTGAAACTACTAGCTCATGGACATGGTTCTTGGAATGTCTTGGTGATGATCTTGATCTAGAATCAAACTCAAACTTTACTTTCATAAGTGACAGGCAAAAGGTACATAACTTCACTAATTTTTCAACATTTTGTCTTATTAAATAGTTTTTTTACTAATTTTGCAGTTGTTTATCAAATTATATAGGGTATTATTCCTGCTTTGGCCAAAGTTTTCCCAAATGCTGAACACAGATTTTGCTTGCGACATATTCACGAGAACATGAAACAGAACTGGAAGGGACAACTGTTCAAAAATTTGTTGTGGAAGTGTGCAAGTGTTTATACTATTCCACAATTTGACAAAGCAATGGATGACATTAAAGAAAAAGATCCAGCCTTATATGATTGGCTAAAAAAAATTCCACCAAGACACTGGGCTAGATCTCATTTTAGTGGTATGAACTCACTTTTACCTCTTTGTAAACTAATTTTTTATTTTTACAATTCTTGTGATTTATGTTAAGCAGGAAGATCAAAATGTGATTTTGTTTTGAACAACTTATGTGAGGTATTTAATAAGCAACTTGTTAGAGGAAGAGACAAACCAATCATCTCATGTTTAGAGTTCATTAGGGAGTACATGATGAAAAGGATTGTGGTTGTGCACAAGTTAATTGCCAAGTCTGACGGCCCTCTAACACCTGCTGCGACCAGGGTGTTTAATGCCATAAAAAATGAGGCTTCTCAGTTTACCGTTCTTTGGAATGCAATAAACAAGTATCAGGTAAGTGGACCTTGGGGGGATCAACGTATTGTGGATGTAGACAAGAAAATTTGTTCATGTAGGAGGTGGGATGTCACACCCCGACCCGCAGCGGAAGTCTTAACAGAGTCTTGGTGTCGACAGTAATTAACAAAAGCATAAGTTAAGCGAACGATTTAAATAAAACATGGATATTTATATAAAAAGTTATCGATAATTGTTAAAACATTACAAGTTTAACAAACATCAGTTTTAACATCTAGATAACCGGTCCCAGATAAATATACCAAAGCACGCTCGCTAACTAGAACCGGTTTCCTTTCCTTTCCCATCATCATGCTACTTACCTGAGAAACATACCAAATTTAAAAACAAGTGTCAACCAAACGGGTTGGTGAGTTCACAGGTTTTCATATAAAAAAAAACATTTAAGCAAAGGAAAAGAACGTAATGTATCAAAAACATCGTGATAGAGAACTCATCGTAGACTAGCTAGGTACTACGATACGATAGACACCATGAGCCCATAATCAAACCAAAACCAAGGTGCGAACACCCCTCAATATATATTGCTCCCGTTACACACGGACCATGACAGCTGGTCGGGGAGTGGGTTGTCAAACCCGATAGATCTACCAATATATCCTGCGGTCCCTCCCCCGAGACTAATGATTATGACTGCGGGAGCGAATCCCCTCTGGAGCGAATACACAGAGAACACATATACAAATGGCTGCACTTACTCAAGAGCTATCTAAGTCACATATCACTCCAAACCATACATTACAATTTAAATCTTTCTTTTCCCGGTATGTTTCTCCCCCGGTTTATCAAAAACATTATTAAAAAGGGGCCGTGAAACTCACCTCAATGCGTTCCTGCTAGCAACAAAGATTTCCAGATAACCCGACTGTTTTCACTAGCGCCCTAAAACCCAAGGGACACATTAACAGTCTAAATAAAAGTCCATTATGTAAGTTGTTCACCCAACTTAACTAGACTTAAACACATTCCACTAAGGGAACCAGATTTCACACAAACGACACGTTGGTGACTCGAATTTAGTATTTTATCATAAATCATAAGTTAACGTTTTTAAAGTCATATTATCTTCAAATAATTAAGTTATCTTTGTTAAAAATTCATTTTAACTCCAAACTTAATTATTTTTAACATTTTGTCAAAAATGACAATTTCGTCGTATTTTACCGAAAAAACCGACAACGTAACACACAAGCACATCAACATGAATTATGATTTAAGTCACTTCTAATACTTCAAAATAGGTATTTTATAATTATTTTTATATTAAATTTTCTGATTAAAATCAGCCACAAAATTATGTCAAAATTATGCGTTAAAACGACGTTTTTACGCCATTTTTAGACATAGTTTTCAAATATTTCATTTTATATTTTTCTTACAAAACTTGTACATTATAAATTACAAATTTTTATCATAAAAACTTATAAATTTTCTGATCAAAATCAGATTCATAAAAAGACTCTTTTTATATGTTAAAAATAGTCGAAAACGCGTGTTTTCGGTTAACAACGATCATCCTTTAAATATATTTTTAAATCAACTTGATTTTATACTTAAAATACTTTATAAATTTGCAAAATTTACTGTTAATAATATGTCCCAAATCATTTTTATAGGAAATCTCTATTTTTATAGTTTTTAACTTACTTAAACTCCTATTTTTAACTTTGTTAAAAATTATGGTTATTAGTCTAACTTTCCTTGGTAATTTTTATAATAGTTAATTATATTTTAAAACTTTAAAAATCAGATTTGATTTTCTTTTGAAATAACCCTTTACTTATTATTTTTAAAACTCTATTATTTTAAAAATAGTTATATGTATATATCCATGCATGCATGTAACTAACCCATACATACACACACACACATATATATATGTATGTATATATCTATGCATGCATGCAGTGGCGGAGCTTGACGAAACTGGGAGGGGGGGCGAAATCTTACGGGATCAAAAAATTTTTTTTTGCAATCGACCGGTATGTCTCGGTTAGTTGGGTTAAATGTTCGGATCTGTGATTCGGGTCAAGTCGGGTCAAACAAATAAAATTAAAAATGTCTAATAATTATCATTTTAAGGGCCGGCTTAACCAATTTGAAGGCCCTAGGAGACATAAAATCCGGGGCCCTTCATCCCTTCGAAAACTTACATTCTTTTCATACGTCTATTTGATTCATTCGTTCTCTTGCAATCTTAGGTGACCATTTATTATGGGTGTTTGTTGTCCGGTTTTTACGATTTGAGCTTTCTACGTTTCGACTTTCTAGTTTTGGGATTTTTGAGCCCGTTAAAAATTAAGACCGAATCAAACCTAACCGTTTTACAGTTTGAGACAGACTAATTACATTGTAATCCCATATATAATTTTTTATTGAATAACACCTATATCATCAACCCTTAAATACATATATAAATAATACTCACGAGTCAATTGTTTTCACCTTTCTCACGATATATTGAGGATTTTTTACAATTATCTTGATTTGTAGCATCACATTCTTCTTCAATAACATTTCTTTTTAAAAACTAGTCAATTATTTTCACCTTTCCCATGATATATTGATTCAAACTAAAATCTAAATGTCTAAACAAACAAAATGAGAGGGAGGTTAATGGGGTAAAAAATGAGAGGGATGGAAAGAGTATTTTTTTTTTAAATGTGTTTGGTTACTTTTTTTAGGGGGGGCGAAACTAGTATTTTAAAAAAAAATTTGGCTTACGGTCCGAAAATTAACACTACTGGCGAAAAAAAGAGGGGGGGCGGTCGCCCCCCCGGTCCCTTAAAGGCTTCGCCCTTGCATGCATGTAACTTATTTCACATATACATACATATATATGCATGTATAGATACATGCATGTAACGAAAATCACCATCCAAGCATCATGCATACATGTATATATGTATGTATATTTCGAAAGATTCATATACACCCATATATACATACATTACGACACATGCATACCTATGTGTGTATGTATTCATGACCCACACACACATTCATTTACACACACATGTTTTACACACATATACACACTACTCTCATGTTTACATCAAAACTCACTTGATTTTAAACCCAAAACTTTAGGTGAACAAACTTTTACTTCCATTACTCAAGAATAAACAAAATAGAGATTTTACCTTGATGAAAGAAACAAAATGTGTGTTCTTGTTCCAAACCTCTTCCAAAAAAAAACACCAAGATCACCAAAACTTGAACAAAATGGAAGAATGGATGCATGCAAAATTTAAAAAAAATGGTGGGGATAGAGAGAGAGAGAGAAGGGGAACGTACAAGTAGAGGGAGAGAGAGAGTTGAATGATTTCTTGTAAGAGTTTAGGGTGATGATGATATGGGAATTGATGAGATTTTGTAAGATATCAAATATCTTATTTGATCTATTTATGACAAGTGTCATCCACATGTTACCACAAGAAAAATGGTGAGGCTTTGTAAGGTGTAACATGCATAATTTGAGTCCTACGGTGTATAAATCTTGTACAGGATATTTAATAAAATCCGTTTTTTTTATTCTAAAATTAATAGAATATTAAATCGTACTAAAACGATTAAATTTTAGTCAAAAACAATGACCTCGAATATTATCTGATTAATTTAATTCATTTTGTCCGGCAAAAACGCAGGTAAAGTCGGTTGTTAGTGAAATCAACAGTTTACACCAAAATTCATGTTTTTCATCGTTAACTTAATTTATCCATTTATGATTTATCATTTTATGCTAAACCAAACATATCTACTAAATTCGTTAACCGAGTAGTCACCAACGTTCGTTTAAACACCGCCGAACGGTACCGAGATCTCAAAAATTCACCAAACGCAAATCCATGCATTTAAACAACACTCTGTGCTAGACTTTTTATCAACACTAATTTAATAATAAATATTAAATTATTAACGCATTAAATAAATCAAGTTTTAGTACACTAACCATTACGGATCGTCATTCGTAAAATTACCGTATGTCACATGGGAGTTGACTGGTATGCCTTGTAGGCATGCAGTTGCGGTCAACTGGAATATGGCTGTTCATGGGATTGAAGTTGGAATTCCTGAGTCTTGGGTATCCAAGGTTTATTGGTTGTCCACATGGAAGAAGGTATACCAAAATACAATTGATCCAATCAACAGTAGAGATTTGTGGATGCAATCTAGGTGCCCAACAACCCTCGTTCCTCCAAAACATCACACTCAGATAGGGAGACCTAAGAAAAAAAGGAAAAAGTCATATGATGAAGCTAGTCAACTACTTGGCAAGACCGGTAAACTTCCAAGGCAAGGAAATACGGTAACGTGTGCTAAATGCCATAAAATGGGTCACAACAAAAGGTCATGCAAGGGACAACCACCTTCACAACCAATTCCACAGCAACCATCTTCACAAGCAATGCGTTAGCCTTGTTTTATAAGAAATGTGTGTTTAGTTGTCCAAACAATGGGTTTAAGTCTTTTAAATTTATAAGAACTAGTTTTCTTTTGCGTTGTTATGACATGGATATGTTTTGCATCTTTAATCTCATGGTTTAAGATGAATTGAGTTATTCTTTGCTGTTTTAGCTACTAATTATTATAGTTTGTTTGTGTTAGAATTTAAGCTTCATTGAGGTTAGGGGTAATTTAGTTATAAATTCATAATAATTAAATATGTTACTTAATAGTGTTTCAGTTTATTGCATACAGTAGTTTTATGACTTGGTAGTTGTCACTATTTGACTTTGTTGTTCCTTTTATTAGAAACATGATAAACTTACATTTTGACTATTCTGGTCAAACAAACAAATTTTAAGATGCAAAATTACCCATTTTATGATTGCATTTAATGATTTTAACAGGGCCAATTTGCAAGTCAATAAGGTTTTGACAGGAATAATTGGTATGGTCATATAGACTTGCTAATAAACTGGTAAATAGTTCTGGCAATGAGGCCTTAACAAGGCCGAATGAGGGCAAAAATAAAGCTGCAAATAGCCCTTAAGTAGGCTGCGAACAGCCTTTGAAATGACAGCAGTTTGAGCGAAAAAGACTGCAAATTGAGCGAACGACCCGTTAAGGATAGATAGAATCTTATTGTAAATGAGTTCTACTATTTTTGTTAATTATTATATGATAACAACAGGTTGAAGAACTACAATTTATATGAAAGTAATTCTACTTTTTACTTCCATAATAACTTTGACTTTTTTTTTTTGGAACAATCAAGTCAATAATTTGATCCACACAGTCCTATGATTCTGGTGCAACTATTTTTTTTAACATATCACGTTGATTTCAATTATGCATAGTTTGTAGTTCAAGCTCTTGTGGAGGTTTTAATACTTTACAGACCCCATTTCAAACCCCTCCAATTATGTATGTTTATTAAGTGAGATTGACATAATTGCCCATCATGTGAGCATCACATGTGTAAGATCTAACAGAATTAAGAATGACGTTAGATAGGTGGAGGTAAGTTGTTAAATGTTTTACATTTTTGGAGTGTAATTGCAATTTTGAATTTTTTGGAGTGAAAGTGATGAATTGAGAAAACCATGGGGAGGAAAACTGTAGTTAACTCAAAAAGGAAACAAGTGTACTTTATGTATAACATCTTTTGTTATTATTTTAAGTTTCTTTTAGTTTTTTTAAATGTTCATAAATTTTTAAAACAATACAATTATTTTAAATACACCGTAAATTAAAAAAAAAAACTTAAACATAAATATAGTATTAATATATTAAATGATAATTAAAACTTTTTTTAAACTGACTAAATTTTGTTATATTTATTGTTTTTCGAAACATGTGCTATATTTCATAAAAAATGTAGCGTATTTAATATACTATAGTGCACTAAAATATATAACAAAAATGCAACACAAAAAAATTGTACCAAATAATATTACACAGAAAAAATATAATACAAAAACTACAGTATAACACACTAACGTTTATTTTAATATATATATATATATATATATATATAGGGCATAGAAGTTTTTATAACCCACTAAATGCGCGCTAACCCAAATAACTTTGGCAAGATTAAGCCGAATCTTGGATTTTTTTTGAACATCATTGTAACACATTTTGAACACCATGTTCTTTTATGAGTTTGTGGAAATTCATTACCGTTTAAAAAATATCATCGTTGTAAGTTTTGTGTTACAGTACCGGTGATGAATTAGCACAAACTCATAAAAGAACATGGTGTTCAAAATGTGTTATAATGATGTTCAAAAAAATCCAAGATTCGACTTTATCTTGCCAAATTTATTTGGGTTAGCGCGCATTTAATGGGTTATATTTTTAACCTTCCCCTATATATATATATATCAACATTATATTCAAATTTAAGAAATGCACGATTTTATGGTGTGATTATTTAAAAAATATTGTCATATGAAAAACTCACAAATGTTTAAAGAAATAAAAGAATTTGAAAAGGTAAAGAAAAAATACTGAAAAATTCAAGAAAAAAAGAACTGTACAATACATTAACATAGTAGATTTTCAACACGCGCGCGCGCGCACACACACATATATATCAACACTATTAATTTTACTATTTTCTTTACCATTTTAATTTCAAACTTTGATTTAAAACTTGAGAACAAAGATATATTCTAACTACTTTTTTTAAAAAAACAGGGCTTTCTGCAAAGAGAGAATTATATATTTATCTTTTCTAACTTACAAAATTACATATTTTCTTAATGTACAAATTTTTAATGTATAATGTTCTTAAAACGTGATTTGGAAAAGTATGTAATTTTGTAAGTTAAATAAGAGAAAATATGTATATAGCCTATTGTAAAAATGATATTTAATTTAAAATAATTAAGAATGATTTACATTATTTAAATATATAACTAATGATTGAAATTAAAATTTAAAATAAAAAACAGCTGAACATTATTTTGATAGTGATATTTTTGTTGACTTTTATCATTTTTTTCAGAAAGACAACTTTTTTTTATGTAAAAAACTAATGGTACATCACCTGTGTTTTTAATCCTTGTGTCTTATAACACATCATTTTGTGTTTATCTTTGTTTTTTATATCAGTATTTTAATTTTAATGATAAATTTTAAAAGCGAGTAATAAAATATAGTTATAACCTTTAAATATATAATAATAAAATAATTAAGAGTATATATGTCACACCCCGAGCCGGCGGGGTTGGATCGAAGTCCCCGTCGGGCGGAAGGTTCTCGGAGCGCGATATCGAGAATGATAATTGTGATGATCAGATTGTTTACATAGCATCAATGTTAAGAATAATTAAGCACAATAAAACTTTAACTAAGATTACAAAGTTAAATTACAAATATCAAGATTTGATAATTTAACTAAGTAACATATCCAAAAGAATCAAATATATCTATCTTGTATTTGTACAAGATATCAAAAAGAGATCTGTATTTATCTCAAAAGATGTGCTTCTTCAAAAGTCTACTAGGATCTATGTCTGGTCATCCTAGTATGCAATCCTGAATCTTAGCTTAATCCTGTGCGTCACCTGAGAAAGCATGAAATAAAACAAAGTCAACACAATGGTTGGTGAGTTCATGTAGTTTTTGTGTAAAAATAGTTTGTAAAATCCTTTGAATGACAACCTTAACCTCACCATTAACCACCTATACCATCTGATTCAGTATGCTTATATATAGGGCATATGTAGGGGACAAGCCCCAGCCACCGTCCCACCACATGCTGAACCACATGAAATATTGTTCCTGATGATAATTAAGCGTTTCATCCTACCCGTATAATTCTCAAAATGTTTGATTCCCAATGTTTGATTCCAAATGTTTGATTCTTTGAATTAGATTACCCTGTAATTGTTTACCTTGATTCCCTGAATGACAACCTTAACCTCACTAACAACCACCTATGCTATTCAACCAAGTATGCTTATATATAGGGCATATGTAGGGGACAAGCCCCAGCCACCGTCCCACCACATACCGGGCTACTTAACATATTGTTGTTAATGATAATTAAACATTTCATCCCACTACTCTGATCTCATGACGTATGATTCTTAGCGTTTGTTTCCCTACCAATGTTTACTTTGTTTTCCCCGAAATGACAACCTTAACCTCACTAACAACCACCTATGTTATCCAACCAAGTATGCTTATATATATGGCATATGTAGGGGACAAGCCCCAGCCACCGTCCCACCACATACCGGGCTGCTTAACATATTGTTATTAATGATAATTAAGTGTTTCACTCCACACTATTGATTCCACAACGAATAAGTCTCAAGTTTAATAGGCACCATTATAGACAGCTGAAAACCCTAAGGAGTTCAACATCCATCCATAATGATCCTATTTATGACTCGTGACATGTTTTGAGAGAGAAACCTTCAAGTTAACACAAAGTCAACTAGAAGAACTCAATCATTCTAGTCACTTGTCATAACCATGGATAAATCAAGAAGAACACTGAATGACTAGTAGGGGTTGACACACAGGTCAACACGCGGCGGCCAATCAGTCTGTCTTACATGACTCTGACAAAGAAGAACACTGATGACTAGTAGGGGTTGACACACAGGTCAACACGCGGCGGCCAGCAGTCTGTCTTACAATGTCCAAAAGTTTATGCATACAAGTCTAAAACATTCACATTGTTTCACTGATGACTAGTAGGGGTTGACACATAGGTCAACACGCGGCGGTCAATCAATCTTTTGTTTAAGTATCTCATGTTTCAAGCATTCAAGTGTTCAAGCATCCAAATGTATCAAGCATTCCAAGTGTTCATGTATTCCAAGTATATCATGCATTCAAGTATTCAAGTATCCCCAAATGTATCAAGCATTCACGTGTTTCAAGTATTCTAAGTATAACAAGTATTCACATGTTTTCAAGTATCTCAAGTGTAACAAGTATTCACATGTTCTCAAGTATTTCAAGTGTATTAAGCATCCAAGTATTTCAAGCATCTCACGTATATAAGTATTTCTAAGCATATATGTTTCAAGTTAAGTTTAAACAAATCGTTATAAGTGTAAAGTAATTTAATACTTTACTAAAGGAGTAGAACATTAACTTTCCGAAATAATTGTATAAAGCCTTAGTGTTTAATTTAAGTATTTTCAAAGCCTTAAGATTTTGTGTATAGTTAAACATAGAGTTTATAAGTTAAACCTCAATCGTATAGTTTAAGCACATAGTTTATAACATAAGTATTTAGCTCCAAGTTTAAGTATCAAGTTTATATCATAAGGGTTTAGCATAATGTCTAGGCTTCAAATCTATGTTGTAAGCCTCAAGTATTTAGTTTAAACTTCTCGTTTAAAGTATAAATATCAAGTCTATAGCTTCTCAAGTATACTAGTTTCCAGTTTGATCACAAAGTGTTTGTATAATGTAAATAAATATAAAGTAAATAGCATTTGCTATTTACACTATAGCCTTAGTCTTTGTTTTCCCACCCACGCATTTCAATATCATGCATCCAAGTCTCATAAGCATCCATCATACAATTTCACGCCACAAGTTTAAAGTATAAGTTTCAAGTCCATTGTTTCTCAAAGTATAAAAGATTCCAAGCATAAGCTTCAACATAAGTATCATGTTTGTGTTTAAAGCATTAAATAACATTTCAATGGTTTATGAAAATGTTTAACATGCTTCTCAGTCCCAAAGTAAAACAAAAGGTTTGAAAAGGGACAAATGAACTCACCTGGTGTTTGAAGTGGTTGACTAAGCAAACTAGAATATGCACGCTCTTTGTTTGTACTGATTGTGATGTTCACGATCCTGTATTGATTTCATGTTGTTTGCATCTTATAAGTATAAGTCGAAATGATTCATGTGTGTGTAGGTGTTAGTGTTAGCCCTAAAGTTAGCTAACCCTTTGAGTCTCGGTCTTTATTCGGCCTCGAGTCTCTTGTTAATAACCATACTAGTATTTACACCCTTTGATTACCTAAGTTGTCATGTTATCATGATTTTATGTTTAACTCAACATGAATCTAGTTCATGTTGTAACACCATTGAATTTATTGTTGTGTACTAATAACCAACATAGGTTTTAGCTTAAACTTATAAATCTTTAACACTTTATAAGTTTTTGAGTAGATTGTTTCACAGTTAATAAATAACCGTAATATTATTATAGTAAAACATAATGTTTTAGGTGTTATGAACGTAATAGGTCGTATCTTTGATCAAACGAGCTAAATGTACATGGTCATAAACAAGTTCATGGGTCGAAAAGTCCATTGGGCTAGTACAACGGGCTTGTGTTACTCAATTGGGCCGAATAGGTTTTAGGGTCCAATTATTCGACCTTAAGCCCAATTAGACCATGATGGGCCGAATCAAAATCATTGGCCTGTGTGGTATGTGTTTAGTGGTTGTTAGGTGGGCCGAAAATTATGTGGGTCGAATATCATGGATGTGGGCCGAAAGGATCAAACTGGGCTGAAATAAATCAAATGGGCCGGCAGCTCCCCATCCAGCAAACCCTTAGATCTAGTCAGCCAAGGTTCGCCTAATTCCAGCCTAAGTTCGCAGGGAAGAAGGGTTCGGCCATGCAGCATGTCCGGCTGCATGGTTCGGCAATGGTTCGCCAAAGAATCATGGGTTCGCTGCATCAATAGGTTCGGCCCTGGTTTGTTTGTAAAGTCGAAGGTTCGTGGATATGAAAGGGTTCGGCACCCATATGAGCTAATAGGTTCGGCCAAGTGTAGGCAAGGGTTCGCCGGCTTGTCACCGGGGTTCGCCACTGGAAAGGTTCGGCTGGCCCAAGCTTGGCCAGCAAGGTTCGGCATCAATCCATAGGTTCGTTTCCCTTGACAGGTTCGCCCAGCACCCGTTCGGCCTCAACCAGTTGTTCACGAACCTGTGCTCGGCCACCATCATCCTCTTCATCGAGTTCATCCTAGGTTGGTTTCACATTATTGACATGCTCTCCGGGTGTTCTCGAGGTAATAGAGTTTCAAAAACTAAGGTGTATGGCCGGTTATAGCTAGTGGTTGAACAAAGAACTACAAAAACCCCAAGATTCGTGAGATTCCTAGGTCCATACCTCAAATTCGGCTGGGTAAAACTGCAGATCAGCTGTACTTCAGTGTAGAGAGTGATGAGAGCTTCGCGTGAACACCAAGAACGTCCGATTTCGTCTCCAAACGAGTGAGATCTTGAAGGTTGAAGATGATAATTCTTGAGAGAGAGATGGAAACGGGATAGAGGGTGTAGAGAGAGAGAGAAACTTGGAAAAATGAAAGAAATTAGTTCTTTCCACGTTTATATACCCCGAGGGTATTCGGGTTCGTTTCGTTTGCTCGGTTCGCGTTTTCGTCTCGTTTCCGGATCGTAACGCGTGTAATTACGTAATTTAAATAAAAGGGTTTTAATTTAAATTTCTTTAAAGGTTGTAATTCCTAATAAATTCTAAATATAAAATTTTTCTTGAATTATCTGTCGTAATTCATTGTTTTATGCTTTTCGTTAATCCTTTCGCGTATTTCATGTTTTATACGTTTTAAATTAAAATAGTTTCGTTTTAAGTTATTTCTGATGAGTTTCAAAATTGTAAAACAGGAAATATTTTATTTCCTTATATTTATTATCGTCGAATCGTCTTTGTTTCGTTTCGTCAGAAAACGTCACTTACGCGCGTCTTCGTACAGAGCGCTAACTGTACGAACACGATCATACGTTTCACTTTCTGATTTTGTTTTCTACTTTTCAGTCATCATTTCAGATTTTTAAACCCTCATATTTATTCGTACAGATCGTCACATATACGAATAGTCCGTCGATTTAGCATTCTGTAACAACAACTGTTAAAGTTTGGTTCTGGTTATCCTCACATACGTTTGAACCTAATAACACAAAATCAAACATGCTTGCATCTGTTCATAATTGTCTGATGTGTTTCTGACTGTTTAACCATGAGGATTAAATCAAGATTTAAGAAACATCGTGTAATAGTTTATGTTTAGCATCGAATGTTAATAGCTTCTAAGTATTTCTCCTAGTTTGCACCTGAGTTACTGTACTAATTACTGTACAGTTTACTGTTCCGGTAACGATTCCGGCACAGATGTTACAATATATATAGGAGAAAGATCAAATAAGAAGAGCATTTTGCCTAAGAAGAGTGAGAATGAATAAGAATTTGACACGTGTCACATAATTTATATATAAAATCTTATTTTTTATACTAGATTTTTATTTTTTTGCACTAGATTTGTTCTATATTTTTTTATACGGTATTTTTGTGGTTTATTGTATTAGATTTTTGTTTTTTGTACTATATTTTATTTTTTTTGTACTGGATTTTTTTTGTACTAGATTTTTGATTTTTTGTACTGGATTTTGTTTCTTTTTGTACTATATTTCGTTTTTTGTACCGTATTACTGTTTTATGATGACACGTGTCAAATTTATATTGGTTCTTACTCTTCTTAGCAAAAATATGTTCTTAGTGGATCCAACCCCTATATATATAAACAGATAAAAAATAATGACAAAATAATTTAAAGAAAATAGGTCATAAGCAAATTATTCATGCAACGTTTGATGAAAAAAATTCAAATTTCGGGGTCCAAAATGAAGATTTCTGAGAAAAATGGGCACAAAATGAAAATTAAAAAAAAATATGTTGAATTGCCTGATGATTCTCTTCCTCGATTTCCGTCACTCCAAAGAAACAGTTTCTGAATGGCCGATGCATCGTCGTCGTTAACGTCTCCGGCGACGGAGGAGGAGCTAACACTCACCGTAAAATGGACCGGCAAGGAATACACCGTCAGAGTGTGCGGCGACGATTCCGTCGCTGAACTTAAACGGCGAATTTGCCAACTGACCAACGTACTCCCCAAACGCCAGAAGCTTCTTTACCCTAAAATTGGATCCAAACTCGCAGATGATTCTGTTCTTCTATCTAGTCTACCTCTCAAATCTTCGCTCAAAATGACGATGATCGGGTAAACCTAATAATTTGTGTTTATTTCTTCATGTGGTTTTTGTTTCAATCAATTTGAGTTTTTTTAATTGATAGTTAGTTTATATAGTTAATTTGTGATGAAAGTAGTTGGAGTTATTGATTAGATCTTGACTAGTTGTTTTATACTTTTATCTGAACATGTTTCGACTGAACATTCCCTATTATCTGTTGTTGGCTGCAAAAATTGTAAAAAAGACTGGGAATTGCTGTCAGGAGTCATGGTTACTTCGTGTATCTGAAAAACAGATGAGTACTTTCCAATTAGCAAAAAACTAGTCGTGCTTGAAGTGCTTCATATGATGAGAATCAAGTGTGTGTGTGTGTCTCATTTCATTTTTTTTAAAGAATGGAGCATATCAATCAGCAGAGGTACTAGATATCATGGAAAGTGATCACAAGTGTGTTAGTTGATGATACACTTTGACACTTTGTGCTTAGAACGAAGGAGCATGTTGTTTTTTGATCTGTATTTGGTCCGTTCAATTTTTGGTGGTTGTTAGCCCTATTTGAGATGGCTGATTATTTTAGTAAGAATCATAGTTTTTTCTTCAATTTAGATTGAGAGTTGAGACCTTTCCAGTAACTGGATTTCATTCTTTCAAAGAGAATTTCAATTAATTTGATTCTTTCTTTTGAGTTGCTAGTCGCTACATAGTAGACTTAGGTAAAATCTATAGCTGCACTCAATGTTAGCATCAAGTGGATCTCTATGACTCTATTGGGTTAGTTTTTCTTTTGGCCTCTCTCTGTGAGCTGGATACAGCTACACAACCAAACATATGTTTATTGCTTGCTTGTTTTTCTACTGATAGAAAAGCATTTCATCATAACCATTTAACATGGTACGATGATCTGATCTTATTGTTTGATTGAGAAGTGTGTGGGATACTTGATTGATGCAGTACAACCGAGGATGATATAATTGTGGATCAAGTTGATTCTCCAGAAATTGTTGATGATTTTGAAATTGGGCAAGATGAAGCTGTAGACATTAAAGACAAAGAAGTCAACAAGCAGAAACTAAAGAGACGTGTTGATCAATACAAGGCATGTGTTTCTAATCTCCAAAATTGTTTTGTAAGGGCATATGTAATTTCCATATATGTTTATCATTGGTCATTTTTCCATCTTATAAAACTAGTCAGAGTATTGGACTGATGTGCCTGACTGCCTGTACATATGCTGATATTGTACTGTTTTTTTTTGACCCTATCGAAATTGTTTTATGCATTCCTGAAAAGCATTTAGCTTTCGTATGCAGTTAGTTTATATTAGACGTGCACGTTATGATCCGTTTAATTTTGAAAGGGTTTATGTAGGGAAACGGGTCAAATGGTACCGAAAGTTGTCCAAAGTAAGGGTTTATTACTAAATTAACCAACATCCTAAATAACTTTATTCGAATATCTAGATTATTATTGTATTAAATTTGATTTTATATTCATAATTAATGCATTTCTGTTGAAAAAACATTAAAATGGACAAGAAAGTTGTATGTGGGTCAACGTAACCCGGCCTGCTTTGGCATGTACTGAAAACATATAAAGATGACCTGTTTGACTCATTAACTGACCCGCCTAAATTGCCACCTCTAATCTTGATCCATGTATTAATTAATTGTGTTTAATTCATTTGATTTGTCAATGAGAAGTTGTTGAACTTCAGAATGATGGAAAACCTTCGCAAAGCCAAACAAAATACTAACTTATATAATAGCAAAGGTGAAAGGTTGACCAAAAAAAATTATGGTTAATTTTAGATTATAATTATTCTGTGATATTTATCCGTGCATGATATACCTTTATGATATATTTCAATGGATGCTTGATCGTGTAGATTGAACTCAGAAATCCATGCCGAAAAGGGAAAAAGCTTCTTGTGTTGGATATAGACTATACTCTCTTTGACCATCGATCAACAGCAGAAAACTCGCTTCAACTCATGCGCCCTTGTAAGAAGCGAACATAGATTCCACTTTCAAATAACAAAAAACAAATGATAAACAATGAACACCACTATTCACTAACTTGCTAGCAAATGCAGATCTCCATGAGTTCTTGACAGCTGCTTATGCAGAGTACGACATCATAATATGGTCTGCAACAAGGTTAGCCTTTAGTAAATATTTTTTTACATATGGTTAGATGAGAATCGAATTGGTAATATTAAATCATTAATTCCTTTGCGCAGCATGAAATGGGTTGAATTGAAGATGGGTCAGCTTGGGGTACTAAGTAATCCCAATTACAAAATTACTGCTCTTTTAGACCATTTAGCAATGATCACAGTTCAATCAGATAGCAGGGGAATCTTCGATTGCAAACCACTCGGGTTAATTTGGGCTCATTTTCCTGAGGTTTGGTTGTTACTCATTTATTTTTGCACTTCACATGATACATCAACAGATTCTTTATTTTACATGAAAAAATCTCTCATCCTAATTTAAAATCCCTAACTTGTCAAATATACACAGAAAAGTTTGTCAGGCTAATTTCAGTATATTTGACTCCCTAAACTTGTTTAAAATGCTTACTTGAGGAAAAAAAATTAAAATAATGATTTTGACCTGGGCTACAAGCTATTATTTGTAAATATTTACAAGAGCAGGTACATTTTAGACAAGTTTAGGAATGAACTTTTTTGTGTATTTTTGACATGTTTAGGATACCAGTATTAGGTTGAGGAAATTTTTCATTCAAAATAAGAAAATTATGTTGATATTTAACCCTCATTAATTGCTAAAAATTGATAATTTGATAGACAATGACTCATGTTTTGTTTACATAATGATCTGGGTGCAGTTCTACAGTTCAAAGAACACAATAATGTTTGATGATCTAAGGAGAAACTTTGTAATGAATCCACAGAATGGGCTGACCATAAGACCGTTTAGAAAGGCACATGAAAACCGCGACAGTGACAGGGAGCTAGTGAAGCTGACTCAGTATCTGCTAGCCATTGCTGATCTTGATGACATCAGCATTCTTGATCACAAGAAGTGGGAGTCGTATGATGAGGTGACAAACATCAAGCGAAGGCGTCAATCGTGATCGCTTGTTTTTTGTGTGGGATATATTTGCTAAATTTCAAAGCTTTTGAGTGAAAGACCTAAGTTATGATGCAAGCCTCTTTGGATTATTATTTTATTTTAAATTATTAATTTTTTAAAAATTGAATGCTGAGATTTTATTCATATATGTTGCTTTCTTTGTTCTTCATACATTCATAATATGCACATCCTTTCAATCGATCAAAGTATGCGTATCATTAATAGCTAACATGGGATTTGTTCAGACTTCAATATTGTGGCATTGGCCACTGGGTACCTTTATTAGCCCCTTTCACATGAAATGAAAGTTTGGTGGCATGTGTAAGCCGGATGCAATTTTCTCACAAGTGTATAAATCAAGTTTTTGATGTTGGAGATCAAGCATACAATCTGACTAAACAACATAGACCATGTATGTAGTATTCTTATAAATGTTTAGATGAAATTTATAAATTTAAAAACTTGAGAACCAAATCTGAAATCTGATTAAACTATATAGACCATTAATGAATTAAGTGCGTGTTTGAGATTTCATTTGAAACTAACTTGTTAACTTACTAGCTTTATGAAAAAGTCCTTAAGTTAAAAAGATATTTGTCAATGTTAAAAGAACTTTTTGTTTTATCTTTTTGAGTAAGATTAAAAAGTTGTTTTTAAAAAGCTATAGTTTTTTGCTTTAAGAATGACTTTTTAACTTTTTGATGGAATAAGCTAAAAACTAATCCAACACTTTTTTTAAAAGTTAATCCGAACAACTTATTGATTTTTTGACTATTCACATATCAAAAACTAATCCAAACACTTTTTTAAAAACTTCACTTTAAAAACTCATAAGTTAATAAGTACTTTTGACAAAAAGTCCTTTTAAACTTAAATAAGCAATCCCAAACATGTCCTAACTATAGATACACACACTTGATTTTATTGGTTAGAACTGTATTAGTGAGGTTTTATGAGTATATAGGTAGTTAGGTACAAGTCATTACCAAAAAAAAATCAATAGTTCAAATTTTGAAGAAAAAGAAACATATGTGATGACGTAGGATATCGTATGCTGGCTAAGCTGCCAAAAAAATAAACATTGTAGAAAATGGAACGTCCTGACTGATTTACCAAGACGATGAGGACAAGAGAAACATCCTGACTAACTTGCTAAACAATCCAACAACACAGGTAAGACTGCCAGACAGACATGAATAGGATAAAGTAGATTGTACATATTGAGGCGGGAAAGGAGCCTAGAGGGTGACAAATGAAGCCATCTTGTGACTAAAGGTTAAAGCTGGTGGTTCACGAAATGACATTTCTCTAGGAGAAGTTGGTAGAGACAAGCAGAGCAGTCGTTAGTAACAGTCAACTTTTTCTACCAAAACGGGGCTAGTCACAGTAATTAAGGAAAATGTATGGATACCAGGAAGATTTGATACCCAAAGAGGAATGGAGTGAATCTGAAAGGACACAAACTCTCAGTACTCCCAACACTATGAATAGGGGAGCAATGCAAATCACAAGGGACTCCACATTCAACCCCATATCTCACTTCTACTCTCACTTTCACTTGCATATCATCTTCGATTCACCGGTGACTGATCCCAACGTCGTAGTATGGTTACAGGAGGTCTCCTCCTAAAGTAGAGCCATGATTGTTGTTCATGCTTTAGCTGGATAGCAAGGAACGATAGTTTCAAGTCGGCTACCAACGCCCAACAAGTAAATAATTCAACGTAAGCTACATGAACAAGTTGGCCTTGCCAACTATAGCAAGGTCCTTCTTTTCCCAACCACACTAATTTATATATATATATATATATATATATATATATATATATATATATATATATATATATATATTACTAACCAGGACTTAGCCCTTTGGTAAGGTCTTGGTTTCTAGTAAGACCAAGATAGTTCTTTCTTGCGGTTCTTCTGCCAGCTTGGTTGCTCACACTTCTCTTATCTTTTTATATTTCATAATTACTTGTTTATATGATAATGTATTATTTACAAAGATACTGAATTGAGCGTCGGAGTGCCTTCGGGGGAAATCCCCTCGTATATCTTTTATGTTGTTGCAACTAGGATCCATGTTCGGAATAGCAATGCATAACCTGACTCGAGATAGTAACTTCACCTGACATCATACCAGCGTAGATTTGGATACTTCAACGATATGGATGTAAAAGATTATTTAAAAAAAAAAAAAAGCGTACTGAACTCTATCTTTTGGGTAAGGAATTTAAGTTAAGAAATTATTAAGAGAGCATGGAATAAACTGCCGTTCTAGCTCAGTTGGTAGAGCGCGTGGCTTTTAACCACGTGGTCGTGGGTTCGAGTCCCACGGATGGCGTTCATAAATTTTGTATTTTTGTTTTTTTTTTTAATGTCCGTCTGCTTTTTATATACACAATTTCATGCCAAATTGCTAATGAAATGCCATTTTTATAAAATAATTATCATTTTACCTAAGGAAAGGATTTTAGCATGTCAAAATGCATTTATTATATGGTACGAAAAGGAGTGATAGGAGTGTCATGTGAAATGTATCCAACATGTTAGCACATTATAATTAGTTAGATAGAAATAAACAATTTAAACCAAGCCTACAACTTTGAAAATATCTGATGATGTGGTAACATTAATAAAAAAAAGATATATAATTTAAAAATCCCAAATTTTGTTTATTTATTTATGTATCATAAAAACAAACAACATATAGTATCTAAAAATCCACCGACATAGACAACCACCACACAGAACCTCCAAAAAACCATTCACACAAAACTTATCACTCAAGCCCCATGATTAAAACCCGCAAATAGTTTATCTTTTTGTTAGTTTGCATAAAAATATAATAAACTTTTAACAAATTTCCATTTCAAGCAACTGAACATGCCCCCTATACAAATAACCATGGTTTGAAAGTTTTAAAGGTGTGTGTTCTATAAAAACAAAGTCAGTTACCAGCAATAGACATTGAACCAAAGTTAGGTTATATTTTATGCAATAAATTCTTTATCTTAAAATGTTTGGTCAAAGAGGCATCATTAATCAGCAGATGAACTTGTTTTTCAGATGCGAAGTGAACCAGAAACAGCATCACGCACCGCACCAGGTTCCTTGTTTTTCAAAGAAAGATTTGCAAATCGAGATTCCATATTGGCGAGCCCACGTCCAACAATTGGCTGGCCTGTCGGTGGTGGTGGTGGTGGTGGTTGTTGTTTATACAAGGCTCTCAGTCTCCCAATCTCTCTCTCAAGAACTTCATGTTCCACTGCAAAAAACATTTGCATCAGTTTTCCACATACAAAGGTATGACAATCTACATAAAAATTTCACTGCCATGTAGTCTGAAAATGGTAAAATTTGAAAAGTAAAAAAGGTCAAACATGTTAAAAGTTAAAGGTCACACAAGGTGTTTTCAAATGTTTACAACCTTCCTGGATTGTCTATCTAAAAATATAGATTATTATTTAAGTGGTTGAGTTTGTTTAAACCATATTCCCATGTCAATATATTATTATTCTTACATTAACTACAAAGTTTTGGTAGGACAACATGGCCTGACCAATACCAAACTTGCCCAACCTGCCCAAATTTCAACCTCTGCATGTGAATTTTGTTTTCTCATAGGAATTAATTTCCCTAAAATAAATTTTGCACTTTTTCCCTTTGTCAAAAAAGATATCAGACATAGTCTTTACAGAGATAAAGAATCAATTATGGTGATTCGCTTTTATAATTAGTTATCACCTACAAAGAACATTAACAGTATCTATTAAAACTAGCTGTAATGGAAAATCTGAACTGAATACATGCATTTAGTCAACATTTTTTAAATAACAAATAACAATGCTTGTTTTTCTCCATCCAAAATTTATTCGTATGAAAGATAACAGTTATCCAAAAAGAGTACAATATTATAAAGAATAATCATATATTTATAAACTTACAATACTTGATTAGTTGTTCCTGAGCCAAATTCTCTAACCGTTGTTTCAGTGCTTTGTTTTCCATTGTGAGAATAAGACTTTTCTGATTTAGAAACTTTAGCTCTCCAGAAACCTCACAACCTTCTGCCTGCAATCATAATTTATGTTACATCACCTGTTTTAGACTTTTTGATCCTCAGACCTGTCGATAACAATAGTTTAGTCTACCTGTAAAGCTTGTACATTTCTTTCCAACTCAGCTATATATTGAAGCTTTCTGACCCGTGAACGTTGAGCAAATTGCCTGCAATGCATAGCTCTTAGATTTGATAACTTTAATGATCACAAACTCAGATACTAAAGAAAAAAGAACTACTTGTTAGCATACATTTCAGATTTATAACTGTTTCATACTGATATCGGATCGATTGTATATTGTTTTGACAAAGGGAAGCATACGTTGCAAGAAAAATCTATCAAACAATAAACGTTTAGGTAATCACATTTATATCATTTAATGTGAAGCAACTCAAGTTTTTACACTATGAAAGTAACCATATGTTAAACATGAAAGGGGGGAATTTGGATTTCTATTGATGCATAAACATGCTAGACAACGCCCTATTTGCGGTACACACATATAATGTATATATGTGTGGGCCTCAAGGGGCCAAAGTAAAATTGCACTAATTTTAATATTATTTTACTTATTTTATTACTTATTTTGTGAAAATAACGTTAAAAATGTTGGGATGATCAACTTTAAACAATAACTTTGAGCCGGGGACTCCTTCGGAGCAGCCTCTCTATCCCAACTGGGATAGGGGTAAGGTTTGTGTCTATCCTTCCCCGCTAGACCCTACTGAAAAGTGGGAATATACTGGGTAAGTTTGTTTGTTTGTTTGCTTGCTTGTTTGCATAAACATGCTAGGCACATAATTTAACTAGATGATTCAAATACCGATATAACAATCTTGTATGTACATAACAAACTTGTTCAAACAATCATATTCTATGTTTTCATGTTACAAATACATATAATCAATATCGGTTTAGTAAAAGAGAAAAGAAACAAGTTTGCTTACTGCTTGGAACGTTTTATGTCTGTTTCTGAGGAAGCACGTGCATCTTGTTTACAAGAATCAACTGCATCTTGCTTTTCAGTTATCAACTTAGCTCTGTTTTGTGAAGATGTAGAATTTGATGTATTTTGTGGTGAAACCCAAATGTAATTCTCATTCTTTACCAGTGGACTCTGTTTACAAAGATCAAACTCTTGAGATGCCCATGAAAGAGGAGAATTCAAGTTTCTCAATCTGTTCTTGACTTGTGCAGCATGTAGTATACTGGCATTAGCAGCTTCAATATATGTAAATGAATCACTTGATGATCGCCTATGACCTCTTTTTACAGGTGTTTCTGGTTCATCAAGGAGATCATCCAGCCAAGAAGGTTGTTCTTCCAACGCAAGGCTTTCAGAACACGCCCGTTGATGAAGCGAATTTCCATCCCTATGTTTTGGTATCATCCCTTTTGACCCATTTGGCATGTTTGGGGCAATGTTTGGAGATGGACTTTTAGGGGGAAGTGAATAGTGTTTTCCACTGTACATATTCCAAATTTTTGATGGTCCTTTTGAATTTTCCATACCCAAACCACAATTTCTGCAAATACATACACCAAAAGAATATCAAACAACTAAAGTTTCAAACAAAGGATACTACCTTGGATTTAATAAGCACACTTGACGCGTGAACCAGATAAGGTGAGATGGAAAATGCCTCAGGGGCTTGAGGGGAGCATAATGTACTTTTGTCTCAAAATTAGGATGTACATCAAAAGCAAGCAAAGTGACAAAGAAATTAAGGAAAATTTACTTGATAAAAATGTCGACGAAGTAAATCAGATGAGAAAAACACAATCATTGGCAGTAAATAAAGCTTATTTATTTGGTTGTACATGAAGCAACGCCTTGCATACGTGAATCGTGTGTTTCACGTCCTGGATTTTGGAACCTAAAAGCTTGGGATGCCATGCCACACATTTTTAAACCAAGATGCCACTGTAAAAAATCGTCTACAACAGATCACACAGCAACAAACCAAATTACAGGAGAATAACATCGATTCACATGACCAATTACTAATTTCCTTTCATAATATCCACCATCCTTTTCTAGCTTACTACTAAACTTTGCACCTAATTCTCTCTCCCAATCAATTACCTAGAAAATCACAGTAATCAACTCTCGCTGAACTACATTTTCTCATAGAAGAATAAAACCAGGTTAAACTAACAAAAAGTCAATAAAACTAGCTGATCATTACCTTGTATTAAGTTGGAAGATCTTCAAATATCAAATGCCAGAGAGAAACGAAGATGTAAATCAAATCGACTTCAAATACAATCGAAGCTCAACTTTTTCTTCTTCCAAATATGTTGCAGTTAGGGTTTGTATCATCTTCGAATCTCACACTCCCTCCGTCTCTAGAATTTTCCGGTTGTCGGTAAGGTGGATTGAGCTGTCGCCGATTGATGAATATGGGTCGGGTTTCACAGGCCAGATGAAATGTCTTTGTACTTTGTTTGTAGGTTGCTATTTTTGGCCTTTTATTTGTGGTGAATCAATTTTATAAATATTTGTAAAGGGAGGGTTATCTACACACCCTAAAAGTATATTTTAACACCCCGTGTCAAATATACGTCTCGTAGTGGTCATTACGGGGCATATAGCCGCCTCGTAGTGGTCACGGAGCGTATAAGGGTCTAATCATTGACACTGAGAGTCCAATCATTGACACTGACACCCAATGATTGTCCCTCTGTACGCCTCGTATTGACCAATGCAGGGTGTATATGGGTGTGAGGTGTGTCAGTGGAGGTGTGTGAATAACACCATCTATTTGTAAATGGAGACATTTTGCTAAAAACAAGTTTTTATTAAAAATATAAAAGTATTTATTTTTTTCTTGCATTTATGTCCTCTTATAAAGAAAGAAAATATAGTAAAAAAATAAAAAAATGTATTTAAATACTTTTTTATGTAACTATGTCCACTTGCAATAGGTAATTTTAATTTTAAATTAGATCTATGTAAAGTTAAGTTTGAGAAAGGATATATGAAACTATTCATTTGAACAAAATGTCTTAACACGGTTCGGTTATCGGTTTTAAACAATTTTCGGTTTTTGAACATTCCTAACCTACTTGGTAGAGATATTGTCTCTTCTAAATAAGGCACTGGATTCGAATCCAAACAAAAAGCATTTAAGAGTAATTTAGGAGTAGGAGCGTCCAAAAAAATGCATATTTGTTTTTAAAGGGAGTTTAAGATCAATAATGACATGTATGTCATTGTCAACAGACCATCGAGATTCACCTAACACAAGTGTCAAGAGTATTCAACTTGCCCATTTGAGGCTTCTCCCATTGGGGACCCGGTGGGTGGGTGGGTGGGCCAAACACAACTAAAAAGCATTACAAAGTAATAAAATATTGAACATTAATGAGATTTGTTTTCATTTATCGTTTTCTAGCCTAGAAAGTGGGCCTGTATGATTGACAAACGAAATAATACTTCTATTTACACCCTAATCTAATTTCTAATTACACTCTGTTTTATTATATTAATTAGAATAAATGGCCCTTTTTTATGTGCTGGTTTAATTTGATATTTCATTCAAATTCTTAAATTTTATTATTTTGACGTTACGGTTTTTTTTTTTTTTTGTTATTTTACTCTATCTTCTTAATTTCATCCAATTACACCATTAATTATAAGGATATTTTTGCCAATTTAATTCTAAACTCATAACAAAAGAAAACGTAAAAAAAGAGAGTATTCAAACATTTTGATAAAAAAATAACAATAATAATTTCACTAACAACTTTTAACAAACTCCTATATTATAGTCAAACATATTCAATTACAATAGGTAATATATATATATTCTTAGTTAAAAAAAAAAGATTGCAACATAACATAAACAAAAAATAATTTCAAGAACAACATCTAACTTCAAAAGATTTCAAAATCATGCAAAAGTACACTAACTCGTCCAAACATAAAAAAATAAGCATCTAATACTAATAACCAAAATTATTTTTATAGGTTATATATATTATTTTTTCTGTATAGGTTATATAAAAAAGTAAGCTAGCATTCAACACTAGCAACCAAAATTATTTTTATAGGTTATATAAAAAAATAAGCGTCCAACTAAGGGTGTTCAAAAAAACCAAAAACCGTTTAAAATCGAAAACCAAACCGAGCCCGTAAGCGAACCAAATTCAAAGTTTATTCGGCTAATCAATTAAACCAAATTTAGATATAAATTTTATTATTTTTACTAATAATATATAACGAGGAATTCGGTTCATCCGAATTTTTAACCAGTTAATTTGGTTTTTCATCAGATCGAACTGAATTCGGTTCGGATGCCCGAATTTTCTAATACGGTTTGGTTCGGTTTTCGGTTGAGCTAAAAAAATTCAAACTGTTTAAATTGAACCAAATAGACCGTTTAAATTGTAAATTGAACCGTTGATCCCCACTTCCAAGTTCCAACAATAACAACCAAATTTAAGTATCCAAGAGTAGCATACTCGATTATATAGGTTATATATATATTCTTAGTTTTTTTAATGTTTGGACGGTTTATGTATTTTCGTAATCTTTTGATGTTGAATGTAGCTCGTAAAATTATTTTTGTTGCAATCGCTTTTTTTTCTCTTGAGCTAAGAATATATATAACGTATATAATCAAATATACTTGACTATAATATACAGGCTATTGTAATATATTTTTGATGTTAGATATTGGTATATATATTATTTTTGTTATTTTATCACCAAAATATATGAATTTTTCCTTTTTTTGTAATGAGTTTAATATAAAATTGACAAAAATATCCTTAAATTTAATGGGTAATTTGATGGAGTTAACATTGTGGAGTAAAATGGATCCAAACAAAAACGACAATATCAAATTGGCAAAATTTGAAAATTTGGATGAAATGGGCTAATTTAAACGAAGCACAACGAACAAAATGGCAATATACTCTATTAATTAAGTTTGCTAACTTTATTATTATTTAATATAATCAAAATATTTAACCTATAATTATAGAGTTAACAACATTAATTTATTTGATTTGAGTTAATATTGGATAATTATTATGAGTAACATTAATTGTCATGTAATTAATAATTTTATTAATTGTCATGCAGTTAATAATTTTATAAAAGAAAAAAATTTGTCAATTATAAAATTGGTTTTTTTCTCCTTTTGAAACGAAAAGGTTAGTTAGCCTTATTTAAAATGGGTGTTTTTTTTTACAAAGAGTGTTTTTATGAGATTTATTTATTAAAAAGATGTTTTTTTAAAATTCAATAAAATATTGTTATAACTTTAAAATATAAGAAAATTTTCTAATTTGTTTGTGGCATCACTCCAAATATTATCGGACAAAAAAATGAGTGTTTCGGAAAATTTACAATCATTAAATAAAAAATCAGAATATAAAAAATTGTCTTAAATATACAGGCATGAAAAATTTTATTTAACTAAACTAAGATTTTTAACTTATATGTCAAGGAACAAAAAAACTTAAAAAATAATAACTCAATCAGCAATTAGAACAATAAGATTTATAAAATTTTCGTTTTTACTGAAGTTATAATATTAAAAAAAAATATATAAATAATACTTTTAAAACTACCTATAATTACAACTAATGAGGTATCATACTATTTTTTAAATTACGTATGCTTAATTTATAACTAAAATACACTTTTGTAAAGATATATATAACAAAAATTATTTGAGAAATAACTTTTACAAGATCACTCTTTCGGATAAATATATCTTTACATATAAAAAATTGTAATTTTAGGTTTTGTTAAATTTATGTTAAAGATTGTTAGCATTGAGAATGTGATAATTAAAGATTAAATAAATTAAACAATGATTGCATTTATCGACAATGTTAATTATTGTTGGCATTTTTTTTTTGAACAGCAGGAAAAATTTTTATTCACCAAAACATAATTCACTAATACATCATAACTAGCAAGATGCTAGCATAAACCCAGTACAAAGCAAAAAGGATTAAACCAAACAAAAGAACCTCCAATCATCCCAAGACAAACTTGCAATTTTCGCCCGACTTTTATACCACAAAAATCCGGTTTGTTTGACATCCGCCACAAACCGATGCAATATTGGTCTTACTCCATGAAATACCACATCATTCCGCATTTTCCACAAACACCAACATGCCGTAATGATTATAGTGTGGATAACCTCCTTCATAGACTCTTTTTCCGGTAACGTCTTGTAAACTTTCAATAGATATTTAATCTCAAAAGCAAAAATAGGCGACACCTAGCACCAAGATGAGACCTGTTGCCATAGAGCCGAGGTGAATTCACATCCAATCAATAAATGAGCAGCTGAATCCATTTCATTGTTGCAAAGAGGACACAAAGGTGAACTGTTGGAATATTCCTCCGAATTAATGCATCCCTTGTAGGAAGCCGGCCCAATTCTGCTCGCCATACAAACACATTGGCTTTGAGGGGCACCCATTTACTCCAATGTAGAACAAAATTATCTTCGTACTCCCTAGAATCCACAAGTCTTTTTCTAAGAGAGCTAACCGAAAATATTCCATTCTGGTGTCCTTGCCAAACCCATTGGTCCTTAGTAGTCTTGATTTCCACTTGATTCAGCAAGGTTTCACATACAATAAATTCATCCAGTTCCTCATCTCGGCACAAACCTCTTGACCACCTCCAATTAAACTTAATCCCATTATTGTCAAAAACCACCCGATCTTTCACCAAGCACTTTTTTTGAGTTTCAAGTTTATAAAGATTAGGGAATTTATAGCACAAGGGAATCTCCCCCACCCATAAGTCATTCCAGAAGAGAAGAGATGAACAATCTCCAACCTTTCCCATAAACATAACTTTCAAATTAATGCCCAGTTTGTGAAATATTACATCCAACTTAGAAATGGAAGACCACAAACCTGCATAGATCGATCTGTAAGGGACAACTCACCCATTACGCTGCGTAAAATGAATCCCATGTACCACCTTTCTCCATAGACTTTGAGGCTCCACCTTGTACCTCCACCACCACTTAGCAAGGAGGCAAATGTTGATATCCCTTAGCGACCCAATGCCCAGGCCACCCTTATCTTTCGGAGCAGTTACTTTGTCCCATCCCACCCAGTGAATTTTGGCCCGATTGGTTACACCGCCCTAAAGAAATGCCTTCCTAATTTTCTCTAATTTATCAATAATCTTTAATAGGGCTTTATAGAGAGAGAAAATATATGAAGGCAAACTATTTAAGGCCGATTTGATTAAGGTGATACGACCTCCAAACGAGAGATTTTTAGCTTTCCATAAAGATAATCGTTTTTCAAAGATGGATACCACCGGCTGCCAATGATCCACCTTGTTCATATTAGCTCCAACAATCAATCCAAGATAATTAAAAGGAAGAGTTCCAACATTGCAATGAAGCAAATCTGTCATATTCTGGATGGTTTGGCAATCCATTTTGAATCCAAACAAATTACATTTCTCCAGATTAATTTTAAGCCCAGATGCCAAATGGAATGCCCTAAGAAGCCGTCTTAAATTAGCCAAATTGGAATTTGACCATTCCCCTATTATAATAGCATCATCAGCGAACAGAAGATGCGACAATCTTGGCCCGTGATTTGGAATATTTAGACCATCAAAAACACCCATGGAACAAGCTGAATTAAACATACAACTGAAGGATTCCATAAGAATGATGAAGAGAAAAGGAGAGAGCGGGTCACCTTGCCTTAAGCCTCTTCAGCATTGAAATTCCGGGGTAGGAGAGCTATTAATCAAGACTGAGGCTCTAGAAGAGTTGAGAATACCTAGAATCCATGACCTCCATCTTTGAAAAAAACCCATCTGTTCTAATATTGAATCAAGGAAGTTCCGTGAAATAGAATCAAAGGCTTTATCAAAATCAATCTTGAAATAAAAAGCCTTCAATTTAGACTTCTTAATCCACGTAGTAATTTCATTGACAATGAGGGCCCCATCAATAATATTTCTATTTGATAGTAATGCCGTTTGAGAATAAGAAATAATTGAATTCATCACCCCTTTTAACCGAGTAGAAAGTGTTTTAGAAATCACTTTACTAATACAACCAATAAGAGAGATAGGCCAATAATCAGATAGATTAGAAGGATCATCTTTCTTAGGGATTAAAGTAATAAAAGACGAACCACATCCCTAGAGATTTTACCTGTTTGGAAGAACCTATCCATGATTTTTTTAAAGTCATCCTTAAGATAATCCCAGAATTTCTTAATGAAGTCAAAATTGAATCCATCCGGCCCAGGTGCACGATCCCCGCCACACTCCCACACCGCTCTTTGTATTTCATCCATGGTAAAAGGCAATTCCGGTGATCGGGCTTCATGGTCAGACAACATATTAGATAATGGGCATGAGAACTTAGGCCGATTCTCATCCTTTTCTCGAAATTTGGCACTGTAGAATGACCATACCTCCTCTTTAATAAGAATTGGATCATCATTCCAAATTCCATTAATTGATAGCCCATTCAGTCGATTACTTTTAAGGTTAGCATTTAGCCCGAGCTTTCTGCCTTATATCTTCATTCTTAATCCCCTCCAACACATTTATTTCCTTCCTTATAACAGCCCATTCTTCCTTTTCATGGTCCAAAAGTCCCCTTTTTTCAGCTTTGGATTCGAAATTAGAAGCCTTCTCCCATAGAATGGTCAAGTTACCTTCATTAATTAATCTTTGCTCATGGATCCAACATTTTAGAGCTTCCTTCACGGATTTAAGTTTAACCGCCAGAACTTTGTCTAGAAGTCCACCCATCTGAACAGAGCCCAACGCATCAATCACCACTTTTTCCAAACCAGAAAACTTAAACCAGGAAGAAAAAAATCGAAAGGGAACGGGCCCAAAGTCAATTTCAGAGGTAACCAAGATAATTGGGCAGTGATCAGACCATTTCCTGGGTAAGGAAGTGACACATGCATTGGGCCATTTATTAATAAAATTGTCACAAACAAGGAATCTATCCAGCTTACTGAAGCTTTCACCACTACCCTTCATATAAGTGAATGCCAATCCACCCATATTATACTCCATAAGTTGAGCATCATGTATAAATTCATTAAAAAATCTAGCACCTTGAGCACAAAACTCCGAGCCTTTTCGATCCATAGAACTTCTTACTTCATTAAAATCACCCGCCATTAACCATACCCCAGGATTGGATGCTTTTAAAAGTTCCAGATCCACCCACAATAATTTTTTATCGCTCAATTCTTGAGGACCGTAAACATTTAGAACATGAAAAACTTCCGAAAATCCTGAAATAGTCCCACTAAGCATAAGAAAATTCTGATTTGAGACCACTGATTGCTTATGAAAAACTGTCGGATCCCACATACTTAAGAGACCACCCGACCTACCATTAGATGGAACCGCCACAGATTCAAACCCTTGATTCCCCCAATAACTCTTAGCATTAATTCTAGAAACATCAGAGAACATAGTTTCTTGGACACAAATGAAATTAATCTTATGAGATTTTTTGAGAGATTTAATCCAACCAGCTTTCTTTGGATCTCCCACCCCACGAATTTTAATAGATAAATAATTCATTGAATCAGATTATGATCACCTTCACCAAGAATTTCCTCTCTTACCTCATGATATTTTCCTGCCAGATGAATACCCACACTTTCAGCAACCCTAATTGTATTAACAATCTCCTGCTGTAGATCCTCATTATCCTGAGTCTCTGGAATTTGCCCCTCTTCAAGCTCGACGTCGCCATCTACCACAGAGACCATTGAATTTGGTACCACCGATCGCAATTCTCGACTGTTGTCACCCAAACCAAAAGAGCTTGTGGATATCGAGGGAGGGATATTTAAGTCCGGCCCATAAGTAATTTGGCCCACCATGTCCATATCAGATCTGGATCTTTTTTTCGGACGAGGCCCACTCCCAGAACCATTATTGGGCTCAACAACGACTTTAGAAGAAGAAAGTTGGGCCCTAGACTTACTTCCAGAAGATTTGTGGAGTCTCATTCCACCTTTATTAATTACATCTGTTCCCGAGGAGAATTTGAATGTACCCGCATTAAATTCTCCCTTTTCCCATGCACATGCATTCCCAGACGGCCTTTCATATCCCCGAGAAGAATGGTGACCTTCCGACTCCTGTTGTGACTCCCGTTGTGAGCCAGGAGGGTTGATTGAGCTGCTATCCTCGGAACAACTTCTGGAGCCTGAGACCTTTACGAATTCAGGAGCCCAGGGTCTTGGGTCTTCCGTCACCCAACACACAAATTGTTGTCCTTTCCATGCCAACGTAACTTGTTCTTGAATAATGTCCCCTTTAGAGACAAGGATACCAAGACAATCTAGAGAAAGATTGCAATCTTCAATGGACGCTTCCGACTTATGAACTACACTTCCAATCTTCCCACCAATTTGATTAAAAATGAAGGGATCCCATAGATTCAGGGGCAAACCATGGATACGAACCCATGCAATCCTTTCGAACGGTACATACCTTCCCTCCCAGACATTTAAGTTGGCAAACCACTCTGACGACAAGACATCCTTAGAAAGATAAGACATTGCTTCCTCCTTAGTTTGGAATTGAATAAGCACATCCAACCCTCCTAAATAACGTATCATTGTATCCCCATGCACCATTGTAAAAGCCAACTTCAACCCGCACAGAGAACTTAAGTTCTTTGCTCTCCCTAGTAATGAATTGGAACCCCAAAATAATTCAGAAGTGGATGAGAAGTTGTTAAGATGAATAATATTCCTGGGTTTAACCTCCTGACCATTAATAACAACATCTTTGAAGGACATCCCTTTTGAACTATGGTGATTAGCAGGTGGTCGGTGCCTCGCAAAATTAGGGACCTGTTTATGAACCTCATTAGGAGGGTGACGTTGAGTCGTGGCCTTACCACCTCTATCATACCTGGCTAGATTAACTGAAAGCTTCATATTGCCCATTAGGATATTGTTTAGCTCTTTTTCCACAAAACACCATTAACTTGTGGGGGAAATTTGACAAAACCAAAGTAGCTCCCCGCCTCATCCTTTTTCGCCGCAACATATGCATCCAACACCTCCCCAAACTTCTGGAATTGCAGGGAAAGCTCCTTCAAAGTACACCCTGGAGGGAGATTTGAAACATAGAACGTAATGTGTGGGTATGAAATTGAGCGTCGTCGCCCCTTCTTGCAATGGCCTTTGAAAAGATCTTCATCTAACCTCATCCCATGCGTCCTCCTTCTCCATTTCTCCCTTCTTTCTAAGATTGCCGATTGTTAGCATTTAAGTAGGTTTTACTAGAGTATGTGCAAATAGCAAAACCCAATTTTATCTTCAACTACTTATAAAAGAGTAAATTCAATGTCACATGTCTTTTTATTAGCATGTACACATCATTCACATGTCACATGTCACTTTAAAACTATTGACACATAGGACTATTGTACACATGTCATTACCACAATAAAAGTTGAAAATTTCCATTATCATTAAACGCAAATTTATTAGCATTAATTGTCTGTTAATTACTATTATTTTAAATTTAAAAATTAAACAATAACATATTATTGATTTATTAAAAATAATAAGTACAACAACTAAATTTAAAGTTGTATTAATTTATTATTAAAAAATTTTCTTAAATTTTGCATTATTTAAAATAAAAAACAAACCTTAATAATAAATTCATCTGTTTTATGTTTTTTATAATAATTAAAAAAAATTAATGTGCTGCGGTTTGAGCAGTAAACGGCGTCCCTCTTGTACCTCAGAAGCCACAAGTACCGGCAGAGGACCAAGAAACCACTCGCCCTCATACATCTGTAATAGTCACAATGGTATTATTGAAACTTGCTTGAATATATATGAATAACCCCCTTTGGTATCCACTAATTCGGAACTTAATTTGAAAACCATATTTCGACCCGGACATTTTGTAAAATGACCTCATATTTGCAATTTATAAAATAAAATATAATATTAAGCCTACATATGATGTTATTTTTACATTTAATTATTTATCAACATTTTGTATTATTTAGATTATGTATTACATATTTTAGTAATTTAAAAAACTAACATTCACAATAAATTAAAAAAGTTTTAAAATTCTTAAAATTTAAATCTCGAAAACTATAATAAGCAACTTATTTTTATTCAATAATTTCCGTTAACATAAAACATAATTTTATCAGCCTTAATTATATCATAATTACTATTATATAAAATTAAAAATTAAACAATAACAGATTATTTTATTGAACACTACAATTTTAGCTTTTAGGTTTAACTTTAACATCAAGTTTTAAGTTTAGGTTTTAAGGCTTGATTTTTAGCTTTTACGTTTTATTTTTAAGTTTCAGGCTTGTTTTTAATTTTTTTGTTGTTTTGGTATTAGGGTTTATTATTTATGATTTAAGGTTTTGGGTTTTAGGGTTCAACAAGCCAGTTCCAACAACGCGAAAATAAGTTCGTTTGGAGTTTATTTTGGCCAATTTTTGTGTTTTTTTAAAAATATTTTTTAGCATTCTTAGGTAAAATAGACTTTTTACGGAAATGTTTTATTTACTTAAAAATCATATGGTCTAAATATGTGTGATGCATTTTAAGCGAGTTTTTAGGTTGATTCAGATCGGTTAAACTTAATCGATGAAGCATTGATTTTTAATTGATGAAATGATTCTTGAAATAAAAACAACCTGTCACTTCATGACATTAATTTCACGTGTAAATAATCAGATTTTGTGTTAAGTATAATACATTTTGTAAACAAGTCATGCTTTGAGTTTACAGGCTGATAATTTAAGACACAAACACGTTGGTTGAAACAACACTGTTTTAACATGTTTCGTGTTTATCCTTAATATGTTTTATGTATAAAATAAGTTGACATGTTATAAAACTTGTAAGTTTCATGTCTAAAATGTAAAAATCCTTTAACATGTTAAGATCTGTTTACTATTTAAAATTTAACATAAATAATATAAAGAAAAACTAGGGGAGTGAGGGCAATCAGGTACAAATACAACCTTAAAAAGTGAAATTTTGAAAACCTAGTTTCCAGTTCCAATCGGGTCATGCATAGTATTTATAATTTTATATGTATGGTGTTGCTTAACATGTTGCTTAATAAGTTCCTTACCAGGTCGTGTATAGTGTATAAATGCATGGACTTTTAATATTTACAGTATTTACTGTTAATAAGTTTTTAATGGGTCATTTTGTGTTAACAGACAATGTTGTGTTCGTGTCTACCCATTTAACGCTTCGTGTCTTAACATAAAATGTCTGACCCGTTCTACCATCCATACAGTTTACATATTTGGCTTAAACACAAATTTCTTCGAATTCCGACGGTTTTTCAAATTTCGGTGACTATTCAAACGACTATTCAAATTCCAGTGCTTTTTTATGGCGATTTTTGAAAAAAACGGCGAAAAATCCAGCAAAATATGATATTCTTGCGAATTATATATATATATATTTATAAGACTAAACTTTTTTAAAAATATATATGTGAAAATTTTGGTTTTACATATATAATTTTGAAAAATTACATCTAAAGTTACAAATCTAATCAACCTCTAGTCCCTATCTCATTATTCATCTCTCAATTAGCTTCTAACGATTTCTACTATAGTCCGTAGTAAGATAGAAAACATTCTTTGTAGAGATGAAAACAAGTTTTACACTTCTAGCGATAACAAAAGAAGCGTGTTTATAGCCTTGTAGTCTAATTGCTTGTTTCTCACAAAAGTAATACAAGTTTAAAACTGTTAATAAATAGCTTATTAATGTGTATTTATATTGTATTCATTGTGTCTATTCATCTTCTTGTATTTAGTGTGTCTATTCATCTTCTTGTATTTAGTATTTTACATGTATATATTGTGTGCTCCTCCATATGTGAGGTATGCATTATTTTCAATATTCACATGGTATAGAGCCATTTCCTCTTCCTCTCCCTCCCTTCTTCTTTCATCTTCCATCTCCTTCAACTCATCCATGGCTGGCTCTTCCTCTTCAACCGACTCCATATCCATGAGTTCCATCTCTCACATGCTTACTATCAAATTATCCCCCACCAACTATCTCTATTGGAAAAATCAAATGGAACCCCTTCTTACCTTTCACAATCTCATCTCTCACGTTGATGGTACATCCGATCCACCCTCTCCCACCGTTCTGCAAGATGCAAAATCTGTCCCAAACCCTCTTTATTCCCTATGGCTTGCTAATGACAAACGTGCTATTATGGTCCTTAATGCCTCGCTTACTGAAGAAGCCATTGCCGAGGTCATTGGACTATCTTCTGCCCGCTCCATGTGGCTGGCCTTGGAGACTGCTTTCAGCAATACTTCCATCGAACGTGTCCAGAATCTGCGTGATCAGCTCCGACAAATCACCAAAGGATCTTCCTCTGTTGCTGACTTTGGTCGAAAGTTCAAACTAATCTGCGATCAACTCTCGGCAGCCGGCTATCCGGTTGATGATGCTGACAAAAATCACTGGTTTCTTCATGGTTTGGGTGCTGCGTTTGAGAGTTTCTCAACTGCTATGCGTGCGGCTAAACCACCAACTGTGTTTCGTGAACTTTTGGTTCAAGCGGAGTCACACGAACTGTTTCTTAAATCCATTCATGCCACCGAATCACCCACCGTGGCCTTCAATTCTCGATCTATTCGTGGGGGCCGTGGTGGTCGTGGTGGCCAGTTTCGCCCTCCTTCTTCCGGAGGACGTGGTCGTGGTCGCCGAACCCCTCATTGCCAACTGTGTCGTCAAGATGGACACTATGCTAATCACTGTTGTGACACCTTGTAATTTCCAGGTCAGCAATTCTATTATTTTAATAATAATGTTTATTATTATTTCATACGTGGCACTAGAATAAATGCATTTAGTGTGACACGTGGCACAACAGTCTGAACACACCGATAATTCGAGGAATTATCGCACAACAATCGCACGTGTCTTGAATGACGAACGTTGGTGAACGGATCAATCTGTAACACAAAACACTGCACTTAGGTTCGGTGAACCTAATTTAGTTAGAACAAAGCCAATATGTTGAGAAACGATGATCGTATTCGAGAAATACGAAAGATTCGGTTCAAAACAATGAAATTGGACCTATTGGGCTCAGCCGAGACCCATCGCGGTACGCGATGGACATACAATTGGGCTTTCGCGGTACGCGAAGCTCAAGCGGGAGAATTTGAATTCTCCGAAAAACGTCGCGGTACGCGACGACCGATCATCTTCAACCACCGCGGTACGCGGCGTGTTTCGGGAACAGAATCATTATTTTAATCGCCGCGGTACGCGGAGCTGCTTTTTGGACATACGTCGCGGTACGCGACGACCCCAACACGCAAAATCTTTTATAAATCCAATGTTAATCATTCTGTTTTATTTCCACCGATTCTCTCTCGACCCAAACTCGTATTCTCGACCATAATCGCCCTGCTACACCATTGTTGATCCATTAGAAGCCATCGTGGTGATTTTGGAAGACCAAGATCGAAGATAGGAAGCTTAAGAGCAAGATTCGGGGAAGACGACGACACTACACCACCTGTGACGAATTCCAGAAGCTCTTAGAAGCCTCTAAGTTCTGTTCCATCGAGATTCAAGCATTCTAAGAGCCTTAGAGGTAGTTCCTATGGTTAATCTTGCTTAAAACACACACTAGGCACACATGCAAGCCATTTTGGCCACATGCAACACCATCACCACATTGATCTCGAAATTTTGATAGATTAGATCTGTTGTTTGTTGATTTATTCACTGATTTGATGATTTAATGACGATACATGATGATTTTATTTGAAAACCATGGTGATTTGGTGATTATGTTAGTAGATGGTTACTTTTAACAACATGCATGGATGATCTAAGTAGATTCACATGATGTTTGGCATTGAAATGTTGTTAGTAATGATAATGATGATGTTCTACATGATTTAGGATGTTGGATGATATCAAAATAGGTTATTTGGGGCATATTGCTAAAAATAGTAACTTTATAGTTACAAAAGGTGCAATATTGATAAAATGACCACATTGGTATGTTTAGATCTATATGTTATGCTAGGAAATGATGTTTAGAAGTTAATATGATGATTATTGATGCATTGGGATGATTAGAATTATTGAAAATATGATTTTTATGGTTATTACTATAAATAGAAACTTTTTGTTACAATGTTGCTAGAGAATGATGAGTTTGAGGGATGTTGTATGTTTGGTATGCATAACTAACCTTGTTATGATGTTGATAAATGATTTTAAGTCCTAAAATGGTTGAAAGATGTGTTTTATCAAAAGTTACTATAAATAGTAACTTTATTTTACAAAATCTATGAATAGCAATATGATTGTCGTAACGAATATGATTTTATGATAATTTAGGACTAGGGTAATGATCTTTAGAAAAGGCTTGTTTCTAATCTTGGTTAAACATGCTTATTTTAGTAACTTTCCATAAATGGAAACTTTTACGCGCAAACTATGTTAAACCGGCTATGTGTATTTATGTGCTATGTGATAACATGCTCATTTAGGATAAATATGCATGTTAGAATAATCGGAATATGATTTTATGCATAACTTGCCAAATATGGAAACTTTCCTAGAATAGAAACTTACCATAAATGGTAAGTTTCCTCATGGGAACGATTTTGGTATCCGTACACTTCACACGACACTAAAACCACACGATACACGAACACTTGATCCAAACCGTCACCAACGGGTCGTTAGGTCAAACACGATCGACACGGTCAAACACGGTCAACTCGACCTACATAACCACTTAGTGTTGTTGAACACTAACACGGTCCGGTGAGACCCACACTTGTGAACACAAACTCATGGTACCTATGTGATATAGGTGACTACTAGCCGGCGAGCTACACGTACTCTTTTGAGCTAACGCATATCTAAACTCAGGTGAGTTTACGGCCCCACTTTTACTCTTAACTGATTTGCTAAACTATTTGGGGTGAGAATATACTGCAACCGTTTTAGATATAGGACTGGCATGTTGTGAAACCATTTCTTTTTGAGTGTAACTATTATCGCATAAAGCCCTCACTTATCCTTACCGTTAATTGTTACGAACGAGTCGTTATTACGTAGTACTACTGGGTTTGACTAGCCCCACTCGGCAACAACTTTGACTGGAGGTCATAACGAGTGTAATAATCGATGTGAATTGCGAGTTCAGCGATGACTCGCGGAGGCAAATGGAAACAGTCTAGTTTCGGTAAGATGACATGACACACTCACGGATCGTGGATCCAACAACTAAACTTAACATGCCCAGTATATATCTGTTTACTATTTGTGTCCGTCTAAACCTGTGAACTCACCAACTTTTTAGTTGACACTTTTCGCATGTATTCTCAGGTAACTGATGGAGCTTACGCTAGGATACACACAAGGAAGCCTTAAGGAGTCTGGCCTGCATATAGACTCGTATCTTAGGCGTTGTGTGCATTTGTTATGAGTTGAAAACAATTTATTATGTAGTGTCTTGAACAATTATTTTCCGCTGTAACTTATGTACTATGATGTTTAACATTTTCCGCTGCATACTTTTATGAATTTGTCTAATTTCACAAACTGTGTGATTGTATAACTCATATAGAAGTCGTTCTATATGACCAAGAGCTATGATCCTGGCCACGTCACACCCACGTGGACTGACACCGCGAGTGGGAATTTGGGGGTGTGACAGACTGGTATCAGAGCCTTGGTTATAGGGAACTAGGTTTGCATTTAGTAAACTTAGACTATAGCCACTGCTCTACAATAGACACTACACTAGAATTCGCACCCTGATGTTAATTCTTTTATTGAACTATTATGTACTAACCTGAAAACTTACAGGATGGCTGACAGCAACGGAAACGCTGACAGGAACCCGGGCAGACGCCCAGCCCTTGACGACTTGACTGAGGACAGTCGACGTAGGATCGACAGCATAGTCGCACAGGTAGATGCAGAGATGGAGAGGAGGACCCAGATGTTAGCACGGGAGCGCTATTGGGGGTGGATGCCTAACCTCCTACAAGAGTGGGTTGTAGCTGAGCGGGTGCCTACCCCGCGATACAGAGGTGATACCTCTGAAGGTCCACGACTGCCGGCACTTGGGATGCCGATGGAGAGAGCCTTCGCGGCTCATGTTGCCGTAACCCGGCGGGAGTTACGGAGGAACGCCGAGCTATCCGATGAGGTTCGTGTTCTTCGCGAGAAGAACGATCGCCTGGAAAGGCGAAGTGACCGGCTGGAGGAGGAGAAGGATCGTCTAGAGGAGACGGTGGAGACACTACGTCTCCAAGTGGCTCAGCTCATGTCCCAGCATGGGCAAATAGTTGATGTTGTGCAGGAGCACGACGGGCGTATTACCGAGAACCGGACAGATATCGTCGAGACGCAGGCGATGGTGCAGGCGAGCGACGCCATGCTTAACGCATGGGCGGCGCAATTTATCGAGGAGCCACCAGCTGAGGACGATATACCAAAGACCGCATTCAGGACGCGGTACGGACATTACGAATTTCTGGTCATGCCATTTGGGTTGACTAACGCACCGGCCGTATTTATGGATCTCATGAATCGGGTGTGTAAACCGTATCTCGACAAGTTCGTAATCGTATTCATAGATGACATCTTGATCTACTCGAAGACTCAGGAAGAACATGCCGATCACTTGAGACGTGTCTTAGAACTACTAAAGAAGGAACAACTATACGCGAAATTCTCCAAATGTGATTTCTGGATTCGCGAAGTTCAGTTCCTTGGACACGTAGTAAACGAGAAAGGGATACATGTAGACCCAGCCAAAATCGAGGCAATCAAGAATTGGGCAGCGCCTAAGACTCCAACTGAGGTGCGACAGTTCTTAGGATTGGCCGGGTACTACAGGCGGTTTATCGAGGGATTCTCGAAGATCGCGCAATCGTTGACTTCCCTTACACACAAAGACAAGAAATTCGAATGGGGAGAAAAGCAAGACGCTGCTTTCAATCTGTTGAAGCAGAAATTGTGCAGTGCACCGATCTTATCGCTACCAGACGGGTGCGAGGACTTTGTGGTGTACTGTGACGCCTCAAAGCAAGGACTCGGTTGCGTGCTGATGCAACGCGAGAAAGTTATAGCATATGCGTCACGACAATTGAAAGTGCACGAAAAGAACTACACAACTCACGACCTAGAGTTGGGAGCCGTAGTGTTCGCACTAAAGATTTGGCGACACTATCTATACGGCACCAAGTGCACGATATTCACTGATCATAAGAGCCTACAGCACATTTTCGACCAAAAAGAGCTGAACATGAGACAACGCAGATGGGTTGAACTGATAGGTGATTATGATTGTGCAATCAAATATCATCCCGGTAAAGCCAATGTAGTCGCCGACGCGCTAAGCCGGAAGGAAACAACCAAACGCGTGCGCGCACTACAACTCACCATTCACTCCGAATTGCCTAACCAAATTCGGGACGCACAACAAGAAGCGTTGAAAACCGAGAACCTCACTCTCGAAGCCATGAGAGGGATGGACAAACAGATGAAACAAAAGGACGACGGAGCTTACTACCTGCTGGACCGTATTTGGATTCCACGATTCGGAGACTTAAGGAAGGTAGTAATGGATGAAGCTCATAAGAGCCGATACTCAGTACATCCAGGCTCTGACAAAATGTATCATGACCTAAAGGCAACTTATTGGTGGCCTAACATGAAGTCAGAAATCGCAACGTATGTGAGTAAGTGTCTGACTTGCTCAAAGGTCAAGGTAGAATACCAGAAGCCTTCGGGATTACTTCAACAGCCAGAAATTCCAGTATGGAAATGGGAGCAGATTTCCATGGATTTCATCACAAAGCTGCCAAAGACAACAAGTGGCTGCGATACCATCTGGGTTATCGTAGACCGACTTACGAAATCGGCACACTTCCTGCCGATCAAAGAAACTGATAAATTGGAAAAGTTGACCCGAATCTACTTGAAGGAAATCGTATCCAGACACGGAGTCCCGACCTCCATAATATCAGACCGAGACAGCCGTTTCACGGCTCACTTTTGGAAGTCCTTACACAAGGCACTCGGGACGAGGTTGGATATGAGTACTGCTTATCACCCACAGACGGATGGTCAGAGTGAACGAACCATCCAAACTTTGGAGGACATGCTTCGGGCATGTGTAATTGATTTCGGTAACAGCTGGGAGACTCACTTACCTTTAGTGGAGTTCTCGTACAATAACAGCTACCACACTAGCATTGGAGCTGCACCGTTTGAAGCACTCTACGGGCGTAAATGCAGATCACCACTCTGTTGGGCGGAAGTTGGGGAAAGCCAACTGACCGGACCCGAACTTGTGCATGAAACAACTGAAAAGATCGTGCAAATACGCAACAGAATGGCAGCAGCTCGGGATCGACAGAAGAGCTATGCCGACAAAAGGCGCAAACCTTTAGAATTCCAAGTGGGAGACCAGGTACTACTTAAAGTCTCGCCTTGGAAGGGAGTGATTCGATTCGGGAAACGAGGAAAACTAAACCCTCGTTACATTGGACCTTTCGAGATCACTAGACGGATAGGCCCAGTGGCCTACGAACTACAGCTACCACAGGAACTAAGTAGCGTACACAACGTGTTTCACGTTTCAAACCTCAAGAAGTGTTTGTCGGACGAAACTCTCACAATTCCTTTAGAGGAAATCCAGATCGATGAACAACTACACTTCATAGAGGAACCGGTGGAAATTATGGACCGGGAACTCAAGAAGTTGAATCATAGTAAGATACCCATTGTAAAAGTTCGATGGAACTCACGACGAGGACCGGAATACACCTGGGAACGGGAGGATCAGATGAAAAAGAAATACCCTCACCTATTCGCCGAACAAGCCAACACCGGCACATGAACTGAATTTCGGGACGAAATTCCCAATAACTGGGGGATGATGTGACACCTTGTAATTTCCAGGTCAGCAATTCTATTATTTTAATAATAATGTTTATTATTATTTCATACGTGGCACTAGAATAAATGCATTTAGTGTGACACGTGGCACAACAGTCTGAACACACCGATAATTCGAGGAATTATCGCACAACAATCGCACGTGTCTTGAATGACGAACGTTGGTGAACGGATCAATCTGTAACACAAAACACTGCACTTAGGTTCGGTGAACCTAATTTAGTTAGAACAAAGCCAATATGTTGAGAAACGATGATCGTATTCGAGAAATACGAAAGATTCGGTTCAAAACAATGAAATTGGACCTATTGGGCTCAGCCGAGACCCATCGCGGTACGCGATGGACATACAATTGGGCTTTCGCGGTACGCGAAGCTCAAGCGGGAGAATTTGAATTCTCCGAAAAACGTCGCGGTACGCGACGACCGATCATCTTCAACCACCGCGGTACGCGGCGTGTTTCGGGAACAGAATCATTATTTTAATCGCCGCGGTACGCGGAGCTGCTTTTTGGACATACGTCGCGGTACGCGACGACCCCAACACGCAAAATCTTTTATAAATCCAATGTTAATCATTCTGTTTTATTTCCACCGATTCTCTCTCGACCCAAACTCGTATTCTCGACCATAATCGCCCTGCTACACCATTGTTGATCCATTAGAAGCCATCGTGGTGATTTTGGAAGACCAAGATCGAAGATAGGAAGCTTAAGAGCAAGATTCGGGGAAGACGACGACACTACACCACCTGTGACGAATTCCAGAAGCTCTTAGAAGCCTCTAAGTTCTGTTCCATCGAGATTCAAGCATTCTAAGAGCCTTAGAGGTAGTTCCTATGGTTAATCTTGCTTAAAACACACACTAGGCACACATGCAAGCCATTTTGGCCACATGCAACACCATCACCACATTGATCTCGAAATTTTGATAGATTAGATCTGTTGTTTGTTGATTTATTCACTGATTTGATGATTTAATGACGATACATGATGATTTTATTTGAAAACCATGGTGATTTGGTGATTATGTTAGTAGATGGTTACTTTTAACAACATGCATGGATGATCTAAGTAGATTCACATGATGTTTGGCATTGAAATGTTGTTAGTAATGATAATGATGATGTTCTACATGATTTAGGATGTTGGATGATATCAAAATAGGTTATTTGGGGCATATTGCTAAAAATAGTAACTTTATAGTTACAAAAGGTGCAATATTGATAAAATGACCACATTGGTATGTTTAGATCTATATGTTATGCTAGGAAATGATGTTTAGAAGTTAATATGATGATTATTGATGCATTGGGATGATTAGAATTATTGAAAATATGATTTTTATGGTTATTACTATAAATAGAAACTTTTTGTTACAATGTTGCTAGAGAATGATGAGTTTGAGGGATGTTGTATGTTTGGTATGCATAACTAACCTTGTTATGATGTTGATAAATGATTTTAAGTCCTAAAATGGTTGAAAGATGTGTTTTATCAAAAGTTACTATAAATAGTAACTTTATTTTACAAAATCTATGAATAGCAATATGATTGTCGTAACGAATATGATTTTATGATAATTTAGGACTAGGGTAATGATCTTTAGAAAAGGCTTGTTTCTAATCTTGGTTAAACATGCTTATTTTAGTAACTTTCCATAAATGGAAACTTTTACGCGCAAACTATGTTAAACCGGCTATGTGTATTTATGTGCTATGTGATAACATGCTCATTTAGGATAAATATGCATGTTAGAATAATCGGAATATGATTTTATGCATAACTTGCCAAATATGGAAACTTTCCTAGAATAGAAACTTACCATAAATGGTAAGTTTCCTCATGGGAACGATTTTGGTATCCGTACACTTCACACGACACTAAAACCACACGATACACGAACACTTGATCCAAACCGTCACCAACGGGTCGTTAGGTCAAACACGATCGACACGGTCAAACACGGTCAACTCGACCTACATAACCACTTAGTGTTGTTGAACACTAACACGGTCCGGTGAGACCCACACTTGTGAACACAAACTCATGGTACCTATGTGATATAGGTGACTACTAGCCGGCGAGCTACACGTACTCTTTTGAGCTAACGCATATCTAAACTCAGGTGAGTTTACGGCCCCACTTTTACTCTTAACTGATTTGCTAAACTATTTGGGGTGAGAATATACTGCAACCGTTTTAGATATAGGACTGGCATGTTGTGAAACCATTTCTTTTTGAGTGTAACTATTATCGCATAAAGCCCTCACTTATCCTTACCGTTAATTGTTACGAACGAGTCGTTATTACGTAGTACTACTGGGTTTGACTAGCCCCACTCGGCAACAACTTTGACTGGAGGTCATAACGAGTGTAATAATCGATGTGAATTGCGAGTTCAGCGATGACTCGCGGAGGCAAATGGAAACAGTCTAGTTTCGGTAAGATGACATGACACACTCACGGATCGTGGATCCAACAACTAAACTTAACATGCCCAGTATATATCTGTTTACTATTTGTGTCCGTCTAAACCTGTGAACTCACCAACTTTTTAGTTGACACTTTTCGCATGTATTCTCAGGTAACTGATGGAGCTTACGCTAGGATACACACAAGGAAGCCTTAAGGAGTCTGGCCTGCATATAGACTCGTATCTTAGGCGTTGTGTGCATTTGTTATGAGTTGAAAACAATTTATTATGTAGTGTCTTGAACAATTATTTTCCGCTGTAACTTATGTACTATGATGTTTAACATTTTCCGCTGCATACTTTTATGAATTTGTCTAATTTCACAAACTGTGTGATTGTATAACTCATATAGAAGTCGTTCTATATGACCAAGAGCTATGATCCTGGCCACGTCACACCCACGTGGACTGACACCGCGAGTGGGAATTTGGGGGTGTGACAACTGTCCAACCCTTCCATCTTTTGCCTCCCAAGCAGCCCCTGCCGCATCAGATATAGCAAATGCTTTTCTAGCCCAATGTCATGTTGCTTCTTCCAACCCTGACTGGATCGCCGATACCGGTGCTACTGATCACATGAATCAAGCTGCTACAAATCTTCATAAGTCAGCACCCTTTACCGGTGACACCAAAGTCTTATTCGGAAATGGTAATTCCCTTCCTGTTACGCATATTGGTTCTCACCAACTACCTAATAATATCTCTTTGAACGATGTTCTGGTAGTTCCACACTTAATGAATAATCTGCTGTCTGTAAGCAAGTTAACCAAAGATAATAACTTGGATGTTTTATTTTCACAACCATCTTTTTACATCCAGGATCGAACAACGAAGCAAGTGCTAGCCCAAGGAAGATGTGAAGATGGCTTGTACGTGCTGAAGTCTTGCCCTCAAGCTTTTAATGTTATTAAGAATAAAGCTTCTATTGAAATTTGGCATTCTAGATTGGGCCATGTCTCCTATGATACGATTTCTATGTTAAATAAACTTGGTTGTGTTAATCTTACATCTATATTGCCTAAACCTGGGATTTGTAACACATGTGAGATGTCTAAAGGTCATCGTTTACCATTTCAACTTAATGACAAACGTGCATCTCATTGTCTTGACTTAGTCCATTGTGACTTATGGGGACCTTCACCTATTTCCTCTATGAATAACTTTAGATATTATGTCATATTTGTGGATGATTTTTGTCACACCCCGGGCCGGCGGGAACGGATCGGGTTTTCCCGTCGGGCGGAAGGTTCCCGGGGCGCGATATCTTTGAGTGATAATCAAATGATCAGATTGTTACATAGCACATGATAATCAAAATGAGAAATGCTAACACATCAATGATATAGAATTACAAGATTAAATTACACTGTATAGTTCATAATTTAATCAAGTAAATCTACCAAAAGAATCAATGTAACTATATCTTGTATATGTACAAGATATACAAAAGATGATTCAATGTTTTGGCACCAAAAGCATGCAACACAAAATAAGCTAGGTATTCTAAAAGTCCTCTAGCTTAAACCTTGCATGTATGTCTCTACACCTGTTCGTCACCTGAGAAAAACATGTATTTAAACAAAGTCAACACTAGGTTGGTGAGTTCATAAGTAAGTTAATGTAAAACCTTGATCCATTCACATGCACATTCACAATGATAATATGTTACTAGTATGATTGTCTGATTCACTTGTTCCTCCAATGGCTCCTCAATAGTTATAGTCACAAGTACTATATCATCCTAGTAGTGTTGCTTATATATAGGGCATATGTAAGGGAACTAAGCCCTAGCCAACATCCCACCACAACACCACTAGAACTCCACACTACTTGTAATACAACTATTGATTTCCATTCTCAATTCACATGTTATCTCTTCCTTGATCACCTGTGTTCTCATGTATAGAATAATAAAATGATAACGTGGTAATTATCAAACCTAAGTATTGATAACCAATATATGTGTTAAGGATGTTAGATTTATTAAATCCATTCCTTAGATTATTCTATAGTTGTGGGGTTAACTGTTGTTTCACTTCTAAATATTAAAAGTGTTAGTTAACTGTTCATCATGTGTCTCCAAATGCAGCGTATAGAATCCGAATGGAATCCATTTTAAATCCTCACGTAATCAGATTAAAATGCATTCCATTCTCTCCTATCCCGCCGTGTGATCCCAAAGTTTCCGTGTGGGATTGTATCATGTGATTAACAAAGTCGAATAAGAACTTGTCTTATTACGTTATGATAATCGGGTGTAAATGACAAGAATCCCATGAAGTTACGTTATCATGATCGTCATTCACTGTAAATGATAAGAATCGTCATTTACTGAATCCATGTGTTCCCAAAGTATCCGTGTGGGAATGTTCTCGTGTGTTTAACAAAGTCGAATAAGAACTTGTCTTATTACATTATGTTAATTATGTGTAAATGATAAGAATCCCATGAAGTTACGTTATCATGATCATCATTTACTGTAAATGATAAGAATCCCATGAAGTTACGTTATCATGATCATCATTTACTGTAATCCGTGTGATCCCAAAGTCTCAATGAGGGATTGCTCTCGTTATGCTTATGTGTAAACTGTCTAGGTATTTGCTCATGTGAAAATAACTAAGTGTTATAAGCTATTATCTTATAACTAAGTTATTCTAATGTGTTGATGATTAAGAAATTACATTATCATAATCATCTGAGTTTCCCTGTTATCTCATAATCATACAAGCATGCATACAATGATAAACGATAATAAACAATTTAATATTATCAAATCAAAGTATAATAACATGTTAAGCAAACTTTTAAATAAATAAAAGCAAACATGTTTCTCAGCCCCGAGAGTTAAAATCAGTAAAGATTTAAAGTAAAAAGGGGCATATGAACTCACCTTGTAGTAGTAGGGTTGACTTAGCTTAGAAACAAGAAATGTGCGCGCTCCTTGATTGTAGTTGTTGTGAATTCACGATCCTGTATTGATTTCACGATGTATTTAACTTATAGGTATAAGTTGTAAGGTTTGGTGCGCGTGTAGGTGTTATCCCTAGCGTTGTTACCACCCCTTGGTCTTGATCCTCATTCGGCCCTGTTCGCTTACTAAGTGTCTTACTAGCTCTTAGCCCATTTACTTATGGCTCATATATTTGGTTTATCTTCCTTTTTCTTTAATGTCATAATAAAAAGGGTACTAAATGTAAACTTAGGTTTTAGGTTGACTGTTAACAACCTTTAATACTTGTAACTTAGGTTTGTATTTTCATTGTTCTATTCGCCCGTTCAGTTTGAAACCATTTGTTGATACATTTCTAAATGCATTAATTTAGGCTTTAGGAAGCTAATCAAGTCCTCACCACCTTTTTATTAAAATTTACCATTTGAACATAGTTACTTGCATTTACACTTAATATTTGATTCCTTATGTTAGTTGCACCTTAACTCAAATAGGCCGATCGTTAAATGGGCTAGAGTATTTATATGGGCCGAATGAATTTACATGAGCCAATAGGTCATGTGGGCCGAAGGTAATTGGGCCGGTCTAAGTGGACCTTAGGCCCAATATATAACGTGGACCCAAACATAACTTTGGACTATTCAGTTGAGCCGAAAAATGTGTGCTGGCCGAGCACTATGTCTGTTGGGCCAGATTGTTGGTGTTGGGCCATGGGGTTGGGCTGAATAAATCAGACTGGGCCAAACATGGTTAAAAATTTGTTGGGCCGTGACATAAAATTGGCCGATAGTGCTGTTTCGAGTTTGCAGCCGGTGTTCCCAGTTGTGGGTTCGTGGTTATCACTTCCGGCCAACAAGGTTCGCGCAAGTTTGAAGTGGGCAGGGTTCGGCTGCTTGGTTTTTGGGCGCAGGTTCGTCCCAACTGTTGTAAGGTTCGTTCGGCTGATGTTAGCCACGGGAATGAGGTTCGGCAAGGATGGTTCGGCCATGATAGTCACATGAAGGTTCGTAGCTCTAGGGTTCGGTGCTGTGTCTAGGGTTCGGCAGATCATGCAAGGTTCGGCGAGGGTTCGGTCAGATCTGAGCTACGTGGGTTCGTTACAGCATGAAGGAGGGTTCGTCGATCTAAGATGGTTCGTGACCTGTTAGAAGGTTCGGCCTCGTGTGTGGTGGCAGAAGAGTTCGGCACAACCCTTCATAGGCTCGCCACTTAAGGTTGGTTCGTTGTAAGCAGTACATGGTTCGCTCATGGCTCGTGAGGTTGATGATGCAGCAAGGTTCGTTGTATCAGCTCAAGAAGGCTCGGCCAACAAGCCGAACTTGCAACCATCACCATCACAGTCGGGTCTAATGCTTCCAGAACCATCAGCCCACCATGACAACTCAGAACCAATACTCGAAGAGTGTACTGATCGAGAGGGGAAGGAGGAAGCCGGTTGTACAGGTGGTTCAACAAAATGTAGAAAAACCCTATTTTCAGCCACGTTTGATGCATCATACCTCGTTTTTCAGTGGTGATAAGCTTAGATCCGTTGTACTTTCATGTAGAGGGCATCAAGAGCTACGCGTGGGTTCAAGAATCACCCAAATCGGGCTAGAAACGAGTGAGTTATGAGCTCTTGAAGGTGGTTTGTGGTGGTGTAACAATGGTGGCCGGAAATTTAAGAGAGAGAGAGGAAATTTGAATGTAAAATGAAAGAAACAATTCATTTAACCTTTTTATAGCACGTGTGGTGTCCGGGTCCGTTTCGGTTGCTCGGTTCGCATTTTTGTCGCGTATCCGGAAAAATACGCGTAATTTATTTTAAATAGATAAAATTATTAATTAAATTAATTTGATGAGTTTCAAAATTGTAAAAATGTTTATTATTTTATTTAATTAATTTAAAATTCGTTTCGTGTCGTAATTCGTTTTCGTTCCGTCGAATTGCGTCGCCATCGCGCGTATTCGTTCGAATCGTCATTCGAACGAACACGACGATGGTTTTTGCTTTCCGACTTTTGTTTTCTACTTTCCAGTCATCATTTCAGAACGTTAAACTCACAGATATGTTTGTGTGAATCGTCACCCACGCAAACACACTGTCAGTTCGTTTTTCTGAAACAACACTGCAGTTTATGTTTAGATTGTGTTTCCTCACTGTCGGACTCAACTAAACATCCTGTTTTCATCTTGTATTCACATTGAATTGTCGGCCATCTGATTCCTGTCATCTATGGAACTCAGATCGCAACCGACTTGTTTCTGATAATTGTTTGAACACCGTTGTTTCTCATGTTTTGTTGTGTTAACTGTAATTAAGTTTTCACTTAATAAACACAACTAATGCTTCTAATGTACGTTGTACTTAATGTATTTAAGTTTACACAAAAATACGTACAACTGTTCTTGTATTTAGAATCCTGTTAATACAAAAACTGTTTACAAATACGTATGTACACATAGTTACTGTATGCAAGTACACATACCGTACGGACTTGCCGGGCGGTCGGGTACTAGTTGTCACAATTTTTCTCGTTTCACCTGGTTCTATCCTCTACGAACCAAGTCTGAATTTTTTGCAATTTTTTCCACCTTTGTAACATTTGTCCAAACTCAATTTTCACGCAAAATAAAGGTTTTTCAAAGTGATGGTGGCACGGAGTTCCTTAATCACAATGTCAAAAACCTTCTTAATGATAATGGCACATTTCATCGCATTTCATGCCCATATACACCATCTCAAAATGGTCGTGCCGAACGGAAGCACCGCCATGTTGTCGAGACCGGCTTGGCTCTACTTTTCAACAGTAATCTTCCAACTTCATATTGGGAACATGCCTTTGCTAGTGCTGTTCATATAATCAACAGGTTGCCTACCAAAGTTTTGGATAATCGGTCACCCTTTGAAGTTCTGTTTTTGGTGCCTCCGGATTATATCAATTTTCATGTATTCACAGTCTCCCCTTGTTAAAGAAATTTCGTCCCGAAATTTAAGCATAAAGATCGGTCTTTACTTCTCAAACAGGTGGGGATACTTGACTTTCATGTTGTCCTCGCGTTCCCAAGTAAATTCTGGTCCACGCTTGGAGTTCCATCGAACCTTTACAATAGGGATACGGCTACGTTTCAGTTTCTTAACTTCACGTTCCATAATCTCTACAGGTTCTTCAATGAAGTGTAATTGCTCATCAACTTGTATTTCTTCCAATGGTATGATCAATGACTCATCTGCTAAGCACCTTTTGAGATTTGATACATGAAACACATCGTGTACTCCACTGAGTTCATCAGGGAGTCTGAGTCTGTATGCCACAGGACCTATACGTTGAGTAATCTCAAACGGTCCGACATACCTAGGTGCTAGCTTGCCTTTAGCCCCAAAACGAACTACGCCTTTCCATGGGGACACTTTCAACATGACTCGGTCACCCACATCGAATTCCAAAGGCTTGCGCCGTTTGTCTGCGTAACTCTTTTGGCGGCTACGTGTTGCTTGTAATCGTTGTTGTATCTGGGCAATCTTATCAGTAGTTTCCTGAATAAGTTCAGGCCCAGTAATTCTGTTGTCTCCCACTTCGGTCCAACAAATTGGAGACCGACATTTTCTACCATATAGTGCTTCAAAAGGAGCACATCCGATGCTGCTGTGGTAGCTATTGTTGTAGGAGAACTCAATGAGAGGTAAGTGTGTATCCCAACTTCCACCGAAGTCCAGGATGCATGTTCTCAACATATCCTCTAGGGTTTGAATGGTGCGCTCGCTTTGTCCATCCGTTTGTGGATGATAAGCAGTGCTCAAGTTAACACTTGTCCCTAAGGATTGTTGCAATGATTGCCAGAACCGCGAAGTAAATCGACTGTCCCGGTCAGAAATGATAGACAATGGCACCCCGTGCCTAACTACTATTTCATCAATGTATAGTCTCGCTAGTTTTTCCATCTTGTATGTCTCTCTGATCGGCAAGAAGTGTGCGGACTTGGTCAATCGATCAATGATGACCCAAATAGAATCATATCCGCTGGAAGTGCGGGGTAGCTTGGTAATGAAATCCATAGCTATCTGTTCCCACTTCCATTGTGGTATCTCCGGTTGTTCCAGCAAACCCGAAGGTTTCTGGTGTTCAGCTTTGACTTTGGCACATGTGAGACATTTGCCAACATAAGTGGCAATGTCTTTCTTCATGCCCGGCCACCAATAAAATGACCTAAGATCTTGGTACATCTTATCGGCACCAGGATGAACTGAGTAACGTGTCTTGTGTGCCTCATCAAAAATGAGTTTTCGAAGTTCATCTACTGCTGGAATCCAAACACGATCCAGATAATAGATAACTCCATCTTGTTTCGTCTTGAAATATTTCTCGGCTCCACAGTCGAGCTCGCGTTTCAGATTGTCTCTTGCCACTGCTTCTTGTTGTGCTTGTAGAATGTGATCTCTCAAACTGGTTTGCACAGTCATTCCCATTGCGCGAACGCGTAAGGGTTTGACTCTTTCCTTCCGGCTCAAAGCATCTGCAACAACATTTGCTTTGCCCGGATGGTATTTGATCACACAATCGTAATCGTTCAGGAGCTCAACCCAACGTCTCTGTCTCATGTTAAGCTCCTTCTGATCAAATATGTGCTGTAAACTCTTGTGATCTGTGAAGATAGTGCATTTGGTACCATAAAGGTAGTGTCTCCAGATCTTTAATGCAAAGACAACAGCTCCCAGTTCTAAATCATGTGTCGTGTAATTCTTCTCATGTATCTTCAATTGTCGTGAGGCATAAGCAATGACTTTGTCTCGTTGCATCAAGACACATCCGAGTCCCTGATGGGAAGCATCACAATAAACTACAAAGTCATCATTGCCTTCTGGGAGTGTTAAGATTGGAGCATTGCACAATCTTTGTTTCAATGTCTGGAATGCCTCCTCTTGCTTATGTGTCCACACAAAAGGTTCAGACTTCTGTGTGAGCTTGGTGAGAGGCAAGGCTATCTTAGAGAAATTCGAAATGAATCTCCTGTAATAACCTGCCAATCCCAAGAATGATCGGATCTCCGTTGGTGTCGTAGGCACATCCCAGTTCTTGATTGCTTCTATCTTGGCAGGATCCACGTGAATGCCATCACTGTTAATCACGTGACCCAAGAACTGAACTTCTCTTAACCAAAATTCACACTTAGAGAATTTGGCATAGAGTTGTTCTTCTTTCAGAAGCTCCAAAACTGTCTTGAGGTGTTGTTCGTGTTCCTTCTCGTTCTTTGAATAAATCAGTATATCATCAATAAAGACGATAACAAATTGATCCAGATACGGCTTGCACACCCGGTTCATCAAATCCATGAACACAGCCGGTGCGTTCGTCAATCCAAATGGCATCACCATGAATTCGTAATGACCATATCGGGTACGAAAGGCCGTCTTTGGTATGTCCTCTTCTTGAATCCGGAGCTGATGATAGCCTGATCTCAGGTCTATCTTTGAAAAGTACTGTGCTCCCTGTAACTGATCAAACAAATCATCAATCCTCGGTAACGGGTACCGATTCTTGATGGTGAGTTTGTTAAGTTCTCGATAATCTATGCACATCCTGAAAGTTCCATCCTTCTTTTTAACAAAAAGAACCGGAGCTCCCCACGGGGAAAAGCTCGGTCGGATGAATCCTTTATCGAGTAGCTCTTGTAACTGATTAGACAACTCCTGCATTTCAGATGGTGCAAGTCTATAAGGAGACTTAGCTACAGGAGTTGCTCCCGGAATCAAATCGATTCGGAACTGCACCGATCTCTCGGGTGGCAGTCCGGGTAAATCATCCGGAAAGACTTCTGCAAAATCTCTCACAATTGGTACATCTTGAATCTTGATTGTCTTCTTGTCTTTCTCGATCACGTGAGCTAGGAATGCAACGCATTGTTTTCGTAAGTACTTGCGAGCCTTCATGCACGATATTATCTTGACACTGCGTTTCGCTTGGTCTCCACGAATCTCCAAGACCTCATTGTTCTCCACAGGAATGCGTAGTAGCTTATCGGAACAGATGAACTCAACTCTATTAAGAGATAGCCAATCCATTCCGATGATGATGTCGAAACTGCCCAGCTCCATCGGTATCAAGTCGATGGAAAATGTATGATCGCCAAATGTCAATGGGCAATTCCTAAATATAGTGTCTACTGTAATCTGTTTGCCATTTGCTATCTCAATAGTATAAGGGGAGTCTAAAAATTCCTTATCATAATTAAGATGGCATGCAAAATCGGATGAGATGAAACTCTGATCCGCACCAGTGTCAAATAATATGGATGCATAAAAGTCAGATAAGAGAAATGTACCCGTAATAACATTCGGGTCCTGTCGAGCGGCAGCAGCTCCTATCTGAAAGGCTCTTCCTCTTGGCGCTTGAGCCTGTTGCTGATTTCTCTTAGGGCAATCCCGAGAGAAGTGACCAGGTTCACCACAGTTGTAGCAAGACCTGTGACCGGTAGTAGCAGCAGCAGTGGCTGCATTGTTGTTTCTGTTCTGAGTCCTCTGACTCCTGCAGTAGTTTGCTGTGTGACCAAATCTTCCACAGTTGGTGCAGTGTCTGCACGGAACATTTGGTAGATGATGGTACTGGCATGAGTTGCACAAAGGTGCAGTGCCAGTGTATGGCTTCCTGATCTCCAATGGTGGTGGTTGATTGCGCATCGGAGTTTGAGTAGTGGCAGCAAAGTTTCTAGCCACCTTTTGTTTCTTAGCCGGACGTTTGTCCGACTTCCTTGAAGTTCCAGCTTTGGCTGTTTCAGCCTCCTTCTTGAATGCTCCGGAGGCAACCATCATATCCGTCAGGGATGCTGACAGTGTAACAGCTAATTCCATGGTGGTAGGGTGAGCAGAAATCACATGACCTCGGATACTGGGTGGTAATCCACCAACATACCGTTCTATCCTCTTCTCAAGTGTTGGCACCACATCAGGTGCCAGAGTAGCTAACTCATGAAATCTGGTGGTGTAGGCCAGATGCCCAGCACCAATCATCTCCAGATTGAGTAATTCAGTCTCAACCTTTTTCAGTTCATTTCTTGGGCAAAACTCTGCCCTCAACATCGCCTTGAATTCGTTCCACGGCATGGCCTGGGCCTCATCCCGGCCTCTGATTGAAACCTGAGCGTTCCACCAGGTTAACGCTCGCTTGCTAAATGATCCCGCAGCATACTTTACTCTATTCTGTTCAGGACAGCCACTGATGTCGAGGGTAGCCTCCATCTTCTCGATCCACTGGATCAGTCCGACTGCACCCTCGCTACCACTGAAACTGGGTGGCTTGCAGCCTACAAAGTTCTTGTAAGCATAGTCCTGACTCTGTCTGGTGTTACCGCTGCCTTCTCCAGATGAGTTAGCAACGTTGTTACTGTTGTTGTTGTTGATCCGGTTCATCATCTCTGGAATCACTTCCCTCAGTTGGCTTGTAAGAAGAGTAGCCAGTGCCACAGTAGCAGGGTCCAACTGATACGCTGGTGGTGGCGGAGGAGGAGGTGGAGGTGCTTGTGTAGGAGAGTCTGGCGGTGTCGGTGTCGAAGAGTGCGGAGCTGAACCTTGAGTCAGCGGTAGTAGAGGTGGTTGTCTTCGTGGCGGCATTCTGATCATAACCGAAAGAAAATCGGTTAGTGCAGTGATCAGAAGCAGAAGACATATGCAAATAGAATCCTATATCATAAGAACTCTACATGAGGGTCCCTAGGTTATAGTCTAGGCCAAACCGTTTAAGTAATATGACCTATATTTCTCTATAACCATGGCTCTGATACCAATCTGTCACACCCCGGGCCGGCGGGAACGGATCGGGTTTTCCCGTCGGGCGGAAGGTTCCCGGGGCGCGATATCTTTGAGTGATAATCAAATGATCAGATTGTTACATAGCACATGATAATCAAAATGAGAAATGCTAACACATCAATGATATAGAATTACAAGATTAAATTACACTGTATAGTTCATAATTTAATCAAGTAAATCTACCAAAAGAATCAATGTAACTATATCTTGTATATGTACAAGATATACAAAAGATGATTCAATGTTTTGGCACCAAAAGCATGCAACACAAAATAAGCTAGGTATTCTAAAAGTCCTCTAGCTTAAACCTTGCATGTATGTCTCTACACCTGTTCGTCACCTGAGAAAAACATGTATTTAAACAAAGTCAACACTAGGTTGGTGAGTTCATAAGTAAGTTAATGTAAAACCTTGATCCATTCACATGCACATTCACAATGATAATATGTTACTAGTATGATTGTCTGATTCACTTGTTCCTCCAATGGCTCCTCAATAGTTATAGTCACAAGTACTATATCATCCTAGTAGTGTTGCTTATATATAGGGCATATGTAAGGGAACTAAGCCCTAGCCAACATCCCACCACAACACCACTAGAACTCCACACTACTTGTAATACAACTATTGATTTCCAATCTCAATTCACATGTTATCTCTTCCTTGATCACCTGTGTTCTCATGTATAGAATAATAAAATGATAACGTGGTAATTATCAAACCTAAGTATTGATAACCAATATATGTGTTAAGGATGTTAGATTTATTAAATCCATTCCTTAGATTATTCTATAGTTGTGGGGTTAACTGTTGTTTCACTTCTAAATATTAAAAGTGTTAGTTAACTGTTCATCATGTGTCTCCAAATGCAGCGTATAGAATCCGAATGGAATCCATTTTAAATCCTCACGTAATCAGATTAAAATGCATTCCATTCTCTCCTATCCCGCCGTGTGATCCCAAAGTTTCCGTGTGGGATTGTATCATGTGATTAACAAAGTCGAATAAGAACTTGTCTTATTACGTTATGATAATCGGGTGTAAATGACAAGAATCCCATGAAGTTACGTTATCATGATCGTCATTCACTGTAAATGATAAGAATCGTCATTTACTGAATCCATGTGTTCCCAAAGTATCCGTGTGGGAATGTTCTCGTGTGTTTAACAAAGTCGAATAAGAACTTGTCTTATTACATTATGTTAATTATGTGTAAATGATAAGAATCCCATGAAGTTACGTTATCATGATCATCATTTACTGTAAATGATAAGAATCCCATGAAGTTACGTTATCATGATCATCATTTACTGTAATCCGTGTGATCCCAAAGTCTCAATGAGGGATTGCTCTCGTTATGCTTATGTGTAAACTGTCTAGGTATTTGCTCATGTGAAAATAACTAAGTGTTATAAGCTATTATCTTATAACTAAGTTATTCTAATGTGTTGATGATTAAGAAATTACATTATCATAATCATCTGAGTTTCCCTGTTATCTCATAATCATACAAGCATGCATACAATGATAAACGATAATAAACAATTTAATATTATCAAATCAAAGTATAATAACATGTTAAGCAAACTTTTAAATAAATAAAAGCAAACATGTTTCTCAGCCCCGAGAGTTAAAATCAGTAAAGATTTAAAGTAAAAAGGGGCATATGAACTCACCTTGTAGTAGTAGGGTTGACTTAGCTTAGAAACAAGAAATGTGCGCGCTCCTTGATTGTAGTTGTTGTGAATTCACGATCCTGTATTGATTTCACGATGTATTTAACTTATAGGTATAAGTTGTAAGGTTTGGTGCGCGTGTAGGTGTTATCCCTAGCGTTGTTACCACCCCTTGGTCTTGATCCTCATTCGGCCCTGTTCGCTTACTAAGTGTCTTACTAGCTCTTAGCCCATTTACTTATGGCTCATATATTTGGTTTATCTTCCTTTTTCTTTAATGTCATAATAAAAAGGGTACTAAATGTAAACTTAGGTTTTAGGTTGACTGTTAACAACCTTTAATACTTGTAACTTAGGTTTGTATTTTCATTGTTCTATTCGCCCGTTCAGTTTGAAACCATTTGTTGATACATTTCTAAATGCATTAATTTAGGCTTTAGGAAGCTAATCAAGTCCTCACCACCTTTTTATTAAAATTTACCATTTGAACATAGTTACTTGCATTTACACTTAATATTTGATTCCTTATGTTAGTTGCACCTTAACTCAAATAGGCCGATCGTTAAATGGGCTAGAGTATTTATATGGGCCGAATGAATTTACATGAGCCAATAGGTCATGTGGGCCGAAGGTAATTGGGCCGGTCTAAGTGGACCTTAGGCCCAATATATAACGTGGACCCAAACATAACTTTGGACTATTCAGTTGGGCCGAAAAATGTGTGCTGGCCGAGCACTATGTCTGTTGGGCCAGATTGTTGGTGTTGGGCCATGGGGTTGGGCTGAATAAATCAGACTGGGCCAAACATGGTTAAAAATTTGTTGGGCCGTGACATAAAATTGGCCGATAGTGCTGTTTCGAGTTTGCAGCCGGTGTTCCCAGTTGTGGGTTCGTGGTTATCACTTCCGGCCAACAAGGTTCGCGCAAGTTTGAAGTGGGCAGGGTTCGGCTGCTTGGTTTTTGGGCGCAGGTTCGTCCCAACTGTTGTAAGGTTCGTTCGGCTGATGTTAGCCACGGGAATGAGGTTCGGCAAGGATGGTTCGGCCATGATAGTCACATGAAGGTTCGTAGCTCTAGGGTTCGGTGCTGTGTCTAGGGTTCGGCAGATCATGCAAGGTTCGGCGAGGGTTCGGTCAGATCTGAGCTACGTGGGTTCGTTACAGCATGAAGGAGGGTTCGTCGATCTAAGATGGTTCGTGACCTGTTAGAAGGTTCGGCCTCGTGTGTGGTGGCAGAAGAGTTCGGCACAACCCTTCATAGGCTCGCCACTTAAGGTTGGTTCGTTGTAAGCAGTACATGGTTCGCTCATGGCTCGTGAGGTTGATGATGCAGCAAGGTTCGTTGTATCAGCTCAAGAAGGCTCGGCCAACAAGCCGAACTTGCAACCATCACCATCACAGTCGGGTCTAATGCTTCCAGAACCATCAGCCCACCATGACAACTCAGAACCAATACTCGAAGAGTGTACTGATCGAGAGGGGAAGGAGGAAGCCGGTTGTACAGGTGGTTCAACAAAATGTAGAAAAACCCTATTTTCAGCCACGTTTGATGCATCATACCTCGTTTTTCAGTGGTGATAAGCTTAGATCCGTTGTACTTTCATGTAGAGGGCATCAAGAGCTACGCGTGGGTTCAAGAATCACCCAAATCGGGCTAGAAACGAGTGAGTTATGAGCTCTTGAAGGTGGTTTGTGGTGGTGTAACAATGGTGGCCGGAAATTTAAGAGAGAGAGAGAGGAAATTTGAATGTAAAATGAAAGAAACAATTCATTTAACCTTTTTATAGCACGTGTGGTGTCCGGGTCCGTTTCGGTTGCTCGGTTCGCATTTTTGTCGCGTATCCGGAAAAATACGCGTAATTTATTTTAAATAGATAAAATTATTAATTAAATTAATTTGATGAGTTTCAAAATTGTAAAAATGTTTATTATTTTATTTAATTAATTTAAAATTCGTTTCGTGTCGTAATTCGTTTTCGTTCCGTCGAATTGCGTCGCCATCGCGCGTATTCGTTCGAATCGTCATTCGAACGAACACGACGATGGTTTTTGCTTTCCGACTTTTGTTTTCTACTTTCCAGTCATCATTTCAGAACGTTAAACTCACAGATATGTTTGTGTGAATCGTCACCCACGCAAACACACTGTCAGTTCGTTTTTCTGAAACAACACTGCAGTTTATGTTTAGATTGTGTTTCCTCACTGTCGGACTCAACTAAACATCCTGTTTTCATCTTGTATTCACATTGAATTGTCGGCCATCTGATTCCTGTCATCTATGGAACTCAGATCGCAACCGACTTGTTTCTGATAATTGTTTGAACACCGTTGTTTCTCATGTTTTGTTGTGTTAACTGTAATTAAGTTTTCACTTAATAAACACAACTAATGCTTCTAATGTACGTTGTACTTAATGTATTTAAGTTTACACAAAAATACGTACAACTGTTCTTGTATTTAGAATCCTGTTAATACAAAAACTGTTTACAAATACGTATGTACACATAGTTACTGTATGCAAGTACACATACCGTACGGACTTGCCGGGCGGTCGGGTACTAGTTGTCACAATTTTTCTCGTTTCACCTGGTTCTATCCTCTACGAACCAAGTCTGAATTTTTTGCAATTTTTTCCACCTTTGTAACATTTGTCCAAACTCAATTTTCACGCAAAATAAAGGTTTTTCAAAGTGATGGTGGCACGGAGTTCCTTAATCACAATGTCAAAAACCTTCTTAATGATAATGGCACATTTCATCGCATTTCATGCCCATATACACCATCTCAAAATGGTCGTGCCGAACGGAAGCACCGCCATGTTGTCGAGACCGGCTTGGCTCTACTTTTCAACAGTAATCTTCCAACTTCATATTGGGAACATGCCTTTGCTAGTGCTGTTCATATAATCAACAGGTTGCCTACCAAAGTTTTGGATAATCGGTCACCCTTTGAAGTTCTGTTTTTGGTGCCTCCGGATTATATCAATTTTCATGTATTCGGGTGTCGTGTATACCCATACTTACGGGATTATTCGGAGCATAAGCTGGCTCCTCGCAGTCTTCCGTGCATCTTTATTGGATACTGCTCTCAATATAAAGGCTACAAATGTTTGGAACCTAACACTGGACGGATCTTTGTCACCCGAAATGCTCGCTTTGATGAAACCTATTTACCGTTCAAAACCTCAACTTCACCCACCAATATCCTTCATTTGCCATGGCATACTTACATAGATAACATCACTACTTCTTCACAGAACCCCCCCTATGTCTTCTTCTTTCCACAACCCATCACCCTCCTCCCCTACCCATTCAACTATTGGCTGCTGTGACCCATTTCTCTCGGTTGCCTCCACTTTATCCACACCCATTCCTCCAAACCCACCCCCCACTTCTACTACTCAACCCTCACCTCCTACCATACCTGTTACCACCCAAACCGAAACCTCTCCCACTGTTCTCACCCCCATCGAGCCTACTATCCCCTCTACCCTACCCCAAACCGAACCCTCCAACATAATCCCCACCCAAACCGTTGCCTCTACTGTCCCTCAGGTACCGTCTCTCTCTCCTACGGCTCCAACCACCACCGCTACCTCATCTCATCCCATGATTACCCGTGCTAAAGATGGTATATTTAAACCTCGACATCGGGCTGACCTTGCTTTTACTCACTCGAATCGGCTCCTTCAATCATTGCTTACTACCACCAATCCCAAAGGAGTCAAATATGCTTCTAAACACTCTCATTGGATTGAGGCTATGAATCATGAACTTAATGCCCTCTACAAAAATGATACTTGGGTTCTTGTTCCTCGCCCAGCTACCCACAATGTTGTTAGATCTAAATGGTTATTTCGCACCAAATTTCGTGCTGATGGCAGCATCGATCGTTATAAGGCTCGTCTCGTTGCACAAGGTTACTCTCAAGTTCCAGGTCTAGACTATTCACATACGTTTAGCCCTGTTGTCAAAGCCACCACGGTTCGGGTTGTTCTTTCGTTAGCTGTGGTCAATAATTGGAAACTTCGTCAGCTCGATGTCAACAACGCTTTTCTTCATGGCAAAATCACTGAACGGGTGTTTATGGAACAACCGCCTGGGTTTGCTAACCCACATTTTCCAAATCATGTTTGCTTGCTTAAGAAAGCCATCTACGGGTTAAAGCAAGCACCTCGTGCTTGGTTTGATCGCTTAAGCACATTTCTCCTTCAATGTGGGTTTTCATGTAGCCGTGCTGATGCATCATTATTTGTGTATAATCACAAAGGCTGTCTCATTTACCTTCTTGTGTATGTCGATGACATTATTGTGACCGGTAACAATGATGAGTTTATCTCCTCCTTTGTCGCCAAACTTCACTCTGAATTTGCTATCAAGGACCTTGGCTCCTTGAATTATTTTCTTGGCTTAGAAGTTACTCCTACTGATGATGGATTATTCTTGAGTCAAGCAAAATATGCTCATGATATACTCTCACGTGCAGATCTTCTTGATTGCAAACCGGTTCATACCCCTCTTGCTCCAAATGAAACCCTATCTTCTGCAGGTGCTCCTCTACCTGATGTTACTTCATACCGTTCATTAGTTGGCGCACTTCAATATCTAACCATCACCAGGCCGGACATTGCCTATGCTGTGAACCAAGTTAGTCAATTTCTCCAATCTCCAACCCTTGATCATCTTCAACATGTTAAACGCATTCTGAGATATATTAAGGGAACCATGTCCTATGGACTTGTTTTCTCTCGGGTCTCCTCTCCGACTGTTCTCGGTTACTCTGATGCCGATTGGGCTCGCTGCATTGACACTCGACGGTCTACTTATGGGTACTCTATATACCTTGGGAACAACCTCATCTCATGGAGTGCTAAGACACAACCCACTGTTGCCCGTTCTAGTTGTGAGAGTGAATATCGTGCCATGGCTAACACCGCTGCTGAAATTCTTTGGGTCATTAATCTCTTACGGGATTTACAAGTCTTCACCTCGGAAACTCCAACCTTATTTTGTGACAATAAAAGTGCTATCTTCTTGACTCAAAATCCCGTATCTCACAAACGGGCCAAACATATTGATCTTGATTATCACTTCATTCGTGAGCTGGTTACATCAGGCCGCCTTCGTACTATCTTCTTATCATCCAAGCTTCAGGTTGCGGATATATTTACCAAAAGTCTTCCTAGGTCTCAATTCGAACACTTTCGGGATCGGCTTTGCATTCGTCCGTGTCACACCCCGAGCCGGCGGGATAGGATCGGTTGTCCCGTCGGGCGGAAGGTTCCCGGGGCGCGATATCATGAGTGATAATCGTGATGATCAGATTGTTTACATTGCACATGATATAAATGAGAAATGCTAAATATAATAGAATTACAAAGTTAAATTACATCAGTATTGTTTATAATTTAACAATGTAAATCTACTATTAACATCATAAGTTTTCTATCTTGTATTTACACAAGATATACAAAATGGTATGCGTATGATGTCTTCAAAAGTATGCAGGTCCAAAATACTAAGTCTTCTATCCGAAGTCCTAGCCCAAAAGAAATAACTCCTTAGTTGACCTGTTCGTCATCTGAGAAGTCATGCAAAAATCAAGTCAACACATGGTTGGTGAGTTCATATAGTTTTATGATTTGAAAATGATTTGAAAACCTCTTTTGGTAAAGACCCTAACCTCATTAACTCCACATGTAATATCCACATCGGTATGCTTATATATAGGGAATCACGAAAGGGTCAAGCCCAGACGCTATCCCACCACATACTAATATGTATATGACACTGTTGTTAATGATAATTAAGCATTTTTACCTAACACTTCTGATTTAGATCATGATATTGAAATCTGATTTGCCTTTGATCCTCTTGATTCTCGATCGTAGATATAGAATTTCCCAAAAGTCAGTGATAATAGTAAAATGTCAAATATTTAATTAAATAATTAAATAAAACATTTAAATACAACTAAGACATGATGATTGGGCATTATTTGACTCAATCAATTAGACTTAGTTGTGGGTGGTTGTCCAAGTTGTAACCTCTCACACGTGACCCATGTCAGGCATAACTCACAAGGAGTACACCTGAACTGAGCGGGATTTTAATGTTTTGCCCGTTACAGCCTGACCCAATGGTCTTCTGCATCTGAGTGGGACTTTAAGGATATCCTGTGATTCTTGATCTCTTGATTCTCATGAATTTGACTTTGATAACGATTCCATTTGATCGTTCATGTTATTGCCCGTTACAGCATGACCCAATGGTCTTCTGCATCTGAGTGGGACTTTATATGTGTGTTACACGTGGTCTTGATTCCTTATACAACTGACATCCACCTTAGGTTGAAGATTAATGATTTCATTAGATCATAATGATTTCATTATTAACATGATTCACACACATTTATGATATCTGATCCCTGAGTCTCTTGATATTGATCTTTTGAATTCCCATGATTTCCAATGATAGTTGATTTGATTATGATTCTTGGGTCTCAGATCACACACTGAGTTATGATTCCCTTGAATATGATCTCTTGATTTTGTTCATATGATTTCACTTTGAATTTAAATTCTTGAATTTGAACTTGATGGACTAAGGGTTGATTTAGAGTTTAAATTTAAGGTATTACTCATGAGAGTACTTAAATTAATTTGATAATTTGATCTGTTTAATAAATTCCTAGACAGGAGTCTAGGAGTATCAACAAACATATATATGTAAAACATATAATAACTGAAAGCATTTAAATAAACAGTTTAAATAAAACAGTTTACGCATGCTTCTCAGCCCCGCATTTTAAAACAAAAATGTTTAGAAAAGGGGCAATGAACTCACCTGTGTTGCTGTGTAACTGATTCACAAAAGATAGTACGCGCTCTTTGACTGTTGCTTATGTATCTTTATCACCTGAATTAATTTAAGAAGATTCGTAGACGATAAGTATATATATTAGTCGTCATAACTGGGGTTTGGTCTCGGTGTGCGACTAAGTGTCCTATGATACTAATATGTTCCTATGATTTCATCTAACTAAGTTAAGCTTATTACCCTCAAGTAACCTTAATCCCATATTAAACAATTAAAGACTTTAAGTAGAACCTTTTCAATTTCATTCATTTTAAGTTAAATATTTAGAAAACAATCTGTAATATATATTTTAGTAACGTTTACAATCATCATCTTTTATTAAAACCATAATTAATTTAAATAATTACCATTTAACATGTGATGGACTTAGATGAAGCCCATTGGGCCATACTCGGCCCATTTATAAGACTTTTGATTGCCGAATTGTTTTCAATCCATCTTCTTGAGTAACACGACCTAAGTAATTCAATTGATGTCAACACTCTTGTTAACCACAACTCAATTGAATTGATTCCTCGTTTATCCCATGTTTGTTCTCTAGGTATTATCTAATTGAGTGCATGCCATTAATGTTCTTGTGTACACACACATGATAAATCCATGCATGAACTCAAGTAACTTAACCATGCCTCCCATGCACCCATGCACACGTATATGTGTTCCGAACCCTACCCTAAATTATGGGATCATCCCACGGCTAGGTCTAGAGCCAAATGAGAGTAGCACCGAAAAGGGTTAGGACTAATGGGTGTGGGCCGCATGAGTGCCGAGCGAATGAGCTAGGGGCGAATGGCTACCAGCTTATGAACATGATCGAATGAGGTTTGGTTTGGCGAATGTAGGCTACCGAAGGGAGCCCTGGTTCGGCGAAGGAGGAGCTGGTCGAATGAAGTCACTTGTTATTCGGCCGAAAGAGACCCAAGGCCATTCGGCGAATGGGTGAGTCATACGGCCAAAGGCCATTCGACGAGCTGGCTGGTGACATTCGGCCATTCGAGTCCGGGATATGCAACCAGGTTTTTCCAAGGCCAATCGACTACTAGCTCTAAGGGGTTTTGTTCCCACATGATTCTATGGTGGTATAGTGTGTTTCTTAAGGTTCGAAATGGGGTAGAACCGGTTACATGATGGGGCTCGTGATTAGGGTTTTCAAAACCCTTAAACCGCAACAAAAATGGGTTTTTACCTCAGATTTGATGGATGGACTCTTAGATCCGTTGTACTTTCGTAATCTACTGATGATGGGGGTGATTTTGACACCAAGAACTCATGAAATGGTGAAGATTCAAGTGAGAAATCCTAGTGAGAAGTGGGTTTTCTTGTAAAACTTTTAGAGAGAGAGAGATGAACGTGAATGAGGTGTGGTGACTGGTTTGGTGGGTTGTTGTGGCATTAAAAGCTACAATAAATGTGGGGAAATACCGGGTTTCGTTCGGGTTCGTTCGGTTTCGCGTGGTTTTGCGTAGAAACGTCGTTTTCGCGTATTTTTCGTTACGAAACAACTCGGTTTTAAAGTAGGAGTTATAAAATTATTTTAGGTTGTAATTCCTAATAAATTAACTAAATATCTTTTAATTATTTAATTTACAAAATATTTATTTAGCGTTTAAATCGAATCGCGCGGTCATCGCGCGTATTTGTTCGAATCAAATACGACGATAACTACACTTTTCAATATTGTTTTCTAATTATTGAATATCATTCAGAACATTAAACTTTAAGATTTATTCGTACAGATCGTCACCTATACGAATAATATGTCGGTTTAACATTCACGTAACAATATTCGTGTTGTTTTGTCTTGTAAGGCCTCACATACGTTTATACATAATAAGATCCTAACAAATAAATCACATGATGGTTCTGTGTTGCCAGATAATTATCTGACTCCAGAACCATTGTTCTAAACTTGTTTATCTGAAATGACTGTGAATTTGCGTTATGATAACATGAAATGATAACAATGTTTGGCAATGAATATGAAATACACTGAATTACGTAGAATTCGTACCTGATTACTGTTCATGTACTGTTTAAGATCACTGTTCCGGTGACGTTTCCGGCACTGATGTTACAGTCCGCCACCGTTTCGCTTGAGGGAGGATGTTAATAAATAGCTTATTAATGTGTATTTATATTGTATTCATTGTGTCTATTCATCTTCTTGTATTTAGTGTGTCTATTCATCTTCTTGTATTTAGTATTTTACATGTATATATTGTGTGCTCCTCCATATGTGAGGTATGCATTATTTTCAATATTCACAAAAACCTTAGAAAAGCAGATGAAATTTAAAAGTAAGAAATCGATATAAAAATTAAAAACAAAAGGAATACTAAGATCTTTAACTCAAATCTTATCTTACAAAACTAGAATTGCTATTAGAACACCACAACTGTCCTCAAATTCTATCCAAACAATTAATAATCATTCATTCATTCATATTCAATCAATAGCCCAAAATCCTGGGTACACTTTGTTCTTTTATAACCTTTTTATTTTGCAATTCGTAAATTATCAATATAGTCCCTTTTGTTTGCTAGTATTTCACTCTTAGTCCATAGGTTTTATAAATTACCTATAGTCCAAATTTTAGACATTTTAAACACACATAGTCCTTTTGTTACCAAATTACCCTCACATAATTAATCAAATTGCGTTCACATAAGAACTATTATATGTGTAATCTATGACACCTAGAAACCAAGAGCGAAATATTAGACCATCATCATTCACAGTCCATCACAACCCAACCTTTTAATAAAAAAATAATTTCTCTCTTTCACTTATACAACCCAATCAAACCAAACTTTTCACTCTCATTAACAACTCAACTTTTACTACTTTTTATTAAATATATACAATTTATGATTTTTAGTTTTTATTAAATAAATATAATTTATGATTTTTCAGATAATAAGTTTGATCCAGAAAATCTTCTAAACCAATAAAAAAACTTTCAAGTTTTATATAAGATAAATCAATGATTGTTTATATTTATTTTATTTTAAAAATTCTTTTTTTAAACGAATTCCATTTTTAACAAGATTTATACCGACATGTTCATTAAAAAAACTGATCAAGACTATGTTTTCAGATTTTTTTTAAAATGTTAATTATTAGTATTTATTGAATAAAAAAAGATTAACTAAAGCTAATTATGTTAAAGTAAAAAAGAAAAAGAAAAAAAAACAAATTTATTGGGTTGCAATCAAGATTGCAGGAGCGAGCATATCGAGCAGATCGAAGGTTTTTCCATTTTTTCTTTTTTTTTTGTTTTTTGTATAGTGTCACAACCCAATCTAGATCACCAATGGGGATGGTCTTAGCAAAACACATGAATCATCTCGTAATTTACTCCTTTGCAATCGATCTCTATTGTGCAAGAAACTCTTAAAGACATGTAACGGTCCCAAATTCATTCAAATCCTTACCATTATCACTTTGCATCTAATGTGTGGAGTGTGCATCATACATGATGTCCGTGGGATCAGTTAATGGACCCTACTCCCCTAGAAGGTCGGTTATAGCTTTAAAAAGGTAGATATTTAGAACATCATATTTAGACCCGACAATCTTGACCTAAAACTGTAAAACATATAGCCAGGGAAATATGTTTGTTTGGGTGAATAAGTATTGAATTTTGGGTTGAAATTGGTAGCACTATAATATAAAACAGGTTGAAATGGGCAATTATTTAACACAATGCAGGTCAAGATGAGTAACTTTATAAAACAAACTTACCCAGTATATTCCCACTTTTCAGTAGAGTCTGGGAGGAAATGATGGACACAAACCATACCCATATCCCAGTTGGGATAGAAAGACCGCTCCGAATGAGTCCCAGGCTCGTAGTTGTCGTTTGAAGTTAACCATCCCAACACTTTTAACGTTATTTTCACATAACAAGTAAAATAACGTAAAATTTAGTGCAATTTTACTTTAAAACCTTTATGACCCACTCATATATACATTATATGCGTGCACCACAAATGGGCCGGCAAGATGAGTAACTTTAAAACTATGTAAATAGAATAGAATATAAATATATAATAATTATTAATAATATGTTTGAAGAAAAAATGGCTAAAGATTATTTAAATAGACTATATGTTTAATTTAACTCATTTTTACTTGAATTAAATTGAAGTTTTTTAAGAAACGACTCATTTAAACCCGAAGTGATTTTGCTTAAAACTCATCATGTTCACACTCATCCTGATCCGAACCGGTTTTAATCTGCTACCCGACCCGTCGATTTTGTTAGGTTTAATCATACTTAGTAAATTTCACTTGTAACATGGTTATTTGTAAAATAGGTGTTCGGATTATACTTTAGAGTGGTAGGCAGCAAAAACAACACACATGCACAAAACAATAAACATGCTAAAAACATAAAAGTAAACGATACAATGATTTAATATGGTTCGGTCAAGGTCACATACGTCCACGGACTAAAATTAGGGTTTATAGGTGTTCAAATATCCACTATATATTTAGAGAATACAAATTAGATTAAATAACAAAATGGGTCGGGTTTAAGACCAATTGTCCTTGTCTCCCTATAAGGCCCACAAAAACCTAATATTTTCGAACTTTCAGGAGGGTAAGACGTAAGTAAACCGTACCTCTATCTTTGAGTAAAAAAGAATTCTTTATATAGAGACATCCAATACAAAATATACACACTAAAATTACTAAATTAGCAACAATGTAAAAAATGCACAATAGAGAAGTCGAAAAATATCAATCAAAAAAATCCTACAAATCTATCTATACTAATAAATAAAAATAATTGTGGACACTTGTCACAATTCTAGGCCATATATATTTTGGTTTTCCCGCTTCTCTCTCCTATTTAATTCTCTATTTATTATGTAGTTAGGAATTAGGAATTAAGGATAATGAATTATAATATGTATAGTAATTAATATATTATGAATTAATTACATTAAGAATGAAATTAATTATGAAGTTTTTAAGTAAACTTATTTTTTATTTAACAACTTCTATTTAGTTCTCTAAATATAATCGAATTCAAATGATATTTCTTAAAATACTTAAAAAAACATTAATGTTACTAATTGTTTTTTATAAATTCCAATAAAAGTTTATAAACATTTAACATGATTGAATGATTTTAATGATAAAAAATATTGTATTGAAATGTAAAAAGTAAGTAATTTTTAAAAATTCAAGTTGTATATATTAATATAAATTTTAGTTAAAGTTAATTTAAGTGTATTAAAAGGAGAATAAATATACTTTAATTAAATTATTTATGAATTACATTACATAAAAATATTAACACATTGGTGAAAAAAATTTAAAATAAAAACATAATTTATAATTATTACATCAAATAATTTAAACATATTTTGATGACTTTATGAATTAACAAATTATATTATATTTTATTCAACCTATGTAATAATGAGTTTAGTAAAATTTTGCAATGTACATACTTTTTAATTACATAATTTTTTGTCAATAGATATATGTGTGTGTGTATAATATTACTTTTACAACCCGTGTAATACACGAGATTTGAACCTAGTAGCATGAATATATAAATGGTAAAACTTACCAATGGTTATTTGAGGGGAACATGCATCGTGACAGCATCATAAACCCATCGGGATTATTTTCAAATTAGAAGGCAAGTAAAAGAATATTGAAGGATTTAACATCTCTAAATAAGTTATCAATTTTCAATCATTATAAATTTAATAAAAGCATATTTTTCTTTTGAATAGCAAGCGGGATCACCCTCACAAATAGATCACTCATCCACCCGAATAACAGAGCATGGTAACCTAACCTACGCGCCCAGAAGGAAACCTACAATTATGAAAACCTTCTGACTCAACCCAAGACCTCTAATAAGAGAAGTAAATGAGTAACCACTATGTTGGAAGCCCTTTTGTTAAAAATAACACTATATATTTGTTCAAAACTTGCCTATAAAATAGATGACTAAGATGACTCCTGTTTCCTGTTGGCAGATCGCTACCTACCATTAGAACTTGTAATGCTCAAGACACACTCAAGACGCAAAAGGTGAACCTTGAGTCTAAGCATAAGACGTTTAAAAGAAAGGGCTCGAGATTAGCATGACACATAGCATAGCATAGCATTTTAGGGATTTTATATATATTTTAGGCTTGTAAAGACTAGTATAAGATAGTATTGGCTAGTGTTTCAAGTCATTTTTTCAAGTTTCAAGCAAGTTTAGCAAAAGGTTGCCATAATTTACAAGAGTTGACTGTTTGACCAGAATCTTTGCCAAAACTTTATCAGAACCTCGACCGAGGGGCTGGACGACTGCAAGACAGTTTCATGTGCATTGACCCGCCTCGCTTCGCTTAGACACACACTCAAAGGACTTTTGACAACACAGGATTTCACACATCTGCCCCTCATTCACATAAATACCCTTCCATTTCAGTGGAAATATAAAGCTTTTGAACCGTTTGTGTATATGAATCAATGCATGCAACAACATAGCACTAGAACAGAGTAACAGTCAATCACTTTTGACAGAAGTCAAATAAATACAATTTCCATGTAAATGAAATTTTAAAACCTAGAGTTGTTACCAAAATAAACAATCCTGTAAACTGGTAAAGCCATGTTTTAAATATACAAAACAAGAGCATTAGGAATGTAACTTGACTACTTAATCAAAGTCTACCTGTGAACCATCAGTGTTGCTATCATTGAGGAACTGAGAAAACCAAACATCCATTATCCCAACGGACCCTAATCTCCTGTCCAACTTGCAGTCCCTTTGATCTGATGATTTGCCCCCATTTTCCAATTAGGTTGTAGTAACTTCCACGACACTTCAATTTCATCAAGATTAAATCACCAGTGTCGTAATCTAGAGCATTAACATTTATCTGATACTCATTTCTTAGTTGCTCTCGTGCCTGTGATGCCCAATACAAAAGAATATGATCTTCAACTGATTTTCCAGGTAAGGTAAGAAATGGATGATTTGTATCCACATCAGACAAAGTTAACGCCTTTTTAATTGGCCATTCCTCATCTTGGTGGTGGTGTTGGTGTTGATGGCGGTGTTGGTGTTGCTGGCGGTGCTGGTGTTGTTGGCGGTGCTGGTGTTGTTGGCGGTGTTGTTGCTCTTGTTGGCGGTGCTGTTGCTCTTGTTGGCGCTGTTGTTCTTGTTGGCGCTGCTGTTCTTCTTGGTGGTGGTGTTGATGTTGCTGTTCTGTCAATGGGATTGTTGCAGGCACAATTGCCTGCTCATATGGGACAGAAAAGTGCAAACACCCATTAGCCCAACGAATTTTGATCTCTTTCCCAACACCTAGTCCTTTACTCCTGATAATTTTCCCCCATTTTCCGATTAAGTTATAGTAATTACCACGCCACCTCAGCTTCATCACATAAATCTCCCCCGTATCAACATCACGTGCATTCAAGTTCACTTGTTCTTCATTTCTAAGCAGCTCTCGTTGTTGTGGGGTCCAATGAACAAGAATATGATCTTCAACAGACCTCCGTGCCAATGGTAAGAAAGGATGATTAGTGTCCACATCAGATAATGTTAAAACTTTCCTGATAGGCCACTGGTCCTGTGATACAGGTGCAGAAATGACCTGCAACGGTGGTAGAGTAAGAGCCTGTTGTGGGACCGAAAAGTGTAAACAACCATTAAACCAACGGATTTTAATCACTTTTCCAACATCAAGTCCCTTACTACGGACAATTCTACCCCATTTGCCAATAAGATTGTAATAACTCCCACGCCATTTTAGTTTCATAATATAAACATCACCAGTGTCATCATCTTGAACATTGATGGGTACTTGCTCTCTGTTCAGTAAATGATCACACTCAAGCTGTGACAGATGCACAAGGATGTACGTCTCAACTGGCTGTCGAGGTAGAGTGAGAAAGGGGTGAGTAATGTCAACATCGGAAAGTGTAAGGGCCTTTCTGATAGGCCAGTCATCTTGTGCTTGTAATGCACTATTGTGCCTAGAACGCCTCATGCCTGTGAGCAAAGTAAGAAACTTGATACAAGACTCAAATTTTTAAAGGAAAAATTAGATAAACAAAGCATCCTACTATATGCAAGAGCTTATTTAACAAGATGGCAACTAACACAATGTAAAACAAACAAGTGCTTCACCATTCAGCAACATAAATCAACAGCTAAATAACACACACACACACACAAAAAAAAAAACTCTAGATCAGAAAACAAACGAATTGAAAGGGAGGAGAGAAGTAAATAAAAAAATAAAAAGGCATGATGATATGAGGCAAAGAAACGCAAAATAAGGCTGCATAGTAAAAAATTACAACCAACCACTCACTGTCTCACTAGTCACTACTTATGCTTATGTCAACTATCTATCAACAACATAAACTCTAGGCCTTTATAGATATCCTATGTACATCTTTAAATGGTTCATCAGAAGCTACAATAGATCGCATGTGCATGAATTTTGTTGTTCTAATTGATATACTCACCAACGAGGCAATGACATTTGAGGATATATCATGGTTGGCATTCAAAACATATGCCGCAATCTACAAATCTTATCTTGCACGTTACCATTTTGGAATAGGTGCCTCTTTCTGAACTAAATAAGTTATTTTCAACATATCATGGCTGATATCAGTAAGAACACACAAATTTGCAGAAGAGGTGCTAGGCGCACACCTATGTGCAAGACGGAAGGCCCATCAGAGACCACATGTCCATATGGATTTTATGTGCATTTTGCAGTATGGGTCAAATAAGACAAACTAATCAAAACCCTTTGATCCAATATGTAGCTTTTTATCCTCTTAAACTTTCAAATTTCAATCACAAACTAAAGATGATTTTATGTGCATTTTGAAATAGGTTCTTTCCATTCTATTTTTAACTAATAAGAGCATATATATGTCAAATAAGACAAAGAAAACAAAAGCCTTTGATCCAACAAGTAGCTTTCGATTTTTGGTATGCTCCTCTATTCCTCTTAAACTTTCAATTCCAGTCACAAACTAATCATGCAGTTTTATGTGCATTTTACAAGAGGTCTTTAATTCTATTTGTAATTAATCGAAGCTTATATATTGGAACTTGCTAAAACTTTCCTTGAACTCTAATAAAAAAAAAAAAAGATCCTGATATTCTGCTTTTTTAAAGGTTTCTTAAATTTCAAAGAAAATCATCACAATAAGCTATACAACAAAGCAACAAGTATATGTAAAAAGGCTAGCTAATCAGAAACCCAGAACCACCTACATTTGTTAGATAAGACAATCTAAACAAAAACCCCTGATCCAACTACAGGTAGCTTTCAGTATGATCATCTTAAACTTTCAGTTTTCAATCACAAATTGAAGATGTATCTTTGTGTGCATTTTGCGAGGGGTTCTTTCGATTTTATTTATGACTTTATGTACACAATGAAACAAAGCATATATATTTAAACTGATTGAAACTTTCTGCTAACTATTATAGAAAAAATAGTTACAATTTTCTGCTTTTTTAAAGGCTTCTTACTTTTCAGGAAAAAAGAAAACATAATCATGTAGATATCAAAAAACTAGCTAATCCCAAAACCACCTAGATTTGTCAACTAAGAAATCTAAACAATATCCTTTGATACCTTTCAGCACGATCCACTTAAACTTTCAACTTTCAATAGAAAAAGAAAAGATGCATTCTTATGTTAGTGGATCTTTTAATTCTATTTGCAATTAATCAAAGCATATATATTGAATTAAAAAGAACCTTCCTTAAACTCTAATAGCAAAAATTGCCTAATTATCTGGTTTTTTTAGAGGTTTCTTAACATTCAAATGAAATCATAGCAACTAGCTATACTACAAACGCAACAGGTAGGGGGGAAAATCTAGCGAATCAAAAACCCTAAACCACCTACATTTTTCAGATAGTGCAATCTAAACAAAACCCTCTGATCCAACAACAAGTAGCATTCTTTCAGTATTATCCTCTTACATCTTTCAATTTTCAATCAAAAGCTGAAGAAAATCCCAACACACACCTCCAATTACGAGGTTAAACTACAGAAACATAAAGGCAATATGCATCCAGCTATAAATACTAAAACCCTGATTCCAGAAAAACAAAACATTCAATAAAACTGAAACCCAAGTACCCAACCTAATTAAATCAAGAATTTCATTTAACTACAAGTTTTTATGCTAGAAATAAACAAAATCGAAATCAGCAAAGTAGCTGAAAACACAAATTAGACATCAGTGTCAACAAACTTACTAAAATTACTTCTGTTCGCCTGCGACGGGATTTGATCGACAAAAACCCTAGAGAGAGAAAGGATGCATAGTTTTGAGCAAAAAAAAGGGGAATTATAGACGTACAGAACGCATTTGATGATAGTTAATGGGTACTGGTGGTGTTGATTGTGCGGATGAAGTCCGTGGCGTTGGTGGTGGTGGTGGTGGTGGTCGTCGTCGTGATTTTGGTGTAGGGAGCTGAACTGGCGTAAATGAAGGCCGATTTGCGTGAAGAGTGAGAATATAGCAATCCAAAATCGTTGCTGCTAAATGCTTAAAGACTTTTCTTAATATTCTGCAAAATATATCATAACTTATTTTTATTTCTTAACTAGGGTGAAACCCGCGCTTCGCGGCGGTAATCGAGCCAATTGATAATAAAGTTCTGACATAAATGTTTACCGTTATAAAAATGAGCATTGGAAACATGAAAACGAATATATAAACACCAAATAAAAAAGTCCGAAGATATTTAAAAAACATTTGTAACCGCGCTTCGTGGCTTTAATCGGGCCAATTGATAATAAATGCAAGACTTGAACCAGATTTTAAAAAAAATTATACCCGCGCTTAGCGGCGTTAATCGGACCAATTGATAATAAATGCAAGACTCAAACCAAATTAAAAAAAAAAGAATTTATACCCACGTTTCGCGGCGTTAATCGACCCAATTGATAATAAAAGCAAGACTCCAAGCAAATTAAATATATATATACCAACGCTTCGCGGCGTTAATCGTTGCAATTGATAAGAAATACAAGACTCGAAACAGATTAAAAAAAAAGAATTACAATTGTAGTAGCGTCGGATCCTTACAAAAAAAAATTACTACTGTTCGGATATCGTTAAAAAAAATTGGGATTACAATATGGTAAAAAAAAAAAGAATTACCCCGTTTTTTTTGACTTTGGTAAAACCAAGAAAAAAAAAAGGAACCGCCGTTTTGTTTGACCTTGGTTAAAAAAAAAAAAAAAAAAAAAAAAAACAATTACCACTGTTCACCCTACTTGTAAATGTATGTGTTTTAATAAATTTTGGATTATTGTATTATTTTATGCACTATAAGTATATAGATGTATTTAAATAAAAATTAACAAATTGTTAAAAAAAGTTTATCGATAGTCACAATCAATGTTTTTAGAACCGGACCGGACATCGAACCGGTCTCTTTACCGGTCAGATGTCCGACCCGTCGAACCGGATGATTTTATAAACATTTTATAAATATATATATATATATATATAATAAAAAAATAAAAAATTTAAAAAATCCGGTTCAACCACCGGTTCGTCGGTTCAACTGGCTGGTTCGCCTAAAACGGCCCAGTAACCCTAACCGGACCGGTTCACCCACCGGTTGCCGGCTCGGACGGTCCGGTCCGGTTTTCAAAACAGATTATTTTTAGTTCCTTTAAATATATCTTATATATATATTTTAATAAATACGGTATTTAGAAACATATGTTATGTTTTTAAAACATGTCAAAATTAGTTTTGTGTTTCTTTCTACTATGAATATTCATAAAACTTGTTTTTTCCATTTTAATGATTTTATTAAACTTAATAAATAATATAATTACGTTGTAAATTATATTTTTTATATTCAAATAAAACATCCTTCAGAAATATACGATACATAAAATAAGTAGTTTTTAAATTTATTTATTTAACATGTGTAATACACAAATTTCTAACCTAGTCATGTATATATAAATAACTATTTTAGTTCCCGACTAACTTTGTTCTCGATTAAATATTTATACACATCACATAAGGTTCACCTAAAAAATCAATTTTGCTAAGAAGACTAAAAATAATTTTTAAAATACTTGAAAACCGACTCAAACAAACTTTAATTGTACTCATTTTTGCATTATTGGAACTGCTTGTAGAACAATAAACACCAAATTTTAAACCATAAATAATAAACCTCTAATAATAAAATTAAAGTTCTAAAAATAAACTTTAAACCTAAAAGCTAAAACCAAGCCCTAAAACCTACACTATAAAGTTAGTTGTTAGCCTATAAGCTAATATTACATGGTTTGATGAAAATGTTCCAATGTCGTCGAAATGAGTTCAATCAGAGTTCGTTTGAGTCGGTTAAAAGATTTAGAAATTATGTTCAACAGTTTTATAAAAAAAATAGACTTTCTATTTCATATTTTCCCTATATATTCGCTTAACGTGTCATGTGCATCATCAACACCATCCAAAGTTCTAGAGAGACATGAGTTTCATTCGTCAACTCGTCAAATTTGTTTTTTGGGTTTTATACTTTCTTGGGTATTTTCACACAAAAATTGAGGGAGATATGCTAACAAATTAAGAATCGTCAAATGATTCAACATCATATATCTCTCTCATCTACCTTTCTCTTCTCTTTCTCTTTCCTTGTAAAAAATAGTCGTGTTTGTTCAATCTACCAACTAAAATCATATAATTATTTTTTGGGTCAAAATAGCTTATTTTTTATATATGATGTACATTATATCTGCTTAATGTGTCATGTACATTATCAACACCATCCAAAGTTCTCGAGAGACAAGAGTTTTCTTTCTCATCTCATCAAATTTGTTTTTTGGGTTTTATACTTTCTTGGGTATTTTTCACACAAAAATTGAGGGAGACATGCTAACAAATTAAGAATAGTCAAATAATTCAACATCATCTCTCTCTCATCTACCTTTCTCTCCTCTTTCTATTTCCTTGTCAAAAATAGTCGTGTTTGTTAAGTCTACAAACTAAAATCATATAATTATTTTTTGGGTCAAAATAACTTAGTTTTTATATATGATGGATTATATTGGTTTAATAGAAAAATTAGAGAGGTCGGAATAGGTAAAATATGAAACATGAATTAAAATGACGGGTCAGTATAGGTGTGCTCTAACAAAAACAGGTTCAACTTCTAACCTAAAAATACATGAAGAGAGTGAGAGACAAAGAGAACACCACCATATGATTTTGGAGGCCCTTCAAGCACTCATCAATGTCAATATGCATTGGCTCCCTCCAACCTACCGGTCTTGCTACCAAGTAAACCCACGGCTGAAGTGTTCTCCTCTTTTGAATACTTTCATCTCTGTGCTTGTCGAGTTTACTGATATACACCCGTCTCATCTCGTTGGCGTTCAACTATGAAAAAAAGAGACCAAATGCTGAACGAGAATAAAACCAAACCTCAATAAAAGTCAAATTTTAATTTTTAGAATTGTATAAGAGACCCTTCCGTAAACTTTAGAAGAAACGCATTTTACACACAGCTGTCAAGTCACATAAGCGCAATGAAGGCACATAGGAAATGTTTTCGGAACTGAACCGGACGTCGAACCGATCAGAGGTCCGACCGGTCGGATCGGTCTGGCCGGATTTAAGAACCGGATGATTTTATAAACATTTTATAAAAGTATATATATATAATAAAAAATATATAGAAAAAAACTAGTTCAACCACCCATCCGACCACCGGTTTCCTAGTCCAACCGCCGGTTCACCAATTCAACCGGCCAATACGCCCAAAATGGCCTAGAACCCCCGACCGGACTAGTTCACCCATCGGTCGGACCGGTCCGGTTTCAAAACATTGCACATAGGCTTCGTTAGGAACATAAGGCACTTCAATAGCGATAAGCTGATATGCATATATTATAAATAAACCAAATGTTCAGCAAATCGTGAACCGTTTGGTGGAAAGTTCATTTGCTTTTGTTTGTTTAACAAATAAACGAACATTAGCAAGAAATTTCTTTCGTTTAGTTAAATAAACAAACTTGCACAGAGGTTGCGTTCGTAAACGTTCTGTAATGCGCTCTTTTATTTTTGTTAATTTTGTTTATGTTTATTTATTATATTTATTCATTAAATATGTTGTATGTTCTTAAACCTCTTTTTTTACTTTAATGCCATAACATTTAAAGTAGAAATATATTTCTAAAAATATAAAAAAAAAAATTGGAACTAAAGTCTTTGAAACATTTATTTACGATAACTTCAATTATAATTATTTTAGCTTTGGTTTTGTTCCATGATAATTATTTTTGATTTTTATAGCAGGCATACACAGGAACCATCCACGTAATTAACTCAAATCAAAATTTTGATATAAGAACCTAATTTGCCTCAATCACTAGTTGTCATTACTCTTTCTATTGACTTCTATCATAAAGAGGTACTCAAAATTGGATTAGTGTAAGTTAACCTACATTAAACTAACGGATTCGTTACAAACAAGATGTATGCTGTAAAATATGTCAAACACAACTGAAAAGTTTCAACATTATAGCACATAACAGCATTTATACCAGAGAGGAAAACAAAACATCAACCCTAACCGTTGCCGCTTCAGGTAGGACACACCCGTCTCCCGAGGGTTATTTACGTTCCTTGCCACTACTCCATTGACATTTTGATTCATCTTTCCTGCACATACAACAATACCAACACAGGCTCTGGTAAATATATGGCATGCAATTAAATCTTCAAATGTACACATCAAAATCTGATTCATGATAGATGTAAACATCTTCTAGCAAGTATAGAATGGAAAACCCTCCAAGACTCTTCTATTCAGCTGAAATTTTTGTACTAGAAATAAAGACTCCCTGTGTAATAAACAAGCTTTGACCACCTAGCAAACTATAACCTAACCAAATTATAATCTAAATCAAAGACTAAACCCTAAATAAACATGCTGACTTATTCTGCCTCATATAAACCAACAACAACAACAACAACAAGCGTACCCAGTAAAATCCCACTTAAAGTGGGGTCTGGGAGGGGAAAGATAAAGACATACCTTACCCCCATCTACAAGTAGAATAGAGAGGCTGCTTCGTAAGAGTTTCCTGGCTCAGAAAACCCGTGTTTTTTTTTTTTTTTTTTTGAAAACATGTAACGAAAAGTAGGAGCATAAAGCATAAAGATGAAGCACTAATGTTTTACATGTAAACAGATAAGCAGGTAAGCATTAACCACAAAAGACATCGAGCCAGACTAAAAGAAACCAACAGATAAACCAAACTCATAACCCATTAAGACATTTAAGCAAGCAAACAAAAATAAGCAGAGAGTATCATACACAAACAAACCTACAGACCACACTAACAATATAACGTTAAAATCCCCCATCCCGCAAGCATGTATATACCACATATGATCTCCTATCCTATATCCCAAAAGCAGCAAAGGTATAGCATCAACCCACGTCCCCTAGGGAAGGCTAAAAACCCCCAACATAAACAAATTTTAAAAAAAAAACTTTAAACACTCATAAAAAAGAACCCCTTAGCTATCAAGTATTTACAAGTTTAATCCAACAATAACACGCTAACAAATAACATATTACATCAGTGGCACAAGGAATCAAAAACAACAAAATAAAAGTGCTAGCAAGAATAACAACAAACCATAAGCAGAACTAGTAAATGACAATACATACAAGGATGCAAAGGTGGCAGTTTGACTAATGGGTTGAGACTTGTAGGTGTTGGGTTGACCGAGCTCATTATACTTGATTTATGCAATGATTAATTATAATAATATATGATGAGTTAATACAATAACAGTCTAAAATCAACAATACAGTGAAAACAGACTGAAGGATTTTGACCCATTCCGTTATGCAAGTTTTAACATTATCACATTCGAGATAACACATAACCATGTTCATATATAAACACTTGCCACCTACATATAGATATCTCACTTGCAAACTGTCATCCCATATTAATTGAAACTTCACCAATTGCAAACCAAAACCTATATTTCATTAAAAAAAAAAACTAGTAGTCATTACTAAGAGAAGAAAAAGTAAATCATACTTTATGTGCCTCTGCTTCCTCAGCAATTTCATAGTTCCCTTGCTGCCCATGAATGTTGCTTCTCTCCCCCACCTGTGAAAAGCCTGGATTTTCTCCATATTGTGGTGAAGTTTGATTGCTGCCATACCCCATTTGTTGCCCTTGATTTCCACCAGCCCCTTGCCTGTAATTTCCACCACCACCACCTTGCCTATAATTTCCACCACCACCTACTTGCCCATAATTTCCACCACCACCTCCTTGCCCATAATTTCCACCACCACCTCCTCCTTGTCCATACCCATAATTTCCACCACCACCTCCTTGCCCATAATTTCCACCACCACCTCGTCCATACCCATAATTTCCACCACCACCACCTCCTTGCCCATAATTTCCACCACCACCTCCTTGCCCATAGTTTCCACCACCAACACCATCTCCTTGCCCGTAATTTCCACCAACTTGCCTGTAATTTCCATCACCACTTTGCCCATAACTTCCACCTGTGCCTTGACCATAACTTTCACCAGCATTGCTGCCTTGTCCATATTGTCCACCTCTACCTTGATCATACTGTCCTCCAGTCCCTTGCCTGTAACCTCCACCACTTCCTTGATTGTAGCCTCCACCAGGCGGGGGAGTAAAATTACTACCCTGTCCTCTAAAATCACGTTGCCCTGATTGTGCATAGTTCCCCTGATCCCTTTGTGGATAAGTTCTCCCTTCACCTTGGTTGTAATTCACTTGATTAGAAGGAATAGGGCCTCTTTGGTAATTTCCCTGCCCTCCTGACTGTTCAAATTGGCCTCTTGGTGGTCTATTGTATTCTCTATTTCGATCATTGTACCTTCCACCTTGCCTACCATACTGTACAGGAGGAGGTCTAGGTATGATAGTTCCATTAATATACTTGTCTCCTAAAATACGGGATATAATTAAATATATTGCTCAAAAAATCATACTTCATTCTCTGATAAAAAATAATAATCAAAACAAAACAAACCAACCTCCATATTCTTTGTTTACAGGATCGATATAAGAATCTGGCAATACAAATACGACCCCAGGTAAACCTGTTCATGGAAGCATGAGCTTATAGCCTTATACAAATCAGCAGCAAAATAGCATCATCAATTGTTAAAAAAAAAACAATAAATATACTTTTAAACTGCTCTGAAACTTCCTCTGATACCTCCACCTGAAATCCATTGTAAGTAGTTGTGCTACAAGCATAGATTTTCTTCTTGGCTTCTTCCACACTAAAATCACAAGATTATAAATATTTTCACAATCAAATTGATTATCATATTTTATAACCCCAATATAATACATCATGTAAATATGTATTGGTTTTAGTATTCGCAAGCAAGGCACAAGATATTTATATAATTTTATTTTATTTCTAAACAGGTTTTTAGCATTGTTTATTTACCCAAAATTTAGACAAAAAAATAAGCTCTACATACGGTTTTTACGGTTTTCTATATAAATTACCCATGTATCCAACCTAAAAAGCTTAAAGAATCCCACAAAACCTTCCCCATACTGGGTACAAAATCAAATCAAATGTAATAGATTTTTTTATCAATAAAGAGGTCATTGAAGCACAGGTGATTATGTCAAAAGGAAAGATTGGACCTTCCAAGAACTTTCGCGGCGGTTTGAACGTATGTTTCCACCATTTCTTCAGGAGATGGTTTCGGATCTTTGGGAAAATCCATAGTAATCAGCCAGTGATTGTAATCACAGCCCTCAAACAGTATAGCATCAGGACTAATCTGATCTCCATCCATATCATCATTGTTGTACCTCGATCGCGAAGAAATGGACCTTGATGAAATAAATCGGAACAATACATTGTTCGCTTTCAATTGAGTGATATCAAACAGGCTAGGGTTTTGCTGAACGGTAGAGGGTGAAGACGATGATGCTGTGACGGATGGTAGGACGGAAAAATGCCTTGAGTGGTTGAGAATAGCGGAGGATAGAGCGAGTGATCGCCGGAGCCGGAGAACGTTCGCCGCCATGTGTGGTGGTGCAGAGCCAGAGAGGGGAAAATAGGGTTTAGCCCTTTGGGGTTTAGCTGATTTTGAGAAGCTTCTGGTTTTAAGCCCTGTGTGTTGAAATTGATTGCGGAAAAAGCACTTGATATATGTATATCTACTTATTCAAGTCCATGTAGTTCAAAATTTCCAATTTTAGTCCTTTATCTTTTCTTAAACTCTGGTTTTCGTCCTTATCTTTTCTTAAACTTTTGGTTTAATAATTTTAGTTTGCCTCTATTTGTTATATTTGTTTTGGTTAGATCCAAACATCTAACTGTAACACCCTAAACATTTACCCACTTACACGTGTCAAAATAAAGTCTCAGTTAGGTTTTATTACAAAAACTTTATCAAAGGATTATACGGAAGCGTCAAAAAATAGTTACAAAAGGAATATGAACATGACAAGTTACTAATTACATTCCAAAACCATTATACCATAATGTATATGACAACACAACAACCAAAATTTGCATAACGTTTGATATTTCCAAAATGCGCGGCCCGATCATAAGCTTGTATGCACATATACCTTCGACCTACAAACACCACATATAATTTTACCATTAGTTCATAAGAGCTAAGTAAGATTATCCAAATATAAGTTAGGGTTCGAATCGGAAGGGTTCTAGGCCTTAAAACGAGTTTAAAACGTAAAAAACGGACAAATCTATATTGCCTGGGCCATAGGCTACGGCCTGGCCGTAACCTACGCCCAGTGGGGCAAAACCTTGCCGCCGTAGCCTACGCCACTGGGTGTATGATTTTCCTCCATTTTGTGCGTTTTGGACATTTTAAACCACCTTCGATCGTTCCAAACCACCCGAAACTAAATCACGAGTTTCCAATACATATTGTATGGAGTATCAACTTCTCAATTTCAAATCATAACATATCCAAACCTAATTGGATGCCAGATCAATAAATTTTAATTCAAAAGTTTCAAAACAAGTCAAAATCACAAAAAATGTGTTTTATTCACCAACTTCTATTTCTATCAATAAATTTAGTTATACAAATGATAACCAAACATGTTTCATCTATAATTACTATAATGTTCACCCTCAGGTACTTCCATTATAGATTTCAAACCAATTCGTCAAAATTACAAACCAATTATCCACACTTAGGTGGAAACTTGATATTCAATATAGTTATAATGTTCTCTCCCAAGTATTTCTATCATAAATTGTCCACATTCAAGCGGTGAAGTAATCAATAATTTACAATTCAAACTATGAAGTTCATTCTCTAGTCCTTCCATCATAGTTTTCAATTTCAACTAACCATTCATATGTTTATAACCAAATATAAACTATGCTACTATGATATATATATATATATCCTAAGATACTTATATCATAGACTTACATAACCAATTTGAATTTAACTCAATTGAATCTATTAACAAAAAACAAAATTTCAATCTATTAATAGTATGACTTTTAAATAGTCAAACCATACAATCCAACCAATATCATCAATTACTCATACATTCATAATCAATCCAATACAAGTAATAGACTATAACTACTACTTATATATGGTGTTTAGTAAGTTAGATAACTTACCTTAGCACTTCTAATCACGGATTAACTATCAGTGCTTTGCCTTCCTGTTGACTTACATATTCATACGTATCTATCTATCTGCCCAACCATTGATACCGCCAGTACTAATACATCTGATTTCATTTCCTTCACAACTATAGGAGTCTGAAGCATTACAGCTACACCACCAGTGATTGTTGTTTATATACCACAACAATCACAAAAATGGATATACAAACACAAAACAAACTTGAAACTTCAATTATATCTTTACAAATGCAATATTTGATTAATCTCTAAATTGTTGAAAATTATCGTATAACAATATTTGTGGGTTACTCATAATAATTTATCAGATTAGACACAATTAATTAACTAATAAAGACAAGTATGTGAGCCTAAAGCCAATTAACTAGTTCAATTCCCACTTTGAGCGATTTTTCTTGGAGACTACTGACTTAGTTGTTTGTGATCAGGTTTTACATGTTCCGTCCAGTTAGTCGAGTATTGGAGGAACCTGAGAGTTTGTTATGTAAGTGGGTTTACACGGTAATAAATATAAGCCAAATAACTAAATAAAGCGCAATATTGCCTTTCAAGTGCCTTTAGTGTTAGCGATTTTATAAAGAACTAATTGGCGTTTCATGCGTTGTGATTAAAGTTTATGTGATTTGAAAAACATTTGGTATCCATATGCAACTTAGATAGATCCACGTGACCATGTCAATTGACAATTACATCTTAAGTGAAACCATGACTTGTATTATGTAGGGCTGTAAATGAACCGAACGAACACAAACGAACCTTTGTTCGTGTACGTTCATTTAACTTTTAACTTGTTCACGAACGCTTGCCAAACGGAAATTCTTGTTCGTGTGTGTTCATTAAGGAATTTAGCTTGTTCACGAACGCTAACGAACACATATTATTTAAACAAGAAAATCAACATTTTTAATCTCAAGCAATTGAGGTAATCATTTATAAATATATATAAATTAAGATATTATAGTGTTTAACTAAAAATAACTTAAGTATTATGATATTAAGTTAAAAATTAAAAATAGCAACACATTTAATGAATAAATATATAAATGAATATAACCGAACATAAAAGAACGTAAACGAACATGTTACCGAACGTTCATGAACACAAATGAACGAACACGACATATGTTCATATTCGTTCGTTTAACTAAACAAATGTAATTTATTGTTCGTGTTTGTTCGTTTATTAAACGAACGAACATAAACGAACTTGCCACCGAACGGTTCGTTGAACATTCGTTTCGTTTATAGCCTTAGTATTATGTCTCAAGCTTCCTCCTAAATCGCTTTAGTGATAACAAGATTCATTCAAAAACCACCATCGAAAAACAAATAATAACCACCACTAAATTACAAATAGATAAGATAGCCATACTCAACTACCACAAGAGTCACCCATTGCCAAATGACCAAAAGTTTAATATACTTCCATCATTATTCCATATTTTTTATAAATCTTTATAAAGATTATATAGCTACATATAAGATTAACTTAAACATAACATGTAAATAAAAAAAAAAAACATAAAACATAACATGACATAAAATTTAACAATGTTTTACTTAAAGTAAAATGCATTACACCTTCATGGATCAAATGTATAACCCAAAAACAGATATTACAAAAAATCAAGCAGTCAACTCCTCCTCCTTGTGAGTCTCGATGACAACATCACTGGTTGGATATGCCACACAGGTCAGCACCCACCCAGCTTCAATCTGCTCATCATCAAGAAAGGTCCCGTCGGACTGGTCAATGCTGCCGGAGACAATTTTTCCGGCGCACGACGAGCAAGAACCGGCCCGGCACGAGTACGGCACATCGACTCCCACTTCCTCACACTGGTCAACAATGTAGACATCATCAGGGCACTCGAACTCGGTCTTCCCCTCCGGCGTTATGAGGGTCACCTTGTAGGTAGCCATCATGGTTGCTCCGCCGCGGTTACGATGGCCGGAGGTGGATTTCAGGCCAAAGAGGGAAGATGGTTTGGTGGTGGCGGAGAGCGAGCGGATGGATGTGATGGGTTGTTGGCGGCGGAGGAAGGTGGTAGCTCCGGTCAGGGAGGCGGTAGCTGCTGCCATGGCGGTGGTGGTGGTGGTAGACTGGTGGTGCTTGGAGAAGTTGAAGTTGTGAGAGGTGAGATAATGAGGATAGGAGATGAGGCTTGTGGAAATAGTGTGCTTAAAGGATGAGATTTCTGCCACGTGGCAGAAGGTTGTGGTGTGTTTTATCATGTTATCACAACAATTGGTGAATTTATCACAAGTTTTTTTTTTTTTTTTTTTTAATATTAATAAGGTTAATTGGATAGTGTCCTTCTATGTGTTTTTGTGGCCTTCCATTTTTGCAAGCTCACTTTTTGCAAAGATTTTGCATAAATTTTGATGTTGTCATTACTTTTGCTTCTTTTTTTTTATATAAAATTATTTTTTTTGAACGGCCAACTAATTAACTGCCAGATATTCCGTACGCGGCCCCTAATAGTTAAAGGATGCCAAGCTCGCCAATAGTCCAGACGAATGGGCCCCTAGCCCACCAGCCACCAATTCCCGGGGAAAACCCGACTCAAGCACCCGTCCAAAGGCACGACGGTGAAAGACCGGTAAAACCGGGTGGGGATCAAGGATCGAACCCAAGACCTAGGTCTCCTATCACTTCCTTCATACATTCATCTTATCACTAGGACAAGACATCACTGGTTTATATAAAATTGTCTATCGTTACATTTTTTTAATAAATAAACTAGAACAAGATGATATTCTTCTTAAAATTATTAGTTATATGAAATAAAATCCTTGTTAATAATACTAAAAAAATTAATATTAAACAAATATAAAGTCATAGCATATACAAAAGATATTAAAATATGTTTTACATCGATTATAGCTAACCACATAATTATGAAAATAGATGTCGTATGTATCATTTTAATGACCTATGAAAGATAATATAATAAATATAACAATCACCACGATAAAAATAATATTAAACAACAACAATATAATATTATTGAGGCAAATTACCAAGTTTGAGGTTTAATTCAAATCCAAATCCATATCTACTTGACTACTTGAATCATAAATTCTTTTGTTTGGCTTCAAACAAAAAGTAATTGTGTATTAGAGAGCTTCGTATGGTTTTAAACAAAGTTATTTGAAACTATTTTAGTAAAATGAAGGCAAAGCTGAATTACATAGCATGGTTAAATTAATCTGAAATTGCTTAGCAATAAACAAATAAAACACCTTATATGCTTGTGGTTGAAGGTAGTGAGTTGTTAAAAGAAAACTCGTGAAGTTTGCAGAAGCTATTATGAAAAAAGAATATACGTTTAGTGTTAATTGATATACCTGAGATGCATTTACCCTAGCTTCCAAAAAAGACGTTATATGGACTGGATTAAAAGGATTGGTTATCCGAAAATCAGGAGTCATTTCTTGTCGCAAATATTCATTTGTGGCATACCATATCTCGATCGATTGACGTAATTTTCTACAGTGTGAACATTCCCATAATGATAGTGTTTTTCCATTGTGGTGATGCACTTCAGCAAACCTCCACCACCACTCTGCTCATCATAGGTGGTGCTACCAGTTGTGGCCACACCACCACGACACCCTCTCCTTTCCCCTTGTTGCGATGAACAGTCTCTGCATTACGTCATCTTTCTCTCACCTCATCCCTAACACAGCGCCACCTCACTTCAGATCAACTCCTCGTAGTGTATGAGGAACCCACGACACAATGGCTTATTTGAGAAATTATGTAAACGAGGTGCGTTGCGGCGCATACATACGATAGTTTTAACAGGACATGGTGTTGAAGATCGATTTAATAATGAGTTTCTAGATAATATAATTGGTTTTTTAAAAAGTAAAACATTTGGAATTTTTTCTAAGCTAGTAACTAATTAAGTCATTAACCTAAACTTAAAAGTTGGTTGATTAGTTACTCATGAATTAAGTTATTTGATTTAAGTTGTTAACATGGACGTCTTAAATATGTTGCAATTATCTGTTAATAATATAAGAAATTATGAAATTAATATCATAGAAATGGTTAAACCAAAACTTACAATCATTATCAAAGTGTATAATAAAACTTGAATATGGAAATATGAAATTCATCCACAACTGGCGTTGGGTTAGGTATAAAATCTGCAAAAAAAATAAAGAAAAATTTAGATTTGATAATCATCAAAGAATCTACCTATCTACCTATACTAATAAATAAAGGTTTTTTGTGCCACATGTCAAGTTTCTAGGGCATCTCAACCTTTATTTCTCGCTTCTCTCTCCTATTAAATGCATCTAATATTAAATAATAATATTAAGTATTAAATATAGTTTTTAAACATTTTGAAATTAAAAAATATTTTCTAAGCATGATGGTATATTAATATTAAAAACACACTTTTTTTTTAAAAAAATATTCTAAATTATAAAATTTTCAAAAACAATTATTTGAAACACCATGTTTAAAGAAAAACAAACAATAAAAAAGTTGGTGTTTAGATAAATATTATTTTTTTAATGCTTAAAATATTAAATCATACGAAATTGCAATCGTATTTTAAATTAAAAATAATATTATAATTTCTATATTTTCATTGATAATTATTCATTATATTTATTTATCTGAACCGTGTAATACACGGGGTATTAACCTAGTTATAAATATATATAGATGTCTTTATATGCATGGCATGTGAAATATATGCTATAATTAGTAATGGATGTAAATGTCAGGGATGTCTTAAATAAATCTGGAATGAAATCGTACATGTCAATACGCAAGTTGAAAATTATTACAGCAAACATTTTTCATTACATGTTAAGCTTAAAAAGGTAGATATATACTACAGAAGTAACTCAAATTACAGAGCAAGTTAAACGTAATACGAATTCTTATACCATCAACTAATCGTAGCCCAAGGCATTTTCATAATTTTTTTTTAAAACACAGACATATATATGGTAATTCTCTTATTAAACTCAGTTCTTAGAATAGCATAGGTCATGATACAATAATAAACTAAACTGTAGGATAAAACAAAATCATATATTAAACTAAGTTCTTAGAATAGCATGACTATCAAAATCAAAATCAAAATCAAAATCATATATTAAACTAATGTTGTAATCTATTAGGCATTTATGAAAACGGAAGTCATACCTGGTAAAATTAAACTTCAATAGACAATCCAAATGAATGAAACAAACCATTAAGTTATATGCTTCTTCATCCAACAATCCATCAGATGTTAAGATAATTCAAGTCATAAAATCTTTGTGAAACACAGTCATATATATGGTGACCTCATTGAATTGAATGAAATTTATCCTAACCAAATTCCTGAATTAACATACCCGACGTTAGCGATTTAAGATCAATAGTTAAATGCGAGACAACTAACATAACCATCAAATTACATGTTTCTTCATGCATCACATGTTACGATAAATTAAATCATAAATATGTTGTAAAATACAAAGTCTGTTTAGTTGAAAGAATTTTGAAAGATATCTATATAGATTCTAGATCAAGAATTTTTATGTCATTCAAGTTTTGAGGTATAATGGTTTTCAAAAAGAAGGATGTTATCTATGTTAGTTATGATTTGTGGTTGTTTATAAAAAAGAGGCATAGTTGTAATGTTTTAATTATTGTTGTAATCTGTTAGGCATTTATAAAAACGGAAGTCATTGGCAGTGTGGATTATTAGCTTTTTGGTTTGTTTCTTGTGTTATAGAAATAATCTAAACTATAAGATAATTGAGAGCATAACATAAAGTGTTACATCAGTATCCAATTGTTTCTTAAGAAACAAACCTGCTGCATAATACAAACATATGTCATGAAGAAACAAACCTGCTTAATTAAACATCAATAGACAATCCAAATGATAGACATCCGATGAAACAAACCACTAAGTTATATGTTTCTTCATCCAACCAAATTCCTAAAATAACATACCTGACGTTGTGAACAAGGTAGTAGCGATTACCATAGAGTGAAATAGAAGAAAAAAATGTGAAATTTAAATTTAATAGTTATAAAAGAATTATAATATATGTGTGTGTATATATGTGTGTGTATGTGTGTGTATATGTGATCATCCCCATTTGCGGTGTATGCATATAATGTATATATGTGTGGCCCTTAAGGAACAAAAGTAAAAGTGCACTAATTTTAACGTTATTTTAGTTATTTGTGAAAATAACGTTAAAATCATTGGGATGATCAACTTCAAACGATAACTTTGAGCCGGGACTCTTTCGGAGCAACCTCTCTATCCCAATTGGGATAGGGGTAAGGTTTGTATCTACCCTTCCCCCCCAGACCCTACTAAAAAGTAGGAATATACTGGGTAAGGTGGTTGTTGTTGTATGTTGTAAAACACAGATAATGATATGAGGAGATAAATCTGGTGAATTAAACTTTAACATATAATTCAAGTCATATACATATATATAGTAACAAAATCATCAAATTACATGTGTTCATTGATTTTGTTTTTGTGAGTTTTAATGGGTTGAACCTATATAAGTTAAGCAAAACTACAACCTGCATGTTTTTGGAGTTTTTTTAAACCTAATTTGACTATTTAGTCTTAAATTGTGATATAAAGTTCATCAAACCTATGGCTATTAATGCTGACATTTTTATGTTGGTAGCATGGTATCCATCAGTTATTGAAGTTGTTCATGTTTTGTCTAAGTCATACAAACTATTAGAAACTTTAAGGAATATTTGTTACTTGTGAAGTGTAATAAAATCTAAGGGAAATTTTATATATTTCCTGGATTAATGTAAAATTAACTTTGTTAGGTTGATAGGATTGTATGACAGAACAAATCACAAAACAAAAAAGCATGATAAAGGTTATTTTTGTTGGCCTAAGTAATTGTTTACCCAAGTTTGAATGTTAACGGGTCAAAAGAGTCATTAGTGTAAAGAAGAAGAAAGTATGGCAACACAAGCATAGAAGATTTGAAGACAAGAACAAATGAAGATCCAAGAAGAAGATTCAAACATGGGTTAACAATTAGGGTGTGAATGTTGGCCTAAGTAATTGTTTACCCAAGTTTGAATGTTAACGGGTCAAAAGAGTCGTTAGTATAAAGTATGTTTTTAGTGTCTATTGTGTACACATAGATAGTTTAGGGGTATATTGTGTCAAATAGTAAATGTTGTAACTGTCATTAGGGTTATATAAACCCAACCTCGATATCTGTAAATGGTGTTCGAACACATCTATCAGAAAACATACAATTTCCTGTGTTCTTGTTGTTCTTTATCAATGGTTTCTTGATTTTGGTTGCTAGATGGTTTCCTATAGTATCCTATGTTCAATAATTTTGCCTTCTTCTAATTCAGGTTTAACTCATCATTAATATCTGGTTCTTTGATTATTTGACTGTAATCATGGGATGGTATCACTTTAAAACCACAAACCCAAACGCCCCCCAGAATTTTATGAACAATTGAAAATGTTTCAAATAAAGAGCTAATAACAGAAAATCAAAGTCAATAGAGATCAACAATTCAGATAATCAGCACAGTAAAAAAACCGTGAAATTTGACTTTTGAAGTCTAACTCAAGCTAAGAAAATATCATCTGATGATAATTTAATATATATTTATTTTCAATCCGCACATTACCTATATAATAAAAACTAATGTCGGTGGGTTCGACCGCCACCGACATGTTTTACGTTTAATACGGATATATTTCTGTTTTAGTAGATGCCATATTCAATATATATATTATGTATATAAGATTTGGAATGCATGTTAAGTTAGTGGAATTGGTAGATGTAGTTTTTGGCAGTCAAGGGTTCGAGTCCCTTCTCCTTTTAATTTACCAGATTTTCTTTTTCAATTTTTAAAATATTATTTTTCCGTAGATTTGGAACGTATGTTAAGTTAGTGGAATTGGTAGATGTAGTTTTTGGCAGGGTTCGAGTCCCTTCTCCTTTTAATTTACCAGATTTTCTTTTTCAATTTTTAAAATATTATTTTTCCGTATTGTGACGTGCTTTTATGAGTTACGTTTTGGTATAAATATTAATGAAAACCAAGTCAGACTATGCTTCGACTCGGGTTAACTACGATATATTTATTTTTTAATATGCTTTTAGGTTTTGTAATTCTAATTTTTACAAAGACGTGATATTTTAGCTACATTTCGATTTTCTTAGTTTTTCTTAGCAGTTTTTTACAACAACGTAAATTATTCATCATTTCGAATATACCATCGTGTCGTACGTTTTGTAGTTTAGAGTTTATCTTCAATATTATATACGATCTGATTTTTTATAATAGTCTTTCTCCTTTTATATTTCCAAATTTTTTCCACATTTAAAATATGATCTTCTCATAATCTCATGTACTTTGAGTTAATGTTGCAATGTGCTTTAATAATTACTTTAAATATAGTATTTCCATTTACTCTAAGTTAATGTTACGACGTTCTTTTTATAATTGAGTTTCGGTATAAATATTGATCAAAACCGAGTTCGTCTATGTATTATATCGCGCTAACTACATTTTATTTTCCTTTTTTTATACGCTTACGGGCTCCGTAACTTTAATGTTTACAATCGCTATTCTAGCTACATATTGGTTGTTTTATTTTTTAATAGTTTTTAAGAACGACACAAGACATCGTTTTGGTGTGCGTTTTAACGTATAGACTATATCTCTTATATTATATACGATCTCATTTTTCAAAATATTTTTTTTGTAATTTTCAGAAAATATATAGAATCACGAGTTATATCAACTAACAACGACATGATGTTCGTGAGGAATAACACCGAGACCGACACCAACTAAATAACATTGCACATTTGTATACTAATTTTTTATATATGTTTTGATCTATAAAATCAAGTTGTAGCTTTATACATATTTTTTGTGTACCTAATACACAACATACATAATGAAAATCGTAAATATGTCACATCATGCAATTTTGTTTTTTGTTTTTTTATAATTTTTTCTATTAATATTTTTAAATTCATACATGCAACATAAAGACATAATAATGTCTTCTATCTACCTTTCAGTCTTCACAATCAATTAATCACGACTTCATATCTTCACACGCAAATCCTAATCATATTGTCCCGTCGCAACGCGTGGGTTATTTTCTAGTTTAGAACAAAATAAAATTCCAAAAAAGTCAAACTTGACAAGATTTAGCAGCTATGAATCATGAATCCGATTCAGACATTAAATTGAATCATATTCGCCAAATCCAAATCATAAACTACATCTTTACTAAACAAACTCATAAACAAATTAGGGCTTTGTTAAATAAAAGCAAACAACAACAAAATCTCAAGATCATATGACTGATGATTAGAAGAAAGAAGCACATCAAACCTGATATGACAACACGATGAAGATTAAAAGTCAGAAGCAGAACTGTTCCGAATAAAATTTGAATCACGTTCAGGAAACCGTGATTTTAAATACGATATGGCAGCAGTGTAAGTGACGAATCATAGCAAAGGAAGAAAGTAACGTTGAATCTAGAGAGAAGGATAGCAAAAGAAGATGAAAGGCACGAAAACATACCTGGATTTAGTCTTTATTTCTAATAGCAACAGCAACACAAAAGAAAACCTAAAATGGAAGAACGTAGAAGAAGGGCAGAGATATATACGAAAGGTGAAGTCTTGAGTTGTACTGTGTGCAATAGCAAATGTAGGAAAGGAACAGTAATATACGCTCAACAAAATTTTGGGTTTTAAGCCGTATATAAATTAAACTAGCATTATTCCAGCCGTGCGTTGCGGCGGGAAATTTTTGAGATATATGCTTGTTGATTATATGGGATCTAAAATGTTTGCATAACATGGTATTTACATAGGAAAAACATTGTTTCAGAAGTAACTTTAAACATGATATAACAACACTTGCATCCCTTTTTTGGTAAACTCATGAGTACGAGCATCACGTCTTGTTTTATGTGGCGTTGCTAAAACGATAACCTTATGCTAATTAAATTCATTGGGTTACAACAGTAAGAACTATAAAAAAGAATTAAACACAAAAATCAATTTAATCAATCCTGCATTCAATTTTACCCAAAACGCAATGTGCGATACGAAATGGTAAAATAAGAAAACAAATTAGGGATACATAAAGAAACATGTGTATGACTTGAAGCTTTAAGGCAGATAAAAGGATAAAAATCCACAAAATCAAAATTAGTAAAATCATAGAAATAATTGAACCATTTTATAAGCCGAGATGGAGACATGCCAATTTCAAAATCAAACCAACTTTTATTGGATAAAAACATTAAACGCTATTATGTTGTACAAACCAACTTTTAAACATTTATTATTGTTGTAATTGAAAAAAAAGGTATGTTCTTTTATAGTTGGTGAAACTATCAAATGAGTTTTCTTAGTATGATAATTCTAAAAATGTTTTAAGTTACATATAATGAACATAATGAGTTTATGTTAGAATAGTAAACTTTTTAACATAGTAAATATTCATACCACGATTACAGTGATTTAAAAGGTTAACTACGAATCCAAAATAAATGTTTAAAATCTTAATTGCCCAATTTATACAAAATATAACACTATTACGGTATGTTCCCGAGTTTGTTAAAGGAGAGAATTGAAAAGAAAAGAAATGAGAGGAAAGGAAAAGAAGGGAATTCTTTCCTTCCATTTCCTTCCAAACCAGAAGAAAGGAAAAGTTAAATAATTTTGTCTAGTTTTACTTCTATTTCTCTCCCTTTCTCTCCGTAAATAAAACTCAAGAACACAACATTTGTTATTTTCCTTTCCATTCCTTTGTTAAATGAAACTCAGAAACATAAACATGTTTATGTTTTCCTTCCAATTCTCTTTGTTTCTCCCCTTAAGTGAACTCGGGAACAGAGCGTTACTGACCATGAATCGATGTAGAAACAGAAACCTTTTTATACGAAAATTGAACCTTACCTGGAGGTATGTTACCTTCCTAAGACACATGATGCTAATCAAGATACAGCCGGAGCAAAATTTTGTATTTAGCCTCTGCATTAAGCAATGACATAGCATTCAAATAAAGATAAATGAAATACATAAGCTGATATTAGAGACATTAAACAGAATGTGGTATAAAATTGTGAACAGTTAGGTTGTTTAAAAGTTGCAAAGAAAAAGAGCCTAGGAAATCTCAATAAACACGTAAGAAATAAAAGATACAAATTTTGTTATAAACAACTATTGGTTTTTTTGATTTAAAATTCATGAAATCATGTATGTATGCAAAAGAAGAATTTATCCTTTTGTATATTGCATAAGGCTAAACTGTTATATTTTCAAATTAAAAATTAGAGTGCTTTCACCCAACTACATCAATTAATAATTAGAAACACATTTTTTTATAATATTAGCAGTCAAGTAAACCACCTCTGGTCGTTACATAAAATGTTTTTTAAAATCAAAACCAATTACATTACCAAATTATAATGCCATAAATAGAAAATCATCTTTGTAAAAATTCATAATTCACTTCACATAGTGTTAAATATAACGATGTACTTTTCTTGAAGGAGTAAGAGTTTCATCACTATCGAATAAAGCAATTAAATTTTCTTAGACCCATCCTCGACAGGGCTCCCCCTCTTTTTCCCTCCGTAGTGTTAATTTTTCGTCCGAAATGTAATTTTTAGCTAAAAATATTGTTCGCCCCCTCGCTTCAAAAAATTAATATGTATTTATATGTTTCAAAAATTTCCACCCTCCCTCTCAAGTCAATCAAGCTCCGTCACTGATCCTCGATCTAAGTCTTACTGCAACCACGATCATAAAAAGACAACAAAATGAATGAACCACTAAGTAATCATACAATCTTTAAATTTAGTAAAACTAAAAAAAAATTGAAAAACCATTAATTGTATCAAACTTTGAATGTGTGTTGCATGCCCTTTAAATTTAAGTGGATGTCTCACACACAAACTATTTTGTATCCAAACTTCAAATAGGTTTATTTTGATGCTAAAAGTTACTCAACATGAAGAAAAATAAAAACTATTTGAATAAAAGAATCACATAAAAACCAATACCGGTTGTATAATCTGCAGGAAGCTTAATGGAGACGTTGAAGAATACATGGATTCCTTTACCTGCATAATGACTACAATCCACCACTTTAAATTAAACAGAAATAATTTTACAACTAATTATGGGTTCAACTGTCCCAAAAAACTGATGGACACTATAAAATTGCAAGACTATGCTTTATTTATTTTTTAGATATCAACAACATAGGTTATCTCCAATTTATTAAATTTTATGCCAAATGATCACTTGACATAGATATTTATAGTAGAATTCATATTAGATTTAACTCTTTTCTTTGTCGATTTACTAATAACATCAAAAAACGAGTTCCATTTTGCATTTAGAAATTTTGAAACTGTCTAAAAAATCTAAATCGACAAACTAAACCAAAACTAAACTATTGGTAACGGCTTGGTTTGTCTGTTTTTATTTTCATCGTTCTACAATTATAAAAATTCTCTGAATAAGATTGAATAAAGACTAAATTATCGAGTTGATTTATGTATTTTGCTACTATTCTTTGTTTCTATGTATTATGAATACCCATATGGTTTACAACCTTTAAACATAAGTCCCTAAGTTTGATTTCGGTAAGGAGTAAAAATGATTGTATGTGCTATAGATTTTTAAAAGTTTGGGACCATATAATTAATTTATTAAACTTAGAGATTAAAGCTGAAATACAAGCAAAACACGTAAATATGGGGGAAGTGATAGAAGACCCAGGTCATGGGTCGATTCTTGATCGCACCCGGTTTTACCGACCTTTCACCGTCGTGCCTTTGGGCGGGTGCTTGGGTTGGGTTTTCCCGGGAATTGGTGACTAGTGGCCAGCTTGGGCATCCTTTAGCCATTGTGGGCCGCATACAGAGTACCCGACAGTTGACTAGTTGGCCGTTAAAAAAAAATCGGTTATTTAATGTTGAATAAATCGAGTCAAAGTGATGCTTGTACTTTACTAGACCATAACCGACGCTAAACCATGGTTTTTCATTATAATTTTTTTTAAATCCGAGTAATAATATCCCGTAAAAATTTGTTAGTTTGATGATTATTATTTTATAATTCACAAAAAATCAAAAAAGAAAATATACGTGACAGGATTTATATTTGCATATGTGTGAGATCCTTTATTTCCATATTGAAACACCATGGCATTCATCGGTCAGTGACGACCGATACAACCATCGGAGACGCCATTGCACCTAAATCTTAAAACCCCCAATTCGTTACCAAAATATGATTGTTTGTCGTGATCGGATGCTCCTTCAACTGTAAAATACTTGGGAATTAATTTGGGTTTTGGAGAGGATATGCCTACCATTTGTGTAATAACTTTTATGTCATGGTTTATAACATTGGAAACTAACATATTTTATAAATATGTAGAGTAAGATTGCGTAAATCAGATTGTAAAATGATCCCTTTCTTCGATCCCTACGTAAAGTGAGATATAAGTCAAGCACTCGATATACCTTTTATATTTTTTATATTTAGATGAATTTCAAACTTAGTTTTAATAATTCAATTTTATTTTTAATTTTAACTTTATAAACATAAAAATCAGGCTTCAAGAAAGCAAGGCAGCTTATGACTTCATGTAAAAATATCCTCGTATATGGATAAAGTGATAAATTAACACGATCGTCTAAACAATACAATATTTTTCAAATCAATAACAGTAAATAAATATTATATTATAATTTTTTAATATTAGCTCACCAAGTCACCATCTCATCATCTATACAATGTATCATATTCAAATCAATCATGTTATACATACAATATTTTTGTTCGTATATTTTCTTATATAATAAAAATACAAAAAGACTATTGGTAAACTAACCTTGTATTATACTTTTTTTTTTGTTAATTTTTATATAAAAATAATGTTTATATGCATTGGTGTACACCAGGTACCAATCCATCTAAAAAAACATGTTTTTTATGAAAAAATTGAAATCTCTCAATAATTATGTTGAAGCTAAAGAGTTAAGAAAAGTAGAACTTAATTGTCGCACGAGCATCACCTATTTATAGTCTAGATTTTGGTACAAACTAACAATGATTTAATATAAATACTAAGTTAAGCACAAAGATTCTCGTAACACCTAGTATTTATCATTCACATCCAGGACTATTGGGGTATCTAATCACATTCGCTCCCCTAAATTGCTCGCCTATTAGTGGTCTAGATTTTGGATACCAAGTTAAGCACAAAGATTCTCAGAACACCTAGTATTTATCATTCACATCCAGGACTATTGGGGTATCTAATCACATTCGCTCCCCTAAATTGCTCGCCTATTAGTGGTCTAGATTTTGGATACCAAGTTAAGCACAAAGATTCTCAGAACACCTAGTATTTATCATTCACATCCAGGACTATTGGGATATCTAATCACATTCACTCCCCTAAATTGCTCGCCTATTAGTGGTCTAGATTTTGGATACTAAGCACATACTATGGTATGATATTTTGTTGTTTTGATTCAGTCGATATGCGTGCCATAATGAATATTCTATGTTACATTTTACATGACTATGTGGTATGTGTTATTTCTCCAAACTTTTCCGTTATTAACACATAGTTTTTTTCTTTCTTGTTGCCGTTACATGACGTGGTTCTTTTTTCTTTTGAGTTTTTTTCTTGTTCATTTTTCTTGCTTTTTTTTCAAATATTTTATTTTAACTCACTTTGTGCATTTAATAGTCTAGATCATACGATACAGTTTGTGTCGTGTGTGTATAATTAGTTTAGCATGTCAAACACCACGACATCATGACACCAATGTCATTTTGTCTTTGCCACAATCATATTTTTCCACTTTTAACAAAAATAAATACATGATTATCAAATTTCATTCTGAGTCCAATTTCCAATCCATTGATGAAACATCTATATCATATGTATAAAAACATGTGAATGACATTTATAACAAGTTTCATTCATAGCACAAATCGACAATTACATTCCATCACAGACACTATACCTGGCAAAATGGACGGGTTGGGTAACGGGTCAGAACAGGTTCGGGTCAGGATGGATGCGGGTTAGAACGGGTTTTAAACAAAATCATTTCGGGTCTAAATGGATTGTTCTTAAAAAACATCAATTTTAGTTTAACTTAAGATGTGTTATAAGTAAACAAATAGTCCATTTAGATAATTTTTAGTAATTTTCTTATCAAATATGTTATTAATCATTCTTAAATGTTTAAATCCAATGCATTTACATACTTTTTTGGTTACCCGTCTTGACCCGCATTGTGTTTAAGTGTTCCCATCCCAACCCATTCCACATTATGATGTTACTCATTTCAACCCATTATACTACAATTGTTTACCCAAACCAACCTATTTCCTTTAACATGAGTAAAAACTGTCACATCTAACAGACGCCACTACCAATCAATCTTTATCTGTTCTAGCCCCAAGGCGGATCATTTTGTAAAAACTCATCAACAGTTGAAGGAAACACAAGTCCATCTCCTCCACCACCCCCACCCGTAACAAACGTAGCTTTAGCCATTAGCAAATGTGCCAGTCGCAAAGGCTCCAGTCTGCCTTTATTCATCAAGTAATTGATCCAATTATCCAATCTCTCCACTTCCTTTTTGCATTTAGGCCCTTTCACCTGCACAACTAATATATATATACCTCTAAGTATAAAATAAAATATAGAAGAAAATAAAAACATAATTAGTTGACAAAATAATAACCCTCACTATAATATTATATCCAACATCACCTTCACGATCTTGTTGTAGAATTCATCATCCGCAAGATCAGGCATCTCCGGTGGTTTACGGTCGGAATCAGATAACCTGAGAAGCTGAATCATGGAGTCAATGTCGCCGACGATGCTGAAATTTGATTCCGAATTGCTCGATTGAGGGGGATTTTTGTTAGGGTTTGATTCGAAATCGTTTATGTCGTTAATTGAGAGGAATTCTTGAGGAGGATGTTCGATGGAGTTGTCATGGAGGGTTGATGAAGTGTTTGTGTTTTGCTGGTGAAAATAGATCGGAGAGCTGATGGAAGATTCCGGTGGTTGTGTTTCAGTTTGTGGTGGTTGTAACAATGGTGGCTGCGATGGCGGTGGATTTCTGTCGTTGAGTTTTAAACGCTTCTCTACTTGTTTGAGAGAGGAGAAAAAGTGTGTGTGAGACTTCATGGATCATAATTTATAAGTGAAATCGTGTCCTTTTGTTTGTTTCTTAAGTTTTAACCAGTATCTTTACCTGCACATGTTTGTCGTGTCATCAAATAATGCATTATGTGTGACATAACCGTTTCATAACGAAGAATATAAATTTTAGAAATAAAACCTAAAACATTATGAAGGAAATCCAAAAGTTTTAAAAGTTTAAAGATTAGAAATGCTCAGTGACACTTTAAAGTGAGTATATAAAGATAAACTATAAACTCTAAAAACCATGAGAGTAGGTCAAAGACACGTTTACAAAGCAAACTATGTAAATCTAATACATGTTTTGTAAAGCTAAAGAAACTATAAATCATAATCTTTAAAGCAAACCACAAAAACTCGTGTGTTTTGCATCAAGACAACAAACTTGTACTTGTATGTCAAAAACCAGATTGCAAGAAAAAGAAAGTTCTGAAAGTTGTAAACTTGTACTTACACCTAAGTAAACTATACTCAAGAAACCATTTGACGTATTTTCTTAATTTTAGGCCACATATAGCCAACTTTTTAACCACAATAGAGCCACTACAATCAAAGCAAGTACTTGCTTATTAGTTTCCATATAATAGATAATATAAATTTAGGTAAAATTTGAAAGCTAGAAATGAAAACCTGAATATTTTATAGATAGTGTTACTCTAAATAGCCTTAAGCAGAACATAAAAATCTTTCGGTTGGTTGTTATCTAGACCTGTTCCATCAATCTTGACACCCTTACTTCTTCAAATGCGTCCACTCCTGCTCAAATAAAAAGCAAAATAATTTAAAAGGTCGGTAATGATGAAATGAGAAGGAAAAGTTGCAGGTCAACAGCAACAAATATGTAATATATGCACAATTAATTAGTAAGAATTTACCTGCACAATGACAACAAAATGTAAGAAAAATCAAGGAGAAATGTTCAAAGACTGAAGCAAAATTGATGGAACCACACATTACCAAGACCAAATAAACCCAACATAGCATATCATTATTCAGGCTTTTGAACAGGGGAAAAAAACAATAATGATAGAAGTTGATTAAACTAATAGTTCAAACCAAACAACTTTAGTGAAAGAAAAAAAAAACGAACCAGCAGCCCAAGAAGGCAAAACTAATGGAGCATTAAAAAAAACCAAAGAATTTGCTCGCAGTCGAGAAGATGATTCTCATACTGTTGCACCAAACGACCAAGAGGAATTCAGAGCACACACCTGCATACACGAACCCAAATAGAAGACCTTGTCACCAAAACTCATCGATGAAGAAAAATTGTGTGTAACCGAAAAAAAAATTGACGTTGCAAAAGAAGAAGAAAGAACAGAGACGAAGAACAATTTGCATGTATCCATAGTTCTTGTTGGAACAATTTTTTAGGGTTTTCTCACCCTAAAACTGAGGATGATTTGGAGATTGTTACGGATCGAAACCATTGCAAGGTATAGGACTTGTCCCACATCGGTTGTATGGGCAATTGATGTGGGGTTTATAAGTCAAATGGGCTCTCTCACCCATAAGACTAGTCTTTTGGGTTGAGCTTTCCTGTTTGACTTGTAACAATGTTATCAGAGCCAACTCGGAGTGATGGCCCATGGAGTGGTGGCCTGGAGGGAGTCAGCCGCGACCAACGAGGACGTTGGCCCGGGTCGATTGTTACGGATCAAAACTATTGTAAGGTATAGGACTTGTCTTTTGGGTTGAGCTCTCCTGTTTGACTTGTAACAATGTTATCAGAGCCAACTCGGAGTGATGGCCCATGGAGTGGTGGCCTGGAGGGAGCCAGCCGCGACCAACGAGGACGTTGGCCCGGGTCGATTGTTACGGATCAAAACTATTGTAAGGTATAGGACTTGTCTTTTGGGTTGAGCTCTCCTGTTTGACTTGTAACAATGTTATCAGAGCCAACTCGGAGTGATGGCCCATGGAGTGGTGGCCTGGAGGGAGCCAGCCGCGACCAACGAGGACGTTGGCCCGGGTCGATTGTTACGGATCAAAACTATTGTAAGGTATAGGACTTGTCCCACATCGATTGTATGGGCAATTGATGTGGGGTTTATAAGTCAAATGGGCTCTCTCACCCATAAGACTAGTCTTTTGGGTTGAGCTCTCCTGTTTGACTTGTAACAGAGATGGTGTATCATCTCTCTGCTACATGCCAAACATATCAGAGGTTTTTTGAAGGTTTAGGGTTTTCTTACTAAAGTTGAGAACAATTGAGTATGGTGTATCATCTCTTTGCCTTTCCTTTGGATACACGCCAGACATACCAGTGGTATGATCTCTCTGCTACATGCCAAACATATCAGAGGTTTTTTGAAGGTTTAGGGTTTTCTTACTAAAGTTGAGAACAATTGAGTATGGTGTATCATCTCTCTGACTTTCCTTTGGATACACGCCAGACATAACAGTGGTATGATTTACCATTCTGTACTTTTATCACAGTAAAATTCAATTGTTGCTAAAAGTTGAAAAACCCAAATGCTACTATTCATAAGCCAATGTATTTTTAATATATACTAGATGGTGCAAACGCGCGCGATGCGGCGCACATATCATGTAAATGCTTGCCTTTTATACGTTTATATTAGGCGATTGTCAAAAGTATCAACATCTTGACTTATTCTGCATGCAACTCATCAACATGTATCAACTACAATCATAAAGTAAATCCACACGTAGCCTCCATTTATATCTAATGTAGATTTACAACAACACAATCTATTATATCTAGCAAATAAAAAAAGTGTCCTAAACACATGCATTAACATCAATTGCATGTGATAAATGCAGATATAATAAAAGATTTTCAGCCCTCTTTGTTACATATGTTTAGGAAATAATAACAATTTTACTTTTTTTATTTAAACTGCATATATCTTTCCTTTCATTATACTGCTTTCAAACATGTATTCATTTTAAAAGTGCACGTACTAATAATTTGCAAGAGTAAGCTATATCAAATATTCTTAAATCAACTAAAATATTTTATAATTTAAATAAGACATTATGTTTGCTATTATTAGGTTGTGTTTAAACATTAAGAAAATATTTGGAGCACATACCATGGCAACCATAGGAGAATAAGACAAATACAGAAAAAGTGAGTGACATTCTAAACAATAAAACAAACACTTTAGTCATCAAACTTAAGTTCAGACAAAATACTTTTGAGAAACTTTTAAGCTATTTAAAAAGCAAATTTCTTACACTAATAGTTCAAAATGACAATACAATATTTATATATTTTTATGTGTTTTGTGTAAGAAATTTGCTTTTTAAATAGCTTAAAAGTTTCTCATAAGTATTTTGTCCAAATAAGAAATGAATGACCTTTTATCTAAATCACATTCAATCAACTTAGATGATGTAAAGTACTCTGTTTCATTCATAGCATACATCATGGGAGATGACTTGTATCCCACAACCACCAAATCTTTATAACAATTATTTACGTCGAAATAATCTGAAAAATAAAACACATGTAAAATAATAAATACCTCAACCTTCTTCCCTTTCTTGTTTTTTCTTCTTTTAAGCGGCGCCACCTAATGCTAACATGAAATATTCAGCATACGTTAGAATAATATTTGAATATACTGATTAAAACTAATATTACAGAAACAAAAATCTTGATATGATATCAAGGTTTCATATTGGAATTCTCTGGTACATCATTCCAAATGCCAAGAATTCCCTGGAGACATTTGATATCAATGACCTATAGCTTCCCTGGAGTCATACAATACCAATAAGCTATAGCACAATATGACAACCACGCAAAGTAATAAATTATAATAAATTTCACCAACTACACACATATAAACTGCATCATCATATCATCAGATTTGTAGGAAGCTCTTTTGAGCACTTAAGTAAAATTAATTATGATTATGATCTTCAGTCAATTTAAGGTCATATCAATAGTAAAAAAAAACCAATAGTTGAATGTTTACAGACTCAATCTGAATCTCAAATCACCCTGTCAACATATTTGTATCATATAACTTGAGTAAATATTTGAATACAGTAAAAAGTTTTAAATAGCTAGAACCCGATTGATTTTTCTTTACCTATATAAAATCACAAAGAGCAAATTAAACATTACATTTATATACACATTTGCTAAAAAAAAAATTTACCGTTAGTTAAGAGGTCTAAGAAAGTAATGTACATGTGTGTTTGCTCTTTGAATTCTGAGTTCTTCAACCACCTCTTCTGCTTGAATCTTAATATGTATGCTACAAAAATGACAAACACCTACTAATTCAATGATTAAAAAACCATTAGTTAAGAGGTCTAAGAAAGTAATGTGCAAGTGTTGACCCCTTTTCTCAACAAATTAGTTTACTCAAGTCAAAGACCAACATTTAAGAAGGGAAAGCAATAAAACAACTGAAAAAAACAAATACATAAAAATTTCATCAATAAGAAAAATTCAGATTCCCAGAAACCACAGGTGACTTCACCAGTGTTTCAATAGGAGCACACATGGACAAGGAATTTTTGCAATACATATAATGTATATATGTGTCGACAGCTCTTGAAGGGCAAAAGTAAAATTGCACTAATTTTAACGTTATTTTACTTATTCAGTGAAAATAACGTTAAAATCGTTTCGGACGGTTGATCAAGCATCATGAGCCGAGGGTCTCACTGGAAGCAGCGTCTCTACCCCTACGGGGTAGGGGTAAGGCTGTCTACATCTCACCCTCCTCAGACCCTGCCTTAGCATGCTAATGGCGGGATATACTGAGTACGTTGATTGATTGATTGATACAACTTTTATAGAGGTTCAGACTCATGACTGGAAAAGGGTTGTAAGAGCATTTGCCATCCAATAATTGAGCCATGGTGAGGCATACCTTTTCCTGATTTAGGCTCAAATAACATTCAATCATCATAGCCGCCCCAAACATATTGTCGCCTTAGAGTAGCAATAATTGCCCTCAGAAACCCCAAAATGGGAGCAAAGGAGAAAAAGAGACTCAGCCGGTAGAATTAGGATCGGTGGACACTTGATTGGCTTCTTTTCTTCCTGAGTTAAACCAGGTTATCCGGTTACCTCCCCCTTCCACTATCGAGGATCAACAATGAAGCCACCAACCACCAGCGATTCTTAAACCTTTATTCTCTGTAGTGATCAAACCCTAAGCATCAAAACCCACAGGTGGAAAATCGTGTCAGAGCTCCATTACCATTCATAAGATGAAGTTTGTAAATAAGAATCAAGTAACCATAAACATGATTAGTGGCTTTGACAATTGCAAAATTAACATGCCATGTTGGGAATTCATCTAACTTGAAAAAACCAATAATAACCTAAAATGACTTTTAAAATAACTTTTTGTAAAAAGGTAATAGATTGTTTTTCAAAAGCTAAAAATTATAGCTTTTCAAAATAATTTATGCCTTATTGATATAAAATTACAAATATACTTCACTCTTTACCTTAACTCAATAACATTAAAATAGTGTCAATAAAAAATGTCATTTTTGGTCATTTTGAAAATGAATTTTGAAAAGTTAATCCAAACACATTTTTAAAAACTTCATTTCAAAAAGTCATAAGTAAATAAGCACTTTTGATAAAAAATCATTTTAAAGTTAAATAAACAATCTCAAACCGGGCCTAACACCCAAACCTTAACAATCATATGCTAACCTGTTCACTTCTTGCAAGACGTGTTCATGTTCCCTTTTTGCAAGACGTGTTCATCCATGCTTTGTCTCTCTAAATCTCGGAAGAAGGAGATGACGAAATTTGGTGGTTAATGAGGATATTTGTATCATCTTTCTATTTTATGTGTGTGCAAAACATGGATGACTGACAGGTCTGGGCTCCCATACCTATCTGATATCTGCACCATCTCTTTCACGAAGAAGTAAAGGACATTCATGGGTCAGGTTATTTGGACACCCCCTATGGATCAGTTGACACCACCTAGCCTCATACGGGTCGTATGGCCCTATACGAGTCATATGGGTGTCAGATTTTGTCAGACTTTGTCAGAAAAATGTCTGACGGTTGAAAGTACATACGGGTCGTATGGCACTATGACCCTATACGGCCCGTATAGTTATAAACTTTTTTTTTTTGAAAAAGAAAATGTTTTTTTTGTAAGAAATAGATGATGAACGGAATAGATGATGAACGGCCTATATTCATGTTTTTTTTTGAGAGGCGCCAATATTATTGTATTTTCAAGGTGGTATTGTAAAACCAAGGTGGTATTATAAAAAGTTGAAAACGTTGTCTACTTTTGATTGGTGGAAGTACAATTAGACCTTTCATATCTTCAAACATTGTCTGCTTTTGAAAACTGTCCTATGTCTTCCACCGTGTTTCTCACTCTCAGCTCCCAATGCTCTCTCTCTCAAACATTGTCTGCTTCTGCACTCACTGTGCAAAATTTAAAAATAAAGACCCATACGAGCCGTATGGCCCCATACGGGCCGTATGGATGCGTGTCAGAAACGTGATTTGATGTGACAGGTTATGTCGGAAATAAAATATCCATACGACCAGTATAGGCCCATACGAGTCGTATAGATGGTGTATGTTGAACCAACCTGGCGTCTCCCTAACAGGTCCCGACATTCATACATGTCTGAATCCTCTTTCAATAAAAACACATTTGACATTTGTTGTGGTGATAAAGTTTAAAAAACCAAAAAGTTGCTATTTTTATTTTTTAATATAAGTTATTTACTTTTCTAAAAGTCAAATTTAATATAAAAATAAGTTTAGCATATTTTAGTCATTTCCATTCGTTCATGTCATTATAAAAAGTTTTATTACAAACAAGACTCTAACTCATAATCTATCATAAGAAAAGTTACAAGACTATCAGTACACTAATTGGTTTTGGTACCAATGGCAATGATTGTTCTAAGAAGTTTGCTACTCATTTAACAAATTAGAGCAAAATCTGGATATCAAGACCAAATTTCTAATCTTAAGCATACTCCATAGACAAACGCTTAAAAAATGATAAGAATACAACAAAAGATGTATATAATAAGTTATTTTCTTAAGAGCTTGCTACATTCTTTTTCTTAAAAATAAAAAACAATCTCTTGCATGTTCTCTAATTCTTTCTTCAACATTCCTCCTTCACATAGAAAAAAGAAAGACCACAATGTTCCTCAAGAGTTACATATAATAAGTCTCCCAACCCCCATTTAAATCTTCATCTGGTATCGACAAAATAAACTACAAAACCGCGGAGGATTTGAACCCACTTGATGTTTCGGTTAAGAGCCTTAATCACACTTGATGTTTCGGTATATACGTCTCACAAAGAGATTAGAACCCAAATGCCCAACAGCACCTGACAATTTTGGACAAGGAAAGGAATGTTCGTTAGTAAACTAGAACGTTAAAAGGATCCAAAATCAATAATTTTTTCAATATTTATATAACATATGAGCGTTTGTATCATCATGCAAATATTCAGATATTTAAGTTTCAAAAAAGTACTGAGTTCACGGTAATAGCAGCAAAGGTTTATCTTTAGATTTCTTGGAGATCAGAAACATTTTGTTGTCCAATTTGCAACATTGTCGACATGAGATACTAGAAAAACAAAACGAGTAAAATTCAATTTATAACAGGGTTATTTATATGGTTTGAAAAGAGTGAGATTTGAACGAACAATTCCGCTAACCCATGGGTTGCCCCCATTGAGACCCTCAACCATAAAATTTTTCATTTTTTTTTACAAATAATTAGTCAGCGTTGCATGCTAGAAGTGTATAGATAAGGTTGATTATGGTCAACAAGATTCTCCCCTTTTTAGTAATACAAGTGAATTTTAGATCGTTCATCAAAACTTAGCAGTGGCAAGATGGGAGGCTGGGTGAATAAAGTTACAGCAGGTCATTCAAGGGTCAGGTCGGGTTGAGTTGAGCCACACACATATTTACCTTTTTTATCAAAAATTTAAAAAATAAAAAAGCATCAAACAAACAAACAAACCCAGTATGTTCCCACTGCGTGGGGTCTGGGGAGGGTGAGATGAAAACAAACCTTACCCCTACCCCAGATGTGGTAGAGAGGCTGCTTCTAACGAGACCCCCGGCTCAAAAAAAAAAAAAAGTTGTTGCCATCCTTTATTATTCTTAATTTTATATATATAGATATGTAAAGTTTATTACTATAATTACTATTAATATTATTATTATTATCATTATTATTATTATTATTATATATATATATAATTTTGTTTTGTTTTGTTTTTTTTTTTTTTTTTTTTTTTTTTTTTTTTTTTCGAAGCCATAGAAGAACAGATAAAGCCCATTGCCCACACGCATAAACAAGCATAGAGAAACAGTCAGACATTCATATAAATCATACCCATAATAAGCAGCGTCGATAAGGCAGACAAAACAACAGGCAAAGCAAGAGACCATCCAGCTAAAGCAAGCACACCAAACCATCCACCAAACTAAAACCCCCAGTTAGCATGCAGACCACAACCACAATTACCTATAACACAAGTATTCTATGAAACTAAGCTCCTGCCCACTTATGACCTGCCCCAACTAGAAATCTCTCGCCTTTATCCTACGCCTCCATGAAGTCCTATCACTGATCATGTCCTCCGAGAGATGCAACTCCGACAAATCATGGCGTATCTGCTCCTCCCATGTCAACTTCGGTCGTCCTCTACCCCTCTTTCCCTCCACAATGAGACTCTCTACTCTTCGAACAGGTGCCAACAGGTTTCTTCTCCTCACATGGCCAAACCATCTCAATCTTCCTTCCCTTACTTTGTCTGAGATGCACGCTACTTCCAATCTTTCCCTGATGACTTCGTTCCTTATTCGGTCGAGCCTCGTGTGTCCACACATCCATCTTAACATCCTCATCTCTGCTGTCTCTAGCTTTCTCGCCTGCGTCTTCTTGATTGGCCAACAATCACTCCCATACATCATGGCAGGTCTAACCGCGACCCTATAGAACTTGCCTTTTAGTTTTTCTGGGAACCTCTTGTCGCATAGGATGGTTGTAGCTGCTCTCCACTTCTTCCAACCTGCTTGGACCCGGTGGGCTACGTCAGTATCAATGTCTCCGTCACTCTGGACGAACGATCCCAGATACTTGAACTTCGTTGTCTTTGGTACCACCTGACCACCAATAGTCACATGGTTTTCCTCGTCGATGCTACCGCTAAAGTTACATCGTAGGTACTCGGTCTTTGACTTGCTGATGCGCAAGCCTTTGCTCTCTAAGGCGAGTCGCCACTCCTCTAGCCTCGCGTTTAAGTCCTCTTCATTTTCTGCCACTAGCACTATGTCATCCGCAAAAAGCATGCACCATGGAATATCTTGCTGGATAGACTTAGAGAGCTCATCTAGAATAACTGCAAAAAGGAATGGACTAAGTGCCGACCCTTGGTGTAATCCCACCTCCACAGGGAAATACTCCGTCTCTCCCACTGGTGCTCTAACACTAGTCTTGGCACCTGTATACGTATCTCTTATCAGCTCTATATATCTCCAAGGGATACTTCTTCTCTTCAGGCTATCCCAAATCACCTGGCGTGGTATACTATCATATGCCTTCTCCAGGTCAATGAACACCATGTGTAAATCTCTCTTCTTCTCCCTATACCTCTCCATCACATATTTACCTTTTTTATCAAAAATTTAAAAAATAAAAAAGCATGTTAGATATTATTACAATTACTAACTTGTAATTGTAATGACATAAAATTTTGAATAAAACTGCGATTAAGGAGGCATGCAATAAAATCCACTTGGGAAACATTCAACTTGTTTGACAAGTTCCCTTTTTAATGTGTGATCCAAATTGACGCATTCATAACTAGATGGAAACTCTAATGAGACATAACAAACAAACAAACTTTCCCAGTATATTCCCACTCTTCAGTTGGGTCTGGAGGGGAAGGATGAAGACAAACCTTACCCCTATCCCAATTGGGATAGAGAGGCTGCTCCAAAAGAGTCCCCGTCTCAATTATGGAATTAAATATAATATTCGAAATTATGGAATGGAGCTCACCACAGAGGATTCCTAAACCAAGGCAGAACATGGCTGTATATCCAAAGTAAAAGCTGGTTTGGAAGAAGCCTGACATCTTAGTCTTGACATAATAGTAATATACCGAATACAAGTAGACATAAATAGCTGTAGAAGCTGCAGAGAAGAATGAAGTCCATTGCCAGTGATAATTCTCGGCATTTAGCAGAAAATATGTTCCCACAATTGTAACGCACACAGTCACGATGATAAGAATCAGAAAAACAAGAAGCATGAATCCATAAACATAGTACACCTGCCAAGTAAAGATACAGCTGTTTTATTCATGTGTGTGCACAATTATAGCATGATATGCATGTGCATGTGTGGTCGTTACACATCAAAAGTCAAAATGAGTATTTTCTTTTTGCGTGGACAATGACAGGTTGTCCCACAGATACTTTTGTCACTTTATAAATAATTAATGTCTTATAAATGTTTTCAAAAACCATATAGTTACACAATTAATTTAAAAAACAGCTAAAAAGTTTATGCATTAAAATATAATTATATAAAGATACACAATGGGTGACCTTGGACCAGTGTAACTGGTGCACCAATTTTATTCTTAGCTAATCTCATTAATATAATCTGATTGACAGAAAACACAACCCAAATAAACCAGCAATTAGGTAAATGAGTCAAAACTGCCACCTCACATTGCATTCTCTCTCAGGAAAAAGCAAAAATCTACTGATAATATCAAAGCTCAATCGAGGAGCAACAATTACCTCAATGTGCTAATTGAAGCAAATTTGTGAATTCTCTTTGTTCAAAACTATAATATACTTTTATCAATCCATTAATAAAATGAGAGGAAGTTGGATAAGATACTAGGATTAACAGAAACAAGATACCTTGTAATTCCAGAAGGATGTGAAGACAAAGTACATTTCAATGAAAATACTGCCAAAAGGTAGCAGTCCTCCCATTATTGAGACCACAGATGGTGTTAGATACCACTTCTTTTCAGGAATGGGGCGAGGAATAGTCTTCACACGGCAAGGGTTGTTTGGTGCCCCACTCCAGTTCCTTCCAACAACCGTACCAAGAAGAGCAAGAGGGAAAGAGATGAAAGCCCAAATAACAAAAACAACCACCATTGTGCCAAATGGTATTGCAGCTAGAGACCCATAAAATATAGCAATTGTGTTCAAAATGAAGCCGATTCCAAAACACAAAAATGGAAAAAGAGATGCTGTTAGTATCATTGACTTTATCCAGTTTTTTCCTGCAGTAAAAAAGATGTATTCTCAGTAAATGGCTAACAAGCCATCAATATATATTGTCGAGAAAGAAAAGTAACAAGACAACTGGTAAATAGGTTCTTACCACCATGACGGGAATACATGCCGCCGCTCACATACCCAGATACAAATGACGTGAGGGCATAACAAACAATGAAAGTAGTGACAATTGCTCCTCTCCTAAAAAAAGGGCAAAATTACATTTATAGCACAATAATTTTCCAGAGCAGTGGAAATGGCAAACTCAGGAGGGTTGGCTAACAGGCTAAAATGTGTTTGGGTAGAAACAGATTGGCTTGACCTGGAAAGCTTTTTGCCTAAATTTTTTGTCTGTATAAAAATTTGTGTTAAATATCATTTTGACGAAAACACATCATTATAACAAGAGTAGTAAATTCACAAATTACCGAGATGGTCCATGTGGTTTGCTACTATTTCACTCTTGGTTCCTAGGTTTCATAAATTACTCATATGGTCCCAAACCTTTAAACATTTGTAACACAAAAAGTCCTTAGGTCACCAAATTACCCTCACCTAAGGATTGTATGTGTTACAAATGTTTAAAACTTGGGACCATATGGGTAATTTATAAAACCTAGGGACCAAGCGTGAATACTAGCAAACCACAAGGACCATCTCGGCAATTTACTCTTACAACAATAATATATATATTTTTTTCAATGAAGCAATTTAGTAATCGCCTGCTTTCCTTAAATCCATTAATTACCATTTGACCCTTAGATACAGAACATAGTTGCCAATGTGAGACTAGTCCATTCGATAGAGGCTTTTGCCATTTAGATGGAAGGTCACAAGTTCAAACTCTGGCAAGAGGTAATTTAGTTTGAAGTAGTTTAGAAGCAAAAGTAAGATGGATTTGCTATTAAAAAAATGGATATATAACATAGACCAAATAGACCCATTTATAAGTGATTGGGTCAGCATCACCACCTCCAGAGATGACATTTTTTATTTTCTATATTTTTCTAGTGCTTGATATGTTAATGTGGAAATCTGTTATAGCATACCCAATATACAACGTTGCAACAATTGCAAACAAGATGACAAGAAGAATCAGCAATGCCAATTGAGCACCCGTTCCAACAACTGCCGACAATAAAACCATATTACGAGGTGGTCGAAAGACATCCCCATGTACAAGCTTCCAACCAGACTCTTCACTTACATCTCTTTCCTGAAAAGGAGGACATTTCAATAATTGGTATTGCATTGCTGCAATGTATATCATTAACTCATAGCAACATTACCAGACTTTCAAGATCATCATCCTCCCTAGCATACTTGGCATAATCATTTCTAAGAGTCCGCATCAGGATCATTGAAACCAACCCAGTGAGGAAGATAACCATCATAAACGAATTGAATATGGAAAACCAATGAATCTGAACAATGCAACGCACACATGTAAGTTACAACCTCATAAACAAGCAAACAAACTTACCTAGTAAATTCCACTAATAGCAAAACTATTGGTAGGGTCGAGGAGTGGGGTGAGGACAAACCTTTCCTCTATCCCAAGCAATAGAGAAGCTGCTCTCATTGAGAACCAAAACAAATTATACAAAATTGTTATTCTATCGAGTATCTTGTGAAGTTAAGTTAAGTATCTATGTTCAAGATGATCTGCTCATGAGTTGAGTTTAAAAGTATCTTGTGAACCAAATACAAATAAAGATCATCAAATGAGTGAAGTGAGCATAACCAAGAAAAGATCTCAATGTAGAAGTGCTTGAATTTGCACTTTGGAACTTATTATTGTAATTCATTACATCATATTGAAACAACTGGGTTTTTTTTTATGTTTAGATAAACAGATTCTATATTTAATTATCTGATAATCAAGAGTCAACTGATTAGTTTCATACCAAATGCAGCAAAACTCAAGTTTTATACCAGATACAACAAAATATGATTGTCATATGGTAATATAAATTTTACCTATTTACCCAATTAATATTTTTGCTCCCACCATGCAAATCATCTCTCTATTTCACAAGATTGGTCAGTTCATCTTTATTTTTAATTTCATAATTTGTAAAGCATTCCAACAATTGATCATCTAATTATTACAACTTTAATAAATAACATCCTAACTCTATGACCAAAAAACCATATTATCAATTATTTGAATCTGATTTTGAAGAAGAAAACAATTTCTAAAGCACTTCAAGAAACCAGGAAGCACACACTGCAGATTGCTTGTGAGGGATGAGAACAGTGACTCAAAAAAATACCTGATGCTCAAAGAAATGGTAATCCAGGTAAACATCAAAACGATGTGCAAAAGCGATATTAGTTTCAGTCCACTTCACCGAGTAAGTCATGTCTAGTGTTTTCCCAACTTCCAGTTGCATTGGGTTCTCTTGAGTGAGATTCACATGAATGATCTGTAATCAAGAGGCAACCATAATACAAGAAAGAGGAGCCTATAATATCAATTACCACTGTACAAGTTCATATACAAGAAAAAGTAAGGATACCTGATCTTTGTTGTACTCTATAGTAATATTCTTATGGGTATACAGCAAATGCTTGCTATCGCTGTTCCTATCAGGATGTAGCTCCCCAACATGACCTATAAGAAAAACAATGGTGCAATAAAATAAACATTATAAATACCAGCAGGGCACTAAAAATTATGTCCAGGAAAAAAAAAAGGTGTTTGATAAATTTACCCCACAATGGTAGATCATCTGAGTTTGTGTTCCGCATGGCAGAGAGCAAAGAAAATGATACCAGAATTAAAAAAAAAACATAGTGATTAAAAATAAAAAATTGAGCAACAAAAAGAATTATCATTTGAGATATGTAAATAAAAGGACAACTAAAAGTCATACCCATGAAAAATTCAAACCAATAGTTATTCTCAATAGCCTCTTTAAACTGCTGAACATTTGATTTATTAAGTGGAAGCTTACAAATTGTAGTCTTGTCCACATTCTCTGCAAAAGAAAACATATCATGTACCATTTAGCTACATATGCTACAACACTACAAGCAACAGTGACCAGCATACTTGGAAACTTGATGTCAATTTGGCTATCAATAAGCTCATTTCCACCCAATACCTCACCCAGGCCACCCCACTTGTGACCAGGGTTACCAGATGGCCGACAAAATGGAAGGCTGTAGTAGTTATATGTTTCTTGTGGATTATTGTAAGGCCCGACTTTATTCACCCAAAGGGTAACTTGTTCATCTGATTGATACTGCAAAATAAAACAACATGGTTTTAAAACAAGGCTTAAGTACAATCTTTACAACAAAGCATATAAGATTCCACCAAACTACAATCTTTCTGTAAATATATAAGTATATAACTTGTAACAATACAACTTTGTCATGATACTCTGATATTTTCTCAGTTCAACCCCTAACCCTAACTCTTCCTCTGGATAAGAGCAGGTATTATTATCAAACAACGCTATATATTAAAATGTGTTTTAAGGTATTAATTCAAGTCTATGAATGTGTTGTATTTGCAGCACCAACTTGAACTTGGGAATAAAGGGGGCATACAATACGTCTAATACGGACTGGACCTATAATAATTTCTATGCGGCAAGTTGCCTGAGCAACAAAGAAATCGTCACAAGACATATAAATCAGTTTTAGTTATAAAGGGAAAAAAAGAGAGAGAGAAGTTGTTTGCTTAAACTATAGCTTCTTCCACTCCAGTGCCTGAGCACTGAATTTATAACAAAACAAAAAAAGACATTGGCATCTTGGGTCAATATTTCACATGATAAATTTAGGAAACCCACCTACACATTTTATATGTCAATTAACATAAAAACTAACAGTCTCCAACATTTCATTTTATCCATCCCAGTCTGTGGTGTAAAAACTATGCAAGGTTATATTTTCCAAAACATTAATAACTCTGTCACCCAACTATTATTCTTATCAACCTAGCTATAATGTCAACATCAACTGACGGCGTATAGACCTCCTTCATTCTCGCCTAAAGAGGTGTCAGTCCTGAATGCAGGTATTACCATGAACACAAGCCAAATCTCGCATTAACCTGCAAACAATACTTCTAACTACCGATAATAATGGTTAATACACGACACCATTCATCTCTCAGCTACATAAGTAAGTGCATGAGGATATATCGTACAGAAATGTCAAAAGTCGAAAGCGTTTAAAAGAAAACTAGCAAAGATCTAAACCCTAACAAACTACAAACCACGATTCTTGAGCTAAAATCTTTTTGACAAAACAAATCAAATCCACATCCAAGGATCTAAACAAGAAATTATAATACACTGGCATTGAAAACCAACGATCTACACAATTGAATGCTGAATACCAAAATTAAACACATTTAGGGTAAGTTGCAGCGTTACTTAACCTTGTGATCATACTCGGATGCGAGCACCGGCGACGAGATAAGGAGAAATGAAACGATGAAGACGACAGCGTTGAGAGATGACGATGAGAAGTATGATCGGACGGCGGCCCACATCGCGATCGCCGGCGAATGGATTTGGATCTAACGGTGATTGATCGGATAAAAATGGGGAGTGTTACGGCGAATAGGTCGTTGTTTGGATCCGTGAGAAATTAGCTGTTTTTCTCGATCTTTATTACTTGACGAACCAAATGAGTCAACAATTTTTTAATATGAGTAATTAAACATGTAATTGGTGAAAAGTTGTTTTGGTGCCTTCCTTATTAAGTTTTTATTATTTTCATTGGTGATTAATTTTTTTTTATATAATTTTAAATGATTACAAACACACCCTTGCAACATTACTATCCTTTGTCACAAAACTTAAAATCGTTAATTTAATTTTCTTTTAACATGTCACACCGCGGTATTGTTACTATAAATATCTTACGTTAGTGTTAGTTAAATAATGTATAATCTATCAATTTTTTATCATATAGATCAACAAAATTCTTTAATAAAAAAAACATATCATTGAATAAATTAGTTGAAAGGCTATCCTTTGACATTGTCATAATGAAATTTTAATATATGATCTTAACAAGTTGTAACCGATGAATAGTGTAAGAACATTCTTCCTTTTTCTTCTCGTAACCAAGTAGTATGCTTGTGCGACTTTGAAGAACCTTATAACAAATATAAAGTTAACACATGAATAGATAACACATATATAAAGCTAACACATGAATGGATAAATAAATAATGTATCATTCTTTTCATGTAAATACACAATGTCAATACTTAACTAATCTAGACAAAAATTGGAAACCAAAGAAGCAATCATTGAAAACAAATTGTCAGATGAATCAATGAGGAAGAGCACGGTTGAGAGCTCTCAAAACACTAAAAAGTATATGAATATAATGATGGACTAAAGAATGAATGTAACAATTCAACTTGCACACTCTTTTACTAATTTTCATGTCTTCGTCTCCAAAATCACGTGATCTGGGACCTTATATTATAACATTACACTAAAGGATAACTCTAGTTATTATTCCTAGTATGATTTGGAAATCTCACTAAATTTTGGACCAACATGTGATGTTATCATGGATTAGTCGCTTGAAATGTGTATATTGATATGTTGTAAAATAGATATGTTTTTAATGCACATTTTACATAATTTATCTTGTTTTATTGCAATTTTTTTGGGAATTAGCACTTATTTGATTATAAGTTGGATTTACTGTTATCGGTGAAGAAACAAAGTCATTGACAAAAAAAAATCAATATTGAAAAAGAATAAATCAATCAACGTACTCAGTATATCCCGACATTAGCATGCTAAGGCAGGGTCTAAGGAGGGTGAGATGTTGATAGCCTTACCCCTACCCCGTAGGGGTAGAGAGGCTGCTTCCAGTGAGACCCTCGGCTCATGATGCTTGATCAACCGTCCGAAACGATTTTAATGTTATTTTCACTGAATAAATAAAATAACGTTAAAATTAGTGCAATTTTACTTTTGCCCCTCAAGAGCTGTCGACACATATATACATTATATGTGCGCACCGCTAACGGGGCGTCAATATTGAAAAAGAATAATGAAGGAAAATGGAAATAATGAATATAATCCTTATGAGTTTTTATGAGATTGATATGTATGTAAACATGATGAGTAGCTAAACTTAACAAACTACCTAGACTTGGTAAATATTAAATTATTTATTGGTTTTTCAAGTTTGTTTAATCATATGACTTGGATATTTTTTTCAAACATCTGCCTTTTTTCATATTATGATGTATTTGATTATTGATTATATAATTCGATTCTAGTTGGTTTATTTTGTGTTTTTCGGGTAGAATTGCATGTTTAGGTATATCGCCTTGTGCTCATTTATAATTGTGATTAATCTAAAGATTGTTGATCAAAGGAGCATATTTGATTGTTGGTTTACATGGCATACGTAACTTTTACTATACCTGACTATGTTTTGACTTGACTTATTTTTACTTTAGTTTAACTACGAATTTGACTTGTGTCGACTTAAATTGGCATGGTTTGACTATGGGTTGACTTTGATATTGATTATGATGTTTTGTATGTAGTGAGAATTCATAATGAAATGTTGGTTCGTGAAGAATTATTTAACTAGTTCATGAGTTCGATTTTACTGAGTGTTCAAAAGTAACTCAAAGCTCGAATCCAAACCAATATGAGATTTCAGTCATTTCCTCAAAATTTTAAATTTAAATTATATCATGTGTATGATATATTAAACACTAACATGCATCTAAAGTAATTTCGAACCGGTTTAAAATTTTATAAATGGTTAATGAACACGGGCAACGATAGATTAGACGAACGAAATTTGTGTATGAAGAATTGGTGCTCCTTTAAGCTTGTGAATATTGAAAATAATTGATTAAAATGAGGCGGTGTTTTGAAAATAGATTATAAAGTGGATGGCTTAGAGTGTAAATTTCTAAATTAATTCCAATGAAATTATTGTAAATAACCAAATTATAAAATTGATTTACTGTGTGAATTCGAGCAGCCATGGAAATCAAAGTTTTAGTTTTTGCATCAGTTTTTGAAAGACAGTCTTTATAAAAGCATACTGAATGCGATCGTACAATTGCACTCATCATATAGAAACAGTTTTCCTTCTTAAAATACACTCACGTGTCACGACTATACATGTCAATATTGACCGAAAGCAAGATAAATTATTTGGTTTGGGTAACAATTGTTGTATTTTAGGTTGAGATTGAAAGCACCATAACGTGTAATGAGTTGAGATGGGTAATACTTTAACATAATGTGTGTCAACATGAGCAACCTAAAAACTATGAAAATATAATAAATCCAAACGGGTAAAACTTATCAATAATATATTTGATGATAAAATTATTAAAGATTATATAAATAAACTATTGGTTTACTTAAAAAGCATTTAACTTGAACGAAATTTATTTTTTAAAAACGACTCATTTAGAATCAAATTGATTTTGATTAAAACTCATCATGATCCGCACTCATCTTGACCCGAACCCGTGTTAACCCGTTACCCAACCATCCATCTTGCCAGGCTTACCCACGGCAACCTCAACATCGCACACATCCTCCTTCATTTTTGAAAAGACAAGCTATCTATATCATTGTGTTCAAACTGCAGATCACTCACCTCCATTTGATAAACGATTTAGTCTATCCGTTCAGTGCGTGCAACGACAAAAAGGAATAATGACAACAGGTTGTCATATCAATAAAGATTGTTAATTGATGTTATGTTTTAACGAACGATTCACGAACACTAAACGGGGTATGCTGGCATTGGCGTATCCATCTTGGAGTTTGGGGGCAGCCGCCCTCCTTGAATTTTTTTTTCCAGTAGTATATATATGTAAAAATCACCGACCCCCTTCAAATTTTGCAATCGTCCCCCTTAAATTTGCATAATCGAAATTATGATGAGAATTTAAGTGATAGTTTTTCTTGTTTTTTGAAGAAAGGTTACTTAAAAAGTCTTCATATATGTTGTTTTGAATATATTTCTAAAAAGAAAACACCGTAGAGAACAACTTTAGAAGTGTTGTATTTTTATTATGTTTTTATATATGAAAGTTAGTTTGATTGTCTTTTTTCATAACTGTAACATTTGTGCATATAGTCATGTAGTTGTAAACAGTATTAGAACACTGTCTATTCATGGTTCAGTTCATCAATGTGATTCGTATGTTCAAAATGTGTGCTTGTGTGTTACAGGATCTTAGTAATCAGAAAACAAGTATGTATTATTTATTTACAGTCGATTTCACTAAGCAAGAACAGTAACTTGTTATATCGAAACAGTGGTGGGCAGCGAGAGTGAGCCCTATACATATACTGCGTTCGGTGTAACAGGTTAGTGTTAGTGTGTAGTGTTGAGACGAATAGTATAACAATTAATTAATTCAACCAAGATCGTAATCTGTAAGCGAGACTGAGTATAGTTATGGGTGACGATCCATAATAATACGAATGTTGAACTTATAATTACGATTAAACGACTTTAAATAATTAATACGATCGTAAAACGTACGCGATTGCGGGTATACACGTAATTTCGAATGTTTTAACGATCCGACAACACACGAAGAGTAAAAATAATGAAAATAATTATTTTATATTTTTACAATTTTGAAACTCACCATTTTAATGAGTTTAACACTTGTTTTAATTAAAACCGCGTAAAATACGCGTTACGTTCCGGAAACGCGAACCGAGCGACCGAAACGGACCCGAATACTATACGGGCTATAAAAGCCTTGAACAAACCTTTTCCTTTCATTTTTGGCAGCCAAACCCTCTCTCTCTCTACAAATTTTCGCAAACCCTCTCTCTCACTAGAAAAACCAACTTTAATCGATCGTATCTCACTCGTTTCTCGACGGATTTCGGTGTTCTTGGTGTCCACGCGAAGCTCTCAACATTATCTACACGAAAGTACAAGATTTTCGCAGAATCATCCAGCCAATCTCGAGGTATTGTAGTTTGAACAATCACGAAATTAGGGTTTTGGTTGTGTATGTGCTTGAAACTTGAGATATAATCGGTTCTAGCACCTCATTCTTATTTTCGCACATATAGTAGCACTCACTGATGTTAGGATAGCATGAATCAAGGGATAGATCCAGGTGGTTCGATGGTGGTGATGAAGCTCGTACAGGTTCGCTGGAGGGTTTCCCGGCCGAACCCTCAACTGGACATGACCGAACCACAAGGAACTTCACGAACCATTTGAGGTCCAACGAACCTGCACGAAGTCATGAGGATGCCACGAACCTTCTTGTATGTTCACAAGTCTGCATGATTCGCAGACATTCAGACGAACCTTCGGAGAAACCCACGAACCCTAGGCTGACAATCGACAAACCCTCATGCAACTGACGAACCATCACCTTGCCGAACCCATGCCATCAGCCGAACAATACACGACTCGCGAACCCTCGCTGTTACACGAACCCTGCATGGTTCGTTCACCTGTAGCCGAACCTTAGGCCACCAACATGAAGGGTTCGCTGCCCAAATTGGCAGCCATGCCCTATTTCGGTCCAATCCAATATCTTCCGGCCCATTATGGCTCTAAGTGGCCCAATAGAGTATTTAACATCGGTCTACATTGGAATAAGCCCAATTCAATTCCATCCGGCCCAAACCAACCATAGTTGGCCCATGTTATTCCATTTGACCCACTTAGTGGCTTTCGGCCCATTAAGATCTATAATTGGTTTGATATCAACTTAAGCGTGTTACAAGGCCTATATACATGAGGTGGGACCAATACTATATTCAATTGGCTCAATAGCACGACCAATTGGCCCTTGTTAACATAGGCGGCCCATGGATCTCTATTGGAGCCTATAATAATTATGGGCTTAAGGCTCAATATGAGGCCTCGATTATGACAATTATGAATTGATCACAAATTTGTTAAGTGTGTAACTTAACGGCATTTATGAAGATCAATTCACAATCTCACGGACTTAAACAATTGGAACATCTTTTCATAACTCATGTTAATCAATGGTTAATCAATTTCTCAAACACATGTGATGTGTACAAACAAGTTTGAACACAAGGATCATTTCACATTCGTTTCTTGGACCCATGATCAATCAAGAGATTCAAAGCATAACATTCAAGTTTTCACAACAATCAAATCATGAGAACACAAGTCAATCAATGAATCAAAGTTATACAATTATAAATCCTATATCTTATGTATGATTGCAATGTTATAGGAAACAATTAGAAGTCCTGTTTGCTACTTGCTAACTGTTTAGTTCAGAGTCTACTGCAGACAGGTGAGAACTTTAGCCCCTCTTTTACTGTTTTATAACTGTTTTGGGGTGGAACACGTGATCAAAACCGCTATTTCAATCTTGTTTCATGGCACAGTTTATGTGTATTCATAAGCATTACAAGTTTATCTTATGAATCCAAGGGATTCTTCAACTGTTTAAGGAACTGTCAACTGTTTTAAAGGAAATTATTCACTGTTAAACTTTTATTATTAAAAAGGATTTATAAATTGTTTCTTTGAAATGTTTTATAATAGTTTCATCCAAATGTTCTTTTAAAGGTTAAATGTTTTTATATAAATGGTTTCATAAACTCTTCTTTTGTTATAAACCTTGTTGTTATACAAGGTCATCACATCATGGTATTCAAAACAAGTGGTTCACAATATGGTACTCAAATTCATTGGTTCAAAACATGGTATTCAAGTCAAGTTGTTCACATCATGGTATTCAAATCAAGAGATTCATTTCATGTTACATAAACAAAGGATTTAACTCGTGGAGTTAAATCCAGGTTTTCAATAAGACATTAACACATCCGGTTAAAGTAAGATTCAGAAAACATGGTGTCCATTGTTGTAAACAAACTTATAAACCCATCAAGTATCATATTCATTAGCGTTAGTACTGGGTGATCACAACAAGGGAAAGCGGACACATTGTTTCTTATCCAGGATGGAGTTAGCTTTTAAATTTGTTTTAAAAGCTAACTGCAGGTCTGGTGTCATTGTTTTCTTATCCAGGATGGAGTTGGCTTTTAAATTTGCTTTTAAAAGCCAACTGCAGGTCTGGTGTCATATGGTTATCAAAACTGCTGACGTATTATCTAACTACAAACGTGGTTTGGGACTTGATATTATCGGCTGTCGTGCGAACAGTGATTGGACTGTTTACACTCATTTTCTTACTTGATGTTAGTTTGGGTTGCAGCTCATCCGTGTGAATCTTATGATGCTTTAACTTACCTATGTCTTATATCATAAAACTCATGTTTACAAATGTTTAAACCTATTGTTCTCACCAACTACGTCTGTAGTTGACAGTTACTTTTCACGTGTTTCAGGTAATCAGGTTTAAGACAATCTCAGGGACAACTAAGGAGACCATTATAAGATAGAACAAGATGAAGAAACATGCTAGGATGGATTAGAAACACACTAAATCCTAAATGTTTAATTGTCTTGTTTGGAGTCTTATTTTGTAAACTATATTTTGGGTCTGTAGTTGTCTTACTTTTGGTAGATAGATTGTCTGTAACTAATCAACTGTCTAAACATTATGAAATTTAGTAATCCATTGTGGTTGTTCTTATTCAATACTTGTGCATGATTCAACTGTTCATACGTCACCGCGCCGTGGATTCCGCACGCGGCGCAGGGGTGTGACAGGTTGGTATCAGAGCCAAGGTTGTAGAGAACTAGGAAAAACCCAATGTTTAATGACCTAGACTATAACCTAAGCTACCCAATAGGACTAAGTGCTATAGGCTTGAGGATACTTAGGATCTAAGTAACTTAAGTGAGCATTAAGTCTACAATAAGCTTGAAAGATCTTAGGGACATTTTTCTAAGATTAGACATCGAGTCAAGGAATTTGAACCGGAATTCTATAATTTTAGAAACCGGATTAAATTCTCACGCATATGCATTTAAGGATTTCAGAGGCAAGGATCTATATTCTTAGTATCCTTGATCTGAAATTCTCACACAGAGATCCTTATAGAAATTCAGAGGCAAAGATCTGTATTATCAGTATCTTTGATATGAATTTCTTGTCATATTCAGTATAGGAGTTAGAGGCAAAGATTGATATCTTTGATCTAAAGTCCTTGTCATATTCATTATGGGATTTAGAGGCAAAGATCTATTAATTTAGTATCTTTGATCTAAGATCCTTGTCATATTCATTATGGGATTTAGAGGCAAAGATCTATTAATTTAGTATCTTTGATCTAAGATCCTTGTCATATTCATTATAGGATTCAAAGGTCAAGATCTATTAATTTAGAACTTGGATTTGAGATCCTTGTCATATTCATTATAGGATTCAAAGATCAAGATCTATTAACTTAGAACTTGGATTTGAGATCCTTGTCATATTCATTATAGGATTCAAAGATCAAGATCTATTAACTTAGAACTTGGATTTGAGATCCTTGTCATATCACTATAGGAATTCAAAGGTTGAGGTCTATTAATTTAGAACTTAGATTTGAAATCCTTGTCATTGTTATCATTATCATGGATTCATTATCATAGGAACTTTATGACTTAGAATCTGTGTAACAGTATTCTTTAGTTGAAGTTCTCACAGGAAATCATTATGCTCAGTACTGTAAGTATTGGGAAACTAGGTTGATTAACCTAGGACACATATACATAAACCTAAGGTCTTAGTTTCTAGTAAATTAAGGACCATGGTTTACACAATCATAAACATAATCACAGAACAAGAGGAAATCATGGGATAATCATAATCAATCAAGGGTTGGAATCTTAGCTTCAAATGCAAACGGCGGATTAACGCTGATGGGCTGAGGTAAGTGGTGGGTCGGTGAGAGCTTACCCTATATATAAGCTTATCTTGGTTTGTCAGGGAAAATTCGGCGCTTGAATTTGAAGTGAGGATTCGGGAACAACCGGAATCATTGAACATTGGTCAAACACATGGGGTACAAACACATGGGATACAATCATTGGTGAATCAAATCATAGTGGAATTCAAACTTGGATGAACCAGACGTTATGGTGAATCACTCAAGTTGTGAACATTCCTTCAATGTAAACCTTAAGTGAAATTCTTAAGTGATTACATCATTAGTACTTGCTAACATAGGTTAACGGGAAAGTGTAGAGCACACGTATGATTTAGTTCTACATGTTAACGATGGTTAGTAGGTGCACGCATAACATAATCATAGTTCAATCATGGAATCAATCATAGTTCAAGTTGATCAAAGATCATGGGATTCTTAATCAATGGAAAACACATGGAAATCAGTACAAACGTGTTGCCAAATGCTAGCAAGGGCACGATCGTGGTATACCGAAACGGTGGTGGGCAGCGAGAGTGAGCCCTATATATAAGCTATTTTCGGTATATCGGGAAAGTGTCAGTGTGTAGGTTTGGTGGAGAGATCATGAGACATCGTACATATTCACATGATAAGTATACAAATAAGTTGGTAACTTATACGTGTACTGGATCATATTACAATTGAATGATAATACTAGTAGTATGGATATATTACTGACCTTATCATGAAAATTCAATTGTATCCATTCTCATTACTGACCCGCTTGTGGCTTCTATTCGTAGAATGCCTCCTCGACGAGACCCAAATGCTGGGGGTTCGACAAGCGGTAATGATGATGAAATTAACAAGATTGCTCGAGCTATCGCTGTTCACATGAGGGATGTGATCCCGGGTATGGTCACTGATATTACCCAGAATCTTCGGGGAAGTACCGGTGATTCTGCACACAACTCAAATGCCACAAACGCTGGAACTGCTAACTTCACATTTAAGCAGTTCAACGATGCTAAGCCTCCAAAGTACTCTGGTACTGAGGGAGCTACCGGTCTACTACAGTGGCTGGAAAGCATCGAAGACATTCTAGACTTCACTGGATGCCCTGAAAATCTAAAGGTCAAGATGGCCTCGAGTGCATTTCACAAGGGCGCACTCACCTGGTGGAATTCTGAGAAGAACACCAGAGGACGTGAAGTCGCTCTAGCCTTACCATGGAATGGATTCAAGAACTTACTGGTGGAAAAGTTTTGTCCACGTCACGAGCTAAAGAAACTGGAAGTGGAGATGTGGAATCTGGTGCAGGATAGTGGCGAAAATGCCAAGTATACAACTCGTTTTCATGAGTTGTGCATTTTGGTACCACATCTGGTTACTCCTCTATCCCGCAGGATAGAGAAATACATTGAAGGGTTGCCTCTGGTTGTTAGAGGAACTGTCATGGGTAATAACCCTACTACTCTAGAGGCGGCGATTCAACTTGGTGCTACTCTTACTGAAGAGTATGTGAAGTCTGGAGTGCTCACCCGAAAGGGATTCAAGAGAGCACAGATTGAAGAAGGCAAGAAGCCTGAACAGCACCATCCCAAGAAGAAGAAACAAAAGACAATCAAGAACTTTGCAGCGTTGACTGCGGCTGCACCTACTCATGCTACTCCCCTCACTGCTATGCCACAACCTGCTAATGTCAGAAAGCAGTACACTGGCCCGTTTCCACTCTGCACCAAATGCCAGTATCATCACCTGCCCAATACTCCATGCAAGAAGTGTCACAAGTGTGGGCGTATGGGACACTTTGCAACGACTTGTCGATCTGCTCATCTTATTGCTGCAACAACTGCTGCCACAACTTCTGCTGCTACAGGTGGAAGAGCTTGTTACAATTGTGGGGCAGAGGGACACTTCAGAAATCAGTGTCCGAAACTCAACAACAATACTGCTGCCGCTCGTGCTTTTGTGATTGGAACTGCTGAAGCACGTGAAGAGCCGGCAGTCATCACGAGTACATTTCTTATCAACGATCACTATGTTCCTATCATATTTGATACTGGTGCTGATAAAAGCTTTATCTCTGCTCATACTGCTTCTGTTCTTAATATGCAACTATCCACACTTACTGCTCCCTATACTGTAGAAGTAGCGAATGGTAAAACCATAGTTGTAGATTCCATCATTAATGCTTGTGAGCTAAGATTAAATGACCATCTTTTCTCTATCGATCTCATTCCTATGACTCTCGGAAGCTTCGAAGTTGTAGTAGGAATGGATTGGCTATCTAAGAATAATGCTGAAATCGTATGCTCGGAGAAACTTATTCGAATTCCCCTACCGTCCGGCGAAACGATGATAGTCTACGGTGAGAAACCCTGCCGCGAATTGAAGATTGTATCGTGCATCAAGGCGAGGAAGTATCTGAAGAAGAAATATTATGCATTCTTAGCTCACGTGGTGGAAAAGAAACCTGACAAGAAAGCAGTTGAAGACGTACCGGTTATCAAAGACTATCCAGACGTATTTCCAGAAGACTTGCCTGGACTACCACCAGTCCGACAAGTGGAGTTTAGAATTGATCTCGCCCCTGGAGCAAACCCAGTGGCGAAGTCACCGTATCGGTTAGCACCGTCTGAGATGCAAGAACTGTCTAGTCAGCTTCAAGAACTTTTAGACAAAGGTTTTATAAGACCGAGTTTCTCTCCATGGGGAGCTCCGGTTCTCTTTGTCAAAAAGAAAGACGGTTCATTTCGTATGTGCATAGACTATCGTGAGCTGAACAAGTTGACAATCAAGAATAGATATCCTCTGCCCAGGATCGATGATCTGTTTGATCAATTACAGGGAGCAACTTGCTTCTCTAAGATTGATTTACGATCTGGGTATCATCAGTTGAGAGTAAATGATGAGGATATACCAAAGACTGCATTTAGGACTCGGTATGGACACTACGAGTTTGTGGTTATGCCATTTGGGCTGACCAATGCACCCGCAGTGTTCATGGACTTGATGAATCGAGTCTGCAGGCCATACTTGGATCAGTTTGTTATTGTCTTCATTGATGATATACTGATTTATTCCAAGTCAGAACAAGAACACGAGGATCATTTGAGGAAAGTCTTAGAGTTACTAAGAACGGAACGACTATATGCTAAATTCTCAAAATGTGAATTTTGGCTAAAGGAGGTTCACTTCTTAGGACATGTCATAAACAAGGATGGGATACATGTAGATCCGGCGAAGATTGAGGCGATTAAGAACTGGACTACTCCATCTACTCCAACAGAGATTCGTTCATTTCTGGGTCTGGCAGGTTATTATAGAAGATTCATTGCAAACTTCTCTAAGATAGCTTTGCCACTCACTACATTGACTCAGAAAAGTCAAGCTTTTATATGGGGACAGAAACAAGAAGATGCATTTCAACTTCTTAAACAGAAGTTATGCAATTCCCCTATCCTTAGTCTTCCAGAAGGCAGTGATGATTTCATTGTCTACTGTGATGCTTCAAACATTGGCCTCGGTTGTGTACTTATGCAACGGGACAAGGTCATTGCTTATGCTTCAAGACAACTTAAGGTTCATGAGAAGAATTATACTACTCATGATCTTGAGTTAGGGGCTGTGGTATTTGCACTGAAGATTTGGAGACACTACCTGTACGGTACTAAATGTGTCATCTATACAGACCACAAGAGCCTGCAACACATTCTCAATCAGAAAGAACTCAACATGAGACAACGACGTTGGGTTGAGCTTCTAACTGATTACGACTGTGAGATTCGTTACCATCCGGGTAAAGCCAATGTGGTGGCGGATGCTCTTAGTCGCAAGGAACCAGTCAAACCAATTCGTGTTAGAGCCATGGAGATCAACACACAGCCAAACTTGAAAGACTTGATTCGTATTGCACAACAACAAGTAGTAACAGATAATCAACTCAAGACAGACTTGGATTGTGGTATTGAGAAGAAACTAGAACCTCGAGCTGATGGGTTGTTATATCTCAACGGCCGCGTTTGGATTCCAAAGTCTGAAGAATTGCGCACACTCATCTGTGATGAGGCTCATAAGTCGCGATACTCAGTTCATCCTGGAGCCGACAAGATGTATCAGGACTTGAGGACATCTTACTGGTGGCCGGGAATGAAGAAAGACATAGCACTGTACGTGGGAAAATGTCTTACTTGTTCAAAGGTCAAAGCAGAACATCAAAAGCCTTCGGGACTTCTGCAGCAACCTGAAATTCCTCAATGGAAATGGGAACAAATTTCCATGGATTTCATAACGAAGTTGCCGAGAACTCCGAGAGGTTTCGATTCGATTTGGGTGATCGTTGATCGACTCACCAAATCTGCTCATTTTCTCCCAATCCGAGAGGACTACAAGATGGAGAAGTTATCCACATTGTACATCAACGAAATCATTGCACGTCATGGTACTCCAACATCAATCATATCTGATCGTGATAGTCGCTTCACTTCTCGCTTTTGGCAATCATTGCAAAAGGCTTTGGGAACGCGTGTTAATCTTAGCACGGCGTATCATCCCCAAACCGACGGCCAAAGTGAGAGGACTATCCAAACACTTGAGGACATGCTCCGTTCTTGTGTCATTGACTTCGGCGGAAGTTGGGACACTCATCTACCACTCATTGAGTTTTCATATAACAATAGCTACCATACAAGCATTCAATGTGCACCATTCGAGGCTTTATATGGTAGAAAGTGCCGATCACCGGTCTGTTGGACCGAGATTGGTGACTCACAGGTCGTAGGACCAGAACTCATTCAGGAAACATCAGACAAAATCACAATCATTCAGTCACGGCTTAAGGCCGCACGGGATCGGCAGAAGAGTTATGCTGATCAACGACGGAAACCGCTTGAGTTTCAAGTCGGTGACCGAGTTTTACTCAAAGTTTCTCCCTGGAAAGGCGTTGTCCGATTCGGGAAGAAAGGGAAACTTGCACCAAGGTACGTTGGACCTTTTGAGATCCTGGAACGGATTGGTCCCGTAGCCTACAAACTCAAACTTCCAGTGGAGCTAAGCAATGTTCACGATACTTTTCATGTATCGAATCTTAAGAAATGCTTGGCGGATCATGATGTTCAGATTTCACTGGAAGACATACAGATTCAGAACAACATGCAATTCATTGAACGTCCAGTTGAGATCATGGATCATGGGGTCAAGAAACTTAAACGCAGCCGTATCCCGATCGTGAAAGTGCGATGGGAGGGCAAACGCGGTGCTGAGTTCACCTGGGAACGTGAAGACCAGATGAAGCTTAAGTACCCTCATCTTTTTACAGTATCTTCGGCTAGTTAATTTCGGGACGAAATTCCCTTAACTAGGGGAGACTGTAACATTTGTGCATATAGTCATGTAGTTGTAAACAGTATTAGAACAGTGTCTATTCATGGTTCAGTTCATCAATGTGATTCGTATGTTCAAAATGTGTGCTTGTGTGTTACAGGATCTTAGTAATTAGAAAACAAGTATGTATTATTTATTTACAGTCGATTTCACTAAGCAAGAACAGTAACTTGTTATATCGAAACAGTGGTGGGCAGCGAGAGTGAGCCCTATACATATACTGCGTTCGGTGTAACAGGTTAGTGTTAGTGTGTAGTGTTGAGACAAATAGTATAACAATTAATTAATTCAACCAAGATCGTAATCTGTAAGCGAGACTGAGTATAGTTATGGGTGACGATCCATAATAATACGAATGTTGAACTTATAATTACGATTAAACGACTTTAAATAATTAATACGATCGTAAAACGTACGCGATTGCGGGTATACACGTAATTTCGAATGTTTTAACGATCCGACAACACACGAAGAGTAAAAATAATGAAAATAATTATTTTATATTTTTACAATTTTGAAACTCACCATTTTAATGAGTTTAACACTTGTTTTAATTAAAACCGCGTAAAATACGCGTTACGTTCCGGAAACGCGAACCGAGCGACCGAAACGGACCCGAATACTATACGGGCTATAAAAGCCTTGAACAAACCTTTTCCTTTCATTTTTGGCAGCCAAACCCTCTCTCTCTCCACAAATTTTCGCAAACCCTCTCTCTCACTAGAAAAACCAACTTTAATCGATCGTATCTCACTCGTTTCTCGACGGATTTCGGTGTTCTTGGTGTCCACGCGAAGCTCTCAACATTATCTACACGAAAGTACAAGATTTTCGCAGAATCATCCAGCCAATCTCGAGGTATTGTAGTTTGAACAATCACGAAATTAGGGTTTTGGTTGTGTATGTGCTTGAAACTTGAGATATAATCGGTTCTAGCACCTCATTCTTATTTTCGCACATATAGTAGCACTCACTGATGTTAGGATAGCATGAATCAAGGGATAGATCCAGGTGGTTCGATGGTGGTGATGAAGCTCGTACAGGTTCGCTGGAGGGTTTCCCGGCCGAACCCTCAACTGGACATGACCGAACCACAAGGAACTTCACGAACCATTTGAGGTCCAACGAACCTGCACGAAGTCATGAGGATGCCACGAACCTTCTTGTATGTTCACAAGTCTGCATGATTCGCAGACATTCAGACGAACCTTCGGAGAAACCCACGAACCCTAGGCTGACAATCGACAAACCCTCATGCAACTGACGAACCATCACCTTGCCGAACCCATGCCATCAGCCGAACAATACACGACTCGCGAACCCTCGCTGTTACACGAACCCTGCATGGTTCGTTCACCTGTAGCCGAACCTTAGGCCACCAACATGAAGGGTTCGCTGCCCAAATTGGCAGCCATGCCCTATTTCGGTCCAATCCAATATCTTCCGGCCCATTATGGCTCTAAGTGGCCCAATAGAGTATTTAACATCGATCTACATTGGAATAAGCCCAATTCAATTCCATCCGGCCCAAACCAACCATAGTTGGCCCATGTTATTCCATTTGACCCACTTAGTGGCTTTCGGCCCATTAAGATCTATAATTGGTTTGATATCAACTTAAGCGTGTTACAAGGCCTATATACATGAGGTGGGACCAATACTATATTCAATTGGCTCAATAGCACGACCAATTGGCCCTTGTTAACATAGGCGGCCCATGGATCTCTATTGGAGCCTATAATAATTATGGGCTTAAGGCTCAATATGAGGCCTCGATTATGACAATTATGAATTGATCACAAATTTGTTAAGTGTGTAACTTAACGGCATTTATGAAGATCAATTCACAATCTCACGGACTTAAACAATTGGAACATCTTTTCATAACTCATGTTAATCAATGGTTAATCAATTTCTCAAAACATGTGATGTGTACAAACAAGTTTGAACACAAGGATCATTTCACATTCGTTTCTTGGACCCATGATCAATCAAGAGATTCAAAGCATAACATTCAAGTTTTCACAACAATCAAATCATGAGAACACAAGTCAATCAATGAATCAAAGTTATACAATTATAAATCCTATATCTTATGTATGATTACAATGTTATAGGAAACAATTAGAAGTCCTGTTTGCTACTTGCTAACTGTTTAGTTCAGAGTCTACTGCAGACAGGTGAGAACTTTAGCCCCTCTTTTACTGTTTTATAACTGTTTTGGGGTGGAACACGTGATCAAAACCGCTATTTCAATCTTGTTTCATGGCACAGTTTATGTGTATTCATAAGCATTACAAGTTTATCTTATGAATCCAAGGGATTCTTCAACTGTTTAAGGAACTGTCAACTGTTTTAAAGGAAATTATTCACTGTTAAACTTTTATTATTAAAAAGGATTTATAAATTGTTTCTTTGAAATGTTTTATAATAGTTTCATTCAAATGTTCTTTTAAAGGTTAAATGTTTTTATATAAATGGTTTCATAAACTCTTCTTTTGTTATAAACCTTGTTGTTATACAAGGTCATCACATCATGGTATTCAAAACAAGTGGTTCACAATATGGTACTCAAATTCATTGGTTCAAAACATGGTATTCAAGTCAAGTTGTTCACATCATGGTATTCAAATCAAGAGATTCATTTCATGTTACATAAACAAAGGATTTAACTCGTGGAGTTAAATCCAGGTTTTCAATAAGACATTAACACATCCGGTTAAAGTAAGATTCAGAAAACATGGTGTCCATTGTTGTAAACAAACTTATAAACCCATCAAGTATCATATTCATTAGCGTTAGTACTGGGTGATCACAACAAGGGAAAGCGGACACATTGTTTCTTATCCAGGATGGAGTTAGCTTTTAAATTTGTTTTAAAAGCTAACTGCAGGTCTGGTGTCATTGTTTTCTTATCCAGGATGGAGTTGGCTTTTAAATTTGCTTTTAAAAGCCAACTGCAGGTCTGGTGTCATATGGTTATCAAAACTGCTGACGTATTATCTAACTACAAACGTGGTTTGGGACTTGATATTATCGGCTGTCGTGCGAACAGTGATTGGACTGTTTACACTCATTTTCTTACTTGATGTTAGTTTGGGTTGCAGCTCATCCGTGTGAATCTTATGATGCTTTAACTTACCTATGTCTTATATCATAAAACTCATGTTTACAAATGTTTAAACCTATTGTTCTCACCAACTACGTCTGTAGTTGACAGTTACTTTTCACGTGTTTCAGGTAATCAGGTTTAAGACAATCTCAGGGACAACTAAGGAGACCATTATAAGATAGAACAAGATGAAGAAACATGCTAGGATGGATTAGAAACACACTAAATCCTAAATGTTTAATTGTCTTGTTTGGAGTCTTATTTTGTAAACTATATTTTGGGTCTGTAGTTGTCTTACTTTTGGTAGATAGATTGTCTGTAACTAATCAACTGTCTAAACATTATGAAATTTAGTAATCCATTGTGGTTGTTCTTATTCAATACTTGTGCATGATTCAACTGTTCATACGTCACCGCGCCGTGGATTCCGCACGCGGCGCAGGGGTGTGACAATAACATAACCTGACCCGATTCGGTCCAACCCGACTTGAACATAAGAGAAAAAATCTAATATATAGTTATCCTTAAACGACCTTAAAAATTTTCGTCCCTCATAAAAAAATTATGGGTCCGCCACTATATACAGGTTTGTAAACAGGAATGAAAAGTACTCGGTTTGTAACGCGGTTGATCAATTTGCTAGTCACCTAATTGTGAGTGTGTGTGATTAGTTTGTTTTGCTAAAAGATTTATGTGTGTTTATCTAGTTTCCTAATTGCATAACTAAATGCGTGGGCTGAAATAGATAGAGTACACCGTGGTTTAAGTTAAAATAAACTTTTTATCTGATCTTGTTCATATGCTTGTGTGCATTAATATGAAACAAAAAGGCATGAGGGTGTGTGTGTAGGGTTTAAGGTTGTATATGTGGCCATGAATTATAACAAGCATGGCTGTTGTTTGTGAGAATGAGTGGGGGAAAAGTTAGGCGTGTAAAAGTGAGGTGCAAGAGATATAAGTTGTGTAACAGTGTGTTCATGGGACATGCGAGTGTGTGTAAGGTCATGTGTTATTATAAGTGATATAGACGTGAGGAAAGGGGGTCACGCCCGACGCCCCTATGACGCCCTCCACCACTACATAGGGGCGTGACCAGGGTGTGGTGGGATATGCGTGATGTTGGTCATTGAGTGAAGGAAAAAAGGAGAAAGAAGAAAAAAAGAGGGGGTGATAAGGGTGTCATTAGTGTGTGATGATAACACATGTGGTGATATGGAGTGATGAGGGTTTGATGTTGTTGGTTGTTTGTGTGGCGCCTACGTGACGTTTACGTGGAGTGATGTGAGCTTGATGAGTACACATGACCTAAGTGTAAGTGTATGCAAATATGTATGCGTGGGTTATTAGTCTGGCATGTAAATGAGTTTTTCTGTAATAATCAGAATGTATACCCATAAATGGTTGGGTTAAGTTGCAGAAAATTAAGTTTGGAGTAAATTCATACACATTACGACCCGTAAACCTAACCCAACTCCCAATAAATATACGAACCTAATAACTAAATTAAATAACCAATGAGGCAGGGCGTAAGTGGTACCCCGAGATTCTTTCAAATGAGAGGTCCCGGGTTCAAAACCCTCATTCAACGAAAAAGGGATCTGAGGGGGGTCAGGAAGTTTTCCCAATGGGGTTTCATCCTGGGGTGGTTGTGAGGGCTTATTGGAGGTCCAGGTAACTAGACATTTGTGACATGACCTGGAAACAGTGGACTCACACGATTGAGACTTTCATCGTTAAAAAAATCTAAATTAAATAATAATAATAATAACAACAACAATAATAATAACAATTAATAAATCATTTGTGATTCTCTAACGTTTAAGAAAGGTTATATTTTAATCTTTTATAAACCCTCGATGAAAAGTTTGCTCAAATGATTATCTTTTTTACTTATATGATGTGTTTAGAGTTCAAAGGTCGGCACTACCCAATTTTCACCGTGTCACGTAATTTACCTTCCTTATATTGGTCATGGTACCGGTCGGTGAGGGCCTCTAATGATGGCGTTCACCATTTTTTTATATGATGTGACTTTTGACTTAATATTTTAAGACACTTAATTTCATAACATTTACATTTATGATTAATAAAACTAGTGTGTTTAAGTTTAATACCACCAAAGATTTTACATAACGCTTGATTCCACTTTAAAACATGCCCGATCTGATCACCCGATACATATCTATCTTTGACCTGTAACATCACATATAAGGTCACAATTAGTTCATATGAACTAAGTAAGTAACCCCTCCCAGAATTCCCAAAACTCATTTTAACACATCCACATATATATCATATGGATGTTTATCATGTTTAGATAATAATATATCATATTCCAACATCAACTTGCACCCCACACACATTGTGCATTTATTTCCCTTAATGGGACATTTTCACAAATATGAGTATATTATCTAATTCAACTCTATCACCAGCACCTCTGGCTAAATTAAAACACCATATATATATATATATATATATATATATATATATATATGGGAAGGTTCCATTGTTAACCCTCCCTTATATCGTTAACCGCTTAACCCTAGCGTTTTTTGCCCGAATCTTAAATTTTTTTTTTCATGGTTTTTATTATGCATAAATAGAGGGGTTTCTTTTTTGTGTTTTTGCTAATTCATCACCGTTTAGAAGTTATTGTAAGTGTAAGTTACTTACACTTACTTACAATCTGTATCTGATGCAGTAAATGTAAGTAAGTGTAAGTAACTTACACTTACAATAACTTCTAAACGGTGATGAATTAGGAAAAACACAAAAAAGAAACCCCTCCTATTTTTGCATAATAAAAACCATGAAAAAAAAATTTAAGATTCGGGCAAAAAACGCTAGGGTTAAGCGGTTAACGCTATAAGGGAGGGTTAACATTTGAACCTCTATATATATATATATATATATATATATATATATATATATTGTTGGCTTAACCAATTACCCACACACCTGTGGTTTCAACAATTTAGATTTCGGATTAACCGGTTATCCACACATTTGTGGTATCATACATGTATTAAGTCTTAAGATGTTCACCCACCGGTCCTTCCATCTAAGACAATTGCTAGCACCTCTAGCTATCCACCATTGTGGAGTCATAATATTAAGTCTTAAGATGTTCACCCACCTGTACTTCCATCTAAGACAATTGCCAGCACCTCTGGCTATCCACCATTGTGGAGTCATAAATATTAAATCTTGTCACACCCCGACCCGCAGCGGAAGTCTTAACAGAGTCTTAATGTCAACAGTAAATAACATAAGCATAAGTTAAGCGAACGATTTAAATAAAACATGGATATTTATTTATAAAAGTCATCGATAAATTTATTTAAACATTACAAGTTCAACATCCATTTTATAAAACATCAGTTCCATCAATTCGATAACAGGTCCCAGATAAATATCCCAAGTACGCTCGCTTTCAAGAATCGGTTTTTCCTTTCCCCAAACAGCAATGCTACTTACCTGAGAAACATACCAATTTAAAAGCAATTGTCAACCAAACGGGTTGGTGAGTTCACAGGTTTTATAATAAAGCATTTCAACATATTATCATGGAAAAGAAGGTAATATTTCAATGTTGTGCTAGTGAACATCTCGTAGACTAGCTAGGTCCTATGAACCGATAGACACCATGAGCTCATAATCAAATCAAAACCAAGGAGCAGACTCCCTGCAACATATATTCTCCCGTTACTCAAGGACCATGACACCTGGCCGGGGAGTGGGTTGTCAAGCCCGATAGATCTACCAATATATCATGCAGTCCCTCGCGAGACTAATGATTACGACTGCGGGCACAAAAATTATCAATGCACAAAACCACTCGGGAACAATCCACGAGAACCAGGCCCAACTGCACTTACTCAAGAGCTATCAACCATCACATACCACACCATCATAAATATTACAAATATCCTTTTCCAAAACATAGGCAGTTTCTCCCCCAATTTTAAAAACAAAACAGTTAAAAATACTAATAATAATAATAATATTATTATTATTATTATTAGTAATAACCACAACAACAATAAACTTAGCAATCTTAATCAAAACGTCTTATATAGAATTGATAAGACTATTACATAAAATCATAAAACTGAAGAAGTGGAGGACCAGAAGTGTAAATTTTGAGACTTGATTATGTAGGAAAAAGTTGCATTATAAACTTATAAGGTAAGCAGAACTCGAGGGACTAAAATGGGCATTTCCCTATTTTGCATTCTTCCTCAGATCGTTCAAGATTTGAAACCCACCGACTGGGTTTTCCAAATTATCTTCGAACGCGTTTTTAAAATCCCAAATAAGGTAATTACTTGATTTTCGCTCTATCATGATCATCATCACCCAATAAATTCTAAAAATACCAAACAAATCTCGTGAATACAGCTAACTATTAATCGATCGGTGAGTATCTATACCAAATGACTAAATCGTTTAACAATCAATCAAATTAAGCATACACACACACTCGCGACTTCATTCTGGTGCGAAAAAACATCACAACACTCTCTGAAGTTCCAAATCCGAAGAATTAAGAACGAAGCACAACCGCAACTCGTCTTGAACTTGAATTCACTCAAACAAATTCAATAACAGGTAATTGTCGATGCTAATATACTCGTTTCAATATTAGAATCAATAGCCCTAACATAGTTGGGACTCACAATCCCGGTGTTAGACGAATTGGATTGATCATGGTTTCTAGGGTTCTTCAAGATGGGATAAATTTGAATACGTGTATTAGTAGAACTTAAACGAATTGTCCCCAGCGAACCTCTCGGTCAGCCTAGCGGGAAACCGCATGGCTTTGGCCGGAGAGGCCTGGGCTCGAAACCCGACACCTGCAACCAAAACCGGGTTTTTTTTATTTAGCCTATTTGTTTCATACAAAATTTATTAAATTTTTTTTAGAAAAACATTTTAATAGATTTATAACATTCTGTTACATAACTACATATCCAATAAATACTTGAACTCTTTTCTTTTATATATATTAACTACAAAACTTAAAGTTTATTTATTTATTTATGATTTAAAACGATCATGAAATAATATTTAATATTTGCACTTTTGTTTTCTTAACCATCGTAATAAATTTTCTTTTCAAAACTGATTTAGTTGAAATAATATTTTTTTTTCAAACGTTATAGCAATTATTATACTAAACTTTATACAAATCAGAAGTATCATCCTCAGTATTTAAAATCAGAAATATTATTTAAATAAATTATTCTTATTTAAATTAAAACCTTAATTTTGGTTTAACACTTGGTAACCCATATTTTAATAAATATGGAATACTTTTCCTAAAGAGTTATTCTAAAATATTTATTTCAATTACTAATAATGTTTTATTTAATTAAATAAAATATTAATATTTATTAAATTTCACGTAATTCTTTCTTAAAGTTAACTTACAAAAACAATGAATATAATATATTCTTAAATAATAAATTCAACACTATCCATAGGAATTTAATACAAATAATAAATAAATAGGATATTTAACATTCTATTTTATTTATTAAACAAGCCTATTAGATTATAGTCATATACTAAATAAACACTCACAAAGTATTATTGCTATATTATTCATACAATATAATTGTATTGATAAATAAAGAATAATTCTATATTCTATTATTGTAAGAATATTTATTTCATAAATATTCCAAATGATCCATTTAAACATAGACATATCCAATTAGGACTTCCACTAAAAATGCCATAGTTTTAGGACTTTAAACTTTGAACTTAAGATACTAAGACCTTGCTACTCAAAATTTAGGGTGAGTAAATAGTCATTGCTTCCTCATTCATTATTCAAGCTCATGGTGGACTACCTAAACATTTTAACATGTGAGTTTCTTCACACTCCCTTTTACTTTTTGTTTTTGGGATGTTACACATGGCTTATTCAAACTTTATTCATTCCACTATTCATTCAAATCTATGATGCAAGCCTTGACCTAGTTAGCTTTATGTGTTAGAGGCTATGCTTATACAATGTGTTGATTCTATGTGTGATTATATGTGTGTTGCCAGTCAAGCAATCTAGTACCTAGTAGCCTATGATGGTTAGATACTATCTTCGCAAAGGCTTTTGCCTTCGTGTGAAAAAGGTGAAAAGTACACCTAGCAAACTTGTTGAATTATAACTGTTACTTTTATAGTATGGTCATACTTGAATTAACATGTTGTAAGGATACTTGTTTGGACACAAGCAATTGTTATTCATTCATTCATTCAATTTATTCAAATTTGTATTCATGCTATGCTTATGATACATATCTAGTTAGGTTATAGTTTGCATCCTTTTTATACCTATTATTTAAACTTTGTGTGTGAACTCACCAACTATGCAAATAGTTGACAAACTCTATTTTACATGTGTAACAAGATAAGGAAGCATGATGAAGACATAGGATAAGACTTAGTAGACCTAGTTAAATTTTAAACAATGTTTTAGCATTCAATTGTAACTATTTTGTATTCAATTCATGTAATGTAATTTGAATTTAATGAATGACATGTTGTATTGTTTTAATGATGATGCATTAAATATTGAAACGCATAATAGCACCATGAGCTAATGAACAGTCAAGCTCGCGCCCCGACGTATTCCGCCGTCGGTCGGGGTGTGACACGATTGTCAGTAAAATCAACAATTAACACCAAAATTCACGGTTTTCAGCGTTAACTTAATTTATACATTCATGATTTATCATTTTATGCTAAACCAAGCATATCTACTAAATCCGTTAATCGATTCGTCACCAACGCTCGTTAAAACACCACCGAACGGTACAGAAAACTCGAAATTTCACCAAATACAAATCCATGCATTTAAATAACATCACTTTGTGCTAGACTTTTTAATCAACATTAATTTAATAATAAATATCAAACTATTAGCGCATTAAATAAATCAAGTTTAGTACACTAACCATTACATATTATCGTTCGTAAAAATACCGGATGTCACAAGTCTTAAGATGTTCACTCACCGGTACTTCCATCTAATACAATTGCCAGCACCTCTGGCTATCCACCATTGTGGAGTCATAAATATTAAGTCTTAAGATGTTCACCCACCGGTACTTCCATTTAAGACAATTGCCAGCACATCTGGCTATCCATCATTGTGGAGTCATAAATATTAAGTCTTAAGATGTTCATCCACCGGTACTTCAATCTAAGACAATTTGTCAGCATCTCTGACTAACCACACATATGTGGTATCATTATTTCAATCAAATTACTATGTTCACCCACCGATACTTCCATCATAGTGTTCCCATACTATCATTTGCCAAGGTATTAGATTTATCATAGGTTGTTGAAAATTTATAATTCAACTTTCCCCTATCACCAATGCCATATTTATCATACAATTTATTCAACAACGAATTCAATGTTCATAGTTGTGGGATTATTTACTCAAACACCGGCTCATCCGGCTATTCTTATGCAATATATGTTGCATGTTCAATTCAATCGTGACATAAACACATTGGAACTTAACATATATACATTAGAGTCTATTAACTCAATTAGCTCCAATTTAGTTATGCACATTCATTCAAATCAATCAATTAATCATTCTTTAATGATTAAGTATTCAACAATTTACCAATTCATACTATGATGCTTTCACTTAAGTTCTTTCATCATAGATGTACTACCAAATACACAGATTGACTAAATAAGTCAAACTGCTCAATCAATATATATACATCATAATCAAGTAGACTCTTTCTACTGCTTATATGTAATGTTACAGTAAGTTGGGTAACTTACTTGGTGCATACGGTTGTTCACTTCCTACAACCTCGTGTCCACTTTTGTGGCTTATCCCTTGACTTTCACCGTCAATACCTAATTTGACGGATTTTTGCGCGTAGGACAACGATCAGAGCTTGCAGAAACGTTCCTGGGTGCGGTCCAAATGTTTGGAAGGCTTTGAAATGGAGGTTTAATGCTAAAAAAATGTGTTTGGGTGCGTCTGGGAGTGAAAATGATCGAAATAAATGAAAAAAATGTGTTCTAATGCAATCTGATCCATTTAACCCACTTTTGCCGACATAGGCCGCCGGGCGTACCGCCCCACATCACTTTTGTCAAATTTTGATCTTATCTTCTTTTCGCGATTCCGGACAATCCGTAACTCCGTTTCGCGCACGGTTTTCGCCCACGTTCACGATTTTTCGAGCTCTTTCCAATTGTTATAATTTAATGACCTGAAGAGTTCAAAATATTTGAGCTCTTATTTAACGCTATATTCGACTCAGCGTATCTTGAAATCGGAGGCTCGTTTCGTGATATAAAAAGTTCATGACCGTCTAAAACCGATCGTTACATATATTAAGCATGAGACCTCACCAGCCTTATAGTTGATATTTACGAGCATGTCTTTTCAGATGAAAATTAGAGATATGGACACAACTTGAGCTAAAGACTTTTAGAGGACATAACAAACATTTTGACATTTGTTTTGATTGATTACAAATGTTTAGTTATTCACATCGACGGTTGTTTGCACTTAATTCCTCGAATTGTGGCGAACATATGTCATAAATCATCGTTATAAATGCATTTTAGTGTTTTTATTAAACAAGTGTGTTATGGTATACAATCTATCGCATTTTCGGATATTCCGCTTTAGTGGAGGTGTGACAGTTTAAACCAATGCTCCACCAATCTTGAGATCAAAAGGTGATAAGTTGTTGAATTTATCTTTTGTCATAGTTTGGTAAGATTAGGTTTTCACAATAGTGAACTTTTTCTTTATCATCTTTGATTGTTGTAAGTTAAGTCATATATTGGGATAGATAGATTCACTCCTTTAATATATGATAATATTACCAACCTCAAGACTCGAAGCTACGATTTGGTTGGGATGATATTAGGTGATGGATGTTTTATAAAAAATCTTGCACCCTTTTATATGTATAAGATAGAGGCTATATATAGAAAGGAATTGAGAGTTTTGATAACCTTAAACCTTAAGGCTTGTATTAGAAATCTAATCTACAAATTTAATTAAATAAAACAATAATTTATAGTTTATTGAAAAAAGATTGTCTGAAAAATCCAAATTCAAATTTGCAAAGTATTTTTCGTTATTATAAAAAATATAACACTGCTGAACACATGTGTTTGTGTGATACAATAGCGTCAACACAATCCCAAATATTTAATCACAAATAAAAAATGCGTCAAAATGACTTGTACTTAGCCATAAAATCCTAAAATGTACTTCGTCATAAAAGCGAGTATTACTATGTCATAAAACTTGAAAACGTACTTCTTCGTAAAACCAACTAAGGGTGTTTGCAATCCGAACTAAGCCAGGGGTCAGCTCGAATCCGGCTCGGATTGTAAACCGAGCCTGAAATCTTGGCTCGGACTTGGCTCGTTTTTAACCGAGCTGGCTCGGTTAGGTTCGTTTTTGGCTCAGTTTTTACATATGAAATTTAATATTTGAATTGCATTCACCTCAACTCTGATCGTTTTCTCTAATGAGTCATGACTTCTACAAAGGCCACATGCGAGAGCCAAATAAGAGAAACGTCGTGTGGTTGTGACCAAATTGTGTGTGGTTGTGACCAACCGTCATGTGGCTGTGACCGCGCGAGAAATGTCTGGTGTGAGGATTGTTGCTCCAACATTTTTAGTAATTAGAATTTGAAAAGTAAAGAGTAAAGAGACGTGAATATGTGGAAGTTTAAACACCAATTTAAATTTCCTAATTTAATGATTTTTTGATGAATTGAAAGTTTAAACACCAAAATTAGGAAATTTGAAGCAACATTTCGAGGTAAATTATACGTCATTCGACTTGTATTTCCATCTAAACAAGAACCCTCAAAAATCCGTTCGAAACTCGAAAAAAAATGAACGCCGTTAGAGTTTTTTTGACGGCGGTCCGCATGTAAATATGTCAAAAGTTCGGACCGTTATTGAGGATTTTCATAGTTGGAACCAATAACGACCAATTGATCAAAGTTTAGATTATTAAAGCCAATTTGCCTTTTAAATTCTATATCAAGTATTTCTCAAAGATATATATATATATATATATATATATATATATATATATGACTAGTATCATGTTATTTAACAAATTAAATAAAAATATAATATTTAATAAAATAAATGTGAAAAAATTAAAATTATAAAAAGTCTAATATGACTGTTTAGTAAGAAAAAATTACGAAAAACTAATTTTAAGTATCATATGAACATAGTGTAGTACGTGTCTACAAAAATGTTTATTAAAATAGATAAAATTTCAGTTTTTTCTTTCTTTTTTTTGAATAGCAAATGTACATCTAGAGTTCCTTGACAAATATATTACACTTCCGTTCAAAAAACAAAACAAAACATGATAACCTGATCTATTTACACAAGGTAAAATTTACAACTAAAAAACTATTTGATTCAACCTAGAGCCTAAGACTTCTCTGTAAGAGAAGTAAAAAGAAATAACATTATGCTAGAAACCTATCAATATAAAGTTTTCATCTACATTTATTTTAATAATAGTATTTCCAGGCTCAGATCTTTATAAAAAATAGTTTTCCGTTTCATACTTTTGAAAGAACCAAAAAAATTTTTTGTCAAGAATTTATCTTTTTTTAACAATCCTGATTCTCTCTCTCTCTCTCTCTCTCTCACACACACACACACAGAGAGATTACAGACAGAAGAACAAATAACCCCCCTTTTCGCAGTTGGGTTGCATGTTCTATCTCTCTCTATACTTTCCTTTGGTCCTCAGCAATCTTACGTCTTTTTCATCAAATTCCATCTTTACAGCAAAACCCAGATTAATCACACCATCTTCCTCACTAATTTCCAGCTTTCAGATTAGGGTTTTCGTTTTTTGTTTAAAAAGAAACGATTCGAAAGCCTAAAGCACTTGAACAATTGAATCCCCGATCCCGTATTCCCAATTTGTAATTTCAAAATCAGTATCAACTAGTGGTTCTTCCTTTCTCTCTCTTAGGGTTTTCGATTTCATCGGGCATTATTAGGCTAATTGAGGATCGTAATTGAATTAGGATCACTGTAATTCTTCTTTTTTTTGTGTGATCACCATCGTAAGAATAACAATGGAGAAGTACGAGCTTGTGAAGGATATAGGATCTGGGAACTTTGGAGTTGCCAGATTGATGAGGAACAAGGTTACCAAAGAGCTTGTTGCTATGAAGTATATCGAAAGAGGGCATAAGGTATACACGATTTTCCCCGTATTTTTTTGTCTTGATTTTACTCAATTTTAATGTTATTTTATTCTGATTTGTGTTATTGCAAGACATAGTCTTTAAAATACTTCTAATACACTACATGAATGTTTTTTTCTTCTTGTTTGCATTTGATCACACACAAACAATAATATATCTGGTATTCATCATCTGTTTGTTTTTTGTGAAATAAAAAAAAACTGAGCTAAAGGCTTAATTATGATCAGGGTGTGTTCTTTTTTGGTTGTAGATTGATGAGAATGTTGCTAGAGAAATCATAAATCACAGATCACTTCAACATCCAAACATAATTCGATTTAGAGAGGTATTTAATTAATCAAAACTGTTACGATTTTCATCGTGCCATAAATTGTATGTTATACTGAATTGGGGGGAATTTGTAGGTGGTGCTCACTCCCACCCACCTTGCTATTGTCATGGAGTATGCTGCCGGAGGGGAGCTTTTTGAGAGGATTTGTAATGCTGGAAGATTCAGTGAAGATGAGGTGATAGAAATTTATAAAATGGAAATCGATTAGTTTGATTGAGAATTGAGATTATTATCTTAAGCTTGAAATTTGTCTCTTGATCGATATCATCTGTTGATTTTTCAGGCTAGATACTTCTTCCAACAGCTTATATCTGGGGTTCACTATTGCCATTTCATGGTAACAGAAGCCTTTAAAGAAACATACGCATAATGATCTTATATGCATATGCATTGATATGATGTTAGATGTGATGAAATTTCATCAAGTTTTGTGTTATTAATGTTGTGCAGCAAATATGCCATAGAGATTTAAAGCTTGAGAACACTCTTTTAGATGGGAGCCCTGCACCACGGCTGAAAATTTGTGATTTTGGCTACTCAAAGGTGTTTATCATGGTTAAATTTTATTTTGCAAGTGGAATAGATAATTTAATTATTTTAGCTATTATGTAGTCATCTCTGCTGCACTCGAGGCCCAAATCCACAGTTGGGACCCCTGCATACATTGCTCCTGAGGTTCTCTCTCGCAGAGAATATGATGGCAAGGTAAAACATCTTGACTCTTACGTTATAGTTTTACATTATAGTTTTATTGGTCAATGAGAGAACCTGTTGCCGGTTAACTCATGGGACCCCACAAACACTCTTCTAATTAATGGGATAACATAAAACACACTTTGCCCTGTGCATGTGACCTTTAAGATGATAAAGGCTGAAATACAGTGAAAGCTGAATTGTTCATTGTATTCAAACTTGAGACCTCTGCCAGAGGGACTCTCAAGTGCTTAGCATTGCGCCATCCCCTTGAAGGTTCTTTGGTTGCGTTACAAATATGTCATAGATGATTTGGAGGATTGTTGATGAAAGTTGTGAAATAATTGTGTTTGTGTACATCCTATTCCTAAATTTACAAGTAAAGTTTTAAATTTCATATCCGTTGGTGTTTGTGAACTTTGCTTTGTGGTCTCTAGACAGCAGATGTTTGGTCTTGTGGAGTGACACTTTACGTGATGCTGGTGGGGGCGTATCCTTTTGAAGACCAAGAAGATCCCAAGAACTTTAGGAAGACAATTCAAGTAGTGGCTTTACTTTTCTTGCTTTATAATAACATATCTTTTGACTTACTGATACTGACTTTGACATTTTACATTTGACCTGCAGCGAATAATGGCTGTTCAATACAAAATCCCAGACTATGTTCACATATCTCAAGACTGTCGACATCTTCTTTCTCGGATATTTGTTGCCAATGCACTGAGGGTACGTATAAGCGTATAACATTTTTTTATAGCCGATCATTTGGTTATGGGTATCGGTATCAACAAGAGACGTACCCAGTAAATACTACTCGTAGCAAAGCTATTAGTTGGGTTTGGGGAGGGTGGGGCTTAGGCAAATCTTACCTCTATACCCAGGGTAAGAGGTTGGTTTCAGTGACAGCTTCAAAACACACAACAAACAAATATGCATTACTAGTATCACATAATCACCTTAGAACACATGCCTAAACACGTTTTTTTTGCTCATAAACTGTTCATTTCTCAATTTTTGCGTTTGTTTTGCTCCAGAGAATCACCCTGAAGGAAATCAAGAGCCATCCATGGTTCCTGAAGAACTTGCCTCGAGAACTAACAGAAACAGCACAGGCTGCATATTACAGGAAGGAAAACCCAACATTTTCCCCACAAAGTGTGGAGGATATCATGAAGATTGTGGAGGAAGCAAGGGTTCCACCGCCAGTTGCACGGTCACATAGCGGGTATGGGTGGGGAGATGATGACGAGGATGATGATGAGGATGATGGTGATGATAAAGAAGAAAAGGGTGAAGGAGGAGATGAAGATGAAGGTGAAGAAGATGAGTATGATAAGAGAGTTAAAGAAGCTCATGAAAGTGGAGAAGTTGGTCCCATTTGAAACCACTTTCTTGATTTAGTTGGAAAATTTCTGTAAAAATGGAGGTTAAATTTGTAAATTTGTGTGGTATTTGTGTTAAATAGGTGTGCTGGTGTGTGAGAACATTAGGTTTGTGGTGCAATTATCTTTCCATTTCAAGTTCTGAATTGGGTTAATTTTGGTAAAACAATGATAATTTTATATTATGATATAGTTTTGTTATTTGTTTGATTTGTAGTTTGATAATTTTATATTTTAAATAATGTGTTGTATTTTTACAATGAAATTTTATTGTAGTTCCATTGATATGATACAAGTTGATTAAAGATTATGTAATTAGGGAAGTGTTCAAATAATAACTCACTCTTAAAGCAATAACCCAGATAACTTTGTCAAGATGAAGCCAAGTCTTTGATTTGTTTTTTTAAACATCATTGTAACACATTTATAATACTATGTTCTTTTATGAGTTTGTGAAAATTCATCACCGATTAATAATATCATCGTTGTAAGTTTTTGATTTACAACACTGTAACTGTTTTAGGGCCAAAACTTACAACGATGTAAACTGTCAAACGGTGATGAATTTTCGCAAACTCATAAAAGAACATAGTGTTCTAAATGTGTTACAATGATGTTTAAAAACAAAAATCCAAGATTTGGCTTCATCTTGACAAAGTTATCTGGGTTATTGCTTTAAGAATGAGTTATTATTTGATCCCAATCCTACGTAATAATACATTATATATGTAAATGACCAAAAATGAGATTGAATTTAGAGAAAGTCGTTATTGTTAGATCTTCTTAAGTCAAAATGTCAAATTAACACTAAATTTTAGTCGTTACAGTCAATCAATATCACCCAAGTGGGCTAAGGAAGGCTAAAAAGAAAAACAGGTGGAGTCTGCATCAAACAATTATCAAATGAATGCACGTGTAAAGTGCTCCTTAAATCTTAGCAGGTGGCTGGCTCTGCATAGGTGGGCAAAACCTAAAACCGAAACCGCTCTAACCTTAACCGACGGATACATGCGGTTTCGGTTTCTCAGAGAAATCGTAACCGGAACCGAAATTATCATAATCAGTTTGCACCTTTACCCTGCCAGAACCATAATGGAACCGGCCAAAACCCGATAAAAACCGGTTAAAAACCTGACTCTAACCGGAACCGGTTTGTAACTTTGTTGACCAAAACCGCAACCGGTTTGTGACTTTGTTGACCAAACCGGTTTGGACCTAGAAGCAATTTGGGCCTGGAACCGGTTTAAAAAAACCCGGTTTGTACACCTCTGCTGGCTAGGAGAAATAGGGGTGTTCAAAATATCCGAAACTCGAAAAAAATCGAAATCTGAATCGTATCCGAAACTCGAAAAAATCGTATCCGAAATATATTTCGGGTTGGGTAATATGCTTTTAGATTCAGACCGAGTCGGGTTTCGGATATGCAAAAAACTAGTTTTTCGGGTCAGGTATCTGAATAACCCCAAAAAACAGGTTTATTTGGGTTATTCGGATGCACAAATTCGGGCTTTTCTGGTTTTTCGGTTCAGATAATATATTTTGAATTTCGGGTCGGGTTTCGGATAGACCAAAAAAATTATAAAACCCGAAAAACCCAAATAACTCATTATCCGACCTAATGAACACCCTGAGGAGAAAAACTAATTCTAAGCCGATGGCTAAAGTAGGCTAAATTATGAGCCATAAACTAAATTTAGCTGACAGTGACTTCAATTTATGACATGTTTCGACTTATAAGTTGGTAAGATGTTTGAATTATTTAGACTCAATTTAAAACTTAATGGTTAAAAGACTGACTAATTAATTAAGAAGTATTTTTTAGTAAAACAAACAGTTCCATCTGACCGATTTAAAGGTAGCCTCAGTATGCAATAATTAAAACGTTGTCAAACAACGCATAGTTGGTCCTTTCACACATGTATTCAATTGTTTGATTTGTTTTTGTGGACCTATATTGATTTTTATGATTATTTGTCTAACACTTACTTGACGGGTTTAAAGTCAATTTTTATTTTGTCAAAAAATAAGTTTTATTTTGTTGATAATCTGTTGTTTTTTTAATCATTTTTATAAGTTGATTAATATATGATTATTGTTTATAAAATTTAGATTTGATATGATGTATATTCAAGTTTGATACATTTTTTGTTGTGTGCATAATTATTTGCGAATCAAACGAGATATATTAATACAATATGTAGAGAGGAATAATAATAATGGCATTAATTTGTCTTTATCATATCATATCATATGTGTCGAGATTGATGTTTTTATCATCATAGAAGTGATAGATGTAATCTAATCAATTGTGTATACAATTTTTTTAACGACGGTATTCTCACGTGTTTCCTATCCTTTGGGGGCGATCTTCCAATGTCAGACTCCTCCTACCCATACCCCTTGATGTGCAGGAGCCCCGTTTAATGGGTAAACATTCACCCTCATCAGAATCAAACCTGATATAAATTCAAGTTGACCCTTCACCTGGTCTCTTTTAAACCTGCCTTCAGATGAATTTGAACCACTGACCTCCATCGGAGTCAATTGTGTATACATGGGAATTGGATGATTAGGTAACACGTAACATCATGGTCATCACTTTCAATTCACCTAGCTTCTTCCCATGCGTTCATGTCGGCATGCATATAAATAGCTATATGATTTTTGTAATATTATTTATTACCAAATTTCGAAAAGTGTTTATGAACTTTCAAAAATAGTAAAGGTTCGTTTAATTAATAAATGGTCGGATTAGGTCATGTCGAGAATGATATTACATGTTACGTATGGAGGAAAATTAAAACTGTTAATAACTGAATAATGACATGTTCTAATCGAGGGTCGGATAAGATCATGTCACAAATTTCGTATAAATAGTAATGGTTCGTTGATTTTACACGTTAAACAAATAAACGACAAGAAGTGTGTACGTGTATCTCTAGCATACTGACAGTTTCACCTTTTTATCTTAAAAAATCGTCTTATATTGTTTAAATTTTTATTAATAATTATTTATTATATTTTTTTATTCATCTTGTGTAATACACGGGGTACCAACCTAGTTCTATATATACGAAACTTTTGTACATGGGCTTTCATCTATGTGAACTTGTCATCAGAGGCGTCTCCGAGAATTCGTGCGAAAAGGGAAAAAAAGGCCCCTTAGATTAATTTTTTTTTATATATAATGACTAATGTTGTAACAATTAACGTAAGCATAACAAAATCATAGTTTTAAAACTTAAAAGTACGTACCAATATACCAAAATAACTAACCGATGATTTGCGCAGCTCTCCTAGCATTCTTCATAGCAAATTGGTTGATTAACTCTCAGTCTTCACAATTTATATTGTCTAGGATTTCGCTCTCAATAGCTATCATTTGCGTATCAGATACATACTTCTTTTTTTTTTTTTCTTTTTGGGCTGGCCGAATGGGCCTTGTAGATGTGCCTATTGTTTTTTTTAATCATTTATTGGGCCTTGTAGTTTAATCTATAGAATGTTATAATGAGACAACTGAATTTTTATAAAAAATATATAGTATATATAAATTTTTATTATAAAATTGTGCCCCTAAAAACGATGGGCCCTGTGCGGGAGGGGGTTTGCACCCCCTCCAAGCCGCCCCTGCTTGTCATGACGAGGATCTTGTGTGTGTGTGTGTGTTTATTTATTTATTTTCATTGTATTTCTTTGGTTCAATCCTTTGTTCTCTTTTCTTTTACGACAATTTTGATCATTGACGGGTCATAGACCCACCCCATCATATCCAAATCTTATAGTAGGAAACTCACCATATGTGAGATAAAACCCTCTATCCCAACATGTAACCCATATTTTGTCCATAACAAGACTCGAACTCGTGACCTTCCCAATATTAAAGCCACATGGTACGTTGTCTTAAACACTTGAGCCGAGGATAATTGATGTTTTTGTTTTCTATCCAAACATTTTTGTTGAGTAACTTCATTTAAGTGACACAACCTTTTTTTATTTTTGTTTGCTTCCTTGCTTGTCTTCTTTATAGGGGTTGACTTGCTTGTTAGGTTCTCTTGATTGTTGCACCTTTGTCCTAATGTACCTTACAAATGAATATCGACCGGTGGTTAACAATTTGGTTTTACAGTTTGAGTATTTTGGATTTTGATTTTCTAGGTTTCGTTTTAATAAAAATCCAAACAAACTATCCGTTTTAGGTTTGAGACGGGTTAATCACAATGTAAGCCTATATGTAATTTTGTTTTGAATGGAACCTAAACCATCAATACCACACACGTGTAAACATATATGGTCTTATCCGTTTTCTCAAACAGGTTTTGATTGAATCCTAAACCAAACTGTTAACAACGGTTTCAATCCTTTTAAATCGACCGAACAAATGTTTGGGGAAAAAAATGATCGTGAAACCAAATCAATAACTGATTTTGGGCAGTTTTGTAGTTTGAAACCGGACTGCAAACACCCTTATGGTCAAGGTTGATATGGCAATCCAATTTTCCAAAATCACCCCGTAAACCTTCATCGTTATCTATCATGCATATGCGATTATGCGGTGGGGAGGAGTATGAATTGGAATTCCTAAGGGTCGAAAGCTGATAAATTCACAAAAATGAGTTTTTTTTTTTTTTTTTTTTTCTTATCCAAGCAGGTTAGCCCAGGCATTTTAGAGATCCAAAAGCATGTAATAAAAATAGGTTCTTTTAGTAAAAAATATATATATTTATTTTTCTATTCTACTAAATGTTGACAACACTTAACATATTTTTTCTTTTGATAATAACATAAAAATTTTAGAGAGTTTTTTTTTTTTTTCTAAATTGGTGTAGTTGAAAAAAATATTTATCAAATAGGTGTACTTAACACCTTATTTACCAAAATGAGTGTCTTTCTTTATTATTGTTTTTCTTTTTAAATTAATTAAAAATAATAAAATAAAGGAAAACACTCATTTGGGTAAATAAGTTTTTAACTACACATTTTTGGAAAAAAACTCCAAATTTCCAATAATCTAATTGATGAATATGATGCTTATATATGTCGATGGAACTTCTCCATGTCACGATTAGGGGCGTGAACTTTTGACACGACCCAATAATACGTCACAAACATAACACGATTTTTTTGGGTTAGGGTTTGACTAAACATGTTCGGGTCCATTTCAGGTCGAACATACAAACCCAATTATATAAAAGGGTCAGGTTCAGGTCAAACCAATCATGTTGGCAGGTTAACCTATTTATTTGGAAAAAACATATACTAAGTTATCATGATATTCAATGTTGGAAAAAAACACATAGGCCATGTTTGGTATGAAGGAATATAATGGTCGGGGAAATGAAAGGGAAAGAGAAAGAAATAGATCATTACCATTTCATTGTTTTGTTTGGTTACATCTGGTAATGAAATTATTTATCATTTCATGTTGTTTGGTAGACATGAGAAGATGAATTAATTAATGAAATACAAATTATGTGTCGAGTCCTTGTTCTAATCTTTGTTCGAATCATGGGTTGGGACGTAGGTCGGGTCATGTACCATGGGTTGAGTCATGGTTCGGACCATCAGTCGGTTCATTGGTTGGTTGTTGTTTAGCTCATGGTTCGATCATGGGTCCTGTCATGGGGCAGTTAATGGATCGGGTCATGGTTTGGTTTGTGGACCGGATTCTGGTTCGGGTCATGCGACGGATCATAGTTTAGATCATGGTTTGTATTATTGTTACTAAGCTCCATTTGTGGTGCACACATATCATGTATATATGTGTGGGCACTTAAGGAATAAAAGTAAATTTGCAATAATCTTAACGTTATTTTACTTATCTTGTGAAAATAACGTCAAAAACGTTGAGTTAATTAACTTCAAACGATAACTTTGAACCGGGGAGTATTTCGGAACAACATCTCAATCTCAACTAGCATATGGCTGGTGATTATTTACATCTTTCTCCACAGAACATACTAAAAAGTAATAATATACTAGGCAAGTTTGTTTGTTTATATTATTGTTACTATTTAATGATATAACATATTCTATTCAGAAGAGGTTTGTCAAATGATCAATCGTTCCTGCTTAACTAATTAACCAAAGTGTTAATAACTTGCTGGTTACCCCTTAATTTTTACACGAGCTTTTGGGTTAAAACCAGAACCAACACATATTTGCTGAGATAAAATCAGTAAATTTACCGGGTTACGGGTTCTTGTGAGGTAGGTTTGGACGTATAACCTAAAGTAAGGATACGGTTGAAATCCATTTAGTGTTCAATAACAGGTTACAGGTATTTGGTATTTAAATTTTTAGACAACTCCCGCCACAAATACACCACCACACAGCCCACCGCCGGCGTCACCGTCACCGATCACTCGCAAATCTGCAGTTGCTATTCATTGATCAATTTCATACCTAATGTGGTAACTATAGCTTCTTACTTACATTTCCATTTACATTCTTACACATGAATCTATGTTGATTATGCACTAGGTCTTTATTTACGACAACAAATCATGCAAAATTGCTTGCTGCGAAAGATGTTTCTTGGAGATTTATGTTTACATGTTAACATGTACGGTCAATTTTTGTCAAACTGCTGGGTATCTGATGACCAGTTTTGTATTTCTGATTATATGAAACGAACAAAGACTGGATTGGCAGTGGCAGCAGATTTTTCATGTTTGTAGTTCAAATTCCAACTTACAATCTTTAAAATGCAGAACTATTTGAGGCAGACTATTTGATTATGGGTTCTAAATTTGAACATTTGAACCAAGAGTACAAGTTATTTGCTTTTGGGCATTCCTTAATAGACCATAGTAGTTGAAGGCTCTAGGCACACTCAATGCGCTTAAAAGTGAGAGCTTTCATAAGCAAGTTGAACTTGATAAAAATACCAGATATGTTTTAGGCTGGTTTAGGCTAGTTTAGACATGTTCCATGTCATTTTTGGATGTTTCAGACATTTTTTCTAGATGTTTCTGGCCAGTTTTAGATGTTTCAGACCGGATTTTGCAAGGTTTTGGCTGGAAAGTGCTAATGTGAGCCTTGAAGGACACAAGGCGCTTTTGCTGAGGCTGCACCTCGGCACCCAGGCGCATGCTGTGCTCACCTTTGACTAGTATGCAATAGACACGAATTGTATGTTCAGAAATGATATTTTAGTGCTTGCTGCTCATGTGGTCTTTTGATATTTCATATTGGTATCAAGTTGTTTCATATTGGTATCAAGTGTGATGTATGATATTGGTTTTTGATGTGATTTAGTAGCAGGCAGAAGTTACTTATTGGTAGATGAACACATCAATGAGTGACCCAGAACAAGGACTTGTGAGGTAAGAAAGTAACTCTACGTCTTTTCCTCTTATGTTGTTGTATTTCTGGATCAAATTTACTTTTCCTATCTTTGTGGCTGATATTCAGTAGACGAAACAGCAGTGGACTCACTAGCAAGTCGCTGAGAAGTAATTGGTGCCAGCATGCAAACTCACATGATAGTTTTTTGAGCCAAGACAGATCATTGAAATGTAACTTTCTTTTCTCGCTGTCACCACAAAAACAATTAGCTGGAGAAGAAACGGCTGCAACTGCAAGGTATGTTCAAACAGAGAGGTAAGCAACCATTTGTTTTAAGAAACATTGAATTCGGTTAGCATGATCCTTTATCTCTGCGAACTATTATTTTTAGGATAAAAGTGTGTTTTTTTTTCAAAGCAGTTAGTTTACCTGTAATTTAATATGTCTAGGCAATGGAAGAAGATATTATAATCTATATAATTTATTGATGTGGTTTACCCATTTGCGGTACACACATATAATGTACATATGTGTGGGCTCTCAATGGGCAAAAGTAAAATGAGACTAATTTTAACGTTATTTTACTTATTTTGTGAATATAACGTTAAAAGCGTTGGGATTATCAACTTCAAACGATAACTTTGAGCCGGGGACTCCTTCGGAGCAGCCTCTCTATCCCAATTGGGATAGGGGTAAGGTTTGTGTCCATCCTTCCCCCCCAGACCCTACTAAATAGTGGGAATATACTGGGTAAGTTTGTTTGTTTGTTTATAATTTATTCATGTGGTTGTATTAACTTTGAGCTTCTACGTTTCTTTTCTTTGTTCCAGATCGTTTGCTTTTCAGAATGTTAAAACAGCACATGATTCTGAAGTCGACAAGGTAACATTTTATTTGAACTTTTGTTCTTCAATCCCTACATTCTCACAAGTCAAGGCTATTCCTTTCACACTGCTGGCAAATTCAAACAGTAGCTGTTCAGATTTTATGACATGTCCTTTTTTTTATTAAAATTAAATAGAACTTTGTAAATTATATAAGCTTTTGACAGGCTTGGCAAGCTCTTTCCACCCTCAAGCTGTCTTCTAATTTATATATAAATCCGGGTAAAAGCAGGCCGGTGGCAAAGAATGGGGATGCTGCCTCCTTTCAAGATTTTGAAACAGCTACTCAAGGATGTTCTTCTGATGTGAATTACAAATATACAGGACCTACTCTGGCAGTCCAAAATTTGGATGATATTAATATAAAAAATAGTAATCCTGGGATTTTGACTGAACCATTAGCAATAGTTACCACTTCTGTCGCTAAAGCTGGAAGGGCTGATGCAAAGAATGCATGTGGAAAAGACATAAATGATGTAAGGATGCTAAGAAAATAAACCTTGAGTTTTTAATTCCATGTTATGCTTGTAATAATATCTTTATAGTTTGTAATATTTTTAAATAACTTCAAAATGCAGAATCTTGATGTGTATCAACAGGTTGCAGAAAGCTTCCAATCAATTTGCACACCACAATCATCGATCTCAAAGTTTCCATCTTTCACCCCAGCTGAAAGTAATTGTATTACAGCATTTGTGGATAAGAGTTTACCTCAAGAACTATGTGTGGAATGTAGCCATGGTTTTAAGGCATGTAATCTAAAGTTTTATATAAACAAATCTCATATTCTTTTATGCAAGTTTCTAGATCTAATTTCTGAAACTGTTTTAGCTAGGAGTTTGCCCAGAAGCTGCAACCCATTTGCAAATTATGAAGGATATGCTTATTTCCATATCAAATGATCTCCTTGATGATGTTGGTGAATTAAATTCATATGAAAAAGAAAAACTCCATCAAAATAGGCAGCAGTTGAATAAGCAAATCAAACATCTTGAGAAATATATTTTGGTGGATAGTGAAGAATGCAAATCGAACTTTTCTTCATATACAATTACATCTGCTAGAGCTTTGCAGCATGCAACTCCTTTATCATTTTCTGCAAGGATTGACCCTATTAGACTTGATGATGAATTTTACATGCATAACAAAATCGATGGGAATAGTCATAAGCAGGACCCATCAGCATTCTCATGTTCCTCAGCGAGCAACTTTGGTGATTTTTCAGCTCCCATTGAGAGGGATTATATCCGAAAGCATGTTGAAGTTAATTATATTGAAGGTTCAGATGATGAGAAATGGAGCAAAAGAGATTTTCCATGGACCAAAAAGCTGGAGGTTTGTGACGGTTTAATCATTTAGCTTCTTTGCATAGGTTTGAGTTTAGTAATGTTAAATGGGTAAATTGGAAAAGAATTAGCTGAAAAGAAAACAGGTGGTTGAAAATTGCTTAAAGTGTATATGACATGTAATTTTTTAATGAAAAATTTACTTTTTTGGGCAAAGATTTGTTCAGTTTAACACTTTAACTCGACCCTAGCTGCATCAAGTTACCCGTTTTGACCAATTGCCCAACTTGTCTCACCCACTTGTCTTGCAACCTCTAATGGTCCGATGATTCTGATTTCAGTTACCCGTTTTGACCAATTGCCCAACTTGTCTCACCCACTTGTCTTGCAACCTCTAATGGTCCGATGATTCTGATTTCAGGCTTGTAACAAGAAAGTGTTTGGTAATCATTCCTTCCGTCCCAACCAAAGAGAGGTGATTAATGCCACAATGAGTAGAAATGATGTTTTTGTTATAATGCCAACTGGTGGTGGAAAGAGCCTCACATATCAGGTACATCATACCATAATCTGTTGATATTGGATGTTTGTATACACACACATGCTGATTGGTTGACTGGAATGGAAATTGGAAAAGATGGGGTAATGGAATAAGCAAGGTAATAAACGAGATAAACAAACCTATCCAGTGAAGTCCCCCTACTCAATAGGGTCTTTGGGAGAGGGGGGATGGTGAGACGAAGGCAAATCTTACCTCTATCCCAAAGGGATAAAGAGGTTGCTTCTAAAGAGACCCCCTAGGTAATAGACTAGATAATTACATTCTAATATCATGTTTGGTTGACCTGTAGGACTTGAATGAGTTTTGATAACTGATAAGAAAATTTTGTATTACATTTGAAGACAATTGATAGTTTTATCTCCACTTAACACACTGTATTATTAAAGCTTAAAAGTTATTCAATTTTTATATACTAATAATGTAAATTAAACATAATAAAAGTTCATTACAACCACAATTGAGGTATAAAAAAGGTATATTTTCTATCCTTTTTGGGAAATAATTAAAAAACATTTAGTTAATGTCTTGAAAATATTACAGATTTATGTTACTGAAGATCAAGTAACTAGTATTGAGTTCCATGGTAGTTTTTCGTTCCATTCCACAATGTAGTGGAATAAAAGCACTCCATCCCTGCAATGAAAATCAACTAGATGTAAGGAATCACTTTCTTACATCAGATCTGTTGATGCTAAATTATAGCCAACACATTTTTAAATTTGTCTAATGTAGTGTTTTTGAAACTCTTTTGCCCCACTTCCTTGCAGCTACCTGCTCTAATTTCTCCAGGTGTGACTATTGTAATCTCACCCCTTGTTTCTCTGATCCAAGATCAAATAATGCATTTATCACAGGCATGTGTTGTTGTTGTGTTCCTATTAACATATGCATATTCATCTGCAGTGGGTTCTTGATCCTAAATTTTAAGTTGAATATACCACAGGCAAACATATCTGCTGCTTACTTAAGTGCAAATATGGAATGGACTGAGCAACAAGAAATTCTCAGAGAGCTATGCTCGGGACGTTGTAGTTACAAACTATTATATGTCACCCCTGAAAAAGTAGCAAAGTGAGTGATTTTTAATATTCCCATATTTAAATTTTGATCGAATACTATTTTTATGTTACCAGCTTTTTAGTGGTCTATTATTGTGAATACAGAAGCGATGCTTTGTTACGTCAATTGGAAAACTTAAATGCACGAGAATTACTAGATAGAATTGTCATTGATGAAGCTCATTGTGTTAGCCAATGGGGACATGATTTCAGACCAGATTACCAGGTACTTATGTATGGTTTTGTACTTGATCATTTGTTTTTTGGGTTTATCTGGGTTACTAAATAAGGTTAGTTTGTATAGAGCCTTGGTATTTTGAAGCAAAAATTTCCAAAAATACCCGTGCTGTCATTAACTGCTACTGCCACTACTAGTGTCAAAGAAGATGTTGTTCAGGCTCTTGGTCTTGTTGATTGTATTATTTTCCGTCAAAGTTTCAACCGCTCAAATTTAAGGTATGAGTTGACTTTAGATACAATGGGCTGTTTGTAATGTTGACCTTCTTAAATGCCAACATCACAGGTATTCAGTTATCCCCAAGACAAGAAAATGTGTGGAGGATATTGACAAGTTCATAAAAGACAATCATTTTGATGAATGTGGAATCATTTACTGTCTTTCAAGAAAAGAGTGTGAAAAAATTGCTCTAAACTTACAGGTTTTTATTTTATGTTTGTTATTTTTATCTTAAATAATAATAAGAAAGGCAAATTGGATTTAAATAATCCAAACTTTGACCCATTGGCCGCTGCCGGTCCCAACTACGAAAATCCCCGATAACGGTCCGAACTTACGACATATTTTCCCGTGGCGGACCACCGTCAAATAAACCCTAACGGCGTTAACTTTTTTTCGAGTCTCGAACGGATTTTTGAGGGCTTTTGTTCAGATGGAGAATACGAGTCGAATGATGTATAACTTACCTCGAAACGTTGCTTCAAATTTCCCAATTTTGGTGTTTAAACTTTCAATTCGTCAAAGAAATCATCAAATTGAGAAATTTGGAGCAACGTTTCGAGGTAAGTTATACGCCATTTGACTCGTATTCTCCATCTGAACAAAAGCCCTCAAAAATCCGTTCGAAATTCGAAAAAAAGTTAACGCCGTTAGGGTTTATTTGACGGCGGTCCGCCACGGGAAAATATGTCGAAAGTTCGGACCGTTATTGGGGATTTTCGTAGTTGGGACCGGCAGCGGCCAATGTGTCAAAGTTTGGGTTATTTAAATCCAATTTGCCTAATAAGAAATGATAAATATACTTGTACATGAACAACTTATCTTGTCAGGAATTTGGGCACAAAGCTGCATATTACCATGGCAGTATGGATCCTGATAAACGTGCAACAGTTCAAAAGATGTGGAGTAAAGATGAGATCAATATAATATGTGCAACTGTGGCTTTTGGAATGGGTATGATGATCCAGTCTTTTGGTTGCTTACTTGCTTATTAGATGATTAATATTCAATAATAATGTCACAACATGATTATTTTCAGGTATTAATAAACCAGATGTTCGGTTTGTCATTCATCATTCTCTTCCTAAATCCATTGAGGGATACCACCAGGTCTATTTATGATCAGCATATCATATTTCCATTTCTTTAATTGATTAGTTTCTTTTTCATGGAATAGGAATGTGGACGGGCAGGTAGAGATGGACAACGTTCTTCTTGTGTGTTGTATTATAGTTATACTGATTATGTAAGTCATTATTTACATCATTAAGATTAAACTATCAATATTCTTTTTCACTTGGTTTTACAATTTGTTTTATTTATACGTGCACATTACTGGTTTTGAAGATTCGGGTCAAGCATATGCTTACTAATGGACTTATGGATCAAAGCATTAATGTAAATTCTGGAAGGGTACTGGAAACTAATACAGAGAACCTTTTGCGCATGGTACTTCTGATATTATACTTCAAAATTTAATATTAGAGCAGGCTGGTTGTAATATTATAATGTTTAAGCTATAACCACTTTTTTATTTCCTTCAGGTGAGTTACTGCGAGAATGATGTTGATTGTCGCCGTTTTCTACAACTTATTCATTTTGGAGAAAAGTTTGATCCTGTCAGCTGCAGGAAAACTTGTGATAATTGTTTCAAGGCCCAAAACCTCATAGACAAGGATGTTACTGAGATAGCAAAGCATTTGGTATTAATCATCTTAAATTTCTTCTGTTATTGCTTTTTACACGAGTGATAGCTTGTAACATGGCATTTTCACTGTGAAAGTAATCTGATTAACTGATGGTTATGATCAGAGGCGCCAAGATGGACAGATAATGAGATTTTCTTACTATGTGACGAATGATCTGGGTCTGGTTGACTGCAAACCCTTTTTTGTCCAACCTTTCATATTTTGAAATAATTAACAAAACATTAGTTTCCAAAAAATGTTACAGTGATAATAATCAAATGTTTGAAAAAATGATTTTTTGTATGCATTAAAAGTGCATTGGGTGATTTCAACCTGTTTGATTATTTCCCTTTTTAGCTAATTTTTATGGATACACTGTTTGACCGTTTTGAGATATGGCACAACAACCCAAGTTAATCTTTAATTAGTGCGGTGAAATTGTCACCTGTAGTCATGATGATTGTTTTCTGAATTATTTTGTTAATTTGCAGGTTGAATTAGTGAAATCTGTCCAGCAACAGTTCTCAGCATCTCATATCTTGGAAGTCTATAGGGGTTCCTTGAGCCAGATTGTAATACTTGCTGAGCCCGATTAGATTATATTATATATATATATATATATATATATATATATATATATATATGGAGATGATCAAATGTTAACCCATGTTTATTGCGTTAACCGAATAACTACATCTTATTACTTTGGGGCCCACACTAAAGTAAATCTAAAGGTGTATGTTTTTTTTCTTTATTAATTAATGTATGGCCACTTACATTAATAAAAAAATAAGAAAAAACCTACACCTTAAGATTTACTTTAATGTGGGCCCTAAAGTAATAAGATGTATTTATTCGGTTAACGCAATAAGGAAGGGTTAACATTCGCAATGTTTTAAAAACCGGTATTTTAGGTGTACTGGATTTGGCTCAAGAATGGTTCAACCGGTTGAACCGGGTTGTACCGTATGGTTCAACCGGACATACTAATTCCATATAATTCTATAGAAATACAACTTATACTCAAATAAGTTTCCAAAAAGTATATAAATTACCCAAAAACAATTCAAAAGGTACTCAAATTCATAAAAAATAACCTAAAAGTACTTAAATTCTAATACAAAATTTTTAAATAAAAGTGCATAATACGATTATGACATTGACGTGTTAAACGCATCAAGTTCACAATCGCTTAAAAGCCGAAAGTCGCTTAAAAGCCGAAATTTTTTGTTTTTTTGAAACCGGAAATACCGGTAAAACCGGATTAAACCGTCGGCACGATCGATTGAAGGAACCCGCATAATACCGGAGAGTTTTGTACAGGATTAGTAACCGGCATCCGGTCGAACTAGCCGGTTCAAACCGGTTTTTAAAACATTGAACATTCGAACCATTCCAGGATCAACATCAAATAATAACCCACCTTAATTGCGGAAAACCGATTACCTGCGACAAGATCAACCCTAATATTTGATTTTTTTTCATGATCTTTATTATACATGTACAAGACTATGTTATTTTATGTATTTGTGCAAATTCATTATCGTTTGGGATCTTACGTTAGTGTAAGTTGTTGTAACAAATAAATATTTACAGTATAATGCAAACTTACACTTGCTTTAAATTACAAACACCTAAATAAACATAGTCTTGTACATGCATAATAAAGGTCATGAAAAAAACCCAAAGATTTGGGTTGATCTTGTCGGAGTTGATTGGGTTTCTGCAATTAAGGTGGGTTAACAACAAATGCTTACCCTATATACATATATCTATATATAAAGATGTTCAATTAGGAACCAAATTTAGTTGAGAACCAAAAGAACTATTAACATTGGTTCTTAACTAAATTTAGCTATATCATTTATATAAAGGGATGCCCAATTCTTTTCCCCCCAAAAATCATTGTTGCACATACTACACTTTCTTGTTTTATATTTTTATGTGTACGTGTAAATTCATGTTCGTTAAAGAGTTAACACCAATGTAATTTTTTTCTCTAAAAACTTAATTTATGTAAGATCTAAATCTTTATAGCAATGTTAACTCATAAACAAATATGAATTGACACATACACATAGAGGAAGAAAATGTTGAACATGTGTAACGATAAAAAATACTCTTAAGAAATAAAGATATGAATTGATCTTAGTGGGTTATTAAAGGTTATTGCTATAAGAGTGAGTTATTACACACACATATTCCTTTCATGATCCGCAAATTTGGTCATCTGACAAACATTAAATGTAGGTCAAAAAGTATGAGCACAATACCTTAAGTTTGCATGGAGCTGGAAAAAGTGTGGCAAAGGGAGAAGCGTTACGTGTCCTACACCATCTTGTTGTGGAGGAGATCCTTATAGAGGATGTTAAAAGAAGTGATTATTATGGATGTGTGTCATCAATCCTAAAAGTAAGGTTTTCAATACCCAATTTCTGAATTTTATAAAAGTTATCATCTTTTAACTAAATATTAAAAAGTTTGCCGTAAAAAAATAAAAACAAAAATCTTTTTATGTGTTTTTTTTCCTTGTTACTTTATTATTTGACAGTTGCTGTATTCCTTTGATTATCTTTTAGGTAAATCAAAAGAAGGACTCTGGTTTACTTGCAGGCAAGCAGACAATAATATTAAGGTACATAATTCTTTTCATAAATATATTTTCTATTGTCATGTTTTTTGGGTCAACTAACATTTAATTGCAACTAGTGTCTAGGACCCGCGCGTTGCGGCGGGGGCTGATATATTGACGTGAAGCAAACCATACTAATAATCTCGAAACCAAAAGTAGGAAAGGAATAGTAAATGTGTACCACATGCATTAGGCTGAAATGGGAACAAAGAAAAAGGAATGGATGAGAGATGGAGAGAATAAGCATGCTTTAGTGATTGTACCACATACATTAGGTGTAGTAGGAAAGGAATAGTAAATGTGTTGCGGTGGGTTAGCGCGGGTTTATGGGTCTTATTTGTAAATTGTAATGACATATATTTATTTATCTAAGTAATGATAATGCCTTAATAAGTTTGTGTACATAGAAGTTTTAATATTACAAAAGAAAGGTTACCGTATGCTCAAAGAATTTGTCTTTAAACAACAGCCCTTATTCAAAAAGCATTTGGTATCTGTTGATTTCAATAATATACAAAAATCCAAACTTGTTGCCGGTTTTGTAGGTTGCTAGTTGACTCTTTTTTATGCTGGTAATTTGCCCTGTAGCTCTGCACAAAAGAAACTGTTAATACATGTAAAATTCATTGAATTTCATAAGACCTAAGAATTTGAGTTAAATTTTCATTACATTTAAAATAGCAAATTCCGAATACTTAAACATGTTAAGAGGTATGTTGGCGAGGTTGCATCCATTGCATGTGTTGGATTCAAGCCTCGTTTGCGGTACGCGCATATCATGTATATATGTGTCGGCCCTCGAGGGACAAAAGTAAAGTTGCACAAATTTTAACATTATTTTACTTAATTTTTGTTAAAATAACATAAAAGCATTGGGTTGGTCGGTTAATCAGGAATCATGAGTCGGGGTCTCATTGGAAGCAGCCTCTCTATTCCTACGGGATAGAGTATGGTTGTCTACATCTCCTACTCAAACTCTAACTTAGCTTTGCTAATGATAAGATATAATGTATAAGTGTTTGTTTCATAAAAGAAAAGGTTACATGTTAATAGTAATCATAGTTAAAAAAGATCAACTAAATACACAATCTTGTATTACCGACAGGGAGTGAACTGAATAGACAAAAAAAAACTTTTAATATCTGCATTGGTAGGTCAAGCAGCTCATGTTTGTGTAAATGGCAAAGACTAGACATTACATTAGTAGTAGAAAGGAATCGGGAAATCTTGCTTCGACCATTAGAATCTTGACAAATACATATCACTTGATCTAAAATACAAAGTCCCACTGACTTGTAAATTCTATTATGATCATCCCTCACATATAGAACTCTGCGGAAAGCCGTATTACTTGGCTCAAATAATGATGGGTGTAAATGGCAAAGGACAATTTCTAACAATCAAGTTTAATTTAATATAAAAAAGAAAAACAATAGACATCCAGGAAAGTAATTTGTATTAGCCAAAAAACTTTCAATCGCCTCAGTTATAAGGAATGTAATAGCAAAATACTCTAATGGTTTAAAAACCTAAAGCTAAGACATCATAGCAAGGAATACAAAAGAAGGTCATCATCCCAACCTAATTTCGTTTAGACACAAAACACAATTTAATAAGTGTAGGTTTAATATGAAAGAAAAAAGCCATAATCATATAGGCAATTAACCCACTGTTACCAAAATACCTTCTATCTACATTAGTTAAAATCACAGTTAGAAAGTCATTTTAAACTACAATCAGTTTTTTTTTTTTTTTTTTAAAAGGATTGTCGCAAGAATCTGATGTTCCAAAAAACCCACATTAATTTGTAGAGCATATTAATATGCTAATGTCAATGTCAGTAGAGCTGTTCAATATCAATACCAATAACCATGCACCTAAGTAGACCATTTTAAGCAGCCGGCCTTTTACCCAATAGTTGAGTCACAGGAGGCATAAACCTTTTTCTGATTCAGACTCGGATAAAATCATCACACCCCCAATATGAACATCTGCTGAAGAGGTGATAGGCAGCCACCGTCACAGGTCTAGAAAAAACTATCGTCTAAAGAGGTGATAATTGGCCCAAAAACCCTAAAATGGGTACAGAGGAGAAAGGGAAGGCACAGGAGCGAATCCGAAGAACGAAGCCGATCGCACACCTTTATCATGATCGATTTCGATCGAGGTAGAGCTAAAAGATGATAATCGTCCCTAAAATGAGTGCGAAGGTGAAAGGGAAGCTAGAGAAGAGGAAACCTGACAATCGAAGATCGACCTTAGGTGATCGTTAAATATCGCCGCCAAAGAACCCTGTTTAGCCTCTTTCTCTGTATCGCCTCTTGTGTCGCCCTCTTCTTTTTCCTTCAGCATCTTGGATGGCAAAATAAGACATCAGCTAGGAAGAATTACAGCAAAGGAAGAATATAAATGTTGATTCTAGAGAGAAGGATAGCAAAGGAAGATGAAAGGGTCGAAAACATACCTGTATTTAGCCTGTATTCGTAATAGCACCAGCAAGACAAAAGAAAACCTAAAATGGAAGAACGTAGAAGAAGGGCAGAGACATATACGAAGGATGAAGTCCTGAGTTGTACTATGTGCAATAGGAAATGTAGGAAAGAAACAGTGATATACACTCACAGTAAAATTTTGGGTTTTAATCTATATATAAATATGTTTCTAGGTTTCCTTGTGCCACTAAAGCATCTAAATCTAGTAGAAATAACACATCTACTCCAACAAATGGGTTGTTAACGTCATCCAAACAAAGTCCTCTCCATGTAGATACTCCTGCTCAAACTCAAACAGAAGTAGACTTGGTATCTTTCCAAATAACCCGAATTTAACCATTTATATATAACATTTCAGCATTTTCATTTCTAACTATAATCTTTTTCACTCTGTGTAGAACCTTTATGCCAAATTATACGCTGCTTTGCGGATACTTCGAACTGTTCTTGTTAAGGAAGCAGGTGAAGGGGTCATGGCTTACCACATCTTTGGGTGAGTTATTATTATTAATTTTTATTTGTTTATTGTTATTATTTTTATATTTGATGATAAGAAACTGTCCTCATAGGTTTTTTTTTTAATAATTTAGGAATGCTACCTTGCAACATATTAGCAAAAGGATCCCCAGAACTAAAGAAGAGCTTCTTGAGATTAATAGCATTGGCAAGTAAGTAGTTCTCCCATGATCCAAAAAGTGAGTATAGGGCAACTGGTGCTTGACTTGCCAGGGGCCAGATTGCTTCGCGATCTAATGCACACAATCTTACTCTACATATTTGTGTAAGAGCATGTTTGGGCCGGTATGCTAACGTGTCACGTCGGGTAGGCGGTGGGCCATAACATAATTTTTTTTGAATCAAACAAAATGGGGAGCATGGTTTCAAGGGTTGCTGTTATTTACAATCACATAATTCTAGTGTTCTAGACTTCTAGATCGTCTAGCAACAAGAACCTGTATAAAGGCTAGGATAGCTTGAAGATAATTAACCTAATTAATACAGTTTATAATCTAATACACAGTCTCAATTATTCCATGGTTGTCAAGGCTCATAGGTGCTTTCAAGATGCATAGGCCTCGCCCGGATCCTGGGTGTAAGACACTTAAAAAGCAATGATTTTTTTAGGCAAGACATATAGTATAAAAATACCATTTTAGGAGTGTAGTTTTCTTTTATGCTTGTTTAGGGCTAGTATAATTGTTTTATACATGTTTAAACCTTTTCAAATGATTTTTGGCCTGAATTTGGCTGGAAAACGCACTGGAGTACCGAGGCGCGTGTTTTGTGTGCCTTTGACACTACGAGTTTATCATCTTGATACATAAAATGTTGGAGGTCTAATCTTGTAATTTATTCAAAGTACTAGAATAAAATAGACAGAATAAACAGATTGAGTTCAGCAAGGATAAAGAGATAGAATTACTATTTGAATTGTTTTGTTTTTTACTTGGATATTAAGTAATTAGAATAGTATAAATAAAATTTAGGTTTATGAGTCTGTAATTTTTGTTTCAAGTTGTTCAAGTTAATAAAATCATGAAGAAATTTTCACACAGCTTGATTTCATACTCTGATTATCGAATTGAGTTCTTCATGAAACACATATTTTTAAATTCTTTAGTACATGTTATTATTTTTTTATATAATTTGGTAATATTAGTTCCAAGTTTACAGGTACTTAAACATGATCAGCTCCTAAGTTAATGTAAATCATTTATATGTTGGAAATACTACACAGGGCAAAAGTAAGCAAGTATGGGGATAAAGTACTGGAAACCATTGAGACCACCCTCAATGAATACTACAATTATAACACAAACAATCATAGCAGCAGCAGATTAAACAGGAACTCGATGGATGACTTTGATTTTGTTGCGAGGCCTGATTGTTCAAAGGACGGGATGTCAATGGAACCTGACACTATAACTGCTCCTAGTGTTGTTTATCATCTTGATTACGAAGACGAACACAACGATGATGGTCATTTGAACCTTGAAAACATTCATCAGCATGATGGGTGAAGAGTGCTACCTTTTGGTAACATTTCACACGTTATAACAAGTTTATGTAGTTCATTATGGCTTGCTAATTGGAGCAACATATGTTGTTTATTATTTTTAAAATATGAACAAAACCTTTTCTTTTAGCTACTCTTTGTTGGTGGCACACTAGTTTGTGTCTGGATTCTAGCTTTCTAGGTGGCAAAATGGGCTTGTTAATAATGCCAAAATGGGCTCATTCGGAAGGGTTGCATAACTGTTATGCTAAACCAATAATTAATGCATTAAATATGGCTATAAAATTTAGAATATTTTATTTTTCTTTTGAACGGCAATTAAACTGTCTCGTCGTGCTACCTTCAGTTATCCTGACGATTGATAGCTAAGATCGATTCCTCGATCTCCGACCTTGAGACACGTGTGCCCCCAGATACGCGGGAACCGGATGGAATCCGTAAACCCTCGCCCTCATTACGTTTGAACTTGAGATTAAAGCTCTGATTCGTTCATTCACCTGGATATCCATTAAATTGCACCCAACAAGATTCGAACCCAAGACCTCCACATTGGGAGGGAGGGTCTTTACCAGATGATGCAATTCTCCGGATTAGAATATTTTAATTACCTTTAATTGTTTGGATAGCTTAGTTTAGGAAGACGTCCAATTTTTTTTTTTTTATTTAAATGGTTCTTTGTAGGGTTAGCATTCAAAATTATGACTTGGTAGTGACGAAATTTAATAATAATTAATTTGTTTTCAAGGAAAGGAGTCAGGATTAATGCATGTAATGCATCGTTTTTGCAGTTAGTTGTTATCGCTTGCTTGCCATGGGGTTTGTTGTTTGTAATGAAGCTATTTCAAACATATAAGATTTAACTTAAATTAGTTGTGCCTATTGGTGGGAAAGAAACTGGGTGTACTTAGTTCTAAACATGTACTAAGAAGTTAGAACTGATCGACACTCGGTTTTGTTGCTGATCATACCCCCTGTTGCTAATTGAGGGTCATATATATCCTTAAACTCTATCGGTGTTCTCTATTTAGAATGTTGAAATTAAATATATGGTTCATGTTAACCCAAATAACCCAATGTTATTTTGAAGTAATAATAATAACTCGCTGTTATTGTAATAACGCTGTTCCCACCACTGCTGGATGTGATTCCAAGAGCCGAACGAGAATGAATACCACACAGAAAAGTCAAGACCAGGCTCCCTAATGGAATGTTTAACCGATCCATTCCGGATCGACCGAATTGGTACGGAAGTTGTAACATGGGAAAACCACGGATTCTTTGGGAAAGAACTCCTTGCTAACTGCTTCAACTTTCGACTAGGGCAGCAGCTCCCTCTTGCACAACTCCCCCGAACAGCCCAGATCTGATTCACTTTCAGAACCTCTTCGTCGATTCCTAACCTTAATAGCTTATTCAAAAAGTTTGATAGAGTAAGACCGTTACTAAGAAGGAAAAACCCCATCTCGTTCGACAACAAGCCCAAGCCCTTCTCCTCAAAGAGCACTAGTTGCCTTTCAAATGATCAAAAGAACCTAAATAACTTTGCCAATATCAAGCTCAATCTTTAAATTTTTTTTTCAAACGTTATTGTAATACATGTAGAACATTTTTTTAAAGTTTGTGTAAATTCATCACCATTTAAGAGTTAATATTGTTGTAAGTTTTTTTATTAGAAGATTGTAATTGTTTAGACCTAAAATTTGCAACATTGTTAACTATTAAATGATGATGAATTTTCATGTACACATAAAAGAAGAATATGTTATAGGTGTGTTACAATAATGTTCGAAAAAAAAATCCAACATTTAGCTTACTTTTGACGGAATTATCTAGGTTAGTACAAAAACTTTGGGTTATATCTAATCTCCAATCCTATATATGTGTGTGTATGAATTGTATCTTGTGAAACCCAATCTTAGATAAGAAATCCTTAAATTCTATTAGGGGTCCTCTTTTTAAAATATTGAAATTAAACATATATGGTTTACATTAAACTATATTAAAATTGATTTGTTTATTCAAAGTGTAATCTTATTCAACTTTTATATGAAACATGTATTTCTTTTTAAGATTTCAAATGTAAGAGTTAAATAGGGTTTAAGCAATTTTCTTTTTTTTAGATTGTGTTTTCACATGATATAACTCTATACACACATATATATATTTTTATTTTAGAAACCATGTACAAACACAACCAAGTATCAATTACTAAACCCGGTTTTATACCATGTATTAATGATGCCTAAGTGTGCTTAAGTGACATCTTTTATTTAAAGGTAACGGATTAAGTTATATGGTGCAAAAATAAAAAAGACTCAAGGCTATTATAATAATTAAACGATGGCAAAATGTCATCTTAAGATGTGACAAACAATTGAAAGTTTGAACTAATTACCAAACCACACACTTTTGACTAAATTTCATTGATAAAAAGTCAGTATCTGACTTGAAAAATTAGACTGCTAATGATCCATGACGGAGACTTCCCAAAATTACTGAATTTATAACCTTAGATGTAAATATAATTATAATACGGATTTATAATTTTAAAATTTTAGTATAGGGATGTTATACTTATTTTTAGTTTACCCAATCCCAACTAAGGTGGATATTATTTGTGCCATTTGAGGCACGTTTAAAAATCATAATTTTTCAGTTTATGCTCGAGTCAATCTGTTTAATTTTTAATTTATGAACATAATATTATAATTAATGTATGTGAGTTAATATCAATTTAAATAACCAATTTCTCTATCTTAATGAAACCTTTTTAATCACTGTCCTTAATTTTTTATTATTTTATGTTCTCAATTAACAATTTTGATTTATATATTTAATATTAAGAGTTAACTATAGGGACATTGTGTAGAGAATATTGCAGAACACGAACACAATTGAATCACTGGATGAATTGAAAGTCGTGGATCATACTTTCAGATCAAACTATTTGTGGTTCACTCAAATGTTTGATCCGATAAATTTCAATTCGAAATCAAGAACAAGTATGAATTTTCTGTGAATTTCGTGAATGAACCAGAGTAAAGAAAAATAATCATCGATCAATTTTAATTTGCAGGTTTTTGGAAACTGATTCCAAGCAGTTTTTAAGTTTTCTATTTTACAAAATTGCCACTAAACTATTTCAGCCAGGGGCTGCCGCCCCTTGGACCCGGCTATCCGGAGGCACTGCCCCCGGACCCCCATCAAGAGGGCTTGCCCCCTTGAAATCCCCATTGAATCATAAAACATTAAACATGCGTGCATCCCACACCCCACTTGTTTAATGAATTTCATGATTCATATTGATTAATAAAATTAATCTTAATTACACTAAAATATCTACCACCTTCCATATATTGGCTTGGGATGCTAGGCTTATTCACTTGGCAAGGCTAGTCATATATAATAAAAGATTCGCTTAATTTAATCATCTTCGCAAGACTAACCTTGACAAGACATGCGTTCTTTCTTTTCTTTTCTTTTTTTCCTTTCTTTTTTTAATGGGAAAATATTAGTTTGTAATGAATAAGATATACTTTAACAATTTTAATATAATAATTTTAGGCTGATTCTCTAAGAAAAAATGAGTGTAACTTATAAGACAAGTGGAGAATATCCATATCCCTATGGAAATACAAACATCTAAAGGGTGTCTCACCCTGCTTAATAGAATGCGAAAGATGAGGCAATACTTTGAAAATCAATATTAAACTTTATTAATACCCATGATGCATCCTAAGTAAACCATCTCAATTGTATAGATTACTAAGGTGGTGTTTGTTTTTCTAGAAAAAGCTTTTCTGGCCTCCTATGTCTGCGCGGCGCAGACGCGGGAAGATGTTTGCCCTCTACAGACCGTTTGTTTTCTACCAGACATTTCATTAAAAAAGGTCTGCGCGCCCTTTTCTTGGCGCAGACGTGGTCTCACCTCTTCTCATCTCTTCCTACATCTTCTAGAGTTTCAGTCGTCGCCCCTTCTCATCCCAGCTCCACCGCCGACAACCATGATCTCCACCGCCGAAAACCACCATCTCCACCGCCGACAACCACCATCTCCACCGCCGACAACCACCCCTTCGCGATTTCCCCCTCCACAGCAGCTCATCCTTCGCGATTTCCACCTCCACAGCCGCTGCTTCTTCGCGATTTACAACCACCACCGCCGCACCCTACACAGCCGCAGCCCCCCACCGTCGCGCCCTCCCACAGTCGTTAATTGAGGGTTCGCCCCTATTCCGGTGGTCTTCAATCGAGGGTTCGTCAATCTAGGGTTCGTCAATCTAGGGTTCACAATCTAGGGATCCGATGGTGGTTGATCGAGGCCGACGGTTGGGCTGAGATGTTGATAGGACGGTGATGGTTCCGGCCGGTGGACTTTGGTGGTACTCAGCTCGTGATGGTGACGGTGATGGTGATCGAGCCATAGGGACGGTCGTGGGTTAGGGTTGGGGAAGAGGTTGTGAAAATATTGAAAATGGGAAGAGGTTGTGAAAATATTGAAAAACAAACACCTTCAAAAGCTCTTCTTACAGGGGTTTGGTCCAACTCTTCTGCAAAAGAGGTCTGCGGATGTGGTCCGCAGACCACAGACATTTTGCCTCTGAAAAAACAAACATCACCTAAGTTGAACACCTTAGTGCCTTCAGGGCTAGTCTCGCTGGGTCTTCTAACATATAACTTCTTTCTTATTACAAATCATATTTACGCTCGGGATGACTAGGCACGGTTCAATTCAACAACAATACTTGACCCAAACTTGGATGTAGCATAAACTAGCATTAAATGTGTTAGTTTGACAAATAGCAACTAGACTTCTACTTGCTAGAAAAAAGCTCGAAAATTGCTTGAATAAAAAAAAGCTCATTTGTAAATGAGTTAGAGATGAGCAAATTCATTTGCATTAATATAAATTTTAGTTTTTTAATTATATCATGAGAATTAAATACTCAATCTAGCTCAATAGTGCTGGAATATTTCTATATTGAACCCCAATCTCAAGCTAAGATTGCTAAACGTTTGAACTTTAGTCTTGCTTTGTTTTTAAACTTTACACCTTAAACTTATTTAAGTATTTTGTTAAACATTAAACTAATTTGTATCCAGTAATTTATGTCAAACTTATTTTTTATGTTCTTATAATTCTTAAATAATTTGTAATGGATCAAATTACTTATATATACATCTAGAAAACGACTTCATTGTGAGTGAACCATAATAATAATGAAATAATAAAATAATTATTTTATAGTAAAAAAACGGCCTGTTGCATCATTCAAAGGATTGTTCAAGTAGATCAATGGGCAAACACATGGTCACGTGTATTCTACATACCCACTGTCGGTGTTCGAATCTCGTCTTATAGTCAAAACTTTTGCACACATTTTGATTTACTGTTATAGGATAGAGTAACAGCCGTTGCAACCAGTTGAGATATCCGCGTTAACCCGAAACCAGACGAATTTTTAAAAATATACATAAGACCCGACTAATTTTTAAAAATATACCCGAAACCCGACACTATTAACAGCTTGGATTAATCCCGAATAACCCATCTAACGTTTCGAACCAGAATAACCCAACCCTATTAAGCTTACTGGGGTTTGTGTGATGGTTGAGTTGGTCAGGTTCGAGCATTATCAACAACCCTACTCATAATAATATAAAAAACATTTTATAATATTTTATAAACTTAATAGGCTCAATTTTTTTGGCTTGACTATTAGAGTATTAGACTTATTTAAACTTAATGGGTAAATTTTTTTATATAAAATATGAAAAAAATAAAAATTTTTGGCTCCTCAAAAAATCGGGCCCGGGGCGGTGACCAGGTTTGCCCTTATTAAGGGTCGGCTTAGCATATCGTGTATGCTAACCTCGCCACAACACGTGGGTAAATCGTGTTTTATGAATTTTGTTTTTAAATAAAGCCTTGAAAGTGTGAGTGGTAACCAAATGTTTATGTAGATCAATGGTTAGCTTTAATGTTTTCTCTTCCGTGGTTCCGTGTATACGTAGATATTAAACAACGATTATTCAATTAAATAATGATAGTAATTAGAAAAATAGTTATAAATTATAATTATAAATTTGTTTACTTTATGTTCGTATTTCTTGATGGTACATTTTACGAGTACGAACACGTTTTTTTTGTCGTTTTAGTTGTATGATTTTTAACATTGTAATCTTATGAGTTTGTATTCCTTACGATTAACATTTCCTTTTGGGAAAGTCCAATTTATTGGTTTAGGACGGATTAACAGTTATTGCTGCCGATTTTTTCGTCTGTTTTTAATATTCGTGATGATGTCATCGCTGTCGAGATTAAATACCTATATCGGCGAATTTTTAACATTGTGTGATTATATTTGGGTATGTATTTCTTACGATTGAAACTTGCTTTTGCGACGACTCGATTTATTGTTTTAGGACGGATTACAACTGTTGAGGCAGTTTTTTTTTATCTCCATTTGATATTCATAATGTTGTCATCGCATTCGTAATTGGATAGCAATATCGGTAGAGTGCTATGACTCAATATTTATTTTGGTAAAATTATATATGGGTAGACATCGTGTTTTTTTTCCTGTTTGATACGGGGTTCCCGTGGCAACGTGCGGGTAAACCCCTAGTTGGTTACAAATGAAAATTATAACATGTATACCTAACATAATTCTAGTAATAAGATGACCTTTAATAGAATTTTTATGCAGAGAAGTACTTGTGCGAGACGATCCACTTTGACTCTTTTTATAGTTTCACACACTTTTCGTATTGTCTTCTAGCGCTTCCAATATCCAAATGATACATAAACAAGTCAATTCATTGTCCTATATAGATAGAGAAGAAATAACAGATATTTTGAACTTTAAAAGTGCATATTGAATTTCTTTTTCAAAAACAAGCCAAGCTCGAGCTCAAATTTTAAGCTCGGATTCCTAAACCGAGCCAAGCCAAGCTATGCTTCAGCTCGGCTTGACTCTCGAGACTTGAACAACCCTAATTCTAACCATCACCACAAGAAGAACATATCAAAACCTTGACCCAACAGTTAATAGCTTGGACGCGTTCAGAGCCATACCATGTTAGTGACAAAATACCAACACGCTACTTAATAGCCAGACGGTATCTTTTATTCATTCCCTTTACATACATGGATTTAGTGACCAATTTATACATAGCCCCTATGTGCTATTTACTACATGTGCCGAAACCACTACATAAATAAAGTGCGGATTCACTACACAAACCACAATTATGTACAAATACACAAACCAAACCCTGTCACACATTCTCAATCAGCTCATCATACCAAGGCCCATGAACACTCTTCGTTACACTCGCCATCACTCCCAGCACTGACCCGGCTTCCACCACCCTATCAGTTAGAACCGCTGCCCCCACTTGACGGAGCGCCATCTCCACCACCTGTCTTCCACGGTTTCCACTGCCACCAAGCACAACCCCTCTAGTAGCCAAATAAACTGCTCGAGACACCTTCACAAAAACCGAGTCCTCAGCTTGTACACTTTTTCTCAGCATTCTTGCCATGACGAGTCGTCTCGACTCATTTTTTGTAGGATCATTGGTTTTATCGCAACTCTCTGCGGTTTTGCTCAGAACTTCAACAATCTCCTCAAGTCCCGCACTCTCTACTGTGTCCAGAATTTGCAAAAGCTCAGTGGAGCATTTTTGTACAGTGGCTTCCATGTCCTCAGGGCTTGATATCATTTGTTCCATCACAAGTGTTTGTCGAAGGACTAGAAGGCTGCACAGAATATCACAAAGTTAACACAACCATAAGTGAACCATTCACAAGTAAATGGGTCAAAATTGCCACCTAATCATTATTTGGCGGTTAACCTACCTGGTAGCAGTGACAATGATCTTCTGGAGTTGAGCCTGAACCATTCTAAGCCTGAGAAAGTTGAGTTTTAATGTTTCAGGCAACTCTTCTTGAGTTACACCATAAACATCATTTACTAGCTTCAGCAAACCCAGCCTCACTAGCAAATCCCGCTTCTCTCCCTTGCACTCTGGAAATTGATTATCTGGAGTAAAACCATTTCTCAGGTCAAATAACCACTTTTTTTAATTTTAAATATGTCTCAAAGGAGCCTAATCAATAGCTAATCAACAATAGATTTACCTGCAGTGTCCGTTACAGATGCCGGGGTTAAAGTTTGCAATCCACTAGAGAAGCTGCTTCCACCAGTTCTAAGAATGGTGGAAGGAAGCACGGACTTCTCATCTTGCAAGCCTGAATAAATCCGTTGGTGGTCATTCCATTCTTGATCAAAGATGGGCCCAAGAGATGAAAGCCACCTCATGGTCAATGAAAGGCGAGCTGTTGCATCAGATGGTGGACCAAACCGCTTTGAAAATGCTTTTCCTAGGTACTCCAAGCCAGCAGGCCCCTTCAGTAATGGTTCCATGATCTTGATACGAGCATTACTAATTTCTTGCTTCAGCACCTGCGCACAATGAGGAGTTTGCATATATTGATAGAGAACTCACAACAAAAAAGAGAAACAAAACGCGCACAGACCTGTATCTGCTGCAGGACAAAACGTAATCCCTTAACCAATGCAATAGCATGTGAATGGTTAGAATAATCTGCTCGGCATATATCAGCCAGTTCACTCAAAACTTTCTGGTGAGCCTCCTTCAGATTTATTTCATTTGCCGGTGCAGAAAGTTTCTGCAGGCTCACCAGCGAAAACTCCATAATTTTCCCAAGATACTCCATGTCTAAGCTCCCAGAATTCAATAACTACATACAAGAAGATGCCAACAATTTTTTAGCAATTTAAACAAATAAATTAATACAAAATTAAGGATATTCAAACAGATCATTCATGTTCTTTACCTGAGAAAGGATAACCACATCAATAACTTCAGTAATCTCTTGTTTCCAACTATGAGGAGCCATTTCACAAAGTGCATCTCTCACTTCTTTCATCAGTTCAACGACACGATCATAATTGTCTTCTTGAATAGATTCAGTGATCCCATCCCAAAAAGCTTTTTCCATCGTCTCTCTTACCTATGTGTCATTAGGGCTATTTTAGGCATTCGACTACTTGTCAAATAAACAACAGAAACAAGTGCAGAAAAACAAACTAACCTTGACTACTGTTTGGTCTTCAACAGCACCGTTCAATCTACCGGCAGGTGAATAACAATGCTGCCCATGAACAAATTCATTCACAATCAACTCATTTTCCATGTTGATCATCTCACCATAATGATTTAACTGATTTTCAGGAGATGATCTACTAGCAACAGAGGAGCCAACTTCTTTTACCAGTGGCTGGGAATCATCATCTTTAAATAAGGCACGGACTACACGGCTAGGCTCCTCACTTTTGTTCCTTCTATGTGAGTCAGCAGTTGGAATTGCCAGCAAGGATGAAGATGGTTGGATATGTGGAATTTGTGAACCAACAGGGCTACCATTCTCCATTGCATTAAAGTATGTTATTCGTGTGTCAGATAGAGCATTCTTCATACGTTCTATCCCTGCATCTCCACTCAAATGCATTACTCTTTCCCTTAACAGTTTCTGATCCTCTGTAACCTATACATTTAATGCATAAACTATCATCAAATATCTCCATTTTATCATATTAATAAATAAACAATAAGGCTGTTAGTAAAACCTGTTTCTGAATAGCTTTCATATCATGTGTAAGATCAGCATCATTGTCTCCTTCAGGTGTCATCTTACATTTTTGCATCATGGAGATTTCCATCTGGCATGCTGCCCGCACCAGATCCTCCTCTAATGACTCAGCGTCTTTAACCTTCCATACCACAAAACTATTCAGGTAGGCGCACCATGCTGAATCAAAAGCTGCCAGCTGTGATCTAAACATGGGTATATGGCTCGATTTTTTACCAGATTTCTGTAGTATTATATTAATCAACAACTCAAATTCACGGACAAACTTCTTAGCCGACTCAGCTAAAGCAGTCTCACGTTCCCCTTGACCACTAAAAACTGCATCAGGATGACCCAAAATCATGTAGGCGCAAAGCACTACTCTGACTTGGTACCTTGACAGCTTGACAGGTGTCTTGGAGACTGATCTGGCTGGAACCGGTTTCTTTACGTGTTTAGTGCGGGCAGGGGTTCTGGGTGTGGTTCTCTTTTTGGGTGAACCAACTCTTTTAAGGAGGTGATCAATGTCATTCTGACCATTGAAATTGATTCCACAGGCTGTGCTTACTAACGCTTTGTAACGGATTTCTAAGCGATCCAGTAAAGCTTTTGTAATCTGAAGAGTAGAGGGTGTTCCAATCAGGAGTGCAAACTGATCAAACGGCATTGAATTTACATGATCTTCATTGATGTTTAGAACAAAGTAATTTTTGGCTAATTCAAAGGTGGTCTTTCTCTTCAGAAATTTCCTCCAACACCTAACAGATGTACAAAATTAAGCGTTTAGCAAACATGCTTTAATCAAAAGGCACAATAATAACATGCGTAACTAATTTACATGTCCCGTATGTATGTACCCCAAAGGTAAAGTTTCATTTTTGACACATGTACCTTGACAGTTTTCTGGAAAGATCGTCAGCTTGTTTCTGCATTTTCTTGGTCCAGTTACCACCTACAGAATTATGTAGCTTTGCTCTCTGCATCAAGATTTCTGCTCTCTGCCTCTTTGCCTGCATGCATGCACATTGCCCAAAATAAATCCTGGTAGAAACATGCTCCTTAAGTAGATAATGAGTAGAGCCGTAGAGGTAGCTAATTAGGCGTTTTCGTAACTAAGCAAACAGGTATTTTTGTATGAGTCGGATTTAATCAGGGTAGGGTTGAGCCATTAACATTTTTGTCCAAAAATATGAACATATATATATATATATATTACGCCCCGTTAGCGGTGCGCACATATAATGTATATATGTGTCGACAGCTCTTGAGGGGCAAAAGTAAAATTGCACTAATTTTAACGTTATTTTACTTATTCAGTGAAAATAACGTTAAAATCGTTTTGGACGGTTGATCAAGCATCATGAGCCGAGGGTCTCACTGGAAGCAGCCTCTCTACCCCTACGGGGTAGGGGTAGGGGTAAGGCTGTCTACATCTCACCCTCCTCAGACCCTGCCTTAGCATGCTAATGGCGGGATATACTGAGTACGTTGGTTGATTGATATATATATATATATATTATATTTAGAAAAATTATTTTATTTTAGTAATAGTATACGCTTCTAAATTAAATGATTGTGGGAAAATTTTATGTAATAAATATACACTTGGGGCAACTTTCAACCCATTCGAGATGTAGGCCAAAAATTACTACATCCAAAACGAGTATTGAGAACAATCAAAACAAAAGACCTACATACCCTCTGTAACTTATCTTCCAAGCTCTCTCTTAATCTCCTCCTTTCGATCTCTCGCTGCTGAGAGACATATTTGGCTACCTTTCTTACTTGCAAAAGTCTAGCATGTGCCTTTTCCATGTCAGCTTCTAATAATCCCAATCTTTTCTTCTCAGCTGCTGCCCGTTTTTGAGAAATAGCAGCACCAACACATTCTTTATACTTACTTTCTCGAGCAATCCTTCTTATTAGAGACTGAGACGATCTCTCCCTTAACGTCGCCCTTCTTTGCTTGTAGGCTTTCAAGATTCTCATTCTGTTTGTCTCTGCTTGCCTTACCCGCAATTCCACTTTTGTCCCTAGCTCTGCGCATTCCTTTCTGACACGCACTTCAACCCCTGTTCGGGCTGCTTGCCTCAACTGATCCAGCTTAGCCAGTCGCAACTGAGCTTTTGCTAAAATACTTGATCTGATAGTTAAAAAATGTTTCAATAAATTTTGCGGATTAAAATTAAATACAACTACTCGAAAGGCAGTTCAAAGAGGAAGAAGAGGAGAGGTTCAACCAAATTCACAAATCAATTAGTTGAGAACAAAACTGTCAAACAAAAGCTGCCAAATAGTAGGCACTTATTAGATAACTACCTAAACTTCACATGGAACAAATACAACTTGTGTTAGCACCTAAAAGACAGAAATATGTCACAATCGGAGGCCACCTTGAGAATTGGTTGGTTGGCATAATAATTAAAAACGAAACAAAATAAAATAAAATTTTTTGAGGGAATAAAAAACCTTTTCTGTTCAGCAGCTAGAAGCTTTGCCTGAAGTCGCTGACTGAGGTTTTCCTCATAAGCAGATTGTGGAGGACTCCTAGGCTTTGGTCGCGCCTTGCTTGATAAATGCTCATAAAATTTCTGCAAACAATCAAGATCAAGAAAAAAACATAAATCACTAAGTTAAAGTCATCACCTAAAGAATTATACCAAGAACAGAAAAGATTAAGCAAGAATTAATACAATTTTTAGGCGGTTAATTAGTTAAACTATACATGAAACTCAATTCCCAAATACTCGTCTTCTTCTTAATTGTTTGAATGTAATCCTACCATACATAGATCACCATGAGTAAAGACTATGACGCAACTACCTTACCTAACCCTTGGACAACCTTCAACAACAAAGAGAAGCTTACAGAACAAAAGGAAAGATAGAAGAAATACGCACACGTGACAAGATGAAATAAATTTACTTATAATAAAATTGTAATTAAGATGATATTAATCTCATGTTCCACGCTCCTAATCAGTAATTAGTAAAATTAAGCACATGTTTGGTTTGCGTACTTTTCAAAACAAACACCTCTACAAGTTTCCTCTTCCACAATCAAAAATTTTTTACAAAACTCATAGAATTCAAGACTCTTTACATCTAAATAATCTTATCTTTCAATTTCAGCGACTATTTCTGATAAAACACAGACGAAAACAAGAACAAATCCTGATTATTAGTCTGATCAATCAAGTATTACAAAAAAGACAACAAACAACCTGTCGACGAAGATCTGCATCACGAAGCTTAGCTTCAATTTCTTCAACACTAGACGGAGACGCCTTTGTTTCGGTGAGTCTCCGGCGAAGCCTCGGCGGCAAAGTTGGAGGCGATGATAGGCCTGCACCGTCACCGACCGGAAATTCCATCGCAACTCCGACGGTCTCCGGTGAAATATCCACTCCAACCTCCATCGGTTACTCTAAATCAACAACTGTTACAAATCAGATCGAATACAATTATATAAACCCTTACACAACCGATCAATCACACTTTCACTGCTTTAAGAACAAAGTTTTATGGATTTGATTTCGGAATTTGTGTTTGGATGGATATAAGTAATCTCGAATGTACACGCGTTTGTCTATGGAGGCGTATGTATGTATGTGTGTATATATATTATATAAATTTATAGAGAGAGAAAGTGTAGAGAGAGAGAGAGAAAGAGGATTAAAATGGAGACGATGATTCTGGAATCGGAGGGGGTAAACCGAGAATAAATTTAGAAATGAAGTTTACATTTTGAACCTTTTAGTATAATATTGACCAAATTTAGTCCATTAAGTAATTTTTTGAACATTCATGATCTTTAATACTTTTATTTACGTGTTTAATTATTCGATTACTAGACTAATATCTCATGTATATACGATTTAAAAAAAAAGATTGTCAGTAATAAATATTGTCATTACTTTTACAAATTTTGCTGTTTAAAAAGTTCGAATTTTATTATTTTTGTTTTAATTCCTTTTTTATAAAGCTTTTATTTTTTTAAACAAAAAACAGTTTTAAATTTTGTATCTTAAAAATTTTTTATTTACAAAATATGTTAATGAATAAAAAGATTTTTTTTAAATATAAAATTAATGTATTTTTATTTTGAAAAAAGTATAGACAATATCTTATTTTATAAATGAAAGAAATATGAAAAAAAAAGAAGAAAAATTATGCATTAGAAAAGAGAGGAGAGACAAAAATAAAACAAATGAGTTAAAGCAGACGCTTTTGTAACTATGATGCAAATTTCCATTAGGAATGGGAAGGGTACGAAATCGAAAATTAATTTATTTAAAATAAAAAGTGGTTTAAAAGCAAAAGAAAAATTGAAATCATCATAAAATTTGACCAAAAGAAAGGCACATGTGAAAAGAACACTACTATTTTAATCATTAATTATACATTTTTTTCCCATAAGACCATGTGTTATTCATCGTGACCCAGGTGTGATACCTCTGGGTTACGCCCCCATCACCATAACAGACTGGGCGTGACCACCAAGTGGTGGTTCAGCCGTGAAGGCTGTCACGGGACGAAGGAGAAGAAAGGAGAAAAAATGTGCTGATGACGTGGAGTGATAGGGAAGTGATGGGGTAGTGATGGATAACATAAGTAAAGATGATGTGGAGTAATAAGATGGTGATGATGATGGTTGATTATGTGACGTCTACATGGAGTGAGGGGAAAATGATGGATAACACATAGTCTAATGGTTGAATGGTGGTAAAACGAATCATTAAAAAAACTAAAATACATGTTATTCTATTTTTTATTTCTTTTATCTTTTACTAATATTTTATATTTTTTTTTTCTTTATATTCTTTTTCATTCCATCAATCTATTTTATTTTTGTATGTTTTTCTCCTCATTATAATTTTTTAAATTGTAAAGTAATTTATTAAAATTATTTTACTTTTACCCTTTAAAAAGCGTAACAAACATCAAAACTTGTTGTTCTCGAGTTTTATTTATTATACGAGTTTAAGTTTAGGTCGGATTTAATTTTCGCAAACCGATCTTTATGCTTGACGCTTTTCCAAAACGTTATATATATATAGGGACGTGTTCTATTGAGAACTAAAATTTTGATAGGAACTAAAGAACTGTATAATACACTTGTACATTATGCTTTAAGTTTTATACATGAGTTGGTTTTTTAACTGCTCCACTTTTTTCTCTTGTTATTTTAAAATTTTTATGCACAATGTACAAGTGTATTATGCAGTTCTTTAGTTCCTACCAAAATTTTAGTTCTCAATAGAATACGTCCCTATATATATATATATATTTGTGAATATTTTAATTTCAACAATTTCTTTGAAATAAAATTCATTACTGACTTATTTTAAAAAATAAAAAATATATATATAACATCAAGAATCATCTAGTAAAATATTTGTATATTTAATGAATGAATATAATAAATGAACTTAACCAAACATAAACGAACGTAAACGAACATGTTACCGAACGTTCACGAACACAAATGAACGAACACGATCTCTGTTCATGTTCGTTCATTTAACTAAACAAACGAAATTTCTTATTCGTGTTCGTTCATTTATTAAACAAACAAACATAAACGAACTTACCGCCGAACGGTTCGTTAAACGTTCGATTCATTTACAGCCCTAATTCTATCATTACTAACACAAATTATTGATTAATGTATCAATAATTATATTGTTTTAGTACAAAAGCATAAGATTTTATATAAAATATAATGATCCTTTATTAATATGATTGCCTTCTAGTAGTTCGTGGTTTAAGCACTAACTATACACCAATAAGAATATTGTTGTACAAAAGTATTTTAGCATAATGAATTTATCAGTATAAAGTTGTTTATCAGTAGAAGACATCGTATAAAAAGATGTTCAACGTCCTTTTTCTATTTTTTATTTATTTCTAACATGCATAGATGTTCAACCACCAAACTTAATTGATAGGGTATTCTTGCACCTAAATTTTAAAACAACATTAGTGAAATATGACAATGTCATATAGTTGAATTTTGGATAATATATCAAGGTAATCCACTAAGTCTATATACTAACTAATTTATATCACTATATAAAGATATTAAAAGCATGGTTGTAAAAATCCCCGACTGGCCGATTAATCGCTAGTTCCCTAAGGCCGACTAGGCCCGACTATCCGACTAGGCTGATTAGTTGGCCGATTAATCCCGATTAATCCCTAGTCCCCACCCCACCGCCCGACTAGCGCCTAGCAATTTCTACAACATTGATTAAAAGTACAAAATATAGGTTCTGTCTTGTCTTGAATAGATTTGTAAATCGTGTAGAATTCACATTCTATTTAAGGTATTATACAACAACATGTATCTAGTAAAATCTCGCTTTGTAAGGTTTGAAAGAGGAGCGATGAACACAAACATTAAGGTATTATACGACTATGAAATCAATAACCGAATTAGACATAAAGGTTTTGTAAGATCAATAATTTTTTCTTTGTTTAAAAATGATCCGAATCTATCCAAATAATCCGGAAAACCGATATAATCTTATTTTTACATCCGAATAACCAGAAAAACAATTTTTATTCGGATTGAATTTGGATTTCCGCTCGAATAAACAATATTTTGTATATCCGATATTCGATCCGATGTGAATCTATCCAAATATCCGAATCTCTAATTTGGATCGGTTTTTTAGGGTTTCGGATACGATGAATTTCGGGTTTTTTTGGATTTCGATTTTTTTGAACAACCCTACTTAAAACTCCGCATAAGGCATTGCCCCTAAACCGCCGTCAAAGGGCCAATACCCCTCAAATTCCTAGGTTACACCTCTTAACATGTATTAAAATACATTAAAATTTCATTTTGAATTAAGTAAATCTAATTAGACTATAATTAATGATATTCATGAAACTAAATCACCAATATCAAATATAACTTTCATAGCCAATATATATGCAAGGTTCATTGTAGACATAAGAATTGTAATGAAAAAGTCGACATTGTCTCCTTTTTAGTATTGCATTTGGTATTTCTATATTGTGTTGCACGCATATAATGTATATATGTGAGGGATCTCAAGAGGACAAAGTAAAATTGCTTTAATTTTAAAGTTATTTTACTTATTTTGTGAAAATAACGTTAAAAAGTATTTGGATTATTAACTTTAAACGATAACTTTGAGCCGGGGACTACTTTGGAGCAACTTCTATATCCCAGCTGGAATATGGGTAAGGTTTGTGTCCATCCTTTCTTCCAGAACCTACTGAAAAGTAGGAATATGCTGGGTAAGCTTCTTTAACTTCTCTAATAGCATCTATATTTAGAGGAACAAATATTAAGTATCATATAACATTATTATGCAGCTAGAATTGATATTTATCTTAAAATCAAACTATATGATAATTGAATATCAATCTTTCTTTTATTTCCTTGTTCTCGAATTTGATTTTGAAACATTAGCATCAATGCTTTCTTGATCGTTGAAACAAGGTCCTTCCTTGATGAATATGAAAAGCACAAGAAAATATAAGACTATAAGTCAACATTATGCTGAAAGGAATGGTTGATATAGCAACTAAAGAATCTCAATACCACATAAAATTTATAAACTCTTAATCATTTTTTTTTAAAAATATTTAAATTATTCTATACAGTCAAACTTTGAAGACATATATAAAATTATGGATTTACCTCATGCGTTATGGCAGTAATCTTATATTGAACAAGATAAAAACACATGAATCATAGATATCAAAACTCTGATTAGATAAAAGTTACAAGAGCCATAAAATCGGTCGCAACAACTGTGAGTTTGCCATAAAATAATAAAGAGAACCATTACAAAAGTAAATGTCAAACTAAATTGTAGTAATACAAAAGTTAAAAGAAAAATAAAGAAATAAAGATTGGTAAAGACTAAAAAATATTAAATTAATTATAAAGACATGAATATATATAGTAATATGCATACGCATATCTAGTTATCGATTTTTTTAACACCTTGGATCACACATACACCCAAGACAATATTTAAACTGTCACATTAGATTAATGCTTTAGGGTAGAGCCCACTCAAGAAGGAACCATACAACTAGATAAATTGATCTTAGCTCAACAAATTTGTTTGGCGTAGATTCAAATTCAAGACCTCTCATATAAAAGTCAAGGGGATAATCACTAGGTTATAAACCATTTGGTTTTTTATCGACTACACCACATAAATTTTCGCTATTAATTTGTTTTTGGTTGAAATCTTTCGATAGCCATTCTATTAACTCTGCAAATTCTCACTATAACTCTATTAACGTATTTGATTTTGAGTTTAGAGTTTATCTCATGTTGTATATATAATATCACTTTCTATCAACTTTCGTTCGTCAATTAAAAAAAAAGTTGATAATAATTGTGAGTTATATCGATAGATAGTAAAGTGTCGGTGGTGTAAAGAATGTCACTAACACTGAAGGTTTCAAGTTTTTCAATCAACCCATCATGACTTTATATGTTTTTTAAATCATAATGCCAAATTATAATGCATTAGTTTCAGTCATACCATCTTGAATGTCTACAGCTGATCCACTTCAAATTCATATGTTTTTTATTGTACCATCAAATCGCAATGCACAAGCTTAATTGCATCATCTAGCCGCAATGCACCGATCACTTGTCTAGTTATGCTTTATAATAAAATTTTGATTTACGTCTTGTTTAGTTTATATAGTATTGACTTTAATAAAATATTTTGATAATAATGTCTCATTTTTATTAGGTTGAGATTTTAATTTTACAAGAAACATTCAGTAGATTTTAATTTTCAATAGAAAATTAACAAGACTATAAGAGTATATATTAGTTAAAAATATATGAAAAATTATTAAAATAATTCAAAACACACCTTTTTTTTTATCAAAATAAAATATTAATATACGAAAGTTAAAATTCATATGGGTAAAAAGATATACAAAATAATCTAACTTACTTCATGCTAATAACTTTGTGGTTTAATGATATAGAGAATGAGAGATAAAAGTTGAGACTTTTGAAGTCTTAGGTGTATAACCTTGACTATAGAATGTTTTGCCACAATAGTGAGTTTTCTCTCATGCATTGATTAGATATAGGTAGTATGGTTTATATACGAGCTTTCTTTCGAAACATGCCATCCAATCGATAGTTGCTAAAACAATCTATTTTAGTTCCTAAATAAAATTTCGTGCATGTCGATCATAAAGAGAACAATAGGTAGTAAATGTGATGCAATTTAGTTATGGAACAAAACTAGTTGACATTATTATATAGTATGTGACATTATTATATAGTATGTTTAAAATATAAAAATATGTCTATTCAAAACGTGTCTAAATCTACTTATTAAATGAATAATTGGGAAAAAAATATTACATCAAACATCGATATATTATAAAAATTTGTGATTAAAATTGCCCATCAATGTTTCGAGGAATCAGCATTGTTTCTTTTCAATTCACACATTATTTTTAACCAACATTATTTTTAATTATTCATACTGTATTATCTTTCACTTATAAAAATTTGAATTTACATGATATACAACTATAATTTATCATATAGTATCAATAAAACTATTTGAATATTTGATGGTTCAAGTTTTCTTATGTTAACATATATATACACTAATTTGTATAAGTTTATATATATATATATATATAGGGACTTATTCTATTAAGAACCATTAAATATGAAAGAACTAAAATAACCACATTCATAGCCAAAAGTTTTGAAGGGTATAAAAGTAATTTTTCTTGAAAATAGGGAAAAGTAATTTTTCTTGAAAATAGGGGAAGTTACTTTTATACCCTTCAAGTTTGTGTCTAGAAATGGTCTTTTAGTTCTTAACTTATATTGGTTCTTATTTGAACATTCCCCTATATATATATATATATATATATATATATATATATATATATATATAACAAATAAAATGCATGTATGTCAAATAAGAATTATTAAATAAAATATATATGCAGTTATAAAAGCATAATAATTCAGGAATTACTTTTTATACAATGTTAGAAAAGTTAGTTTAGGGGTGAATCTTGGTGTAGAAATTTAAATAAGGGACTAAATATGTAATTTGATCATTGAAGCCCTATGAGCGTTATACTTGCAGTATTTTGAAAGTTTGAGGATGGAAGAAAAAGTGACGCTTGAAGTTTGACACGTCATTCTTACGCCTCCCAACGGTTGTCTATTTTACACTTTTTCTTCCTTTTGGTTTTATTCCGAAGAAAAACAAAACCTACAAGATTCAATTACGAATTATTTTAGGTGGTGTTTGTTTTTTCAGAGGTAAAACGTCTGCGGTCTGCGGACCACATCTGCAAACCTCTTTTATAGAAGAGGTGGACTAAACATCTGCAAGAAGATCTTTTAGAGGTGTTTGTTTTTCAGTTTTAAAACCTCTTCCAGACCCAAAAACCAACGCCACCATCCACCACCTACCCGGCCACCGCAGACGATCGCGACCACCGCAGACGGCGGCGGTAGGTGAGATGTACATATTATCCTTCTCCTCCTCCTCCGGCCACCGCAGACGGCGGCGATTATGCAGCCGTTCTCCTCCTCGCCACCGATCGTCTCCAACCTAGGGTTCGATCGTCCACCGATCGTCTCCAACCTAGGGTTCGATCGAACGACCTACCGCCGCTCACGACGGATCTTCCAACCTAGGGTTCGATCGAACGACCTAGAGGTCTCCAATCTTCCACCTACCGCCGCTCACGATCGCGACCTAGAGGGCTCGTTTTTCGTCGCCCCTCATCTCCGATCGAACGACATCGGTGGCTTGGGAGGCGGCTGTGAAGGAGATTGATGGTGGGGGGAGGCGGCTGTGGAGGACACCGGCGGTGGGGGGAGTCGGATGTGGAGGAGACCGGCGGTGGGGGGAGGCGGCTGTGGAGGAGACCGACGGTGGGGGGATTCGGATGTGGAGGAGATCGACCAAAGGTGAAGAGATGAAGTGAGAAGAGGTTAGAAGAGCTCAAAAAGAGCTTGGTCCAGGTCTGCGCCAAGAAGAGGCCGCGCAGACGTTTTTTAATGAAACGTCTGCGAGAAAACAAACAGCCTAACCTCTTCCCGCGTCTGCGCGGCGCAGACATAAGAGGTTAGAAGAGGTTAGAAGATGTTTTTTACAAAAAACAAACACCCCCTTAGTCTCAGAGTCATCTCACGTTTTTTATATTTTTATACGTTTTGTATAAACATATATATTATATAAAACCCTAAATTATTTCTCAAAAAGCTATATCCTCTTTTAAATTAAAAGGGTAAATACCATATCACCCGTGTTTAAAGCTTGCAAAATGAGTATCTGATAAAACATAATTAAACTTGTTCAACAAAAAATACGCCACATATTTTTATACTTTTTTAATATAATAAAAATTAAAAGGTTCATCATTTATCTTTTTTTATTACATAAAAGTAGGACTGTTATGTTATATCACCAATCACAATGTTAAAAAAGTTGTTTTTATGTTTATATTTGCATTAATCGGTGTTGTTTCTGATATGTTTAATAAGATAAGATTTGTTTTGGCAACTCTACCGGTGTACATTTCATTACGGTCGCGAATATCAAAATAGATGCATGATTTTAATTACGTAAAACAAATAAAACTGAATTAAAGAGACGGACACTTTGTCAATAAAAAATAAAACATTAATAATCAGGAAAAAAAAAGTCTCATGCGCAACACGAACATGTGTGAATGCTATATAAGACCACCACTCAACAACCACAAAACTTGCGTAGGATGCTAATCTTGTCCCATCAATTCTACGTATATACAAATGTTATATTTGAAAAAAAAAATTAACTACTTTAAAAATTATGTTGCGTAACTTATTAAAAAAATAAATAAATCAAAGACACACATTATTAGAAAAAAAAAAAAAACACAAAAGCATATTCATGAAACCTCTAAAATCATACAGATTATAATGTGTTATTATTATTATTTTCTTCAAATAGTTATTTTCCCTGATAAATCTTTCTATCTAATAATTGATTCCAAGAAAATGGCACATGACATTCTCTTATTAATTTAAAAATAAATTTTTATTTTTAAATATAAAAGCTAACCATTAATGTTATTAATAATATACGTTGTTTACATAAATATACTAAATAAATACTAATAATTAATAATATGATAATAAATTGAATCAATGTATAATGTGTGTGGATTAAGAGCATTTTTTTATAAATTTTTATTTTTTAAGCTTTTTAATATGAAAAGGTATAATAAATATTATTAGTTTTAATAATTATGTAAATTTAAAAGAATGTAATAAAACTATTTTATAATGTAAATATATAACGACATATTTACAAAATCACATATTTTTATTTATAAATCCGTGTAATACACTGGATTATAACCTAGTAAATAATAACTCAAGTGAAAAAATGGAAAGAATACCATTTCAAGAACATCAATTTATTATCTTATAGGTAATGGAATTTTTTAGAACCTTTTAAATTATTAAATATTTTAAAACGTTAATAATACTACATCATTTTTAATTTGTTGTTCGCAATTTATAATAATAATAATATAACCAACCAACCTTGCTTGTTCAATCTGATCAATCTTTAGTTGTAAAATGGAAACAATCTTGAAAATGTTTTTTTCTTTTTAATTTTATTGTTGTTGTATTGATTAATCCTAAATTTGTGCATGCTTTTGAGATATATGTCTATAAATTTATTTAAATTTTACTAGCAATGTGATATATCATGCGTATTTTGTTAAGTTGAGTTAATTTATTGGATATTATTTTAAAAATTACTTTCCTAAAATAAAAAAAAAAAGTAATTTTAGAAAAGTAAAAATTACAATTACTTTTCTAAAATATTAAATGTGTGTTTTGTTAAGTTAAGTTTATTGGATTTGACCTTCAATTCGTAAAGGAGTTTTCAACATTTATATGTGCTAGCTTCGGATTGAGCTTCTCATTTAGTTTCTATCTTGGCTGAGTCTAATTGGGCAGCTTCCCCATAAACTGTCGAGAATTCGACTTGGTTTATATTATCTAGACCTGAGTTTGAGACAGAACTCTGAGTTAAACTCGTTTATATTAGTTTCGATTCATGCTCGTGGATTTTCAATCGCTTCAAATCTACGTTATATGGTCTGGATTCAATCACAAACTCAGTGATTCAGTTTCGGTTGATGCTGATTTCCAATTGCAACATTCCCCTTTGTTGAATCTTACATCTTGGCTTATGCATATTTTCTTGTTGATTAAATAGTACATTTGTTGTACCTTTGTTACATGTCTGGGAGTTGTGATGAATTAGCTAGAGTCATGAGATGTCTTTTGATCGACTCTTTGTGACATCAATCATGGACCCTTGGATATCCCCCAATGGGCCATTGCCTTTAAAAGTGTATTTGAATTTTACGGGCAGACACATGTAATCTATAGATGCTGGCGGCTATATATGATATATGGCAAACTTTGTTTGGTTGGTTTTGCAGATGGACACCTATATACATACGGACATCAACAAGGGATGAACATATAACTTTCAAATGGACAAAATAGAAAAAGTATTTGGTCAAATGGTTATTTTGAGACTTTTTCCATAATAAACTCGCTACAAACCTAGAAGCCTAACCTAGACCCAACAAACTGATTAAAAATTAAGCATAATTAGTTCAAAAACTATACACAAGTACGTTAAACTTATTAAAAATAAAATAAAAGCAACATAGTATATATATATATGTATATATATAGATTAATAGGTTAAATCTCGTGTGTTACACGGGTTTAATATATAAAATGTTATATAATTTTTAATTAAAAAAGTTGTCTATAAAAAAATAAGAATTACACTTGAATTTTTTTTATAATTATACATATTTTATTTTAACATTTAAATCATCCTATCAAGATAAATATTTTAAAATATTTAAAAATAATTCATGGAAAATAATTACTATTAATTATTATTATTGAATATTTTAATGAACATAATTTGAAGTTAATGATAGTAAGAAAACCTAAATAGAAGTTTAACTAAAAACTTTATAACTAATTGCAGATTCACTCATTTGCTTAATAATATATTAATTATTTTTCATATCTATAATTTACAATGCATGATTAAATAATGGATATCAATAATTAAATAATAGATACATATTGAAAAACAAAAACTAAATGACTACAACGATAACAAATGTTACCAGTTATTTATATTTTTTAAATTAAGATTTATAAACTTGATAATAACAATTTATTGTCAAAAAAAAAAAAGAAATAGAATATATGAAGATTAAAGTTAATTTTCATATTTTATTATACAATTAGCTAAATAAGTAAAAATATTTATATACAAACATTTAATAATATTAATATACATAAAAAGAATTAACTTTTATGAATTATAATTATACCATAATTTGTAATATATATATATATATATATATATATATATATATATATATATAAGTCCTTAGTTTTTATGACTTACCTAAAAAATAAAAAGATTTAAAAGTTTATATTATTTAACAAAAATAGTAAATTAAAATATAAAAATATATGAATATACATGAATAATTTAGGTTTTTAATATTCTTATTATTAATAAAATTATTTTTTGTATAGTTTACGATTTGTTTTATAATATATCTATTTCCTTTTACTTTGTTATAAAAATATATGAATATACATGAAATAATTCGGGTTTTTTAATATTCTCATTTTTAATAAAATCATTATTTGTGTAGTTAACAATTTGTTTTATAATGTATCTATTTTATTTTATTTTTGTTTAGTTATTTGCTTTTTTCAATATACTCTAAACATATTATTAAATTTCTACATTGAAAGTGTAAGATATTAGTGGCTTAATTATATATTTGTATACATAATTTATTAAATATAAGAAAATAAGTTAAAGTAATAATGTGTCAAATTTATTAATTATCACTATTAATAAAGGAGTGTTAATAAATGATTTAATGCTCCAAGTTTTAGGAGAGAAACAAAAATGAAACATGCTCTATTACATGACATGTGACAAATAAAAATATTTATTTATTATATAAGATAGATTCACCGGCAAATACAAAACATATATTATGGACCAATAATGGACCATTATAGCTACAATTAATTGACTTGGCATATAGGTGATGGATAGCCTTTTTACGAACCGTACGTGGTATTGATTGGTGGGGTAATTCCTGTTATATATGCATGTATGTGGTACATATTTCGGTTTTTATGATGGTTTATTTTAATTTATTTTCCTATTAAATAAATTGCCTCATTGTTTGCTTGTTTGAAAACTTGTATGTCGCTCTCTTTCACTGAAAAAAGATTTGTGTTTCTACAATTTTAGAAATGTGATCTTAGTTAATTGTTAGTTTATAGCTTATAGTTATAAGTGTCATCAAGAGCCATCGTCCCACGATTATAACCCATGCCTTCTGGTCGTCTACTCCATTGCTATTTTTTCTAGAGTTATGGTTTTAAGTTTGAAGTTTTTAATTGTAGAGGTTTGTTTGTTAATTATAAGGTAATAGAATGGATGATAAAATGAAATGAACAAGAGAATGAAATGGATTATTATAATTTTATTGTCATGTTTGGTTACCATGTTAAAATAAATTAATCATTACATAATGATATACAAGAAAAGATGAATAAATATAATATAATTCACGAGCAGGTCAATTCATGGTTCATGACATGGGTCGGGTCGATGGTCAACTGGTCAAGTCATAGTTTAGACATGGGTTAGATAATGGTTTTAACATGGGTTGGGTCATGATTCGAGTCATGAGTGAGGTCATGATTTAGGGCATAATTCATGTCATGGGTTAGGTCGTGGTTCAGGTCATGGTCATTGAGCCATGGGTCGGGTGATAGTTCGAGGTCATGGTTGTTGTCATGGGTCGGGTCATGTTTGAAATAAAAGAACCCTTATTCCAAGGAATGAAAACATTGGAAGTGATGAAATCGCATTCCTTATGTAATAGTTCATTCCATTTCATGGTTAGGTTGGGGAATGGGTCGGATCATTTCATTCCCTAAAGGAATGAAATAAAAGAACCTTATTCCAATGAATGAAAACATTGGAAGTGATGAAATCACATTTCTTGTGTAATAGTTCATTCCATTTTTATGTGGTTAACAAACATTTATTTTTTATTCCAATGTAATAAGTAATTTCATTCCCTTCTTCATTCATATATATCAAACACTACCTAGATGAATGGTTTTGAGTTATATGATGCTAGAGTTTTGAGATGTAACTTTTAAAGATCAAGATCTAGGGTTTGGAATTTTGAGTGTATACATGTGATACTTTTAAATATCAAAACATGGACACACAAAAATTGCAACGACTGTCATTTAAGGTAAAAATATAAGGTATTAAGAAGCCCAATTGCAAACTTAAGTCACAACAGCACCAACACCTTTAACATACTTAAACACAAAGGTAAACTAAGAAAAAGAACTAAGTTGGACGCAATTTTGTATCTAGGTTATCAATAGTATGATTAAGGATACCAAAAAGCAAATATAAAAACATGTTGCAATGACCGCAACTCTATCATAAAACCCTAAAGTTTATCGTATTGTAAAAGTGAGTGTCATTTCATCGTAACACTAGAAGTTGTACTCCGCCACAAAAAAATGTCCTCGATCTTAAAATTGATTATCACTTCGCTTTAAACCTGAAAGCATACCTCATTGTAAATGTTAGCGTCGAAAGGTCCGAATACAAAAACAGATGCAACATTTAAATATTACATTTTCAAGGAAGTGACGTAGTGGTTAAAGCAGAGAAGAGACGACCTAGATGTCTCAAGTTTAATTATCATGTAAGGCGATTTTCCTTGGAGGCCATCGACCAGGTTACTTAAAGTCACGCTTTACCTGTTCCTCCAATTTAGTTGGGTATTAGGGGGGAGGGGACCCGGGGTTTCCTCGGTTATAAAAAAATTACGTTAATAAAAGAAAAATTTTGTATTAACATATTAAAATATTGTACAAATGTAGACACTATGATAAACATTAATAAAAGAAAATTTTAAACTGAAATATTATTTGTAAGAATTTTTTTGTCAAAAACTAAAATACTCAAACTTTTGTGGTAAAACTGAAAAACCTAAAAGTTTACTATTAAGTTTGTGTTTAAAATTAGCATAATTAGGCTTTTTCAACCATAATAAAAAGACTAAAAGTCTAGTGCTCAAACTTTGATGTAGTCAAAATGAAAAGGCAAAAGTTATTCCGCTATTTTGTTTTAAATATATGTGATAATTTGAGGCTAGACATGAGAGCAATTGGTAAGATTGATGTTTTGTAACCTTAAGGTTATAAGTTAAAGTTGCAGGAAATTAACTACCTCTTATACAAATGTATATGTTAAGGCTATATCATATCTAGAAGCATTTTGGCCACTCTTTAATGTTGAGTAAAGTAAGAGCTAAATCAAACACCGATTACTTTATTATTATTATTATTATTATTATTATTATTATTATTATTATTATTATTATTATTATTACTATTATTATTATTATTATTATTATTTCAATGTTACTAATAATAAGAGTTATGTATATATATAGGGTATGTATAAAATGAAACCCACTTGAGTTGAAAAAATCTTAAAGAACCCTATGTAACAAAAGTTTTTTTTTTTTGAAATTTTTTTTATACTTTAGTAACATTATTAGGGTCATTTTTATAAAAAAAATATAAAAAAAGCACCGACCCAGTTTTTTTTAAAAAATTAATAAAACGAAAATGTAACACTGACGTAACTCCTTCTTTCAGTCCTATACAGCGATGTTATGTCTGTGTTACATCCGTTTTTTATTAATTTTTTTTAAAAAACTAGTCGGCGCTTTTTTATTTTTAAAAATGACTCCTAATGATGTAACCTAATTGTAAAAAAAATGAAAAAAAAAAAAATTTTATGGTTTTTTTCATTGTTTTCAAAGTTTTCTCAACTCAAGTAGGTTTTCAAAATAACCCTCCCCTATATATACATATTGCTTATAATTATTATGAAAATTACAAAATTCAATATTGTATAACAGTTTAACCTAATAAAACCAATGACAAGGACCTTTAGTCCTGAATAAGATTCTTATGTGTTGGATACCCCAAAATACAAGAATACAAATTGTACAACAGTTGAACATAATACATGCTGACGTTTAAATAATTAGCTTTTCAAAGTTAACTATGTCTATGTAAACTATATGTTCTTCACCTCATGGACCTAAACATATCACATGTTATCAAAATGACACATCAATGTGGGACTATTCCGGTCATTTGGTAGAGGTATTTCCTCTTAGAAATGAGGTCTTGGATTCAATTTCAAGTAAGGATAGAATATTTAAGAGTAGTTAGGAGTAAAAGTATGATATTATTACTGTTAAAAACAAAATGACATGATTATACCAAAAACACTTATGCACCAACATAAGTAAAAACTAGCACAACTATACGAATCACATCACCATATGAAAAAATGAAAAATTATGCAAATCTTTGCTTTCTCATGCTTATAATACTAGAGGGTGGCAGTATTTAATGATTGAAGATGCTAATTTCTCTTAGTGCCAATGGAGTCACACCAACAACTTTGGTGAGTTAATTTGTTCCAAACATATAAATTCGAGGTGTTTATCAGTTCGATTAACGATTTGTTCGGTTTATTTGGTTCGATTTAATTGGTTTTCAAAATTCCTCCTAAACGAAAACCAATCCGAACCGAATACGGGAAATGATTATCCGAACCGAATTCAACTGAATTCGATTTCGGTTGAAACTGAACACACCAAATAAACCGGTTAAAACCCAAATAAACCGATTTGTAAAAACCGAATTCAACCTTATATATTATTAATAAAAATAATATACTGAAATATGAATTCGGTTTAATCGGTTAATCGAATAAACCAAATTCAAAAAAAATTGAAACCGATAACTGAATAGGAAATTGGATTCAGAATTCGGATACGGTTAGGAACCGTACTGAAAACAGAAATCAAAATTCGGTTCAGTTTTTTCGGTTACTGATACAGTTTCGTTATCGATTTTAAATGGTTTTCGGTTTTTTAAACACCTTAGTATAAATGTATAATTTAAGGGGAAGATAGGAAAAGAAAAAAAAATTGAGCATCAAAGACTCGCATTAATTACAATTTTTTGAGTAGTATATTTCATGGTTGTAGAAGTCGCTAGGCGCTGGTCGGGCGGTGAGGTACCGCCTAGGGATTAATCGGGATTAATCGGCGCTAGACGGATTGGAATTTTTATATGTAATTTTACAAATATTTATTATATACACACATTAATATCAATAATTTAATATAATACTTCAAATATATTAAAAAATAAACTTAAACATACTAAGTCAAGTACTTCAAATTACAAACTTAAACACAAAATTCAGAGTTTATAGATGGATTACGATGTTTAGTGTCAGGGTTCAATGTTTCAGATGTTGGATTTGATGTTTTAGAGACATATTACGTATTTGGGGTTGATAAATGTCTCGAATAATCATTTATCTGGGTCCTTTTTACTCAAAAAAAGCCAAAAAAAACCAAAAAAACCAAAAAAACCAAAAAAAAAAAAAAAGTAGGCCGCCTAGGGGGCGCCTAGGCCGACTAGGCCCCGCCTAGGCCGCCTAGCGCCTAGGCACCGCCTAGGGAAAAAATTACAAGGAAGGAGGGCGCCTAGCGCCTAGGCCGATTTTTACAACCTTGGTATATTTATTTAGGGTCAATTACATATATCCCCTTGCTAAAACCTTTTATTACATGTTTACCCAACCATAAAACTTAATTAAACATTTTCCATTTCTAAACAAAATATATTACATATTTATCTATTTCATCAAAAAAAATCATGTATTTCCTATTTTACCCTTAATGAACTAATAAAAACAATTTACATATTTCTCCTTACTAAGAGGCAAATTTGGAACATGGGGATATTTGTAATTTTACTTTAACATTGAGAATATATGTAATTTTGATGTTTAATAAGGGGATATATAATATTATCCCATTTATTTAAAGGTATTTACATTTTTTAAAAAAATTAAATTAAGATTCTATATGCATATATAACGTCAAATGGGATAAACTTGAAAATATGTTGGCGTTGTATAAAGTATATTTATTATTTAATTAAAAAACAGGATAATAGAATAATAAATACATGGTAGCATAGTTTAAGCCGACGAAAAAAATAGTTGTAACATGGTTTGACCACGTGTTACGTGCGGACGACATTCCATAACGCAATTCATTGAGCAGCGGGCTCGACTTATTTTAAATTCATTTGTGGTATAAATAGGTTGCTTAATTTTGTTTTAAAAATATTATTTAATTTAACTATTTTACTAATAATTAAATATACAAGGTTAGTTTTAAAAAAAGATAAGCTTATTATATATAACTAGTGCAAATTTTTTTATAAATATATCAAATAATTTCTAGATAAAACAAATTAAATAAATGAGTAGAAAGAACCGGATAATGTAATAGAATTATTAATTTTAGTATATTTTAAACATGCGGTTGTAACTCGTTTAAAAAAAAATAATAAGGTTTTGGGTTTTGGGCAGTAATTTCTGACATGATTGAACAAAATATGAAAATAATTAGGTTTTGAGTCAGTAAGTATAACACGTTTAAAAAAATGAGTCGTATTTAGGTTAACTTGTTTATAAAACGGGTTAGGTTCGGTTTGACTTTTAATCCCCTTCTATTTTACCTTTTTCTTTCTTTCTTGAAACATAATTTCTTTACAGTTGAGACAACTATATTTATTTTATATTTTATGTTTATGATTTATGAATTATATGCACGTTCATAATAATATTAAAATTATTTTATTTAAATTTAACTATTTGTTATTCGTTATACATACTAAATACACTACTATTGTCGTGCTTTCAAACAACAAACCATTTTTTTTTATTAATTTACATTAACGGGTCATATTTTACCTGAATTTATGTCAATCTAGATTAGGATTAAACTTTTGACATAAATAAATATATGGGTCATGTTCGAATTTGCAAAATTCGACTCGCCAACCAATCGCCAACCAATCAACTCTCAACCGACATGATTGACGCCTCTAGATGTAAGGCTCACTAGTAAATATTTTATGATATTTTTTTATTTTATATAAATTAACGTTTTAATCGACTAAAAAATGTTCTAAAAAACAATATGCAACTTATTAGCGCTTATAACACGTATTGGTCTTATTTAATTTACTTTTATGTACATTGTACGTTAAATGAGCAGAAGTAAGCAAAATAATCGAATAATGTAGTAAAATAATTTGAACCGAAATAACTGAAGAATTAAGAAATCGATAGTTTGATAATGATGCTTGATCAATGGTCTAGTTATAGTTAAATTTCTTCATATTTCATTCACAAGTAACATGGTTCCTTTCATTCGTAAAAGTTTGAAACTTTAATTAAAAGTTATCCAAGTTAAAAGACGCTATTGTTGTTTATTTATTTATTTTTTCTATTTTGTACACCAACTTGATATCTACTTTTCTAATTTGGCCTACAGGTGTAGTACAAAATTATTGTTTTCATAGGTGTCAAACTAAATAGCTATTTATATTAAATTTATCAGTTATGTAAGTTACCTATATTAGTTCATCTTCAAGATGCATTAATTGCTAAAATTTAAATTTATTTAATTAAGATTTTATTAGATACCTCTCTTCTAGCTTTGAAGCCGCTTGCTATGTTCTTGACTTTCTCTAGGGGTGTTCATCGACTCAAATTTCGAATAACTCGAATATTTTGAATCGAATTATTTTGAATTTTGAATTTTTTTAAGAACATTCGAATTCGAAATCAATTCGAGAAATCCAATTCGAATTCGATTAAAAAATTATTTATACTTGCTACCTTTATATATTCAAGAAATCAAAATCTTAAACATCTAAATATCAAATAACCAACATTTAAGTTGTAATATTAGAGATATCATTTAAATAATAAAATGATAAAAATTCAATAGATAATGCCAGTGATACATACAAAAAACGTAAAGTGACAAATAATTATAATATTAGAAATTAACAACCAAAATGATCAATTTTTCGAGCTTCATGATTTACGCTTTTGTTGAACGTTTAGGTTTAGCGTATTTAAAAGTGTTAAAATTATGGATATTTTATAATTAAATTGACATTTGTGTAATAATCTTTTTTTTAGTTTTTATAAACTAAACTACCTAATTTTTAAATATAGTAACTACTTGTGTATATAAAATAAAAATATATAATAATTTAAATTCGAATTTCGAATCGAATCGAATTAAAAAATATGAAATTCAAAATTCGGTATTATACTACGAATCGGATCGAATTCGAATATGAAAATTCGAATCGAATTTCGACTTGGTGTTCTTTCGTATTGAAATTGAATCGAATTACGGTTTTTTCGAGTTATATTTGAAAACTAAACACTCCTAGACTTTCCTGCATAAGAGAACGTAAGGAGTACGGAAAGGAAATGAAACAAAAAAAATATAGAAGGAAAATAATTAAAAACTTTCATTTTATTCTCTTTCAAATCAGATAGAAAAAAAAAACCCAAAGAACTGTGTCTAGTTTATATTTCATTTTCTTTTTAATTTTTTTTCTTTCACTTTTTAAATGAAACTCAGAAAAACAAATATGTTTTTCCTTTTCTTCTATTTCTTTTATTTTCTTTCTTCAAATAAAGCTATGGTTAACTGCTATATATGTTTTTTTTTGTACATGTTTTTATGGTTAAAAAATGTACTTCTTTGTCTTAATAAATGACAAAAAAAAAATAAAAAAATAGGGGGTTGGTTTAGAGCTGGACGTTTTATATGGACCAAAATCTCTCTCTCTTGTTTAAGAATTAGATAAAAGTTCTGTCATCATCTTCTCTTTTTAGACTCTATATATAAAATAACTTTTTTATAACCATGATTTTATGTAGGCGAACGAGCCTTTATTCGTGTTCGTTTGTTTAACATTTAACGTGTTTCATGAACACTTGTTGAACGAAAATCTTGCATGAAAGGTTCACAAACATAAACGAACACATATTATTTTGAAGAGTAAATTACGGTTTTGTCTCCTGTGATTTAAGTATTTTAATTATTTCAACCCAAAATAAAATTTTATATTAATGCAACTCCTGTGGTTTAAAAACTTACAGTTTTGGCCTCAACCATAGTTAGGTTTAGGGCCAAAACCGGTAGTTGTTTAAACCATATGGGTTGTATTGATAAAAGATTATATTTTAGGTTGAAATAGTTAAATCACTTAAAACACAGGGGGCAAAACCGTAATTTAATCTATTTTAAAAATAAAAATTAGCATTTTCAATCCCAAATATTAGACATAATTATCTTAAAGTTAACCATTTAATATAAAAATCAAAAATAAATTTCCTTAAACAGAACAAAAATTAAAAGTAATAATCATAATTAAAATTAGTTTAAACTAGATATGAGTTTCAAATTAATATGTTTTTAACATAAACAAATTTCAAATGACTATTTTTTAATTTAAATGTTATAGTATTAAACTAAATATAAGAAATTTAACAATATAAAATATATTTTGTAAATAAAATAATAAACGAACATAAACGAACGTTAACGAACAACTTACCGAACGTTCACGAACACAAATGAATGAATAGACCTCTATTCATGTTCATTAATTTAACTAAACGAAAATAAACAAACTTTTCATTAAACGGTTCACGAATGGTTAGCTAAACGCTTATTCATTTACAGCCTTAATTTTATGGATATGTTTTATTAAGATGTATGTTTGTTTTAGGTAATTATAAAAGGGAGAACGTTTGTCTAAAGAGACTGGTCCATGAAAAGAGAGACCCATGAAAATTATAGGTTGAAAAGGTTTGTTTTATTTATTATTATAAAAATTACATCCATATATAAATATGTTTGTGCATTATAATAATATTATGGACTTCAATTTTTGACCTTTTTTAATGACCCATACACCCCGACATCTCTGACCTCACCGGTTTGTCATTTTTTCTAAAGACCTGCACATTAAAAAACGCTGAAACTGGCAATAAAACACCCCGACATCTATGACCCATACACCAGTTTGGCAATTTTATATAAATTAACTAACGAAAATGACAAAAAAAAAATTAAAACAATTTTCATATAAACAAAAAGATTATTTTAGTATTTTATTTTTTAAACTTATTTAACTTATAACTAATTTTTTTATAACATAAAAACGAACCGAACGAACATGAACGCATGCATGTTTGTGTTTGTTCATTTAAATTTAACCGAACATGAACACGAACACATTAGCGAACATGAATTTTGTGTTCGTGTTCGTTTATTTAGAAAATGAATGTATTCGTGTTCGTTCGTTACAAAATTAAACGAACTGTTCATGAACATAAATGAACATAAACAAACCAAAATAAACGAACAAACATAATTTAACTAGTGTAAACTAACACAATTGAACAGGCATAAACATACACAATTTAACAAATATAAACAAACACAATTGATGAATTGAACAAGGACAAACGAGCGCAAATGTCAGATCTCTTAAATGTAAATACATATAATCAATGAATTAGATAGTTAAATGAACATAAACGAACATTAACGAATACAAATAAACAAATATAACCGAACAATTCATGAACATAAATAAAAAACACTGGGTGTGTTCATGTTCGTTTATTTAATTTAAATAACATAAATTTTATGTTCGTGTTTGTTCATTTATTAAATAAACGAACATAAACAAACTTATAATCGAATAATTCACGAACAGTTTATAAATTGTTATATTCATTAACAGGCCTAATCAAATCCATCTTACTCCTAATGTTTCTTTTGATAAACGTAATTCTTGAAGATTCCATATTTTATGAAATATTATTCCAAATTTGTTAATAATTTTAGTTTCTACAAAGAAAGAAAATAATCTTTTGTTATTTCAATTTTCATTGGATGCTTTTTTTTTTTATCAAATATCACCTAAAAATAAACAAACAAATAGAAAATAAAGATTATCATCTAACCATATCACTAGTATTTTTTTTATCTGAATTTTAAACAAAAACATTATTTGTTAATGAAATAACTACATAACTAATTAAAATTATAAAACAACCATTAAACATACCTTTATAATATTTTCATCCAATAATAATACAAAGAAAAAACACAATCATTATAACATTTGTACAATTGTATTTTGCACCTCTGAATATCAGCAACATTTTAACATGTTTCTTTTTTCTTTTTTTTTTTTTCCGATCATTTAGCTTAACTCATTTGACATTTAGAAAGATACCAAAACAAATAAAAACTATAGTAACACAAACAATATATAGTTTATAGTTCAGTCAATTACCTTTTGACTTGTTTCACATTTCCCTTATCAATATCCAAAGTTCAAAGTTTAGAAAGTATAAAATTTGGTTCATTTATGACTAATAACTTGAGGAATATTTTATCAAAGTATATCGCAAGAGCATCCAATAAAAATAAACGTTGATAAAAGCCATATATAGATATCATGTGTCAAACAAACAAAATAAATATAAAATCATCAAATTCAAATGAAATATTATACAAAAAGATCCATAAGAAGTCAAACACCATATGATTACATATAGTGATGTCAATATAGGTTTGGCGGGTTAGTGGATCAACAACTTGTAAGTTGGTGGGTTGAGTTTTGCAACTCAAACCTGACTCATATATTTATTTATGTCTAAGTTTTCTTCTTTAACCTGAATAGATCGACATAAATTCTGGTCAACCCACACAAAACCCATTTATCAAAATTAATCAAACTAAGGTACAATTAAACAAATAAACAATATATACAGTAAAGTCTCATTAGTCAGTAGAATGTGAGAAAGAGAGATAAAAACAAATCTCATCTACATCCCAATGAAATAAATATGTTGTTTCTAAAGAGACTCTCGACTCAAATGTGACACAAAACTTACATTTATTTATCACCAAGGAAAAATTGATAACCACAAAATGGATGCACATAAAAGAGTCCTATAACTCTATAAGTAGCAAAAACAACTATGCTTCTCAAGAACATTACATCACACTACATTGGGGGAGAAATCTTGAATCAAACAATTATAAAGATTGGATTCATGGAATTTATCTCAAAAACAGTCGCAAACAACAAAAAATTGGGGAAATCAAATTATGCTAGCAACGAGAATCATCATATCCTAACTACGAATAGATGATAATCAACCGATTTTAATAAGATATATTATTTATTTATTTATTTATTTATTTATTTATTTATTTATTTATTTATTTATGATGATTGGAAGTGCATTCAGGAAGATAGGGTGAGGAACCGCTATTTACTGTCCAAAAATCACCTCAACCGTCGAGTTTAAACTGCCCATATCTTATTTTAGGTTGATTGGACTATTGGAGGGTCACTCAATATTTGATCCAAACGTTGGTTAAGTTTAAAAGACAATCATTTTTGTAAACCCATTCATTAGGATCGTTACTGTACGTAAACCCATTTATATGTATCTTGATGATTAGTTTTTTGCTTTCAATTTTGTATTCATTAATATTTTAATATTCTTCTTAAAAATTCATTTATCAAAAAAAAAATGATGTCTGACGAAACTAAAAAAAGAGATTAGAGAAGAGAAAGAAAATGGTAATTATCTTGTTAAAAAAAGTTTTTTTTAATACGTTTCTCTTAATTTTTTCAAGTATCACATGTCACAATGTGCGCATCTTTAGGATGTGTGTATTTATTTATTAGGTGATTTAGGGGTAAAATGTGGTTATATCATAACCAAATCCTCACAGTTGAGTTTTATTTATTTATTGTTATTTTTTCTTTTTAAACAACAATCCAATTTCTTTTATTATATCATTATTCACTACAGAACTCGAACCCTTGAGTCCTTAACCTTATAGAAAGAGATACTACTATGCTTATAGTGCAATGTCGTTTTACACCATGGTGCCCTAAATTTTGGGGAAGATTGATACCCGGTTGGAGATTTATGTGTTTCATTTGGGAAGATATTTGAAAGTTAAATGTGAAGAAAGTATTAAACATGCCCTCTTAATTGGCTTCTTTTGTTTATCTAGACAACCATAGTCTTAATCAAAAGAATGACTAAGATAATACCATAAATGCTATTGAGAACAATGAGACAAGAAACAACTAAAAAGATTGTTTGTTAGCTTACTATACACATGTATGTCTAAAATATGAAGCATTTTTGAGTTACTTCCTTTCATTTCATTTTTTATTCGAATATTAATAATATGAAGGAAAGTTTGTTAGACAATGTTCCACTTTAATATAAGATAGGCTTTTATATGTAAGGGTTATATGACTCAAATCTACATGTCTTATTTTTACTTATATTTACTTATTTTTACCTTTACGTGATTTTATATAATCACCAGTGTTGTAAAAATCGGCCTAAGCGGCGCCGCCTAGGAGCTAGGCGACAGTGGCGGATCCAGGAATTTTTTCAGTGAGTTCACCATATTCCGAAGTTTTAATTAACTAAAACCGGACATAAAAATTTCCGGGTCGGGTTGACGGTTTGGGTCTTGTAATGTTCTTCACGTAATAACAATGTGATATATTAAGTCAGTGATTAAAATTAAAATATGTCGTCATTAAAGAGTTCAAAAGTACATATTGCATTTTCGTTTAAGATTTCTGAGCTATTGACCTGTAACACCCAAACTTTTCACACGATTACACGTGTCCCATTTTAGGTCCCAGATTAAACTTTATCCTAAAATTATGTTCAGAATCGTGAAATTACCATTTCATGAGTTAAACACACTTAATTTCATAACATTTACATTTATGATTAATAAAACTAGTGTGTTTAAGTTTAATATCACCAAAGATTTTACATAACGTTTGGTTCTGCTTCAAAACATACCCGATCTGATAGCCCGATGCATATCTATCTTTGACCTGTAACATCACATATAAGGTCACAATTAGTTCATATGAACTAAGTAAGTAACCCCTCCCAAAGTTCCCAAAACTTATTTAAACACATCCACATACATATCATATGGATGTTTATCATGTTTAGATAATAATGTATCATATTCAAACATCAACTTGCACACAACACACATTGTGCATTGATTTTCCTTAATGGGTTATCCAACCATTTGTGGTATCATACATATGTTAAGTCTTAAGATGTTCACCTACCGGTCCTTCCATCTAAGACAATTGCTAGCACCTCTAGCTATCCACACATTTATGGAATCATAAATCAATCAAGTCTTAAGATGTTCACCCACCGGTACTTCCATCTAAGACAATTGCCAGCACCTCTGGCTATCCACCATTGTGGAGTCATAAATATTAAGTCTAAGATGTTCACCCACCGGTACTTCCATCTAGACAATTGCCAGCACCTCTGGCTATCCACCATTGTGGAGTCATAAATAATTCAATTCCCAGATTAACCGGTTAGCCACACATTTGTGGTTCAACAATTTAATTCCCGGATTAACCGGTTAGCCACACATTTGTGGTTCAATTAAGTCAATTTCACCCGCTCATCCGGATAAATTTTAATGCATTTATACTATGCATACCACACAAGCATAACATTCGTTTTGAAACTAATAACGCCTTCTCATAGGTCTTTTAATTCCATTAGTTTCATTAATCAAGTTATGCACCATCATTCTATAAACACCAAATCATATTATTTAATCACCGGGTCATCCGGTTATTCTAATGCAAATATATTGCATATACGTTGTAATCCCTAGGGTTTTCCGTTACAAATTTGAATATCTTAATCATGTTCTGTTTATAATAAAAAGACCATTGATGTCCTTGAAGCATTTTATTCATAAATTCATAGGTTTACATATAAACGTTTACTTCATTAGTGAAGTAATGATAAGGATACAAAACATAATTTAAGGTTGTATAAAATTCATTTTTATAAAAGAATTATAATTTCTAAAGTCACAAATGGGTCATAATAAAATAAAAACATTTATTAGTAAATATCCTATTTATTTACTTATTTTATTTTTAGTTATAAAAATAAATACATAAATAATATGCATATACAAAATTAATAATAATAATAATAATAATAATAATAATAATAATAATAATAATAATAAATATAACAAAACAAAACATAATTTAAGCTTTGATAAAATTTCATGTTATAAAAATATGAATCTTTTTAAGCTTAAAAAGCCATAATGCATTACAATAAAATAATACAATCTTATTTACAAGATTTATAGATGACAAAATTCTTTAAGTTTATAAAAGCATAACTTATAAAATTTATAAAAGGTTTTATAATTTTATGTAGATTAAACATTAAATTCAATCTAGAGGGACTAAAAGGGGATATTTATTAAACCCAAAATGTGAGAAGGAAAAGGTTCAAGTTAGAATCTGAGTCAGAAGGGAGTAGGAGGACTGGAATTGTAATATTCCCATAGTTTCCCTATTTCCTTCACCCATTTAGGCATTTAGCAGCCATCTAACCCGTGGACATCCATTCGACCCGACCGAGATCCAAACAGGGTCCAGCCATTCTAGACGCGTAAACAGCTGGCTTCGGATTGTTTTGGCAACTTCTGAGATTGAGGATTTGATTTAGATCATCAATTTAAACAATTAATCACGGGTTAGTGCCTAAATCAATACCAAAATAAACCTCTCGATTCCAAATTTTGAATTCTAGCACAAACACTATAAAACTTAAATCCAACCATTGAATCCTTTTTTTTTGTGACCTGCGAAACAATATGAGGCAAATAAAATCCATTTCACACATCCAAAATTGAGTATTGGAAACCTGCAAATCGGATTGGTCGTCGGATCATTCATACAAGCAGAATCCACAAGATTAAAAACAAAATCAAGTAAGTGATATACCATTCTCTTTTTTTTTTTTTCAATATCTAACAAAAACCCTATGATAATATCTACAATCAGTGCCTAAATCGTTCGAATTTGGTTGAGATTTGGTTAGGGTTCATTGAGTTTGATAAAACTGATTTGGGATAAACAAAAATATATGTTTTGTATATTTATTCCGAAAGCTTGTACAATAAGAATGCCAGCTCGGTGGCAACCCAGACAATTGTTAAAGCTTGGAAACGGAACGATCCCAGATTCGACCTTGGGCCGCAATGGGTTTTACATTTTTTTTTATTAATAACTATTTTTCTATTTCCCAATTTTAGAATCTGTTTTAATCGTCATTTAAACAGAAAATTTTATACTGTTGATCGGTTAATTATAATAACAACAATTAGCATATACTTCACACATAATTTGGATATTCCACACATGTATTTATTTATTTATTCTTTTTTTTTTTTAAAAAAAAAGAACAAACATATCACCAAAACTCTTTATATATATTAAAGTCTAGAAAATTATTTTATTACGAAAATAATTTTTTACATAAATATATGATTATAACAACAATATTTTTATTTTCTTAAAATAAAACACGTTAATATGATGAATTTAAATATTTAGATAGTTGAAAACTTAATGTAACTAAATATGGGATAATTTTATAAGAATTATTCAACATGTTTAATTATATTTTTTTTCTAAATATACGTTATTTAAATTATCTAAATAAAATAATAATAAACTTTATTTTATCTACAAACTCAATGAAGCGCTTTTAATTTTAGTTACTTAAAACAATAAACTTTAAAATGATAAATATAGAATAGTTTATATTCTATTATTCATATATAAGATTTATAGAAACATTTAAATACTTTCAAACTATCATTCCAAATAATATGTTGATATGATCGATTCAGAATATATTATTCATAAAAAGAAAACATAGAGGCTATAGACTTAATACTCAATGCTCAAAACTTAGTGAATGCTAAGATTATTTTTATATATGTACACAAATTTAGGTTGACGTGTTCTCCTTTTATTCAAAGCTTTTAATCAAGAACTATTGTACATGCTAGAAATCAAGTAAGTTTTCTTCACACTCCCTTTTACTTTTGTTTTTGGGATGTTACACATGTCTTATTCAAAACATTATTCATTATATTATTCATTCAATCTATGATGCAAGCCTTAGACCTAGTTAGCTTTATGTGTTAGATGCTAAGCTTATACAATGTGTTGATTTTATGTGTGATTCTATGTGTGTTACCAGTCAAGCAATCTAGTACTTAATAGCCTAAGATGGTTAGATGCTATTTTCGCAAAGGCTTTTGTCTTTGTGTGAAAAAGGTGAAAAGTACACCTAGCAAACTGGTTGAATTATAACTGTTAATTTATAGTATGGCCATACTTGAATTAACATGTTGTAAGGATACTAGTTTGGACACAAGCAATTGTTATTCATTCATTCATTCAATTTATTCAAACTTGTATTCATGCTGTGCTTATGATACATATCTAGTTAGGCTATAGTTTGCATCTTTTTTATACTTATTATTTAAACTTAGTGTGTGAACTCACCAACTATGCAAATAGTTGACAAACTCTATTTTACATGTGTAACAGGTTAAGGAAGCATAATGAAGACATAAGATAGGATTAGTGACCTAGTTAAACTTGAAACAATTGTATAGATTTTTCAATTGTAATACTTTGATTATTGAATTTATGTAATGTTGTTGTGCTTCAATGAATGTTGTAATTAATTTGTAATAATGATGCTTTAAAAATTGAAACGTCATAATAGCACCATGAGCTAATGAACAGTCAAACTCGCGCCCCAACGTATTCCGCCGTCGGTTGGGGTGTGACATACGTTTCCCATTGAAACTTAACAAACACAAACTAAAGGATTTCTCATCCCATAGTTTCAATCACATATTTAACATTATTCACATATATCAAGTACGCAAGTAGACTCTTTCTACTACTTATATGTAATGTTACAGTAAGTTGGGTAAGTTACCTGGTTCATACGGTTGTTCACTTCCTACAACCTCCTTTCCACTTCTGTGAATTGTCACTTGACTTTCATCACCAACACCTAGTTGCATATTCATACATATACAACTATATTCAATACATCTAACACATACAATCAAGTTCAACGCACTTGACTGATTTGACTTCCTCAAAGTCAATTTATCACATAAATGACTTTATCTTACTACGTTTAGCAAGTTCTAGTCAATTATCACAATTAATTATATTTCATGCCTCCCTTAGGCATTTCATCAAATAATTGATGTTCATTATATTAGTTATAATCTCAATCACTTCTTTTAATAAAAATTCATTTAAGATCATAACTGTTAATAATTTTTAACATCAATTCATCTCAAATCAATATTTAACCCATGGATTATGATCCATATTTCATTTAAAATCATAACCTACCCATTCCTACTAGTTATCACACCATGATATGGGTTTCATAACAACCGGACATTATACCGGCTTTAAAACGAAGATTTCACCTTCAAAATATCAAGTTCTTCGTTTCTAACAATCCCTAGTTATCAACTAGGCAATAATCAATACCCATAATCACAGTAATACATTCAAAACTGAATTTTAATCCACACAATATTAAACTAGTAGGATAAAACGAATCGTTACCCAATCGAACGGATATTCATTCCCAAAACAACGATCAGGAGTTGTATACTCAAACCCTAGCTCGATCCGGACATCTGGATGGCTTCAAAACACTGATCTAGCAACAAAAGTTGCTCTGTTCGTCCCCTGGTTTAGTTTTAGTCGAGATATTAAAAAAATAAACTTTCTTAATTGAATTCTGATAAGATAAAGGATCTGTCAAACCACCACACCCGTCGCGTACCGCGAAGCGGAACAAAAGAGCTCTTCGCATATTGCGAAGAAATCCGGAGTTCTTAGATATTTTTGTTCCTTCACGTACCACGAAGGAACCTCTGAATCATCTTCGCGTACCGCGAAGAGTCCCAAAACACAATATCTTTGAAATTTTCTTTGTTTCGCGATTCTGGACAATCCGTAACTTCGTTTCGCGCACGGTTTTCTCTCACGTTCATGATTTCCTACATATTTTCAAATTACAACAACCACAATCGTTCAATTAACGATTATTTCAAATACCTTTCATTATTGAAAACCGATTGTTACATGACCAAGCGGAAGTCAAGGGGGTCACGCACCCTTACGGAGTTCAAGGTAGCGGTCCTATTGGCCATTCAGCATGCATGGGTAAAGTGGGCCGGCACCCGTTTTAGGGTTCAGGGCAACACCCCGAAACCTAAACGAAATATACTAGAGTTTGTATGACCAAAATTAACTTGATCCGTGGGTTTAAACACTAATAACTACCATTTTGCTTGGTAAGTTTATATGACTGGAAAGTGATTTTAATACGATCACATAGAAATCTAATAATTGATTATCGAGATTTTATTTTACAAAGATCACTTGACTCAATCAAATTAAGAAATTGTTGTAAAAATTACATTAAGAATTCAATCTAAAAAATTTTAATGGGTTCATCTCAGGATTTACCCCTAAAATATTAAGGATTTCACCCTATTGTTTAACTCTTTCGAATTTTTTTTCCTACTAACGAGTCGAAGCGCGGTGGATTCACGGCACTCTACCTACATCCGCCCATGCTAGGCGGCCTCCAACCTTGTCGATTTTGCCCTAAGCGGCCAATTTTTTTTGACTTTTTTCGGGTAAAAATGTCCCAGATTAATAATTATTTGAGACATTTCCCAACTCAAAATCATTAATATGTCTCTAAAATATCGAATCTAACATCTGAAACATCAAATATAGCCATTAAACATCGAAATTCATCTCTAAACTTTGAAATTAGTGTTTAAGTTTGAACTTTTAAGTACCTTACTTAGTATGTTTAAGTTTATTTTTTAAATTATTTTAAGTATTATATTAAATTATTTGATATTGATGTGTGTGTATAGTATATATTTGTAAAATTACATATAAAAATACAATCCGCCTAGCGCCGATTAATCCCTAGGCGGTACCTTGCCGCCCGACTAGCCTAACGACTTCTACAACCATGATAATCACAGGTAAAATGTTTTTTTTCTTTTCTTTAAACAAAAGTTGAGCTGATTGGTTGATATGTCTCTTAATAAAAATTCGTATATCAGCCATATCACCTATTAGTTGACATTGGATCTCTATGCTACGTATGGTATACCATCAATAATAATGTTAATATTGATATGTGATTTGAAATGTCACACACTAAGCATTTATTAACAACATATTTATATGCGTTTAAACATAATAATTACCCAATGAAGATGCATTTTAGGAATTGTTATCTATAACAATTACATAAGACCATATATTTATTATACATGTGTAGATAGACGTAAATCTATACATATGTTTAATTCTTTTATTTGGAATTAATTAAATATGTGACGATTAAATGTTGTATCATTCTTACTTCAAAGTTGTTCTCGCACACATATGATAATAACTTTGCATGTTATTAGATCAGTTTGAATAAAACTGTAACTCTAATTAGTGATTGGAGATGTGCATAATGTGTATGAATTCTCCAGTGATCCAAAAGTTAGCCGTTCAAAAAAATACAAGGTTTAAATATATTACCATGTCTTAGTACTTAGTAGCTTTTCTTACACAAAGACTAAAACCTTTTTTACGTTTTTTTTTTATTTTTTTTATCGGATGTCCCCGAAGGGACAAAAATATCAGGAATAAGGCAACCGCATGGGGGCTGAGGTCCACTAAACCCCGTGTCAGCGTGCCATGCAATGGGCTGCCCCTCAGCCGCTTGGCCGAGAAATGGTGCCATGCCCGGGCCGCATGGCCAGGCCATAGGGACGCCCGTCTCATATGGCTTTCAACTAATAGTAAAAAAAAAGTTTTTTTTTTTAAAATCTTTTTTTTTTCATCTTTCTCTAGGTTTTCTGGGCAGAATTAAAGACTGAATTTTGGCAGCTTACATCAAGATTTTGAAAGGGTAGAAAGTAGATCTTGAAGATACTACAAACTAGCTAAAGTGTTGGGCTAGTTTGTTGGGTGTTTTTAGTAGTTGTTGGGTGCTTCAACATTTTAGTAGTTGTAATAAAAGGTTTGATTTTTTTTTTTGAACAGCAACAATCGAGCGTAACGTCGTGGCATATGCACCACGCCAGCATGCCTCGAAAGAGTTGTACCTGATGCGCAGAAACCAGCTTATTTTTGCTGTAAAACTGAGCCCCCTATCGGTTCAAAACCCGAGATTAAGCTCAAGATTCCTCCACTCATCTGGTATCCATCAAAGTGTCTCAAGTGAGAGTAGAACCCTTGACCACCACATTGGAATGTGAGTCTTCTACCAATAAGACAACTTATCTGGATAATTAAAAGTTTGATAAGTAATAAAAAACAATAAGTTTCTAACATTTTAATATTTGTTTAGTGGAATGATACAAAAAAATCTAGATAAAAATAAAAAGAAAATCGAAAAAACAACTAAAAATAAAGAAATAAAACCAAGGGAGGGATTGCATGAGGCAATCATGTAAATGCAACATCTACTTTTTTACCGTACATCATATAACCTATGCATGCATCAATTATATAGCACATGTTAAATAATATATAAAAATTTGAAAAGTATGGAGCCTTTTGTTAACTTCTGAACAATTCAGATTTCATTCAGTTGTTTGAAACAAACAGTATAAATCTGAATCAATTAGATCTTCATTCAAACCCATTAAAACACTACCAAACAGCCCCTAAATTTGCCTCACAATGCTATCATTCTTTTTAATATATATATATATATATATATATTAATATTAATATTAATATTAATTAAAAAAATGCATAAATCCAAAAAGAGAGTAAACAAGAACCTTAGAAGTTTGGATAAGTGGTTAACTTTGATGGTGGAGCCACGACAAGTATTTGTGTCCACGCTTTGGTATGTAACTATATATGTTCCTTGCACCATTTAGCCTCCTTTCTTGAAGCTAATTAAGACATGTGTAAGACGCCTAAATTTATGGCTACAATTTTGGGTCATTGGATTCCTTTTCAATCGGTTTCAAAATTCTTCAATTAATAATTGTGGCATCCATTTTATATTAATTTTTAATGAATTTCGTATAAAGAGGCTTATCCTCAACAATGCATACCAGATGAATAAAAAGTTTTTGAGGTGTGAATTTGTCATGGTATGAATATATGACTTTAAGCTGATATGAAGTTATCAAGTTTGAGTTTAGTTAAATGAGTTTGGGATCGTTTCTGATTAAACTCACAAACATACGTTGCTAAACGTGTCAAGTTCAGGTTAACCTATCAATTTGCTAATTGACGTGTTTATTTTTGTAGTGAAACGTGGAATGTTAGTTTTCTACGTATTTATATACTTGCTTGCAAATTCTAATTATAGTGTTTTAATATGTAAAAAACTATATGTATATATATTAGGGAGAGTTATTTTGAAAACCTACTTGATTTGAGAAAACTTTGAAAACAATGAAAAAACTATCAATTTTTTTTCTTCATTTTTTTACAGTTATGTTACATCTTTAGAGTCATTTTTTATAAAAAAAAATAAAAAAAACGCTGACTAGTTTTTTTTAAAAAAAATTAATAAAAACCGATGTAATACAGACGTAACATCACTGTACAGGACTGTAATAAGTTTTTAAAAAAAACTGGGTCGATGTTTTTTTATATATTTTTTTATAAAAATGACCATAATAATGTTACAAAACTATAAAAAAAATTCAAAAAAAAAAACTTTTGTTATATAGGGTTTTTTATAGTTTTTTCAACTCAAGTGAGTTTTTATTTTATACATGTCCAGATGTCCTATATATATTATGTGTAAGTAGTGGTATTTGTTTCGAACTCATGATATGAGTATTCAGTTTATGGTCTTACAAAATTTGTGATTTTTGGTTCATTTAAAATTGTTGGGTTTGTGTTGGGCTCAGCCCGTCAACGTGTGAGCAATATTCATTTTGGACCCTGATAAAAAGGATAAAAGATATTAATAATAACAAATCTAGACTAATAAAAAACTAAATAAGGAGGCAAATGTCATTTTTGTAGTGTGATCTCTTCATTATTATTTCCCAGCTTCTCTACTCTCACGTGTCATCTTACTATCATTATTTTTATGCTTATGTATCCTATTAAACAATAATTGATATTAAAAAAACATATTTAAAATTTAATATAAATTGATTAATAATTATTACTTATATCATTAACTAATGAATCTAATATGAAATCGCATACACATATTCATAAGTTCTTATATTACTTATTATATTTAAAAAATAAATTTGTATTATGTATAGTTTACATTTTAATTAATTTCATTATCTTAGTTCCCTAAATTAATAATTCGTATTGGTTTTTATTTACAAATTTTTGAAATGAATTTTTTTTTATCATCAACTAAATTATTTAATCATTTTATAATTTATAAATTATCATTAATAATTATAAACTTATTATTTATTCAACCTGCAACATACATGTTTTATACCATAATTATAGTAATATTAAACTTTTAGGGGTTATTTGTTACCATTATGATAATAATTCCATTAAAATATTACATTTAAATCGATCAGATACCATAAAACACCCCTGAATCGGTCAATAAGTCTCTTACCCATGAAGTTTTATAGAGATAATAATTTATTCAAATCTCTTATTAACTCAACACTTAATGAACCAATCAATCTCTTTACTCTTCAGTTACTACAAATTTATTTTCGTAATTATTTTTCCCATTCTCCTGATTAAAATCTATTATTGACTCTTATTATAATCACTAATAGAAATAAAATCATCTTTGGCATTAAAAAGACGTTTTCTTGTTACAAGAGTTCATAATCTTTTTTGAAAGGTTGTATTTTATTAAGCATTTAAGCAAAACTTGCAGGAAGTGGTGTAAATAGAAAAGGCTAGATACAAAGCACAAAAGATTGAAACCACCAACTAGACCAATCGATATTGGGAAGGTTTGATCAATGTTTGACTTCAAAGGTATCAGCTTGCCTTGATTTCTTGAGTGTTTTATAAATAGATGTCGGAACGCTGTTGTAAACCATATTGTCCTTTGACACTACGTCAAAGTGGACATATGACGAAGAAAATATTTTAACCTATAGCAACGACTCGTGGCTATAGAATCATATATTAAAGTAGAGGAAGAATACATAATGTTGTAAAGGGGGTAACTACATATGCTTTAAACATAAGTCTGCTTGTGGCAACAAGTCGTTAGAAAAAACAGAAGTACGTCGTTGCCATCTCTTAGACCACTCCCATTGGTGGTTTTTTTTGTGGAATCGTGGCACTGTTACAAAAAAAATTAATCAAAAGCAACGATCTGATCGTGGAACCAACCAAGGTTAAAATCTTATCGTTGCCATGTGGCTATCTTTGATTGGTTTCTTTTTATTTTTTCCTGTTTTCTTTAATCTTAAATACTTTTATGTATAATCTTGTTTTCTTTTAATAACTTTTTATAATTAACATTTAAAAGAATTTAAAAACATGGGCTTGATTAGGTTTTTTAATGAACATGTCGGTATAAATTTTATGAAAAACAGAGTTTGTATAAAAATGTATTTTTATATAAAATAAATATAAACAATTAATAATTTATATAAATTTGTATTTTTATAAATAAAATAATTATTTTTTATCGAACTTTTAATACAAAAACTAAAAACTAAAAATCAAAAATTATATTTATATAATAAAAAGTAGTAAAGGTTGGGTTATTAATAAGAGTGGAAAATTGGGTTTGATTGGATTGTGTAGATAGAACTTGGAAGAGAGAGAAATTGGTTTTTTATTAAAAAGTTGAGTTGGGTTGGATTGTGAATGTGGATGGTAGTAGAGCTCAAAACGTCGAAGTATACTAGCTAGGTGTATTATTGAGGCTATGTGTTATGCATCACCCCCCAATCACTCTACGTATGCGCCACATAATTAACCAACACGATCACTCCATCATCACTCCACGTCATCATCGCATGTGTTATCATCACGCCCCCATCACCCTTTTTTCTTCTTTTCTTCCCCTTTTTCTTCCTCTTTCACGCCGTGAGGGCTGTCACGAGTGAGCCCCTCATGCCCCCTTCACGCCCCTGTGTAGTGGGGGAGGGCGCCACCGAGGCATGACCGGTGCCCCCTCATGCCTCCTTCACGGGCGACAACACATAGCCTGAAGCATTGCCTAAACCACAGTAAAGGCATTATGTCATTATAATATATATTAAAATCCATTAAAATGAATAGTAAATATATATATATATATATATATATTTTATTGAATAGAAAAAATAAATAGTAAATACTTTTATATATACACTATATTAAATAGTAAAATTGTATAGCAAGTGTGTGTATATGTTAAAATTAATAAAAATGAATAGTAATTATATATATATATATATATTAATTGCGAAGCATAGTAAATTATAATATATATTAAAATCCATTAAAATGAATAGTATATATATATATATATTTTTTTTTTATTGAATAGTAAAAATAAATAGTAAATACTTTTATATATACACTATATTAAACAGTAAAATTGTATAGCAAGTGTGTGTATATGTTAAAATTAATAAAAATGAATAGTAATTATATATATATATATATATATATATATATATATATATATTAATTGCGAAGCATAGTAAAATGAATGTATATGTGTATGATCCATGTAGTTACGTTTTGATAATTTAGACTTGGACCACAAGAAGTTCTTTTTTTAACTTTCAAAGTGGTAAACGAAGATGAATGTATTAAATTTGTGAAATTTGCTTAAAGATTTGGGCTTTATTAAAATTCAGAGATTTGCATTGAGATCTGGGTTTTTGTTTTAATACAAACGATTGGTCGCCGGTAAAAAGGATTTTGTGAGTAATTTTATCTATTATTTGTGTAACATATTTGTAAGAATTTTGTATGATTTTATGTTTTTATGAAATATTTGTATAGAGTTTGTGATGAGAGATTTGTTTTTGCTATGTAACTTATGTTTCTGCAAATGATATATAATACCCGTTCTCGAGAGTGTACTGTGATAACCCGCCGCAACGCGCGGAGGTGAATAAACCTAGTTAACAACTATTGACACGGATTGACATCAACTTTTCCTTTCCTTAATATCATTTCAAATACTTTGAACTTGGAACTCATTTATGAGAACATATCTGATCGTGAGATTTTCAAGGGGTGTTGAAGAATGAACTTTGAATGATCAACACATCAAAAACACAAATTTCTATTCTTTAGTAGTTTATTTTGGTTCTTCTGATGTTTTAATTTCTTCTATATATATACACTTATTTTAATCACTAAAAATAAGTGTTTAGTATGTTCTTGATATTTGGCTTAGAGGCTTGCACGTTTTGGATCAATCTTGCTTGGTCCGTTTACTCTTGGAAAGGAAACACTTGATTCTTAGCATATCTTTATTTTGTAACTAACATTTTTCTACAAAGGTTGTTGATTCTAAACATCCTATAGTTATCTTTCATTTAAGTTTCAGAAACCACGTATGAATTAGGGAGGGTTTTGGTTTCTAAAGTATAAGTTTTTGACATGTTATACTAAGTGGCAAGTGCCTTTCATTTCACTAACATCATCAATTTATGAGCTCTTTCGTGCCACAAGATTTGCCTACTCTTCTGGTTAGGGGTTCATCAGTTCGAATAACAGTTTATTCGGGTTACTCGGATCGGATTGTTCGGATTTAAAAATTTTAAAACCTTATCCGAAACCCGACCCGAATCTATCCGAAAAACCCGAATAAAACTTATTTTTCATCCGAATAATCCAAACATCCTAAATAACCCGAATACTCAGGGTTTATTCGGGTTGAATTCGGATATCCGATCCGAATAAAGAGGATTTTGGATATCCGATATCCGATCCGAATCTATCCGAATATCCGAATCTTTAATTCAGATCGATTTTTTCGGGTTTCGGATACGATTCGGATTTCGGATTTTTTGAACACCCCTACTTTTGGTAGTTAGCGACAAAGTTTCTGCAATGGAGGTTGAATGGGTGGGTGATGCGTACGTGGGTGTTGATAGAGGAACATGTTGGACCTGAACATTCAAGAAACAACCTATGAAACTATTGCCAATGATATATGACCCTAGAAGGCCTTGTTAGATATTTTAGTGTAATTGGGATTAATTTTATCGATCAATATGAATTATAAAATCATTAAACAAGTTGGGTGTGGGGTGCACGCTTGTTTAATATTTTATAAATTCAATGGGGGTTCTAAGGGGGCAACGGCGGGGGTCCGGGGGCAGCGCCCCCGGTTAGTGGGGTCCAAGGGGCAGCAGCCTCTGGCGGAATCCAAGGGGCAGAGCCCCTGGCTGGGGTCGAGCTGCCAGGTCAGCTTGGAAAAAATTTTTCTAGTCTAAGTTGTTATGTTGAAAAATCAATAGAAAATTTGATTTTACAAATTTTACATAAAAATTTGGTTTACAACTTTTGTGGCAAAATCGTGAAAAACGAAACTTGGAAAACTGTCTGGAGGCAGTTTCCAAACTTCTGCGCCTAGAAATTCATTGATGATTACATTCTGGTTCATTTAATCAAATTTGCAACAAAATCTTCATACTTGTTCTTGAACGAAATCGAATTTTATCCGATCAAATATTTGGGTGAACCACAAATAGTTTGATCTGAAAGTGTTATCCACGATTTTCGATTTCATCCGGTGTTCGTGTTTTCTGGAATTTCTCTACAGGCCTCATATCAAAAAAACATAAATCAAGTTTGTATTTGATTAATAGAGTTCGAACGCACCGGAAAAGTAACATTTTAAATTTATATATTTTTATAAATAAAGGTTTATAGTAACATATGTCATGTTCGTAAAGCATCTAAAGTTTGATTTCTCGCATCTCTCTCCTATTAAATACTAGGTTAGTACCCCGTGTCTTACACGAGTTGAATAAAATAAATATGATAAATAGTTATCAATTAAAAATTAAACACAATAAGATGATATTTAAATATAACATTTGGTTAAAATTTTATATATTTAAAGTTTGTTTCTTTAAACATTTCATTTTAAAAAAATGTTTTTGAAATTTTATATTTTATAGTAATTTGATTATTTTTTGAAGAAAATGTTTTTTAATATTAATATATTTTTATTGTAATAAAAACTTTTTTTAATTTTAAAATATGTAAAAAGTATATTTATATTTAATATTATTATTCAATATAAGATGTATTTAATATGAGAGCTTGGAGGTGCTTTAGGAAGATGACATGTGTCCCATAGAAAACATTTATTTATTATAATAGATAGACTTCTCAAATTAAATAATAATACTAAATATTAAGTATACATTTGTATACATTTTTAAAATAGAGTCAATTACATATATCTCCTTATTAAAACCATTTATTACATATTTACCCAATCATAAAACTAAATTACATATTTCCCTTTTTTAAACCAAATATGTTACATATTTATCCATTTCATTAAAAAACAAATTATGTATTTCCTATTTTATCCTTAATGAACTACCTAAAAACAACTTACATATTTCTCCTTACTAAAGGGCACTTTTGGAACATGGGAATATTTGTAATTTTAGTTTATCATTGGGTATATATGTAATTTTGATATTTAATAAAGGGATATATGATATTATCCATATTAAATAAAATGTTTTTTAATACATTACATTATATTAATATTAAAAACACACTTTTAAAAAAAATATATAAAATTTAAAATTTAAAAACAATTATTTAAATCGAAATGTTTAAAGAAAAACATTAAAAAAATAGTATTATTATTTCAATACTTAAAATATTAAATTATACGGATGATAATCATATTTTATATTAAAAATTTATTTTATATTGTCTAAACTTTCATTGATAAATATTAATTATATTTTTATAGTCAACCCGTGTAATACACGTGGTACTAACCAAGTTTTTCTTATTTAAGAAATAATAATAATAATTAAAATATTTAATGTTATACAAAAAAAATGGTTATTTGAATAAATGCTTATGGTTTCAATATTATACTGTTAAAAGTGTTTATATAAATTGGAAACCAGTCACTTTAATCTGCAGATCCTGATATCTTCCAAATATTGAAGAACGAGAGTACAAAGGGATCGAATTGATGGCTTTTGATAATTTTGTTTGCAAAGCAGTTATGGAAGCTTTAGGTAGTCATTTAATAGATTGAAGTTAATATTGAAGAAACACTACGGAAATTCAATTAATGACAAAATCAAAAATTCAAAATATCACATTAATCAAGACGAAAAAGAAAAAAAAAACAAGAATATAAGAATCAAAGTAGTTAAAGAGTTCAATTTTTAGATGAGTAAAACATTGATGAATGTATGATTAAACTTTTCAACAAAAACTCAAAACAAATAACCTATAAAGTATAGAATTGTTGTATTGTTCACTATCATTTTTTTCATTTTGGATTAATTCAACAAAAGTTTAACGTGTATAGAAAATTTGCTAAAAATCGGGGCCCTGGAGGCCCCAAGGCCTAGCTTTCGTATAAGGATAACCCGAAGACCGATTTTTACCCGAAGATGCTTGTTTGCTGATAAATGCAGGGCGATTTTGATATTTAATATGGCTCAAATTAGTGGTCTCATTGCTGCAAGGTGAATTTACTTGTGCTATCTGTTGCCCCATTGTTTTTATCTCTTTTTTTTTTTAACAGTTAACGTCAAGTACGACTGTTTAAATGGGTACACTGATACCACTATCTAGAAGGAAACTCACACTGGAAAAACCTCCTAGCTCAACTTAGAGCATATTTTTGCTCCATGTGAGACTCGAACCCAAGACTTCACATTCAGGAAGCCAAGAGGTACCATTAGACTATTAGCCATTTGGTCATTGTTTTTATCTCTTGATAAATGTTTTTGGTGATTTTGATTTTTTTAATTTGTGTTTCTGTAACATAAACCTATTATGCTAAGGTTTGTTAATTGCAATTTCATGTTGTATTCTGATTATTAGGTTCTGTGTAGCTACATGCAAATTAATTCTTAATACAATAACTGCCATACCTTGTATGTGTTAGCCGATAACAATCGACCAAGATTTTATTGGCTTTTAATGTGACTATTTTGTATATATTACTTTGTGTAATGAATCACTTTCCGAAATCAATATTTCTACTTTTCTGAGTTCTAGAAGTTTGATTGGGAGAATACAAGAGAATTCGTGTGTAATATGGAAAATTCGAATGTTCTTTGTCTGTCTCGATTTATGTGTTTTTACCAAGAAGATGACAGTTACTTGCGGTTAATTTTTGTGGGAAACTTCTATCACGCTGGTCAAAATGTTCGGGTTTGTGGGTCAAGTCATTTGCAATGATAAAATAATTCGTAAATTTCGTTTAGGACCCCACAAGGGGACGACACCCATTTGGTCTGGTGCTCAGAAATCTCAAGCGAACGTGCATCCTGCAGCTCTGAACTCTTTAAGATTTCATTACATCCAATTACACTAAAATGTTCAATACACAAATTTAATTCAGATTCAAATGTACTTAGTCAAATGGACGTTAAAAGTCATTATGCAATTGCTTAATTTACTCCTAGTAAAATATATACAGATCTTATAGAAAGCTTTGGGCCGGAAAAAAATGGCTCAAAACAATGAATTTGGATACGAAAGTTTGGGTTGAACTTTTTATTGTTATTTGCAAATTGTTATTATATAATATAAAATAGGAATAATTACGTATATATCCTCGTCTTTTATTTAGGCAAAAGGATATAAGGAGATATATGTAATTTAAAAGGTTAGATAAGGAGAAGTATATAATTTATTTTTAAGTCAGGTATATATGTAATTTATAAAGTTTATAGGGGACATATGTAAATGCCCCAATTACATAATTCATGTTCAATGAATTCTTTTATTTTAAAGATTTTATCCACTTATTTTTTTTTCTCATTTCTTATTGATTAAGCAAACAGTAACGTTGTAAAAATATAATTGTTTATTATGTAAATTACAAATAAACCAAGTCCCATTTACGTTTTGTTCTAGTGAAGTTTTAGAGATTTTTTTTTGTTCTAGTGAAGTTTTACCTTGTGAAGATAGCCTAGTAGTAAAGATGTTGGGGCCTCAACATTGAGATCATGGGTTCTAGTCATGAGGGTGACACTTTCTCCGCAAGACCACGACCCAGGTGCTTGCGCCCGCGGTTTACCCGTTCCTCCCGGTTAGTCGGGTATTGAGGGGGCCAGAGGTTTACTACGCAAGTGGGTTCCCTTGTCATAAAAAAACGTTTTAGAGATTTAAGCATCAAATAGTTGGTTCTTTTAGTCTCTTGTGTAATCGAAAATGGCCTTGTGATAAAACTGACAAAACTAATACTCATTCCGTCATTGGTTTTTTTTTTTTGGAAAATTCCTAAAATATTCATTTTATTAGATATTTTCCCAAAATATCCATTGATTTTAAGCTTTTACAGGCACGAACGCCCCTACGTGTACGGGCACCCCCATATAAGCAGCAAATCAAAAATCGTCATGCATTTCCACGACCATTTGTCACGGGCGTCAGGCCCACATTGACACGGCTGTCACAGGTGGTGCCCATATATGTACGGGTGGCACCCATATATGTACGAGTGGTGCCCACATATATACAGGCAACACCCATATATGTATGAGGTGGGCGCCCATAGAGGACAAATGAAATTTTTTGATTCGTTGTTTATATGGACAACACTTGTATATGTAGGGGCACCAGCACCCGTATACACAATAGACATTTAGTGACATTGAAAAGTCAAATGAATATTTTGAAGGAAAGTTTGTGTTGAAATGAACATTATGGGAATTTCCATTTTTTTGTTATTGGTATAAGTAAAACCGAAACCAAACATAAAAAGTTGGTTTCTAGAAAGCCACAAATTTAAACCAAACCACTAGTTTTTTAATTGGGTTTGGTTGGTTTTATGCTCACCCCTAAATTGTATGCATCAGGTACATCTGCAATGACGTCTCGAGGCTTGCTTAGAGCCGGATTTTGAAAGGGCCCTACTAAAGATACACCACCCCATTCTCGGTACACCAGCCAGCGGTCTCGCATACGCCCGTATAGGCCTTATACGGGCGAATAAGGTCAGTCAAACTGACAAAAGCTGCTAGGGCTGACGTGTCAGAAATGATGTAAATCTATACGGTCGTATAAGGTTTATACGGCCGTTTAGTACACACGTGTACGGCCGTATAGAGGTTATACGGGCGTATAGTTTCTCTGAATTTGAAGAATCTTTCCCTTGATGTGACTAAATATTCCTCGATAAACGTGTTGTAATTATACGACATGATATAAGATTCCTCGATTTACGTGTTACAAAACTATATATATATATATATATATATATATATATGATCGATCAATCACTTTTACAAACAAACGAATCAAACGAATCAAAGGTTTTCTGTATTACTTTATTAAGTTATAAAGATGTCGGCGAATTTTGGCGGAGATTCTTCTAGAAACATTTCAATCTTTGGTACAGAATAGGTATTGCAAACATTATTATGTTTGTTTTATGTTTAAGCTTGATATTTTTTACAAGTTATTTGAATATTTCAGGTGTTCATGGCTTTTGAAGATCTGCTAAGCTGGGTGCAAGAAACTGGACGAATGAACGATGTTGCCGTTGTCAAACAACGTTCAAAGAAAAACGTTAATTGCGATGTCATTAAATTGTTTCTTAAATGTGATCGTGGTGGTGAATATAAAGGAACATCCTTGATAAGACATTCAGGAACAAAAAGGACCAACTGTCCGTTTCAGTTGGTTGCAAAATACTTTTTTGATGATAGTTGTTGGATGTTGCGTGTCACCTGTGCTGAACACAATCACGAACTTGCACAACAACTTGAGGGGCATCCATTTGCAATGAGGTTAACCGATAATGAAAAACGTATGGTTGAGGATCTGCCAAGACAAAACATGGAACCTCGCGACATAGTATAATCTTTACGTGAACAGAATCCTCAAAACGTGTCAACGCTCAGAACCATATACAATGCACGTCAACAAATCTGCCAAGACAAAACATGGGGCGCCGCTACAGCCACCTCCACCTCCACGAGGTCGTCGACACGTTTTTAGAGATCAAGTACTTCGGGATTAGTCTAGACGACTAGACCGCCTTGAGGATTTGGCGGCATGGCAGTCGGAGGTTTTGATTGCAGTTACCACGCACTTAGGCGTTCAGATTCTAGCACTACCACCGCCTCGACAGTACCCAGATGATGCTGGTGCTGGTGACGATGCTGGTGGTGATAACGCTGGTGCTGGTGACGATGCTGGTGGTGGTGGTGATGATGCTGGTGGTGGTGGTGATGGTGTTTACTTTGTATTTATATTATCTTTTATTGATGTATAACTTTTGTCATGTGTATATATATGTGTATTTTTATGTGTTATGTGGTTGTGTATTATTTAAATATTTGTTGTTTAATTATTTGTTATTTACATGATTTGTACATGCTTTTATATTTATCTATTGGTTTACATATAACAACTATAAATTTATCTAATAAAACAATAATTTATATAATTTAACAATTATAAATTTCTTAGTTTACAATATAACAACTATAAATTTATCAAATAAAACAATAATTTATATAATTAAACAATTATAAATTTTTTATGCATGAAAAATGTAAAATTAATTAAATTTGCAAAAATAGGCGTAATATATATAGTTGAGGTAAAAACGTTTAAAAAATATAATTAAAATTGAAATAAAAAATAAAATAAAAAAAATTTACACCCATATAAGGCCTATACGGGCGTATAGAAAGTCAACCAGACAATATCCCGACAACTTTTCTGACATCACAGTTCTATACGGAAATATAGAGGCTAGACGGGGCGTATACGTGGGCCCTGGTGTATAGAGGAAGGGTGAACAATCGGTATTAACTTTCTGGTTCGTATTAGGACGTCTAACCGCTCCAAAATTTCTAACTCCGACCTGTTTCGCTGTTAATAAAGGTAATACGTCAATCCCTTGTTAAGATATGCATATGCTTCTAATTATTCAAGATGGGTTTTATGTTCGTGAGTTCTGGTGACAAACCTTAATAATCTGGAAACCTTATTAATTAAGATCTGCACAATTAAAGCTTTGATTTATTCTTTGGTCCGCTTATAGTATGAAGGTCAGCATCGTAATCCATAAATGATCATTAAACATATCAAATGATATGGCTGAGATAGCTTACGTTAATTTGAATCCTCATACTTCAAAATTGGAAATTTGAAACTAGCATGATTATGACTTTGTTTGTGCAGAACTAACTGTTATGACCAGGTCTTCAAAGTCAAATTAATATACTATCCAAAATCATATTATAACTGAGATAAACATCTATGAGTATGTTAAACATCATCTGCAATTAACTCAGATTATAGATTTATATTAGAATAATTAATACACACACGCATGATGGAGACTTTTGGAGCTGGAAGTCATGTATTTTTCTTGGTCTTAAAACTCTGCGTATTAAACTTGAATAAGAGCATTAAAATGTGCAGATTAATATTAAAGAACAATAAGCATGTGTATGGTGTGTTCTCGTTTTGATCATCTGCATATTGTTTAAAATAGGTAGGACAACCATTACAAGTTATTGCATTAATACAATTTAAACCTCTTAATATATATATTCTAATATACACCAAGTATACATTATGTAGTACAATGAACACACAAAGCATGAGTGAACCAGCAAATTAGATGGCATAAGTTAAGTTCTCTAAAATTGATTTCAAATAACAAAAATGTAGGTTCTTTTAACTCGTTAGAGACAATTCAAGTGGTTGCTATTGCCTTGCTATTGCTATCTATTGGTTAAGGTGCGGATTCCTTCCTTTGTACTCTTAGTATTATCGCTTTGCTTCCGTTGATGCAACCCGTTTAGTCTTCGAGCAAGTTATATGTTACTTAGAAAGTATTCAGTTTTGACCCGTTTTGATTATGCATTCTGATTTGAGACTTATAGCATGCAATAGATTTCTTAAGTTTGTACTCATTATTGCATGTCCCTATAAATAACAAGATTTCAGAATTTATTTATATATTTAGCTATGCCACTTTCGGTTTAGTAATCTGTTACCCAAGCATGTCTGACACGTTATTGTGGCGTCAATAACATGACACTTTTCGTGACGGTGTATAATAAATAGTCACAGCGTCTCCATTATACGTTTAGTATTCAGGGATTGCATTGGCCAGTGGAGGTGTATGGATCGATCATAGTTCAGTTATATGTTATACGTTTATACGTTCAGGGGGATGGCATTATGTGTGTATGCCCACACACCATCTCATTAGGTGCATAGTCTAGCTAGCTGTGTATCCTTCAAATCAGTTTCGGCTCTGGGTGCTTCTATTTATTTACATGACTATTTTTGTTATTATCTGTCATGTTCAATTAGATGTTCAGTTACATGTTTCGTTATATGCTCAGTTATATGTTTAGGTATATGTTCAGTTATTTTTTTCAGATACATGTTCAGTTTAGCATCATACGATCAGTTCTGTAACAGTTAATTGCTTCCGCTTATTTATCTTTTATCACTACTATTGTTCTTCCGTTACTGAGCAACTTTTGGCTCAGCCGTTTTCTTTTACTGTGTTTTCTATTGTTTCTATAACAGGTACACAAGGGAACAAGGGAAATCATGGGAATGTGTGATGAGAGAATTAGAGCGGACGGAGTGGGACACGGGAAGGATTCGGGGAAGAAACCACCGATCCGAGGCCGGCCGGGAATACCGGGCCCCCGGAAATGGGGTGGGGGAAATCGGGGTGTCCTCACCGATTGTAGCCGAGCGTGGGGAGGGGAAAAATAGCCGTTGAGGGTTTAAAAAAAAAAATTCAAACTCTATAAAATCTCACCATTTTTTACATCACAACTCACACTCTTTATCATTTTCTTCTTTCATTCTACAATTAAATTTTATAAAGTTTAAACCAATGGATCCTTTTACGTTTGAGATTCCCCCATTTGAAAGTAAATCGTCAAGTTCTGAAGAAGACGAGATCAATATCAAACAACGAAATTTTCAGTTTTTGTCAACCTTTGTGGCCACAAGTTTAAACGAGTTTGGATCCACCGCATCCTCTTCGAGAAGGTATAAACAATTTTTTAGTATATTTGTTTTAGTATATTTGTTTTTTTATTATGTTTTTTACAATATATATGTTACAATATTTTATAAAAGGTATATACGTCGGGACGATCGTGCCGAATCACACAAGAGGCTTGTTGATCATTATTTTAGCACCGAAACCAACCCAACATTCACCCGAATAACTAGTATTTTAAATGTCTTTAATCGTTGTTGCTTATTTTTTATAATCGTTGTGGTTTTTTTTAATTTAATGTAATATCTTTTTAATTTAATGTAATATCTTTTTAAATTTTAATGTAATTTTATATTTTATTTTTAATGAATCTATTTAATTTTTATTAAAATAAATCATTAAAAAATGTGGGGAAAAGTGGGAAAAAGTAGGACGACACCGTGCAAAATGGGGAAAGGTGGGAAAAGCTGATGTGACGCTGATGTGACAATGAGAAAAAGTGTGGAAGATTGGGACCACTCCTTGTGGCCTTAGAAGAAATTCTCAATTTAATAAAAGACATTTTAAATGTTTAATTAAGATGTTTAAGACATGGATTATTTAAGTTGTTTTGAATGTTATTTTTGTATCATTATGGATTTAAATGTATGAAGTTTTTGATTTGATATCAGCTCTAGTCGGGTTGGGGTGTTACACTAAACGTGGTCAACCCATGGTCTGGAGAACCATGAAGACATTGTCGATCTACCAGCCCAAGTCTAGCTAAGAACTTTGCTACTCAATTCGTAATGCCCGGTCAGGTGTAGTTTTGATTACTGGTATGGGTTGTCGTATATAAACTAAATTAGTTTGAGAAAATATCACACTTTATTAGGTTTTCATAAGATACAATCTTTTATTTTTCTCAAAAAAAGTTTAAAATAATTTAATAACCATAACATTAATATTTTTGATTTCATTACGTCATGTATTTAGGGTTGTAAACGAACCAAACGAACACGAATGAACCATTGTTCGTGTTCATTCGTTTAACATTCAACTTGTTCACGAACACTTACCGAACAAAAAATCTTGTTCGTGTTCGTTTGTTAAGAAATTGAACTTGTTCACGAACATAACGAACACATATTATATTAAAAAGAAAATTAAACATTTTCAATCTCAAATATTAGAAATAATCATTTTAAAGTTAAACACTTAATATAAATATAAAAAAATTCTTTAAACAGAGCAAAAATTAAAAATAATAATCATAATTAAAATTACTTTTAACTAATATTTCAGATATTTGAGTTTTTAATTACTATGTTCAAACATAACAAATAAACATAACAAATGAAAATAAACGGACGTTAATGAACATAAATGAACACCTTACCGAACGTTTGTAAAAACAAATGAACGAACACTACCTCTGTTCATATTCATTCATTTAACTAAATGAACAAAATTTCTTGTTCATTGTTCGTGTTTGTTCATGTATTAAATAAACGAACATAAACGAATTTCCGGCGACGTTTGGTTCGTTTACAACCCTACAATTATTTGATAATTATCGGTCGTTCTAGTTTTTAAATTGACAATGTTCTTAGATGCAAAAAATGTTGAATAATGATCGCGTGTCGCAGCTAGAGTATTTTGTTTTATACATGAATGATTTTTTATATGAGTTTAATTGATTGGGAATTTAGTTTAATTTCTCTAAAACAAGCTGAATGTTTTAAAGATATTTAGAAGTTTCTATATTCAATTTTTAAGAATTATTTGCATTACCACGTTATTATGTTGACTTCACTTATAAGGTGTTGGATTTAAATCTTTTTATAAGCAATTAATTCTATATAAGCACGTGGTTTTTTTCAATATTGGTTTCCTTTTAAATACTTCGATAAAGTTGTCTGTTTGTTAAGTGTTATTTGATTTAACGTTAAACAAAAGGAATTATTTGCATAACTGGTCAAGTAAATAGAGTAAATTTTGATAATTCATCGATCATGTTATTTTCTATACATTTTTAGATAATGGTAGTGATGCACAAAAAAACCGGTTAACCGAACCGGTACCGGTTTGTAACCGGTTAGAAACCGGTTTTTAAACCGGTTATTGAAATCGGTTTTAGGTTTTCAAAAAAACCGGCGGTTTGGGACCGGTTTGAGGTTTCAAGAGACCAAACCGGTTATTAACCGGTTTTTCAAACCGGTTAACCGGTCCTTCACATAAAAAAATCGGTTATTTGGCGGTTAACCGGTTCGGTTAACCGGTTTCGGTTATATATCGGTTTCGGTTTTTGAGCTCGAAAAACCGGTTATTAACCGAACCGGTTATTGGTAAAAACCGGTTTCTAGCTTGTGACCGGTTAACCGGTTCGGTTATTCCAAAACCGGTTTTCGACCGGTTAACCGATTTGTGCACCTCTAGATAATGGTACTTTTGGTCATTTATTTGAAAGTAAACTAAAAACTTAATGCTGGTTAGAGAAAAAGACTGGATGTCTGGATGTATACAAAATTTCAGAATGAAGACCAAACTAATTAAATATTAAAAAAATACAAAACTAGTAATTTAATATAATTGCAATTTGCTCTATCATTTATTTATTCCAGATCAACATTATCATCACATGAATTTCTTTTTTCTTTTATTCTTTTGATTTTTGATAATTCAATAAATTATTGTTTTAAAAGCAAATAATTTTTTTTCTTATATGAACGTATACTTTGGTAGGAGAGGATTTCATAAAAACCTTAATTTGTTACGGAAAAAAATTTAAAAACTAATCACAATTATTACCAAGTAATTTTGTTTTTTGTTTTTTCTTTATTTTATTATAAGGTTAGAAATATAAAAAAATAAAAAATATAATATATATAGCTCATGTTATTACATATGTAAATTGTACGTTACATATGTACATTGTATGAGTTGCATTATATAGCTTTATAAGTTACATACGAAATTTTATGAGTTGCATATACATAATTTTGTAATTTTCATATGTTTATTAAAAGAGATTTTAAATATTTCTAACTTTATAATAAAAAATTATGAAAAAAAGTTAAAAACTTATTTATTTAGTTTGAGTTTTCTTAGTTTATTTAAAATATCTAGTTTTTTTAACCTCATCTATATGTACATTGAATAATTTACCTTAACCTCGTCTTGTGAAAACCAATCATTGTCCAAAGCAATTACATTTTTGTTTATATTATAAAATCAAAAAAGAAAAGAAGAAAAAAAAAAGAACTAAACTAAACGATTTATGGAAAGAAGCTTAAAGTGTGGCTATTTTTTCATGATGGATTCACAAATGAATAAATACCTCCCTTCTGTTGCAAGTACTTTCATAGTATTTATAAATTATTATCTTTCCCTTTCCATAAAGTTACTTTTTAGGTTGCATTAACATTTAATTCTTATTCCAAAGAACAAATTATTTTAGATACCTACTATACATAGCCTCTATATAAAACACCATCTAACTGTCTTCTATACATCTGTACAGGGTTATACGACCCACATAGAGCCTATATGGATCCTATATGGTCTATACGGCCCGTATAATGTTGACACCTTTCTGACTGATTTCTGATATTACAGTGTTATAAGGCCCATATAAGGGCAATACGACTCGTAAGAAGTACGCTGATGTATGGATAACGGATGATGGTGTACAAATAGGGGAGCCTTATTTTACTTCATTATACAACACAATTTGGATTTATTTTTCTTAATTTATAAATTTTATAACGGCCTATAAGTTTTTTAAGTTTTTTCTTGAACGTTTCACATGATTTTTAATACACACACAACTAGTATTTATACTAATATATAAAAAAAACAGACATGTGTCAATTTTATACAATTTGGTCAACTAAATTTTGCGTTTCTCTCTTATGTTAAATGTATATCTCTCTCATTAAATAATAAAATTAAATCTTAACTATATTATTTGTATATTGTTTAGACTAGGTAAAATCCCTTGTATTACACAGGTTGAAAACTGAAATATTATATACTTTGTAAGAAAACTTGTTTTTTTAAAAAAACTTATTTTTACATAACTTTTATTTTTCCTAAAGCTACAAATTTAAAATAATTCTTTTTTTTAAAAAAAATTATTTTTAGAAAATTTTCATATTTTGTAAACTTTGTTTAAGTGTGCTTTTTAATTAAAAAAAGATTTCATTTTTTATTTGTTAGAACTATTTTTTAATATGAAAAAAGGTATATAAAGTCATTAGTCATTAGATTTAAAATTCAATAAATCTATACTACCTAATAAAGTAATAACAAATATGTCACTTGTCACTCTCATATTCATCTATCATTAATTTTTGCCACATGTCTATTTTATATACATTCATTATTAAATTTTGATATTTGTAACTCTTATATTAATCTATCATTTAATTATATTTTATTAATTCTCTCTCCTATTTAAGGTTAATAATTTTAAATAATTAAATGCAAAAATATAAATATTTTTATTTTCTTATTCTAAAATATAATTTTATAATTTTTAATTATTTACTATTTTTAATTTTTATATATTAATTAATTTCTTATTTCACTAAAAACTGATATGATATTTAACATACAAATTTTGATAAAACCTTTGGTTTATAACTAAATAAATTAGTCAATTCATATTAAACATTTTTAAGTGTTCATAGGTCGTTCAAAATAACTTTAATAGTTATGAAAATATTATTTTACCTATCAAATATCAATTATATAGTTACTAAACTTTCGAATTGTTGTTTTAATGCTTAGAGTATTTGTTAATACATAACTTGATCATCTTATATCAAAATATCACTTTATAATTTTTAAATTATTAGTTTAATTGTTTAATTTTTTATATTTATTCCGTGTAATACACGGGGTAATAAACTAGTTAAAGAATATAATTATAATTATTATCATTTAATATGAGAGAGAATAATTGTAAAGATTAAAAAAATGACATGTGGCAACAACTCTTTCAAAAAAAAATGACATGTGTCAATAACTCTTTTAAAAAATAACATGTGGCAATGATAACCTAATAAATTGACATATGTCAAAATATTTATTCTTTTATTAGAGAGTATAGATAGATTAATAGAATAAATTTCTTAATATTAAAAAAAGAACTTTCCATTAAAAAGCACACTTTAGAAAAGGTAATTTATTATAAATTTGAAATTTTTATAAATTGTTATTTTTTTTGAAATAAAAAACTCTTCAAAATATAAAATATTTTAGAAAAGGTATTTTTAAAAAAATATTTTTTTAAATTAAATCTTTAAAGTTATTATATATCAAACTTTTTAAACAACGAGATATTTATTAAAAATATTTTATAATAATTTTTTAAATGAACTATTAGAAAAAATAAACTTGTATAAAAATAATATAAATACTTATAATGTGATCATATCCTTGTTATATAAGTTAGAGAACACATGCCACTTTATTATACTTTTTTAATATGTTGTTTTGTCTCTCTAACTTATTAAACGAGAAAACGTGTTAATCTGTTGTATAATTTCACACTTATTTTTCTATTTTCTCTCACTTAAAATAATTAAACTAAAAGAAATTTTAGATACTTTATATAAATTTAATTGTACAAAATTACTATTTAATTAACTAATTATATATTATTTAATTTTTTATCAAACTATGTCATGCTCGACCAGTAAATGAGTCGCTAAATAAGATTATTACCACCCGTTACTGTAGTTTAGACTTTAGACAACATCTTTTAGAATCTTCCATATTTGCTTTTTATTATTCAAAATGTTGTTTTGGACCATGAAGAATATTTTTATTTTCAAAAATCAAATTGAAACATATCAGCTTTATGTCGAAGCTACTCCTGTCATTCATAATATTCTTCTTGTTTGCTTATCTTCTTTTAGTAATATTTCAATGTGGGAATCATATTCCCTTTCCATTTTTCACTTTTAATTATTTTTAAAATTCATATTTTTCATGATTCATCATTACATAGACATGACCAATATCACTTTATTTACCTATAAAATAGTTATATAATATCATATCATATCATAATAGTTAGTAACATAAACATTCATTTTGCATAGTTGAATATGACACGATGATCATATGACATGACATAATACAGTACAATAATTATACGTATGCGCTCTATCGTTTCTTGACATCCTTATTCTCTCCCCCCTTTCATTTTACGTGTAACAAAAACCAAAGCACACATATAAAAAGGCTATTCTTTGGTTTTTATGTGTTTGGAAAAGGATGAACACCATAATTTTAATTTCCTACATTTGAGTGCATAAGTCCAAGAGCTTTTTTCTACTTTCAACAATCTCATCAAAGAAGTCATCAAGCTGGACAATCACATTCTCAACACCACATTTCAACACCTCAAAACAGTTTTTCAACATTTCAACCCTCTCACTTAGATCAAATTCCATTTCCAACCTTTCAACTTTTGATTTAAGTTCATCCATGGTGTTTCCTGTGTTCCTAAACTCGTATAGCAAAATACCCGACTGCCCGTCCTCGATCGCCTTCAAGCTTTCGTGTAATCTTGCAGCAGAGACGATGAAAGCTACATCGCCTTCGTTTGCAATGCTTTGTAAAGAAGAAAAGCTTGTTTTAGAAGAGGAGTACACTAAGCCACTCAATAGGATCATCAAAAGCAATGTGTTTGTGTTCTTTAATGCATGAAGAACTCCTCTAAAACCATTGAATCCTTTAAGCTTTGATTCAATCCACATATTCTTATTGAACTTCATTAGTAACGGTTGAATTCTTGTTTCAATCAAGCTTCGGTTTACTTCCTCTAATCCCACTCTCTCCCTTTGGCAAATATTGATAGCCCTAAGAATCTGAAATATATAAAAGAAACTTAAACTATATTGTTCTAGCAATCAAAGTTGTTTTCTAATAGTGTTAACTGTTAACAACTTACTTGGCGAGATGATTGGTGGTGGTTTTGGAGGGAAGATGAGATATTGGCGCCGGCGGTGTAGTAGTTCTCCATGTTGGAAACACCCGTCCTCAGGAAGCGACAGACGTCCCAAAGACGGGTGCTTTCATCCATGTACTCATCAAGCCACTTTTCGCCAACGGGCAAGTGTAGTGTTTGTACAACAAGGGTCAATTGGGAATGGAAAGATTGGAGTGATGAGAGGACATGTTGAAGGAATTGAATAGACATGAAATTATGCGAGTGAAAAGAGCGATAGAGATCGTCGAGGCCTTGGGCGAGGTAGTTGTAGAATCCATTGACAGAGGTCACAGCGGTGGCGGCGGTGGTGGAAGAGTGACTCATGGCGGTGGCGGTGGCGGTTGATGGAGGGGAGAATGTTGAGATATTGAAAGTGGGATTGAAGATGTCAAAGTGAGAAGTGAAGGAGGGGAAGAATAAAGAGTTGAGAGCTCAGATTTCAGTATTATGAAAAGGATTGGTAGTTGGGTGTAATAATGGGTGTTTCCCATAGAGTGGAGGGTATCATTGTGAATATGTTACTTTTATTGTTTTAATGAGCAACATGTACTTAATTTGATATTATTATAAAATTTATATTTTTATATTGTTTGTAAAATATTCTATAATGTGAAAAATAATTTGAATTATTATTATTATTATTTTTTATATTTGATTTGTCATGTCAAGTTTATGACTAAGATTGTTCATGTGTGGAAATGTGGAATGGTTGACTTTAAATATGTTCACCAATTAAATGATAGATAACAAGGTTACAAAAATTGTTGGCTTTTTTATAATTATTTTCTAATTTTTTTTTAACGACAACCGACATACTCTTTAATTGCACTCATGTATCGATGATTAATAACCTGATAAAATATAAAATCTGATAAAATATAAAATCAAATCGTTGGGTCTAAGTTAGAGCTAATATAATGTTAAACATAATGGTTTTGCATGTAAAGGTAACTTTAATGGATATATTCTGTCTTAAATATGAAGAAAAGAACGTTGAAAATTAAAATAAATAAAATAAAATAAAAGACTCGTGTTTTAGAAGGGAGTTAAAAAGGATTTCGTTTATCTACTTGAGTTATAAATAGTATAAACAACTTGAGTCATTTGTAACTTGAAATTAGTTTTATAAAAACTAAAATTAAGCTTAGTTTAAACATGCTCAACTCATGTAAACAATATATATTAGCGTTTAGTTAGTTAAGAAGCTCGAGCCTGAGCTCAAACACAAGTTTTATAATCATGTTTACGAGTATATATGTGTCAATTATATATACACATATATATAATGATTTTTATGTATAATAATATACATATATACTTATATAATCAATATTTATATGTTAACCTGACCAATTTAAATTAGAAACGAACAATTGCAAGGAGTATATGATCAGACCTTCTATCAATCCTATAAATACTTGAACAGAATTTCAAAGGTGATTCATTCTCTCCATTCTTCATTGTCTCCTAATTACTCAATAAAAAAGCGTACATTTTATAAAAACTTTATATTTATTCTCACGTCGGAGGCTGATCGTAGGAGCATTCCTAGACCAACAGTGGTTTTTTACCACTATCAAAACATTAAACATATACGTATTGCCATTTATAGGCTTAAATGAAAATAACCGAACAACTAACTACTTCACAAATGACTCGAATTAATAATCTACGAACTTTGTGCAAGACATGATAGTAGAAGTGGCAATGATGATAGTTCTTGCTGCTGGGACCATGGGCGGCTGGGAGGGGGTGCAAACCCGCCTCCCGCACAGGGCCCATCGTTTTAGGGGCACAATTTTATAAAATTTTTTTTTATATATACTATATATTTTTTATAAAAATTCAATTGTCCAATTATAACATTGGTATATTGGTACATACTTTTAAGTTTGAAAACTATGATTTTGTTATGCTTACGTTAATTGTCACAACATTAGTCATTATATATAAAAAAAATTTTATCTAAAAGGGCCTTTTTTTCCCTTTTCGCACGGGGCACTCGAATTCTCAGAGACGCCCCTGGCTGGGACCAAAGATGGTTGTGGGACGGTGTCTGGGCTGGTGTTGATGCAAAAGGATCAAGGGATGCCGATTGTTTTAGGGGTGGTGAATGTAACATTCGGCCCCGTCTATCGCTAACATTGTCTAATTTGCCCACTTGTACCTTACGGTTTTGCCTGTGATTGCTCAGGTGAAAACTTTCCAGTGAGGTCACCCATCCCTGGATTGCTACAACCCGAGCACACTTAATTATGTAGTTTCCATGTACTCCACAGCTAACTAAGCCCAAAACGCGTTGGTGATTTTAGTGGCGGATCGTTGCTTATGATTTATGAACCAGTAATTTCTCTTGTTCATAGCCAATTTATGATTTGCTTATGGTGTTACAGTGAAATGGTAGTGAGGGTAGTGGCCGAGGTCATCAAGCATGGTGACTAGGGCTGTAAACGAACCGAACGTTCAGCGAACAGTTCGTGAACTGTTCGGCAGGAAGTTCGTTCGTTTAATACATGAACGAACACGAACAAGAAATTCCGTTCGTTTAGTTAAAGGAATGAACATGAATAGGGGTCGTGTTCGTTCATTTATGTTCGTGAATGTTCAGTAACATGTTCGTTTACGTTCGTTTATGTTCAGTTAAGTTCATTTATTAAATTTATTAATTAAATGTGTTGTATATTTTTAATTTTTAATTTTTAGTTTAATACCATAATATTTAAGTTATTTTTAGTTTAATACTATAATATTTTAATTTATATATTTTATAAATAATTATTTCCAATGCTTGAGATTAAGAAATGTTGATTTTTATTGTTTAAATAATATGTGTTCGTTAGCGTTTGTGAACCATTCGTGAACAAGTTAAATTCCTTAATGAACAAACACAAACAAGAATTTCCGTTCGGTTAGCGTTCGTGAACCGCTCGTGAACAAGTTAAAAGTTAAACGAACGAACACGAACAAGGACTCGTTCATGTTCGTTCGGTTCGTTTACAGCCCTAATGGTGACCATTGTTTCTTCGACTCGAAGGCTTCGAGTGTGGGAATTTCTTTGCGTGGAGACATGATGAACTAGAATAAGTGGATTAAATGATATAAATCGATTTAAGATGGTTTATTTTCTAAGGGGAAAAAACAGAATAATGAAGGGCATATGTAAGTAAAGCAATTTTCTGTTTAATTTCTTTAATTATATCAAAACATTAAGACAAATTGGATTTTAATAATCCAAAGTTTTAGGAGTTGGCCTCTGCCAGTCCTAACTTTGAAAATTTCTAATAATGATCCCTACTTTCACAACTATTTTTCTCTGGTGGACCTCCGTTAAAAAAAGTTAACGTTGTTAATTTTTTTTCGAATTTCAAACGGATCTTTTAGGGCTTTTGATCAGAATGAGAATACGATTCGAATGATGTATAACTTACATTGAAATGTTGCTCCAAGCTTCCCGATTGATGATTTCTTGATCAATTGAAAGTTTAAACACCCGATTGAATAATTGTTTCATCATTTAGAACAACGTTTCAAGGTAAGTTATACATCATTCGATTCGTATTCTCATTCTGATCAAAAGCCCTAAAACATCCGTTTAAAATTCGAAAAAAAGTAAACGACGTTAAGTTTTTTTAACAGATGTCCACCAGAGGAAAATAGTGTACGTGAAAGTAGGGACCATTATCAGATGTTTTAAAGTCGAGTCCAGTAGACGCCAACTCTTAAAACTTTAAATTATTAAAATCCAATTTCCGAAACATTAAAGATACTTGTGAGTTATATGCTTATATATCAAAATAATCGATCGTCCCACTACTTCATGATTAATGACTCAAAGAAATAACTTAAAACCACTACTTAGACCACTAACAAGACACTATACAATTAATAGTACCATTCAAAGATAATGCAAGATACGAACCACCCAAGTTTGCCATGCATGCATGCATGCCATGTATCATAATATGAGACATGTCATATATCATTCTTAGGTCGAAAAATTATGAGACGTGCCGTTGATATGATTACTTCCATTATTCACTTTCACAATGAAAATTGATAAAAATCCGATCTTTTTTTTCATCTTCAACCATCATTTGTTGATTTTAAAGATACCAACCCATTAGTGTAAACTTGCACGAGTGATCAAAACATCATGTATACATCTAAGTCTGTAAATGAATCGAACAGTTAACGAACAACTTATATATAGATTGTTTCGGCTGAAGTTCATTTAGTTTTGTTTGTTTAATAAGTAAACTAACATAAACAAAAAAAAAATTGTTCGTTTAATAAATGAACGAAAATAAACAAATGTTATGTTTATTTGTTTGATTTTGTGAATTTTTGGTAATGTGTTGCTTTATGTTTGTTCATTTTAATTCATTGAATAATATGTAATTAACCTATGTATTACACGGCTTATTCGTAAAATTATATTAAATATAACGAATTAGTCATTAAGATTTAAAATTGTAATATGATTTTTTGGGAAAAATTTTTGTTGTTTAATTTGCAGATTGAAATTAATTGAAAAGAAATGATTAATTAAAATGAGATTTGAATGAATAAATTCAATAAATAAGTTACATATACAAAGTAATTATTTTTGTGTAGTATTGAAAATATATAGACATACCCATTTAGATAAATGAATGTTGGGATAAATATAGAAAAGTAATTTAAGATTTAAAAATATCTTATAATTTTAATCGATCGTTTATTTAAGCGACTAAGATAAACATGTAATAAGATAAAATAAAAAAAATTATAATTAAATAACCGAAATAATAACTATAAAAAAGTATGTCAATACTTGTTCTTTCGAATCATCATATTTTTTTTCTCTTCTTTAAATGTATGTAGATGAGGTGTTACTTAATTAAACAATACATTACAAAATTACTCATAATAAAGAGAAATTATTTTTGTAAATTAATATTTTGTAATGGCAAAAAGAAATTGTAACGTTCAAAAATAATATGGGTTTCAAAAAATAGGTAAAAGATAGAACAAATATTTATGTGCAAACAATTACTCATAAGTGTATATAATATATTAGTTAAACAAAAGTGTGTTGCTTGTAATTTTTAACTAAAAAGTATAATTAACCAAAATATAATTGATGATTAATTATGTTAAATACAATAATAATAATGGAATTTGAGAAACAGCTATTTTCGTAATCATAATTAATTAAAGTATAAATAATCATAATAAGTTTAATAATAATTATACAAATTAAAAACCAATAATAAAATATAATTATTATCATTATTCTTTCTTTTTTTAATAAGAATTTAAAAGTTTCGATTATGTTTCTTGATAATTTAATTTGAAAATTTTTTTAATTTTAAAATTATTAATCAATCGATATAATTGGAATTTTATTAATAAATAACATATTTTTAAATTACAAAGTTTTACTTGATTATATTTACTAAATGAAATTTATTTATGTGACATCAGTTGTTATTTGTTTAATCAAAACAAACAAATTTACCCATTATATTCTCACTATTTAGTATGATTGGGGGAAAAGGATGTAGACAAAACATACCCTTATCACAGTGAGGATAGATAGGCTACCCCAAAAGAGTACGAAGCTCAAACTTATCGTTTAAAGTTAATCATTCAAACGTTTTTAATGTTATTGTCACAACATAAGGAAAATAACGTTAAAATTAGTGCAATTTGTTTAATCATTTAATGTCAAATAGAATGTAGATGAAATGTTAATAGTATAGAAATTCCTATTTTAAGCTTATATATCTTATTTAGAAACTAAGTCATTTAAAAACTTAACTCTGTTTATTTTTTACAACATCTACACTTAATTAAAAAAAGGGCATATGCTTATGTAGCGTAGGGTGGAGTGGTGGACTTGTATAATAGGTATCGGATCACTGTAACCTATCACGTTTCGAAGATTTAGTGTGATTTTTTTTCAAAAGAATTAACAGGTAAGTTAAACCTATTAATATATTTAAGGATGCATCATTATTGTTTGAAACTTGATCTAGGATCATCCAAAATTTGATTTGAGATAACCAAATAATTTTTGAGAGACATGCATGTTTTTCTTATGTTCTTTTTTGCATTTTCCCTGTGATATCACCAAGAAATAAAGTAGTTATTAACAGTTAAATTTGCAGGTCAAGTGAATTAGCTTAGTAAATTTACCGCGGCCCATTGACCCCCACTTGGCTAGTGACTCGGATATCTTAAAGGACTGTGCACTTCACACCTCCGAACTTTTTAAGAATTATTTGCATCTATATTACACTAAAATATATAGCATAACGCACTGAACACAGTCCACCACTGACCACTCCACCGATCGCACTGTTATTACGTGATAAACCTTACAAGACTTAAAACATCAAACAAACCTAGATATTTTTATGTCTATTTTTATATAGTTGATGTAAATAGTAAATCTATTGAAAAATTTGAAGAATCTGCCACTAATGTCACGTCACATTATGTGAGCCTAATTAATTTTTCTTTTTTCGATTTCTTTGTTTTATTTTATTTCTTTCTCGTTTATTATCTATTATTTACTTTACTTAACCCTATATTTTTTAATTTATTTTTTAATCGCATGTTACTTAATATTTATGTTTATTTAACCCTTAGTTTTTTATTTTTTATTTATGATTTAATAATTTTTTTATTTAAATTATGTGATATGCATGTTTCTAACTTAATAATATTTAATAATAATACATGACTACATCAAATTAAATTGCCAAGATATTATTTGAATCTGTGAGCAGAAAACAAGCATATATTGTTTCAAGAATTGAAAGCAACACCTTTTAGTAAAATCATATATATGGTGGAAATAACAATGCACTCCTATGAAAATCTTGCCCCGCAATCAAATGTTATACAAATCTTCAAAACTTTAAGTGGAATAAAACTTAAAATTAAAATAATAACGGTTTTTTCAATCATTCAGCCTTAATTATAGCCTTTTTAGTGGAACAATGGATTTGATTAAGAGAAAATTACCAAATTAGTCAAAGTTGACCACCTTTTTTTTATCAAACTAATCACTCAAATTCCGGCGTCTAATACGCCGCTTTAGACGTCATTTTTCTGTACTTTTTGTAAACATACGAGCCCACATGTCGGCGGCTTTGTTGGGGTCTAAATGGGCGTTTTAAGACCCCTTTCTACCGGCGTCTTAGACGCCACTTTATACGCCCTTTTTCTGTCAAATCTGGTAAAGGCGTCTAAAGTGGCGTCTAAGACGCCGGCAGAAAAAGAGGTCTTAAGACACCCATTTAGCCGCCAATATGTATGCCCGTATGTTTACAAAAAATACAGAAAAAGGCGTCTAAGGAGCCGAAATTTGAGTGATTATTTTGGTAAAAAAGTGGTTAACTTTGACTAATTTGGTAATTTTTCCTTTGATTAAAGAATTACGAAATAAGGTGATATTTCGTTGAAAATGTAGCATTGTATCAAATCATTCCATACAATCACTTTCATCTTGTTTTTTGCATGGTGGCAAAAAGTCCGTATAGCATAAGAGAAAATGCATGTGTGGCCTACTTTGCTATTAAAATTAAGCTAAATTCTTATGATGTTCCCTAGCCTTGATGTAACTAGGTTTCTGCCCAAGAATTTAATAAATACTTCATACCCCTCTTCCTAATCATATCCAACCACCGTCCTCAACTGGCCGGTCGGTAACATGCCTAGAATTTAATTTCCTCCATCAGGTCGGCTTATTTTACTAAAGGCATTACAGTATGTCGGTATCTTGGTGATAGCCTAATAGGGTAGGGTTTAGGAATCAAATGGTCTTAGGTTCAAATTCCACAAGGAGGTTTTCTCAAAGTATTGAGTTTCCCTCAAATTGGTGACTTGGTAGTAGATATGATTGAGTTATACTGTTAGTGGTACGATGGTATTACAGTGATCCGTTAATAATAAAAAATTAGCCGTTCAAAAAAAAAGGTCGTCTTATTTATTGCTAAGATGTTTTCAAACTTTTTTTAACAGCAACATTTTAGAATATTTAGAATAGAATGAATAACACATGTATATATTATCTACGATAATAATATGCACCCTTTAAGACTTAAACACATAATCTTTGGTTGATGTGAGAACCTTTGGTTGGATGTGTCTTTAACTTCACGTCCAAATTTTCTATTCAAGTGGTTAGATAAGCTACATAAATAATAATAACTTGTTGCAATGGGTAGCACTATGTATAATCATAATCATCTCTTCATAAATAATAATATTAATCTAGTTGTTTGGGTGGGGGAAAGTTTAGGATGGTACCTCTTGTGTTTTAAGTTAATTTTAACACATTTTACTTTGTTTAGAGTTAAAAGATTTAGGTTGGAGCGGTTGTACCGCTTCCATCCTAAGGCTTTATGCAACGCGTCCCTCACCCCATTTGCACGTCTCATGTGAAACTTTTCATGTCTGACAGATGCAATGGAGCACGGAGCACCATGTATTTGCCTTTCCTTGCACCTCCAGAATTGCACCCATGTGCATAGAGAGTGAGTCCACTCTTTAAAAATCATTTTTTGAAAAAAATAATATTTTTTTAAACCTCTAGCATGTATATATTTAAAAAAACAACTAGTTTTTCCCCTTATAAATACCCACTCAAAGTAATTTATTTTTTTAACTCATTTTTTCTTTTTCTTTTTAATTTTTAATTATTTAATTATATTTTTATTTATTAAATATGTTTTTACATTAAAAAATCAATTGGTTATAAGAAAAATAGAAAATAAAATAATGATATGAAAGAGAGATGATGCATGTAAAAATGATAGGTTGTAGTTAAAAAAACGAGAAATAATGCATGTGGGCCATGTGGCCATGTGGGAATGACAGGTAAACAGTTGTTGCGACATTGATGACTATGATCCATATAGTAAATGAAGTCTTTGTAACAACCGGAAATTTAGCACATTTGAACGTGCTTGAAATCCACGATGATTTGACAAACGAAATTATTACAGGATGTAAGTATGTGAGAAATGGTGAACGTGGGCGAAAACGGTACGCGAAACGGGGTTACGGATTGTCCGGAAGCGAAAAACGAAGAAGTATTTCAAAGTATTGAACTTGTGGTGTCTTCGCGGTACGCTAAGGATGAGGTCGAAGACTCCTTCGCGGTACGCGAAGAACGTAACATGTCTGAATCTTCCGGATTTCTTCGCGGTACGCGAAGGATTCTGTGGTTTCTTGTCGCGGTACGCGAAACGTCAGCAGATCGCATGTGGGCTTAAAAAGTCAAGGTTTCAGCCTTATCTTCATTTTTATCCTTCTAGTCGACGACACCACCACTTTTCACGAAAAACCACCATTTCAAACCACTGAATTTTCAGTTTTGAAGCCTCTGGAACTTTTAGATCGTATCAAGAAACGTTTATACAAGTCCAGAACGTCTTTTTAACCGCAGGAATCCGTCAGAAAAGGTAATGGTTCATTTTAACCTTCTAGATTGATAATGATTGATTAAATCTTGTTTCTGAACGTAATGATATAGTTAGGGTTGTTGATTATTGCCTAGATGATGGCTAGGATTGGTTTTAAATGAACAAACTCGAACTGTTAACGGGTAAATCCTTGTTTTGAGCCGTTGTAATGCCCGGTTTGCATGGAATCATAACAATGGTTATAATGGTTTAAACCATGTGATTATGACACTGTAGGGGATTAGTTGGATTAATCCTTGACATGCAACGTGAAATCCAGGTGTTTCAAACTAATCACAACCATTAACATACTCATTGGAATGGTAATCTGGTGTTTATGATAACAGGCAGATTAGTATGTAAATATGGTTGTTACACCTATTCTAATGCTATGTTGTGATATTTCATGATATCTGGGTAATCAATAACAAGGATTGGTCAGTTCTAAGCCATTAATCTGTCTAGGAACCTGTTTTAGCAGTTCAATCAACAACATTAACTATTTGATTAATCCAAGATTTATTCTGACTAATCAAGTGTGTTATCAACCTAACATCGGTTTGATGACTATCAAGGCAATGTCTTTGACATTGAACGTTCAGAAAGATTTAATCTGTAAGTTAAAGTATAGATAGCTAATTAAACGCAAACCAATGCAGAGTTATACCGTTAGTACCAGTTTACGAGGGATTTTGCTACAGTAAGACATCAAGTGAGTTCTTATAGCCCTATTTTAAATGTTTTATCATTTTGGGCTGATATGCATGTTACAAAGTTATTTTATGAAAGTGATTGTAACCTGATTATGATCAGATAAAGTATGTTTTCAGGAAAAGAATGTTTTCAAGTAAGGAATGTTTTTTTTTAAATGTAAAGAATATTTTAAGTCTCAACTGTAGTTGAGAAGTAAATGATTTTTAAGTGTCTCTGAGGAGACGTAACGAATGTTTGAATTCTCAACTGAGGTTGAGAAGGAAATGATTTTTAAAAGACATCGACCGAGGTCGAGAATGAAATGTAATATTGATGTCCCGGCTGCGGTTGGGCAAGACCTGAGCACTGCGGTGCGAAGGACTGGGTATGATATGATAGTTTAAATGATTTAAACTATGTTATGTATGAATGATGTATGTTAAGAAGTCTTGTACCGGTATGAGCCGTCAATTTCGATTGATGGTTTAAGAAGTCCTGTGCAAGAACAGGCCTGCCGACTGTGTGTCGCCAGTTGAGGAAATCTTATGCATGTATAAGTTATCGACTTCGGGTTGATAGTTTAAGAAGTCTTGTGCAAGCATGTTGACTTCGGTCAACAGGACAGGCTACATTTAAGCACCGCAAGATTAATGTTATGGTGTCATGCATGTCATGTATATTAAATGTTTATGTTCAGTATGATTGAGACTGTTGATTTCGGTCAACAGTAAGTTATGATGCTATGTATGTTATGACTTATGTTATGTTATTTAAAGATATGAATGAGTAAAGATTTTTATGAAAAGTTAACTTAGAACTCACCAGCGAAAGCTGACTTGTTTTAGCATGTATATCAGGTTAAATGGTTTTGTGAAGGCATAGTAGGAAAGCTCGAAGCATACACTGAGAACTACCCTGGCATGAACTGGCTATGTTATAGGATTATATAGACGGGTGTTATGTATGAAAGTTTGTTTGGATATGTATAATATGTGTGCCATGTTTTATGTAATCACCTGATATTCCGCTGCCATCGTAATGTACATTCGGTTTAATGACTATGAGTTTGATGTTTCCCAGCTGAGGGGACTCCCGGGATTCGGGGCCTCTCAGTCTTTAGCATTATGGATAATCTAAAAGTTACATTGAGGTTTTTGAGGTCATATGAGTACGAAAAGATAATAGACTATTCAATAACAATTGATAAAGAATATAAAGGAGATGATGGTAGCACATGCGTATATGAAGAGGGGCTTAAAATAAAAATTGCACCGCTCCAAATAATCAGTTTTCCGGTAGGGATCATGCGATCTAACCTTATTTCTGTAAGTCATACCTAACCTTACTCTAAGAAGCCAAACCCACCACATCACATCAAGTAATATTACCAAATTGCAACTCTAAAGCCATAAAAGATTATGAGACAGAGTAACTCACAATTAAAAAGCTTCACTTGTTGAGAATGCTAGGTTGCTACACTAGAAAAGTTTTTTTTTTTTTTTTTTGTTTTGTACGCTCTAGGACTCAGTCATTTGGCTCACCTGACAAAACGTTCACCCTCATTAAAGAGTCAATTGTCACCCATAACTTGGTAAAACCCTTTAGCTCAACCTGGAGTTATGTGAGACTTAAACCAAAGACCATAATAGAAATTCAGGAGGGTATGTATCATCAAGCTAGAAGCCCTCCCATCAGACTGTTGTATATTTTAGTGTAATTGTATATAAAGGAATATTAAAGACTTAGAGGTGCGGAGTGCACACTCATTTAATATTTTCTAAGCTCCAGACCAAGCGTGGGGGTCAGGGGGTTGCGCCTCCTTGCGCGGTCCAAAGGGCAGATAGGGGTGCTGAATGGGTCGGGTTGTCAGGTTGTGGGTTAAGCCCGAGCCTAAAAAATTTTACACCAACCCAAACCCAACAATCAGGTCAGACCAACCAACCCGAACCCGACTCGAAATTTTATGGGTTGACCTGAGCCTGACATGTTTGACCTTAAATATATATTTTACTCAAAAATCATACATCATAAACAAAATATATTATATAATCAAAAAGAAGTAACCAAAATACATTAAAATTGTAAAATACATTAGTTTTCAAAATAAAATAAAAGCATTTTTCAATCAAAATATGTTATTTTTCAATTGTGTTCATAATTCATTTCATATTCAACATTTTTAATGTATTGATAATTAACGTCTTCAACGATTTCATTTATTTATTTTGTTGGAAATACTATAATCAGAATATAAATATATTAAATTCAACATTGAATAATGATAACATAATATTTTTTTTCTAAATAAACGAGTCAATCTGCCAACCTGATGGGTTGACCCGAACCTAATCCATTTATATAATCGGGTTGGCGGGTTCAACCTGAAATGAACACGAACCTGTTTAGTAAAAGCCCTAAACCAAAAAAAATCGTATTAGGTTCGTGTCGTGTTAAAATCTCACTCCCCTAGAGGCAGAGCCCCTCGTGACGGGTGGTTGGTGATTAACAGGAAAAACAAACTCGCATATTTTTTTACAATCGAAATTCGTATCACTGAAATTCTCTCTATTGGATTATCCAAAATCAAGTTTCTTGAACTCGGATGGGTAGAAATATTGATTTCAGATAGTGATTTCATACACGATCTAATAGATTTTCAAGTGATTATTGACGAATTTTTTCCAACACAGGCTACAATCGAAAAGTTAAGTTTGCATAGTACATCTAGATAGAAACCTCATGATGCCTTCCAAGGAGATCATCCTGTCTTCTGATAACAAAACTAATTCTCTCATATGTTCATACAATAGATATGTACGTTGATATTGATATAGTTACTCACTTGATCATCAAAAGGGTGTTTTTGAAGCTTAATGCTTGACTTTGCATGTTCCAGATCGAATTCTAAACTTGAGCATTCTAGTTGTGCACTAACTAGAAACCACTGCTTGACATGGATTTTGACGAATGCTAGGAGGCAACCTCCTTTCCAATGTGAAGGTCATGGGTTCGAGTCTCGTATGGAACATCTAGGTGGGTCATAGGTTTTATCATAATAGGTCTTCGAACGGTAGATTTCCTTTGGAATGGTAACCGAGCAGGTCACCAGTGATATATGCGTTTCGCGGGCGTGTGTGGCTATTTGACATTGGGTTTACCCAGGTGAATGGGCTTGCATTCGTTGGCCGTTCGAAAAATAAATAAATATAAATATGTTAATAGTTGTAAGTTATCTGATTTTTTATGTTAGTAACAAATGTATATAGTACATACATTAAAAATACGTGTGAATATTTAAAACCTTTAGCAAAATTTTAGAATTTTGTAATTTACAGATATATAAATCTAAAAATTACAGAGTAACATTCACTTTTATGATGAAGTACCCTTATAAGGTTTTATGAAAGAATGCAATCACTGTGACATTCTTTTATTTGTGTTTTAGTATTCAGGATCATGTCGTCATAGATAGCCTTGGTTTGAGATTGCGTCTATCCAAATTTAGTGTTTTTTAGTATTTTTCTACCATTATTTTAGGTTTTAAGAGTGTAGATGTTGTAATGATCTGAATTTGAAATCAAATTTCTTAACGTCTTAGGGTTTTACACAAGAATGACAGTCATTGTGCTGCATTTTAGTGTTCTTCAATTAGTGTTTGAGATCAATATGGGGTTTCCACCACAACATATAAAAAGAAAAATCTAGTTGTTATTATTATTATTATTATTTATACACTTTACAAATGTTCACATTTTAGTTTGGTTTAACTTTGGTGTGGAATTGTTTGTTATTGGTTGATTTTGGGCAACAAATACATCTGCACAAAATTCATATTTTTTTTAGAAATCAAGGGAGATATCCAATGAAGAGCTTGTCATTGTCTCTAATCACTTCAATGGAATCAATCTCTGCTCCATCTTCATTTGTAACCATTGCATTTGTAGCATCAAATCCAAACTTTTCACCTTCAAAAAAAAAAAAAACATATAAGAAAGGCTTTCAACTAATAATAATAATGCACAAACAACAACATATGTACCTGCAATCATCTTGAGTTCCATCAATGAATTTGGCAGTTTGATGAGTTTACCAGCCTCTAAACAACTAGTCTTCTTCCTTACCATTGGAAGCCCTTTGTAGATACTAACCCTACCAGCAAACTGCACTTGAGCTTTTCCCAAAATACCCTCCTCACGCCGGCCACTGTGACCGCTTAGCTCCACCACCGGTTCTTGATCTGGCATTACAATCCGATATCCGACCTCTCTTTTAGCCATGAAATTCATCAAGTTTTCTGCAGGGATATTGTTCTTGATGGTGTGATCATTCACATCAGCACCATTCATCACTAGCAGCTTCACCATTTCAATGTTGTTTTCTGAAACAGCAATCTGGATAGCGGTTGATCCATGGTGGTCCTTTGAGTCTACAAGAAGACCATGTTTCAAGAGGCCCTTCATCACTGTTGGATCGTTTCTTTTTGCTGCTGTACACAAAAGCTCACCAGCTGTAAACGGGTCGGAAATGGAAGCTGCATGGAATAGAATCCGAAATATGGAATGGTGGTTTAATGCTATGGCATCCCATAATGCAGTATTACTATCCACATCTGCAATATGTATTTCATGATTATATTTCACTTCATTTTTAAACAAAAGATAAAATCCCAAGTGTGGAATATGTTGCTAAAGTCAAGCATAAAGTCAACTTGAATAGTTTAGGGTTGGTGCCCAATCGAATGTTACGAGGGAGTTAATATTGATGCTAAACAGGCATTCGTCCGAATGGTACCAACATTGTAATGGTATTCCACTGTAAAAGATTAAGAGTTCAAATCTCATAGTAATAAATGAAGTTGAATTTAGAAGTAAGCAAAAATAAATGTTTCTTTTATTTTTCTGATGATAACCATTTTTCAAGCATTATTTGAGGACATATGTGCAATTTTGGAATTTTAGAGGAGGATACATGAAATTGCCGTAAATATGTAAATCATTGGTGATTAATTCTTATTAATTCTTGTCAATTCAAAGTTTGATTCTTCATCTGTTGTTCTTTGGTATCATAGGTGTATAAAATTCAAGATTTATCACCAAATAACTGTACCTCTAAGATGTATGTTGCATGCATGCTTTAGAAGAACCAGAACACATTCTTCATGCCCTTTTGATGCTGCAATATGCTGATGAAACCAAACAAAACCAAATCCATTACATATCGCGTACAGAGAGATATTAGTATGAAAAGATTAGTAACTTACCAAAGGGGTTCTTCCTTTCGAGTCACTGATGTCGGGATCAAGCCTCGCTTTAAGGAGTTCGTCAAGAAACGCAGCATTGCCTGTGCCAGCAACAGTTAGCAGGTTCATTGACATGTTTGGATCTCCATCTAAACTCTCTTCCTCACCATCCAATAACAAGTTCCCCAAATTCAGATCTTTTAGCTTCTTGTGATGCTAAAAGAAATCATTGTTTCAATAATCTTAGATAATGTGTGTAAAGTGTTAAACATTTGGTTGCACTAATTTTGACCTAACCTGAAGAAAGTTCTTGAGAATAGACACATTGTCAGGCTGTTTGGACTGCATTGCTTCAAGGAGAGCTGTGGTTTTGAGCCGTAACAGCTGGCTCAGGGTCTTGGTTCGGTAGATATAAGACTGTGGTCTGCAGCAAAGTGCACCCACTTCTCCAAAAATGTCACATGCATGTAACACACCCAATACTTGTTCTTTCTCCATTGGATCACATTCTATGATTTCTACTTCGCCAGACACGATTATGTACACGTCATCAGGTGCCTCATTTTGAATTATGACATCTTCTCTTGGTGGTATGTATTCAGCCTTCATATCTGCAACCTGTTTTTGAAGTAGCAAAATGAGAACAGATCAATGGCATGGTTTGACTTTTGAGGTCAACAGACTTTCATTTAGACTAAAAAAATCATAAACAACCTCCACTATTTTGAGAATACTCTGATTCAAACTGAATACTATATGTTTTATGAAAATGGTTTTAAAATCTATGTATTGTATTTTCTAAAAAGACTGGTATAACTGGAAGAAGAAGAAGAAAAACAAAGCAAGATATGACTTTTAAGGTCAAAGGGAATTTAATTTATATTCAAAACTATTACAAGAATAAAACATTTAAATATCTTTTTTGAAAGTAAATAGAAGGTTCATAGAATCTAAGGATTTGATGATCTAGGGCTGATGATCCGTAAACAATTCTAACTAAAGTAAATAGAAGGTTCATAGAATCTAAGGATTTGATGATCTAGGGCTGATGATCCGTAAACAATTCTAACTAAGTTTTGAATTCCAAATGTAACATGTTTGACTTGATAAAGGTCAAAGTATTTGATATCGATTCATACCAGAAGCAATAGAATTTCTCTGGAGACATCTTTGAACAAGTAAACTTTTTCAACAGTTGGCAAAAACAAATGTTGCCTAATGCTTTTGCATATTGTTTTCGGCAGCTGCTCGATTAATTGTTGTTGATTCAAGCTCTCGGCCTTGAATCGCAAGCACATGTATGCGAGTATCTGTTCTTTAAGCCTAGTTGGCAACCGATTTCGCCCCACAAAACTTGATGCTGCTTCAATGCTATTTCTCTACATTTCAACAAGCATCACATGCATCAGTTTGTAACATTGTGACTTCTTTGATCAAACCTTCATAGATTCCACTTCAAAATTTGCATGAATTTTTAATAATATGACACCAAGGTCAACAACTACATGAATTTTGTAACAAGTAGAGTCAACTAAAAGATGCACGTCCTTCACAAGTTCATGATATAATAGGGTTTTGGAAATGACAGTTTGACTTTTTTTGGTCAAACCAACATAGATTCCAGCTTCAAAATCTATATGAAATTGTAAAATTTGATACTAAGGTCAATTACCACAAGAACTTTGTAACAAGAAGAGTCAACAAACCAATGCATGCCATGTAATCACTACTATTTTGAAACCAAGTTATGATTTTGGAATGTACTAGTTTGACTTCAAAAGTCTTCGAATCAAGTGAAATTGGAACTTACGAATTCCATGGTGCGACGAGTGCCTTCAACTACTAAATTGGTCATGTTTCCGATAATGTAGGCAGTAAGGCCAAGATTAAAGAGCATGTAGAAGATGATAAACACCATCTCTGCAGCATTCTCTGCATGGAGATCACCATAACCGACAGTGGTCATGGTGGTTATAGACCAATATATGGCAGATACATACAAAATGTAAAGATCATCTTTCCTAAAGTTCGGGTTTATTGACCCGACCCATGTTCTTCCTTCATGTGGGTACAACACCGCTAGCAAGTAGTAGATGCAACCAGCACAATGTACCAAAAAAAGAGTCACCTGTCACATCATCATATGAAATTTAAGCCTAAGACAAATATATTGATCCAAAAGCTAATTTCATGTGGGGATTTTGTGACAAGTGACTTACACAGAGAAGCCTAGCACATCTCACCCAGAAATAGTTGAATCTTATATCCTTTTCGATCCTGCGAAAATAATTTGCAAGTTAAATACTTGAATTTATAGACTAATCAACGTATCTCTGTACAATACTGGATTAACATTTGATCTAGGGGTGTGTTTACGGCCTGTTTTTTACGGTTTTTATATCAAAACGTGAGCCAAACCATTGTCAAACGGTTTCCAACAATTGTGAATCAAATCAAAAAATCGTTAAATTTGAATACCTAACCGAACCAGCTATCAACAAGTTGGATTCAGTTCGGTTTTACGGTTTGAAGTTATTGGTCCTTTATAATAATAAAAAAACATAAATGATCAAAATAAAAAAGTGACAATGTTTTTACAATTAAAAACTTAAAAGACTCGCCGTTTGGTAATCTCTGAACTATTAAAGTGTTTGATCAGTCAGATGTTTGAATGGTTAAGAAGCTTTTAATCAATAATTGTTGAACCAGTTAAGACTCTTTGGTATGTTTGTTTTTATTTTATTTGTTTACAGGCATAATTAGTAAAGTTTATAATTGGAGGATTGGAAGTGGAACTTTTATGAAGTTAGAGTGCTTATATATGTATGTTGGAGTTATGACGCCAGAAGATAAATATTTTTTCTTCTAATTCAAACGTGTACCAAGATCTAATGAGGATAAACTAGTGACCTCGGATATTAATGAAATCTATAGAAGAATTATCTATCGGATAATACTCTTACAAATCTATATTAACAAGTATCCTTCCTTTCTTCAAACGGAAGGAACAGCCATAAAATCAAACCGATTCCTGAAATGTCTTTCTTGATATTCCTCAATGTCCCGGCTATTTACGGACGGAATGAAAAAGACATATATGGTAGAATCGTAACCATATTATACGACCCGAATCAAAATGCATACATTTGTCTCATACACTATAGGGATGGTGAAAAGAGATATATTTTACATCCCAGGGGCTATAATTGGAGATACTAGAACAATTGGTTTGAATATGACCTATTCAAACATAAATTCATTCAACCCCTTCAAGACATCAAACAGTTCCTGACTCTATAGGTTACGTTAGAGATGCACAAAAATAACCGGTTGTTCATATCGGTTATATGTTTTTGAAAAAACCGGCGGTTTAGGACCAGTTTGAGGTTTCAAGAGACCAAACTGGCAGTGACGGAGCTTGAGCGGAGTAAGAGGGGGGGCGAAAATTTTTGAAACCCAAAATACATGTTAAAATTTTTAATCGAGGGGGGGCGAAACCACTATTTTTAACTAAAAATAACATTTCGGCCGAAAAATTAACACTACGGACGGAAAAAGAGGGGGGGCGGTCGCCCCCCCCCCCCCCCCCCCCCCCGGCCCTAATAAACCTTCGTCCATGCAAACTGGTTAACCGGTTCATCTTAGTAAAAAAATTGGTTATTTTACGGGTAACAGGTTTCGGTTATTATACAGGTTTCGGTTTTAGAGGTTGAAAAACCGGTTATCGGTAAAAACCAGTTACTAGACTTTGACCGGTTAACCGGTTTGTGCACTATAGGTTACGTTATACAGCCAACACCAACCGAGAAACAAATTAATGACCAGTTTTACAGTTTACACCGGACCATAGACACCAGCACGACTAACCTGGTGAAAAACTGCTTGACCCGTCGGAGACGCCAGAATCGGAGCAAACCCAAGACGGTATACGGCAGACCCATACGGTGTTTCCCGGTAAACAAATAAGAAATCAATTCGAACGGCAATGTAGATGCCAAATCCATCACAAACCATGTTGAAAGGTACCTTAATTACACCAAAAATATTCAAATCAAGAAGCAGTTTGCATAGTATGAATTACTGTAATGAGATAAAATTACCTGGTGGCGATGCTTTTGGGGTCGCGAACAAGGAGATGGGTGATGGGGTCAACGTACGCAACGAAGAAAGTCAAAATAATGTCGACGGCGAAGAAAAGGTCAACGATGGAGTCAGCGATGTAGAGTTGTTTGTGTGTGTGTGCAGAGGCTTTGAGGAAGGCGACTTCGAAGGGATATGTCCAGGCGGAGTATGCTACCATAATCACCATTAATGTCTGCCAATACCTGCAATTATTTTTAATAAATTTAATTGTTTATATAGTTACTAAGATAATTCCCGTGTATTACACGAGTTGAATAAAAATATATTAAATAGTTATTAATAAAAATTTCAAAACATTTTAAAGGGTTTATTTATATAAAATACGATTGAAATTGAATATAAGTTAAAACATAAAATAATAATATTTTTTTTTAAACATTCGTTATTAAAGTTTGTTTTTTTACACTTTCATTTTAAAAAAAATTGGTTTTAAAAAAAAATAATTTTTTTACAAAATATAGTTTAATATTTGTGTATTACATGAGATAAAATTTATTTTTAATTGAAATATAATTTGAGTATATTATTTAATGTGTATGCATTTAATAGGAGAGAGAGGTGGAAAAGTTATTGTGAAAATGCTTTAAATTGTGACATGTGTCCACTTTTATTTTTATTTATTAGTATATATAGATATAGATATAGATTACTTTAAAAAAAATTAAAATATTTAAAAAATAATAATGAAATGGTAATTACACTCAAGATAAAAAAAACAAATTGAAAAGTTATATAGTTAGTGTGTGTACCCAACAAGGATTGGTCTCACATAATAACTTACCGTAGTTGCGTAAGTCCGATTAACTATGCAAAATCAACTCAAATCTTTTGGGTTTTTTAATTATCTTTATCATGCATGTTCAAAATTATTCTATTTTATATTTTTGATTCATCAACGTTTAGTATCTCATGTCTGTATAAGTTGTCGTTGTGCAAATTTATTATGTAATTTTTTTTAATAATATTATGTCTTTTTTTAATTTAATTAATAATTAAAAAATAAAAATCAAATAATAAAATATTGAATAAAGGTGGTGATAAGGTGGAGTGATATGCAAGTGATGAGAGAGAATGATGATAACACATGTGACTATGATGATGTGAAGTAATAAGAGGGTGATTATGTTGATTGATTATATAACACCTACGGGTAGTGATTTGAAGTTTGATGACTACACATAGATCATGTATTAATTCATATATATGTGTGTGTGTATTACCTGTAATAACTACTAACTAGTTGCTAACTCGCTTAGCATTGTCACTCAAAAAACATTCAACTTTATCAAAAAATTGAATCGTTAACGTAACTGAAGATGAACACTTATATCATCAAGATTTAAATTTTAAGGGTTTTGTGGATTTTAGTGCTACTTGACGAGCTAGAACTAGACCTAACCGGGAACCAAAATTAAGAAATCTTACAGCCAAAACCCGACCCTTTCAATTCACTAAAATCAGGTTTGTGGGTCGGGCACACGGGTTTCATGGATTTGGATTGTGATTTGGTAACCCCATGTAATAATGGAAGTGTGGACCCTGATATCCTACAAACCGAAAATGTGGACGCTAAAATGTGTAGATGATAAAGTTTAGACCCCACCTGTTGGTTTTAAAATATGAATATAATATATAAAAAAAATAAAAATAAATAAAAAAAAGTGATGTTTGGAGGTGATGTGTATCACTATATATGTGTTATATGCATGTGATGTTGCATATGACGGTCACCCAATCCCATATTCCCATTTAAGTTTATGTCCAATATATAGAGAGGCAAATTTTAAATTATTATTATTATTATTATTATTATTATTATTTTTATTATTGTTATTTTTTAAGTTATTTTTTAAAATTATTTTTTTAGTTGTTTACTATAGAAGGCGATATATAAACAAATTTTAAAATTGATCTAGAACATCATTTATGTTTTGGATGCTTATAAAAAATTGATGTTTCAATGTAAGTTGTCCTACAAGAAACAACTAGAATTTATATATAAAAACAAGTGATGGGTTCAAGAACGTGCTAGTATACCCATAACAATTTTCTTTTACGCCTGTTTCCTGAGTTTATTATAGGAGAGAAAAGAAAATAAATGAAATGAGAGGAAATGAAAAGAAATGAAATGAATTTTTTCCTTCCATTTCCTTTCAAATCGGAATGAAAGAAAAACTAAAAAATTTTGCCTATTTTTCCTTCCATTTCCTTCCTTAAATGAAACTCGGGAATATAATATTTGTTATTTTCCTTTCCTTTTCTTCGTTAAATAAAACTCGTGAACACAAACAAGTTTCTCATTTCCTTCCAATTCTCTTCTTTTCTCTCCTTAAATGAACTCAGTAACAGAGCGTTATGTTAATGTTAAGATATACAACAATAATTTAATTATTATGAATTCTAAATTAATTATGCACATGATCATATATATCCACCGATATCTATTCATGTCAGAAGATCCTGATTAATATTTATAAAAATAATATCAAGTATAAACATAATTTTAAGCTTCAAAACTTTCCAAGAAAATGATATGTAACAAATTTCTTGAGAGCAACTAATTAAGAGAATCAATAAGTTTTAAAAACAGTATAAGTTACCGGATTTCTTTAACTTTAAAGAAAATGAGTCAAATGAGATAGATAATAAATTTTTTTTAAATGCAAAGAAGGTTTATTATGTAAATGAGTTGTTAATTACCTATATTTGGAGTTCATGGGAGAGATGATGTGGATGAATCTTGAATTCATATTGTTTTGTGTGTAATTTGATGAAGCACCCAATGGAGGGATTATAACCTTTGACAAGCTTCTTATATTCAAGTGTTCTTCATACCCTTTTTCTTCTTTCTCTTTTCTTGAATCTTTATACCTTTGTTTCTGATTACCATACAAATTGTTGTATGTTGTTGGAAACATTGGTTGCTTTACTTCCATCTTGAATCCAAGAAACTTATAAGAAATTCTAACCACGTGAGAATAACACCTTCTTATGATCTCGAGTCCCTGAAAGAAGGAAAAGAAAGAAAGAATCTTGGCATTGTTGGTGCTGATGCTGGTGCTTGTGCTGATGCTGGTACTTGTGCTGATGTTTGCTGACGGCAATGGCAGCGGTTTTAGTGGTGATGAAGGATGTGATGGTGATCCTTTTGAGTTATTTTCAAGAAAAGATGTAGAGGAATTGTGTTAGGAAAGCATAAAAAATGGGATTGATGTTTTTGTATTTTCATGTGACACAAGGTGCAAAACGAGTGGAATGGGAAGGTGGCCATTATGAATTTATTTGACTATGACATTGAACCATTTCTTGTCTTATGGTGAGGCCTCATCACACATGATGACACCACCACTGTCAACTGTTGGTCCACCTGCAGACTGTGGATCCCTTGATAACACTTTTTTTTAAACCGCCAACTAATCAACTGTGGGTACTTTTTACGCGGTCTTTAATGGCTAAAGAATGCCCAAGCTGGCCACTAGTCCAGACAGACGGAGCTCATAGCCTAAGAGCCACCAATCCCCGGGGAAAACCCAACTCAAGTATCCACCCAAAGGCACAACGGTGGAAGGCCGGTAAAACCGGGTGAGATCAAGAATCGAACCCAGGACCTGGGTCTCCTATCAATTCCCCTATACTTATATCTTACCATTAGAACAAGACATCATCCGTTCCCTGATAAGACTTTTAACACACCAAAATCAAAACAAATTGATGCTGTTTAGAATTTTTCACTTTACACCTTCTATTTTGGATTTTGTCAATTTTCTTCCTCAATTTTTTTTTTATCTGAGGTGATCCCGGAAATGGAATCCAGTGTATTATTTTTAGGTACGTAGTACAAAGATTCTTCAAATAAATATACAAAATTTAATTTTTTATATTTGTAAGTTATTGTAAAATATTTATTATTGGCGAGTGTTGATTCGCAGTGTTCATGAGTCGAAATCTGAGTGGGGTTTTAAACCGCCCAAACATGTGGTCGTGTTTCAAAGACAAGTAATTAGGGACCATTGTGAAGGACTATGAGGTTTATCATCATATCATGCTAAAAAGACAAAGTGAATATACAAACACACACATATATATTGATTATATAAGATAAAACTCGATCTTTAAAAAAAAAACACCCTTCGATCTTATTTGCGTCTTTTATTTGAATCTTGTAAATGAATATGTGATACACATTAAACTACATTAAAATTGACTTTTTATTCAACTTTCATGTGAACTATATATTTATTTCTAAGATCTCAAATGGAGGGTTGGTTAGGGTTTAAGAGGTTTTATCTTTAACATCGAGTTTTTCAAATGATACAATTTTGTATATGTGTGTGCGTGTCTTTATATCTCTATAATATAATAAAAGAACAACAAAATGTCACATGACATTATTTTATGCTATCCACATCACATTTGTCGTGTGCAGTGTTTTTAGGTAATCTATGTGTCATATTTAACAAATTAAAAAATTAGTTTCATTTAATACAATCAATTCAATTTCCAAATTAAAATGAACTACTTTTCATTTTAAAAATATTAATGAAAATCTATTCACTTCAAACTTTCCATTTTTAAATTAATAATTTTGAAAAATTCAAAATTTTAAATCTTATTCTTATTTTTATTGTTTAAAAGTTGTTTATATATTTAAAATAAACTTTTATTTTCTAGGAGTTAGCCATCTGACTCTTGAAGACAGAACATATTAATATGAATAACTTTCAAATATACAAAAGGGAAAACTCCCACAATGTTTAGATAACTCCCACACGTTTATTAACCAACAAATTCTACTCTACAAACTTGATTACAATGTCTTCATAACAATCTTATCTTACTTCTTATCTTACTACTATAATAAACTAAAATATGTTTGGACACTTGTCACAATTTTAAGACAATATTGCCACTTGGCATCTTCTCATCATCCTATTTAATTCTCTCATAAAAATTAATTATATTATCTCTCATATTCAATAATTATTTTATCTTTCATATTCAATAATTATAATATTAATGATATTATTTACCTTTTTAATACCAAAATGTTTTATAATAAATTAAAAATAATTTTATTTATTGAAAAACACTTTAAAAAGGTTCTTTAGTTATAAAACATAATTCCAATCGGTAATTTAAAGAGTTTTATTTTTAAAAATCATATTTTTATCAAAAAAAAATTAACAAATAAAATAGACTATAGATTTGAAACAACATTTTTTTATAAAAAAAATAACGTTTTTAGTATTAAATTTTTAAATAAATAATTTATTTAAAAGCATAATATTTTATTATTGTTATATACCTTAAGTCACCTATTAATGTGTAATTAAATTATTATATTTCAAAATATCTGTTTCTAATTTTTAAATTGTAATTAATAACTGTGTAATATTTATATTAAATCCGTGTAATACACGGGGTAATATTCTAGTTTTATATATAGTTATAATTCTCACATCGCAAGCAAAATCACTTCGGTAAAACTGTTTCCAAGTTTGAACCAAATGATAAACCTAAACGTAAATTCGTAAATATTATATCCAATGTTTTGCAAACCAGACCGAACATCATATCGGTCTCTTAATGGTCAATGGTCATACCATAATTAAGGACCGGAAGACACTATAATATATACAGAAAAAATTAAAAAAAAAAATCCAAATTTTATATAGCTAAAAAATCATTTGAACTGGGCAGTTTTCCGGTCAAACCACCGGCCGCATGCCCGCATGTCGAACCGGCTGGTTCGCTCAAAAACAGTTCTGGACAAATAAGCAGACCGCCTTGGTGGCCAAAACTAAATGTGACCGACTGGTCCGGTTCATGTTTAAAACACTCATTATACCGGTAAAATATATTGTCAAAATTATCATTAATGCTTAATTTCCATATTGAAAAGTAATTTAAATGCTATTAATTGCGATCTTGTTAACTTGTGTCTTTATGAAACCGATTAGCATATTCGGACGGATAGTTGATCTCTTTGTCAGCATGATCCCGGATGACCGGGCATTTGGTATTCAAAAAATAAGTAAAAATATTTTTAACCAAATGATTTATAGCCTAGTGATTACTCTATTGACTTTTCTATACCTTCACATGTTTATTTTATAAAATTATATAATTTTCACGATCAAATTTATATATCATTTATCATAAAACTTATAAAATTGAAGAAACAATATTATAAGCTGGTTCAATTGAAAATCTTCTTACTAATATTATAAAAGAATAATATTTTTCTTTTTAATCGTACCTATTTGCACTCAAACTAAATACGTCAAACTAAATTATTTTTAAAATAAAAAAAAAGGGGCAGGTTGATGAATTCAACAACATCATCGACGAATTGTTGGTTGTTTTTATGTTTACTAAAGTTAATTTTAGCTATAACTTTATGCAAATAGTCTCATGAGCTTATGTTGGATAATAATTAATAAATATAGAAATTATTTTTTAATTATGAATAGACTTTATGCATTAATTCTATAAAGTTCAAGTGAAGACACATGCGTTATCCTCATTTTCGGTGCTACATTATTTTTCACGTTTTTAAAACGTGGTTTGCGACAAAACACCAACCAAAACAAACCGAACATGCAGTATAAATTGAATGGGGTTTATCACATGTTTAATTTTGATGTAGGGTGGGTTCCTACGCATTAGGGGTATGGGTTTTTACGACGGTTGGAGGAGTCCGAACTTAAACGATCGCCCCTAAAAGATAAGGAACACATGAGAATACCGTTGTTAAAAGAATTATAAATTGATTGAAAATTAAACCTGTTAGGGATATCTGAGTCTTAGTCAACCATTGCTTAGCCCACTGGTAGAGTTCAAACCTTTCATTGTAGAGGCTGTGGGTTCTACTCTTGTTGGGGTCAAGTTGGAGGACATTTATCTCATATGACGATCTTGAGGTTTATCCAAGGTTTCTCGATGGGGGGCGAGGGTTTACCTATTACACAGGGTTTCCGCGCATCTAGGAGGACATGTCTACTGTGGGGCCGATTAAGGCAATATACGTGAAACATTGCCATTCAAAAAAAATTGTCCGAGTCTCACACTCTATCGAAACTCACGCTCATACTTGTCGTATGATTGATTACTTATTACTCGTTGTATATCGTGTACACTTCTTAGTCTATTAAAAAATCACTTCTAAAGATTTTCAAATAAATTTGTTACTATTTTTCAGTTATATATAACTTAATTAACTAGTTAGATATATAAAAACTATGACAATTATTGGCGAAGCTCTTCAATTCCATCTGTAGTTAATTTTTCGGCTAAAATGTTATTTTTAGTTCAAAATAGTGGTTTCGTCTACCTCTTTTACCGTCTGTATCGTTAATTTTTCGGCCAAAATGTTATTTTTAGTTAAAAATAATGTTTTCGCCCCCTCGTTTAAAAAAATTAACACATATTTTAGGTCCCGTAAATTTCCGCCCCTCCCAATACGCTCAAGCTCCGCCCTCGATCACAACTAAAAGTAAAAATAAAGTGTTTCGGCATGATTATGCAAACATGTATGATCTGTTAATCGGAATGAATATCACTTGATATATACTTGTCTCACACTTTTAAGTTTTAACAAACAAACATACCAAATAAAACTATTTAGTAAAGTTTGAGGATAAAGACGAAAGAAAAATTAAAGAGTTGATGTTTTTAAAAATTTCAAAACCAATTATCTCTTACTCGTTTCAAATTTTATGGTTTTCGAACTTTTCCCACTATATCGTATGAGTTTGCCATTCTTACATGCAAACCGGTAATTATTTCTACACATTTTTTTTTATCTTTCTTTTGAACGGTAAAGGTCTTAATCGTGTGAGTCCATTGTTTCCAGGCCATGTCACCACAACCACAACCACCCTAAGAGAAAACCTCACTGGGAAGGTCTAATTATCTGGACCTTCCATAAGCCACCACAACCATCCTAAGAGGAAACCCCACTGGAAAAACCCCCTGACTCCCCCTCAAACTCATATTTCGCTGTGGGGTTTTAAATCCAAGACATCTCATTTGAAAAAAATCATGAGGAACCATTGAGGCAATGTTTTTTTTTTTACCTAACCATTTTTTTAATATTTTTTTTCTTTTCTTTTAATTACCATCATAAGACTACCCGCAATGCTAAAGACCGCATTTACTACATGCGTCCTAGTCATCACTGCCACATCAGCTTTTTACTAATTCTTTTCACATGCATTCTCTCTCCTCTTTTTAACTCCAACCCATCCTTCTCACATACATCATCCTTCTTTCATATCATTTCCACCTTCTCTCTCTGCATTTGGTTGCACTTATGGAAGTGCAAAGTGGGGAAAGTATGGAGCACTCTATTACATCCTTTGGAGGTGCAGTTGTCCACGTAGGACAAACACATGCCCGTAAGGGAGCATTGGAGATGGTCTAATGAAACAATTGAACTGAATCAGGTTCTTTTATCTATTCCCAAGAGATTATCACATGAAGGAATGTAGCTGGCCTTTTATTGATTGAAAAGACAAGAATAATATTATTTATGCAATGGTCATCCTATTCTTGCATCTAATACTTTTCATATCTTTTATATATTTTATATAGATCTATACATAACATACCATACTTAATCATTCAGCATCAATACCACACTTAACCACTCAGCACCAATACCACACTTAACCACTCAGCACCAATACCACACTTACCATTCAGCATTCAGATTTGAAACCAAACGGTCTAAATCGGTTCAACACTTAATGGTTCAAACTTTCTTAGCCATTCAAACATCTTAACCATTCAGCACTTAATGATTCAGACCCAACCAAACAAGCCCAAAGTATGCAAATAATCAGACCCTCGTGCAAACCGTGTGTCCGTGTCATATGGAGGAAATAATTTAAATTATTGTATGGTCCAATTTCACACACACGGGAAGGGATGAAGGATCTCCTCATATTCTTATCATATCAATCATCAAATCCGAACCTACCAATTTACAACTTTGAAAGCACTCGGTACAACAATCCCTAACTACTTTGCAAACATTTAACTTTATGCTTTTCAATTATTTCTAATGCAAAAGAATTTCTACAAATACCATTTCTTGAGAAATAATTATGAATATTTTCAAAACAAAACGTAGAAAATATATTCCAATATTCATTACCTAATTTGTTAGATTCATATGCTTGAATTTTGATGGACTATTTGGTTTAATACGGATCTTAATTCCTAATAAATGGGAAGCATTTTAAAAGATTGTCAACTTGGAATCTTTATTAATAAGCACCTTTTAGAAACGAATACATTTTTATTAACCTTTTAAGTTTGTAACAATTTAAATCTTTACCCTAATTATTGTATAGTAAGTTACGGTTTTGACCTATTTTGTTTAAGTATTTTGACTATTTCAATAAAAAATGTAATCTTAAATCAATACAAGTTTTATTTTATTTTATTTTTTTATTTTTTTTTTGTTTCTCTAGTCATATACGAACATATAGTTAGACTACTCTTATTCACAACCAACCAACCTAAATTATTCATTAAAAAATAATTTCGCTCTCTTTTATCTATACAACCATGCAAACTTAATTTTTCACTCTCATTCAGAATCAACCCAAGCCAATCAAACTTATTTTTCCCCTCTTTACATAACTAATCAAAACTTGTTAAATGTCACATGAAATCAGAAAATAATAAAAAAAACAGCCAAATATTCCTAATCAATTAAAAATTTGCTAATACTTATATGTTAACCTAGTAAATAAAATACCAATATTAACTTACAAACTAAAGAATAGCCCATAATTAGCTAGTAACCACATAAATCTAGCATCCAATACTTCAATAGTTGGTTTTGTGCACAAGTGTATTTTTAGCAACTTCAACGATTTATATATACAGTTATATAATTGAGTAATATATGCAATTATATAATTGGGTTGAAATGTGAAATGATTATTCCACATGTGATATTAATTATATAAGTTTTAAATTAATCAAAAACACTTATTTGTGAAAGATGATTTAATCATGGGCATAGATGATGAACACATATGATAATTAAACTTAAAAGCATTGGTTGTCTTGATAGATTAGATTTCTTCAATTACAGTGATCTTTTTATCTTTGATTCGTTTATTTGATAAATTGAGAGAAGATAATACATATATGAGACTCGAGGAGTTTATGCATGCTCAAGTATGCACTTATCCTGATATTCGCTTATATAATTGGCATAAAAGTGATTTTACAACTATATCAAACTGGAACATACACAAAATCAATCAGGTTAGAGATGACATTTAAACCAAAAACTTATAAAGATACCTGAAATTTGAAAAATACATGACATGTATGAGACCTGATACATAATAATTTTTTTTAATAACTGTAAAACACATATAAGATTTTTTACACGTCTGTATAGGTAGATGAGGGTCAGAATACGAAAGTTATTTTATATAACACTTTTATTGTGCAATTCTTAAAACAAGTGAATGTGTGAAATTAGGTATTAATGTTTGAGAATAAAACAAGCGTTGATAAAATGTTGGTTATAATAATTATATTGAAATGTGAACATGCGTGAAAAATCCACTAACTTAATAAAATCATACAAGGGTATACTCTACACAAACCGGTTAACCGGTTTTCGGTCGAAAACCGGTTTTGAAATAACCGAACCGGTTAACCGGTCAAAGTCTGGTAACCTGTTTTTATCAATAACTAGTTTTTCAAGATAGAAAACGAAACCGATATATAACCGAAACTGGTTAACCGGCAAATAACCGAATTTTTCCTAAGTTGGACTGATTAACCGGTTTGAAAAACGGGTTAATAACCGGTTCGGTCTCCAAAACTTCAAATCAGTCTTAAACCACCGGTTTTTCAGAAATCTAAAACCGATTCCAATAAACAGTTTAAAAACGGTTTCTAACAAGTTACGAACCGGTACCGGTTCGATTAACCTGTTTTTTTTTTTTTTTTTTTTTTTTTTTTTGCATAGGTTGCCCATGACCCGATGACTGTGAAATCAGAGTATCAGACTAGGGGTTTTACGATAATCAGCGTCACAAATGGGGGAAAATTCCCATAGATCAAAGAAGACGAAGAAGAAGAAGAGGTACTTGGAAGATACAGCCTCTTCTTCATCTCCATCATCATCGTCTTCTTCGGTTTCTTCTTCAGAGAGCGACGACGAACCTTCCTCCAAGCGGCACAAAAGCAGCCGGAAGCTTCACCGGATACGTAGCAGCGAAAGACGGAGTTCACGCAGAGAGAAGGAGAAGAGGAGAGATAAGAGAAAGAAAAAGAAGAGACAGAAAAACGATAACGATAGAAAGAAAGGGGGCAGTCGCCGGAGATCCAATCGAGAGGGCAAACGGAGGGTTTCAGATTCTGAAACAGACTCAAAGGAGAATGAATATGGATTATCTGATGATGATGATGATGATGGTAATTTGCGTGCGAATGATCCTGTTGATGTGGTGAAGTATATATTGGAGGAGTTCCCTGCTGTAGCTAATGATTTAGAACAGGTATTATTTTCTTATCTGATGGTAATTAAACTTATAATAGTATCTCATAATTCGATTTTCGAATGTGAATTTACAATTTTGATAGAATGGCATTCTTTTGTGTTACAAACAGAAATTCTAAAGCTAGGTCATACAAATCGGTTCTTTTTTTTTTTTTGGTGGTACAAGTCATTTAGGGATTTCTTGTAAGACATTGGAATCATGTTGGTTATTGTAGAAGGTGATGCTTTGTAAGTTTGTAGTTGTTTGTCAATTCTAAAAGATGCATGTAATTTGAAATTGAACTTCATGGAAAGTATTGAAAAATTGGTTTTCAATATACAAAATAAGCTCTAATCAGTTCTGTATTTAGGAAGTATTGGGTCTAACATCTGAACTCAGTAAATATTCTGGTTTTAAAACTATAAGAAGTATATGATTTTGGAGATGGATTTAATTGATATTAGGGATTGTGATAAGTTGTAGAAAGTTGTGAAGCTAATTGTTACTTCTCTTCGCTAAACTACAACTAAGCACTGATAGTCTGCTATAGCCAGATGGCCTATATTGGGAGATGTCACCTCCTTGGACTTAAATTGTGTGCATCTTGCGCTGATGCAGTGCCTGGAGTGCAACAAAATGTGTGTTGCAATGCAATTACATGATGCGCTAATGTTGTGCCGCAATTTGCAAGATGCTTGCCATCGCAAAATGCGCTTGATGCATGCAACATGAATTTTTGAACCGGGTTGGAATTTTTTAACTAAACAATTTGAGGTTATTATTATTATTATTTTTATTTTTTATTTTTAAGAATTGTAAGGCTATATTTTAACTTTTTTAAGCATAAAGGATATTCTCTTTAAGTTTTTGAAGGATTTAGGAGACTTTTTTTAATTAATTTTAAGTCTAGAATCATGCTACCAATGTCTATTTTTATGGTGTTTCTTAAATTCTAGTGAAACTTGATGTTTTTATGTATATATAATTTTTAATATTTTTTTTATCAACAAACACATTGCGTACGTGATGTGCTTGCTTCGCGCATCACGCATCACACATCGATTTTTTGGACCAAGCGCATCAGAGCACATTTCACAATTTAAAAGCAAGTTCACTTTTGTAATTATTGTTGAATAGTTTTCAAACAGGCTTTTTGACTGTGATAGTTGTAACATTTAGGAGAAGCAAGTTTGACTTTTTAACTATCAAGTGATCTTGATTAGTATTAATGCTGATAATGGTTATGCATGTGAATAGTTTCTTTTTTGGCTTCTCAACTCGTCTTTTGGATGTGAATTTTGAGTTGCTAAGTCAAGATTTTTTTTAGTGCTGAGATCTTAGATGTTGAATTAGACAAAAGTAGAATGTTAGAATCAAAAAAGTTAGTTGCTTAGGTATGATAGAGGGAACTTTATAGAATCTGAATTTGTTTGATTTTACCTTGAAAAACATTTTTTACAATATTTAATTTTACCATTGGGATAAGGGTAAGGTTTGCTTTTGTCTCACCCATCCTGGCCCAGACCTACCAGTTAGTGGGACTTAACTGGGTATGTTGTTTATTTGTTTGTTTACTTGAGTCTTTGGAATCCAAGGAAATCTTTTACTTACTCTTTTTCCATGGTACTATATTATTGACTATCTATGCCTAAAGACAGTGTTGTAAAAATCGGATTAATGGATTAATCGCTAGTCGGACTTAAGCTGATTAAAATTTGCCTAGTCGGTTCAAAAATCGCTAGTCGGGGTAGTCGGATTAATCGGTCCAAGGGCAAAAAATTGGTCAACATGCCAATAATTTTACATCTAAGCCAAAAATTTCGGTCCAAGACCAAAGAAATTGTGGTTTTTCTTCTTCCGGTCTCAGTCGACTCCCATAATCACGATCGATCGGTCAAAAAGCAGCTGCGCACGATCTGTCTCAGTCGACTCCCAAGAATGCTTATGTTAATGTTTGAATTTTTAAGTACTTTGTTTATTATTTTTAAGTTTATTAGAAAAATATTTGAATTTTGAAGTATTATATTTATATTGATGTGTGTATTTGTATGTATGTATATAAAATTTTAAAAAATTCTATATAAAAATTCCAATCCTGATCAATACCTAGTCCCTACCTCGCCGACCGACTAGCGACTAGCGATTTCTCCAACCATGCCTAAAGATGATGTAATTTACAAAATTATTGAATCGTTGATTTTTTTCTCAGCTTTTGCACATGATTGATGATGGACAAGCAGTTGATATATCTGGTTTATCTGAGAAGTCTTTAGTAAATCATCTTAAAAAGTTGTTCTTGTCTTTGAACCTCAATGAAAAGGGTAACTTGGTCTTTTTGTTACCTTCTGGTGTTTCTCCAACTTTGGAGGTTGTTGGATCAGTATTGGCTAAATTAAAATCTCAAGGTCTGAATATCATTGATAATCATGAATCACATAATAATTTGCATACTGAACAAGAAAACGAGGAACTCAAACTTGATGATGGTGGCTCTAATATCACATTTGCACAAGATGACTTGCCAGCTCCTAAGAAGAGGTAATTAGACACATTTCGTCTATAGATCTAAAGCGCCTTTCTTTATTTTCTATTTATTCTTACGTTGTTCTTACTCATGAAACTCTGTTTTGAGTTTTCAGGGTTATTGGACCTGCCATGCCATCTGCTGAATTGCTTGCTGCAGCAGCTAAGTTAACAGAAGCAGAGGCTGAGTTAAGGTATAGTCACCACTGTAATTTAAATATAATATCTTAAGTATTCCTATTTCCGGTATACTTTTTTGAAGTGTAGTTTTAGAACACCTGTTTAACATACTTAATTCAAATGTAGGGAAGCTGAAATTGGTGAAGATGATGAACTGTTTATTGGACCTCCACCTCCTGCTGTAGTCAATGAGGCTGCATCTGCAAATGATGCAGAGCGTTTTGAGGAGGTCACATGCTTTAAAATCTGCTTGTTCATAACTACTTTTATCCACTAATTTAATACTTAATCACTTGGTTAAAAAGGGAATAATTTGCAATCTAAATGGGACATCTGAAAGTGGTCATTGTTGCAAATCCAATGGGATGGATGGTTATTAATTTGCTTACTTTTTAAATCATTGTCTTTCAGACCATGTTAATCAACTTATTTAGATATATGTTTCAACTGTAGCCTATAGCTTGTTAACTTCTTGACTTTTATCTTATTAGGTCACAAGAATTATGGGAGCAGAGATTGATAACCCGTATGATATTGTTGGAGTCAATAGGAACATGGCAGCTGACAGCATTAAGAAAAGGCAAGCTTTTGTCAGCGTTGTATCAATCATGCTTGTTATATCGCTTCTACAATTTAATACTCTTTTAGATACAACAGTCACTTTGTTGGTTTGCAAATATCTCTTATACATGTGCTAACTGAGTTAATAGGCTTGATTCTTATTTGCAGCGGGCATGGTAGTATGGTACTCATTGACCTTCTTAACAAAACTTTATCTGCTATTAACAATGTGATTAATGCTTCAGAGATGTTACATATATTACTAATTAATTGTAGTAAAGCCAATTTTGTTATTTATGCTTGATTATTTGTAATAATATTCTTGGAAATATTTTAATAATAATGTAATATTTATTTGTTTCCAGATATTGGAAGCTGTCTCTTATGGTTCACCCTGACAAGTGTCCTCATCCAGAAGCCCACCAAGCGTTTGTCAAGTTGAATAAAGCCTTCAAGGATCTACAAGATCCTGTGAAGGTTAGTACCATTGGTTCCTCTTTTATGTGTTGACACTTGGTAATATATTTTATGAACACTGTTAGTTTACCTACCATGTTTTCTGTTACAGCGAAAAGCAATGGATGACAAGATTGATGAGAAGGAGGAAAAGGAAAGATTCAAGGTACGTCTATCTAGCTTTTTGCAAGATATAGTTAACGAATGTTATGAAATCATGACTGTTTTTGTTTTTTAGTTGGAGTTGAAAGCTATGCGTGAAGCTGCACAATGGAGGCGTTTGCAAGGTGATCATTTTTGTTGGACTAATCTTGTAATATTAATTAGTTTAAGGGTTAAAGCTAGAAAGTTTAGTTTTAGTTGTTTTGGATTTATCTAATAGAGTTTAAAGTTTAAATTAGGTTTTGGATTAGTTTTTTTTTTCAGCAGGTTTTGTAGGGATAAAACTTTGATTTTGTGGGTTTTGTTTTAGTATAAATAGGGGTAGAAGTTTAGGTTTATTTGTACCTTCTTGATTAAATAAAATTCTGGTTTTTTTCTTGGCTTCATATTCACAAGTTTTGGCTATTCTTTTCTGGTCAAATTACTAATCAGCAAGGGGGTTGGGTCTTCAATTTTTATTTGTATCTCGGTGTTTTTTTTATGATGAAAGCCTATAACTTTGAGCTACTTTTTACATTTTTTTATTATTTGTTTCAACAAGATGTTCTGAAAACTCAGATGTTTGATTTTTCAAGTTTACATTATTGGTACCTAAAAAGAGGTTAGTGTGCATGCGCACACATGCTAAAAGTTCATTATAAGGATACAATGCTTCTTATTTTCAGGTATTTCTATGGAGGGCGATGATGCACTCTTAGCAGATTTGGATGTAAAAGAAGAAAAAAGAAGAGATGAATGGATGACAACACTTCCTCCTGAAAGGAAAGTAAGGCTTCTTTAAAAGCTTTCTTTATATTCTTCAACACGAGTTCAAGTCCTTGTATAGGAACTGATATTTTTCTTATGTTTTCTTCATTATTAAATTGTTCTGAGTTAACTACTTTTGAATCCAATGAAAAATGCATGAAATTTATGACGTTTTATTCACTTTTGTGTCCTTAGCCTGGCGTGGCAACACAACAATCGTCAAAAAGTTTTAGCAGGACTTCTAAAGAAGGGCGTGGTGATGCTAGTGTCTGGACCGATACCCCTTCAGACAGGGCCCAGAAAGCTAAAATGAAGTATGTCATACAATCCTTGACCATATTTGAATAACACCTAAAATACCCTTTTTTTATTTGTTTCAACTTAATTAAGGTTATATGATTACAAGCATCAAGTTTTACAAGCAGGTAAAATTAAAAAAAAAAAAAAAATTAAGCAGATTGAATGGTTGGAAACGCATTTGACAAATTAGTGTTTTATACCTTTTTTTTTCTTTTATATGGAAGTTACTGTTAAGCTAGCTGACCCTTTTTAAACATTCAAAAAATATATGTTTGACCTGAACTATTTTGACTCCTTACCCAGCTCTCTACTCTCTAATAATTTAATGTGAGAAATGATATAAATTTCTGATTAATAGAGATCAACGTTTTTATGACTTTCTATTTATTTAAAAACCCTGAAATTAGAACCAGTGTAGCCTTGGAGCTTGTAAATATGTATCATATCACCTGGCAGTTATTTGGAGGCATATAATGAGGCTGCAGCACTTGCTGCTGCAACTGATCAAGAGAAGAAAACTAGTAATGCTGACGCAGAATTGGTGGACAAATACAATAAAGCAAAAAGATCAAAATCGTTGATGGAAAAGCATCAAGAGTCAACTCGGGTTCGGTCTAAGAAGAAGTCAAAGTCAGACCAGGAAAAACAGAAACAAGAATGGGAGGGTCAGCATCCTTGGAAACCATGGGACCGTGAAAAAGATTTGACTGCAGGACGACAAAATGTTAAACTAGATGCTGAAAATATGGCACAAGGGTTGACTTCCCGGTTCTCTTCAGGTTCCTTTCAAAGAAACTTCCTTTAGATAAGTTTATGTACTCATAGAATTGGGTTCTTTAGATGATTTAGGTTCATCCCATTTTTTTTTCAAAGGGTCATCCTCATTTGGGATCTTTTTTCCAATGATTGAATGTTGTTGCAAGCAATTTCATTAACTGACAAACTTATAAAATTTATCATAAAGTTTTTTATTTAACATTGACATAATAAGCTATTCAAGCTCCAAGATTCTGAGACTAATGCAAAGTCAACATCCTAACTAAGAATCATTAATAATATAGCCATAGATTAAGAACCCGAGCATGGTGATCCATATGTCATTCAGAAGTTCCAGCCTCCACCTGAGATACCAAGTGTCCACTAGCATTTAAATACCTGAAAAGCTACACAAAACATACAATGATTTTGGTTATAGGGAAAATATATGAAAATATCACAAGGAATCTGACCTTTTTAGTGAACTTTTTACATCTGATTCTTAGTTGCTGTTGAATTTCTCTCTGTTTTTACCTTTTCATTCATAGCAGCCCCCTTTAACAAATTCAAAAATAGCACCCCATCATCACTGCACATAGCTTTCAGGATCTTCACATTTTTCTCAACCTGTTTGACTGAGTTCACTGTTCACCTGTTCAATGTTAGCTATTTTTTTTTTTTTAAATTTAACCCATTTGAGATAAATTACACCCAAATGTCCCTTTTATAAACAAATAGGTCAAAATTGTCACATCCAACTAAAACCATATAAATTGTAGCATGTGATAAAAATACCTGTTCTTGTAATGTCTGCATTTGCTTCAAATAAAACAAACTTACCCAGTATATTTCCACTTTTCAGTAGGGTCTGGGGGGAAGGATAGGCACAAACCTTACCCTTATCCCAACTATATCCCAGTTGGGATAGAGAGGCTCCTCTGAAGGAGTCCCTGGCTCAAAGTTATCGTTTGAAGTTGATCATCCCAACATTTTTAACGTTATTTTCACAAAATAAGTAAAATAACGTTAAAATTAGTGCAATTTTACTTTGGTCACTTGTACGCCCCGTTAGCGGTGCACACATATAATGTATATATGTGTCGACAACTCTTGAGGGGCAAAAGTAAAATTGTACTAATTTTAACGTTATTTTACTTATTCAGTGAAAATAACGTTAAAATCGTTTCGGACGGTTGATCAAGCATCATGAGCCGAGGGTCTCACTGGAAGCAGCCTCTCTACCCCTGTTGGGGTAGGGGTAAGGCTGTCTACATCTCACCCTCCTCAGACCCTGCCTTAGCATGCTAATGGCGGGATATACTGAGTACGTTGATTGATTTACTTTGGTCACTTGAGGGCTCACACATATATACATTATATGTGTGCACCATAAATGGGACGTGTAATTTGATTGATTTGGCGATCAATGAAAATTATAAAATTCATTAAACAAGTAGGGTGCATGATACACTATTGTTTAAGGTTTTGTAATTCAATGGGGTCCAAAGAATCAACGCCTCTAGATAGAGCTGATCCAAGGGGTATATTGTATTTCGTTACACTCCAATGAAGATTGACATAATTTTTTATGTATTCAAAATTTGGTATCTTTCTATTTTGTGACCACAAGTGACTCGAAACGGATCAAAAAATCTAAAATTTAACCATACACAATTGAGAATCAAAAAATTCCGGCCCTCACAAATATAATTTATAGGTCTGCCACTCGTTGTAATAACTTTTTTCCGTAACATGATGCCGCTACCTGTCTCAAATTTTTTTCTTATTTCTTATATTATAGTAGCTAATATATGTTAATTTATGAATCATTAGTGTTTTTATATTTATTACAAATAAAAGTAAGAACACAGAGAAAATATCTTTCCTTTTTTTCCCCTTTACTTGGTGATTAACAAGTAGAAACTAATCATACTATTATATGAAAACCTAGCTTACTATTGTCCTATAAATACTTGCATTAAAAACATGTTTAAAATCCAGAAAAGCCGCAACTCTACTATATATGTCTAGCATAATTTTTTATTTTTTTTGCTTTTTTAGCATCATGTGCTTAAACTAAAGAGTTACGCTTCACTACGTCAAAACTTGTCATCTCAAATGAACATGTTTCAACCCACTCAAGGTGGCAATAGACTCACTTAAACCCACCATTTTTTTTAATTATGATTTAATATAAAAATTGAAATTATTAAAACACAATTACCACCGTATATACATTTTACAAACGACATCATTGCAAGTGAATAGTAATAATAATTAAATATTAATAATAATTAAATAATGATTATTATATATTATTAATACTAATTAAATATTTATAATCATATAATATATGATTTTGGGTCAAAATAAACGGCGGCTACATAGCTTGCCATAACAACAATTAATAAATAATAATTATTATATAATATTAGTAATAATTAAATAATTTATTATTTAATACTAATAATATACTAACCAAAGGCTTCTCCTAATTGTACATCCTTGACTTCTTTATGAGAAGTCTTGGGTATGAATTCGGTCATATTTGTTGAGTCAGTGTTAGGGGATTTACTCAGTTGTGAGGTTCCTTCTGAGGTAAGCTCGGGCATACGCCCCTGAGCGTCAAATCCGAGTGAACGGTTGAAATTCCATCTTAAGTGTGGTCGTACCAGGCTGTTCAAAGAAAAAAAAATACTAATATACTAATTGCTTTATAATAATTAATTAACTAATAGTCAAAACTTTTGCATGTGTTTTGATTTATTGTTTTAGGATGGATTGACAGTCCTTGCAATTAATTTTTTATTTATGTTTTGATATTCGTGATCCTGTCACCACGGCAGGATGAGTCTAAAAGGCGGCTACAAGCTGTAATTATAATTTACAATTAATATTATTGATCATTATTATTATATAATACTAATACTAATTATTATATAACAATTAAATAATAATAATAATTAATTAACTAACAGTGAAAACTTTTACACATATTTTGATTTAATGTTTTATTATGGATTGATAGTCATTACAACCAGTTTTTTTGTTTACTTTAGAGCCAACAATTAATTTGCTATGGTTCCAGTGCAATGAGAGAATGAAATTTTTAACGCATGCATAAATTAAATAACTAATACCAACAATACTATTAAATAACAATAATAATTAAAAAATAACATTACAATTCTTAAATTAAATATTGATGCCAATTAAAAAAATAGTGATTTTATGAATGCGAATGACTTAATATATTTTTTGACATAATTTTAACTGATTAGATACTGTTTTTTGTATTAATATGGGGTTATCGCGACAACGCGCGGGTAAACCCCTAGTTTATTATTATTATTAAAAAGACACCTACAATAACTCAATAATAAATTAGATAAATAAACCTAAAAACAATACCCATGTTATAAGGGCCAACGGCCAACCAGCGCCTATCTTGCTATGTGTTGTAACTTGTAACAATTGGTGGTTGGTTTTTAAGAAAGTAGTGACATGCTAAAGATACATCAAAGTGAATCTTTCTAACATCATATATATGACTCCCATATAGGAACAAAATTGTCACGTTAGTCTATACGATTCATGTAATACGATATGAAAGACCTTATACGGCCCAATACATTGATACAAATCATACGGGGTGTCAAATTAATTGAAATGTTCCTAAAAATGAGTTCAAATGATCTTGACACGACTTGCGATTTATTGAAATGTGTGCAAATGATTTTGGCATAATGTAGATCTCTTAATACACGTGAGAATTATGTCGACACAACGTAAAATTCATCAATACGAATTCAAAAATGAGGTTACATTGATTGCTAAACTTCAATGTAGAAAAAATGCTACTTTATGGGTGCATGTCATATAGAAGCTTAGATCCAATCATTTTTTGTTGGTATATTTGCTTAAATTTGTTAAATTACAGACATGATCATGGGAATTGCACGAGGACTTAATTATCTTCATTAGACCACGTAACATCTTACACAAATATGTAGGGTAACTGGGTAAGACTGCGCATATCATATTGTAAAGCATTATGGTCCTGCGTAAAACAGGGGCTAAGTCGAACACTAGGTACTTAATTAAATTCGTATTAATTCACGGTTGAGGATTATTCATGGGGATTTGAAGACGAGCAAAATATTGTTAGACAAAATCTCAGGTAGTTAAAGGAAAAGGCATGGAAGCCATCACCAAAAAGAATTTGATTATGAATTTGATGGTATATTGATATATATTAAATATATTTTTTTATGCTTCGGAGTTGTATTGCTTGAGATTATAGGGAGAAAAGAAACACTGGATTATATCAAACAAAAAAGCGCATGCAAGTTATCTAAGAACTTTATAGATGTACGTTACTACCTTGTTTGTTTTTATAAATAGTATCTAACGGAGCAACAGTACTCCCTTAACTTCTCTTATGAGAGGTTTTGGGTTGAAATCTTACCTAAAGCAAATATGGCTCTAGTTGAGCGAGATGGTTTTCCTAGTTGTAGGTTTCCTCCTGTACAAGTGAATGTTGTTCAAAAATATATATATATCAGGGGCGGAATCAAGGAGGGTCAAGCTGGTATACTGACCCCTTGTTATTAAATTTTGTCAGTTTTTTATACATAAAAGCTTAAATTAAAACAAACTTACCCAGTATATTCCCACTTTTCAGTAGGGTCTGGGGGGAGGATGGACACAAACCTTACCCCTATCCCATTTGGGATAGAGAGGCTGCTCCGAATGAGTCCTGGCTCATAGTTATCGTTTGAAGCCAATCATTCCTACACTTTTAATGTTATTTTCACATAAGTTAAATTACGTTAAAATTAGTGCAATTTTACTTTGGTCCCTTGATGGCCCACACACATATACATTATATACGTGCACCGCAAATGGGGCGTACATAAAAGCTTAAATTACTTTTTAAGAAAACATCAGTTGGACCCCTGTATTATAGTCGTTGAGAAAACTTCATGATGACTCTCTGACTAAGAAATTGGTGAATATTATGTCCAAAAATATCTTAGGCCTGGAGCTTATGGGTAGAAGACAGACCCATTTGAGTTAATGAGATCAAATGCTAATGAAATCAATCAATTCAGGTGGGGTTAGAACTGCATAGTTGTCGGTCACCTGTGTGTACAAGGAGACCCTGATGATCGATCATTGTTACAAGCCAAACGAGAGAACTCAACCCAAAAGACTAGTCTGATGGGTGAGAGAGCCCATTTGACCTATAAACCCCACATCAATTGCCCATACAACCGATGTGGGACAAGTCTCATACCTTGCAATGGTTTCGATCCGTAACAATCGACCCTCCTTAAGGGCCAACGTCCTCGTTGGTCACGGCCGGCTCCTTCCAGGCCACCACTCTGAGTTGGCTCTAATACCATTGTTACAAGCCAAACGAGAGAACTCAACCCAAAAGACTAGTCTGATGGGTGAGAGAGCCCATTTGACTTATAAACCCCACATCAATTGCCCATACAACCGATGTGGGACAAGTCTCATACCTTACAATGGTTTCGATCCGTAACAATCATGCTACCATGATGAATGCGGTTATGATGCTTGGAGCCAATATGGACACCTTACTAAACCGGATGCACGAAAAACATGTTGACGATTGCAGAGGTAGCTGGGTGCTAAGAGGATGATATTCCTTTGTGATACAGAATAATGGATTCTTGTGTGATATAGCTTGCTGTTGAGTATTTCTCCTGTAAAATATAAGCTCAATATATTTTACTACAATGGTATAAATTATTTTTTTTACATGTGTAAGGTTCAGATTTACAACTGGGTGCTAAGAGGATGATATTCCCTGCGCCCGTGCCCCTGCGGCCTATTTGGCTGCTTCCAGCTTCTTCCTTCTTGGCTTCTTGCGTGATTTGTAAACGAGGTAACGAGTTCGGGCTCTCACCTCTTCCTACTTGTTGTTACTTGCTTTGATTAAGTATTTAAGTAGTTTAATTGTTGTTACTTGTTACTTTGTTAGTGAATCTAACCATTTAGTGTTTTGATTTTTTTTCAAATTTTTTACAGAATTATTGGTATAAATTTAGTGTCGGATTCTTGGTATATCATGAGGAAAAGGAAAACTATTGAATCATTTTTTAAAAAACAACTGATGCAGTTTCGAAAGCAATCAAATGGCTCAAGAACGATGAGTTAATCAAAGACGTTAATACGAACCTTAAGGTTTCAAGAACAATGTTCTTATATTAAAACTCAATCAAAAACTGATAATAAATAAAAACAAACCTTAATATTTATACTAAACCTTATCACCTAAAGATAATGGCAAACTAAACATAATAAATAAACTTAAAAGATAATTAAATAGATTAATATTTTAAATTCAAATCTTTAAGATAATCTTTAATCAGGATCTCATTCTCGATCAGGATCATCTCTTTGATTGCCGCCCGCATCAAAGTTGTTGATGAAGAGAGTGATAAGGCACGTCAAGAGAAACAAAAACGTCAAAGATGTTGAGTGTGGAGGCTTCTAAAGCCTTAATGGGCCGCACATGGGTTGGGCTTAGCTTGTAGGTTAAGTTAAAATACCTAAATGTAATCTCTATTTAAATGTCTCATTGTACTTGTAATTTCTTGAGCACCTAATAATACGAATCCTAGTTGCAGCACAGTGGACGTAGGTCACATCAACCGAACCACTTTAAATCCTTGTGTCGTTTACCGCTTTCGTGTGTGATTACCCAACAACTGGTACTAGAGCTACGGTTCTTGATCGATCACACACCAGACCTAACACTGTTGTTCCTGGAGTCGCCGCCGCCGGATTCTGGTCATCAGTAAACAGTTGTCTGATTAAGGTTTTGCTACTGCTGTTCAAAGGTTCTGTTGAACCAATTTTGAACGTGAATCGCGATTAGGGTTCCCAGAGAGAGGGTTTTACAGCCATCGCTGCCGTCACAGCCGGATTAGCGTTCCGACAAGTGTGTCCAGCCGCCGTTAGCCGTCGATTAGGGTTCCGGCGAACCCTACTCTTCTTGGTTCAGTCCAGAAAGGTCCGATTTTGACCAGATCTGACCAGAAAGCTCCGATTTTGACCAGATTTGACCAGAAAGCTCCGATTTTGACCAAACAGGTCTGATTTTGACCTGAAAGGTCCGACTTTGACCAAACAGGTCTGATTTTGACCAGAAAGGTCCGATTTTGACCAAACAGGTCTGATTTTGACCAGATTTTGACCATAAACAGTCAAACAGCCTACTTTGCCGCCGACAGAAGGTTTTTTGTCCCGTTTCCGCTGCTGCCGCCATTCGTAGACCTTTTAATTGTTTAATTCCGGTGTTTTCTTACGTTTATTACTGATTTTATCCAAGTTGGACGCCAAGACAGTGTTCAATAGAACAGTCGTCAAGTTTTGGACGCCGCCATTTCTGTGTTTGTTCAATGCTATCCATCTCGGTTAAATCAGTGATAGTTCGGTAAGTGTCAATGGCAGAAGACGGTAAAGTAAAGATTGAAAAGTTTGATGGACACGACTATGGGTATTGGAGGATGCAAGTGGAAGATCTTTTGTATCAGAAGAGTTTACATCTTCCTATGCTGGGTTTGAGTTACAGACCAGAAAAAATGACGGATGCTGAATGGAATTTGCTTGATAGGAAAGCCTTGGGTGTTGTCAAGTTATCTTTGTCAAAGAGTGTGGCTTACAACATTGTCAAAGAAACGACTACATTTGGGGTTTTGAAAGCATTGTCCAACATGTATGAGAAACCGTCTGCCTCCAACAAAGTATTCCTTATCAGACAGTTGGTTAACACCAAGTTGAAGGAAGGTATGTCGATCACTGCTCACATCAATGAGTTCAATTCGGTTATCTCACGTTTGGCTTCTGTTGACATAAACTTTGAAGATGATATTCAGGCACTTCTTCTATTGTCATCATTACCTGACAGCTGGTCAGGCACAGTTACTGCAGTTAGTAGTTCATCTGGAACTACTAAGCTCACTTTTGATGGTCTTCGTGACATCATTTTAAGTGAAGACATTCGTAGGAGAAGTTCGGGTGAATCTTCTAGTATATTGTTGAATACAGAAGGAAGAGGTAGAAAAAATGAAAGGGGTCATAGCAGGGGCAGGTCAAAGTCAAGAAAAAGGGGTCCATCAAAGAATAAAAAGGAGATTGAGTGTTGGAATTGTAAAGAAAAGGGTCATTTCAAAAGCCAGTGCCCTAAACCTTTAGTCGCAAAAGGAAAGATTCAGATGAATAATGTTACTGATGATGAGTCTGATGATGCTCTTATTTGTGAAGAGATCGATGTTGCCAACATATGTTGTGTTGGGAATTCTGTTGAATTTTGGATTCTAGACTCTAGAGCTTCGTTTCATGATGTTTCATCTCCTGATTTGATCAAGAATCTGCAAACAGGTAACCTTGGTAAGGTTCGTTTAGATGATGATCAGACTTTGGATATTGCAGGGATTGGTGATGTTGATTTGAGGACTTCACTAGGTACTGTTTGGACATTGAAAGATGTCAAGGTTATTCCTAACCTTAGAAGGAAGCTAATTTCAGTTGGGAAGTTAGATGATCTGGGTTATGATGTTAGTTTTGGTAGAGGTCAGTGGAAAATCAAGAAGGGCAATCTGGTGATTGCTAAGGGTATTAAAAGTGGTACTTTATACATGGCTGATGTACATGTTGATGGTGTGAATGTTGTCACACCAGGTCCGAGTCCTTATGATTTGTGGCACCAACGACTCGGACACATAAGTGTCAAGGGAATGAAGATGTTAGCTGCTAAGGGAAAGTTTCCAGATCTGAAGACAATGGAAACAGGGTTTTGTGAATCTTGCGTACTCGGTAAACAGAAAAGGGTTTCGTTTGTGAAAGCCGGGAAGACTCCAAAGTCCCAGAAGTTAGAGCTTGTCCATACGGATGTTTATGGACCTACATCAGTTTCTTCTCTTGGTGGATCAAATTACTATGTCACCTTCATTGATGATTCGACACGCAAGGTATGGGTTTACTTTCTTAAACACAAATCGGATGTTTTTGTTACTTTTAAGAAATGGAAAACTGCTGTTGAATTGGAAACTAATTTGAAGGTAAAAAGCCTCAAGTCTGACAATGGTGGCGAGTATGTTAGCACTGAATTCACTAACTATTGTGCTGATCACGGGATCAAGATGATAAAGACTGTTCCAGAAACACCGTAGCAGAATGGGGTTGCAGAAAGAATGAACAGGACTTTAAATGAAAGAGCTAGGAGCATGAGGTTAAATGCAGGGCTTCCTAAGACATTTTGGGCTGATACAGTTAATACTGCTGCTTATTTGATCAACCGTGGGCCTTCAGTTCCTTTGTGTTTCAAAATACCAGAGGAAGAATGGCAAGAAAAGGAGGTAAGTCTCAAGCACCTTCAAGTCTTTGGTTGTAGTGCTTACAGTTTGTTGAAAGATGTTGACAGGGATAAATTGGACTCAAAAGCCAAGAAGTGCACTTTTATTGGTTATGGGTCAGACAGCATGGGTTACAGGCTTTGGGATTTTGAAAGCAGAAAAGTAATCAGATGCAAGCATGTCACTTTCAATGAAGCCGAATTATACAAAGACAGAAAAGAAAGCTCAGTGATTCAGAAAGATTATGTTGAGTTTGAAGATGAAACATTGGACAAGTCTAGAGAGTCTGTTACTCCAGAAGTTGTCTTTGATAGTGGGAGCACAGGAGTTGACACTGATGATGATTCAGTCAGTGGGAGCACAGGAAACGATAGTGAGTCAAATGACACTAGGTCAAATGGCAGTGAAAGCTCAGAGGAAGAAGAAGATTCGACTTCTTCAGTTCATAGTTCATTGATTCCAGGTTCTTCTGTTCCACAGCCCGAAACTCAACATTGGGTCAGAAGGTCTACCATAGTTACAGCACCACCTGACAAGTATTCTCCGTCGGCGAATTTTCTGTTGTTATCAGAAAACGGAGAACCTGATTGTTACACTGAAGCCATTAGTGTGAAAGATTCATTTCAGTGGGAGATTGCAATGAAAAAAGAAATGAAGTCTTTAGAAAAGAACAGAACTTGGGTTTTGACCAAACTTCCATCTGGGAAGAAAGCATTGCAGAACAAGTGGGTATACAGGATCAAGGATAAAAGTAATGGTTATAAAAGATACAAGGCCAGATTGGTGGTTAAGGGTTTCCAGCAGAAAGAGGGGGTTGATTGCAATGAGATATTCTCTCCAGTTGTGAAGATGACTACTATCAGACTTGTTCTTAGCATTGTTGCTTCGGAGAACCTAAATCTAGAGCAGCTAGATGTTAAGACAGCTTTCCTTCATGGTGATCTTGATGAAGATATCTACATGGTGCAGCCATAGCGTTTTCAGATTTCTGGGAAAGAAAACATGGTTTGCAAATTGAAAAAGAGCTTGTATGGGTTGAAACAGGCTCCTAGGCAATGGTACTTGAAGTTTGACAACTTCATGGGTCGAAATGGGTTTAAGAGATGTGAAATGGATCATTGCTCTTACATCAAGATGTTCAGTAAGTCCTACATCATCCTACTTCTTTATGTGGATGATATGTTGATTGCGGGTTCTGACAAGAAAGAGATCAACAAATTGAAGAAACAGATGTCTGAAGAATTTGAGATGAAAGATCTTGGTGCTGCTAAACAGATACTTGGGATGAGTATCTTCAGAAACAGTAAGGATTGTTCTCTGACACTTTCTCAAGAGAAATATATTGGCAAAGTGTTAGAGAAGTTCAGCATGAAGAATGCCAGAGCCAGAAACACTCAATTAGGAAGTCAATTTAAGCTTTCTAAAGACCAAGGTCCGAAAACAGATGAAGACATAGCCGAAATGGCTAAGGTTCCTTATGCATCAGCTGTTGGAAGTCTTATATATGCAATGGTATGCACAGGACCTGATACAACACATGTTGTGGGGGTAGTCAGTCGATATATGTCTAATCCGGGGAAAGAGCATTGGGAGGCAGTCAAGTGGTTGCTTCGGTATTTGAAAGGGACTTCAAAGATGGGTATATGTTTCAAGGGAAAAGATACTGTTCTGAGGGGCTATACTGATGCAGACCTTGGGGGATGCAAGGAATCGTATAAAAGCACGACTGTGTATGTTTTTTCAGTGGGAGGAACCGCAGTTAGTTGGATGTCCAGATTGCAAAGAAGCATTGCACTTTCAACCACAGAAGCTGAGTATATGGATGCTTCTGAAGCGAGCAAAGAACTCATTTGGTTAAAGAATTTTCTAGAAAAACTTGGGAATAAACAGCCAGACAGTCCTTTGTATTGTGATAATCAAAGTGCGATTCATCTTGGAAAGAATCCGGTGTTTCATGGCAAAACGAAATAGTGGTGTTCATCGGTTCGGTTAACGGTTTGTTCGGTTTTAAAAAAATTTTCCCCCTAACCGTTAACCGAACCGAACCGAATTCGGGATATGGTTATTCGAACCAAATTCAATTCGGTTCGGTTTCGGTTATAACCGCATAAACCGAATTCAACCGAACAAACGATTAAAAAACAAACAAACCGGTTAAAAACCGAATAAACCGAATAAACCGAATTCAACCGAATTTAACCGATTAAACCGAATTCAACCATATATTATTAATAAAAATAATAAATTTAATTATGAATTCGGTTTAATCGGTTAACCGAATAAACCGAACAAACCGAATTCAAAAAATTTCTAAAACCGTTAACCGAACCGAAAACCAAATTCGGAATTCGGATACGGTTAGGAACCGAACCGAAAACCGAATTCAGAATTCGGTTCGGTTTTTTTCGGTTACGGATATGGTTCGGTTATCGGTTTTGAACGGTTTTCGGTTTTTCTGAACACCCCTAAAACGAAACACATCCAGCTGCGATACCATTTTATCAGGGGGTTGATTAGTGATGGTAACCTGATGCTGGAAAAGATCAGAGGAACTGAAAATCCTGCTGATATGTTGACTAAGGTGGTTACCTTAGAGAAGTTGAAGCTTTGTGTAGCTTCAACTGGCCTTCAGGTTACTTGATGAGGAAGGCTGCTGCAACTAGTGGAAAAGAAGATTACAGAAGTACAGAATGAAGACGGAGCGCAGTTTGAAGTTTGTCAAAGCCTCTAAGTGGGAGATTGTTGAGTGTGGAGGCTTCTAAAGCCTTAATGGGCCGCACATGGGTTGGGCTTAGCTTGTAGGTTAAGTTAGAATACCTAAATGTAATCTCTATTTAAATGTCTCATTCTACTTGTAATTTCTTGAGCACCTAATAATACGAATCCTAGTTGCAGCACAGTGGACGTAGGTCACATCGACCGAACCACTTTAAATCCTTGTGTCGTTTACTGCTTTCGTGTGTGTTAGTGTGTGTGTGATTACCCAACAAAAGATGTTCAACTAGTGAGCCGGATCATCCGGTTAAAGAAGTGAATCTTAACCATGGTATTCTAAATGGTAATAAAGTGGTTGTTAATAATTATTTAGGTATTTGTTTGTTCTAAAAAAAATATACTTTTTATTGTTTGACCCGACCCGACCCGAATCGTCAACACGAACATTTAACTGTTTGCGTTGGGGAAAAAAAAATTAAATGTTGCAAAGTTTCGCCCCCTATACTTTTGGTCAGCTCCGCCACTGCACAACAGCCTGGGAGGCGATGGTGAAACGTGAGTGGTGGCACATGTCAGTTGTCACACTAGAAATATTGACAAATGTGACACCAGTACCACCAAATCAATTGCAAACAAATGCATTCTACATGCTATATTAAGGTACTACTACTCATGCCTCCTAAGTTTAGGCTTTAGTTTAACCATTTGACCCACTCATTAAAGATAAAACATAACCCAAATCAAACCATATATATATATATATATATATATATATATATATATATATATATATATATATATATATATATATGAGGGAAATTGCGCCTATAATCGCCGGATCATGAGTCAATCATGCATTTTATGAGATACAAAAATCTGAAACATGAAACATATACACAGCTATATATGTATATAATGCAGAACATACTACAAAATATGTTGATACTGCCTCAAAGATTTTGACCTTTTTATTACTATGACAGGAGAAAAAGATTCATACACTTTTAGCTTTTGCCATTGATTCTTTCTATGACAGTAATAAGCCCCTGAGTCCCAAGCTTACCATCACCATTAGCAACCATACCAGAAAACAGTTGCTTACACAGACCGGCTCCGGGCAACACTGCCACCTGACCACCATCCTCCTCCACCACATCCAAACCCATCCCCAAATCTTTAACCATGTACTCAGCAAACCCACCAGGCCTAAAGTCCCTTCCTATCATCCTCTCCCCAAACAAATCCATCACCGACGACCCTGCAGCTCCTCCCTTTACCGCCTGCAGCCACAGCCACTTATCCAGCCCCGCCGCCTCAGCAAACATCAATCCTTCACTCAATCCCAACAAACTACCTCCCACTGTGATCTGATTAGCAATCTTACAACTCTGTCCACTTCCAGCAACACCCAAGTAATTCGGTTTCCCCATTAAGTTAAACAAGGGGGTTAACCACTTCACAACCGCCTCATCCCCGCCTGCAAGTATAGCAAGTTTTCCATCTCTAGCACCAATATCACCACCCGACACCGGAGCATCAACAGCCCAGCAATTCTTCTCACGGGCTGCATTGAAAATCTGCTTGGCCAAATCTGGGTGGCTGCTGGTGTGATCAATTATGACACTTCCGGGGTTTATAGATGAAAGAATTGAATCAGGGTTCTCTAAGACAATTTGTCGAACATCTGATGGGTGTCCCAGCATTGTGAATATGACGTCGCTTGATTGGGCTACTTTTGATGGAGAATCGACAAGATGGGCGCCTTGCGATTGGAGTGAGAGGGTTTTGGAAGGGGTTCGAGCGTAAATGGAGAGGTGGTAGCCGGCGGTAAGAAGACGTGAGGCCATCGCAGCGCCCATTACGCCGGTACCGATCCATCCGATTCGGGTTTGTGAGGGGGTTATGGGGGTTGGGTAGGGAGTGTTCATCGTCGAGGAGAAATGATTCGCCGGAGACGTAGGATACCGGAGAATTTGGTTGTTTGGTGGATCGAATCGGACTTGGTATCAAAATTGTTGTCTATTTGTTCTAATTTATTTTTTAAAATCTATTGTTTTTGTAGAGACTCATTTAAGTACAAGAATCACTTGTAATCTAAACACAAGTATGATTATATAAATTTAAGAGGGACGATTGCAAAATATTAAAGGTTGATAAGAAGTTTAACATATGTATGGCACTAAAAAAATCAAGACGGACGTAAAAGCTCAAAAGTAACAAAAAAATTATATCAAGTGTGTAAATAAACCTCAACTTCTATCAAAGCATAGGTATGCCAGTGTACTTAGCTATCTTATCAGTAGCAACGTTAAGATGTAAATAATCTTACCTCTAACATATAGAGAAAAAATGTCACTTCCAATGAGACCATTGGTTTATGATACGATTAACTGATCAACTCCACGCTTTTAATGTTATTTTTAAAATTATAAAGTTAAATTTAGTAAAATTTTACTTTTGTTCATCAAGACCAAAATATATACACATATGTCATTATATGTGTGCACCGCAATCGGTGTCGAAAGAGACACCCAAGTTATTTATACACGTATAATATGGCTTAAAATTGATTATTTTCATAATTTTTTTATAACATGCTTTTCACGCACGTAACATTTGTTCTCGTTCTAATACAAATCTTTTTAAAGGTTTCCTCCTTTGAATCAATTTTTTTGCAACTTTTGCAAACTTTATGAAAAAGTCCAATTTCACTCGCTAAATTTGATGAATTTGAAGATTATCTTATGATTTTATACGAAAAGATTTGTATCGATAGGAGGAAGAGTGTGTAAACCATGAGGATTTTTTAAAATTATCTATTTGAATAATTAGATTTTTAGAATTTAGATATATTATTGGAACAATACATATATTATATAATCTTTATATAATACCATAAACAAATATAAAGAGTTATCGTATTTTATTAAGATAGTGTTTTATGTATGAATGTAATATAAAATAGATTGGGATGACTTTAATAACAAATTTCATAGCATAAGTTTCAGATTCCTTTTTACATACAATAACACTTGTAATAGCTCCTGAAAATTGAGAATGATACACATTTACATTGTACAACAGAAGCATCACAAATTTACATATTTCAGTTACAAATAAGTTTCTTCCTAAATCTAGCTCATAATAGATCTAACCAGACTCTCTTTGAGTTAAGTTAAACGGACCAAGCTCAAGTTTAATCGGGCTCGGTTCAGCTCATTTGCATGCATTTGGATGAAGATGAACCTGTTTTGACCCTTTATTCCTACCCCTTCAGTTTCACTTCTGGGTGCAAGAATATGATGGTGAGGAAGAAAAGAGTTACCAAGATTCTTCATTTTTTACCTGTCACTTTTGTTTTCAATGTTCTTGACATCATGTGTTGTTTAGACAAAATCTCAGCCGTTTGTTGGCGCCCAAACATGCCTGAGTTCTTTAATATCAAATTTCTCGTGGATGGATCGACAACATAGCCTTGACCTGACATCCATTCCAGCAACTGAAGTAGCAGGTCCTTCTTTTCTGGTTGAGATATGTAGCGTGTTATTGCCATGGAAAATAAACCCTGAAATTAAATTGTGCCAATATATGAATTGGGGCAATGTCATATATACACCTGAAAACTTGCAGAATACAACCAAACAAAGTAATAGCAAATATACCCACTCAAAATACTTCAAACTTAGTATTTTTATTTTATTTTGTTTTGTTTTTTATTTATTTCTTGATGACCGTGGGAACCCACTTACATGGTAAACTCCCCGGTCCCTCCAATACCCGACTGACCAGGAGAAACAGGTAAAGTGCGGTCGCAAGCAACCGGCTCGGTAGCCCCCAAGTGGGAAATTGAAATTGAGACCTTTAGTTTGTCTCTCCTTAACCACTACACTACTTCCTTGGAGGTTTCAAACTTAGAATTTTCCCATTTCACTAAATACAACTCATAATTGACCATTACGCCTTTCTCTTTCTACTTGCACTCAAAACTCTCATATCCTATTGCAAAGTTTTAAGGAATGTCATAAATGCAAAACGAGTATGTTTGATAGTATGCCAGGTTCTTGAGGGGATATATGAAATTATTTACGCCTGAAAACTTGCAAAATATCATATTTGCCCAATCACAAAAAGTAATATCAGATATACTCATATACCCATCCAAAATTACTTAAAACATCATATTTACCGATTTTAATAAGAGAGAATTACAGATATCCTCTTCTAAACTTGTAAAATTACATAATTCCACAATGCACAAGTTTTAAAAAAAAATATGTAGCATGCTTTTTATGCATGAATTGGGAATGTATGTAATTTTGCAACTTCAGAAAAGGATACATGAAATTGTTCCTTTTAATAAATACAATTTGTAGTATGAACATTATGCCTTTCTCATTCTCCTTACACTCAAAACTTGCATATAATGCAAGTTTTAAGAAATGGGTATAAATGTCATATATTTGAAAATGGGTAAATCTAATACTAGGGTTGGTTTTTGAGGGGGCATATGAAATCATCCGTAACTTTATGGTGTCTTTAAGTCACAATAAAAAAATAATTACTTCTGAACATCCCTTAGAAAAGGTATATCTGATTACCTGACCGATCTTGTATCCGGAGTTGTGGATTGTCTTCATGACATCGTTTATTAAATTTATGTTACCAAACCTCATAAATGAACTAGAAAACCTCTTCATAGCAGGCCGGGAGATCAACCTTGCGTTGTCCTAAACAATGTTTTATAATTTATGCATTTTTAGCGACTGAAACCAACTAAAAACATATAATTATTAATAATGTACCTTGAACACAACATATGCATCCTTGTAAAGCCGTCCAGCTATAAGAATATAAAGAACCTTCTCATGAAGATCCTTGCACATCGGCTTTTTGCTATATCTCAGCATATTATAAATGATATATGCTTCTGAATGGGCACCCGTTTTACCAAGATAAAAGATTAAATTAGAACAAATTTCCTGCAAAAAGACCAGAAAACCACTGTCAATTAAGATTAACTGAAGTAAAGAGTCCTAATATTCATACACCACCTAGGTCAAATCAATCACATCATACTCACATAACTTTTACTCTTATATATTTTTTAATATTAAAAAATACAAAAGGTGGTGTTATTTATACACCGGTGTACCGATATCCCTAAAAAAAGAAATTAACACAAGTTTTTAAAATTAAAATGTCCTATTTTTAAATACACTTGTATTTTTTTTCATTGTAATTTTAAAGTATTAATATCCTAAATTAATAAATAAATAAATAAATGTTTTTGTTCAAACAAAAAATAATATAATATAAAAGCTTCTAAAATAACAAAAAAATATAAAAAAAAATATAAAAATTTGTGTCAACACACAAATATCCGTATCATGTTCAGGTTTATATGTAAGACACGATTTTCTGGTGATGTTGTGTTCATGTTTGTGTCCAGGTTGATCCGCCAACCTCTTTAACACCGCTAGTATTTTATATATTTCACTTATAACCAAGCATTTTTATTAGCTATAAAAAATAGAACAGAAAAAGAAAGATAGTGTCATACTTCATCTGGCAGTTGGCCTCTATTATGCATATCTTGCAAAGTTTTAAAAGCAAGCATATACAACTTCTCTTTGACAAAATACTTGATCAAAATATGAAATGTATTTTGGTCAGGATTTATTGCCAATTTATCCATTTTCTTCATTAAGTTCATTACATTCTCCATTTCTCCTGTTCTGCAGTAGGCACACAGCATCGTGTTCAAAATAACAACATCATATTTTTCGTAATCGGCTTCAAATTCTGATGCTAGTTGTCTTGCATCATCAAGGAGTCCATATCTACAGAAGGCTGAAATCATAATGCTGTAGGAATACCCATCTGGATGTAATTTTAGGACAAAGAAGTTAGTTTCAACTTGCCAAAATTTATGACGCAGAATAACAAAGATAGGCTATCAAAAAAATTCATCTTGAACATTCCCCCGTTGCATGAAAATTGCAAAATGAAATTTTACATCTTGGATGTTACCGATTTAACAATGTCGATATGGATCCATAAATACAAGATATTACTAATTATGTTTGTAATTAGAAGGTATATTAAAAATCTGATGAAATGCCAGACAATTTTTTAATAGCACACATGCAAAATTCGATGTGTGCAGTTTCATGATGCTAAGGAGTAGCAATTTAGGACAATTTTATTTTATTTTTGTGTGTGTGAGACTAGTGGGGCCGCCGGGGGGGGGGGGGGGGGGGGTTCCATGACATATACGCACCTGTTTTCACATTTCTCCTCTTCATTTCAGCAAACACCAACTTAGCTTCATCTATTTGTCCAGATTTTGATAAACCATCCATTAGCAAACAGTACGGCATCTACAACGAAATCACAATGCCCCATAAGCTTTAGCAATTAACTCCAAAGAGTATGAATAAAAATTAAGATTTTTGAAATGTTACTATGATCCACAAGATAAATATAACCTCCTAATCTCCTATTCCCCATAAAATGCAAAGTTTGCCTTGCCATATAATTTAAGGAGAAGTGTTTGATACTAGCCAATGACTTGAAATATCGATCAATAATCATAAAATATGTAGTCATTGGACTTTGGACCCAAATAAAATCCATCAGTTATGTGTAGTCACCACAAGGTCCACAATGAGTGAATTAAATTTCATTTTTTCTTGGAAAACACGTCCTAGTTTCTAGATTACGCCAAAAAGAAAGTGAAGCATTTCACACAAGACAAAATGAGTATGGAGGGTAGAAAATTGGATAACACATTAACACTTGTGGGTATAGGACCATAGGTGACAATTTTGACGCGTTTACTTGTTAATGGATCAACTTAGATAATGGTTGATCTCAAATGAGTCAAACAAGACTTGGTAAAAAATGAAACAAGTCGAATGGGTCAAAAAAGTTGGATAATGTTTAAACTCGAGATGGACTATTATGATCAGTTACATGACCTATCCATGTTGCCACTTTTGCTTGTGAGCATAGTAAAACTAGGTCCCACTTTACCTCTTCCTCTGCATAGCCAAGGGCTTCTAGTTCATTTAGTAACACTCTTGCCTTTTCAAACAAACCTCCTCTGACATACACCTTCAACAATGTTGTCAAAACAACCTGCAAATTAAGTTGTCAGAAAATCATCTGAATAAAGTTTCACAATAATATCTTGTGAAGCATAAGAAGAATACCTTGTTTAAAACTAACCCTGCTGATTTCATCTCTTTAAATATCTCCTCAGCCTTCTCATAATTTCCATCCATTGAATATGCATTAAGCAAAGAACTATAATGAAAGACATTAGGAATGTGGCCTTCAGTCTTCATTTGATTAAAATATCTCTCTGCTTCTTTGCATTGATTACACGAAGCACAAACAGATATAAGTGTCCCGTAAATAACGCTATCCATCTGTAACCCTTTGTGCTTGAGCTCTTGAACCAGCTCTGTTGCTTTTGTATAACCATCTTGTACTTTTGTACATCCCGAAAGTAGCTAAAGAAAATAAATTGAAAAAACAAAAGACAACATAGAACTATTACTTGGAACAAAAGTGAAAGTAACACAAATTCATAATAGGTGACTAAACGATAGGGTTGGATTGTCTTGAAATCGATCCGATTTGAAATGGGTTTTTCTTAGTACATGTGAAAACGGTCATGTAAAATTAGGATGGCATTATTATAAATGGTAAATGTTTTACTTATGATTATGAAACAAAGTTATTATAATACTAATCTAATTTTTTGAACAAAATAATATAAGAGGTTGTATGTGTTAGAATTACACTTTGGGTGAGTTTACATGGTTAAACTTAATCCCTTTCTAGCTAACTTTTTATTGTGTTAGCCTATTTGAGATAAAACACAACCCAAATCCACCCATTCATCGGTAAGCATGTAGAAACTCCCAACTCAAAATTTATGCAAGAATTTATAAAGGCTATGGTGATTTATAGGCATACCGTACTATAAGTAACAACATCCGGCACTAGACCATCCTGCTTCATGAGACGAAAAAGTTCAAAGCTTTTCTCGAGTTTGCCATTTTTAGTTAAACAACCAAGAATTGAATTACAAACAGATGGGTTAACCCTAATAAATCTATCTTCAATGCTATTGTATAATTCGAGTGCCTTATTAGGATGAAGGTTTTTCCCCATGAGCTTTATGTAACTACTATAAGACGCGAAGTTTAGCTTCTCATGTTGCTGCATCCACTCGAAAACCTGCAGTGTTTTCAAAACAATATCAAAAGAAATCTTTAGGTTATGTAAACAATCTTCCTCCAATATGAACAAACAAACAATATAAACAATTATCATCCTTTTTAATTTGATCATGAAGCCTGAATATCAGCCTATCAGAGGTCACAGTAAAGTAGATAAAGGCTCCTTAACATTATTTTCGAAGGAAGATCTATGAAACTAAGATATCAACAAGTAGCTAAGACACCCTTTGACTTTTGGAAGTCAACATATAGATTGTCAAACCTAATACAAGCTATTGACTTTGAAATTGAAACTGAAGTGGATTTGTTATGCATTCATCATGAACATCAAACAAATGCATCTAACTTAGTCAAATTAATTATGGATTACAACCATGAAAACACAACAAGTGAAATCATCAAATTAAAAGCAATCATATCATTGAATCTCTTCATGGTGTAGTAGTGTAATTCAATTTAGAAGAACCTGAGAAAGATCCTTCAATCTATTCTGCTTGCCAAATTGACGCATAACAATATTAAAATCTTGCACTCTCAGCACCTCTCCTGACCTGCACCCATTCCCAAATCAAAATTGAAATATGTTTCAATAAACCCTTTTGAATTCAACATTAAGAGATTGAAATTAAAACCTACGTATCCTAATATGCTAAGTAAACAAATAAATATTGTAATTAACACCTTGAGAGAGCCAATTGTAAATCACCAGATTGTTGAATATCGAGCATAGCCGAATGTCTGTCTTGGTGGGAAATTGAGATGTATTCTTTGGAATTTGGAGAAGACATGGTCGACGGTCGATCTTGAGAATGAATTCGAAGTGTTCTAGTGTTGGTGGTGGTGGCACTGACGGAATTTGTTGCCGGAGACTGATAATTCGTGATGGGTCTGGTTGAAAACAGAAGTGGTGATGGTGGTGGTGGGGTAACTGAATGAACCCAGCGACCAACAACAGGGGAAATCTCCATTTTTATGGGTCGGCGGATTTGCAGGAAGAATAACCGGAGAAGAGGGTCGGAATTCGGAAATGTGGGTACAATATTTTAATCAAAGAACTTATCGTACAGGCTATAACAGCTAGGTGTTGCAATTTCAGACACGAACACGTTAACACGACACGACTTTAACGTGTTTCGTGTCTAAAACAGGTCGACATGTTAAGACCTGTTTATTTTTCGTGTCTAAGCAGGTAAAACCCGCTAAGACTCGCTAAGACCTGTTAAGATCCATTAATACCTATTAAAACCTATCAAGACCTGTTTAAAATTTAAAATAAATCATATAATAAAATATGTGGGTAACCGATTAGTTTCAAAAAAATTTTAATTGTCTAACCTTAGTTCTTTAACAGGTTCCTTAACATGTTTTTTAACGGGTTCTTTAACAGGTCAGTTATAGTGTTAACTGTTAATAGGTTCCTTAACGGGTCATTTCGTGTTTACGTGTTTTTAACGGATCGTGTTTGAAAAAATAGACACGATAAGAATTCGTGTCGTATCCGTGTCTAACCAGTTCGTGTTTCGTGTTTTAACGTGTCGTGTTTTAACGTGTCGTGTCTTAACGGGTCGTGTCTGACCCGTTATGACAGCCTTACAGACAGTGGTTGTTTTTACAAGGGTTGATGGTACATCGGTGTACGAATAATAATACTTTTTGAATTTTTTGATATAAAAAAATATTTAAAAAATATGTATAAGTAAAAGTTATGTGAGTATGATGTGATTGATTTGACCTTAGTATGGTGTATAGATGATGGGAGGTTAATGCTTATAACTTACTAAAATACTTTTCTCATCATGTCACGTTATCATACCACTTTATTTTTAATCAACAACAAAAAATTTTATGTGAGGCCCAAAATTCAATTTGACCAATGAGGAGAACGAGAGAAGTAGATGGGAGTGGGGAACAAGAGTCATGAAAAGTTTAAATATGTCGCCGCTGGAGGAGGGGGTGGTGTTCTCGCCTACCTGGCTGGAAATTTCCTCCCCATTGAGTTATGCGGCTTAAGCGTTGCACATGGTCTTAGAGTATGTGTACACTTCCTCTTCGTCACGTAACACATATATAATTATCATTGTGCTCACTCTATTACCTCTCCCAATTTTTCGTCTCTTCCTCTCACGCTCATAACCGGGCTCATGTATGAGCCCTCACGCGTCATGTAGAGATTCAAAGTGCTACCAAGTGTATATAAAATTACTTATTTTTTAATAACAATAAAAATTTCATACACACAAATTTTTTCAAAACTTTCAAGTGAGGGGAAAATTCATGAAATTATATCGTTATCTTCACAAATGAACGTAGCATCTTACTATGTCTATTTATGACGTTCTTTACCCTTATAGAGTTAGGTTTGATCATTAGACATTGGTTCTTCTTACCAAAAACTTGACGAACCAAATATTATATAAAATAAATGTAACTATTGTACAATATAAGTGAGAGAAAAGAAAGTACCTCACACATGATAATGATTATATAAAAAGAAACAAAAACATCTCCTACAAGTATATATTAACAAATAATTGGTATACTAATATGTTAGAAAACATAATTTTATACGTCTAATAGCTCAAGTAGAGCTACATCAAAACATGGAAGACGAATATGTGATACATTATAATAAGTATATATGTGGAAACTATTAATAAACAATGTCTAATTAAAAGGAGTAGCCAAAACCAAATAACACGTTACAAGCAAGTGTATAGGTGTATGTGTATGGTGTAAATAATAAAAAAAACAATGTTTTCATAACTGCACCGGACGTCGAACTGGACGTCTTACTGGTTATTGGTCGGACCGGATTCAAGAACCGGATAACATAATAAATATATAAAAAATTCCAAAAAAATTATAAAATTATACACATTTAAACAAACATAATTAATGTTCAAACACACACAATAATGTTAAAAAAATACAATGTTTGATTTTAATGTTTAATTCTTTGAATTATGTTAAAAAAAAAGTTGAAATATGGCCCGACCAGTGAATTGGTTCCCGGTCCGACCGGTGAACCGGCTCAACCGGCCGGTTCCGATGAGGGCGATTCACATGTTGTTTTTGGACCGGTTGACCTCCCGATTTCCGATCCGGTCCGATTCTGACAATACTGTAAATAAGCCAAGTAAACCTAAAGAGAATACTTAGATGATACTAACACTAAAGGGTAATTTCACTGTTAAAAAATGGTTTTGAAAAACTAATATTGTTTTGAAAGAGTTTTGATTTTGAAAAGTTTTTTTTTTTTTAACTAAAAGACAAAGCTAAAAATCAACTTACAAAAAAAACATTTTTTCTATGTTATTTGTGACACCCAAACTTCTCACACGTTTGCACGTGTCAAAACTTGGTCCCAGTTTAAACTTTAACGTAAAATTATATTCGGAAGCGTGAAATTACCATTTCATAAGTTAAAACACTTAATTTCATAACATTTGCATTTATGCTTAATAAAACTAGTGTGTTTAAGTTTAATACCAACAAAGATTTTACATAACGTTTGGTTTTGCTTCACAACGTGCCCGATCTGATCGCCCAATGCATATCTATCTTTGACCTGTAACATCACATATAAGGTCACAATTAGTTCATATGAACTAAGTAAGTAACCCCTCCCAAAATTCTCCCAAAAACTCATTTTACCACATCCACATACATATCATATGGATGTTTATCAAGTTTAGATAATAATATATCATATTCAAACATCAAATTGCACACACCACACATTGTGTATTTATTTCCCTTAACGGGTCATTTTCACCAATATGATTATATTATTTAATCCAACTCTATCACCTGCACCTCTGGCTAATTTAAAACATCATAAATATCATATACACTCCATTGGCTCCACCAATTATCCACACACCTGTGGTTTAATTCACAATATAATAATATCACATTATTATTTACCAACTATTATTTACCATAGTTTAATTATAGTCATAATGTGATGTTCATACTTTTGTTCTTCCACCATAGCTATTTGTCAGCACCTCTGACTATCCACACATATGTGATTTCATACATATTTTAAGTCTTAAGATGTTCACCCACCGGTCCTTCCATCTAAGACAATTGCTAGTACCTCTAGCTATCCACCATTTATGGAGTCATAAATATATTAAGTCTTAAGATGTTCACCCACCAGTACTTCCATCTAAGACATTTGTCAGCACCTCTGACTATCCACACATTTGTGAAATCATAAATATATCAAGTCTTAAGATGTTCACCCACCGGTACTTCCATCTAAGACATTTGTAGGCACTTCTGACTATCCACACATTTGTGGAATCATAATTATATCAAGTCTTAAGATGTTCACCCACCAGTACTTCCATCTAAGACAATTGTCAGCATCTCTGACTATCCACACATTTGTGGAATCATAAATATATCAAGTCTTAAGATGTTCACCCACCGGTGCTTCCATCTAAGACAGTTGCTAGCATTGCTAGCTATCCGCACATTTGTGGTTCATATATATATTAATCAATTTCACCGGCTAATCTGGCAAATTTTATGTCATTTATATTATGCATACAATTCAAGCATAACATTCATTTTGAAACTAATAATGCCTTCTCAAAGGTCTTTTAAGTCCATTAGTTTCATTAGTCAAGTTATGCACAACTAATATATAAACATCAAAATCATTTTAATCAATCACCGGCTCATCCAGTTATTCTAATGCAAATATATTGCATATATGTTTCTTCTTGAAACTAAACAAATGCAATCTACTGGATTTTTTCCCCAATAGATTACATCACATATGTAACATCATTTACATATTTCAAGCAAGCAAGTAGACTCCTTCTACTACTTATATGTAATGTTACAATAAGTTGGGTAACTTACCTAGTTCAAACGGTTGTTCACTTCCTACAACCTCTTTTCCACTTCTGTGAACTGTCCCTTGACTTTCACCACCAACACCTAGTTGTAATTCACATATGTACAACTAGTTTCAATACACACAACATATCTACATATAACACATTGATTTAAACTCATTTGAATCTCATTACTCATTATGTTGTTTTCATAAGTCAAGTTACTAGTTTACCCATTATATTTATGTCAAAATCATTGACTTTCAATTCTCAAGCATTTAATCAAATACTTGATGTGCACCCATTAATTTAACTAATCTTGATGATGTTTAAACACCAATCATCCTCCTTTTAAACTCTAAATTCACCAATTCATTATTTTTATACAAGATTAGTCAAAATTTGATGCATATCTCATTCAAAGCCATAATTTTAATCACCCTACTAATTATCAAACACAATGATATGGATTTCATAATAATTGGGCATTATAACGGCTCCAAACGAAGATTTCACCATTAAAATATCCAGTTCTTCGTTTCTAATTATTCCTAGCCGTCATCTAGGCAATAATCAACACCCATAACTATTATAATACCATATCTAATCCATATACTATCAAATCAGTAAGAGAGATCGAATCGTTACCCATTTTAACGGATTTTCCGGATGAAAACGATGATCAGGAGTTGTAGAAACGATCCCTAGCTTGATCCGTATGTTTGGATGGCTTCAAAACATTGATTAGATGGTAGAAAATCGCCTTAAATCGCCTGGAAATAGAATGTAATTGACCTAGAATGAAATTTGATCGAGCAGATCAGATTTTTATGTCATCTGGGTCCGGCGTGTACCACCAAGGTTGGCAAGATGCTCCTTCGCGTACCTCCACCGCCATATAGAGATTTCGATTTTGTTTTCGCGATTCCGGGAGCATACGAACTCAGTTTTAGGAGCCGTTTTCGCCCATGTTCACGATTTTTCGAGCTCTTTCCAATGATTATAATTTCAAGACCTGAAGAGGTCAAAATATTTGAGCTCTTATTTAACGCTATATTTGACTCAGCGTATCTTGAAATCGGAGGCTCGTTTCGTGATATAAAAAGCTCATGACCGTCTAAAACCGATCGTTACATTATTCAATTGAAGATTTAATATACACAGGAAATACTTTAATAAAAAGGTAAATTTCATACATGATTTTTATATTATTCAGAGTAATTATAAAATAAAAACACGAGACCTCTTACAACCAATTTGATAGCAAGAACTATGTGTGCAAATGAGTTGTTGAGTTCATATTTGAGTCCCAATTGAACCAAAACCGAAACATTCGGTATTAGAGGATGTTATCTGTCAACTTTTGATTAACTGACTTTGATTAATCGATTTTTTCCTTGGTTATTATCAATAGGTTTCAGTTATAGCCGACAATCTTAACCTAGTAATATACATATGGGTCGATTTGGATACTTTAATAAATTATCATGGGTTATTTTGAGTCATTTAACATTCTTCATGGGTTAAAATGGACGGAAGTGAAAATAATAAGAAGACTAGACGGGCCAAGTGTACACATCAAAGCATTGCGACGTGACATAGTGTTGTTACGCCTGAGTTGATTTAAATGAATTATCCAAACAAAAATTCGTGGTTCTCAAATTCGCATTCATCCCCAAATATTTGTCTTCATGCGTAAATATTAAAATTTGGTTTTATTGTTATATGATATTTTTTTCTACATAAAATAAAAATACTCTGATTATAAACAGCTTGAGGTATGGCTGTAATCGAACTAAACATTCAACGAATCAGTTTGTGGATCGTTCGACGAGAAGTGCATTTATATCTGAACATTTATAAATAAACAAACATGTTTCGTCTGTTTAGTTAAATAAATGAATACAAATAGAGGTTGTATTCGTGAACATTCAGTAATATGTTTAATATCTTAATGAACAAACACAAACTAGAAAGCTTGTTCGAATGGTCTTTTGAAATAAATAGATTGGGTTAAACCAGTTTGAGCACGATGGTTCAATTATATTACAAAACATCGGTTATACTGCACCCATTGCGCATTTCTAATGCTTACGTGGATCAAAATCCTTCTGACGCGCGCAATGGAAGTTAACCAAAAATAAGATTTTGAAATATTTTGCCCTTCTTCACGTGCACTGAAAAAGCAAAATAAGTGGGCCACAAGGTTTTTTTTTTGTTAAATAAAACAACGGTCATATTTAAAAAAAAAAGTTTTTAATTTTTTAAAAATTCTAACAGCTATATTTTAAAAAAAAACGGCTACTTTTTTTCCCCTATAAATACCCACTCAAAGTTTCTCATTTTTCACCCAAAAATTTTATACAGTTTCTCTAAGTTTTTCAATTTTCACACTCTCAAAATGAATCCAAGAGCCCCATTTTCGTTCACTCAATTCTTAAACGATGACGATGATGTCCAGCAAAACCCACCGCCACAACCTTCATTCCCTCAGTTCTCACAAACACAACAATTTTCTCAGTATTCACAACCACAACCATTTCCCCAGTTTCACCAACAAGGACATTCATTCCCTCAATTTGGCCAATTTCCTGTCATGCCACAGTTTTGTCAACCACAACCAGCTTTTGATGCTCAACAATGGCAACAATTTTTACAATGGCAAGAATATCAAAAAACCTCCCAAATGCAACAAACTCAATTTCAACAAACTCAGAAACATGTGGAATCACCATCAAAAGAACATGCCGGAAAAAAGAAGAAGAAACCAACTAAGATGGTGACTGACAATGACGAGCAACCAACTAAGACGAGTCGTCAAAAGTGGCCGCAAAGTGATGAGGTGTTGCTTGCACAAGCTATGATTTCAACTTCTGAGAATCCAATCACTGGCAACAACCAAAATGTAGATGCTTTTTGGAGCAAGATTGAAAAATACTACAATGAAAGTCAACCTTCAATTCTAAGAGATGCTCATAATCTAAGAAGTCATTGGCATATGTTTAAATCAAAGTTGAATAGGTTTAATGAGTTGTTCTTACAAGTCAAATCTCGTTACAGAAGTGGTTGGTCAGACGACCAGTACATCCAAGAGGCTAGACAGTTGTACATTAACGATCCATCCAACAAGAATTCTGCTGCTTTCACATATGAACATGTATGGAATGTTGTGAAAGAGCATGGTAAGTATAACTCTGCTACTCATATTCATGGCTTTCAACCCCCTAAAAGAACAAAAACTAGCAGCTCGGGGGCGTATACGAGCTCAGTTTCTGATGCCAACTTTGGTGAGAATCCTGAAATCACAATATCACTTGAAGATATTGATAAAGAAGACTTTGAAGTTCAACTTCAGCAGGTTACTACAACACGTCCAATTGGGAGGGACAAGGCCAAAGCAGAAGCCAAAGGTAAAGCTAAGTTAAAAGGCAAAGCAGGAATAGAACCGTCTGAATACGACCTAAGGAAGCTCAAGCTCATTGATGAGATATCTTCAACCAATCGTGCTAAGAGTGAAGCTATTGAAAAATTCGAGCACAGAATCGAAAAATTCTATGAAATTGAGAAAAAGAAGCTCGAGATGAAACAAAAAAAAATTGAGATGCAAGAGCGGCAAATACTCTTCCTTGACACCAGTAACATGAATCCATTTCTACAAGCTGAACACGAGGCAATGTGCGAGCAAATCCGCGAGAAATACGGCTACAATCGTCATGATTAATTTTAGGAAGGTGTTTAGATTAATTTATTGTTACGTCTATTGTGATTTATTTATTTTTATTTTTATTTTTAATTTTAGGAAAATGTAATTTATTTTTATGGAATGAAATATTAATTTTTAGGAAAGTGTAGCACAACGGCTAGTTTTTCAACGGCTAGTTTTCCAACGGCTAGTTTTCCAACGGCTAGTTTCCAACGACTAGTTTTTAACGGCTAGTTTTCCAACGGCTAGTTTCCAACGGCTAGTTTTTAACGGCTAGTTTTCCAACGGCTAGTTTTTAACGGCTATGTGACAATCCGACTTTTCGAAAACTGAGAATAGTGAGATCACAGGCCCAATAAGGCCAGTGTAGGCCCAATGAAGTCTGGGAGGGCCCAATAAGGCCAGTGTAGGCCCAATAAAATCTAGGAAGGCCCAATAAGGCCCAGGTAGGCTCAATAGTATTTGGGAAGCCCAATTGGGTTAATCAAGCCCAATAATGTTCCAATTTGCCCAATTAGTGACAATTCGGCAATTCGGATTAACTCCGTTATTCAAAAACTAGTATAAACGACACGAAATTATACGAAATCAAACTAGAAGGATTAAGTTTAAACAAAACAAGATACAAACATATAAATTATGAGAATAAATGTTGAAATTTCATAAAATGTTCAAGTTTGACTTTAAAAGTCAAAATTCAAGTGATAAAACCATGGAAAATTCGAAACTAGCATTTATCTATTATAATTAATTGAATTAATTTCTTATAAAACTCCTACTAATGATGGTTAACGGTTATATGCAGTTAATAACATCATAATTGCCAAAAATTAAATCAATTAACACCTATTAAGATGAAACCGATGAAAACATATATAAAACTCACATAATTCGATCAAATTTCGTCCAATGGAACACTAAAACACTCTAGTCGGCATTCTTAGAAGATTTTTCATCAATCAATTTGATGATATAAGGCACGAAACGAAGAACTCGATCAAGGGGCGGCCGAAGTCAAACCTCATAGTCGATCTACACCAATTCGAAGTTAATTCAGGTAAAAATCAACTGCTACACAACCTAAAAGGGCCGACTAACAATACCCCTAACATAATTTCATCCAAAAACCTCGAATTGATAAAGTTCTAATTCTAGGGTTCATAGTATAAACGTATTTGGGGTTTTCTATTTATATAAATTCAAAAATCGAATCAAATTATATCATTAGCTTCAGAAACCATCGTTTAACAAAAACTCTATATTGAATTCGAACCACAAAACAGAATTGTATGATTTCAGATGTTAGGGTTCTTGAGGAAAAACCATTTGGGGGTTTTTAATAAAACAACTTCTAAAATAAAATTAAACTATATGAGTAGATTCGGAATAACCCATTGAACGAAATCCCTATGTTCCTTACATCAAACAATAATGAATTCAAGGATTTCTAATTCTAAGGTTTATGAGTCACGATGTGTTGGGTTTTTAGGTGAAATCGAACTCTAAAATCCAATTAAATTACACAGAAACGTTCGCAAGACTTGTTTAAATGAAAACCCTATGTTAATCGGATGTTACAACACGAATTAGAGGATTTTGTTTTTCTAGGGTTCATTATGTGAACGAATTGGGGATTTTTGCTTTGAACGAGTTAATACTCAAATTAAACCATGTAGATAGGTTCGAAATATGTTATTTAATAAAAACCCTATGGTTTTGGATCTGGTTGGGTTTGAATTTAGGGTCAATTGGGGACTAAAGTTTCGGTATGGTTAAATGAAGGGGAAACCAGGAAACTATGCTTAAAAGAATTAATTCTGGAACTATAACGCGATACCCTAGCGGGCTTGAACGGTAAGGTGTGCGTGTTTCGTTTGGGAAGTCGCGGGTTCGAATCCGTGGGCTGCTGTTTTGAAGAAAAATATAATTTTTCGTATTTTAAGCATAACTTATTCATTTTAACTCCGTTTTAATCTGTTCCAGTTGCGTTGGAACCATAACGAGATCCCGAATCAAATAAGATTATAAAATTCACATTTTAACCCGAAAACGTAATCGAGTATAATTACGTTTATTTAAATAAAATCGTATACGGACTATATGATTTTATTAAACGACCTTAAAGTCACGCGTATTTACTTGTGCACGTTTCTAACAATCTAACATACGTGTGTTGACACGTATGTGATTTCAAACACAAAACGACATTCCGAGTAACACAACGTAATTGTTTAAACACAGATTCCTCGTAGAGGATTATCTACGCGACTGTACGTGTGATTGATCATTCTGCAACAATCAAAGGTGCGTACACGGCCCCTTTCTTATTTTAACTGTTTTGGGGGAGAAAACATGTGCAACAAACGCTTTTAGATACATATCACTTGCATGAGTTAGCTGTTTACATTAAGTGCAAACATAGCATTACAAAGCCTTCTCTTTCGAACCGTTTAATTTGCCGGAGTGCAAAGCGTGGTAGTTGAAGATAGATCTATTGGGTTTGACAAACCTCACTTGGTAGATGGGATCTACGCAGGTGTTTGACTGACCAAACATACATTTCTATTGTTTGTGCTAGACAATAGTGTTAAGGCAAAAACATGCTATAGCATGGCAACTCGTCAGTTTCGGTGTCGACTACTTATGTAAATAGTTTATATGACTAGCTATCATGACTGTGCATGTGTGATTATGTTATCTACAACTTGATATTCAAACTGTTGTTTTGAACATTGTGAATGATTAAAACCTGTGTATGCACCAACCATTGTGTTGACTTGATTTACATGTTTTCTCAGGACACTAAGACACAAGCAAGGACAAGCAGGGACTAGGATGTTGAGTCTCATGCATGCATTTCAGTTCAAGTGTTTTAGTTTTGATCAATTAAGACATGGAATGTTATTGGATTTGTACTTTACATTTTCAAACCGTTACGTATTGTTATTGGTTTTAAAACGCTTCCGCAAACGTTGAAACTTTGATGTTGCAAGACCAACATATGTTTTGAAATTCATATAGAGGTCTTCGTTATGTCTAATGATCTGAGATCCTGGTTTGTCATGTTCCCAAACGGTATAATTCCGTAGTTGAAAATTTGGGGTGTGACAGATTGGTATCAGAGCCATTGGTTATAGCGAACTAGGTTTGCATTTGTAGACTTAGACTATAACTGTTAGACATTAGACACTTATTTACACGATAGTTTATATGCATTTACATATGGCATTTTGTAACAGACATGGCATCATCATCTACACCTACTCACACTGAGGGACAAGTAGTAGCATTGTCAGACATCATGACAAGGAGGATCGAACCAGTGGATGATACGATCCACTATGGGGAGGAAACACATGTTCAACAAAGGGGGAACAACCAATATTGGCAATGGTTTCCTGATCTCATACGCAGCTGGGTGTGGGAAGAACGAGTGCCACCACCATCAACTGCCAACACTGCTAATAGCCTTTGGACGTTACCTGCTCTAGGATATCCACTAGAACAGGCATTTGCTGCTTTTGTTGCACGCATGGAGCGTGAAATCCGCAACATGCGGGAAGTAGCATGGATGATCACAGAATTGCTTGAGAATAACAACTGGCTGACACAAATGTGGGATAACCTCACTGAGGAGTTGGTTAGGACTAATGAAGAACAGGAAAATTTGGTGGAAACGATCTGGATGATGCGAGGGACGATCCTCGAACTCACTGCACAACTAGAAATTACTGAGTTACGTGTAGCTGTAGCTGAGGCAAGGGCTGAGGAAGCCAATGCACGGGCTGGTGCAGCGGCGACTGAAGCCAATATAGTGAGAGGCTTGGCTGGGGAGGCCATGACCCTCATCACTGGGCATATGCGTTACCAGCATGGTGTAGTGACTGGTCCAGCAGAACTGGAAGACTCATTATCAACCGTTGATCAACCAAACGATGGAATCTAGTTATTTCATTTACTTTTTAATTAACAAACTTATATGAGTGGGTTGTACTCATAAAAGTAGATTTCGTGTTTAGTTGTTTTGTATCTCTTTGACAAACAATTGTAAGCACTAATTTATCATTAAGGATTAAGAATTGTTATCTTAAATGACTATGATGGTGTGTTACATTTACTTTGTGCATGAGTGATGATTATGCGATGGGTGTAGTCTCATTATGTATATTTGTAAATAGAAATAACATGGTTGGTGGAAACATTAACATGACCGCAACGGAAGTTGAGGCACTTATTAACACTCGAATCACCGAGACAATTGCAAACTATACGCAAACACACCAAACAGGATCACATGATCCAACGGGGGGACTGGTAGACCCACAAATGTGCACGTTCAAGACATTCTTGGACTGCAAACCACGTAATTTCAAAGGATCGGAAGGAGCCGTTGGACTTCTTCGATGGATTGAACAGTTAGAATCAGTGTTTGAGATGTGCAATTGTCCGGAAGAAAACAAGGTCAGATACGCTATTGGTACTTTGGAGGATTCAGCCTTGACATGGTGGAACTCTATCGTACAGACACTCGGTTTGAATACAGCCAATGCACTTACTTGGATCGGATTCAAAATCCTGTTGCAGGAAGAGTATTGTTCCCGTAATGAAATGCAAAAACTTGAGGATGAATACGGGCAACTCAAGATGAAAGGTTCTAATATTGAGGAATACACTACTCGATTCCAGCAATTAGCAAGACTCTTACCGCACAGGGCAACCCCACCTAACAAGTGGATCAAGAGATACATTGGAGGACTGGTATCTCAGGTTCGAAAGTTGATCATATCTACAAATCCTACCACCATACAGCAAGCTACTCGACTGGCACACCAACTGACTGAGCAAGCGATGCAACGAGGGACACTACCCAAACGAACAGTAACAGCTAAAGTGGGAAACCACAAAAGAAAATGGGATGTCATTGATTCCAAGAATTTCACTCAGCAGTCATTTCAGCAGAACCGCAAGCAGGAATCAGACAAAACCCATCACAATCCAAACAATAACCAACAGTCATCGGGAGGGTATAATGGTAAATACCCAAAGTGCAACAAATGTGGATTTCATCACTTTGGGAAACAATGTGACAAGTACCGATGTCAGCGATGCAGAAAGATGGGTCACGTAGCAAAAGACTGTCGAGGGAAACTGCAGGCAAGCTCACTCAACCGAAGTAACACACAGAAAGGATGTTTTGAGTGTGGCTTATCAGGACATTTCAAGAAAGAATGCCCACAACTCAAGAAAAGAAGGGCTAATGACATAACTACAAAAGGAAACAGCAACAACAACACAAATGTTGTTCGAACAGGGCTTTTGTGATTGGGGGACGTCAGGCACGGGAAGATCCCAACGTCGTTACGGGTACGTTTCTCCTGAATTATCACTCTGCCTCTATGCTATTTGACACCGATACAGATCGGGGTTTGTATCTAGCAAATCTTGTGAATTGTTAAGTATTAGTCCTACTGCTTTAGAAAACCCATACACTATAGAACTAGCTAATGATAAGTTAGTTGTTGTAAACCATATCTCTAAAGGATGTGTTCTTGACTTGATGGGTCAAACACATGACATTGACTTTATGCTTACTGCTTTAGGCAGTTTTGATGTAGTCATTGGCATGGACTGGTTATCCAAACATCAGGCTGAAATAGTATGCCATGAAAAGATAGTTCGTATACCTCTTTCGCATGGAGAGACATTGTATGTACAAGGCGAGAAGAGCAGTACGCCACTGCGTCTCATATCTTGTATGAAAGCACACAAGTGTCTGCGGAAAGGTCATACGGCAGTTATAGCACTTATAACTGAAAAGCCGGTAGCTGAGAAGAAGATTGAAGATATACCAGTAGTTTGTGAATTTCCGGAGGTATTTCCAGAAGACTTGCCGGGATTACCGCCTATCAGATAGGTGGAATTCTGAATCGACCTTACACCAGATGCAGCACCGATAGCTAGGGCGCCTTATCGACTTGCACCGTCAGAGATGCAAGAATTATCTACACAACTGCAAGAGTTGTTGGATAAGGGTTTTATACGACCTAGTTTTTCACCGTGGGGAGCTCCAGTTTTGTTGTTAAGAAGAAGGACGAGACTTTCCGTATGTGTATCGATTAATGAGAACTTAACAAGGTTACCATCAAAAAAAAAAAAAAAAAACTGGTATCCGTTACCTAGAGTTGACGATCTGTTTGATCAAGTTGCAAGGTTCGAGTTACTACTCAAAGATTGATCTCAGGTTTGGTTACCATCAACTCAGAGTACAGGAAGAAGATATCCCGAAGACAGCGTTTAGGACGCGCTATGGCCATTATGAGATCTTGGTCATGCCATTTGGGTTGACAAACGCTTCAGCTGTATTCATGGATCTCATGAATCGTGTTTGTAAACCTTATATTGATAAGTTTGTCATTGTTTTCATGGATGACATTCTCATCTATTCTCAACTGAGGAGGAACACGCTGAACATCTTCGATTGCTATTAGAATTACTGAAACAAGAACAATTATACGCTAAGTTCTCGAAATGTGACTTCTGGATGCGAGAAGTATAATCTTTGGGTCATATAGTCAATAAAAAGGGCATACATGTTGATCCAGCATAAATTGAAGCGATTAAGAATTGAGAAGCACCAAAGACCCCTAACGAGGTACGACAATTCCTTGGGTTGGCGGGTTATCATCGACGATTCATTGAGGGATTCTCAAAGATCGCTCAACCACTTACAGCTCTTACGCACAAGGGAACGAAGTATACCTGGGCGGACAAACAAGAAGCTACATTCCAGTTATTGAAACAGAAACTCTGCAGTGCACCGATTCTGTCCTTACTGAAAGGGACGGAAGATTTTGTGGTGTATTGTGACGCATCTGCACAGGGTTTGAGAGGTGTATTGAGGCAACGTGATAAAGTGATTGCTTATGCTTCAAGGCAACTACGACCACACGAAAAGAATTACACTACTCATGACTTGGAGTTAGGAGCAATGGTTTTTGTTTGAAGATTTGGAAGCATTATCTGTATGGAACTAAGTATACCATTTACACTGATCATAAGAGTTTGCAACGTATCTTTGATCAGAAGGAACTCAATATGAGACAGCGACGATGGGTTGAGTTGTTGAACGATTATGAGTGTGCGATTAAGTATCACCCGGGAAAAGCTAATGTGGTAGCTGACGCTTTGAGCAGAAAAGATACAACGGGAACAAGACGGGTTCGCGCACTTATGATGACGATACATACTGACTTACCTGACAAGGTACGCAATGCTCAGCTTGAGGCTTTGAAAACGGAAAACTTAGTACAGGAATCTTTACGAGGAATGAAAACACAGTTGGATGTTAAGTCTGATGGAATTCGTTATTTCATTGATCGACTGTGGATACCTTTGTATGGAGGTTAAGGGAACTCGTGATGGATGAGACACACAAGTCCAGGTATTCAGTCTATCCAGGATCAGACAAGATGTATCATGACTTGAAGGCACTGTATTGGTGGCCTCACATGAAAGCTGACATTGCTAGTTACGTTAGCAAATGTTTGACTTGTTTGAAAGTCAAAGTTGAATACCAGAAGCCATCTGGTTTATTGCAACAACCAGAGATAACGATGTGGAAATGGGAACAGATTTCGATGGATTTCATTACTAAGTTACCCCGTACACCGAGTGGTTGGGATACGATATGGGTAATTGTTGATCGATTAACGAAATCTGCACACTTCTTAGTAATCAAGGAAACTGATAAGATGGAGAAACTGACTCGCATTTACATCAAGGAAGGGGTAGCAAGGCATGGCGTGCCTATCTCTATCATATCAGATCGGGATGCTCGATTTACTTCCAACTTTTGGAAATCACCCCATAAGTTCTTGGGAATTCGTTTAGGCATGAGTACAACATATCATCCACAAACAGACGGTCAGAGTGTACGTACGATTCGGACACTCGAAGATATGTTGGGAAAACCATTTACCGTTGGTGGAATTCTTTTACAAATCCAGAACCGTATGGCAGCGGCTCAGGATCGACAAAAGAGTTACGCTGACAAACGCCACAAACCGTCGGAATTTCAAGTAGGAGACCGAGTCCTTCTAAAGGTAGCACCTTGGAAAGGTGTGATACGATTCGGCAAGCGCGGGAAGCTTAGTCCACGTTACGTAGGACCTTTTGAGATCCTGAAAAGGATTGGTCCGGTTGCGTATCAACTCAATTACCGAATAAACTCAATGGAGTTCATGATGTATTTCATGTTTCGAACTTGAAGAAACGTCTTCCTGCTGAGACATTGGTAGTACCACTTGAAGAAATGCAAGTGGACGAACAGTTACGATTCGTTGAGGAACCAGTTGAAAGTATGGACCGAGAGGTCAAACAACTCAAACAAAGCAAGATTTCGATAGTCAAAGTTCGGTGGAATTCAAGACGTGGTCCTGAATTCACATGAGAAAGGGAAGACCAAATGATGAAAAAGTATCCCCACTTATTCAAAACAACAACAAACATTATGAAGGCACGTTAAATTTCGGGACGAAATTTCCTTCAACAAGGGGATGATGTGATATTTCACACTTTAACTGTAAACACAAAACACCTTATACTATTGATTTCCTTGCAGAATGCAAACACAAACATTTCAAAGTAGTACATACATGATTGATTATTGATTTCAAACAATGTACTATATTTCAAACATTACATTTATTATACATTTCATGGTGGTACAATCATGATCGGTTAAACAATGATGGAGTACATATAGAAGGAACCAGAATAATTGTGTAAGGTAAATTGACGAATACAGGGGCCCATGTACTCGTGAATTTACAGGTACGCATGAATTTTGGAAGTTTCTATTTTGTCGACTACATTCAAACATTTGCTATGTGTAAGATTACATAGTATGGTATGCAAACACTTTATTTAATTGGTTTTGTTACGAACATTTGTGCTACATTACATTTTATACATTTTATGTGCTGTACTTCATATGTTACATGTTATGGTAGTACATGCATGATTAGTTACACACATTTTGCTATGTGCAGGGTTGCATAGTACAAACAGTTACAGACACTAACTATGTAAGGTTACACAACATAGTATGATCAAACACAAACAGTCACAGTTAGGTGAACTAACTAGTGTACACACGAACACTCACATTGAACGATCACATTTAGTTGTGATGTTGCAAGCATTAGATTTTGTGTGTGAGACACAAGTACACTGAATGATCAAACCACACTAACACGTACGATTTAAACTCGTAAGTAGTTTCCTAACTACTCCTAACATTTACTAATTTTCGGGACGAAAATTCCTTCAACAAGGGGATGATGTGACAATCCGACTTTTCGAAAACTGAGAATAGTGAGATCACAGGCCCAATAAGGCCAGTGTAGGCCCAATGAAGTCTGGGAGGGCCCAATAAGGCCAGTGTAGGCCCAATAAAATCTAGGAAGGCCCAATAAGGCCAAGGTAGGCCCAGGTAGGCTCAATAGTATTTGGGAAGCCCAATTGGGTTAATCAAGCCCAATAATGTTCCAATTTGCCCAATTAGTGACAATTCGGCAATTCGGATTAACTCCGTTATTCAAAAACTAGTATAAACGACACGAAATTATACGAAATCAAACTAGAAGGATTAAGTTTAAACAAAACAAGATACAAACATATAAATTATGAGAATAAATGTTGAAATTTCATAAAATGTTCAAGTTTGACTTTAAAAGTCAAAATTCAAGTGATAAAACCATGGAAAATTCGAAACTAGCATTTATCTATTATAATTAATTGAATTAATTTCTTATAAAACTCCTACTAATGATGGTTAACGGTTATATGCAGTTAATAACATCATAATTGCCAAAAATTAAATCAATTAACACCTATTAAGATGAAACCGATGAAAACATATATAAAACTCACATAATTCGATCAAATTTCGTCCAATGGAACACTAAAACACTCTAGTCGGCATTCTTAGAAGATTTTTCATCAATCAATTTGATGATATAAGGCACGAAACGAAGAACTCGATCAAGGGGCGGCCGAAGTCAAACCTCATAGTCGATCTACACCAATTCGAAGTTAATTCAGGTAAAAATCAACTGCTACACAACCTAAAAGGGCCGACTAACAATACCCCTAACATAATTTCATCCAAAAACCTCGAATTGATAAAGTTCTAATTCTAGGGTTCATAGTATAAACGTATTTGGGGTTTTCTATTTATATAAATTCAAAAATCGAATCAAATTATATCATTAGCTTCAGAAACCATCGTTTAACAAAAACTCTATATTGAATTCGAACCACAAAACAGAATTGTATGATTTCAGATGTTAGGGTTCTTGAGGAAAAACCATTTGGGGGTTTTTAATAAAACAACTTCTAAAATAAAATTAAACTATATGAGTAGATTCGGAATAACCCATTGAACGAAATCCCTATGTTCCTTACATCAAACAATAATGAATTCAAGGATTTCTAATTCTAAGGTTTATGAGTCACGATGTGTTGGGTTTTTAGGTGAAATCGAACTCTAAAATCCAATTAAATTACACAGAAACGTTCGCAAGACTTGTTTAAATGAAAACCCTATGTTAATCGGATGTTACAACACGAATTAGAGGATTTTGTTTTTCTAGGGTTCATTATGTGAACGAATTGGGGATTTTTGCTTTGAACGAGTTAATACTCAAATTAAACCATGTAGATAGGTTCGAAATATGTTATTTAATAAAAACCCTATGGTTTTGGATCTGGTTGGGTTTGAATTTAGGGTCAATTGGGGACTAAAGTTTCGGTATGGTTAAATGAAGGGGAAACCAGGAAACTATGCTTAAAAGAATTAATTCTGGAACTATAACGCGATACCCTAGCGGGCTTGAACGGTAAGGTGTGCGTGTTTCGTTTGGGAAGTCGCGGGTTCGAATCCGTGGGCTGCTGTTTTGAAGAAAAATATAATTTTTCGTATTTTAAGCATAACTTATTCATTTTAACTCCGTTTTAATCTGTTCCAGTTGCGTTGGAACCATAACGAGATCCCGAATCAAATAAGATTATAAAATTCACATTTTAACCCGAAAACGTAATCGAGTATAATTACGTTTATTTAAATAAAATCGTATACGGACTATATGATTTTATTAAACGACCTTAAAGTCACGCGTATTTACTTGTGCACGTTTCTAACAATCTAACATACGTGTGTTGACACGTATGTGATTTCAAACACAAAACGACATTCCGAGTAACACAACGTAATTGTTTAAACACAGATTCCTCGTAGAGGATTATCTACGCGACTGTACGTGTGATTGATCATTCTGCAACAATCAAAGGTGCGTACACGGCCCCTTTCTTATTTTAACTGTTTTGGGGGAGAAAACATGTGCAACAAACGCTTTTAGATACATATCACTTGCATGAGTTAGCTGTTTACATTAAGTGCAAACATAGCATTACAAAGCCTTCTCTTTCGAACCGTTTAATTTGCCGGAGTGCAAAGCGTGGTAGTTGAAGATAGATCTATTGGGTTTGACAAACCTCACTTGGTAGATGGGATCTACGCAGGTGTTTGACTGACCAAACATACATTTCTATTGTTTGTGCTAGACAATAGTGTTAAGGCAAAAACATGCTATAGCATGGCAACTCGTCAGTTTCGGTGTCGACTACTTATGTAAATAGTTTATATGACTAGCTATCATGACTGTGCATGTGTGATTATGTTATCTACAACTTGATATTCAAACTGTTGTTTTGAACATTGTGAATGATTAAAACCTGTGTATGCACCAACCATTGTGTTGACTTGATTTACATGTTTTCTCAGGACACTAAGACACAAGCAAGGACAAGCAGGGACTAGGATGTTGAGTCTCATGCATGCATTTCAGTTCAAGTGTTTTAGTTTTGATCAATTAAGACATGGAATGTTATTGGATTTGTACTTTACATTTTCAAACCGTTACGTATTGTTATTGGTTTTAAAACGCTTCCGCAAACGTTGAAACTTTGATGTTGCAAGACCAACATATGTTTTGAAATTCATATAGAGGTCTTCGTTATGTCTAATGATCTGAGATCCTGGTTTGTCATGTTCCCAAACGGTATAATTCCGTAGTTGAAAATTTGGGGTGTGACAGGCTAGTTTTCCCACCACTATAAATACCTATCTAGACCATCCATTTTCAACACACACAAATTCCTTTTCTTCAAACACTTTCTATACAATTCAAAATGAGTTCAGATGATGAACAAGTACCACAAAACATCCCGATACTTTTAGCTGAACACTTTCAAAATCTCATTTCCGATGATGTTGAACAAATAACGACGCAGTTATTTGCACTTGATGCTGAAGATGATGTTGATTCACAAGAAGGAAGTTCTTCTAGACAGAAGGGTAAACGAAAATACATAAATAGAGGTCGGAAGGACGGAGACACTCGTTTGTGGAACGATTACTTTGCTCCAGAGCCGGTGTACGATGAAAGCTTCTTTAGACGAAGGTTCAGGATGAGCCTACGTCTTTTTAATCACATTGTTGAAGAAATCTCTAAACAAGGAAGCTGTCAACATTTTAAATATTTCACACAACGATATGATGCCATTGGTGTAAAAGGTCTTTCACCAAGACAAAAATGTACAAGTGCAATTCGTCAGTTGGCTTATGATGCATCAGCTGACCAATGTGATGAGTACATACGCATAGGTGAAAGCACTTCCATCGAATGTCTACACAAGTTCTGTAGGTCTATTGTTGAGGTTTTTGGACCACGATATCTTAGAAGGCCTACCGAAGATGACATTCAACGGTTGCTACAGCTGCACTCTGAAAAACATGGGTTTGTTGGAATGCTTGGAAGCATAGATTGTATGCATTGGGGTTGGAGAAACTGCCCAACGGCTTGGAAAGGGCAATATACTAGAGGTGATCATGGTTATCCAACTATCATGTTAGAGGCTGTGGCATCACACGACCTTTGGATTTGGCATGCATTCTTTGGAGTGGCAGGTTCAAACAATGATATCAATGTTCTTAATCAATCACCGGTATTCAATCAAATCTTGGAAGGGAATGCCCCACAATGTAACTTTACAGTGAACGACCATGAATACACGCAAGGATACTATCTTGCAGATGGCATTTACCCAGAATGGTCAACACTTGTAAAGAGTTTTGTTTATCCTCCAAACAATAATCTTAAAATGCAATACTATAAGCGACGGCAGGAGTCTTGTCGAAAGGATGTTGAACGAGCATTTGGTGTCCTCCAAGCAAGGTGGGCAATGATACGAGGCCCTGGAAGATCTACCAGCATACCAGTGTTGGGTGATATAATGCATGCATGTATTATTTTACATAATATGATTGTAGAAGATGAAGGTCATGCGATAACTAATTGGTCCCCTGAAGAACACGAGCCTGAACCATCAAGTTATAATGAAGGTGCACCGACTGAATTTGCAAACTATCTGCAGAGGTTTAAATCCTTACGAAGCAAAGATACTCATATCGCACTACGCAACGATCTTATGGAACATCTTTGGAATCTTAGGCAAGCTAATCAAGAGTAGATTTTCTAGAAAAACTTAATTTTCGGTCTTGTTTTCTTTAAGTTTTTTTTTTTAAGTTTTAGGTGTAGTATAATTTTAAGTATTTTTATTTTATTTTTTAGGAAAATGTAATTTTTTTATGTAATGTCATTTTAATTTTTATTTAATTTTTTTATTTTTTAATTTTTTAATTATATTTATTTATTAAATAGTTTTTTAAATTAAAAAAGCATTTGTTTAAAATAAAATAGAAAATGAAATGGTGATGTGGAAGAGAGAGAATGCATGTGGGAAGGATGTGTTGGAGTTAAAAAGAGGTGAGAGAATGCATTTGAAAAGAAAGAATAAAATGCTGATGTGGCACCGATGACTAGGACGTATGTAGTAAAATGCAGTCTTAGCATTGCGGGTAGTCTTAGGGTTCTACCTTAATCTATTCCTTCCAAACCGTTTTACTAATATGGTTGGGTCGATTTTGTTTCATGTCACATTTTTTTTTGCTTATATAGTAATAGTGTTTGGATTGTTATAAACTTGAATATTTTTTTATAATTTGTACTTGATGTTATATTAAGGGGTTGCATGCGTCAACAAATAACAAGCATTTTTGTATTTTCAGTTGTCAATTAATTTCTAGAAAGTTTAGTTGAATATTTTTACCTTTTTGTATTACTTGGGTATTTTTTAATCCAGCTCGTTTCAACCGTGTCTTTTTTTTTTTTTTAAAAAAAAACTCATACTGACCCGAACCAAAATAGTTATTGTTCTAAAATGACATGTCTTGACCCAATCCAACCCGACCCGTCCATGTTACCAAGTTTACTTTCGGTCAAGCTCCGCCACTGCAACAATCAATATAAGCATCGAAATAATATTATGATATGGTATTTTATCATTTATACATATCATCAATACATCTTCACATATATACATCAGGAAAGAAGCCAAAAGAAAAAAAAACTTTTAGCAACGACCGGAAATGTTTTATTTATTAATCATCAAATTTATAGTTTTCAGAGCATATGTTACTTTTTATATTTTTAAATTTTCTACATTATCCTAATCAGACCAACTATCTAAGAAACTTAATTACATTATAGCTTTTTTATTATAAAAAAAAATTCCAAATAACGTGTTTACTGATGAATTGATGAGCGCTAAGTAATTTTTATATTATATTGTTGATAATTTAAATGGAACACGGGTTCTTTAGAAACACTTTTGAATCGATCTCATAACTTAATATGAAAAATAATAAACGATAATATATATAGTTAGTTATTTTCCAAATATTGCATCAATAATATATTATTTTATAGGGACATTTACATGTTTTTCCTTCCTAATTTCATTAATTACATATTTACTCAAGTAAGAAAATCAATCACATATTTCTCTTTTATAAAAGATATTTCCTCTCTAAATAAACTAGTCAACTACATTTTTTTTTATTCTAATAAAAATATGTAATTAATTTTAAGGGTTAGGAAATATGTAATAAAATTTCTTACTAAGAAGATATATGCAAATAATCCTATTTTACGTCCCCTTATTGTTTATTTGGATATATATTAAACTAGACTATTACCCCGTGTATTACACGATTTAACATAAAACATAAACCCGTTAATAGTAAATCTTTAGCAATTATAAAACAATATTTTTATATAAAATGGTTAATTTACATATTAATAATTAATTTAAATAATAAACAATAGTTAAAATTTTTTATAACTAAACAATTTATACCCGAGTTTCTTGATTTTCACAGCTGAAATTTTAAAAGTAACTAACATTAAAAATTTTATTTTTTTTCCTCAAAAACTTTTTGTAGTAAAATTAAGATGGTAATTATCATTTTTTTATTATCAAAGTTAAGTGACCAAATCTGAAATATCCATAAATACAAATAATTAAAAATATAATTTTTTTTCTCAAAATAAGAAGGTAGGATGCAATTTTTTAATCATGTCATAATTTGAAAATATCATTAAACATAAAAGATCAAAAGTGTAATTTTCACTTTCATTTTAAAATTTTAGTACTTTAAAGTGTTTATCGTTAGGGATTTTGTGTTAAAAATGTCATTTATTTAGAAAAATCTTTTTGTTTAAAGTATATGTTTTATAGTTTATTTCCTTCTTTTTTTAAAAAAAATTGTGCTTTTGTGAGAAACTTATTTATTAGAAAAAAATTACTAAAAATTGCGCTTTAAAATCTTTTTTGTCATTCAAAATTTTGATTTACAGATTATTTTCATATTTTAGTAAAAACATTTAACAATGTTTTTTAATAAAATATTTTGATTTTGATTTTATTTAAAAACTATTTTAATATTAAAAAAGTAAATAATATCATTAGTATTATAATTAATTAATAGGAGAGATAATATTGAGTATATTTAATATGGAAGAGAAGTGAGTGATATTATAAAAAGATGATATGTGACATTATTAATCTAAAAATTTGACAAGTGACAAAATAAATTTTTGTTTATTATAGTAGTAAGATAAGATCAGATAAGATAATTAAATATTAGAAATAATTAATATATATGTTTACTAGGTTAGTATCCCGTGTATCCAGGGCCGGCTCAATGGGCCTGAGAACCTAGGCCTTCGCCTAGGGCCCCAAATTTTATAGGGCCTCATAAAATATGCCTACTGGGCTTATGTATATTGAATTTGTAGGCTTTTTAATTTTGTTGGCTTTTGAATTGGGAAAGCTGGAAGCCTGGAAAGGAAAACATGGGGAGTTGTTGGGCTTTTGAATTGGGAAAGCTGGAAGCCTGGAAAGGAAAACATGGGGAGCCGGTCAGGCGGTCACCTTTAATTTGTAGGCTCATGATAATTTGTAGGCCCATGAGCCCATCCTCAATTCCTCGTTTATTTCAGACAGACGGCATAAAAAGTGTAGATTCTACACTGCAGAACTAGGGCAGCAAAAGTGATTTTAAAAGAAATTGATTGTGAATTATTTATTAAAAAAATTGCGTCTAATAAAGCTAGAAAAATAAATTTAATTTAATTTAAATAATTTACACATTTAAGTTTTAACAAATAGATAAATAAAAAAAAATTAACTCCATCATCTATAAACTTTTAGTTTATTGTCGTCTATAGACTTTTAGTTTATTGTCGTCGGCCCCAAACCCGGATAAAGGAGGAGGGTTTTAAACTAAGCTATTAGGTGTAAGAAAAGGGCCCCTTTTTAAATTTTGCATAGGGCTCCGAAAAAGCTTGAGACGGCCCTGCATTTATCACACGAGTTGAATAAAAAAAATATGATAAATAATTATTGATTAAAATTTAAACTTAATAAGATGATATTTAAATATAACATATGATTAAAATTTTATATATTTAATATTGTATGTGATAATAATTATATTATTTTTTAAATACTAAGTTTTTCAAAGTTTGTTTCTTTGTTTTTGAAATTTTATATTTTATAATAATTTGATTTTTTTTAAATGTTTGTTAACATTCATATATTTTTAATGTTATTTAATAAGAGAGAGACGGAAATTAAAGTTAAGGTACTCTAAAAAAATGACATGTGTCCATAGAAAATCTTTATATATTATAATACATTTAGCGGCAGTCATGGGGTCATGGGCTGTCGTTAAAGGTGTAACCGCATAACGAAATTATCCAAAACTTTGACTTAATTAAAAAAAAATACATTAACAAAAAGGGCGTATCGGCGTATCAATTGTTTTGCAAGTAGCATGTTGATTTTTAAAAATATATAAAAGAACATCGGTAAAAAATTGCAACTAAAAAAAAAGAAAAAAAACCCGAATATAAATTTGAAAATCACTAATAAGAAAACTATAACAAAAAAAGAACACAAAATTTAATTAAAAAACACATTGAAGTGAATCAAACTAGGGTCTATTCCAGCACAAGTCTTACCAAAATGCAAGAACATTTTTTTTAATTCCTACATAGTTTAATTTTATATTTAAACAAAATCTTCATAGACAAAAACTAAATTGCTAAGATGGTTTATTTGGTTTCCTATTACTTCATTCTTTGTTCTTATGTTTTATAAATTACTTTTATAGTTCAAAATTTTTAAATATTTGTAACACATACAATCTTACTCCTCACAAAAATCAAACCTAAAAACTGTATTGTTACACATGTTTATAAGTTTGAAATCATATAATTAATTTATAAACTAAAAACCAAAAGTAAATATTAACAAATTACATGATCCACCTTGGCAATTTATTCATAAAAAATGATACAAGTGAAAGTCAAAACCTTTATTTGGTGTGAGTTAATAGTACACTAGTATATATTCTTGTTTAAGATGTCAATACAAACTTATAATTAGTCACACAACATTTTATTTAAAAAAAATAACGTAAGAGGGTTAAACTAGTAAAAGTTAGAAACACTTTATAATTCCTTTTGTTTTTTAAGTAACATAGCTATTAAAATAAAATATATGTTTTTTTAATTTGTTTTTAAAATCATCCCAATCAAGATAAGTAGGATAGATTTTAGTTTTGAATTGTATTAGCATTTAATTAATTTTGATAAAATAAGATAAGAACTTAAAAAGAGAGTCGGTGTACACGAAGGCTATAAAATAACCACATTGCATCTTTCAATCACTTCCTCAAGAGTTCTTCAAATCACAATCGTAGGGTTTCAAGTTCCCAAATTCTCTTCTCAATCTGAAGAATAATTCTCAGAATTCAACCGTGAAAGATGAACGGAACACGTTCTCCGACGCCGGAAGAGACGACTCCGGAAGAAGATTGGTTGTCAATTGTGAAGGGATTTGAACGTGAAGAAATCGAGGAGTTACTGTCTCAATCGTTTTGTGGGCACTGTCAGGGTATTCTTCATGCGCGTGTGTTATCGATTGCAATTAGTAAGATTTTCTTGATTTTAGGTTTTGAATTTAGCTTAATGGGGTATGGAATTTGTGAATTTTGTTCCAGATCGTAAAAATTTGCAGATAGAATGATATTGTGTTAAATGCAGAATCATATCCTTATTCTTATATGAACCCATATGCATTCCTGCTAAATTATAGGGTGTTGTTTCTCTTTTGTGATCAAAATGTGGATACTTTATCATCATGCTAAAGATAAACTTAATAATAGAGTTCTTTGTTTATAGGATTTCATTAGACTGCTAGTTATGTATATTGTGCAGTTTTTACTTATATAATTACTCTAAAAACATATGTGATGGATGTAATGTGCTTTGTTTTGTATGTGTTTCCACTTTGGAAAAGGGGTAATCTTTTGAATTTTCATTTAAGTTATGTGAGGTGAGCTTTGATGTTGGATTATAAAGTTTAAAATAACACAGTCAATTATCAAGAAATATAGAGTTTAAATAAAAAATAAAATAAAGAACATATGGCGGCTATACATATTATTCTTGAAATTCTTTATTGTAATTGGTACTCTTTAACTCCAACTATATATAGGGTACCATAGGAATAAATATAGGTAAGATATGTTCTTTTTTGTTGAAAACTATTTCAAAGTAGGTGTATTTATTGTCTATTCTTCTTGAATCTTGACAGGAAACCCCACCAGGAAATTGTTAGTCTCAAGTGCTGATTCTACTGAATCAAATGATATTTCTGAGGGATGTTTAGAATCTTGCATTCAAGATTCTTTGAAAAAGAATGGGTCATTTAAATCTCCAATGAACGTTAACTCAGGAATTCAGAATCGCTTTGTTGATAAGTTCTCTCCTGTATCAGTGGACAGCAAACATTCAACCCCATCAAGTCGATCAAAATCGGCTACGATGTTGGAAGATGGAACATGTGAAAATATTTCATTGAAAGATGATTTGAACTCCGAGGAGCAGAAGGAAAAACTAAGATTTGCCAAAGTTGGAAGAAAGACCAACTTTACACATTATGAGAGGGTCAATGGGAAGAACATAAACATCGTCCAAGGGCTCGAGCTTCACACTCAAGTCTTCAATGACGAGGAACAAAAGAAGATTGTTGAATCTGTCTATGAATTTCAACGCATGGGCCAAAAGGGCCGACTTAGAGGTTTGTATTTCTGTTAGAGGTGGCAAATGAGTGGGTTGGTTAACAGGGTTGTTATTTTTTTGTCATATGTTATCTCAACCAAAACATATATTTTTTAAAAGCAAGTATTTAGGAGGTTTTAAGCTTTTATAAAAAAATTGGGTGACTTGCCCGTTTAATTGTAATATTCTACACTATTTTTTTATTTATTTTAATCATAACCCTATACGACAAATTCACAAGTTAAATAACAGGTCAAGATTACCCCTTCAATTTTATGCATTTCTTACAAAAATTGAAACTAATTCATTTCTTTGTGCTAATAATGATTAAAATTTGCAGAGCGGACATATTCAGAACCTTCAAAGTGGATGCGTGGCAAAGGGCGTGTTACAATACAATTTGGCTGTTGTTACAATTATGCAGTGGTATGTATCTTTTTCAATACTATATATATTTCCTACTTTGGTGTTTACTTTTTAAGGTTTATATTGACTTTTGATCAAATTTTACAGGATAAAAATGGGAACCCTCCTGGCATAATTAGAAATGAAGAAGTTGATCCCCTACCTCCAATCTTCATTAATATGATCAAAAGAATGGTGAGGTGGCATGTTCTACCTCCAACTTGTGTCCCCAACAGCTGCATAGTGAATATATATGAAGAAGGGGATTGCATTCCGCCGCATATTGATCATCATGACTTTCTTAGGCCGTTTTGCACCATTTCGTTCTTGACCCAATGCAATATTTTATTTGGTTCTAACCTCAAGATTATTGGGGCTGGAGAATTTGCAGGCCCGTTTTCCATACCTTTACCTATCGGGTATGAAATAATACTTTCTCAGTGTTCTTTATTCTTGATTATAGACAAATATAAATGTAAAACAAATGCTGAGTTTGATAGTTGACTTTTTAAATAATGCAGATCAGTGCTTGTGTTGAAGGGTAATGGTGCTGATGTCGCTAAACATTGCGTCCCAGCAGTACCCGCCAAAAGGTAAGATCTCGAATAACCATTGCCTTTTTATAAAAGGGGATATCACATTTGTAACCAAGTTTTTTCACAGTCCACTAAAGTCAAACTTTTTGCTAACATGAAAACCACTCAGACTTTTAGCATTGTTTCATTGTGTTGAATTTTTATAGATATTATAATTAAGCAACCTATGGGATAGAAATGAAACTCAATTGCTATCTAATGATTATTCTTATCAAGTTTAACAAGAATAAGGAGGTAATTGTGAAGAAAAAAATCTGCAAACATTTAACAAACTTCCATAATTGTTCCATTTACGTCATTCGAATTTAACAATTATGAAAAACTTAATCAAAACAAACTTGATTACTTTTTGATGATAGGAATATAGAAGGTTAAAAATGTCCAATTCATCATCAAATTTGTATCTTGATTTCATTGTTTTGTTGCAGGATATCAATCACTTTCAGGAAAATGGATGAGAGCAAGATTCCCTACGCTTATTCACCTAATCCTGAGCTGCAGGGTGTACGGCCATTGGCCATATCCCCACTCAAATCATCATCACAACAAAAGCAGATTGAAACTATAGAAGCATCTCCTTCTGTTCTTGGTCCTGTTACTGTTCGTGCCGGTGGCGTTTCAAAACCGAGCAATCAGCCTCTCTTTGATGGAGAGGATGATTTCCCTCCTCTTGGAGCTGCAAATGGAAGCCGACAATCGCGTCAGAAGAATGGTTTCAAGGGTTGAGGATCTTGTAAACTGCTTACAAATTTATTTAGGTTGAAATTGATCAATTGAGAGGATTAGGAAGAACATGCTTGATAACTTTTAAGGCTATATATTGGTTTTTATTAATTGATGTATTAAGGTAATATTATTATGGAAGTATAATAATTTTGTATGATTTAAAAAACTATAGTGGTTAGTGACATAGAAATAGAGATAACTGGAGAAATGGGTGTATTCATTCAATACTTAGAAACAAGATATATTTACACATTTTACACACACAGAGTTAAGATTTTGTACTAAGGTACTATTTTTATAAAAAGTGAAACAATCACACACACAATCCTAGCCATCCATGTACTAAGAATCTAAGATCAAGGGTTGGAAGTTACATGGTGGTAGGTTCGTAACTATTGTGCTATTTTACATGTTAATAAAGGTTTGAACAATAATTTCTCACAAGAATTGAATGATAATCCATGTAATTAGTTTAACTTTGCTTTAGTCCTTAATGAATGAATATTTATTTCTTTATTTTTTTAAAGGTTTCTTTTATTCTTTTAAGATACATATTATTAACTCATGTTTGGGAATTTGTATTATAAGAAAGTGACGCATTGCTAGATAGTAACACTTCTTTTTGTGACAGTTTGATTTAGTGTTTTATGACAGATTGAGAGATACGCGTTTAGTTTTTTTTTGTGCTTTGATATTCTTAATACTATTAATGTGACAATACGGTATGACTCAACCTTTTTTTTCTTTTTTGTAAAACACTGAGTTACAAGAATTAAGATGAAAGTGTGCTATAAAAAAAATAATTTCACCCTAGTAAGCATAACTGTAACACCTTAAAATTCAAGATTGGCCTTCTATTACACTTGTTTATTATAATTAATTTAAATCATTGTTGAAATGTTTTAAGACCACGGTTTGTAATGACGATTAAGATTTTTGTTACATGTTAATAATGAAAATTTTCAGTTTATGAGCTATAATATGATGCATAAATCAAATTGTGAGATCTTCCAAATTCAAAGTCTTAAAATAACTAAAATTTGATTGATACTATTAACTAAAACTTGATGCCTAGTAGCACCATAAGTAGTAATAGCACACCTTGATATCATCACACACTAATAACAACACAAAATTGTCGATATATCATATCTAACAACCAACAATAGAAACAAAATTTGTATAAAAACAAACGCAAAACCAATTTATTATTTTTTGAACAGCAAACGCCCGTCACCCGGGATCACCCTGACAAATAGATCACCATTCCGCCCGAATAACAGAGCATGGTGACCTGACCCACCTGTCCAGGAGGAAACCCACAACTAGAAAAACCCTCTAGCTCAACCCATAATAATATTTGCTTTAAGTGAGACTCAAACCCAAGACCTCTTATAAGAGAACTAAAGAGACTAACACTAGACTAGAAGTCCTTTTTGTACAAAACCAATTTATTATCATTTCCAAAAGAGTAAATTACGGTTTTGGCCAATGTGGTTTAAGTGTTTTAACTATTTTGGCCTAAAATAATTTTTTTCTATCAATTTAGCCTTTATGGTTTAGACAACTAACGTTTTGGCCCCCAACCATAGTTAGATTTTGAGCCAAAACCATTATAATAGTTAAGTTTGAGGGCCAAAACCGATAGTTGTCTAAATCACAGGGGCTGGATTGATAAAAGATTGTATTTTGAACCGAATTAGTTAAAACACTTCAATCACAGGGGCCAAAACCATAATTTACTCTTTCCAAAAAGTGCATTAGTAGCTTACTAGTTGAAAACCCGCGTGATGCGGCGGCGGCAACGTAATTTCAAATTGCGAATTGTAACAACTTCTAAAAGTTATTTCAAAACATGAAAATTATGCCCAGGATTTAAAAAAAAATCGGCATGACTGGCTTGAAAACATAATTTTCTTACGAAATATATACATGCACAAGTCCAAGTTTATGTAATATGTAGACTATTGTTGTCAACCCGATCAGCGGCGGACCTAGAAAGTTTTTTCATGGGGGGCGAAAATTTTTTAAGGTTGTTTAAGGATCGACATATAATAATTTTTTTATATTCCGTTTATATCGGGTTAGGTCGAATCGGGTCGGATCATGTTAAAAAACAATCAAACTAAATTTCATACATAATATTATTATAAAAATATAATACATCTAAAGTTGTTCTTATGTCTGACAAAATGGATGAGTTACTAGGTTGGGTTGAGTAACATGTTAGAATGAGTATGGGTTATGATGAGTTTAGAATGGATGAGTGCATGATATGATGACGTTAAAGCAAAATTAGGAGTTTGCAAATTGTAGAAGCATGGATTTTTAAAAAGTTAATACTCTGATAGTTAATATAAAAAAATGCCGTTCAAAAAAAGTTAATATAAAAAAATAAAAAAATAACACGAAAATTATAGAAGAATAAATTTAATGAACACAGTAAAATGAAATAAAGACAAATTAAACATGGTTTTGTCTCTGTTTGATGTCGAGAAAGCACGTCTCGTGTTCTTACATGTCCTACATCTTCTAGCAGGTTTATTACAAACTTGTTCACAAATTGATTGGTAAAGTTTTTTTGAAGCCAAACACCCAAGTCCTTGTGTAATTCTTGGAGAATATCTTCATTTCACACACCCTTAGTACATAAAGCTACGCATGTAAACATAGTAGTGAATGTTCCTCATATATGATGAAATAAGGTATTTTTAGTGAAAAAATATTTTGATTTAAATTCTAATAAATGCCGACAATACACTTAGGATATTATTCTTTTGATAATAACATAGCAAATAACTAATAAGTAAATGCAAACAGAAACAACAAAATTGTATTGAATATAAATAAAAAAATGCAACTAAAATAAGCATAATTTATTATTATCATATCAACATGCGGTTACAAACAATTTTACAAGACTATATACGATAAATGTTCAAAAAATGAAATAAGTCTTTAATTAAAGTGAAGAATTTATAAATAAAAAAATAGCTGGAAAATTAGTAGCAATCATATATTAAATTAAAAAACAAATAACAATATAAATCACAAAGTTAAGTTAATGTTTAAGAATCGCAAGAAAATTTAATCGATTACTGTAATAAAAAGTTCATTATAGTACATTAATCAAGATGAAAAAGACAAAAAAGATCAATAATGTTAGAATCAAAAGCAGTTAAAAAGTTTAGAAAAAACTTCTCTTTTCCTGCTTGTGCTTTGACAATTTTAACCATTATAATCTAAACTTTTCAAAATGATTATTATGCTCCATGTGGTTTGACAGTGTAACTATTTTGCTCAAAACTTTTACAATATGTATCCAATATACTCCATTTTTTTCGAAACCACAGGGAGCAAAAGGGTTATAACTGTCAAACCACAGGGAGCAAAATGGTTAAATTGTCAAACCATAGGGAGCATAATGATCGTTTTGACAAGTTTGTAGCAAAAGAGTTAAAATTGTCAAATTATGGGGAGTTATTGGTGGTTAAACTCTTAGATCAAGTTAATTTTGGTCATATAAACATAGCAAATTTCATTTAGGTTTCGGGGCGTTGCCCCGAACACTCCAAGGGGTGCTGCCCCTTGATCCATGCCTGCTGACTAGCTAGCGAGACCGCCACCTTGGACCCGCTAGGGCGCGTGACCCCCTTGACTCACGCTTGATCTAGAGCTCAGAAATCTTAAACGAAAGTGCACTCTGTACCTTCGAATTCTTTAATGACAATGTTTTCGAATTTTAATCGTTAACTTAATATATCACATTGTTATTATATGGTGAACATTACAAGACCCAAACCGTCAAACCGACCCGAAATTGATCTTTTTGTCCGGTTCTATTTAATTAAAACGTCTGAAAATAGTGAACCCATTCAAAAAAATTCATGGATCCGCCAATTGTACACTAAATTATAAATTTATACATGGAAGTGTTTGAATATTCTATTCACGAGTAAAACCTTTCTTGTAGCATATTATAATTAAAACAAAATTAACTATAACGTGAATAAAATTAAGTAAAACCTTTCTTGTAGCATATTACTTTCATACTTTAAATATATATCACTCTAAAATATTTTAAATTTAGCGGCAAATTTATCTATAATGTCATGTCATTCTTACAATATTTGTTTCAAAAATGGTTTAAACATGTACTTAAAATATGTTTTAAAAAATCCTATATTCTATTCACGAGTCATTTTTATTTTTTTTATAAACAAGGGTGATAATATAACATACGATATGAGAATAATTAGATTTAGCTGTTCATGCATAATTCATTTTATAAATAAGCCATGTTCAAGTTTGATTTCCTTAACCTGTTTTACATAAGAGGTTCCCATTTAAATTTAGATTTTCATTTGTTAATTTGCTTAAATTAGAGTAAAAATATAAAATATATTTTATAAAGTTGATTTGTAAGCTTGCTTCCAACTCAAGACAACTAGCTTGATATTTTTTAAATAAAAAGATATAAATAAAGATATATACAATCTTGTCCCGGTTGGTTTAAATTTATGCCTATAACATAACCAAATATATGAGTAGTGTTTGAGTCTGTCAATTCTATACGTCAATATGTAACCCACCAACCCGTCAATTAGATAAGTGCCACCTCTAATTTAATAAATATTATGAAGATAATACGTACATTATCGATCATGATTTTGAAGGCATATAAACTAGACCCCTTTTGTCTATTGGTGAAACAAAATCCTCATGCTAATTCACGATCTCAACCAAAAGTGTCTATTATTGCACATGTTTTATGACCTTTTTTCAAGATAAAATCTCAAGCAGATTTGTTTGTCTTGAAATAAAATTAACATTATGAAAGCTGTGAGACTGGAGTCTAAATAATATAGCTAACTTGCCATATGATGTTGGAACCATACTAAGGAGGCTAATTATTCAGAAAAAAAAACTATAATTCTAAGTTTTGAGATTAGTTTTTGGGCGTTAATTCCTCATAAAGTTCCCCATTCTTAATAAAATATGTATGTAGTTATCTATACTCTTTAATCTTTAATAAAAGAGTAAATATTTTGACATATGTCAATTTATTAGACTATTATTCACATGTGTCATTTTTTAAAAAACTATTGCCACATGTCATTTTTTAATCTTTACAATATTTCTCTCTCATATTAAATGACAATTATAATGATATAATTTAATTTATTTAAGAATTTAAATCTAATGACTAATGACTTTATATACCTTTTTTCATATTAAAAAATAGTTCTAACAAATAAAAAATGAAATCTTTTTTTTTTAATTAAATAGCACACTTAAACAAAGTTTACAAAATATAAAAATTTTCTAAAAATGATTTTTTTAAAAATAAGAATTATTTTAAATTTGTAGTTTTAGGAAAAATAAAAGTTTTGTAAAATAAATTTTCTAAAAAAACAAGTTATTTCAAACAAGTTTTCTTGCAAAGTATATAATATTTCAGTTTTCAACCCGTGTAATACACGGGTTTTTACGTAGTTACATAATAAAGAGAGTAAATTACCGATAATGTCCTTGTGATTTGCTAATATTTCATCTTAGTCTCTAGGTTTCATAAATTATCCATATAGTCACAAACTTTGCACATTTGTAACACATATAGTCCCATATATGTAAGGGTAATTTGGTAACTTAAAGGCTATATGTGCTACAAATGTTTAAAGTTTGGGACCATATGAGTAATTTATAAAACATAGGGATCAAAAGTGAAATATTTGCAAACCGACCATCTCAGTAATTTACTCAAATAAAGATCAGGTCATGACAATATGCTCTTAACTTTTGAGTTCGAATATCTCTGAAAACAATTTGCTTCTGAATAAGTAGAAAGTTTTTTCAGTGTAAGTTTTATCTTAAATGTGATCAATGTCAAGTTATTCGTTTGCCAGAGTGATACTTGATTTATTTGCAAACAACAACAACAACAACAACCTTACCCAGTATATTCCCACTTTTAGTAGGGTCTGGGGGGGAAGGATAGATACAAACCTTACCCCTATCCCAATTGGGATAGAGAGGCTGCTCCGAAAGAGTCCCCGGCTCATTTATTTGCAAACAAATGCCACTTATTACACATAATTAATAAGGTTGGGCGTGAGTCGTAGAATAGTTCTACAATGCATGATGATGCTACATTTTGTCTTGTTAGGATATTTTGAGTGCATGGCAGAATTATGCGGTGTACCATTAAGGGAGTATTTGAGCGGTGCAGGTTTGTAGAATTGTAGGTTGTTCTAAGTTTTTAAAGGTTTTGAATTATTAATCCTAAATAATTATATGTTTATGAGATTGTTCGATTATTATTGTTATTATTTATTTATTTATTTATTTATTTATTTATTTATTTTTTCACGTAATATAAATGGTTGAATTAACCCAATGTTACAATATCCAGAACAACTAATTAATTAATCCAAACAATTAATGTCATCATTTTATGATTTTATCGTATTTGTTTTTTGGTTTTCGCTGTCTATTTTTCCTATTTAATTATCATTTATCATAAATTATATCTAGATTGATAGATAACACATAAAAATCATAGGGATATGTCATATAAATCTAAGTCTTTTTTTTTTTTTTTTCCTTTTTTCTGTATCTCTCATATTAAATGTTTTATTTCTTTATAAAATATGATATTAGACTAAGATATTATCTACTACGGTATTACCCCGTGTATTACACGGGTTGATCATCAATAAAAATAATTATGCTATTTTTTAAACACTATTTTTTTCAATATATGTTTCCTTAAACATTTTGTTTTAAAATGTTGTTTTTAAAAATTGTATATTTTATAATAAATTGCTTTTTAAAAACATTTTTTTATTATTAATATATTTTTAGTGTATTAAAAATATTTTTCTTCATTTTAAAAATGTATAAAAATCATATATAATATTATTATTTAATATTAAGTGTATTTAATAGAAGAGAGATGCGAGAAATCAAAGTTGAGATGTTCTAAGAATACGCCATGTGTCCAAAGAAACCTTGATTTATTATAATAGATAGATATTACTAATATATTAATCTTTTTATTAATAAGCACATTTTTTTTATTTTTTTAAATATAAAGTTTTCTAAAACAATGAATTATTTAAAAAGAAAAAGATATTTTAAAACTGGATTTTTTTTTCAACTAATTTTTTTGGCAAACTTAACTATTCATAACGGTTGTCCCCTACACCCAACTATGGTTAGGGGTCAAAAAACGTTAGTTCTTTAAACAATTAACGTATTTGGCCCTCAAACTTAACAATTCGTAACAATTTTGTCCCATACACCTAACTATAGTTAGGGGCCAAAAACGTTAGTTTTTTAAATCACATAGGTTGCATTGATAGAAGTTTTATTTTGGGTTAAAATAGTTAAAACATTTAAATTATACGAGTCAAAACCGAAATTTACTCATCTAATTATAATGTTAAAATAGAATTTATATTTATTTTATTAACAATTATTTTTATAATAAACTAGGTTATAGTGTTATACTATTAATCGATTAGGATTGGCTTTTTGTATTACTCTTTGATGCTAATATAATAAAGCCGTCAAACTTTATAAATATTTTTTTATACTTCCTTAGCCGTCATCGTTGCAAGAGAGAACATATGCGAAACATGAGTTCTAAGATAACGTTTGTTATTTTTATTATTATAATAAATAAAATGTATGATATTTTGTTTTTCAAATAAATTTTAAATACGTGAATCTTAACAGGTCACCTTATGCTTTGCGTCGACATTCAGTAAGATCAACGACAAAACATAGTGACGCGTCACCTCCATCCGATCATTCTCCATCCAACGGTCCTCTTTCTATCCACAATATGTTGCATGTTTGCCACGTATGCAACTCTTTGATTCTCCTGAAACTCATTATTCCATTTTCCCCCTTTCTCTGCCTGAAATTTTCTCATATCATACACCACATGAAACACCAGCTTCTGAGCTCAATCAAAACCATAATTTCTCCACATAATATATGATTGTGGAGTTCAAATCTTCAATCGGATGATTTTGTCTTGCTTCACGACTGGATCTTGCCGATTTTACTGATTTGCCTAGGGTTGATGCAAAATCTTACATAGATTTGGATTAATCTGGTCTGATTCGATTCTACAGGTTAGTTTTCATGGATGTTATTGTTTTTTTCGTGAATTTGAATCGCCATTTAGTTTACTGCTATCTGATTCTGCTGGTTTGTCTTTAATTTGTTAATGTTTTACTGATTCGATCGTCTTAAAATATGTAAAACGTTGAAGATTGGTGGTTTAAGAGGAATGATATTGTGTGCTTTGTATCTGGATTGTTTTGTGGATTAGGTAGATGAGGAAATATGTAAATGTGTAATGTGTGTAGGTGTTTTTTTGGTGCAATTATGGTGCTAGTTTGGTTGAACTGTTCAGGTGGTATGGGAGGCATTGCTTTGATCAAAGTTAATTAATTAGTAATATGTTATAGCAGTTGAATGTTAGATGTAATAAATGTAATTGTTTTTCATTTCAATATATATCTGGATCACCTTTATGAATGGAGAGATCAGAGATCCTACTCTAGCTATTTATATAATATATACACACACACACACGTGTATATGTATGCACACATATATGCATTGACATATTCTTCTATATATACTAGTCTATTACTTTAGTATACAATACATAACAATTTTTGTAGCATTCAAGCTCAGAGAAAGTGTGAATAACTTATTCTTATGATGCTTATTTTACTATTGAATCATTTTCTTACCTGTCAAAAGCTATATTCTTTTGTATCTGGATCAAGATAATTTTAGAGTTATACAGCTTTGGATTAAAATCTTTAAATTCCATTTGCCAGATACAAAACTTCACCTTCATGCATTATTAAGCTCACTATATCATACTCTTAGAGAACATAAAGTAGGTGTTGCAAATTTACTTATTTACCAATGATAATTAATCTATACATACACTCACATAATTATTGGAACTTTTTTCTTGATTGTTGGAGAGTTTCCCCTTGGTGACGACTATTCATTAATTGTTTAAACAAGATAGTAAAAGGTTGAAGAATCGTATTATCATCAACGAGTTAAAAATTGTAGTTGCCCACTACTCATAGACAAGGGGGCCCTGAGAACTGAGGTGTCTAGGACGAGCCGGAAAAAAAAGCCTAGCGAATTCAAATATTATAGTAGGGGTGTTCAAAACAACCGAAAACTGTAAAATAAAAAACCGAACCATATGCGTAACTGAAAAACCGAATTCGGTTTTCGGTTCGGTTCCTAACCGTATCCGAATTCCAAATTTCGGTTCCAATTTTTTAAAATTCGGTTAACTGATTAAACTGAATTCAGATCTAACTTTATTATTTTATTAACAATATACGAGGTTGAATTTGATTTTTTCGGTTAAATTTGGATCAGTTTATTTGGTTTATTCGATTGAATTCGGTTTATTCGGTTGAAATTTCGGACCCCTCAAAAAATTGGGCCTGGTGCGGTCGCTCCTCCGGTACACACTTAAAGCCAGCTTTGATTTAGCTAAACATGTTTTAACCACTTGACAACAATATTTTAACCACATGACAACAATATTTTGGGGAGTTATTAGTGTTTATTGTTTAATGTAAAATGTTCTTCAAGAACGAATGCAAGGCGTATGAATGAAACTCGAATTCTCTTTGGTATAGATGCAAAGTGACTTTAAAGGTGATGCAAATCACCATTGAAGTCAAAAGCTCAAGGTGCAACGTGTGAAGATGTCACCTAGGTGCAATGCACACATCCTATCCAGGCCATTTTTGGCTGTTTTAGACATGTTGTGGCTAATTTAGATTGTTTGGAACCTGTTTTAATTGGTTCTGGCATCTATTGCTTGCCTCGCCTAAGCATCTAGGTGTGCACATTTGGTGCCTTCAACTACATAGGACGGATGGATGCCTGGATCATTACCTAATTATGTTTAAGCATTTCTTCTGCTTGATAACTCCATTGCCATCACTTAAAAACTGTTTTAAATATAATATTTTCTTATTCTCTCCAAAAGCAGCTGCTCTATTCCATTACGATAAGGGTAATGTCTGCCTTTGTCTCACCCCCATTCCCTACTGTTAGTGGGACTGTACAGGGTATGTTGCTTGTTTGTTCCTTATTTCAATATAGCTTTCTCTTCTTTTCAAGAGAACTTGTTGCAATCCTGAAATGACATACGTTAGTCATATTTCAAAGTCTGATGATGTTTGGTGCGTGTATTACTTATTGTTTCAGGATGAGTGTGGAAATAAAGTTAAATGGAGATGTTTACTTTGGTAATGTCAAGGGTAACATCCCACACGGCATGGGTAGATACACATGGTCCAATGGTACAGTTTATGATGGTCACTGGGAAGATGGAAAAATGTCTGGAAAAGGACACATCTCTTGGCCATATGGAGCAAGTTACGAAGGTGATTTTTCTGGGGGTTATCTTCATGGTTTTGGAACATTAACTAAACCTGATGGATCTGTATACAAAGGCTCCTGGAGATTGAGCATACAGAACGGGCTTGGAAGAAAGCAGTATAGTAATTCTGATGTTTATGATGGTTGTTGGAAAGACGGTGTACATGAAGGCAGTGGTAAGTATGCTTGGAGTAATGGCAACATTTATATTGGAAACTGGAAAGATGGAAAAATGTGTGGTAGAGGAGTGATGAAATGGCTGAATGGTGATCTGTTTGATGGTTCATGGTCAAATGGCAATAGACATGGGTCGGGTGTTTACAGGTTTTCAGATGGCAGTTATTATTTTGGGACATGGACTAAAGGACTAAAGGATGGACAAGGCACCCTTTATACTGCAGGAAACAAGTGTAAATCCCAATCTTTTAGAAGATTTGACAAAAAGAAAAGCCTGGCACCTGATGGTTCTTTAGGTAGGTCGGAGAGATTCAAGGATATGGAACGCAATGTTGGTCGAAGCTTATCTGAAAAAATCTCGTTTAATGGATTTTTTAGAGATTCGGGTCGAATATCAAGCAAGAGATTACCACCGGAAGAAGATTATAGCATTGGGGATTCTGCGAGAGACTTTTCTATTTCTGAGAACACAGATATGTCTCATTTCTCAGATGAAGGGGAAAGTGAACTAGACAGTGAGAGTACTATTGCCTGGGAAAGGGAGTATATGCAAGGTGTTTTAATGAAAGAACGGGTTAAGAATAATGCAGGATTATCAACCAAAAGCAAACAGCAGAGCAAATTTAATGGAGATGAAGTGAAGGCTAAATCATGTGTGGACATTTTTGAAGGTCATAAAAGCTACTGGCTGATGCTAAATTTGCAGCTAGGTATCAGGTAAATGAACTCAACTTGAACTCCATGCCTTCTGATCGCTGAACTATTTACATTTCTGTTGTTACCATAGTACTCTGGTTGAATCAGCATAAATTATCATAAAAACTGTTAATGGCCCATAAAAGAATTGCACGAACACGAATGTGGCTTTGTTATGTCTGTAAGTTTAACTTTAACCAAATAAATGAGCAAAAACAACTAAATGTACAAATTTTCTTGTTTGTGTTCATTCAATAAGAAATGAACATGTTTGTGTTGGTATATGTTCCTTGTCAATATTCTAAACAAACTTTTCATGAACATAAAAGAACACTAATGAACATAAACAAACACAAATAAATATAAATCAACACGAATTAAATATAAACATGAATATCCAATTTATAGTATAAAATGCCATCATCATTACATCCAGCAGTTTAAAAGTATATAAAAAAATCTAAACAGAAGGTATTAAAATATGAAAATCATATTGGTTTGCATTATTATTACCAATTAATTAATTTGAATTAATATTTAAATGAACGAACATAAATGAATGAAATTGAAGGAAAAGAATGAACATAAATGAATGATGAATGAACATAAACAAATATATACGAGCATTCACAAAACAACTAAACAAATTGAAAGAATAGAACATGTGTTATATTTTGTTTGTTAAATTATGGGAACAAAAATTGGTATCCAGGTTCTTTCGTTTATTAAATAAACGATCTTCCCACTGAACGGTCTGCTATACGTTTGGTTCGTTTACAGGCTTAACGGTCAGAGAAGTTAGTCTTGGAGAAAATAACACATGAAGTCACATTGAATGTTCGCCATTCTTATAGCATTGGACTGTAAAAACTGCAGAGTGTTCTGCATACTTTCTGTCAATCCTGAAACTGACATCTTGAGTATGCTTATAATGCAATTTAAACCTCATATGAATAAGTACCTAATTTTTAAATCAAAATTTCGTGAAGCTCTTCTATTTACTCTGAAATTGATACCTGATTTTGTTTCATACTGCTCTTTACTGGTGTAAGTTATCTACAACATTTTTCTATAACGAGACATTCATGTTTTTATAAATCTAGCCCCTAGGATCCCAAGGTGTCAGCAACAACTATTACTAGCCACTACAAACTAGTATTCTAACTTAAACAAACAAAAACATCTGCAGACAAATATTCTATACTACATGTTAATGTGTAAGCTTTCATGGGGCTGCATGTGACTGGTATGTTAAAACAATTGATCACACATCAGGGAAGTAATACTTCTGTAGGCCACATTCACTGAAAGCCCCTTGTTGAATTCAACTCCCTAATATTCATTTTACTGACACTTAACAGTGTAGATGCGTAATTTTAAGAAGTTCATTATGTTATGTCGGCTTATGAGCTCTAGTATCAATTTTCCTTCTTCTTTTTTTTTTATCTGCATGAGCAAATATCCTTCCAGAATAATTTTCTTGTTTTTCTATATTCACCCCAACTCATGTGTTATATCATTTGAAGTTTACAGGTACACAGTTGGTAAGATTACGCCAGTTCCTATGCGTGAAGTGAGATCTTCAGATTTTGGAGAAAGAGCTAGAATAAGAATGTATTTTCCTAGGAAAGGCTCACAATTTACACCTCCACATTATTCTGTTGACTTCTATTGGAAAGACTACTGTCCTATGGTCTTCAGGTATGTATTATGCTGTTGTTGGCATACCTTCTGGCTTGTTTACTTTATTTTTCTGTGAAGAACCAGATCTTTTAAGTTGGCTCTTATTATTTTATAGATGATGTCGAAAAAAAAATTTAATAGTAGATTTGTGAAGGCATGAACAGATAAACAGGATTAATGATTTGACACATGACTACATCTGCATTGTAGACGGGGGTTCGGTGGTTTGCTTTTTTTACATGTCAAATCATCGAGGGTTAGCCCTATCTAGACCTCCTAACTCTGTGAGAGTTAACAGGGTTCATTAGTTATCATTTTATCTTCATAATGTATATTGTCTACATGTTGATGTGAGCCCATAATATATTAGAGAAAAAACTTATTCTTTGATGCACTTAATTTGTATCTTTATAAACCTTTTAGATTTTTGTTAGACAAAGCTCTTTTCTTGACGTATGTTGGGGTTATTTTTGTAACACGCAACACATATGTCCTAACATCAGATTTATGTGCAACTAGTAATTTTTCCCGACGAGCGTTGCGGCGGCATTGAAACGTATGGTAATTTGAATTTAAAGTGTTGAATGAAAACACATTATATTTGACCCCACTCATTTTCTACCAAAATTTTCGTTGAAACATAGATCAACTGAAAACATACATAACATAACATTTTGCAAATTTAGGGATAAAACCTAAAAATTTAAGAATGAAACTTAAAAGTTTTGAAAGCTAGAGTATTAGAAGTGGTCAGTGGTAGCCTGCAACTGACACTTCAAATCAGGCTTATGAATAAACCCCAAACTCTGAAAACCTCAAGGGGCCAAAGTAATATTCTACAAAGTTTAGAGATAAAATGTAAAAGTTTAAGAGTGAAGCTTAAAAGTTTTGATATTAGGTGTAGGGATACACTCTAAACTGTAAAAACATAAGAGTCAATCCTAAACCTAAAAGGCTTTGAAAGTTGTAGTAAACCGATGTATTGTGGCGATACTATTAGAAGTATTATATGAAGTAGTAATGTAGCGGTAATGAAAATTGAAACACAGATAAAAAAATACTATCATGTCTGATAAAAATATAACAAAAGTCAAAAGTCAACTTAAACCCTTGCATGAACTAACTTTGCTAGGCACAAACTTTCATTGAATAAACCAAAAAAAAACATATGTCAAAAGTCAACTTAAAACCATGCACAAACAAACTCTGCTAGGCACAAACTTGCACTGAATAAACAAAAAAAAATAATAATCATATTTTCACCTAAAATGCCTGATGAATGAGGATAGAGACACCTTGCATGATGGTAGGTCAACCCACCAACACTTGCATATAAGTTTTATTTTTTATTTTTTTATAACTTATATTATATATAGTAAAGTGGTCAGATTAAAACATTACGTACTGAAGGGGTTAGAGCTGAAACATCAAACACAAAAAGAAAAAAGAAAAAAGAAAAAAGAAAAAAGAAAAAAGAAAAAAGAAAAAAGAAAAAAGAAAAAAGAAAAAAGAAAAAAGAAAAAAGAAAAAAGAAAAAAGAAAAAAGAAAAAAGAAAAAAGAAAAAAATAAAAATAAAAACAAAACTGGAAGTAAGAGTCGAACCTGTGTCCCCATGTTTTAAACCACTGCACCAAACAATCATCTTTGTTTCTAATGGAAACAATGGTATATATTTGATAAAAGTTGGAATGGTATATATTTGATAAAAGTTGGAATGGTATATATGATAGGAGTTGGCAACCAACATTGCAAATTTAGTGTTGATATAATTCCAGTAGATTTGATGATTTTTTATTCCAGGAATTTGAGGGAGCTGTTCAAGTTAGATGCTGCAGAATATATGATGTCCATATGTGGGGATGATGGTTTGAGAGAGCTTTCTTCCCCAGGGAAAAGTGGCAGCATATTCTATCTCTCTCATGATGACAGATTTGTAATTAAAACTTTAAGAAGATCTGAGCTAAAGGTTTGAACCTTTGAAACATATGTGCTACATTTTCTTAGCACTGTATATGCATGCAAACAATTTTGGCTAAAAAATTCCTTTTCATTATCAGGAGAGAACATTTGATTTAAATGAAAAAATGAACAAGTGTTGATCATGTTTCTTACTATATCTTGCAGGTTCTACTCAATATGCTTCAGAGCTACTATAATCATGTGAAAATGTATGATAACACCCTGATCACAAAATTTTTTGGCCTCCATGAGATAGCACTAAGAGGTGGCAAGAAGGTATTTTTACCAATTAATGCATTCTGGTTTTCTTAGTTTAACATTAATAACACAATTTGTTTTGATTTTGATATCATTCTAGGTACGGTTTATAGTAATGGGAAACATGTTTAAAACGGAACTACGGATACATCGACGTTATGATTTGAAGGGTTCTTATCAAGGAAGAATTACAAATAAAGATGATATTGATGAGGGCACGACATTAAAAGACCTTGATCTTGCATATGAATTCCATATGGACAAGTCATTGCGTGAGGCACTTTTCAAGTAAGCTAGTTCATTGCAAGTCAAATTATGTTTTTTTAAACAATAAACACATCCATCTAATCTACTCCCAAGTCTACTTCACGCTTGCGTCCAGCTGGATCAGTGGCGGATCAAGGAATTTTTTTAAGTGGGTTCACCGTTTTCGGCCATTTTAATTGAATAGAACTGAACATAAAAATTTTCGGATCGGGTTGACGGTTTGGGTCTTGTAATGTTCTTCATGTAATAACAATGCGATATATTAAGTCAATGATTAAAATCAAAAAATGTCATCATTAAAAAGTTCGAAGATACAGGGTGCATTTTCGTTTAAGATTTTTAAGCTCCAGACCAAGCGGGAGTCAAGGGGGTCATGCGCCCATGCGGGGTCCAAGGCGGTGGTCCCGCTGGCCCTTCTGCAGGCATGGGTCAAAGGGGCAATACCCGTTGTAGTGTTCGGGGCAACGCCCCGAAACCTAAACGAAATTTGCTAAGTTTGTCTGACCAAAATTAACTTGACTCGAGGGTTTGGCCACTAATAACTATCAATTTGCTTGCTAAGTTTACATGACCGGAAAGTGATTTTAACACGATTATATAGAAATCAAATCATTGATTATCGAGATTTCTCTAACAAAAATCACTTACCTCAATCAAGCTGACAAATTGCTGTGAAAATTACATTAAGAATTCACTCTTAAAAATCTTAATGGGTTCACCTCAGGATTCACCCCTAAAATATCAATGAGTTCACTCTATTGTTTCTCTTTCTAAATTTTTTTTCCTACTAACGAGTCGAAGCGCGGTGGGTTCCCGTGAACCCACACCCCACAACCTACATCCGCCCCTGAGCTGGATTTGAATTCTGCACCTTAGATGGAGGGATGCACCTACACACCCACCCGGATGTCCTCTTTGGGACAATGTACGGGTGGTCCCTTGTTTTTTATATTAGTGACGTAGCTTTCTTTCAACCTTTTTTGCAGACAAATCCATCTAGACTGCAAGTTTTTAGAATCTCAGCAGGTCATAGATTACAGCCTTCTTCTGGGATTGCATTTTAGAGCTCCGGAGCATTTGAAGGCTCTCTTGGAACCACCAGACACAAAGCACCGGTCCGGTTCACCTGTTGATAATGGTAAATTTATGAATAATAACTTCCTTATATTCTTATATGAATATTGTGATTTCCATTTTAGATTTTCTGATCATTAACAACTAACTTGTAGATTCAGCATCAAGGGACCTCTCAATTCCTCCGAAGGGTCTTCTTCTAGTCACACATGAGCCCAGTTCTGTCAACACTGCACCAGGTCCTCACATAAGAGGAAGCACCTTGAGAGCTTTTTCTGTAGGAGACAAGGAAGTCGATCTCCTTCTTCCTGGTACCGCAAGGTAATTTTATATCAGATATTTATTTGTAGCTTTTGAAACGTTAATGATCAGTATCAAACTGTGAAGGTTTTTTGGGATATTCAATTTTATTTTTTTTATTATTTATTCAGATTACGAGTGCAGTTAGGTGTGAACATGCCAGCTCAGGCAAACCGCAAGGTTGCACAGGATGTTTCAGATTCAGCAGAAGTAGAACTTTTTGAGGTATATGATGTTGTTCTGTATCTGGGCATAATTGATATACTACAGGACTATAGCATGCGGAAGAAAATCGAGCATGCATGTAAATCTGTTCGGTATGATCCAATGTCAATATCTGTTGCTGATCCAAAGTTCTACTCCAATCGGTTCATCAATTTCCTGGAGAAGGTTTTTCCTGTTGATCCTTGAACTCCCTGCTGAAAGTATGATTCTTTTCTCTTTTTATTTTGATCATAGCTAGTATATATAATCATTTTAGAATCCTTTTTGCTTGAAGCTGTAGCTGCATGCCTGCATCTGTATCATATCATTATATTGGGTATATTCGCATTAACGTGTTATGTAACGAGATAATAATTCAGTCTCATTCTAAGCTGGGTCACTTGATCAATAACTTTGGTGATTACATCATTGATTGATTTCGACTGCTGACTACATATGATCATATCACCATCAAAAGTGTAAGGTCCCATCTCATCCCTTAAGTGAGCATTAAATTACTGAAAAAAAAAAATACTCACACATATATTGCTATTGTTATGGGCTTGATTTGGTAAGTATTGTTATGGTCCATGTAGGAAGATGGTTCCTTCAGGCTGTTGGTGTCAAAATTTTGGATTTAGTCCCAAACAGTTTGGTCCTTAACAGGATGAACAACCAAGTTTTTCTGTTCAGTGTTGGGGAAATAGCAAAAATTTAAAAAAATAAATAAATAAAAACATAAACCAAACCTCATTAACGGTCAAAAGCCTATCAACACCTTGCACGTGCCGTCTCTCACACATAGTCCAACCTACACCCCACCCCAGAACAGTTGTCACCAGTCGTAGTCTCTGTCTATGGTGGTGGCAACCACACTACTATCATTCAGCTCGTTTTTCTGGTCATCTTTTAGGTGGTGTTCGTATGAGTTCACAATCGTAACTGTCTCCTCCTTTTTATACCAGTCAAAAGACTGTTGGACTAATCTTGGTGTAAGAGTAAAAATTAGAAAGTTAATTTTTGTTTGTTTTATTTTGAGTCGGCTGGATAGAGTTATTAGGAGTTAGAGTTTGATTTGTGTTTATGATAGTTTTATTTTCTTATAAATAGGGGATTAAGGTTTTTCTATATGTAACACTAGAAACTTACAGTTTAAATTGAAATTGTTCTAGAAAAGGCTTGTTTCAAATCGTATCTGGTTATCAATTGGAAAGCTCCAATTTGCTTCAAAGGCGACCCAACTACATAAAAGCGTTCGTCAAGGACATCTAAAGGTCACCAATACCTCTACAACTGAAGAGCTAGGTTGCACTGGTACGGGTACGGCACGGAAACGAGAAACGCCAAAATTCAAAAATTCAAGAAACGGGTACGGCAATAAAATAAATATATATATATATATATATAAATAAAGTAGATATATATTGAAGTAAAATCTAAATCCCAATATATTATGAAAAGTCAAAAACACTGTAGGAGGTTTTAAATTGAAATAAACCAAATATATTATGTCTGATGATTGCTCCACAAGTGATGAAAAGTTGAAAACACTGTACCCCTCAACCTAATCCACCTAAAAGGCAAAAGCTGAAAACATGAACACGCCTCCAAACCCACCATCCGTTTGCTCAAATCCGGCAAACCGCCACTCCTCCAAGGCTCCAAGTTCACGATTGCTCCACGCCTCCACCCTAATCCATCTAAAATTTTTGTGCTGGTTGCTGTGCGCCTCCTCTTCGATTGGTCCACGCCTCCTCTCCGGTTGCTGCTGTGCTCCGATTGCGGGCCAGGTACGAATACGCTAGGGTATACGAATACGTGGCTAGGGTATGCGAATACGTATGGGTAAAGTATTTCCGTTTGCCGAATACGAAAGGTTTCCAAATTAAAACCTAAAATTGACAGAAACGCCCCAGAAGCGTTCTGGAATCTTAATCGGAAATGTTTCCGGATCAAAGGGACGTTTCCCACGCGTTTCCAAGCCGTTTCCGTCCCCAATCCGTTTCGAAACGGGTACTTCATTCAAAATGACGCTTCCGTGCTTCCTAGCTGAAGAGTATATCACAGAAAACAAACACGAATTTTACACTGGATAAAGTGAAAGTCATGGCTAACACTTTCAGGGTTGAAAAAACTGCCTCTTAATAGCTGGACCTCAACCAGGGGCTTTGTCCCTTGGAGTCCCCATTGACTAAGAAAACCTAAACACAACCACAAGTGTGCACTGTGCACCTCACATACAACTTGTTTAATGAATTTCAAGATTCTTATTGATCAACAAACTAGTTCAATTACACTAAAATATCTAACAACAACTATCATTAGTCGCTAGCACCGCTTTAATTTTAGGCGTGGAATTTGCAAAATTTGCAAATGACCGATTTCAGTGGAAGGGGAGAGAGAGAAATAGGTCAAGTGAAAGTAAGAGAGAATTTTGATGTAACGTTGCATGTTGATGGTGGTTTGATGGTGTTGTTGACAATGTGAATATGGTGGTCGCCTGGTCGGTGAATTGCTCTGTTTCCTCTCTCTGAATACCATTGCCTACATTAGCCAATGCCACCACCAGAGGTGGTTGCCAGTGAACTATTGAGAAGGTGGAGAGAGCTTACTATTCAAGGGAGGGTGTGGGTGAAATGGTGTATTGGTGTGTGTAGGATTAGGGTTTTAATATTAGGGGTAGGGGCAGGGGCAGGGGTGGTTATTGATTAATGCCTGGAGATGGTGATGCATGATAGTGAGTGGACGGTTGGAGATGGGAGGCAAATGATCTTTTGTGATTGACGAAGAGACAACATGGTATGTGTATAAAGAGCTTAAGAAAAGAGGGTTGTTAAAGATACGACAAGTGAGATCACATCGCACTATCCATACCACTCGTATGACCCTATACGTGTTCTCGTATCTCACCAAATAATGACATCATCCAAGCATGGTAGGTGACATCATGTATATGACTCATATATGTCCACGCGAGTTGTATTAACCTTGTTAAGTGAACGCTCATTTGAATCTTTTGACACCCCATATACGACTCGTATGGCTTACATGAGTAATATTAATTTTCTTTCCGACAAATCTTGACATCTTCCAATTAGAACATGTGATATACATGATACTGGTTGTATGGATATATGCAAGTCATATTTTGTTGTTCATTCAATGAATTTGGTAGATTGTATTATGGGATACAAGTGTACCTATATGACTCATATGAGGCTATATGAGTTGTATAAGTGCTCAGTTATATTCGACTTAAAACTCCTTGATTTACATGCCAATTATTTGACATGATATTATATTCCTTGATTCGCGTATCAACTATTTGATATGACGTTTGATTCCTCGATTTGCTTGCGAATAACTACTACATAACATTCATTTTATTCATTCATTCATTAAAGTTCTGATGTTTATATATCTTTTCTACACAATTTTAAGTCGTATTAAAAGGTTAACGATGCCGGTTTGGAGCAACTTCGGTGATGAGTATATGTGTGTTTATAAAACCAATTTGGTATAATATTTATTCGTATATATGTCTTTACTTTTATAAAATTTTGAACTTTTGTTTCAAGTTTTCTCGTGTGTTGATAAATTGGTGAATTGGGCAGTTGCTATAGGATGCGAAAATAGTTACGTCTTAGTCAGACGGCGAAGTAAAACTAACACAACTAGGGTGGTTATAAATGTGTGGCTTAAATGTGATCGTGGTGGGGTATACACGGGAGAACCCAAAGTTAGACGTTTTTGCACATAGAAGATGGGCTGTGAATTTGATTTGATTGGCAAATACAAGAGGGGATGTGGTCGTTGGAAGTTACATGTTATAAATGCTGAAAATCACCATTGTGTGGCTGAATTACAAGGTTATCCTTCATATGCAATAAGATTGAATAGTCAGAAACCCGTTTCGTAGAACAACCGACAAACTAGAACATGCTATCGCATGATATACTAACAATAACGGATAAAAAAACCCGAAAATGTTTCAAACCTAAGATCAATTTATAATGCACGACGTAAGTTACCTCTTGGAATCAAAATAGGTGAAACTCTAATGCAGATTCTTTTTAATACTTTACAATTAAATAATTTTATTTATCAAACACAAGATGATGGATCCATTGATGTCAATAAACATATTTTCTTTTATCCACCAGACATCTTACAATATATGAAACACATTTTCACATGTCTTTTTAATTGACGCAACTTATAAAATGAACAAGTATAACCTACCATTTGTTCAAATTGTTGATGTTACCTCAACACACAAAACTTTTTATATTGCTCGTGCGTTTATAGAAGTAAAAAGATACACAAGACTTTCTGTATATTGTCACGGGCAATTCGAACAAATGATAGGTTGTACTTGTTAGTTTTGTAAGTTGCGTTAATTAACAAGATTTTTGAAAATATGCGCCATATATTGTATCATGTCTGGTGGATAAAAAATCTCTTCCATGACATTGGTGGACATATCATATTGTGTTTGCTAAATAACTTATCTGATTGTAAAGTATTCAAAAGTACACACATCAGAGTTTCATCTACTTTGTTCCTAAGATGTGACTTAAGCTGTGCATTATATATTGATCTTAGGTTAGAAACATTTTTGGGGTTTTAATCATTTATTGTTGCAAGTATATTAAATAGCAACATGTTCTTGTCTATCAGTTATTCTACTAGACGGATTTAAGATTCGTTCAATCTCATTGCATATGGATGACCACCTAGTTGTTCAGCACCTAGGTGTCAATGTTCAGTGTTTACCAATGTAATTTCCAACTACCACACTCCCTCTCGTATTTGCCAATCAATTCATATTAATAGCATGTCTTCTTCGTGCTAGAACGTTTAACTTTGTGTTCTCCCGTGTATACAATATCACGATCACATTTAAGCCACACCTTTATAACCACCCTAGTTGTGTTAGTTTTACTTCGATGTTTGACTAAGTCGTAACTATATTCACATTCTATGCAACTGCCCTATTAATCAAAACACGAGAAAGTCTGAAACAACATATGTTTAGAATTTTATAGAAGTAACGACATATATACGAATAATATTACACCTGATTGGTTTTATAAACAAACACACATATACTCATAAACGAAGTTGTTGTTTCCGATCGACATCGTTAACCTTTTAATACATCTTAAAATTGTGTAAAAAAATATAAACAAGAGAAATTTAATGAATGAATGAAGAAAATGAATGTTATATCGTGTATTATGTAGTAGTTATTTGCACCCAAACTAAGGAATCTAATGTCGTGTCAAATAGTTGGTACGTAAATCGAGGAATATAATATTGTGTCAAATAATTGGCACGCGAATCATGGAGTCTTAAGTTGAATCCAATAATTGAGCAGCTATATGAGTCGTATAACCTCATACAAGTCGTTTAAATACTTGTATCCGATGCTATGATCAACCAAATTCATTAAATGAAGGACTCAATACGACTTGTATATACTTATACGACCTGTATCACATGTCCTAGTTAAATGATGTCTGGCCTTGTTGGAAGGAAAAGACGAAAAGTAATACGACTTGTATAAGCCATACGAGTCGTATATGAGGTGCCAAAAAGGATCCAAATGAGCGTCCATTTAACAAGGTTAATATGACTCGGGTAGATGGGTAGCATTCACCTACCCTGATGGGATGTTGTCGAGATTTTAAAACTATATGCCTCGTATAAAGCTATGCTAGTCGTATAGATGATGTCAACTGATTTAAACAAATGTATGATTAACCTCTTAAGGAAATATAGAGTATAGAGAGTATGTATTAATTTTATTTTTTAATTTTAAAGAGTATTTTCGTCAATTCACAATCATTAAAGAAAAGATGCTTGTCCATCCATGTTAGGATCAAATGTTTTATGTTCATACATACTTCTGGATTCCTTGTATTTTTTTAAAGTTTGGGATCAAATCTAAAATTTAAACAAATCCAACCATTCGTTTCGTGTAGTTGACTCTTACTTTAAAAGCTTTTTGTCCAACTGTTATTTTTGAAAGAATATATATGACCTCCCCTTTGAGAATCTTCTGGAGGGTCGTTAAGTAAATGAAATTGTATGTTTGAATCTATCATTGAGTTAAGCTAGTAACAAGAATCGTGGTTGCTATAATTCCAAAATTTATATAAACTAGGTTTTTTCTCACCACGCGTTGCGGCGAGCTATCACAGCACGCTCTCAATAACGGGTATTGTATATCATTTTCAGAAGCATAAGTTACATAACAAAATCAAATCTTTTATCACAAACTCTATGCAAATTTATCATAAACATAAAATCATATAAAACCCATACATATATGTTACGAAAATAATAGAAAAAATTACTCACAAAATCTTTTTCACCAGGTTCCAATTGGTTGAATTAAAAAAATCTAAATATGTATACGAACATCGATTTTCTATGAGAACAATTAAATCGTTGTTACATTCTTCGAACACCGTCGAAACCCTAAAAAGGACCACATTTTTTAATAAATACATATATAATATATACTATTCTTTATTATATATATATATATATATATATATATATATATATATATATATATATACACGTTCGTACGTACGTACGATTCATTTGCTTGCCTTTCTTTTAGTGTGTATATATGTTCGGCTAATTTTTTTCCATTTGGTAAATTATATGAGAGGATTTCCTAGTGACAACCTCACATGCTCATCATCTTCGATAAGGTTTGCTTCACCATCTCAAAGAGAGACACATGTTGCGGGACTGCAACGTGAGTTACATTGTGGCACATTAAACCGTGAAAAAAAATCATCTTCTAAGCAAAACTTTTACGTGTTTTGAATCGGTTAAAAAATAAGTAAAAGTTCTGTAAATTCACGCTTCTGCGGCAAGAGTGATGATAGCATTCATAACCTTATATACAAGAATGAAATTGTAAAAAAAAAAACTAAAAACTAAATTCTTAAATAAAAATTAATGAAAAAAGAAAATAAAAACTACAAAATGGCATGGACTTGTTTACATGGGCATAAATAGTGCTTTAGGCGTTAGTTCACGGGAACCCATCGTGTGTCAAAGAATTGGTAGGAATATTTTGTTGTGAAACCCATCGCGTGTCAAATATTTGGTAGGAATATTTTTTTTTGATAGACTTTAAATGTGAGGTGAATCCACTAATACTTTTAAAAGTGAATTGTTTTAATGTAATTTTCCTAGCAGTTTGCCAACTTGAATGAAATAAGTGATAAAGAGTTCTAGTAATCAATGCTTAGATTTTTATAGAATCATTTTAAAATAACTTTCCGGTCATATAAATTTAGCAAGCGAAATCGTAGTTTATTGATGTTTAAACCCTTGGGTCAAATTAATATCGGTCATATAAACTTAGCAAATGTGGCTTAGATTTCAGGCATTGTCTGAGCCCTATAAGGGATGCTGCCTCTAACACCCTGCAGGAGGTGCAACTAGCGTTGACTCCCGCTTGGTCTGGCGCTCAGAAATCTTAAGTAAGAATGCACTCTGCACCTCTGAGCTCTTTAATGACGATGATTTTTAATCATCGACTTAATGTATCGCACCATTATTACGTGATAAATGACGGTGTTTATGAATGCAATGTTTTTTTTTTCAGAAAAATTTAAGTATTTTTTCGACATAATAAGTTTTTATATATATAAAACAAGCATAAATCATATTTATATATTAAATATATTTACAAAATTGAGTTCGGTTGGATTGTGAATGTGTGTGAAAAATTAAGGTAGGTTGGGTAATGTGTGTGAAAGAAAGAAAGTTTTTTAATAAAATATTAAGTTGTGTTGAATTACTAACGTGGGTAGTCTATATTCTAAATATGAGTTCATTGACTTTGCAAAATATGATTTTTATAATATCAAATATAAAAAACTAACGATCATTTTTTGTCATATTTGACTATTTGTTCATTATTTTAACTTTCCAAATCTTATTACCTGGTGGGGCGGGGCGTTAGGTAGTGGTGGCAGAGGTGGCGGAGCCAGCAAAAGCAACCGAGGGTGAAGGCGGCGATATAGAGCATCTGGAACGGTGGTAAGTGTGGCTTTTGATGGTGATGGGATGGTAATGGTGGTGTTGCCACTTCATGGTAGCAATGGTATGAGGTTAACAGTGACCATGAAAGTAGGGTGAACATGGTTCGGTACTTCGGTTTAATGTGATTACGATCATTTCCATAACTAAAACCATTACTTCAGTTAATTTTAAATTCTATACATAATTATAACCAATTGATTAGTTTATCATCGGTTATAATTCGGTTTCAGTTAAATTCATTTAATAATGAAATTGTTGAAAAATTTATGAAAGACTTGTAAATAAGCTTGTGGATTATAAATATATTGATGATGAAATTTTAAGTGAAACTTGTACGAATTTGGAGTGACTGAAAATGAGTGAACAAAAAGTAAAACCACGTAAAATTAACTCATTTTCTAATATATTTAGACTCGCATTTAAATCATAATATTATCATCCAATAAAAAGTTATGACTCATCTTTTATACTTAACCTGTATTATAACTTCTTGAAAACACACATAGATAATAAAAAAATATAAAATAATCTGTTTGGTCCGGTTAAAGTAGGTTAATGACTTGGCTTAACCATAACCATAACCGAATGGGTCGGTTAATGACTTAACTTAACTATAACAGTCTGTTAAAGTTGGTTTCGGTTAAAATTGGTTATGCATGGTTTCAGACGATTATTGGTTATGATAATATCATGCTCACCCCAAATTACACTCGTGATGTTGGAGGTCTTTGGTACTACACACTACACACCTTTTATGGAATTTACTTTTTCAATGTTATTGTTGAAAAAGTTGTCATTTTCAAGTTCTTGCATAATGAGTATTAACTATACCGTATTTTTAGTTTTGTAATAAAAGATCATTTTTATGATTTTTCTAACGAAAAACTTAAACTTTCAAACCTACTCCTAAAATTATAAATGCGTATTTTTAGTAGACACATAGCGTATTCTGGTGCAATCTGAATTTTTATACCTGCTTTTCTCTCCTAATAGATACTACTAATTAATCTTTATTAATTAAATTATAAAAATAAATATAAAAAATATAAAATTTTTGTTCTAATAATTTACTAATTTATTAAAATTAATAAATTATAAGAATTTTCAATTATATCTTATCTTAAAATATAATTTTATAACTTTTAAATACTTATTATTATTTGATATTAATAAATTATATTTATTAGTTATTCAGCTCGTGTAATACACGGTTCTCGGCGAGTTTATTATATATAAATAAAAGGTCCTATTGAATGGATATAAAACGATGACAAAACCAAACGGATCAATTCATACGATTTCACCGGCTTAATCAATTCGAGTGGTCTCCACAACTATTTATATATACGAGTGTGAGTGCCCTCTAATTGACCCATCGGACTCTGCCTCGAACACCGCCCATTAGAATTTAGAAGTGGGCCAAAAAACCCGAAACCGGAACCGACTATCTGAATCGGAACCGGTCATACTATACCGGTGAGTAAAAGTGGTTTCAGATTCTCAAAGAGACCGTAACCGTAACCAGAAAAACCATAATTGGTTACACATTTACTTGGCCAACACGAATTGGAACCGGTCAAAATCGAAACCTGAACATGCCAAAATCGAAACCTGAACAAGCCAAAAACCGGTCCTTAACTTTGTTGATCAGATCCAATTTCCAAAAAAAACGGGTTTGTCTACCTTTACATGGGATGGGATGGTGCCAATCGAACCCATATTATCTAGAGGCTTTGCCTCTAACAACTTCAGATGACTTTAAAGAATCAGAGGGTTTTTACAAAAGTAAATATAATATTGATTGTACGTGCACGATGTTTATTTATTTTTCTCAATTAGTTTGTAGTAAATACAATTACGGCCCAGAATAAAATCACCTTGCTAGCTAACTGGTTTTTGGAAGTTATTAACTCTCCTGCGTTAGGGTGTTAATGGTCAGGTTTTTAAGCGAACATCTAAACCAAACCGTTACTAATAGATTTTAAATAATAAAAACCAAAACAAAACCGTTAAAAAATAAAAACCACACAAAATAGAACAGTTATCAACGGTTTTACAGTTTGGGATTTTTGGTTTTGGGATCGACTTTGAGCCTATTAAAAATAAAAAACGAATTAAATCGAACCGTTTTTTGGTTTAAGTCTGGCTAATTACACCAAGCTCATTTGTATTTTTTTATGACGCATAAATCATTAACCCAATATGTATGTAGTGGAGGGTTCAAATAAAAACTCCCCTTTTTAGAGAAAACCTAGAAAACTCCCATCCACCAATCACATAATTTTTATTTTTATTTACATTTTTTTATTGAAAGGATAGTTTGGTAAATTAACAAATTAGAAAAACAAAATCAAATCCCCTGATTATCTCCATAAATAACTGATCGTTATATTCAACATGAGGAACAATTCAAACCAAAAATTCAACAAAATTAATGAATAATGAATCTAGGTTTCAATAAAACGATTCTGTACAATCATCAATTAAGATTAATTTGATACAATTTTTGCTGAAGAATATCGTTCGAAGAAAACTCATTCGTCAACAACTGGTTCGATTGTTTTTGTATACAAGCGTATGATTAAAGATTCAAGAATATTAATATCATAATCGCGATTGAAAAATGATCGTCAAATGATATTATTATCCAATTTCGATGATTTGAAGAAGCAAATGTGTTAAAAATGACGACTTTAAACGAGTGTGACGATAATGTAAATGATATTGCGATTGTTGAGCCACAACCTGCAATCAGAGAATGCTCTATCACACATGAAGGTATTGACTGTATATGAACTTGTAAAATGTTTTTTATATCATCATTAAAAAAAAGATAACGTATTCATACTTCAAATCGTATACATATTTTGATTACACATGTGTAATCAGAATTTAAAAAACTTATTTTTGTCTTATTTTTCATATGGTATGCGTGTTCACAATTGTATGTAGAAGAATGATATGAGTATTTAATATGTGTTTTGTTAAAAGTTAACATTCAATTGCTGGAAGTACCTTGTATTGACAAAGGAAAACAGAAGATGGATACACACACCTCAATTGATGATGTTGATACATGTAATTATAGTTGTCCTGTATATCTTACTGGTGTTGAAAATGAAGGTATTGATATTAATAAATCAGCTTTTTTTTCACATTTTAGTGTTTCAGTTCGTAAATGTACAGAGTCTATGTTGTTTATGTGTTGTTTTTTTGAAGATTCTATTTGTAGTACCGTATATGACTCTCCTAATGGCACAAGGTATTGGACACCTATAGTAAGGGATGAATTTAAACCAATTGTTGGTAGTGTTTTCGCTAAATGGGATGATGTGCTTTTTATGTATGATCGGTATGCACAACTGGCGGGTTTTTGCACTCGATTAGTTTTTGCACTCGATTAGGTGCAATGAAAAAAAACAAAGATGGAGTTATTACACATAGATATATGATGTGTACCAAAGCTGGGAAACCTCATGGAGTTGTTTTTGACTCACTAGACAAATCTCCTATACGTCGTACTAACTTTAAAGTTACAGATTGCAAAGCACGTATAAAGGTGAAATATATAAAAGACACATCAAGTTTTCAGTTGTATGAACATATCGAGAATCATAACCATGGTTTAATCAACTCGGACAACCTTGATTTATCAAAAAAGAAAAGGAGACTTAAATTTTCAGACAAAGAGTATATTGCCAAATGTCGTTTGGCTAATGTTGGTCCAAGTAAAGCCCACAGGTTGCAAGTTGCATTAAAGGGTGGTCATTATATGGTTCGGGGTACAAAAACTGATTTTAAGAATTTTGGCCGTGATGTTTCTATGTTTATTAAGAAGGGGGATGCTCAAATGTTTGTTAACAGAATGACTGAACGGTCGGAGCAATTAATAAATTTTACGTTCAATTGCCATTGTATTGATTACGAGGTTAGAGGTTTATTCTAGGCTGATGATGTTTCTAAGAAAAACAATAAGGTTTTTGGTGATGTTCTGGCATTTGATGCGACATATCAAACCAACATGTAAGTTGTTATAAATTATTGTATGAATTATATTTTTTTTCATGGTTTATAATGTTTTTTTTTTGTTTTTTTTTTGTAGTTATAACATGATTTTTGTCCCATTTACTGGTGTTGATCATCACAAGAAGTGTGTTACCTTTGGGACAGGTTTATTATATAACGAATCTATTGAGTCTTACAAGTGGTTGCTAAAAAGTTTTATAACAGCTCATGAAAAGCAGCCTACATTAATTCTCACTGACCAAGACGCTGCAATGAAACAAGCTGTAAATAGTGTTTTTGATCAATCAATTCATCGGTTGTGTATGTGGCATATAACTGAGAAGATTCCCAAAAAGGTATAAACACATGAGCCAACTGTTTAGGACATAAGCATTTTTATTAGATATATGTAACCAAGTGATTACATATATGTAACCAATTGATTACATATATGTAATCATTGAGTAACTAGTTAAAACATATAATTAGTTTAACAATTTGATTATGTAGGTTTGTGGTAATGTTTTGAAAAATTCAAACATCCGGAGTGCAATACACAAGCTAGTTTGGAATGTATACCTTGATCCTTCCACATTTGAAGAAAGATGGAAATTGCTAATGGAACAAAACAACTTGCAGAATCATGAATGGTTACGTTATATATATTCCATTAGAGATAAATGGGTCCCTGGATACTTCAAAGATATACCCATGTGTTGTTTAATGAAGACAACATCAAGATGTGAAAGCTCCAACTCTCTTTTTAAGGTTAACTCAAGTGGATCTAATACATTAATACAATTTTTGTTAGCTTTTGATTCTGCAATTGATGGGCAAAGGTTTAATCAAAGACTGTTAGAGCATACCACCACAACAACAACACCTCAATTCCGTACCACAATGAATATTGAACGTAATGCAAACGAGATATACACTTGAACGATATTCAAAGAGGTTCAAAAGGAGATTTACAAATCCACCACATTGTGCTACATATCGAATCGAAATATTGATAATGGATTACACACTTACTGTGTTACTCATCAAGACAATAGGTGCAACATCATCAATGAATTTACGGTAATAAAAATTAATGTATCATATCTTCATATTTTTATACACAAATTGTTGTTTATAATTTTGAAAAAGTTGGAACATTTTGACATTATTATTACAGGTGAATTTCGACTTAAAAGATGATTCAGTATCATGTACATGCATGGGATTCACACGTATTGGGTACTTGTGTCGTCATGTTTTTTGTGTTTTCAGGCACCACAAGATTGATAAAATACCTATTCAATACATTTATAACAGATGGAGAATGGACATGTTACCAAGAAGCGTGTTTTGTATGTCTAACAGGTATTGTGTTAGTTTACCTTTCTTCGCAAAACGGACTACGCCCTTCCAAGGGGAAACCTTTAGCATGACACGATCTCCCACTTGGAATTCCAACGGCTTGCGCCGTTTATCAGCATAGCTCTTTTGTCTACTTCGTGTTGCTTGTAGTCTTTGCTGTATTTGAGCAATCTTGTCTGTAGTTTCTTGTATAAGTTCTGGCCCAATGATACGATTATCTCCTACTTCTGACCAACAGATCGGTGACCGACATTTCCGACCATAAAGAGCTTCAAATGGGGCACAACCGATGCTGCTGTGATAACTGTTGTTGTAGGAGAACTCGATTAGTGGCAAATGAGAATCCCAATTACCACCAAAGTCTAGAACACAAGTTCTCAACATGTCCTCTAGGGTCTGAATAGTACGTTCGCTTTGACCATCCGTTTGTGGATGATAAGCTGTACTCAAGTTTTATTGAGTCCTCAGAGATTTCTGCAATGATTGCCAGAACCTTGATGTAAATCTGCTATCGCGATCCGAAATGATAGACAATGGCACACCATGACGTACCACTATCTCATTGATGTAAAGCTTCGCTAGTTTATCCATTGAGTAAGTTTCTCGCATCGGCAAGAAATGAGCAGACTTGGTTAATCGATCAACGATAACCCAAATGGTATCATGTCCACTGGAAGTGCGGGGTAGCTTGGTGACAAAGTCCATAGCTATCTGTTCCCACTTCCAAAGGGGAATTTCAGGCTGTTCCAGTAAACCTGACGGCTTCTGGTGTTCTGCCTTCACTTTAGCACACGTAAGGCATCGACCAACATACTCAGCTATGTCTTTCTTCATGCCCGGCCACCAATAAAATGCACGTAAGTCTTGATACATTTTATCAGCACCGGGATGCACAGAATACTTGGTCTTGTGTGCTTCATCAAAAATAAGTTTCCTTAACTCATCTACTGCAGGAATCCAGATACGATCCTTGAAGTAAACGAGTCCATCAGGTTTTGTTTCCAATTGTTTCTCTACACCGCAATCAAGTTCTTTCTTCAAGTTTCCTCGTTCAATCACTTCTTGTTGTGCTTGCATGATGTTGTCGTGTAAGCTTGTTTGCACAGTCATTCCCATTGCTCTTACGCGCAAGGGTTTGACCCGTTCCTTCCGGCTCAAGGCATCAGCAACAACATTTGCCTTGCCCGGATGGTACTTGATTACACAGTCGTAATCATTCAGAAGCTCAACCCAACGTCGCTGTCGCATGTTGAGTTCCTTCTGATCGAATATGTGTTGCAGACTTTTATGATCTGTGAATATGGTACACTTGGTTCCATATAAGTAATGCCTCCAGATCTTTAGTGCGAACACCATTGCTCCCAGTTCCAGATCATGAGTTGTGTAATTCTTCTCATGAATCTTTAATTGTCTCGAAGCGTAAGCAATGACTTTATCCCGCTGCATAAGTACACAGCCAAGTCCCTGATGGGATGCATCACAATACACAACAAAATCATCACAACCATCTGGGAGAGATAAGATCGGAGCATCACATAACTTTTGCTTCAAGGTCTGAAAGGCTTCTTCTTGCTTTTGCTCCCAAACAAACGGCTCGCTTTTCTGTGTTAGCTTCGTGAGTGGCAGGGCTATCTTAGAAAAGTTCGAGATAAACCTTCTATAATAGCCTGCTAAGCCTAGAAAAGAACGTATCTCCGTAGGTGTCTTCGGAGTGTCCCAGTCTTTTATTGCCTCGATCTTGGCAGGATCAACGTGAATTCCCTCACTGTTAACAACGTGGCCTAGAAATTGAACCTCTTTTAACCAAAATTCACACTTAGAGAATTTGGCATAGAGTTTCTCCTCTTTTAACAGCTCTAAGATCGTTCTCAGATGTTGCTCGTGTTCTGCTTTGCTTTTAGAATAGATCAATATGTCATCAATGAAAACAATAACAAATTGATCTAAGTACGGCTTACACACACGGTTCATGAGATCCATGAAAACCGCGGGTGCATTCGTCAAACCAAAAGGCATCACCATGAACTCGTAATGCCCGTATCTGGTACGAAACGCCGTCTTCGGTATGTCTTCGTCTTGCACTCTAAGCTGGTGGTATCCGGAACGTAGATCGATCTTCGAAAAGTACTGAGCTCCTTGCAACTGATCAAATAAATCATCAATCCTCGGTAATGGATACCGATTCTTGATGGTTAGTTTGTTTAACTCCCTGTAGTCTATGCACATGCGAAAAGATCCATCCTTCTTTTTCACGAACAGAACCGGAGCTCCCCAAGGTGAGTAGCTCGGTCGGATGAAACCTTTATCAAGTAGCTCCTGTAATTGGTTAGATAATTCCTGCATCTCCGAAGGTGCTAACCTGTAAGGAGATTTGGCAACAGGTGTTGCTCCAGGAACTAGATCAATACGAAACTCTACCGGTCGCACCGGAGGCAAACCAGGTAGATCTTCAGGAAATACTTCAGGATATTCCCTCACTATCGGTACATCTTGTATTGTTTTCTTGTCTTTCTCTTTCTCCACCACGTGAGCCAAGAAAGCTATGCATTTCTTTTGCAGACACTTACGCGCTTTTATGCATGATATGATCTTTACGTTTTGCTTTGCTTGATCCCCACGAACTTCCAATACACGATCATCCGTTACTGGAATCCGAAGTAGCTTCTCGGAACAGATGACTTCAACTCGATTGAGTGATAGCCAATCTATCCCCACGATGATATCGAAACTGCCCAACTCCATCGGCAACAAGTCGATGGCAAATGTGTGATCTACGAGTGTAAGTGGGCAGTTCCTAAGTATAGTGCTAACTGTAACTTGTTTCCCATTCGCTACTTCGATAATGTAAGGGGAGTCTAAAGTTTCCTCAGTAAGACTAAGTTGTTGTGCAAAATCAGATGAAATAAAACTCTGGTCTGCACCAGTATCAAATAGTATAGATGCATAAGAGTCATGTAAAAGAAATGTACCAGTGACCACATTAGGGTCTTGGCGTGCAGCATTAGCTCCAATAACAAAAGCTCGTCCGCGAGGTGCTTATGCTCCAAGTTGCACTTTCTTTGGACAGTTGCGGGAGAAATGACCCATTTCCCCGCAGTTGTAGCATCCTCTGTTGTTGTTGTTGACTGGGTTCTGTGGTGGTGGTGGAGGTAGTGCTCTTGCTGTAATGTTAGTAGCCTGATTCACCGCAAAGCGGCATTTGTTCACCCAGTGGCCAAATCGGCCACAATTCGTGCACTTCCTACATTGAGCACCAGTAGGATGATGATACTTGCAGTTTGTGCACTGGGGATATTCCCCTCCATAACCCCTAGTAGTAGGGTTGACAGGCGCTGCAGGTGCCTGTCTCAAAGGAGGGACGGCCGCATAATTCTTTACAACCTTTTGTTTCTTCTTTGGGTGGTGCTCGGGCTTCTTTGTTGTGGTTATTTCCTTGGACTTCCTTGTTTCGTCTTTAAGAACTCCAGACTTTACCATTACCTTGGTAAGCTTAGCAGAGAGGGAAATGGCTGACTCCAAAGTAGCAGGATATGAAGCTAGTACAACGCTTTGTATACATGAAAGTAATCCTGCCACATAGCGATCAATCAGTTTCTCCAAGGTTGGTACCATTTCTGGCACCAGGGCTACCAGTTCATGATAGCGGTTGGTAAAAGTCATGTGGTCAGCTCCCTTCATCTCATGATTCGAGAGCTCAATCTCCAATTGTTGCAGTTCATGTTTCGGGCAAAACTCATTCCTCAGAAGAAGTTTAAATTCTGTCCAAGGCATCGCCATTGCTTCATCTCTTCCCTTAGCCCTGATCTGTGCGTTCCACCATGTTAAAGCTCGCTTGCTGAATGAACCAGCTGCATAGCGAACCTTATGGTGTTCTGGACAGCTGCTAATGTCCAGAGTGTTCTCCATCTTTTCTAGCCATTGGATTAATCCAACAGCTCCTTCAACTCCAGTGAAGCTAGGAGGTTTGCATCCTACAAAGGACTTGTAGGAGCATTCAGACGTATGGCTAGTGTTTCCACTAGCTTCTCCTGTAGTATGACCAGAAGTGTTGCCATGGCCCTGGATTCTGTTTATCATCTCTGGGATGACCTCTTTCAGTTGGCTTGTCAGTTGGGTACTCAGCAGTGTCGCCAAGGCGATGGTAGCAGGATCTAATGTCTGAGCAGTGCTTGAACCCGGTGGTGGAGAGTGTGGAGGAGGTGGAGGTGGCGGTGGTGAATCCGGTGGTGTAGGAGTCGAAGAGTGAGGAGCAGAGACTTGCGGAGTAGGTTGTTTTCTTGGCGGCATTCTGATCATAACCAAAGGAATTTGGTTAGTGCAATGATCGAATGCAGAAAACATAATGCAAACTAAAGTCTTAAGTTCTCTACATGAGGGTCCCTAAGTTATAGTCTAGGCCAAACCGTTTAAGTAAATGACCTATTATTCTCTATAACCTTGAGCTCTGATACCAATCTGTCACACCCCGAGCCGGCGGGGTTGGATCGGAGTCCCCGTCGGGCGGAAGGTTCCCGGGGCGTGATATCGCGGGTGATAATCATGATGATCAGATTGTTTATATAGCATCAATGTTTAAGAGTAACTAAGCACAATCAAATGATATCTAGGATTACAAAGTTAAATTACAATATCAATGTTCTGCAATTTAACTAAGTAAACATGTCAAAAGAATAACATGTCTATATCTTGTATATGTACAAGATATCAAAATAATGTGTATCATCAACAAAAGATGTGCTTCACAAAAGTCTACTAGGTCCTCTATCTGGGCCGCCTAGTATGCAATCCAAAAGCTAAAGTTTAAACCTGTTCTTCACCTGAGAAAGCACGTAAAAAGATCAAGTCAACACAACGGTTGGTGAGTTCATAAAGTTTATAAGTTTAAAATAGTTTTAACGAACCTCCTTCGGCAAAACCTTAACCTCATTAACTCCACATGTAATATCCAAATCGGTATGCTTATATATAGGGCATACCCCTGAGTCGAGCCTACGACCCGCCCAGACGCCATCCCACCACATACTAATCCGGATATGACACTGTTGTTAATAATAATTAAGCATTTTACCTACCAATCAATCCCATTCCTCATCAAAGCTTTTGTTGTCTGTTTCAAAGTTTTCATGTCTATTGTATTCATAAGTGTTAGTTTCTCATCATGTTTATCAATCATCATAGATTCACACGCACATAGTTCAGCAATTACATATCTCCTATAAGCAGACAAAAGCTCTGGAATACCAGAAGTTTAGCAATTACATGTCTCTTATATAGATAATAGCTTAGCATTCATTAGGTTCATGTTTAGCCTTTACATACCTCATATAAGCCGACAAAAGCTCTGGAATACCAGAAGTTTAGCAATTACATGTCCCTTATAACCAGGTAATAGCCCCGTAACGTTACGTTTATGTTTAGCATTTACATACCTCATATAAGCCGACACAAGCTCTGGAATACCAGAAGTTTAGCAATTACGTGTCCCTTATAACCAGGTAATAGCCTAGAATCGATACTTTCATGTTTAGCCTTTACATACCTCATATAAGCCGACAAAAGCTCTGGAATACCAAAAGTTTAGCAATTACATGTCCCTTATAACCAGGTAATAGCTGAGTATCATTATGTATATGTTTTTACATGTATCTCACCCCATAGGTACAAGCTCTGGAATACCAGAAGCTTAGCAATTACGTAGACTATGGTTAGATACATGTACAATGTTTCATGCGCAAGTAATAGTTTCCAAGCATAAAGTTTCAAGTATTCAATCATTGATTCATCATGTATATCATATGTTTATTTCAAGTCTCATATAATTGCATCACGTCTCATGTAATAGCATCAAGTCTCATGTAATTGTATCAAGTCTCATGTAATAGCATCAAGTCTCATGTAATAGCATCAAGTCTCATGTAATTGTATCAAGTCTCATGTAATAGCATCAAGTCTCATGTAATTGTATCAAGTCTCATGTAATCGTATCAAGTCTCATGTAATAGCATTAAATCTCACAAGGATTCAACAATTGCTTTTAAGCCTCAAGCTTAAAGTATAAGTTTCAACATAAGAATTATGTTTATGTTTTAAAGCAATAAGTAACATTTCAACAATTTATGAAAATGTTTAACATGCTTCTCAGTCCCGAAGTAAAACAAATAAGTTTGAAAAGGGACAAATGAACTCACCTTGTGTCCTTAGTGATTGACTATGGAGAATAAGAATGCGCGCGCTCTTTGTTTGCTCTTGATATGATGTTTACGTTCCTGTATTAATTTCATAGTGTTTGTAGTTCATGAGTGTTTGTTTGTAATGATTAGTGCTCGTGTAAATGTTAGTGTTAGCCCTAAAGTTGGCTAACACTTGCGAGTCTTGGTTGTCATTCGGCCCATTAATTTCAAGTTATCATCTTCTTATAAAACTTTTAAGCCCTTATGTAGTTTGCTTTAAACTTGTCATTACATTATGATTGACCACATGATATTTCATAGTTATCTTAAACCTTTATTGTTATTGTTTCCATTGATTATTCAAACGTTTATCACTTATTCAAACTCCATTGGGCCGGATAACCTATTAGGCTACTTAATGTTAAACTAGGTCTAGTATTGGTGTGAGTGTGTATCAGTTATGTGTATTGGCCAAAAATGAGTGTGGGCCGATTGTTGGGCCAAAGGTAAGCATCGTGGGCCGGTTGGGTTTTAGTGGGTCGAACAACAACCATGGGCCAAATAATTGGACTGAACAGTTGGGCCAGCATATTCCTATCGGGCCGAGGAGGGTATTGAGCCTGTTAATCCTTATTGGGCAGTAGCAAGTGGTGGTTTAATGTGTTGGGCCGAACTAAAAAAAACAGTTGAGAGCTGGGCCACATCTCAAGATTCATGGGCCTGTTGGGCCAAACCAGTTGTTATGTGAATATAAATAAAATCGATGTGGGCCAATACAACATAGTGACCGGCTACATATTGTCTCGGCTAAGAAGAGGAGGACTCCAACTCTCAAGCAGCGAACCTAAGTGGTTTGTTCAACTAAGGGTTCGTGATCCTAACCGATGGTTCGGCCATGGTTCGCTTAAAAAGCGTTCGGTCAATTGCACGTGATGAAGGGTTCGGCACCAAGGTCTGATATGCCAGGGTTCGCCTGCAAGATAAAGGTTCGCTGGTCGGGTGGTTCATGAACATGGGTTCGTGGCTTAGAGGAGGTTCGCCTGGGGTATAGGTTCGTCGGAGATGAGGGTTTGCTGCCACTGGAAGGTTCGCGAGGTTGGGTTCCAGGTAGGGTTCGGCCACCTGCAAGGTTCGGCCAAGTGCAGCCACGAACCCTGCATGTACCTCCTTGTCATCAGGCTCCCTTTCGATCTAGCTTTCTCCGAGGTTTAGCTACGCACAGATCTGATCCTCGTGGTGTCCAGATCGATCCCCTAAGGTGTAAGATGTGGCTGGTTCGAGGGTTTACACCGGTGAGGTGGGTGTGTTCAAGTGAGACCCATAAAACCCTACTTTTCATGAAGTTCAAACGTATTTACCTCCGGATCGGCTAGAACAACGTATAGATCTGCTGTACTTTCTTGTAGAGGGCTTCAAGAGGGTCGTTTAGGCTCCAAGAACACGCGAATTGGTTAAGATTTGAGCAAGTTATGAAGCTCCAAAGTGTGTTAATGGTGGTTTTTGTGGGTGAGGAGAGAGACGAACGGGATAGAGGTGGTAGAGAGAGAGTGGATATGAATTAAATGAGAAATTTCACCTCATTAGTTGCTTAAATACCCCGCGGGTATTCGGGTTCGTTTCGGTTGCTCGGTTCGTGTTTTAGTCACGTATCCGGCACGTTACGCGAGTTTTTCGTAATTAAAATAAAAGAACTTTTGTTTTAGACTATTTGTAATGTAATTATTATTCGAATTTATTTTAATTATAGTTGCGTTTATTTATTTTTCGAGTTCAGTTATTATTACGCGTTTTCATAATTTTCGCGTTTCGCTAATTTTCTTCGCGATTTAATAAAATAGTTAAATTTAAATTATTTTATGATGAGTTTCAAAATTGTAAAATAGGAAATATTTTATTTCCTTAAATTTATGATCGTTCATTTCGTTTTCGTTTCGTCAGATCGCGTCGCCATCGCGCGTATTCGTTCGAATCGTCATTCGGACGAACACGTCGATGGTTTGGCTTTCTGATTCTTGTTTTCTCCTGTTAAGTCATTATTTCAGAATGTCAAACTTTCAGAATCATTCGTACAGATCGTCACCTATACGCATAACTCATCGGTTTAGCATTCCGTAACAATAACCGTTATAGTTTTGTTTTGTTTAACCTCACATACGTTTATGCAAACTAATATCACATCAAGTATATATGTTCCAACACTGTGTAGTCTGACATGTTTCAGACTGTTAAACCCTAAGGTTTCAGTCAAATTCAGACAATCGTATAATAGTTTCATGTTAAATCCAAATGCACCAATAGTATATACATAGTTTCTCGTAAAGTGTACCTGAGTTACTGTACATGTTTACTGTTGCGATTACTGTTCCGGCACGCGTCCGGCACTGATGTTACATTTATCTTCTTAGCTCTCTCATCCTTTGGAAACCCACAATCCCATGATCTTGCATAATTAGCATTAAACATCTCCATGTGACGCATAACAAATATTCCACAATCAACAAAGTTTTTCGTTGTTGCCCAGCTAAGCTTTAACTTCTCTACCGATAAACCTTCAAGTTCCTTTAATTTCGGATGATTAACCTTCTTTAGGTGCAGTAAAAATATATATTTCTGCAATGGAGAAAACAATAAAAAAATGTAATTAGTAGTACAAAACAACATACATACAATAATTAACAAAAACAAAATATAACAAATTACTAACCACTTTGTAACATGTAGATTTCTTCAGATAATCAACATCATCACGAACTAGAATTAGACATTGCGACGCACGCATATTATCAATCAATCGTATACATGGATTCTTCATATCAAAGCTCATTAAGTAAAAATGACGCTTCTCAAAAATAGGGAACAAAACAACATCAAATTGCTTCAAATCATATAGTTTTTCATTTCCTTCCAAAACAGCATGAAGGTGAGTCTCAAAAAAAGCATATCTTGTTTCATCTGTTTCATCTGAGTTATCTAGTACCCATCCATACTGTTTACATATATTCAAATTAGAACACCAGAAAAACTTTAAATATTTTTATTAATTAAACTACTTCAATAACAAATAACTTACAAAGGGTGTTGTCGGACAAAAAAAGACGCCTCAAAGAACTTGGACTTCTGTTCTTTTCCTCAAAGTTTAAAACTGCAACCCAATAGTCTATAACATCATTGAACACTTCCTGTCTTGGCAATAAGGAGTTAAAATTAAAGTGGGTACTCCTAGTTCCATTCTCCGTGGCAAATATATCCGTTCTGTAATGAAATACACAAATTATACTATGATAATATAAATAATATGTTGACTAAATGCATGTATCTAACTGATTAGACATACTTAAAAAGATGATTACGTATATGTAACTATTTGATTACATACATGTAACAAGGTTTTTTACATACACGTAACCATCCATTATCATAAAATTAAACATATGTAGCAAGACTATCAAAAAAAAATCCACATACCCAAATGTTCTTTCAACTGCATTATTCTCACCATGATCACCTTCCTTAACTTTAGCAGCCTCTTTTCTGTATAAAACATGTATTAACTTGAGTAATGTTATTAATATAATGAGTAAATAAAATACAACTAAACTATCAAAATAAATACTTAATAATCTTACTACTTATCAACAGCACCATTAACAAGATAGTTCCAAAAATTTTTTTCTTCCGCACTCAAACACTTGTCTATATTGACTGTTCTATCCACATAAGGCGATCATTTAAATGAAGATATTTGATTTCTCAATTCACCACCTTTCTTCTCCAAAATGCCCATGCCATCCTTTTCATTAACATCCTTACCTTTCTGATCATTTGAAGTATTTTTGCCTTCCAATTTTTTTAATCCATATAGCTTTTCTATTTCAACAGCAGCATCTAACATTTCTTGTGTCAAATCTCCACATGTATCAACTTTTTGGGTTTCATGAGTAAGACCAAGACTAAAAGTTGGGAATTCTTCTAAATTAAGCTTAAATTTATCAGATTCAACACTTTTCCCTTTAAAACTAGAAGAACCCTCAAAATTATCAACAACTTTTATAACCTCTTGTGTCCAAACCCCCGCATTATATGTTTCTGTTAAATCACAAACTGTTTCTGGTAATTCTTTATTTGTTTCATTATTTGTTCCTTTTGATGATATGGCAGTTTCTACATGTTCAACAGAAGCAGCTTTAATGTTGGTTTCCCTCTTTGACAATATATAATCATCAAACTCTAGCTCCTCATTGAAAACTTCGTCATATTTATTCACAAATTCAGCAACAATAATGTCATATGGGAAACTCTTCCTTGTTTCAATAATTGCTTTTGCAAAAGCTTTTTTATCCTTCACAATCCTTGAATAAATCGACGAAAGCATTGATCTACGACCCTATTATGTTGTCACATAGAACAAAATCATTAATGGTATTATTATTTAAAAAATAAACATCATTTTTTGATTTTTTATATACCTTAATGGTGTTTTCATCAAATTTGTTGACTTTTTCGACACCATCATCATTGTTATCTCCCTCAAGCAAGGGTTCTTCACTCTCCATCTCATAATTTACTTCATCAAAGAAATGTTCTCTAATTTCACCCAAACCAAATCCACCTTCTTTTATTTCAATCCCTTCACGTTTTTGGAGGTTTTCAAATGACCAAAATTGAATGACAGAAACCTCCCTGTTCTCATTTATGCCCCGGCATGATACACGATCAACATACAATAGCTTAAAAAAACAGTTAATATTATGCATAAAAAAATATCCATAACAATGTGTCAATAATTTGATTACATATATGTAATCATTTGATTACATATGTGTAACATGATTATTGTAAGCAAATTACACCATTATTACATATGTGTAACCAACTGATTACATATGTGTAACATGATTATTGTAAGCAAATTACAACATTATTACATATATGTAACCAACTGGTTACATGTATGTAAACACTTATATAACTTTGTATGTAATTAATGGATTTGCTTATTTTATTACATTTCAGTAACAACGTGACAATACTTTGATTAATGAATACACATTTGTGATTACATATGTGTAATATGATTATTTTAGTAAAAATTACAACATGATTACATATGTGTAACCAACTGGTTACATATATGTAATCAATTATATAAATTTTGTATGTTAGGTAATTGATTTGTTTATTTTACTACATATAGTTCAATATATATAAAAGATGTAATAAACAAAAAAATGTATAAATTAATTTGAATGTTTACCGTCAAAATTGTTAAAGGTCCAACAAACAGTGGAGATCTCGTACACCTTTTCCAGCCTTCTTTACCTCTTCTGATGGCATCAACTACATATCCGCACCAATCATAATCTTTTAGATCTACTTCCAGGTCCAACCTCTCAATGAGTGCATATTTACACAAACATTTTTCCAACAATCAACCGTTGTCAAGAACAACACCAAGAAATCAAGCTTAAAAACTAAATCATCTTCATATTTATCTATACTTATGTTGCTCACTAACTCACCAGGAGAAATCCTTCTTTTTCCATAACGCCGTCTCCATTTTGAAAATAGCTTAGTACTCTCATTTGCTTCAGTTAATGCACTAATGTCTATCCCCCCTAATGGCAAACCTAGCAGTGCATTAACTGATTCTTTATCAACTTTAACATCTCCTTTAGATGTTTTAATCACCATTCTACTAGTGTCAAGGTTATCAACAACATAATGACCAAGCTTTGAAGGTATCCCACTAACATTAAAACTTAGTAACTTACCAAATCCCATGCTTCTAACTAAGCCTCTTTGTCTTTTATTAAGGGATTTGATAGCGGTATAGAATTGTTTCGGAGAAGAACGTGTCACAATCCCAAACCATTTTTTTCTTTTATCTGATGTGACAACCTTTTCAATAATCTCATCAAGATTATTTTCATAATCTGGATCATCAGATTCCTCATCATCCAATTCATAATCTGACATACGAATTATATCAAATAAAAAAGAATACAAATATGCATATAAATACAAAAAACATGGAACATACAAATATAAAGATGATAAATAATTAAACAAATAAAAAAACTTACAAAATTGCACAAATTAATCATTGTGCATACCTGACTTATTAATTTTCTTTTTCATTGTCTTTTTTGCTTTCTTTATCTTCAAGCCTACAAATGTTGACATATAAATAAAACGTTAACATAAAAAACTTTACAAAAACAGTAAAAAAAAGAACATATAAACATAAACTATATCATTGTACATACTTGACTTCTTATTCAATTGCCTTTTTTTTGACATTTTAACCTTCTTCATCTCCGATTCTACATTTATAAATGTTCAAGTATATTTTCATGTTTAATGTAAAAATCAATTATAATAATTGATTACATGAACGTAATAAGATGTTTTAAATGTACCTTTATCTTCCTCAATTTTTTTGCTAACATTCTCTAAGTTGGCTTTAATCTCCATTATCAGTTTCAACTTCTCATCATTGGTTTTGAATCTTTTAGCCACTGTTATGTAACACATAATTAATGAGTTAATAATAAAAAAACAGATTAAATTTTGGTCGAATAAACCATTTCAAATAATACATACAATACTCATCCCTTATGTCGCTTTTATGTAGCATTTTCCGTTTATCTCTAACGACATCTACAATTATAATGTTATTAATCATTTTACAACATATATAATCAATATAAAACAACTAACATTAAAAAAATATACAGATCAACATCACCTTTAGGAGTATTAATATCCGTATCCGAATATCCAAGTTGAATTGGATCTAACGGAGAGTTAACAAACTTACTAAAAGAAGTTTTCATAGCAATCCTTTCACTTTTTTTCCCTGATAACAATAGTTAACATAATTTAATATTGACATTACATATAAAGGTCAAAAAAAAATACTTACTAGTCATCCTTCGTGAATAACTTAAACCCTATTAACATAGAATTTAAAAACAAATACATCAATAATGAGTATAAAATATGAAAACATGAAATTTGATGTTTATATATGGTTATACAAATTTATTTTATAGAGTTAAACCAATGAATTCAGAACAGAATCAAAACAAACAATATAATGTATACTAGTATACATTATTGATATTCAATATTAACAACCTAAGAGCATACAATTTGACATAATGTAAATAAACTAGTATTTGACTACTAAATTTAACACGCATGTGAATTAAAATTCCATTAATTAGTACGGTTACACATATGTAATCAGTTGATTACTCATATGTAATCAAAATACATACCAAATAGGTAGCAGCCTTAAATACTCTGAGCTACAACTCCTAACTGGTAAACATATTGTAAGATGATAATATTACCTTGAAATGGCACCTGAGTTCGGATCCCCTGGATTTGCAAGCTGATAATATACAAATTTGATACAAAAAAAAAAGTTTAATTAGCATAACGTAAAAGAAACATGGCCCTTAAATCACATCAGAATTTATATAATCATATTTTAAACTCAAAACTACTAATTTTTCTCCTAAATTCAAATAATTTTGCTCTAAATCGCTAATGTAGGAATATTTCCAACATATATCCCATAATTTACATTCACTTTTGAAGCCCAACAAATTTTGAATGAGTTATTGAGGATATAATCATCATGCTTGCTTTTTTGTTATTAACAAATCATAGTTCCTGCAAATGCTTGTTTTGTGATGCTAAGCATTATAAAGGAATATAAACACACATCAAACATTAAAACGGTTACATTCCCTATACTGTTATTCAAACGATTATTTAGGTGTAATCAACAGATTACACATGCGTAACCAAGTGATTACATATGCGTAATCAACAGAAATTCAAACAATAAATAAATAACAAACATGCAATTAATCAAAATTAAGTACATATCTAATATAAAAAAACCCCTTTTGATTCATAATTTAGGGTTCTAAAACCCAAATGCAAATCATAATCAAACACCACCCAAATTAATCGTCATCACGGCTCAAAATCAACATGCAATGTAATGATCAAACACTAATACAAATATATATGTTAGAAATAACTCACCACGATCGTAAACAAGTCGGGAATTGGATTTCAACCGTCGAAAACCACTCAACAATCGAACACTTCGGGTTTGAGAATCCCCACCGTCACCTACCACCGTCGCCGACCACCGTAGTATCTAAACAGATTCGAGAAATAAGGTGATTGAGGAAGAAACAGGCTTGAAATCGGGAACTATGAAGAATCAATGAAGAAATAAAGATTTGATTTTTGTTTATGATTGATAATCTTGTTTTAATTCCCCAAATAAACCGGCAACATATCCTCAATTTTAAAAATATTTTCCAAATTTAATTTTAGATAATGACTATTATGCCCCTCTTTTCAATATATCAGAATGTTAATTAATGAAAATTACACAAATGCCATTAATCATTTTAAACCATTGATTAAAAAAATCAAGGGTTAGATTGGAGTTTTTTTAGTTTTCTAGAAATGCATGGTTTTTAATAGAACATCCCCCTATGTATGTATGTACGTATGTATGTACTTACTTGTGTATGTATAACATACATAAGAAAAACCCATTGAGAAACCGAACCAATGAACTTTTTGAGCGGTTTCGTTGTCTGAAACCGGACCGTAAATACACTTATCCTATATCCTTCTCAATCAGAAGATGCTCCTCATTAGCTTCATTTCAAATCGGAAAACATAAATAACGACAATTTATTAATTGCTTTGAAAAAAACCGAAGGCATATATTGTTTACTTTTTCGCTGTCACTTGGGGAGATCAATAAAATAAAAAAAATAAAAAACAATAAATATACACCAACTTGATAGACCTTTTATGAAGCCATTCAAAATTGATCAAGAAGTTGAAATTAATTGGTCGGTATTAACTATTATACATAGGTAGTAAGTCCGAGGAAGAATGTGTTTTTTTTTCAAACGACAACGACCGATTAATTGACACATCTCTGAACGGATTCTCATAGATTTGTCACGTCACCTATAATATTTCACTTATCCAATAGGAAATCCGACACTCTGTAAGACTTTTCAGAGTTATGATTAAAACTTGAGACTTCAAGAGATTTTAAACTCTATCCATCATTTTTGATGTTATTAAACCATAAGGTCATTGACTAGAGGAAAAATGTCTTTTTGCTCCAAACCAGGGGATTTCTCACCCACGCGTTGTACACTTGTGCTAGGAATGTGAAGATGTATTAACCGGAATTATAGCTCAAGATATCCCGATTAACAAAGCTCTATGTCATCATCTTGAATTGAGTTCAGCAATGTAAATGTACTTTGTCTTTTACAGGAGAGATGAGTTAGGGTTTTCAGGTTTTGTGTGTGTGTATTGTAGCTTGAATCAGAATGAGAGAGTTCTTTCTCTTTTCCTTTGCCTTTTTATAGGCTTTAGCGGGTCCCTCACACCTGTTTGTTGAGGAAAATGAGGGTTGGCTGTTGTTTTGGGCCCCACAATAACGTTTCATTATTCTCTTTGTCCTTTCCTCTAACTGTAAGTTTATATTTATATTTGTGTATATATGGGTGCATTTATCCGGACATATGTCACATTTTTAATACGTGTACAAGGTCATGCGGATATATGTTACGTCTTCAGAGTGCATCACAATCTCAAATATCAAAATGCAAACTTAATCTCGAATATTAAAGCATATTAAAAATATAACACAGCAACTGTTACTTTAACGTAAAACTATATGTCATACCCATCTTAATAAAGTGTCATTGTGCCGCGAAATCAACCTTAAAAGTGTAACATCAAGAAACTCAATTATAAAATGAAAAAATAGCATTAACAAGAAAAAAATCTTAAAAGTCAACGGAAAACATGATTTTAAATCAACATCATATAACAATAAACTAGAAAATATATATAATCGTTGACAAAATCACAACCTAAAGCTAAAATATACACGAAACAAAACATTGCAAACAATTGTATCTGTAATCTTATCTTATTATTATAATAAACAAAAATCATTTTTGACACTTGTCATATTTTTAAACCAATATTGCAACATGTCTTCATTTTATCATCTAGTTTAACTCTCTTTTATATTAAATAATTTTATTAGCTCTATTATTAAATAACTAAAATATTAATAATAATATTTACTTTTTTAATGTTAAAAATAGTTTTATAAATTAAAAATCAATTTAAAAAAACACATTAAAAAAATTTCAAAAATATTAATTTTTTCTAAAAATCAAAGATTTTTATAGACAAGAAATATATGTTACATCGGTATTTAGAATTTGTTTTTCCTACAAAGCAAGTTTTCTATAAATTTTTTTTTTTAAAAATGAAATAAACTATAAAACAAAGATTTTAAACAACATGATTTTCATAAATAAATAACATTTTTAACACGAAATGCTTAAAAAATAGTTACTTTAAAAACTAAAAGTTATAAAAATGATAGGGTAACTTGCAGTTTTGTACTTTTTTTAATGATATTTTTAAATTAGGTCACTTAGCTTTAATAATTAAAAAATGAGTATCTTACCTTTTTGATTTTGATACTGATAGCTTTTAATGTTAATTAGTTTAAAATTTTTAGCTCTTACAATTTAAAGAAGTCGAGTATCAATTCTTTAATTATTAAAGTTTTTAATTGATTTTTTCATCATTTAATATACTTAATAATACTTAATTTATTCATTTTATTTTAAAATATTGTTTTATAATTAATTTTTATTAATAGTTATTTTATATTAAACCCTGTGTAATACACGGGGTAATAATCTAGTAATTTATAAAGTTATATCTTAGAAGTAAAAGTTTGAGATAGCTAGAGTGTTTAAACGGCACATACGCTATGAACCATTTCTCATTTAAAAATGTTAGATAATGATGACAAAAGAAATTTAAATAAAATATTTTTAATACACCACGTTACTAATTTACAAAGATATAAATAACTCTTTATATATAGTTATATACACACTAATTAAATAAAGTTGAATTTCTTAATTAACAAAATGTCCTCCCTCGTTATGGCCGTAGGACCGTTCGGTGAGAGGCGTATAATGGTGACGTTCACCATTTTTTTACTAAACAAAATGTAGGGGTGAGCATACCGAAACCGGTAAAAAACGAAACCGAAACTAAACCGAAAACTGAACCGAAAATAACCGAAACCGAGTTAACCGATCGGGGTGGGTAAACATTTATCTTTCACTACAAAAAATAATTGTATTCTGATGTCATTATTAAGAAAGTATGTCTCACTATAAGACGGTCCGCAATGCAACACTTACGGTTGCTACACGTCCTACGTGGACTGGTGTCTTTCCAATGGATGCAATGGGGTGCCCCGCACTTCTCCTATTTTGCACTTTTCGAAGTGCAATCAAGTGCAGAGAGAGGATGTAAAGGATGTGAAAAAGAGATGATGTATGTGATAAGGATGAGTTTGAGTTAAAAAGAAGAGAGAATGCATGTGAAAAGGATGAGTAAAAAACTGATGTGACAGTGATGACTAGGATGCATGTAGTAAATGAAGCATTTAGCATTACGGGTAGTCTAAGTAAATAACCAGTCACAAAAATGTTGTTTTCTACAAAAAAAATAAAAATAAAATAATAACTCTATTAAAGTAACATCAATGTATCACTAAATATGTGTCACTAATGATACTTACTTTAAAATTATTATTATTAATTTCTTTGAAATTGAAAATTGTATATATTGATATAAGTGTGTGTAGGTACACACACACATCACATTAATTGTTCAGTAAATTAATTTATTCAGTAAATGTTAACTAATCGCTTTCGAAATAGAAGTGCACGTTGAATATTTAGATTTGCGGGCTGTTTTTGTTATTTTTTTCTTTTTGTGTTGTTTTCTTCTTTGTCCTATATATATGCAGCTGGCTTAGTGGCTTTTGATTATTAGCTATATTTATATATTAGCTAAAAAAGATATGTATTACACATATTACATCAATAAACTTTAAAAATAACATATTACTTACTTTTTAAAGAACTTTTATAAAAAATTAAATAATATGACTTATAATGTAATCGTATTTTTTAATTAATTAATATTATCATTATGTATTAGAAAAGAGAGGAAAAAAATCAAAATCTAATAAAAGATGTATCAAAAACAAGCAAACTAATTTTCAGGTAGTTTACCTAATTGACATATGTTCCACCAAAATTTTTATCAAAATATTTATTTATTATATAATATACATATATATTTATATTGTATTTGTTCAGCTTTTGATAAATTTATAACCTTTTATAAGGAAAAAAAAGTCAACAAAAACTTTTAATATGATACAAAGTCAACATATCTGTACAAGTTTCACAAAAGGCACCAAAAAGTGTTTTGACTGAGGGTGATGTCTCCATGTGATTGAAATGAAAAATGTTCAAATTAATTAATTGTTAAAATATAATTTTGAATCTTGATAATATATTTTAAAATGGGAAGGTAAATTTTGAAAACTTTGGATTCTTGTAACTAAAAAATAGCTATTTTTGGAACAAATGCAGTTATGATATGTACCAAATTTTCAACTAAATGTGATCCATCTAAATCAAGATATCTCGATTTTTGAATACAAACTAATCTATAAGCATCAAAAGTCAAAAAAGTATTAAAATAACACCCTTTAATTTCTCTCTAAAAACCATATAATTAATTAAGAACATATATAATATACACACATAATATACAAAATAATAATAATAATAATAATAATAATAATAATAATAATAATAAATGTTAATAATTATTTTAAGAGACTGCCTCTTAAACAGTTTTGTTTCACTAAGAAACAGACACTTCTGAATAGGTCTCCGCACTTAATGAACCATATAGTTTCATTAGAAAAGATGAATTAATGTGATAGACAATTAAGAAAGATGGGGTTTGAGAGGAATGAAGCCTGGTCCGATGTTGTCATCGTATTCGAAGAAATTGTAGAGAGAAATTAAACTGAAATCTCTTGTACAAATTCATCCGATCAATCGAATGATGAAATACATCGGGCCAGCCACCATCCCCCACAAACCGCTACTTGTTCTTTCGATCTTCTTCTTCTTCTTCTTCGATCATCTTCTAAAGATGCATGATACGATGGATCTTGTCGATCACCACCTAACCATATGTGTGTATTTGTTTAGAGAGAGAGAGAGAGAGAGAGAGAGAGAGAGATGGGAAGCTAGAAATTATGAAAACCCTAAGGTCATGAGATGAGTATAAATAGCGGGGGAGGTGGAGATTCTTTGACTTTCAAAACTAGCTTTTGAGTTTTGACACTTTCTCTCAAAAACCTGCGTCCTCAAGGCTCGTACGAAATAATATTTCCATTTTTTTATGTTTATTTATTTATTTATTTTACCGTCGAATAAACAAATGTATGTCTACTACGTACAGTTTATCGAAATCCATATTTATTTGGTGGGACAAACATTAAGTGAGATTAAGCCAAGAAGTCATTGTCTAGTAAAGAAGGTTTAACACTTTAACTTTGTATAAATTTAATTAGATCTGATAATCTTGACCAAAAGTAAGATAAGTAGGCTGGATTCGGTGAACAATTATTGTCTTTTAAGTTAAAACGAGTAGTATCATAAAATAAAATAAATTAAGATGGATAACACTTTAACACAGCACGTGTCAAGATAGGTAATCTACAAACTATGAGAATAGATTATATTCAAACGTGTAATAATTATCAATATAATTAATGATAAAATTACTAAAGATTATGTAAATAAACTATTTGTTTATTTACAACCTTTTTAAGTTAAACTAAATAATGGTTTTTAAAAATGACTCATTTAAACCAAAATTGATCTTGCTTAAAGCTATCATGACACACACTTATTTGAATTCAAACACATTATACCTGACCCGCCCATTTCACCAGCTTGAATTTAGTCAAGTTTTTAACTCTATTACACTTAAACTATTCATGTGGTTTGTTAGTATGTCACCTTTAGTTACTAGTTTTCATAAACTATTAATATAGTCTCAAACTTTAAACATTTGTAACAAATATTAGTCCTTAGGTCACCAAATTACTCTCACATATTGACCAAATTATCCTCACATAAGAACTTAATGAGTTACACATGTTTAAAGTTTGGTACTATATTAACAATTATAAAAGTATAGGGTTAGGCTAAAAAATATTAAAACCTTAAAAAGTGTAGGAAGAAATCTTAGCCATTAATTTTTAAGATGAATGGTTGTAAGGGTGCCACCTCATTTGAAAGAATTAAGGGGGAATTTAAGTGGTTGGAGGGGTATAATGGTTATTGTAGCCATTCTTGACTTTTTAACAACGTCCCCTACTTTTTTTAAACGTTTGTAACTTTTTTGTACGTCATTATTTTTTTAAAAAAATTACACCATAAAATTCAGCATTTTTTTATCTTTTCAACGAGTATAATATTGTTATATAAAAAAAGACCTAAATTGGTGTATATGAATCTTGCGTTTATGGTGTTTTTTCATAAATACATGAAACTGAACATTTTATGGTGTTTTTCACTGAATAAACAAAAAGGATAACAGTCGTTTATGGTGACTTTTTTTTATGTTTTATGGATGTTCATGAAACTAAGCATTTCATATTGTTTTTTCGAAAAATCATAAAACTAAACATTTTATGGTGTTTTTTCCCTCTAAATAAACAAAAAGGGTAAAATATTATGGTGTTTTTAGTGTTCATATATGAAATTGCTTAGTTCAGAAACATCATTTACAAACTTAAATGTTTATGGTGTTTTTAGTTTTCACAAACTCCATAAACTGCTCAGGTCAGTTTCAAAAAATTTCGAACACCATAAACACCATAAAATGTTAACATCATCAACACAATAAAATAACTTGAAAAAACACCATAAAAAGTGAACACTATAAACACAATAAAATATCTCGAAAAAACACCATAAAACTAAGTTAAAAACAGAATATACACATTTGAAGTGTTTACGATGTTTTTAGTTTTTTAAAATCACCATAAAATGCTCTGTTTTAGTTTCATTAATACCCGAACACCATAAACACCATAAAATATTAACACCATAATATATATCTCGAAAAACACCATAAAACGTGAACACCATAAAACGTACATATGCGTCTTAAAAAAACACCATAAAAGTCTAGTTTGAATAATATTCGAAAAAAAACGCCATAAAACTTAAGACGCTATTTTAATTTTTTTTAAAAAATATATTAATATTATACTCATTAGAAATATAAAAAATGCTTGATTTTATGGTGTAATTTTTTTTAGAAAATATTAATGTATACAAAATTTATGAACGTTTAAAAAAAATGAGAGAAAATTGCATGTGACTTACATGTGTAGGTTCATTTTTTGTTTTGACATGTTTACCCTTCGCCTCCTTATCCACTTGTCAATATTTTGTGGCTTCCTACACTTTTTAAGCTTTTGTCCCTTTGTATAATATCTCTCCCCATTATAAAAAACCAAAGAACTAAAAATAAAATACAAGCCACATGTCACCACCCAGTAATTTACATGAGAGGTCAATAATACTCATATTATTCTTCAAATAATTGATTCCAATATTAGGCACGTCATCCCCCGGTCATCCTCGTCTATATTTTTCATTCAAAATTTATTAATGTCTTTGTGTTACAATGTTACATCACATATAATTCTAGCCCTCTTATTTTTAATAATTATATTATTTTTCTTATCAAAAAGTTATGTAAAAAATAATAATATTAGTTATATATCTTTTTTATGTTAAAGAACTATTTAAAAATAAAAGTAAATATTTTTTTTAAAAACAAAAGGTAAATATAATAAAAAAAGTGAAGTTTTTAAACAACTAGATTTTTATATATAACACAAACCGAATTGTTATATAAAAATAACATTTTTAAAACAGTTTTTAAAACAAAATGTAAAAAAAATTCAAACCAAAGGTTTAAAAAAATGATATTATTTTTTCTTATTTAATAAACTTATATTGTATTTTATCTATTTTTGTAAATCTTAAAATTTATTATAATTTTTTAATTTTTTAATCTGTATAATATTTGATAGTATCATAATCTTATAATAAAATTTTCATCATCATATCGAACATTAAATTACTAGAATTCTGGTTCATGAAAAAAGGTACTGAAGAGCAGATAATATATCGAATCATATTTGAATTTGTATATGCTGTTAAATTTATTATAAAAAATGTATAATCGTAGGAAAAACAATGTATGTTATATACATTTATGTTACGGATATATCTATACTAATAAATGAAAATAAAAAGTGTCACATGTCACTTTTCTAGACTATTCTTGTAAAAATTTTCTCTCCTATCTCTCATATTAAATACATCCATATTCAATAATAATAATAATAATAATAATAATATTAAATATACTTTTATATATTTTTAAATTAAAAAAATGTTTTTAAAGAATTAAAAAATATATTAATTTTAAAAGAGTACATTTTTTAGAATCCAAATTATTATGAAATATAAAATATTTAATAATTGTTGTTTCAAAACGAAATATTCAAAAAACAAACTTTAATAAACTTAGTGTTTAAATAAATAATATTATTATTTTATTACTTATGCATTAAACTATATAAACTATTAATCATATTATTATTTACTATTTATTATTTGTTTATTTAACCCGTGTTATACACGGGGTATTGACCTAGTATTAATTATAAAGATAAATATATATTTGTTCGTTTGGCTTAATCAAAGAAAATAACATTAGATTCGGAACATAATATAATTTAAGAAAATGCTTAACCATCAACCAAAATATATGTAACAAGAAGGATATTATAAAACGACTATAAATGACATGTGGATCAAAACAATTTTAGATTCATACGTACAACGATACAAGAAAAGAAATTTTGCACTATCAAAATAATCTAGGAATTCTAAGAGTTTATTGTTTAACTTATTTAAGAAGCATATTTAGTTTAACCTAACCAATGTGACGAAAATACATTATTAAAATTTTACATTGAAAGTATAAGATATTCATGACTTTATTATTTATTTGTATACATAATTTATAAAATCTAAGAAAATAAGTTAAAGTAATAATTTTCCAAATTTATTAATTATCACCATTAATGTCCGCACGATTTGGTTCAGTAGTAAGAGGCCCACACTTCATATTGGGTAATGCTAGTAAATGATTTAATACTTCAAATTTAAGGCAGGAGAACAAAAATAAAGCATGCTAATATATAAGATAGAAGTCTATTGTTTGAGATTTAAATTTTCGTTTATTATTTTTTTAAATAATAAATGTTTGTTTATGTTTATGAAATGCTCTTAAACAATTTAAATATTAAACGAAAGAGCTTTTTATGCTCGTTCGGTTTGTTAAAATCTAATTATACCTAATTAAGTATGTATTCAATTATATTTATATCAATTTTCCGGAATAAAAAGTAAAGATTTAAATTTTAAATAGAGTTAAATGCAATTTGCAACATTGTGATTTAGTTTTTATCGGAGGTTGCAACCCTCCTTTTTTATTTTTGCAACTTGCAACCCTGTGTTTTTTAAAAGATCGCAACCTGCACCCACTCGGTTAAAATTAACATAACTCCGTTAGTTTATAAATGGTAAAATTGTAATTTATTATTTATAAATTAAAAAATGCAATTTGCAACCTTATGGTTTATTTTTTACTGGATGCTCCCCGTAGGATCCCACGATCAAATGTTATAATGTATTTCTTTAAATATTTTTTTTAATTTTGATAAAAAAAGGCACAAATCTGATTACAATGATTACAAACTTGATTATAAAAGGACAAAATTGGAAGTGAATAATGAAAACTGTGTCATTTTCATAAATTTTATACGAATATCAACTTGTGATGTAACTTTAAGCAATTATTTTTTACATACTTTTGAAAAGTTTGTTTTGTGGTTTCAACTGTCTCGACCTGCTTTTTACCAAGATGGATATGTTTATTTTGTGATTTCAACTAACACGACCTGTTTTATACATATATATTTTTACCAACCTATTTTTTGCCCCTATAATAAAATTTCCAAAACTGCCACTGATCATGTTTGGTGCCAATCACATCACACCTCAAGATCGTCCCACTCATTACATTTAGAGAGTTATAGCCCAATTTCGTGAAGCCAGTCACGAGATCTTTACCCCCCCCTCCTTTTTTTATTTTGTATCGTTAACAAGACCTAGTTTAACCCATTTATAGAAAATTATTAAACTAAATCACATATGCACAAACATATATGGTTGGTTCATTGTAAAAGGTATATTTGGTGTAAAATATATTAAGATTATTAGATCTATAATTAATGGTTAAAAATAATTTGGTTAAAAAGTTATAAAAGAGTACATTATGTACGGGCACTTTTCTTAACCTTTTTTGAATGTTTTTTCAAAAAAATGATAAAAGTTCACAACTTTATATATACATATATTATTATTATTTTTAAAGAGAATTGAATAATTACTTTTCCTAGCTTGCAAAATTACATATTTTCATAAATTATACAATGAGTCTGTTAATTTAAATAAAATATAAGGTTGCAAGTTGTAAAAATAAAAAAAGAGGGTTGCAATATCCGGTAAGAAATAAACCATTAGGTTGCAAATTGCATTTTTCAATTTATAAATAATAAATTACAATTGTACCCTTCATAAACTAACGGAGTTATGTTAATTTTAAATGAGTGGATGCAAGTTGCAGTTTTTTTTTAAAAAAACACAGGGTTGCAAGTTGCAAAAATAAAAAAGGAGGATTGCAATCTCCGATAAGAAGTAAACCAGAGGATTGCAAATTACATTTAACTCTTTTAAATACCATCCTTACTTTCTCTTCTATGTGTAAAGGAAAACGTCACACAACAATAATTAAGTTTTCGAGTGTTCTACTAAAATAAAGTCATTAAACTTTAATCAGGTGTTTAATTAATTGCATGTAAATTTGTTAAATTTAATGGAAACAAATGAGACAAATATGGATTTTGATTAATAATAAGTTAAAACTTTTATCTAATTAAATTGAAGGAGGAGGCAATGTGAAAAAGGTTAGATTCAACTAAATAAAGTCATTATTCTAAAAAGTTTAAGAATGATTATTCATCAATTAAAGAGGAAAAATTCAAAATTTTCAATGAAAATGTTGTTGAATGGTAATTTAGTTATGACCACTTCACTCCACCTTTTTTTAAATGTTTATAACTTTTACATACGATATATTTTTTTTGAAAAAAAATATATCATAAATACGATCATTTTTTATCTTTAAAAATATAGTGTTGTTATAAAAGTAAAAAAATTCCTGTTCATTGTCCTATATTATCGTTGTGTCTAATTATAATCGTTGTGTATTTTTTTTATGTTTTTCTTACAAGTAATTGTGTCTTTTTTAAAGGTCATTGCGTCATTCATACACGTCATTGTGTCATCATTATTTTACATTATATATTTTGCAACATTATTGTGTATTGAATTGTTTAGGAAAACACAACATTGAGCAGGAAACACAAAAGACATAATAATATGTACAAAAGACACAATAAACTGAAAAATCAATTTTTTATAGCAACATTATACTCATTTTAAAGATAAAAAATGCTTGTTTTTGTGTTATATTTTTTTCAAAAATAAGGTAGTATGTAAAAGTTATGAACTTTTGAAGAATGTGGGAGACTTGATAAAAGTCAACAAAAGTGATCATTACTAAAATACCCTTTAAAAACTTGATTTAATTATAATCATTGATTAATGATCTAATGAATCATGTTCCTTCTTAAATTTTTTAAGATAAGAAGCATATTTAGTTTAACCTAACCAATGTAAAGAAACATATTCATGAAACAATAACAAAGTTTAATAATTTTCAAATTTAAGTTAACTTGAGAATAGATAATCAATAAATAGCAATAAATATTCTGTTTTATTTGTGTCAATTAAATTTATAAAATTTAATTATTTATAATTACATAATATTGAACATAATTTCAAAATTAAGTAACTTTATATATGCAGAAAAACTTTAATTAACTTTATAAAACACTTAATTAAGAATACTATTGTTCAAACAAAGATATAAAGTTATGTTTTTTTAGTAACCAAGAGGTCCAAGAGGCAAGCAATCTCAATTATTCTTGTTTTTTTTATTTATTATTATTGTTCTTTTTAGCAAGAACGCTATTTAATCAATGTAATTTTGAGACATACATAACATTTTATAGTTAAAAATATAACATTTGCCAGTTACATAGGTAAAGCCTGAGTTAATTGCAAAATGTAAAGGTAGAAAAATAATTGAGTTAACAAAACACAGATGGTCGTTGATAAAGATAGTCATTTATACCTTGGTTAGAACATTTGTGTGGAACATGTAATAAAGTTTTTATTTTGTACACAAGTAACAATTGCTAATTAGATACGTCACATTCCTGCACATGGAACATACAGTTTACATAAAAATTAGAGTAAATTACCGAGTTGGTCCCTGTGGTTTGCTACTATTTCACTCATGGTCCCTAGGTTTCATAAATTACTAATATGGTCCTAACTTTTAAACTTTTGTAACTCATATAGTCCTTGGGTTATAAGAAACAAACATCTGTTAAGTATATGAGGGTATTTTCGTCAATTGTAATAATAATTTGATAAAAGGGAAAAAAAAAGAAATATATGTTTGAAATTAGTCGTTCTCATGAAGCTCAAAGAAACCCTAAACCACAAGACATCCACTCACTGTCACATACGTATTTACGATTGTAAACTAAGGTTAGACACAATTTTGAAGAACAATTGTTCGCGTGAAGCAACGATGCGTGATCATTAATCAATGCGCGATCGTGAATCAGAAGTGATTTCTTTGTTTATTTGTATTTTGTTGTCTGTATTAGAAGCAATAATTTGCTAGTGTTTTTCCTCCACTTTAAATTGAATTAAATGGTTATTAGTTTGAATGAAATTTTTTATATAATTTGCAATTTGGATCTAAAGTGTGAGTGTTCTGTATTTTAACGCATTAAGGTCAATTTGGTCCTGCAACCATCTACAAATGGGTCATTTGTAGGAGCCTCCTACATATTTGCAGCAACCTGCCATTTTATGCTAAAAAATGGTCATAAACCAATATTTGCAGCAAGCTGCATATTTAATTACAACATCAAAGTAAGCATTTACAACTAGAAATAAAGGTCTTAAACATAACCATGATCATAAAATGTCTTAAGCATTACCAAAAACATAATTTGTCATAAGTTTACTTAAACATAAACATAATTATAAAATAAACAACTAAAATCATCATGTTCCTCCTCGACCATTGCAAGACCTTTTGTTGTGACCAGGGTTCTTGCACTTTGAACATGTCAGTGTTTTGCCCATTCTTGTGAGTTTACCACCCTTGACCATAGCAATGTCTTCTAATTCTACATGACTTTTCCTTCTTTTTTTCTTTGGTCTTCCAACTGGTGTGTGATGAAATGGTGGTTTAAGAATTGTTGGGCACTGATCCTTGGCCCACAAATTCTTGCCATTAATTGGGCCAACATTGTAAGAGTATACATTTTTCCATGTTTCAAGCCAGTGACATGGATGTACCCACTCTTCTGGTAACCCTATCATTTGGTAGTTTGTTGTCATGTCCCAATTAGCAGCCACAGCATGTTTACATGGTAATCCAGTGAGCTCCCATTTCCTACAAGTGCATGTTTTTTCAACCACATCAACCACACATTGGTCATTCCAAGGTCCAGAAACTTGATACATCCTTCCACCATTCCATAAAACTCTATATTTTGCAGCTTCTGTTTTGGCAGCTTCTAACAACCTTGTGGATGCTGGTGTAAGAGGGCCATTTGAAGTGAAAATTACCTGCAAAACAATGATATTTTTTTTTAAAATTAAACCATCAAGAATAAAAAAAACAAGGCATAGGCTACCTTCGAAACAGTAGCAATCCTCTTCATTAAGTATTCCCTAATATAATCCAATGCAGAAATAATGGGCTTGTCTCTACCATCTAGAAGCTTAGAATTAAATACCTCACACAAGTTATTCAATAGCATATCAGAATGGGCTCTCCCTACATAATCCAAAGTAGTTTTAGTGTAAATCACTTTCAAACATAAGATAAACCATAAAATTCAATAAATAAAGCATAAGAATAACCTGTGAAATGAGACCTTGCCCAGTGTTTTGGTGGAATTTCTGATAACCACTTGTATGCATCTGAATTGTACTTCTTTAATTCCTCCATTTTTTTTTCAAACTCTTGTGTTGTAGTGGCAGTTGCAGCCCCCCAAAGAAGGTCTTTATAACCTGAAGTGTAAAATAACTCCATTGAATTCACAAACATGAATAATAATAACAACATAAGTATACATACCTTTCCCCCTCCACTGCAGTTTCATGTTCTGGTGTATGTGCCTCAAACAGAACCTATGCTCAGCACAAGGGAATACCTTGGTAACTGCTGGGATAATGCCCTGTTGATATAATTGGCCAAAAATGTCAATGATAACAACAAAAAAATGTGAAACTTAGGAACTAAAATAATATAAAAATATTTACCTTTTGTCTATCAGAAATGAATGTAAAGTTGGCATTTGTTGGTAAATCAAGATCATCTGCAATACATTGCAAAAACCATGTCCATGATTGAGTGTTTTCAGCCTCAACCACAGCATAAGCAAGGGGGTAGATACCATTATTTGGATCTAATCCTACTGCTGTTAATAGTTGACTAGGAAATGGACCCTTCATAAATGCTCCATCCAACCCCAGTAAATCCCTACAACAAGCCTTAAATCCTAATTTTAAGGCACCCAAGCAAACATAAATCCTTTTAAAAACCCTTGTTTCAGAATTTGGGTTGTGCTCTGGTTCAACAGAAAACTTCACTGTGCTGTGTGGGTTGGTAGTTCTCAACTCCAATACGTAATCTCTAAGCATCTTGTATTGATCAACAAAGTCTCCCCTCACTTGTTTTATTGCCTTGGTTTTTGTTCTAAATGCCATCATCCTAGACACATGAAGCTCATACTTTCTTTGAAGTTCATATTGCATTGATTTCATGGAAATCTTAGGGTTATACTCCACCTGATTAGTCACCCAGCTCTCCTTGGACAAATACCCAGAAGTGAAAGCTTTAATAGATCTGGACTGATGACATTTATGTTTAGAATGGTAAGTTTTAACCAACCATGTTTCACCCTGCATTTTTTGCTTAGCTACATAAATAACCCAAGGACAAACAAACTCACTACTTTTAACTTTGTTACTTGAAGCACCACCACTAACAGATTCTTGAGTAGGTCCACCTGACTGTTTACTTGGCCCGATTGTCAAATTCGGTATATTTCCAATACAAACTGCCCGTATTCTTTCATTGTCATTCTTTTTAAAAACTATATCCCTCCTGGTCCATTCAATGATGGAATTAAGTGGTCTAATTGTTTCTACCCCCATGTCTTGTAGTTCCTCTATCAAACTAGTCTTCCCATGTTCAATAAATAAGCTAATCAGTTTGTGTTCTCCAACATACTTAGCAAGTACAAGAACATCTTGATCATCAATCAATGCTTGCAAACCAAAATCCAAATCTGTGTCAGGAACTAAAAAATGATAATAATTTGAGTTACCATCCATATCTAGCCCTAGTTCTCGTGCAATCCAATCAAGTTCATGTGTTGAGAACTCATCAATATCTACAAAATCAACATACTTAACTGTACCGTAATCATATTGACGACCAGGGAAGTTTCTAAAACACCCACCATAATGAACCTTGAAAGAAAACATGTTTGGTACACCCTCTGCAAATCATAGCAATAAAAAAATAAACTCAGATTTTATAAATGGTTCTATTCCAAAAAGAAAAAAAAAACTGAACTATGCTTACCATAATATCTCTTCTCTTCAAAACATTGATGGTTGCCTCGAATCTCCCAAACCATGATCGTTATAATGTTGTCAAAGATGAAGAACTAAGTTGCAAATTTAGATTTTGATAAGATGAGCACTCTTAGGGTTCCTGTACGTGAGGAAGAAGAATTATAGATGAGGGAACTTTGAACGTCCAAGTTTTCTTTTATCAAATAAGATTGCAAATGACAAAACTACCCTCACATACTTAACAGATGTTTGTTTTTCACGTTAAAAACTAATGGGTTTGTAACCTAAGGACTATATGTGTTACAAAGGTTTAAAAGTTGGGACCATATGGGTAATTTATGAAACTTAGGGACCAAAAGTGAAATACTTGCAAACCATAGGGACCATCTCAGTAATTTACTCTAAAAATTATCATGCATGTAATAAAAATTCACACACGAGAATAGAATTTGTATAGCCTATAATTGTTCTCTTTTTTCGGTCCACCTAATTTTTTAAAAATACATCTAACTTTTTGGGAACGAAATTATTTTTTAGAAAATGAAACCATAAAACCAAACATTTAATTAATTTAATTCGAGTATAATATTGTTATACTTTTAAAAAAAATAATGTAACTATTTTTTAGAAAGATCGTCAAATTGTTGTCGTTTGCTTAGTTTGATTATTGTAATAAAGTCCGTAATTTGTTATATTTGGGTGATTATTACCTCTGTGTACGCCTGCAAACAAACCAAACAGTTCGTTGGAAAATTAGTTTATTTTCATTTATTTAATAAATGAACGAACACGAACATAATATTTTGTGTTCGTTTAATTAAATAAAAGAATATGAACACATATATTTTTTATTTGTTTATGTTCATGAACTATTTGATTATGTTTATTTATTTATGTTCGTTTATATGTGTTCGTTAACTATCTAATGTTCTTTTATGTTTGGTTAACTATCTAATTTATGTATGGTATGTTTTTACATATAACTGACTTGTCGTTTGCGTTCATTTATGCTTGTTCAATTCGTTTACACTTGTTTAATTATGCTCATTTATGTTCAATTACGTTTGTTCGTTTATTATGGTTCGTTTTTGTTCATTTATGTTCATGAACAGTTCGTTTAATTTTCTAATGAACGAACACGAACATTATTCATTTTTTTAATAAACGAACATGAAAATAAAATTCACACGAACACAAAATTCATGTACGTTAATATGTTCGCGTTTAGTTAAATTTAAATCAAAAATAGGAATATGCTTGTTTTCGTGTTCGTGTTCATTTGGTTCATTTAATTTACAAGCTTACCTTTGTGTAATCATTATGGACAAATAAACCCCATTTCGTAGGGGTGTGTTTTTTACCCGAACCCGAAGAACCAACCCGAGAAACACCAACCTGAACCCGAAAATACCCAACCCGAAAAAGCCTATTACCCGAACCCGAAAACTTAGAATGGTTCGGTCCTTGGGTACATGAGGTTTATTCGGGTAAACCCGAAAAACCCGAACTAGAGTTCTAAGGGGCGGTAACATTTTTTAATTTTCAAAGCATTTATATGTTTTGAGATTGTTAAAGAAATGCATTTTTGGTTAAACACGTTTTAGTTATGTTATGGTTAAACATTTGAAATTTTTAAGGAAATATATGTTTTGGTTAAACATGTTTTAATTTTATTTGTTTGAAAAATAGGATGTTAGTTTTTCAAGTATTACCCGAGAACTGTTTAACCCAACCCGATTAAACCCGAGAACCAATTAAACCGAAGTTAAATGGTTCGGTTCTCGGTTCCAATTTCATATTACAAAAACCCGAATAACCCGACCCGAGCAACCCGAAACCTGAGGAACCAACCCGAACGACACCCCTACCATTTCGTATACTTCACACGAAAAAGAAAATTTGGATAATAAACACTTTTATCGCAACAACTCATGATAACTTGATAATATCAATACAAATCTTTATTTGTTTTTTTAATATCATTATTACTCATGTATAATATTTTTTTATGTGTATGTGTAGTAAATTAATATGCGTTTGATCCTTTACAATAACGTAAATTTATATTCTTTTTTACAATATGTAAAATAAAACCAATGTGTCGTTTTAATTTTTATTTTTCATATAATAACATATATTATATATCTAAAAAAATAATTTTCATTATTTTAAAGGAATTTCACGAGTTTCTCTTAAACTGAAGGATCATAAAAAATGTTCAAAACTTTTGAGAAAACTTAAAAATTACTGTCAATCAGTCACATAATTAATAAATTATTTATTAATTTAATTATTTTATAAAATTATTTATGTAATATTACACATTTACTAAATAATCATTATACATATTGTGTTATGTATACGTAATAACAATTTCTTATGTTTTTTGTCAACATTGTGTTACATGTAACAGAATAAAAACAATGATTTATTGTTAAAATATGTAATATTACATAATAAAATTAATAACAAAAATTAAATTTAAATAAATTATGTGATTGATCGATAAAAACTTTTAGAAAAATGTGAGTTTTCTCCACAACTTATTGGTTCTACTTGAATAAATCTTATATTTATATATATGAAATGCCATATATTTGAAAATATTATTATTTTTGTTATTTTGGATATAATTGTCTCTTTCAGTTATTTTTTATTTGAGGTTATTGAAGCAACATCTTTTTCTATTTTCTGATTTACAGTTTCTTTTGCTTGTTGAGTGCTTACATTTCATTCTCAGGGGGCTCAGATGTAATTTCAGATATTCAATTAATGGTGTCTTTCACTATTAACTCTTCTATTTATGGAATGTATAACATACACCCTTCACTTTGCTTGTCTTCTCGTTATAAACCATAAACACTTGCATAATTATAAATAAAAGGGAAAGATCAAATAAAAAATCTTTTTTTATCTAAGAAGGCTAAAAATGATTTTTAAAACCTTCAAAACCAACCCAAACGAACTCTGATTAAGCTCATTTCTACGACATTGGAACCGTCTCATCGAACACCACAATATTAGCTTTTAGGTTTTAGATTTAACAACTAGTTTTAGAGTTTGAGTTTTAAGGATTGATTTTTAGCTTTTAGGTTTTATCTTTAGCTTTAAGATTGTTTTCAAAGTTTTGATTTGAGTTTTAGAGGTTTATTGTTTATGGTTTAAGTTTTGTGGTTTAGTATTCGACAAGTCGGTTCCAATGATGCAAAAAAAAATCAATCGGAGTTTGTTTGGGTCGTTTTTCGAGTTTTCTTATAAATCCTTCTTAGTCTTCTTTGGCAAAATGGACTTTTTAGGGGACCTTCCCCTATAAATAAAATATAGATTATTTTTTAAATAACATCGCCTTCATATAAAATTTATTATATTACGTGTAAATTTGATAGAACTATACAAATGTTAACTTTTAAGTTTTAACTTTGATAATTAGGTTTAAAATTTAGATTTTAAGGCTTAATTTTAACTTTTAGGTTTTATCTTTAGGCTTTAAGATTTGATTTTATAGTTTAAGGTTTAGTATTATGATTTATGGTTTAGGTTCCACAAATCAGTTCCAACAATGTGAAATAAATTCAATCAGAGTTTATTTGTGTCTGTTTTTGAATTTCTAAAAATATTTTTTTAGTTTTTTAGGCAAAATGAACTTATTAATGTAACCTCTACACACACATGATATGTATATGTATATATATAAGTTAGAAATATAATGTAATTTATGGAAATTACGTAACTTTATTTATCAATAGTTTGTAAATTTGGCACGAACTATTAAATCCCCAACAAATTTGATGTGGGAGCACGTGAGAGAGTTTCAAAATAGATATTTTTTTGAACAACAAACACTCGGTCACCCATGATCACCCACCCTTCTGTCCGAATAATAGAGCGTGGTGACCTGACCCACCCGTTCAGGAGGATCCCTACAACTAGGAAAACCCCTTTGGTTCAACCCAGAGCAATATTTGCTTTAGGTGAGACTCCGACCCAAGATCTCTCATAAAAGAAGTCAAGGAGCTACCACTATGCTAGAAGCCTTTACAAAAGAACTCAAATGATCAAAAGTTTTGAACCTTAAGCCATATTAGTAGTAAGGCTGACAATTTCAGACACGAACACGTTAACACGACACGACACGACACGAATTTAACATGTTTCGTGTTTACCCTTAACATGTTTTGTGTTTACCCTTAACATGTTTCGTGTCTAAAACAGGTCGGCACGTTACGACCTGTTAAGACTTGTTTAAAATTTAAAAATTTAAAATAAATAATATAAAAAAATAGGTGAGTAACCGATTAACTTGTAAAAATTTCTAATTGTCTAATCCTTGTTACTTAACGGGTTCCTTAACATGTTTTTTAAAAGGTTATTTAACAGATTACTAAGAGTGTTAACTGTTAACAGGTTCCTTAATATGTCATTTCATGTTTACGCTTTTTTAACGGGTCGTGTTCATGTCTAACCAGTACGTGTTTCGTGTTTTAACGTGTTGTGCATTAATGGGTCATGTCTGACCTGTTATGACAACCCTATTTAGATAGGAGAAAAAGTTATGTTTAAGTAGTTAAACTTGGTTAATCTTGAGAATTAAGGTGAAAGTTAATTTAATTATGTGTATGGTACGTCTTTCTCAGGAATATATATATATAGGATTGTGCTCAAATAATAACACACTCTTAAAGCAATAACCCAGATAACTTTGTCAAGATGAAGCCAAATCTTGAATTTTTTTTGAACATCATCGTAACACAATTAGAACACTATGTTCTTTTATGAGTTTGCGAAAAATCATCACCGTTTAAAAGATATCATCGTTGTAAGTTTTGGGCCAAAAACAGTTACAGTGCTGTAAATCAAAAACTTACAACGATGATATCTCTTAAACGGTGATGAATTTTCACAAACTCATAAAAGAACATAGTGTTCTAATTGTGTTACAATGATGTTAAAAAAATTCAAGATTTGGCTTCATCTTGGCAAAGTTAACTGCGTTATTGCTTTAAGAGTGTATTATTATTTGAGCACTTCCATATATATATATATATATATATATATATATATATATATATATATATATATATATATATAGGGTAAGGATTAATTGGTAACCCGTGGTAATTAAGATAACTTATTAGTCCAATTTGATTGGTTGTCTAATCTAATGAATTTGAAATGTGTGGTCAATATTAAATCTGGGAAAAATGAGTGGTTGAGATTTCTTTAAGGGTATTTTGGAGATTTGTTAGATGTACTTGATTTGATTTTTAAAATAAAAGTTTATCCCCCAATTTTTTAAACCTTAATAACTTTTATATACATTATTATTTTTTTAAAAAAAATACACCATTAAATTTGTCACATTTTTATCCTTAATTCAAGTATAGTTTTGTCAAATTTTTTTAAAGTTTTCGAAATTACATTGATGTAACAAACTAAATTTTTTCAAAGTATTCGTAATTACACTGATGTAACGAGCTGAATTTTTTCAAAGTGTTCCTAATTACACTGATGTAACGAGCTGAATTATTTCAAAGTGTTTATAATTACACTGATGTAACGAGTCGTTACACTCATGTAACGAGTTGTAACTTATTATTTTTTTACGTTACAATTATCTAACTTTCTATCTTATTTGATATAAATTTATTTAATTAACTAAATTTTATAATAAAAAATAAGTTTGTAATATATATTTAAGATGAGAGAAAAAAATTGATGGAAAATTTTTGAAAAAAGAGGGAAATTATTGTACTTATGTTTTTTTACGTTAGTGTAACTACGAACGCCGAAAAAAATTTGGCATTACTATAATGAAATTAACGAGAAAAATATGACGAGTTTAATGGTGTAATTTTTATAAAAAATAATATAGTATAAAAAAGTTATAAGTGTATAAAAATCAAGGGGGGGAACTTTAATTTAAAAATAGGAAAATAGATGGTTTTTAAGAGTGTAACACTTGTCACTCTTATATTAAATCTAATTTTTGTAATTAACACAAAAGACCAGAATGTCCTTTTGTATTAAAAATTAATTAGTGACACATGTCACCATTAGATTAAATCTAAAAAATTTGAACCATCGGATTTGAGTTATAGAGTTTTCTCAATTAGAATGAGCTATTATATGATCAATTCCCTATATATATATATATATATATATATATATATATATATATATATATATATATAATCCACATCCTATAATAACTCTCTCTTATTGCATAACCCGAAATAACCTCGCAAGATGAACCCGAATCTTTGGTTTTTTTTTTCAAAATCTTAGTTTTACATGTACAAGAATATGTCCTTTTATGTGTTTGAGCAAATTCTTTTTCGTTTGTGATCCTACATCAATGTAATTACAGTGCTGTAAGGCAAATTACAGTGTTTGAGCAAGTTCCATTTGGTTTTTAAAAATCAAATAACTTTTACATACTTTATTATTTTAAAAAAAAAATTACACCATAAAATTGAGAATTTTATTATCTTTAATTTGAGTATAGTATTGTTATATTTTTTAAAAAATTTTTACGTGGTACGTGATTTTTATGCTTGGTACGTGATTATTGGTGCACGATTATATCAGTTGTTCCTTTGATCATGCATGTTAAATGACGGTCCGTGATTTTCATAGAGCGTGGTCCGTGATTATACATTTTGTCCTTGATTATGTATGTTAAATAATGTTCTTTGATTGTTACATAAGACGGTCCGTAATTATTGTCCTTGATTACGTTAACCGTCCCCTATATATATATATATATATATATATATAGGGAAAATATCAAATAAAAAGTCTTTTTTGCCTAAGAAGGCTAAAAAGGAATTTCAAAACCTTCAAAACCGACCCAAACGAACTCCGATTGAATTCATTTCAATGACATTGGAAACGTCTCATCGAACCCTACAATATCAGCTTTTAGGTTTTAGCTTTAACAAGTAGTTTTATAATTTAGATTTTAGGGCTTGATTTTTAGCTTTTAGGTTTTATTTTTATGTTTAGGATTTGTTTTTAAAGTTTTGGTTTTAGTATTTGTGTTTATTGTTTATGATTTAATGTTTGTGTTTTAGGGTTCAAAAAAACGGTTCCAATGGTGCAATAATGAATTAAATCGGAGTTTGTTTGGTTCGGTTTTCGAGTTTTTAAAATCATTCTTAGCCTTCTTAGGCAAAATAGACTTTTTAGGGAACCTTCTCCTATATATATATATATATATATTAGAAAATTTTGACCTTAATTTTCGGAGGGCAACCCGAGCCTCACTCCATAAAAGGTAGGGCGGTCATGGGTGGTGTTTGTTATGGTGGGGTCAAGAAGCACGTGAGAGAAATAAATGCAGGTAAAGAAAAGACAATATTCAGCGGCATTTATGATGTCGTGTACGTGTAAGATGTCAGTCGTTAATATGACAGTTGGACCCACGACATAGAAAGGGCAATGATGCCTTAATGATAGGTATCACCAACGCCATTTAATTCCTTACCAGTCCTCCTATTTTCTTTTGTTTTTTAACGACGGTATTCTCATGTGTTCCCTACCTTTTTAGAGTCGGACTTCTCCAATCGCTGTGAGAACACATACCCCCTGATGCGCAGGAACCCTATTGAATGGGTAAACCTTCACCCCCATCGGAATTAAATATGGGATAAACCTCAAGTTGATCCTTCACATGGTCTCCTTCAAACTTGCCTCCAGATGGATTCGAACCCCCGACCTTCATATTAGAAGGTGAGAGCCCTAATCATTGGGATGGGTTTTCAAGACTGCTATTTTCTTTTGTTGCTTATTTACGTTCACCTAACTTTTTTAATTTAACACCTTGTCGACGCTACTATACGAAACATATAATGCATCTGACAACTACTGATTGGATAATGATTTGTCTCGTATATGACCTATATGTCTCGTATGGGTTTATATGAGACATAAATCCAATCATTGATACTAAAATACTCTGACAAACAATAATTGGTCTTTATACACATATCCAAGACATATAAAAGATGCGGGATAGATGTGAGAATAACAAAACCATTTTTAAACGTCTTTTTTTTTTATAGCAAATAGAATCTGATGCCATCGTCCTTTATCATTTTAAGAAATGAATCATTCTTTTAAGAACCGGTTATTCAGATAACTAACTTTTTTATTTGAACACATCACTGACTCTATACGCTTCGTATGACATATAGCCCCCTGATACCTAATAATTTGATAATGACTGGTCACGTATACATTACGTATAAGACTTATACAACACATATAGACCTAAACAAGTCGTATAGAAGTTCAATCATTGACACTGACAAAATCAGACAAACAATAATTGACCCCTTATACGTCTCGTATATACCTACACAAGGCATACAAGTGGTGTGGAGTGTGGAGTGGGTTTGTGAATAACATGACCCTTCTTTTATTATGAATACTAATAGTAATATCATAATTATCTTGTCTTTAAGGAAACTCGTAATTAAAAATCCAAAATAACTCTGTTCGGAACAAATTTTAACTATGTTGTTTTATAACATTAAACTCCTTGTTTAAGAAGTTTATTTTAGTTTTATAATAAAAAAGTATTAGTTTACTAAAAATGTCCAAAAAAACATGTTAGACAATCGGGAAGCCTATTGGGATTGAGTTCAAAAAAGTTGAACACTATTGAAGTTACGAGTCAGTATGATATTAATGGTGATGGGTTCAAGTTCGTCAAAGCAAATTGGTGTAATTTAGTTTGATCTATATCCTAACTAAATTACACACACATATATGTATATATGTATATATGTATATATACGTGTGTGTGTGTAGAGGTGTGCATTCAAATATTAACCACTTATAACCATTTAACAAAAAAAAAAACCATTTATAACCATATAATTTCATAAATTTAGTTCTTTTCATTGCAATTTCAATATATAAAACTCATTATGGCTAAACATGTTTATTATAGTATTAATTAAGATTCATTCTTAATTAAACATTTATGTGTGTGTGAGTGAAAGATAAATTGAAAGCTTATTTGATTGAATTGAGAAAAAATCCAGATAATTCTATGAGATAATAGAAATTATTTTTTTAGGTATGTACTACAGGGTTAGATTAAATTAAATAGTTTCATTATCTTAAAAAATCTAAAAAAGATTATTGACCATTAAATCATAAGATCAAATTTAATAGGGAAAATTCAAAATTTTAAAGAGAAAAGTTGTTAAAAGATAATTTAATGATGATCACTTTCCCCCACATACAAAGCTTAGTTCATAACTTTTATATACGTTAATATTTTTTTTTAAAATATATATATCATAAAAAGATCATTTTTTATCTTTAAAATGAGTATAACATTGCTATAAAAATATTTTTTTAGTTCATTGTGTCTAATTATCGTCATTGTGTTTTTCTTAAACGTTTGTGTATAGTTATCTTTTTTGTGTTTTTATTACAGGTAATGGTGTCATTTTTAGAGATAATTGTGTCTTTTTAATGAACATTATGTTATTCATACTCGTCATTGTGTCATCCTTGTTTGATGTTATGTATTCTGTAACATCATCGTGTCTTAAATTGTTGTGAAAAAAAACAATATTGAGCAAGAAACACAAAAGATACAATGACATGTACAAAAGATATAATGACATGTACAAAAGACATAATGATCTGTACAAAATTGTTCATATTCATCATTGTGTCTTTTTTACATGTAATTGTGTCTGTTTTTAAAATAATTGTGTTATTTATACTCGTCATTGTGTCCCATTTGCTTGACATCATGTATTCTGCAACATCATTATGTCTTAAATTGTTCGGAAAAACACAACATTTAGCAGAAAACAAAAAAGATACAATGCCCTGTACAACAGACACAATAAACTAAGAAAAAACATATGTTTTTATATATCAACACTATACTAATTTTGAAGATAAAAAATGTTCGTTTTTATGTTATAATTTTTTCGCATATTTTTTTTCAAAAAACAATTTCGTATGTAAAAGTTATGAACGTTTAAAAAATGTGGGGGACCTTGATAAAAAATCAACAAAAGTAGTTATTACTAAAATACTCTCCAATAACCTAATTTAATCATAGCCGTTGATCAATGATCTTATGGCTCAAGATCTTTCTTAGAATTTTTATGATAAAAAGTTTATTTAGTTTAAAATAACCTATGTAATATATATTATTATAAGAAAATTAAAATAAATAATTATATATACTCGTTTGACACATGTTACAAACTATTTTTTAGTATTAGACATGGTAAAAACGTTTTTTTTTATAACATATGTGTAAATAAGTACGTAATTTTTTTATTTTTATTTATTTTTATGTTTTTCATAATAATATATATTACATATTTAAAAAACAATTACGATTGTTGCATTAGTTTTTCACTAGTTTTCTCAATTTTGATACTTTCTCATGGACGGACCTCCTCATATAGGTTTGAGACACGAGATCCCACTGAATCTTATCTTGTTAATATAATGTATATCGCGAAATTTCATTTGATCCTTAACATTTTTTGAAGTGACCTCATATAAAATTAAAAAAATATATATATTACTAATCTTGAAGTTGGTGTAATAGTTATTGAAAATCATGGATCCTTCATTTAAAATAGGTCTAGGGTTTGAATATAAAAGGGGTCAAGTTTCTATGCATTTTTTTTATTCTAAACTATTACTATGTTTAATTACGAAATTACCCTAAAACTGATCCAACCCAGCCTGCTGACCCAGACATGTTCCAAAAACTATAGAATTAAGTTACTAGAATTAAAAGTATTGAAAAAAATGTGATTCCACAGGGAAAAAAATCCTAGTGCGGTACGCCACTGCTTTTACTTGAACGTTTTAGTTGTCGAACTAGCTAGTAACAGGTGATTCCTAGAATGAATTAAGGTAGTGATAAATTTTTTAAAATGAGAATAACTTCGGAAGCCAGGATCGAAAGGCATGATCAACTTATATTTCAAACCAATAAAATAAACTTGATAAATAAATTCAATAGAATGAACAAGTACGACGATTGACAACATGGTACCCTATGAAATTAAGCTTGCGTTTCTACATCAAGCATGGTTGCAAAAATCAGCATTCAAGGTCGAGTACTCGCTCCAAGGAGTTGTTCCGAGGATGAGTACTTCTCGAGTACTTCCTGACTAGGCCGAGTACTCCCCGATTACTTGCTCCAAGGAGCTATTCCGATGCCGAGTACTTCCCAAGTATTTCCCGACTCCCGAGTATACCCCGACTAGGGCGAGTACTCCCCGATTACTCGCTCAAAGAGTTGTTTCTATTTGAAAGCGCCTAACAACTTTTGCAACCGTGACATCAAGTATCTAACTCCAACTCCATCACACACACACACACATATATATATAGGGGAGGGTTCCATGGAAAACCTCCATTTTAGAGAAAACTTAGAAAACTAATCACAATTGTTATCAATCAATTTCGTTTTTCGTTTTTTATTTTACATTTTGTTTTATTATAAGGTTAGATCTATTAACAAAAAGAAAAAAAATTATATGTAACTCATGTTATTACATATGTGTAACTCATTGATTACATATATGTAAGGGGCCGTTTGGTAACGTCTGAATCATTAAGTGCTGAATGGTTAAGATGTCTGAATGGTTAAGAGGGGCTGAACCATTAAGTGTTGAATAGGTTAAGACTATTTGGTTCACGTCTGAATGAAAAATAAAAAATTTAACTCATTTTTATTTTAAAACCCTAGAAAATCAAACCGTCAACCTCACCCCCCGTCGACCTCAACCACCTCCGCCTCCCATCGCAGCCCAGCCTCCTCCGCCTCCCATCGCACCGCCTCTCCATCATGTCTGCGTCGCGTCTCCACTGTGTTTCCGCCGCTGCCTTGTCCGCTGAGACCCATCAAGCATCGAGCCTCAGACCTTCGGTGGTTGACGAGCATCAAGCATCGCACGGTTTAGGGTTCACAGCCCCTTCAACGATCGCACAGTCGGTCACCGTCGCATGGTTTAGGGTTCGCAGCCCCTTCGACGATCGCACAGTCGGTCACCATCGCACAGTCGGTCGCCATCGACGATGGTGGTGGTTCCGACAAGATGGATTCGGTTCAGGGTGGTTCACAGTTGGTAAAGATGATTCAGTTCACGGTGGTTCCAAGATGGATTTGGTGGTTCAGACCGGTGGTTGACGAGGGCTTCCTTTTTTCCCTATTCAGATGGTGTGTTTCTCATTCAAACTTGTTGTGAGATCTGAATGGTTCAGACCTCCATTCAGACATTTTCCTCCATTCAGACGTGTTTATTTTCGCGAAACAAACGGTCTGAATCTGAACCATTCAGATTCAGACCCATTCAGACCTATTAAGATCCAACCAAACAGCTCCTAACTTGTAAACTACATATATGAGTTACATATATGTAACTTTTTTTGTTACATATACGTAACTTCGTAATCTATAAATTTTTATTAAAAAAATTTCTTTTTTTATACCATTTTTAATTAAAATATTTGACTTACCCTTTATTAAGTTAATCATGTTCTGTAATCTTTAATCTTTTATATAAAAAAACATTAATATTTTCAGTAACATGTCACTCTTATAAGTTATATCTGTATTTACTAGCTAGCTTTGGTCAGATATTACTAGCTAGCTTTGGTCACTTGTTATATTGTCCATTAATCTCACTATATATATTTTTGTAAATTGTCACATTCTTAGTCTATTATGTAATTATCTCCTTTAATCTCACTATATTTAACTAATAATATGATATATACTCTAGTTTTGGCTTTTATTAACTTTTTCTTGGTCCAAGATTTTCTTTTCAATTGAACGAAAGTAAATATTTAAAGTTTAACTTTAGTTTTGGCTTTTATTGGTTTTTTTTTCAAGATCTTATTTTCAATATAAATCATAGCATCAAGACTTGGATGTTACAAAGCGTTTGGTCGCTGATGTCATATATGTGTCACTAGATGTTCTAAAGGTTGATGATAAGCTTTCTTTTATAGCTAGTCTCGGTGAAAATAAGCTTTGAAACTACTTTTTATTTTATAGAAACGGATATGGATCGAACCAAAGTGGCAAAGTCTAGGACTCACACACATGCATGCATGCATGTATGTATGTATATATCGTATGGATATTTTGAAAACCATCTTAAGCTATGAAAACCATGAAAATAACTATGTAACACCATGTAACACACATATATAATACCTTGAATTTTTTTATATAACGTTGCGACCAGATGTTATGTATCTGTTACATGATTTTACAAAATAATTTTTTTTTAAATTGGCCTAGCACTTTTTTTATTTCTTTCTATAAAAATGACTTAACTAATGTTACAAACTCGTAAAAAAAACTTCTTTTACATGATTTTTCCATGGTTTTCTTTGTTTTTACATTCTAGGGTGATTTCAATTTATGAATTCCTTACACACACACGTGTTAGTATAATACACGCACAATGCAGAGGAAAACACAACACTTATGTTTGGTGATTTTAAATGTTTGCAATGTGCAGTGTTGAGCCATAACCATAATAAAAACACTTTTTTAATTTAGTAGTTAATTAAATGGATTTCGTAATGTTTTGTGTATGTTTTTAATTTACTTTCATGAAATCCATAATGTTTTGAGCCATAACCATAACGAAGTCCATTAAAAATATATAACGTTATAATTTACTTTCACGAAAAAATGTTCAGTTTTGTGAATGTTTTTATGCAATATTACGAAATCCATTTTTTATTGTAAAAAATATATAAATAATATATTCAACATTTAATTTAAGTATTTAATAATATATGCATAGAAGAGATGAACAAATTAATATGAAGATACTTCACAAAAATAACATGTGTGTATTTTATTTTTATTTACTAGCTTTCATTTTACGTTTTTGTTCTTATCATTCCATCATAGAATTTACAACTAAAAAATCAAGATTTAACTTACAACAAGTATCGAAATCTCAAACAAGGATACAAACAAATCCATATTACGTTTATCACTCGAATTAACGGGGACACACGCTTAATAAAAACATTAGAGTTAAGGTAATTGCTCCTTTTTAAGTTAAATATTTAAACTTGTCTAAGACAGAACAATAGAAAACTACTGTTAAAAATAATTAAAATAAAAAATTAATGTAACAAATTAACAATCCTAATTTACAAAGTATGACTATAATCTAATAATATGAAAACAAGTTAACGATAAAAGTTCCAAAATTGGTCCTTGAAATAATTATAAGATGCTAAACAACTCATTCCAAATAATATTAAAAATAAAATAGTGACCATTTTAATGAAAAACGAATCCTATACAACTTGTTAATTTCCAAGAAGCCATTTTTTCATATCATGATCATTTGTTTACAAGCCATGTTTTTTTTTGAAAATTGTTCGTTAAATCAAACATCATTTCATAAACGGACAACTTGACTCTATCATTGAACAAGAAACGCATATGGCCACGGCTTCTTACTTGCAAGTTTTCCATTGTATATCTTTATGCATGTGTTTTTTAACATACTTATTAGCATCTTCTGATACATTAATTGTGGTTTATCTTTTCTGAAATTCACAAAACGACTGAGTTTTGTATTATAAGTCTCAATATATAATTGATTTTTGTTGATTCTGTGTTAAAAATAAATTATTTTTGGCCCATGCAGGTCTCGAACCTGCGACCTTCGCGTTATTAGCACGACGCTCTAACCAACTGAGCTAATAGGCCTTGATGCATTCATCTTCTTTTATTTAATAAATCTAACAAAGAAACAAAAACAAATCTCCAAATACCTTCTGCGTATTTTTAATTGGTAGTTTAATAATATAAACTGCATTTAATGATTTTTTTCTAATTAAATACTTAAAAGACATTCAACATATCTTATCTTATCTTATCTTACTATACTAATACTAATAAAGAAAAATAAATTTTGACACTTGTCATTTTCTTACTTCACTTTTGCCACATGTCAACTTTTTATTAAATTCATTTAATTCTCTCATATTAAATAATTATATTCTCTTTTTTATTAAATAATTATAAAATTAATAACTACTAATATTATTTAGAGTAAATTACGCTTTTGGCCCCTATGGTTTATGTGTTTTAACTACTTCGGCCCAAAATAGAATCTTTTATCAATTCAGCCTCTGTGGTTTAGATAACTATCGGTTTTGGCCCCTTAAATTTAATTATTATAACGGTTTTGGCCCAAAATCTAAGTATGGTTGGGGGCCAAAAACGTTAGTTTGTGTAAACCACAGGGGCTGAATTGATAGAAAATTCTATTTTGGGCCAAAATAGTTAAAACACTCAAACCAGGCCAAAACATTTACTCTATTATTTATCTTTTAATTTTTTTAAATTAGAAATATTTTATTTTCTAGAAAATAAAAGTTAAATAAAAAAGTTTTATCTTGCTCGAAATTTTTTATAAATAAAGTATAAACCAGTGTTTTAAACAATAAGATTTTTACAAACCAAAGACGTTTTTTAAATTTATCACATATCATTTGTATAACTATTAAAATTTTTTATTGTTTTTTTATTACCTGAAGTATTTATTAATATGTAAATTAATTTTTTTATCTTAAAATATCGCTTTATATTTTTTTAAAATTTTTATTAATAACAATTTAATATTTTATATTAAACCCGTGTAATACACGGGGTAATAATATAATATATACATACATATATATATATATTTTTTACAACTTTGAGTTGATTTACACTATTAGCATTTTTTTAAGCCTTTATAAATGTAATGCTGATGATAACAATTTATTTAAAATTGGTTGAAACTACTTTTTAACAAATTTACATAGATCATAGTCTACTCTCAATTAGTCAAATGAAAAAATGAAATTACATAAATGCTTTTGAAAGATTAAAAGATTTATTTCACAGATCAACATTTTGCTAGCAAATTAAAAAAAAAACAGATCAAGAAATATCCAAGGTCGATCACTATAACTCTGAATCTAATTCATCTATAAAGATGATAATTTTATAATTAAGTTAACATCCAAGTACACACAAAGTTGACCAAAAAAATGACAAGGTCAATTATGTAATTTCACTAAAGAACAAAGCAAAATGCAGTAAAAAAAACAAACTATCATATCTCTTGCAAACACGGTTGGTTCAACACAAACATGACCACAAATGTTATAAGAAACGTTTCAAGCACATTCGGGTCGTTGGCTCATAGAAAAGCATCCTTCTCGAGCAGCTTAAGTACATCATTCTGGTTGTTCAGTTTGGCAACATCAATGGGTGTCTTTCCATCCATGTTTTGCAAAGTGCTGAATCAATAAAATTAGAAATAAATTAAAAGAAATAAAAAAAAGGTTAGTAACCAATGAGGAAACATGAAGGGTAGAATGGTAATTGAACTTACACAGCAGCACCGTTGTCGAGCAAGAGCGCTACACATTCTTTTCTGCCATAACCAGCTGCATAATGGAGGGCAGTGTTCTTGTTATTGTCTAATGCATCCACCTTTGCCCCGGCCTCAAGAAGAACTTGAGCGCATTTAACCTACAATCAGAGTTAAAAAAATCATTTATCCATTATTTATGAAAGGTTGATTTGCATCATGTTATGTCTCTAACGTGTAAGGTTGTAAACAAATCAACGTTAACGAGCAGTTCGTGAACCGTTTGGTAGAAAGTTCATCTATGTTTGTTTGATAAATGAACGAACATGAACAAAAAAATTTGTTCAACAGAGTTAGTGTTCGTATTTATTTATTACGTTTCTTAGTTAAATATGTTTAATATTGTTAAATTTTTAATTTTTTGTTTATTAATATAACATTCAAACTAGAAATCTAGTCATTTGAAATATGTATCTTGTTAAAAACATAATAATTTGAAACTTAGATCTTTGAAATATTAGTTTAAGGTAATTTCAATTATGATTATTATTTATAACTTTTGCTTTGTTTTAAGATAATTATATATTTTATTTTAATAACAAATGTTTAACTTTAAATTTATATAAAATGAGTATGTTTGATATTTGAGATTAAGAATGTTGATTTTTATAATTTAAATAATATATGTTCATTTGAGTTCCTGAACCGCTCGTGAAGTTCAATTCCTTTAAGAACGAGCACAAACAAATTTCTTTGTTCAGTTAGTGTTCATAAGTCGTTCATGAACAAGTTAAACAAACAAACACGAACAACTTAAAAGTTAAAAAGAATTTTTGTTCAGTTAGTGCTCATGAGCCAAATCAAAATATTCGGTTAAAAAGGAAACAGGCTGAAAAACGCTTGAGCGTGTATTTTAAATTCCAACAACCTTCTAAATTGTTTTATGCAAATAAATAAGATTAATATTGCAATGATTTAGGCAGCAATGAATGAACAAGTACTGAGAAAAGTTTAATTCCATGCTTTAATCATATATCTTACCTCACCATATCCACAAGCAAAATGTAATGCTGTCCTTCCTTCTGAGTCTTCTTCATCTTTATTAGCACCAGACTCTAGGGCCTTCTTCAAAACCTAATTATTTATAAAACCAGATATAAAAACAACTCTTTCTGCAGTCAGCACATGCATCATCATTAACAGGTATAACATAAAATGATCAAATGTGTCTTCTTCAATGAAATAAACAATTAACCAGGACTTCAATCGAGTCAGCTTATGAATCTAGAAAACAATTTGCAGGGTAAAAAAAACAAAACATTATTTGCATTAATACTCCTAGCCTCCTAGGCAACATAGAACGCATCGACAAAAAGAAACAAGTTAAGTTTTAGGAGAATAGCATTTGATAAAAGGGATGACAATTTAAGTTTGCAGCCTATACCAATAAGTAAAATTTTTTGGTGATTCTACTATCAATTTATTATTAGGTCACTGAACTTCATTTTCCGGTCTGCCTAATTAACATACCTTCACGCTGTGAACCGACAGTTTTTAAACACATTTTTTAATGATGAACATCAATATAGCATCATCTTAATAAGCACAAAAATCTAGCGAAATAATGTCACCATAGCTTAAGGACCTCATTTTTTTAGCATAGATGTGGCAATTTCGAGTCATACGTACGAATGGGATGATTTGTTATATGTGTTATCTCAAACAGCTAAAATCGAGATGAAAAAAAAATAGCTGATAAGAAAACAAGTCTGGCGGTTTGAAAATCTCCCAAAGTGTATTTTCTATGCATAAACCACCACAATTATTTTATACAAAAACCGATATTATTTAACATTATGAATTTTGGTATAATAAATGACACTAATCTAAAGTAAGAAAACTTAATCATTATAAATTAAAAGGACTAAATTCTTCATCATTCTCCAATAGACACCACTACCATTGCCAATTACAACCACCCACCATAGTCCACCAGCACCACTTTGTTTTTCCAAAACCGACCAGCTCCGCCGGTTGCTACAACACCTGCGAACGTATATTGTACATCGTCGTCGTCTTCTGTAAGTATCTCTCAACAAGCATTTGATCTCTCCCTTCCCTACCCTCTTTCCACACATGCAAATTTCCGATTATGGAGATTTTAGTAGTACAATAGTTTCAGGTGTTCAAGATCAAGAACATCAGGCAGACAACGATCCTATTACAGTCTGCTATAGCCTTGACGATCCCGTTGAAAGATTTAAACGGTGGTAGGTGCTTTCAGCATACAGAACAGTTTCCAAGGCGGCTATAGCAGCAGCTTTTCAACAGACAACAACCATGATGTGACTGAGGATAAGGCAGACCTTTTGGATTCTGTTGTTGACGGCGTTTGTAGCTTGTTGCCTTCGGTGAAGATGATGCCGGAGAAGGAGAAGCAGCCGTTGGACCAGCAAATGCATTGCCGGTGAAATGCAGCTGAGGTGAGAGTGGTGATACAGATTGTTGAAGATGAAGTGGGTGGGTATTTTTGTCATTTTAAAAAGTTTAACAGCAAAAACTAGCAACCATCCAATCAAAGGACCACCGGTGCTATATTTTTTCAAAAAGATTGGATCACTCGAAGTTAGGGACCATTTGTGCAAAATCAACATACCACATGGACAAACTGTGTAAGTAACTCGTTTGATTATGATGGCAATTATTTGGAACCAAAATAGATAAAATCATTTCAAAACTCCCAACCCCCGGAATATGTGGTTTGGAACTATTAATATGATGATGACACATTCGTAGTTATAGAAAATATATTTTTATAGCTAGAGTACCTCTAGATCACCAACACTAGCAGTCCGATGAACAATAGATTCTTCCTCGTCTACATCTTCTTCTGCTACTGCTACTGGAGCTCCAGTGGAAGCGGCAGCATCTTCAGCAACTGCAACACCCATGGCTTCCCCAAGTTTCTTTAGAACATCTGGATCATTCCAGTACCTAGTTTATGGTTGATACTATTTCAGAAATTTTAAAAATAAACTTATAATTTAAATAGAACTTAGTTCTGTATATATTAATGATTACACAACCTCATCATCGCTGTCGGGCCACCAGATTCTATCTCTTCTAAAATAGGTTTCAAGGATGGATCTTCCTTGATACGTGCCATCCGTTCTTCAAGCTGGTCCTTTTGAGCCGGATTAGATAAGCTCTCAAGCATCTGAGACATTGATGGATCCTGCCAGATATACACAAAAATTATAATTAAATCTATGTTTAAAAACAATTTAATAATAATAATAATTTTTATAATAATAATAATTAATACTACCTGCATCATGGCATTACCAAGACTCTCAGCCATGTTCATGAATTGAGGGTTTTGCATAACCTGCTGCATTGTGGTAAAATACTGCTGTGAATCAAACTGAGGAACACCATCACCACCACCATGAAAAGTCTGCTGGAGTTGCTCAGCCATCTTGTTGAATGATGGATCTTTTGCTATTTGCTCTGCTAATTCCTTGATGCTTGGATCCTGTAACCATAACAAATTAGAAATGATAAATGTAATGGCATAAAGCACCATGATGTAAATAAATTGCACATTAGATTTTTCTATTTAATTACAAATCATTTTACTAATATAATCATAATCAGTTAAGAGAGTGTTTTAGCTAAATGTATATCATGCTTTTGAACTTGCAACACAATCAAATTATTGTTTAAATTAAGAGGGGCAAATGTGCTAAAAGTCAAGAGTACCCATGCGCTTAATGAATTATGGTTTTATTTAGGTTGAACCCTTTGTCTTTGAATCCATTAAATTGTTCATATTTCAACTACCTTTTAAAAAAAATTTCAATGGCTGTGCCCAAAAACAAAATTTTTAAATGATTAAATGGTTTCAAAGCAACAAAACTAACACAAAAGTCAATAGATTCAAACGTAAGTTTATATTAAGTTAACCACCATATGGCATCAAGCTTGCCATTTTTTCTTTTCTTTTAATACAAGCATTATCACAAGAGAAATATGTGCATGCATGTGCACACACAGAGATTAAGTCATGTATGGGCATGAAAATAAGAACTATACATTAAGTAGCCCTGCCATTGATGAGAAGTCAAAAGGATTTGCAGCAAATCCAGTTCCAGGCATGGGGGGCACAGCATGTGCAGATTGTGTATCTGAAGAGCTTGAACCTGATGAAGCTTTCTTGACGGATGGATTAGTTTTCTCTTCTGCATTGAAAAATATGTATTTAAAACAGACATATTTGTGAGTAAGTCTTTTATCAATGTGCCAAAAAAAAGTAGCTAAGAGAACCCATGTAGAAAAACGCAGGTCATAGATGCCTCTAATCAACCTACTTGATCTAGATCATAGGAAACATAATGATATTGACATACTCAAAAGGCCAAATAAACTAGAAGATTCCAAAAGGTGTTTACTTCAAAAAAATATATAAGAATATTGAAAGATAGAAAAGTTAAGCTGGCTCAGAATAGTGGCACTGCTGTTATATTGCAATAAATAAAGTCCACTCATAGCAGAGCTATTGGTAGGAATAATAGTGGTAGGAATTCTTTCAATAAATATCAGAAAATTGCTCCACACCATTATTTTGTTGTGTTTCCTACTTAGGAGATTAGCCATCTCAAACTGGACACTATCAATGATATATTGCTACTCAACAATATTAAACATATATGTTAATCAAAACCAACTAATATGAAAAAGTTAAATGAAATTGCTATTTTTATGAGACCGGTAAAGTTTTATATTGATGATTAGAACCAAGTTTTAAATTTTTCTGAATTCATCTTCCATGTGGAAACTACACAATAGTAAGAGTAAAGAACAAATTAGAGACAAAAGTATTCTTAAAGGATAAAAGGAAAGAATAAGATGCAAAAGTGACGTGCAAAAAGATTAAAAGAACCCAATGATCGACATGAACCATAAATCCAATTTCAAAACGAAAAATGCATCTGACAAGGATAAAGAATGGTGCCAGTTCTAAACAAATGGTTGAGAGTTAAAAGTCTTAATTACAAAAGAAGAGAAAGAAAACAAACATATTGGAAATACAGTAATTCTGCAAGAAACATATATATGCAAATATATCAGCAGTAAACTTATGACATGCACTTCAAGAAGGTTTTGAAAAACATTGTTTGGGTAATGGATTTTGATGCGACATTATTACCAAAGCCAACAATCTACATTCGTATTATAAAGGACGTAGAAGTTGGATGACTACTAAGTTCCAAATACCTACATAAACAAGAAAAAGAACCTTTGAACCCAAGTAATCAATCTTCAGAATAGATGTGGGAGGGACCAATAATGGGCAAAAAGAACCCAGCTATTTGATATAGAAGTCTTTGACTGAAACTGGTTAATCTTGAACACGGTACAAAACTCTTGATTGAAATTAATTATGGCATGAACCTAATAGTTAGGCTGATATGGTGTCAAGGAACTCTAAACCAATTTAAGAAAACCAGCTTTTCCATTTAGTGATAAAAATTAGTTATTTCTGTCTTAGTATGCAAAGTGTCATTGATATAATTTACATTTGTGTTTAGCATGATAAACAATACAAAAATGCACCTCATTTATATTGAATCCCGATGCATTTAAGGAAAAGAACGAATGATTTTTTTTCATTCATAAATAACAAAAACATAATCTTAATGCCTGTTTTACTAAAAGCTCAAATCATTAACACTTCCTCCACTCCAGTTTGAAGTTTTTTAAAATTTACAATCAATTGTCAACCAAAAGCAATCTACTTTATCCGTTCAAAAGCTTGATTATCGAAAGCATGTGGCACTGATGCATTTGATCCCAAAAACCAATGCGCAAAACACGCGCATCACGTATGAAAGGCATTCGACATTAAGAAAACATTAAAAATTATATATAGATAATATATTAACTTGTTAACTTTTAAACACAAAAAGAAAGATATTCTTGTCATCGCCTGCAGAAATTTGTTTAATCAATGGTCTAATTTGTTCAAACACTCAAACCCACTGCCCAATCAGGTTAGATATGTTCAATCAGATTTGGAAAACTCAGACCCGTTGAGATCGACAGTCTACGTTATTCAAATACAAGTTAAGCGCATAAGGCAATGCATCAGACTGCATCAGCCACATCACATGCGCATCATCAAATGAGTGCATAAAGTTTAGTGATGCGATTGCATCACCACAACATGTGATGCGTGCATAATTTAAAACCATGTTCCAAACTTGTGCAATAACCGCACTTTTTCTACGGAGATGATCCCCTTGCCATGTTCAATAATTGGTTATTTTTTACAAGTTTTCAACCTAAATAAAAAGCAAATGCTGTTCAAAAATAAATAAATAAAAGCAAATCATGCCTAATTTAGCAGAATTTGTGAGTTTAATCTAGTACTAATGGATAAACAAATAAACAATTTCAAGTAAAAACTAACTTAATTTAACAAATTGACATTCCCATCAATGTAAAAAAAATTTCAACCATCTTCATGGCTAAGTAACTAACTACTAAACTCATGCAACACATTGACATAATACGGTAAACAAATACATACCCACTGAAGTCTCAGGTTTGGCAGCGCCATCTTTGTCATTCACCTAACAAAAACACGACAATCCAAATCATCAACCAAACTAAACCCTGATAAAAGTTAGTTTACAGTTCCATATATCATTCAGAAATCAAATAATTATGCAACCCCAATGAACCTTCAGTATTCGCAGCAAATCAAACGGTGGGAATTGATAAAGCGATCACAATCATAATCCAAAAATACATAAACGAAATCGGAGGCAAAATTGACAGGTTTTACCTTAGACATGTCGATTGAAGTGATGACCGATGATGAATTGATGATATAGATCGACTAATTTTGAGTTCGCGAGGATGACGATGGGGTTTCTGGTAAAACTCGGAGGAAGTAATGAAGTATAAGAATACAGGTTGACAACGTGGGCCTCAGGCCCTCAACTCACAAGAGTACAGTCTGATAAAGTGATAAAGAAGAAGTGTACATGGATTTGGGCCATCTGGCTAGTCATCATGGACAAACCAATAAGCCCAACGACATCTGTTTTCTGGGTTTAACTTTAACACACTCGTCTATTGTTACCCGTGCGTAGAGGTGGGGAAAAAACCGGAGCTGGAACCGACAACCCGAACCGGAACCGGTCATACCCGAACCGGTGGTACAAATGGGTCTGGTTTTTCAGACAAATTAGAACCGGAACTTGTTCCACTTTACCCAGCCAAAACCCGAACCGGAACCGGTTGGAACCGTTCGAAACCCGGAACCGGAACCGGGTCTTGACTTTGTTGACCAGAACCGGAACCGGTTCCAAAAAAACCTTATTTGTGCACCTCCGTGCGTTGCGACGCTATACGATAAGACTAACTGGTAGAGAGTGTTCGAAAAATTTGTCACCAACCTGTTACTTGAATACAAAGGATTTTGCTTAAAAAACAAGACTGTGTAACTTGGCGGAGGGGTTTAGGCATTCGCTTTTAAACAGAAGGTAATAGATTTTATTTTTGTGGTGTGCAATTGCGATGATTGATATATTCCACTATTAAATAATAGGAACTGATTGAGAACTGGTGACAGGGTAGGCACAACCTCACATCCGTGACGCACACAGCAGTGATAACCGGACTAAAGTGCCGACACTCACTTGGTTGTGCTACGGACAACAAGGAAATGATCCCATCATAGATTTGCTAAACACATCAGGGATGCGTTAGAATATAAACGTTCCTTTAAGGAGCCGGCGTCGCAAATTCATGAAAGGAAAGGAGTAGAGGAAATCTTTGCAAGAAAGTATCGTCTTTCCACTTGGTGAAAGGAACATTTTGAAGGAGCGCGGTGATAGGCAAAAGACTAGGACAGGGGGAGAACATGGGGAATCAAAATGCTAAAATAGTCAACTTATATCATAAAAATAGTAAGATTGCAAGAACCAAGATCAAGGTGAATTCTACAAGAAAGATCAGCAATCAAAAGAGGGGAATCTTACCAGCTTAAGAAGACCGGGTATAAATAAAGACCCGGAAGGTCAATCCAGGTACAACAATCACTCCACTACTTCACCCTTACGTTCACTTACAATTCCTGCAGTCTCTCAAAAAGCCCCATTCTTACTCCCACGCCAGAGTCTTGACCAAAGGAAACACTTTCTATGATAAGGCTAATTGTGTCCTCTGTTTATCTTAGCAGTATAGGTGAGCTAACTAAGGCCCTGTTTGGTAGCCTCTTAATCACATTCAGAGGCTAGCTCTTAATGGTTCATAGCATGTGAATGGTTAAAATGTATCCTTAAGTCTGAACGATTAAGAGCTTGGTAATGGTTCATAGCCTCTGAATGGTTAAGAGGTTACCCTAAGTCTGAATGGTTAAGGGGTTATGAACCATTCAGAGGTAACCTCTTAATGCCATTCAGATGCAAACAAACAACCCCTAAGATTTGAAGTTGTTGAAGCAACAAGAGCATTGATGATATTGCTCTAACTGGTAATATCAAATAACACGTGTCAAAACCTTAAATCATGTGAGATCGTTACTTCAAGTATAATCGTTGGGTATTGGTAATAAACTCGGCAAAATTGGCCTCGAAAACACCTTCGACAATTTATTCAAATTTGATGTGTGCAGTCGATGCAACCGAGCATCCCTGAAATGCCATGTTTATCTTAAGTGTCTCATACAAACGTGCAATTTCATGACTTATAGTGGGACATAATAAACTCTTTACCTAATAAATAATAATTGTATTGCAAGAATTTTCTAGATATTCATATGAAGTCTTTTTTGACAAAATATTTTAGATATTTACATCAAGTTCTTTTTGACATAGTTAAATACTCATTGTGTTTGTTGGGAACATTATCATTTGTGAGTTGTTTAGTTAAAAATGTAACTCACTGAAACTCTTTTTAGACCTTCGGTCATACTCTTCTTGAAACTATTCAAAATTCGAGTTTATATTCTCAACATTTTTAGGTAATAATCTTTCTATTATAATAAACAAAGATGTTTATTTGCCACTTGTCACATTTTAACACAATATTGCCACTTGTCAAATTTTTATGTTTTCATTTAATTCTCTCCTTTATTCAATAATTTATATTATCCCTTCTATTAAATAAATATATTAATAATAACGAATGATATTATTTATCTCTTACAAAGTAAAAAATAGTTTCAATAAGTTGAAAATTAAATAATTTTATAAAAAAAACATACTTTACAAAAGTTTATAAAATATATATTTTTTTCTAAAAATCAAAATTTATTAAAAATAAGAAATATTAAATCATTATTTTTGGAAGAAAAAAAAAGTTTTATGTTAAACATGTTTTTTTAGAAAACGATATATAAACCAAAACTTATAGATAATAAAAGTTATATTTATGGTCTTGTATGTTTAACATATTTTTAAATTAGGTTATTAAATTTTAATAATTACAAAAATATAACATAGATTTTTAAGAATAGTTTTTTATAAACAAATTACATATTTTTAGTATTAAATTTTTAAAAATTAATTTCTTTTAAAAATAAAGTCTCTTATCATTGTTTTATTACTTAAAGTACTTATTAATACGTATTTTAAACACTTTATATATAAATGTTATTTATAATTTATAAATTTTTATTAGTAACTGTTCAATATTTTATATTAAATCCGTGTAATACACGGGTTATAAACTAGTTCCTTTGATAGGCGAAATCTTGCTTGAAATATCTTAGCATAATAAGTTGGATTCTCAACGAAATAGTCATATTTTAGAACTTGATAAACCAATTTTTGATCACGTGGCACATATTATTTCTTCGATTGTAATCCGTTTTCAAGTTCGAAAGCTACCTTAATAACATTTGCAAGAAATTCAAAATTCACTATATTTAGATGAGTCAGAGTTAGATGATCATAAAAATTCATTTTGTTAAACTTAAAAAAAAAATAGTGAGGTTATTTGGGTGTGTGTTTAAAATAATTGGATTTAGTTGATTTTTATAAGTGCGAAAGGTAATTAGTTAAAAACAACATCAATGGCTATATTGTCGTTTGGCAACGACAAGCTATGTTGGTATAATCTTGATGGTTGGGTCAAATTGGGTTGTTTAAACGGGTCATGGGGCTACAGAAAATGGGTCATCCATTTAGCTAATGAGTCATGGAAGATTTAGTCTTTGTTTGACTGAGATTGAAGGATGTGAACGTTGGGTAACTTGGTTAAACCTCTACCTATTCTTTAGGAGTTAGTGGGTTACTATTTTAAAGTTTTGTTGAATGTTTTCTTTAGTCCGTTGCAGTGTTTGTATGCCTATTTAAGGTTTCATTTAGTTATTGAATAAATGCGTAGCAAGAGTTTAAGTATTCAATTATTTTGTGCAGCAAGTTTTTCTTTCATATCAGTGAGTTTGGTCCATTTGTTTCCTACAATTGGTATCAGAGCGAAGGTTAATCGAGGGCCGTTTTGAGAGTCGTTTTCACGAGAAACAAAGCAGCCCGTTGGCTGCAGGGCTGAAGAGAAAGAAGCAAGAGGACGGGCCGAACATTGGTGATCGATGTTCGCCATAGCAAGAGACCGTAAGTATAAGAAGACCGTGCCCGGAATTTAAATTCCGGTGAGACCGAAAAGAAGAACTCGCAAGAATGAAGATCGAAGACCACTGTCGGGAAAGAAAAACTGTTGCTGTGACAGAACGAATGGCTTGACCGAGACCGACCAGTTCTATGCCGGAAGGAAAGAAAGACCGATTGAGACCGAGAAAGAAGACCGAAAGCTGCAACCCTAGACCGGCACACTGACTGGAAGACCGAGCAGCTCGAAGACCGAGAGAGACCGTCACCGGCAAAGAAGTACCGGTGAGAAGAGAAGGCCAAGAGACCGAAGCTTCAAGGGGCGATAGTCTTTTGTTGCAGGGTATTAATAATGATTCAAAAATCCAAACTTGCATATTTTGTTGTGGAACGAAGCACAAAAATCGAAGAAAGAAATAAAGTAATCATTCAGGTGAAGCAGGCATGCACACACGTGAAGACATTGTGGCTGTAAATTGTCGAGAAGAAAGCAACATCGATAATAGGTCAATTTATTTAAACAAGCAGAGGTCATTTTCTTCTGGCAAGATAGAAAGAAAGAAGAATGTAATGGCAAGAACGCAAGAAGCTGGACCTCGGTGGTTCCCGTAGTAAGTAGCATGAGATCGGACCGGTGCGGGTTCGTTTAGCAAAAGAAAGTAGCAAGTTTAGCAAGGGAAAGTATGGAGCAAGATCAAGAGCAAGTAGCAAGATTGAATCTTTGTGATTCGGATAGCAAGATAGCAAGAGCAAGAAACCTGGTTCGGGTTATCGCAAGAGCAAGTAACTTGTCACACCCTTGTCGTTGCGGAAGCGTACGGTGTGACTTTCAAGATTTCACATCTATCTTTCACTAGGTTTCACCCTGTTGAGTCTAGTTCTCATAGACTCTACTATGTGTCTCCAAAGATTGAGCTTTCAGCTCCACCCCCTGTATCTTTAGGCATCTGAGAAAACATGGTTTTAAAAACAATCAGCATATTGCTGGTGAGTTCACAAATTTAAATGTTCAAAATGTATGTAGTGTGTTTCAAGCGATTCAAACGTTTGCATAAAAATATTTTCTTAATTGTATGTACTGTTTCCAAATCAGTCAAATGTTTGCATAAAAAGAGTTCAATAATATTAATGTCCCAAACTGGGAGTAAAACATTGGTATCCAGTGCAGACATTGTTTCATTTCAACAATGCCGTGTTTCTCTGTTCTGACCAGCAGTCCAATTATAACTCCAGGGCTCCTGTAACCGAGCTGACGAGTTCAGTGTTTGCCCCTTCCCAATGTCCTTGTCGCAAGACATTGTGTGTTTAGCCTTATTGAGCGCCCGCTCGACATCCAGTCGTGGTTTTAGCTACGAACCACGGGCGAGGATTGTCAATCACAAATAGAATCTATTCTCAATAATCACGCCCCCCCCCCACGGTTAACGGTTACAGAATAGGGGACTTAGCGACAAATGTTCAACCCGAGAAATAACGACAAGCCTGGTCATATGTTTTTCCCACTGTCACGTGTCTCAATCAAATGTTTTACAACGCTTTCGTTTCCATGTCTCGCAAAATGTTTCAAAAGTTTTTCAGCATAACACATGATGCAAAATACGTTTTCATGTTTCACAAAATATAACAAAAGCGTTTCAGAGTTCCACCTGATCTCATCAGGTATCATGTATCACACAATGTATCAAACGTGTTCAGTGTTCCACCTGATCAAATCAGGTATCATGTTCCACAAAATGTATCAACACGTTTCAAAGTTTCACCTGATCAAATCAGGTACCATGTTTCACAAAAATGTATCAAAATGTTTTCAGGTTCCACCTGATCTCAAATCAGGCATCATGTTTCACAAAAATATGTCAAAACTGTTTCATAGTTCCACCTGATCACATCAGGTTTCATGTTTCACAAAATGCATCAAAAACTGTTTCAGAGCTCCACTTGCTTAAATCAGGTTTCATGTGTCACCCAAAATGTATCAAAAATCGTTTTAGAATTTCACCTGATGAGATCAGGTGTCATGTTTCATCAAGTGTTTCAAAAACTAACTCAAACCTTCATAATAATCAGTATGTTTCAAACACGTCTTTATGTTTTCTCATTCCCCGAATTCAAAGCCAAAATACAGAAAAGGGGTTCGTGAACTCACCTGAGTTGATTCAACTCAATAACAGTGCACAACGCTCGTATCACTAGTTCTTGAACTCTAAACCTGTATGTCATTAGAGTTCTATGAGTTACTTAAGCCTAAACTGATTCTCAGAACTTTCCTTAGTTCAACATCTCACAACGTGTTTTAATTGAAAACCTATAATGATTTAGGTTCTTATTAAGAAACTTATAACTTGTTGGTTTAATCAGGACATTCCCAAATTAACCAAGTTAGTATTGTTGTTGATTATATCACCAAAACAATTTCTCAATGGATTCCAGGTTTAGAAATAGTTAATCCTTGTCATTGATCATTCCAAAGAATGATCAGGACAATCACAACCATTGTTATAATCAAATGGTTAAAACCATTATGATCTATGATATGGTTTCATAATAATCGGACATTATAACGGATCAAAACAAAGATTTCACCATTAACCTGTCGAGTTCTTGATTTCTAACTATTCCTAGCCATCATCTAGGCAATAATCAACAACAATAACCATGACATCACTGTTAAAATCTAGATCTAATTCATATTTAATCAAACTAATAGAAGAGGTCGAATCGTTACCCTTTAGAACGGATTTCTCGGATGAAAACGATGATCAGGACTTGTAGAAACGTTCCCTAACTTGATCCGGATGTTTGGATGGCTTCAAAACTGAGATTTGGGGGTTAAAATTCGATCTGGAGCGTTTGAAAGTCGAAAATATCGACTAAAAATGAGTTCTGATCAAGAAAAGCAGATTTTTATGCGTACTGCTTCCGTCGCGTACCATGAAGGATTTAAAAAGGTTCCTTCACGTACCTCCACCGCCTTAGTTAGTTTTCAATTTTGTTTTCGCGATTCTGGGAGCATACGAACTCCGTTTTACGCGCCGTTTTCGCCCACGTTCACGATTTTTCGAGCTCTTTCCAATTATTATAATTTCAAGACCTGAAAAGTTCAAAATATATGATCTCTTATTTAACGCTATATTCGAATCAGTGTATCTTAAAATCGGAGCCTCGTTTCGAAATTTCGCTTACACTCATTTTCTTTATTTTTGAGTTATGATTCTAACCTGGAATTTGTTGAATTGTCACATAACTCGTCTTCGAGTTAAAGCAAGTATGAAGCAGGTAGCAAGTGGCCTGTTAATCAAGCAAGCAAGTTTAGCATGAAACGATTTCTGTTTGAGCAAGAAAGGCCGGAACGAAAGCAAGATGATTCGACGCAAGCAAGTTAGAACGGTTCGAATCAAGAAACAAGTAAGAAGCAAGAACCTACATCAAGATTAAGGGGGTGAATGTTGGTATAATCTTGATGGTTGGGTCAAATCGGGTTGTTTAAACGGGTCATGGGGCTGCAGAAAATGGGTCATCCATTTAGCTAATGAGTCATGGAAGATTTAGTCTTTGTTTGACCGAGATTGAAGGATGTGAATGTTGGGTAACTTAGGTCAAACCTCTACCTATTCTTTAGGAGTTAGTGGGTTACTATTTTAAAGTTTTGTTGAATGTTTTCTTTAGTCCGTTGCAGTGTTTGTATGCCTATTTAAGGTTTCATTTAGTTATTGAATAAATGCGTAGCAAGAGTTTAAGTATTCAATTATTTTGTGCAGCAAGTTTTTCTTTCATATCAGTGAGTTTGATCCATTTGTTTCCAACACGCTACTCATCTTCATGAACCCACGATCGAACCTACTGAACCAAACCTAGAGGTCTGCGATGGTGTTCCTGCCCAACCCACTCAAACCCGTGGACCCATCTTCCATACGCCTAGCCTTATGCCCTTATGTAGAGGTGGCCGGCGTACCCGGAACCGGAGCCAAAGAACCGAATCGGAACCGGAACCGGTCGTACCCGAACCGGTGGGTAGGGGCGTTTCCGGGTCTTCATAGAAATTGAAACCAGAACCGGTTCCACCCTTAAACCGGTTAAACCCGAAACGGAACCGGCAAAAAACCAGTTGGAACCGGTCAAAAACCGGAACCGGTTATTGACTTTGTTGACCGGAACCATAAAAGTTTAAAACCGGTTCCTGTTCCAAAAAAAAAACCTGGTTTGGCCACCTCTAGCCTTATGTATATTATATAAGACTCATTTTCAAAACATAGAGCATTTATTACACCTACTAGTTTATATACCCGTGTATTACACGGATTTATAAATAAAAATTATGTAATTTTATAACTATGTCTTCATATATTTACATAATTACTAAAACTAATAATACTTGTTATACATTTTTATATTAAAAAACTTTAAAAATAACGTATATGTATACGTATACATATATAACATTAGACATTGATGCTATTCATTATTATATTATTAATTATTAGTATTAATTTAGTTATTTATGTAAATAATGTATGCTATTAATAACATTAATGGTGAGTTTTATATTTTAAAAGAAAATTTATTTTTGAAATAGTAGGAAAATTTTCTTGGAATCAATTATTATATAGGAAGATTATTAGTAAAAAATTGATTTCTTCAATTTTTGGAAATAAAAACACTATAAATAAATCACTTTCTGTCCGATGTTATTTGTGTTAAGACACTCTAACCTCTTTCAAATATGTCTTACTTGTTATCCTTCATTATAGTAGAATAAATAAATAACGGAAAGACACTACATCTAAAGAACTCTTTTTTGGAGAATGAATTAAATAAGCAAAATATAACAAAACTAGGGTTATCCCGCGCGTTGCGGCGGTAACCCTGTATTTTTTAATATATTATTGACGGTAACCTCGCATTTAACAGATTAAAACATAGTCTCAAAAATTAAAATTCAAATAATATAAAGTTGTCACTCCGTCGTAAAATTTAGTAGCGTAAAACACAATACTTTTTAAACATATTAGTAAAAAAAATTGTCCAAAACTTGTAATATACAATGCTACCCATCTAAAATTATACATAAAAAAAGTTGAGCCATCACAAAATAGTTCTTATCATATAACATATTTATACACATGTTTTATTATCGTATCTAACACATGTTATGTTTTATCATATTATGTCAAATTTGTTATATCAACCCCAATCACAACATGCAAGACATTAAAAAAATCGTTACAATAGCCTTCAATTCGACAGTTATTTCTAAACAAATCGAACTCCATCTTAAAAGCAAATTTAACGAAAATAAAATAAACTTAAAACGAATTTAAGGTAGTAAAATAATAATAAAACTAAACTAATAAAAAGATGGATGTGTTTGTGTTTGAAGCAAAAAAAACAAACAAAAAACATTGCGATGATTCGAACACGGGCTCTAGAGGCTGAAATATTCAAAATTTACCGCATGATCTAGGCAACAATTACTATTCCTAATTGCAATCAAAAAATTTTAACACAAACAAATTAAATAAAAAAGTATTATTATTGTTTACTTAACTTCTAATTGTATATATGGTAATATGTGCAATAAATGTTTTAGATCTTAAAACGCATGTTTCTTTCCAATTTATATAACCTTAAATAGAAACTTCTATTTTGTTTTTTTCTGAAAATAAAAGAGAAAAGTTAATTAACTAAAAAACATTAATAGATAAATATCTATTGTTTCCAAATCATAGCATATCTCGGAGCTTTGGTGTAGAGGTTAAGACGCATCAATTGAAATTATAGGCTAGGATTTCCAGTCTCACACTCAACAATTTTTTTATTTGATTATATATAATACTATTCAAATTTAATACTAATATTAGTAATTTTTTTTAGAAATAACGTTCAATTTATTGTTTTAAGACAGAGTGATAGTTGTGACTACCGGCTTTTTGGTATACAATTTGATAGTCGTGATTATGTCGAGTCTCACACTCAACAATTTTTTTCTTTGATTATATATAATACTATTCAAATTTAATACTAATATTAGTAATTTTTTTTTGGAAATAACGTTCAATTTATTGTTTTAAGACAGAGTGACAGTTGTGACTACCGGCTTTTTGGTATGCAATTAGATAGCCGTGATTATGTCACCGCCGTCGTGATCAAATACTCATGCCACATTTACGACAGCTACACTTAGGAGTTTACGTCGGAGTGACAACCATTGTATCGTTCTTTATATTTGCCTTTTAATATACGGAATCGTGTCTGCGTTCTGATATTCAAAATCGTGGCAGAACGAGAAAACCTACTAGTTTTTCTTAAAGACAGACACCGCAACTATATAAAATAGTACAAGTTACCGATTTTGCCCATTAAATGATAACAATTTTCAAACCCTAATTCTAACTTAGTACAAGTTTAAGCCCTTAATTTACAAACCCTACTTGCCTACTCCGTCTCCATCAACATCGTTGTTGGTTCAAGCACCTTAGTTTCAAGCCCTATCGACGATGATTCACTCTTCGGTCGATCCTTTTTTACTGCCCCTGATGATGATTTTCTCATATTTGGTCAGATTACGGCTGCCTTTGACTGAGGTTAACCAACTACTATACCAATTAATTGACGCGTATAGCATCCAACAAAGTTAGCCTAGTGGTTAAGGTTTGGCTCTTTCCTCTTGAAAATCAGGATTCAAGTCTCACTGATGACACTTTAATAAACACCATGTGAGTCAGGGATATTGAGCTTAAAAAAAAATTTGACGCAAGCTGATTTTTACAAGAGTACTTGGGACTTTGAGAGCACCTTACACGTACAGACTCACTCACCAGCACTCACACACTAAGATGAAGGTTAACCAAATAAGGCCTAAATCAGCAAGTCAATAAATTATAATTCAACATCTAAACAAAAAAGATGAAGGTTAACCAATACATATAAACGGATAAACCCTAAACCAATACATATACAGATTACCAATGATTAACACAAAATCTTATCGCTTAAAATATCATACAGAAAATTCAACAACAAGAAGATAAACTGTAGATTAATAAGTAATTTGCTTACCGAATCGTCAGATCCATCATCCTGCTACGAAGGATGAACTTTCTTCGACTTGGAAGACACCTTCTTCATCGCCGATCTCATCGACGCCGTCGCTGAATTCAACGCAGCCTCAATATACTTGTTCGACGCGATATTCGCTGCTTTCTCCATCGTCTTCCCCAACCTTCTCGCGCTTTCTCCGATCGACAACAATCCTTGCAGCTCCTTGTGCGATTCACGTTCCATCTCCTCCTCGAACCTTCGGAATTCTTCCATAGCTTCTTCCATAGCGGAATTGAGTTCATCCTCCGCTTGTTTCATCGAATCCTCAGCCTCTGTTTCTTCTTTCTCCAGATCGAGCTCCATCGCCGCCCATGATTTGTATGATTCCAGCTCGAATAGTCGCATTAGATCTTCGATCGTTGATGGATCGAAGTTTTTGTCGTTGAGAGATTGATCGGAGAGATAAGTGAACTGAGAAATCAAAGCTTCCATGGCGGATCTGAGTATCGGATTGTGGTTCTTCTGACTTGAGTGAGCGAGAAAGCGTGTGGGCATCTTAGAATAAATACAACACCAAGCGTACCAGTAAAATCCCACTTAAAGTGGGGTCTGGGAGGGGAAAGATAAAGACATACCTTACCCCCATCTACAAGTAGAATAGAGAGGCTGCTTCGTAAGAGTCTCCTGGCTCAGAAAACCCGTGTTTTTTTTTTTTTTTGAAAACATGTAACGAAAAGTAGGAACATAAAGCATAAAGATGAAGCACTAATGTTTTACATGTAAACAGATAAGCAGGTAAGCATTAACCACAAAAGACATCGAGCCAGACTAAAAGAAACCAACAGATAAACCAAACTCATAACCCATTAAGACATTTAAGCAAGCAAACAAAAATAAGCAGAGAGTATCATACACAAACAAACCTGCAGACCACACTAACAATATAACGTTAAAATCCCCCATCCCGCAAGCATGTATATACCACATATGATCTCCTATCCTATATCCCAAAAGCAGCAAAGGTATAGCATCAACCCACGTCCCCTAGGGAAGGCTAAAAACCCCCAACCCGCAAGCATGCAATATCACATATAGTCTCATATCAAATATCGCAAAACCAGCTAAGAAATAGCAACAACCCACGACCCCTAGGATAGGCTCTATGTATCTTTCACCTTTATTCTTCGCCTCCACGTACTTCTATCATAGATCATGTCCTCAGAGAGGTGTAGCTCTGTCATATCCTGGCGAATCTGTTCATCCCATGTTAACCTCGGTCTACCCCTTCCCCTTTTACCCTCCACGGTGAGAAGTTCTACTTTTCGAACAGGTGCCGACTGGCTTCTTCTCCTCACATGCCCAAACCATCTCAATCTTCCTTCCCTGACCTTGTCCGAAATGTTTGCCACCTGTAATCTTTCCCGGAAGACTTCGTTCCTTATCCGATCAAGCCTTGTGTGGCCGCACATCCATCTCAGCATCCTCATTTCTGCTGTCTCTAGCTTTTTTGCTTGGTTCTTCTTAATCGGTCAACAATCTGTGCCATACATCATTGCCGGTCTGATCGCCGCTCTATAAAATTTACCTTTGAGTTTTTCTGGGAACTTCTTGTCGCATATGATGCTTGTTGCTGCTCTCCACTTGTTCCAACCTGCCTGGACCCGATGAGCTATGTCACTGTCGATGTCCCCATCGCCTTGTATAAACGATCCTAGGTACTTGAACTTTGTTGTCCTTGTATAAACGATCCTAGGTACTTGAACTTTGTTGTCTTCGTCTTCCTCGTTTGCTCCGCTAAACTGGCAATGTAGGTACTCCGTTTTTGTCCTAGTTATGCGCAAGCCTCTTTGCTCTAAAGCGGTTCTCCACTCTTCTAAACGGACATTTAGCTCCTCTCTTGTTTCTGCCACTAAGACAATATCATCCGCGAAAAGCATACACCAAGGGATATGAGCCTGGATATACCTTGACAGTTCATCTAGAATAACTGCAACATCTTAGAATAAATAAGAATTATTATTTTTTTAGTAAATTACTGTTTATTTTTTATTTAAGTGTTTTAAATATTTATTTAAAAAATAAATTTTCTATTAATACATACCATATGTTTAAACAACTAACGGTTTAAGTCCTAAACTTGACTATTTTATAGGTTTTGTTCTACAAACCTAACTATAGTTGAGCCAAAAATGTTAGTTCTTTAAACTATAGTGACTGCATTAATACAAGATTCTATTTTGAGTTAAAATAGTAAAATCACTTAAACCACATGAAACAAAATCGTAATTTACTCTATATTTAATTGTATCTAATAATGTAGAGTTTTTTTTAAGGTTACAAAAGGAACCTTCTTGATAAAATTTAAAATTGTCCACGTCAAAACAGCTTTGCTGTTGATTAATTTTGAAAGTAAACATTTGATTTGTAAATTTTCTTTTATTTTATTCTTAATTATTAGTAAAAATTTAGATATTAAAGACAGAATACCAGAACATGTTATTTTATTAATTTATCGATCGAATGGGTAACAAATCAGATTTTGCCATGGCTTAAAAATAATTTTAAAAATATAGAAAGTATACAGGCCAAACTTAATGATCCAGGTAAAATAAAGTGTGAAAATTAAAAAAAATATAGTACAATTTTAAAAGTTTATGTTTGACAAGTAAAAATATCGCATTTAATAAGGGTTAGTTAGACAAAATTCAAGTTCGAGCTAAAAATTGAAAGAAAAAAGTACTTTATTCATCGTGGCCTCATGGGGATTGGGAAAGGATTGAAGGAATATTAGAATTTGTGTAGTGAGAATAAATTAAACGAGAATAAATTAAACGTATGGCTTCCGTTAAACATGATTAAAGTAAAGACCACAAACAATTAAATTAACTATAGGTGTAAACGAATCGATGAAGCTCGTGAAGTGACATACTCGGGATGACGGGATCGGATGAGTAAAAAGCTCGAATGAGTCGAGTCTTTATGAGCTTGAGTTCAAGTCCAAAAGTGTGGCTCGTTTAGTTATCGAGCCCGATCTTGAGCTTTACATATCGAGCTCAAACCGGCTCGCGAGCCTAAGCCGGCTCGCGAGCCTTAACGACCTTTTTGTTTATATAATTTTTATTTATTATATTAAGTGTGTATTTATAAAATTAATTATTTTTATATATTAAATTATGATAAATATATTTAAATCAAATATTTTATGTTAAATTTATAAAATATAATTATATATATAATTAAATTAGTAATTAAAAGTATATAAATTAAATAAATAAAATATAAACGAGCCGATCCGAGCCGAGCTCGAGCCTAAAAGTTTTTTAACGAGCCAAGCTCGAGCCTAGTAAATAAAACTCTTAACAAGCTCGAGCATTAACGAGCTCAGGATCGGCTCGGCTCGGCTCGTTTACACCTATAAAATTAACAAAATCAGAATTATATATTTATGAAGTTTATATTTTACCCTTAAAATTGTGTATCACTAATAATGAAAATAATGCCCTGGGTTAAATCATGATTTTTATAAGTTGCGTGTTTCTTTCTAGACAAGTGAGTCAAATCATCACGTTTTTTTTTTCATGTAAAAGCTGATCTATTAGCCAGAGTGAACACAAATGACCAGACATTTGTTATTAAAAAAACTAATGACGACAATAATAATAATAATATAAATTTTAATAGAGAGGGACAAAGTGGGTGACAGCCCAGAGCCTCAAATTTTAAGGGGCCCAAAAAATTAAATATATATATATATATATATATATAATTAATTAATTTTTTATATATAAATTACTAAGTTAATTTTTTTTAAAGAGATTAAAATTTTCTTTTCCCATACCCTGGAATGTTTTTTCATTTTTGGCCCGGTTCTGCATTTTAACGTATATATACTATATGATTATAAAATTTTACAAATGCATGTATTTGAACGGTTATATTTAATGAGTATATTTCAAACCAAAACCATAAATACAAGTAATTTTGTATTTTCTTTCACATTTATCACTTCTCACACATATATACACAATCATGTGTAATAGTTATAACTTAAAACTAATGCTCATTTTTGTATAATTCTACTTCGTGTAGGGTTAGATCGTTAAATGACATGAACAAGTAAAAATTTGTCAAACAATATCACGAGAACATACCACAATATTTTAGCTTAAAAGTAGTGTAACCTGGAACTGATCAAAATCTATGAGTTTAAGGTCTTTTATTCGTTTGCTTACAATTTATTTTGACTTTAACTACATTGTTTTTTTTAAATGACTCATTTATATCCAAACTGATTTTGCATAAAATTCTAACTTGTTATCTAATGTGACCCAACCCTTCTATTTTACAAGCTTAACAAAATCCCATAGTTTCATAGGCCAAAATTTTTCCATTGCCATCATCACCACCAGACCATCTCTCGTGTGTGAGGAACGATTCTTAGTTTATGATTGTTCGGAAAAAAACATGGTTTTAGAATTAAAGCTTGGCACAACGGCATATGTGAAGTTATGAATATAAAAATAGATCATACATGTAAAAATTTAAGAAGAAAATTACGTCAAATAAAGTTGTTTAATACACAAATAATTATTTTGGTTCTTATGCTTAGTTACTGACTTTTTAATATCAAGTTTGATGCTTGTGATGTATGATTTGTAGCAATCTTTGATGCTTTTAATATCAAGTTTGATGATCATTTTAGGTATAAAATAATTTTTTTTTATTTCACTTATGTTTAACAGAAAAATTAATAGACGTATCTCTTAATAGCCAAGAGTGTTACAAAGTGAAAATTACAAAGCAAAGCTTATTACTAAAAAACATTAAATGCAAAACTGTGAATCAGACTAAACCTGAGGGACTCTTTTTATAAATGCTTATTACTAAAAAAGCATTATAATATTACATGCAAAACTGTGAATAGACAAAACCAGAAGGACTATTTTTATAAATAAGTCTAAAGTTGTTATAAAGAAATTTGAGAAGAAAGGCGTCTCATTTTATGCAAAACAATGCGAAGCATGGGTTCTTGTTTACATCAAATTATACTATTTTTCTCACGACACAAAACTCGTACCAAAACGTCCGAAAAACACGAAAGATCCAAACTTCGAGCACTTGTTCGATCTCAAGTTCCGACGATACAGAGATCGAGTGAAAATGGCGATGATAGTGTTGCAGGTGATATTGTTGATGTTACATTTGGTGCAAAATGTCGATTGCATATGGCTCAATTTACCCAAATCAGGAAGGAAATGCGTGACGGAAGAGATCCATAACAATGTCGTCGTTTTGGCTGATTATGTTGTTATCTCCGATGTTCATATTCACCCCACCCCCTCCATCACCACCAAGGTAATACTAATTCTATATCTCTGTCTCGGTGCATGAAGAATTTTACTCGCAATTGTTGTTATTAGTGTTCAGGGAAAAAACGACGTTCAGAAAGTATTCCCCAAAACTGATTTCTAGGGTTTAATAGAATTCTGCTATCTGGATGAAGTTTCTTGATTTACTAATTGTGAGATGATATGTGAACTGTATTGGTAATTTGGGTTTGAGAATTGATCTTAACAAGGTTAGTTAATTGTTTAAATTCAAGAATAAACAGTATTTTATTAGTCTTAAGAATCATGTCATACAACATTGTGATTAGGCTTGGCTATGTGAATAAGTTGTTAATGCAAGGGTGGTTCAGACAAGACTTCAGGTTTTTTGTTTTGAATCAAACAGGCTGAAGAATTTTGAAGAGATTCAATGCCTTTATTAAATTCATGACGGTATTTCAAATTTTCTTCAGTTATGTAAATGATGTTTTGCGTTCAGGTAACATCACCTTATGGAAACATCCTTCACCATAAGGAAAACGCGACTCATGGCCAATTTGCATTCACTACAAATGAGGACGGGCAGTATCTGGTGTGTTTCTGGGCAGATGACCCTAATCAAGGTGGGGCTTTAAGTGTTAATATTGACTGGAGAACTGGAATTGCAGCAAAAGATTGGGAGTCAGTTGCAAAAAAAGAAAAAATTGAGGTCAGACATAAATACCTTCTTTATTTATCGTTCGATATGAATCTATATGCTCTTTTTTTGCCTGCTACTTTTACATAAGTTTGTGTGTTTGTGTTAGGCTGAGTTACGTATCTGTGCTTGAGGTTATACATTGGCTGTTTGTGGTATATGTTGGTTGTTTGTGATATGTTTTCAAAAATTAAATAATAAATAATACACACACACACACGAGGATTTTTTGAGCCGGGGTGGGTCTCTTACGAACCAGCCTTTCTACCTCATTGCGGTAGGGGTAAGGTGTGTCTTCATCTCTCCCCGAGACCCCACAAGTGTGATTTTACTGGGTACGTGTTGCTGTATTTATTGTTCGATATGAACACGACCCATAGATTTATACCCGTAAAAAACATCAGCCCTGATTTGCACACTTAAAATAGTGTAACTCGAACACTTTGTGTCTAAAAGTATCAAAGGGATGGCGGGTAGTAATCACATGTTAATTATGTTGGTGGGTTGTAGTAGATGGGTTAAAGAGTATTGGGAGTCATCCTATTTTCTCCAATCTCCCAGTATGCCAAATCAATGCCACATTAGCAAATTTCCTTTGCTCCAATTTGTTCCCTAAAATTGCTTCAATTTGTTCCGCCTCAAAATGCAAGGGATGGTGTTCCCTTCAGCCTTAACAATCCCAAATCCTTCCCCAACTCCCACTTCATGTCACCTAAACAGATCATAAACGGGTTAGTGGTCAACTTGTTTAATTAAATAAGTCGTTTATTAAATGGGTTAAACATGTCAATCTGAAATGATACATTTGTTAAATGACAATCTAAAAGTCTAGTTATTTTCTTGTCGTGTTTAATGTTGTGTCAAAAAATATACCTCATTAAAAATGCCATCAAAATGATGACTTGTTTGTATGTGATGGCCCAATAACTTAAGTTAAGTAGTTAACAAATTGAAAGCATGAGATGAGATATGTGAAAAATCTGTATTCTTGTTTGGGTACAAATAGGTAAGTAGAAGGTTACATAAAACCTAGAATGTGATGGGTCAACTTTAAATTTTGTCAAGCCCATTTTAACCCATAGAAATTTTAAAGTTATAACTTTGGTATCTAGCATAGTTTGTTGAGATGAAATTTTAGCCCATTTCCATGTATGTATTTTGATTTGAGTTAGGTACTTAGATCTAAAGGTGCACATTTTGTTTTGTTTTGTTTTTTTTTAACCAATTCCGGGTAAGATCCAGTTTTTTTTCCAAATTGGGTACAAATCGGTTTCGTGTATTAGTGGAACCAGGTTCGGTTACGGGTTGGGTTGATGTGGAACCGGTTCGGGCCGAACTGGTTCGGGTTCATTACAAATCTTTTCTTTTAACTTACTACAATAAACGGTTAAACATAAAATTCCATTTTTTATTTTTATTTTTAAGAGTTTACAAAGAAAAAGAAAAAAATCTACTTGTTTAACATCTTGACAAGTTGACATCAATCTTGAATAGGGAATTGAGCTCGAGTTGAGAAAGCTTGAAGCAGCTGTGGAGGCCATTCATGAAAACCTTCTCTACCTCAAGAGCAGGTGCTTCTTGGCAATCCTAATACACACACATACATAGACAAAGGATAATTTGAAAACTCACTTGAGTTGATAAAACAAAGGATAATTTGAAAACTCACTTGAGTTGATAAAACCTTTGAAAACCAGGTGTAAAATTTGAATCCCCCCCCCCCCCCCAATTTTTATATCTAGGTATGTAATAATGTTATTATAATAAAATATAAAAATATGTAAGTACTTGTTACACGTTTGTTACAGAATGACATTTTGACATTGTATAACAATTAAAACCAAATATGTGACATATATGTAACAAACATATACAGCTTTATTATTTTTTATTTTCTTATAACAACATATCTTACATGCCTAAACACAAAAAAAGAAAAAAAATTTGAATGTTACATAGGGTTTTTTTTCTCAACTCAAATGGGTTTTCAATTTATCCTTCCCGGCTTCCCCTGTATATATATTTGTGTTTTTCTTTTCCTATACACACACGCACACATACACATCCAAATCAAGGCTATCCGTATAATTAACTCAATATTTAATTAGCTGTTAGTTTCTTTTAATAAATCGTGGTTTGGTTATATGGTTAATGCAGGGAGGCAGAAATAAGACAAGTGAGTGAGACTACAAATTCTAGAGTGGCCTGGTACAGTATATTGTCATTAGGCATTTGCATTGCTGCTTCTATTGCACAACTATGGTACTTGACTCGCTTCTTCCAAAAGAAGAAACTAATCTAGATTCAGTATCAAATGTAGAGCCATTGTTTTTCAATTTATATCAATTATTATAAATTTCAGATTTTATATACCTTCAGAATCCCTCTTTTACTCCTTTGAAGATATGGGAAATAGAGACAATTCATGATTTTATCATATAAATTTAACCGTAACACACATTGTAGATTCATAGTCTTTGTTTTTGTTAGCCAGCTGAGTTTTAATAAACTGTTTAAACCAACAGAATCTCTCAAACCTAAGCAGGATGGATGTCTTGAGATTTACATCATCGTCGGTTGTTTAGCTTGAAACCAACCTGTCAATTAACCTTTATCAATAATCTGAATATGCACTTATATGGTATTCATAAACAATTATCATCCTTTTAAATATTTTTGACTCGAGCCAACAATTCTGAAGAAAAAAAATAGTTTTTTAAATTGCTTTAGATGAATTATACAAATATATGAAGTCAATATTTATGTTACAAGCAAATGAAGCATAAATTATGAAACTGGAAGCCAACTGCAACTAATCAATGTATCTCAGCAACTTTGTACATCATTAAATCTTCCAACAGGAGCCATCAAATTAACTTTACTATTGTTTAAGTTGATAAATACATAAAGAACATGTTTTATAACTACAAATAATGTGCTAAAATGTTGAGCATCAATGGTTGTGTTTAATTACTGAGACGCTCGTTTTGTGCCTGTAAGAGAAAATATAGGTGCTTTGTCAACGAGTACTTTTCTGCCAAGACGAGTTGTTGATTTCAACTCCCATGCAGGACCAATAAGCCACGATGTAGCAACTCCGCCTAGTAACCCTCCAAGCTGTGAATTAATGATTATATTTGTTAATGAATCATGAGAAAAAACAGATTGGTTTAATTTGTAGTAGACATGAATGGGTGGTTTCAGGTGATGTTTCATCACTGGTAAAATATATATATTTTTTTATAAACTAGACTATACTAGAAACAGGTTGAATAGATTGAAAGTTATGCAAAATGCATTGTTTAAAAAAAGTTGATCTATTATGACTTGTTACCCAACCCACTCAGTTGCAAAAAGTCAAGTTAAAGTAATCAAAGACTCACATGTCCCCAATTGTCGATACCTTGTGACAATAGTCCAATAGCCTGTGTGAGGATGAATCAGAAAGCGGATTAAAAAAATAAACAGATTGCTAAGATCAGATCATATAAAATATAATCTGGAACATCATAGGACAAGCAGAAATTTTTGTACCATATTTAAGGCGATCACACGTGCAACATGATTTAGGTCTCCTACACCTCCTTTAAACATCTTGTTGTGTCTCAACACGAAAATGGCAAAAGATCCAACCTGACACATAAATGATCTTGTAACACAGACAAGTCTGAGGAAAAAAAAAGAAATCCAGATATTGGTAGCATATATGTTAATGAAGATAATATAGAAACAAAACATATGTTTATTCAACAATTAAAACCTTACCAATCCAAAAATGGCCCCCGAGGCGCCAACTGCTGGTGCTTTACTGAACCAATAACTTACTGTAGAACCTATATTCGTTAAAATACCACATAAATACAAATATATTTAAAAATTGAGATTAAAATAATACATACAACACAGTGCACTAAAAAATAAAATATATATAATTATAAATGTATAATGGGCTCTTCCATTTAAAGTTCGCTCATGTTACAAAACTGTAGTCTTTCTGGGTATTTTTGTGTCAAGAAAAAACTGTCATTCACAACAAAAAGAAAACAAATATGATAACCAGAACATGCAGAAAACAAGTATTTTTTGGTGACAGCTTAATGTTCTTACTTGTGACTGCAGAGGCCACATATATGGCCAGGTATCTTCTGGGCCCACTCAGATGCTCCATGGTAGGGCCAATGGAATTTAGAGAATAACAATTAATCTGAAAAGGGTTAAATTGATTTAGTTTGTTTAGAATTAAAACATTGAAAATAAAATATATTATGCAGAAAAACTCAAACCTGACCATAAGGTGTCCAACATTTGCATGTAGAAATGCGGATGTGACCAGCCTCCACAGCTCTCCTTTGTCAATCAGACTATTAATCTAGCCACATAAATTTATTTATTTATTTATAAATTATAAAAATCTCATAACATATAAACCATCTATGACCAAGATTCAGATATGCTTTGGAAGCTCTAACCTTTGCTCCCCACATTAACACCTGTCCTTGCGATGCTACTTGAGCAACATAAACCCTGAAATTGAAGCTACTAATTTAAATAACTTTCTCCCACATTGAAATGAAATGCTCGCAAAACTACAACATAACATTAAGCACTAGAAGTGGATGAAAATAGAAAATCAAATTAGAAATGTGAAGCCACCTTTGAGACTAGAGGTGGCTTTATGACTAGCTTATATGCTGATTACTCGAATTGGTTTGGGTTCTATATCAAATGCTACATCAAATAGGAAAATTTAGCTTAAAAAGGAACACACCAAATAAGTTGAAGACCAACTGTTTAATGCATAGTCACATACAACCTCCAAAATAGTTTTATTTAGGAATTAAGTCTGATATTCTATTTGTAATCATAAACTAATTTGGTATTTATAAAAAGTTAAACAAAATAACCCGTCGTGTCATGTTTTGATTCATACTAAAAATAATAAGCTTCTGCCTGAACCTATTTTCACCAAATGCCCAACTTTCCCGCTCACCCATTTGTCCACCTATAGTTTAAACATATAACGGTGTTCTTCATCTATAAGTCATAAATATGTACTTACAACACATTAATGGCAAGTAATATATTTGTCAATCTCCTGTTATTAACCGGGCCTCTCGTGGGAGCCTTTAAGTATGCCTTTTCTTGGTCTCCATAATTGGTATTGTTTCCTTCTCCACCAAAAAACAATAAGCATCTAGAGAAAGCCATGGCCCAAGCATCATGTGACCATTGATGAAGTTTAAACCATTTAAATTGGTGTGATCCTTCTAATTCAAGAACATGGCCTAGATGTGTAACCTATTTGACAAGAAACATCATATAAGTGAACTTTCATGAAGCAGAGAAAACAGTTATGGGTGAAGTTCTCATCACCCTCATTGCAAACAAGAATTTTATCATGGTGCTAGTATCACTTTAGGTTCACATGTTTCATGTAACGGATCAAAACAGACTCAGGTTAAAACGATTGGAGCTGGGTCAGGTTTTTTGTCCATTTTCTATAATACAATTGCAAATAATGAAGGCCTTATTTGTGAACTTAAAAGAAATAACATTATAATAATACTCTAAATCCTTGCATAAAAACATTTCAGAGGTTGTGTGCATTAAAACAGTTCCAACTTTGAGCTAATTTCTTCACTTTGACCCATTTGAGAAAACAAGTCAACCCAAATTAGCCCATATGGGTCGAAATTGACACTGCAAGCATCAACTTAGCAAGTATTGGAAGAAAAATCGAGCTGAGAATAACCCTAACCAATTCGCTTGGGCGTCATCATCGTAACCAGTAAATCTCACCATTAGCAAAGCTAAGATAGGGTAGGATAAAAGGAGACAGTCTTACCTCTACCCCATAGACGATGCCTAATTAACCGACTAAGCCAACGCTTTTAACGTTATTTTCACATAAATTATGTAAAATAACAATAAAATTAATGCAATTTTACTTTTTAACTTTCGATTACCGACATATATATACAGTACACAGTAATGCACCTTAAGAATAACATTACCGATAAAACAAATCAGCGGCATAATTTCCAACAAATATTCAACGTCCCTGCTTCAATAACTCAAAAAAAAAATAATAAAAAAATCATGTAAAAATCGTAACAAGTGCTAATACTGCGTCAGGTCAAATTCAGTTTATATCGAGTTGGAACCCTAATAGAAACACACAAATTCATCAAACATTCATTAAGTTAATTAAGTTGAATCTCTAATTTATCAAACAGGATGAGGAAAAAAGGTTAAATTGCCTTTAAAGGTGACTGCATAATCGACCCCAAGTGGTGGCGATGGGTGGCGAAACTGCGGCGAATGAAATGACCAAGGCGGAGAGCGGCGGCGTTGGTGATCAGATGGAAAGGTTTGGGACTAACTCCGAGGCCGGAAACCGAGAACTCCGGTGGTTGAGGTGCAAACGAACCAACCATCGCTGTGAAAGGGTTTCGTTATCTTGTTGCAGGTTTGATCTGGTGCAATTCTGAAAACGACGATGAAAGGTCGAAAGGGTTCTTGATCAGCACTCGACTTCCCTTTTATATGGTTCTTGATTTATTGATTTTCTTCCAAACAAATAATATTCTATCATTTCTCAAAATAATTTTTTTATAACGATTTTTAAACGATTAATCTATTTGCCAATTAAAGTATTCCAGACTAAATTAGTTATTACATATGATTAAACAAATGATTGTTTATTATAAAAAATCATATGGGTTGTGTTACTCACACACTCGTCCCCACCAATCTTACACTCTTATATGCCTCGTATAGGCCATACGAGGCGTATAATGGGTAATTAATTAATTATTTGATGTCCGAATTTGTTAGTGTTAATGATTGGGCTTCTATACGAGGCATATAGTCATATACACATGACTAATCATTGGGTGCCAGTGTCAATGATTGGACTTATATACGAGGAGTATAGACCTATACGCGGGGCAATACGTCGCGCATAGATTTATACGAGACGTATAGAGTCGATGATGGTGTTAAATTAAAAAAGTGAGGTGTGTGAATAACAAGTCTCCTACAATATTGGTAACTCTTTTATGTCTGAATACCATAACTTCATCAATCATCCATCATGTACTAATCTCCTCTCACTTGTCTACTTATCTATTTTATTTAACCAATTTTAATAAAAAACTAAGAAGTTAAAAACCAAAAAGTTGTAAAAAATTAAAAAACTTATTTATAATTATATGATTTAATGGATATAGATGAAATCACTCTTTAAAATAAAAAAAAAATGTTAGTTTTATGTCTTTAAACATGCAAAATATTAATTTTTAATTAGATCTTTTGATCCTAATAGAAATAAGATATTTTTTCATATTTTAACTACCTGAATGTCTTCTTAGCAACTCTCAAAATAAGTATTTATATATTTTAGAAACATATTATATCATGTTTATTATAGTTTAATAACAACTAGTAATGTTATCCGCGCTCTGCGGCGAGCCGCTACAATTAAAAACTTAACGTTACGAAATGACGATAATACTCAAAGAAACATATGAGGTTGTAGTGAATCAGTTATGCAGAGAAAAACGAAGACAAAATAAAACACTATTATGTCTCAATACAATCAACTATGACATGAAAAAGAGAAAAGAACAACTCATGACGAGTATCAAACCTGACACTATGCATGAAATTCTTTAGCTATTACTTTCAAGCTGGAATGATAACCTTGTTAATCTTATGCATGATAAATTATAATGTTAAAAACCTGTTGGTGGGTTCTCAATCGACGAAATTAGATTGTAATAGAAAGCCTTCCTACGAGTTGTGTCGGGTGGGATGCATAAACTGCATGAAGAATTTAGGTCGAGTGATACAACACGTTTACGGTGTTTGTTATGTGTGCCACGTCGATAACATTAACATAGTTAAATGCATAAATAAACATAAGTTTATCTGGCATTAGTCCTTTTTCATAAAAAATAATGTCAAAACGCAGAAAAGAAACCCTACACGAAACTGGAATAATCACCAATCAAAGGCTAAAAGTCAAAGAAGTTTGAGCTACACCTAAAACATTCGGAAATGCATGAGGATGAAAATGTCCGCATATAAAGGATAATTTCCTGATTAAACCTTTTTATATATTTCCAATATGAAAAATTCACCGTTTCACTATTTTTCCTCACTATGAATAGACATCCTGAGCTTTCAAAATCTAGATGGTAACCAACCTGTAAATAACATGTGTTGAGTAACATAATTTCGCTGCATGTAAGTAATATAGGCAATAAAAAAAGAACAACTGATGAGCAATTTAGCCATCAATTGATCAATTTATGAGGTATCAAGTAGCTGCTAAAAATCAAAACAAAAGAAAGAAGGCTTGTTTCATTCCCACTTCGGACAGCACAACAAAACTTTCTTTGTATAAACTGCTGTATGAAGGGACGCAATTTGCTAAAGAAAGCATGAGCTGGGTAGATGCTTAATATACCTTTTATTGGAAGCACAAATGTTCAGTTGTAAAAACTACGAAACTCACAAAAGCTTTTTTTTATTAAAAACTTATCTTAAAACATTATTCCATTAAATCAGTTCCATATACAGACGTTCATAAAACCACATCCCTCCTGTGATTTACATCATCTTTGTATTAGACTACGTAAAAAAAAATGTAAGAACTTACGTGTATGTCCATTTAAAATTTTGATTACATATATCCTTATTAAATTTGGTAAATTATACACTTACACAACTTAAAATGTAATTACATATAACTAGGATATACGACCCGCGCTTTGCGGCGGGGTCTGATATACTGACGTAAAAACAACCAACAGAACATGAGGTTAAAATCGTGTATAAAAAAACATTAATACCTAAATCACAGTTGCTTTGCAAAAATTAACCCTCTACCAATTGTATGAAATTTAAAAACAATTAAGCAACATATCTCAATTTATTATAAAATGAAAGTTATAGTCCCATTACAGATTGAAAAAAACAAAAAACCCTATACAAAATCTATAACGTAAGCTTTGAAACTAAAAGTTGAAGACTAAGAACTTATTTAATAGTAAAGAATGTGATTACATAAGACTTAAAAAAAGACGCTGCGTAAACGTAGAATCTATAAACGATACAAATATTATAAAATTATTAAATCTAAATCGTATATATATGTAGTATATATAATACTCATGGTTTATAAAATTATTAAATCTAAATCGTTTGTGAACTAATTACGATCAAAATGAAATAAACGATACAAATATTCGATAATGTACCGACGCGCTATAGGCATGTGAACAACGTGCAAAATTTCTGTAATCGTTTGGGTTCGAAATTTATATAAACGTTAAAAACACTATACAAAATCTATAACGTAAGCTTTGAAACTAAAAGTTGAAGACTAAAAACTCATTTAATAGTAAAGAATGTGATTACATAAGACTTAAAAAAATACGCTGCGTAAACGTAGAATCTATAAACGATACAAATATTATAAAATTATTAAATCTAAATCGTATATACATGTAGTATATATAATACTCATGGTTTATAAAATTATTAAATCTAAATCGTTTGTGAACTAATTACGATCAAAATGAAATAAACGATACAAATATTCAATAATGTACCGACGCGCTATAGGCATATGAACAACGTGCAAAATTTCTGTGATCGTTTGGGTTCGAAATTTATATAAACGTTCATGAGGCCATTGCGATAAAATTAATATAACCATGACTTTTATCAGACAACCTAACGACTTGTTAAAATCATGTGAACACTAAAAATATGCGAGCACAGCGAAGACTTAAAAAAAATGTCATGCGTAAATGTATAATTTATAAACGATACAAATATTATAAAATTATTAAACCTAAATCGTATATATATGTAGTATATATAATCCTGTTGGTTTATAAAATTATTAAATCTAAATCGTTTGTGAACTAATTACGATCAAAATGATATAAACGATACAAATATTCGATAATGTACGAACGCGTTATATGTCACACCCCAACCGACGGCGGAATAACGTCGGGGCGTGACGGCGACTGCTCAAAAGCTCATGATCGACTATTAATGTTATAATATTTATTACATTCCAAATTTAAGAGTCATACAAGTAGTTCAAAACATAACATAAACAAGCTCATAGTTCAAAGTTTATTCTAAGTCCAAAAGCCCTACATGATCCTCATAGCTTCACTAGTTTGTACCTGAAACATGTTTAGATTCAAAGGTCAACTATAAATAGTTGGTGAGAACATAGGTTTTGACACCAAAAGTTAACAGTTTAAAAAGATAAGATTTGCAATTCATATGTAACATAGTGATATAAGGCAATATGTGGAAACAATACACATGTAACTATTGCAGATCAAACCTTAGTTAACCTAGTTAGGCATAGTACTCCATACTACCCTCAAAATAGTTAAGTACCGTGTGATCACCGGCTGGGTGGAGTGGTCAGTTCAATAGATCTATCATCACAACAGTTTGGCTATCACAAGTTAATGATCAATGCACAAGTTAAGTATAGTTAAGATGGTAGTTTGGGACATATAGCTCAAATCCACATAGATACAAGTTTGAATTGCTAGAAAATAGTTCAAAGATAAACATGTTCCAGCCCCGATGATTTTGTAAGCAAAAGTAAAAGAAAAGGGGCTATGTAACTCACATAGTATGATTGATGATTGACTTCTTGATTGTCGTTTATGTGGAGACTTATAACTCGGTTCCTATAACATAATGAGTTTCCATTGAGTTTGTGGACCTACTATAGTTTATGTGATGGTGCTTGTGTTCTATTTGTCAAGATTTTATTAAAACAATAATGTCCTAACTTATACATGAGATATAATTTTATAATGCCTTGAAATTACTAAGTGTTGGATTTTATAAAAATTGCGTCATTATAACGACGCATTTTGGAAAATTACCATTTTGCTTAACAACTTCAAAACCCATAAATTAAATCTACTTATATAAATATATACAAGTATATATATTATATCACATCATTAAAGTGTGTATATAAAATATATATACATTTATATATGTGAAAATGATTAATATTTATGTAAAGATGTCAAAGTTTATAAAACTGCTTTTGGTCAGATTCTGTCCGGCTTGTTCGGATGAACTTTAAAAATAGGAGTAGTTTGAATAAAATTATGAAACTTCACAGTAGACTATTTTAAGGTGTTTTGAACAACTTTCATTTAGAAAACTTTTCGTTATTTTGCTTGTAAATGGGTCAAAACAGTCAAACAAATGTAAGTCCTTGAAGTTTCTGTTTTGACAGATTTAGTCCAGTGAGTTCGAGTTCATTTTTGACATAGTAAAACTTTGAGTTAATTTATGAAACTCTCCAGTCTACTATTTCAATATATTATGAACAACTTTCATTTAGAAAAGTTTTCATGATTCGGACCTTAAGTAGGTCATATCAGCTGCACAAGTTAGGGGGTACAAATCCGCGCACTAATCTTGTGAAGGCTGTTTGTAGAACCATTTGGTCGAGTTAGAAGCTGAATAAGTAGTTCATGGAAAGCTAACACAATGAACTTAGTCATGGAATCTGAGTTTGTTCCATTTGGAGTTGTTATGACTATTTTATGACTTGTTGAAGCCATGACAACATTCTGCCAGAATTTTGGAATCCAAGATTATTACTTAATAAAAGTTTCACCTAGCTTTAAATCACCAAACGTCCATGTAATGGGACTAAGAATGTGAAATCATTCCTTGGCCTCAGCTAGGGTTTGTAGATTATTCCAAACTTGGATTTATATATGTATATATACGTATACATACACTCATCCATGAGTAAATCTAAAATAAAATGGATAATATACCTTAGAAGATGATGGAAGAAAATAATACTTGAGAAAAATTAGCTTGTTTTCTCTTCCTTGAAAGATGAAAATAATATGGAGGATGATCACAATGAAGAGAAACTATAGAAGTAGTGATGTTGTAAGTGGGTGGTGTGAATTTTTGTGGTGACATCTCACTCCTATTTATAGTGCTCAAGGAGAGGAAGGTCCATGCATGATCTTGATGGTTGAGTGATATGATGGTTGAGTGTTGTCATAGTTGAATGAAAATGAATGATGGTGGAGTGTAAGTGTGGGTAAATAAAAGATGGATTTGATGGTTGAGTATGGAGATAGTTTATTTATTTATTTTTATTATTTAGATGGTTGTCTTGTTCCTTGTTGGTTATTTATAGATTAAACTGGTATAATCTGAGCATTACGGTGTTTAAATCTTGTACCGGGTAATTATTTTACAAACGATTTTTATTCGTAAATTATCAAGATATTAGAACTTACTAAAATACATAAATTTTAGCAATTAATAATAATAATAATAAATGATATATGATATATTGCGTTTGTCTTATTCGGCTAAACACAGATACCTTTCGTTTCTGATTGTTCCGCGTAATTACGAGAATTACCAATTGCAAGACTATATATAAATAGATGAATGTTGCTAAACTTTAAACAAGAATAAACATTTAATTATTACATTTCTGAATAATTCCGTCATAGTCAACGTTAAATTCATTAACGGTGTTAATAAGTCAAATTTGAAAATTTACGGATGTCACATTATAGGCATGTGAACAACACGAAAAATTTCTGTGACCGTTTGGGTTCGAAATTATTATAAACGTTCACGAGGCAACTGCGATCAAATTAATATAATAACGACTTTTATCCGACAACCTAATGACGTGTTAAAATAATGTGAGCATTAAAAATATGTGAGTAAGTAAGAGGGAGATTTAAATATAAGAGTTCAAAGTTCAGGGTTATAAACGAAAATTCTAAATTAATTGAAAAAATAAAGGAAGAAATGACGGCTGGGTGGAAGAAAACGACGGCTAGGCTGTGTTATCTTTGCAAATTATGTGTATATATATTGTATGTATATGTGAAGTGAACAGTGAATATGTGAGGAGAAAAATCTTTGGAAATTAATATATATATTAATGCATCCAACCTTAAAATTTAATCAAGTACAAAGGCGGAGGCAAGGGTTGGGTTGGGTAGGGTAGGGGGATAGGCCCCCCGTATGTACCTACGATCGAATATTAAAACGTATTGTTTTTAAATAATTTTGCTTAATTTTGAAACAAAATGAGAGCACAAATCTGATTACAATGGGCACTAATCTGATTACAAGGGGCATAAACTTGATTACAAATTGTACAATTGGAAGTGAACAATAAAAATTGCGTTCTTTTCTTATACTTTATAGGGAAAATGTCATACAAATGTAACAAACTTTCAGCTTTGTTCTACTTAGGTCACTCATACTTTTTTTGTTCCGATTACGTCACTCATACTTTTTTTTTGTTCCGATTAGGTCACTTTACTTTAAAATAGTGTTATAATCACAAACATTTTACTTACAATATGAGTGACCTAATTGAAACAAAATTAAAAGTAAAGTGACATAATCGGAACAAAAAAAAGTACGAGTGACTTAATCGGAACAAAAAAAAGTACGAGTGACCTAATTGGAACAAAGCTGAAAGTTGGTTACATTTTTATAAAGTTACCCCTATTTTATACTAATAAAAACTTCGGATGTAACTATGAAATTGATTATTTAAGCAATTGTTTTTCTAAAAACTTTTGATAGGTTTGTTTTATGGTTTCAACTAACGTGACCTTTTTTTTACCGGTCCAATAGGTTTGTTTTTTGTTTCAACTAACACGTCCCACTTTTTACCTAGACCTATTTTCACCAACCCATTTTTTGTCCTCGTTAAGAAAATGTTCTGAATCCGCCATTAATTATGTAAATCTCTTTTCCAAACTTGGTTAATTACATATATACTCAACTCAAACTTTTGATTACACGTATATCATTCCCTTAAGATTTGGGTCGATTCAAGTTTTTAACGAACCAGCCTTGAGTAGCTCTTGAGATAACTTGACTCATTTACATCCCTATTTTACTAACGGAATAACTTTGTAGAAATGTAACCAATTTTTCATTCTGTTCCAATCAATTCACTCAAACTTTTTTTTGTCCTAATTAAGTCATTCAAGTTACTTTTGTGTTTGAATTCTATGTTTTTAACTTGAATAGTAGGTAATATATGTTGATATAAGTTTGAGTGAATACTTTTTAAAAAAAAAATGACTGATTTGAATCAATAATTATTAATTTTAACTAATATCTGACAAAGAACAAAGAACAAAAAAAATAATTAATAATTATTTATTCAAGTCAGTTATTTTATTAAAAAAATTATTCACTTAAACTTATATCAACATGTATTACGTACAATTTAGGTTAAAAACATAGAATTCAAACACAAAAATAACTTGAATGACTTAATTGAGACAAAAATTTTTTTGAATGACTTGATTGAAACAAAATGAAAAGCTGGTTACATTTCGATGAAGTTTTCTCTTTACTAAATATACGAGTCAAACCGGCTCGAAAACAACTTGGAATCAACTCAAGCTCAAATCTAGTAAAGCTTAAATGAATTCAGGCTCTACATATTGAGTTTGAGCCCAACTCATATGTAATTATACGGTATTGCCATCTTACCCAACTTCCTCTAATTTCTTTGTCACATTTTGAATTGAACAATAGGTATTGAAAATCATAATTATCAAGCAAAACTAAATTCTACATAATATAATCAAATATGAAACAAGTGTTGTTAGGGGAAGATATTTTGGTTCATTTGATACCACATGTTACATTTCGAATGGAGTTACATGAGTCATGTAAGTTACAATCACTAACAATATCAAATCAATCTTTTCATACACGACTCATACACAATACACGTTATTATTTTCTTAGAATTTTAAGAATTTATTTTATACAAGATTCATTAATACACGTGTAAATTATATTGATGTGACAAAAGATTCTTCAATATTCATGTGAATTATTCGACATAACCTAATATTAATTGGTTTGCGTGCTAATTATTTGGTATGAAAGAAAATTCATTTAAAACTTAATATATAAAATGAAGTATATTATTTATTTTTTTCATTCAAGTTGTATTGATTTCCTTTGTTTTTTTTTCATCTTTTATAGTTGTCTCATTGGAATAATTATCCTACAACATTGATGAATCTCTAAACTAGATGTGTGTGTGTAAAATATGTTTTCATATATTTGTCATTAATTTTATAAAAGTTAGTCATTTGTTTTTCAAGTGTTCTAATGTGTGAATGAAATGGATAGGGAAGTTACCAGAGTAAAATGATTATATCATGCATAAATATGACAAAGTAAAACAAACGCAATTTACGTGGTTATAAAGATTGACTTAAATGTGATTCAAAATGTGGTTATAATGATCGCCTTAAATGTGATTTGAGTGGTGTATACATATAAAGACTCAAATTTAGACATTTTTGACATAAATCTGTCACACGACTCACACCCTCCACTAAAGCAAAAAAGCTAAGAATGTAATCAATAGTATATCACAAAACATAATTTATAAAAGGATAAACTTCTCTTTTGCTCTCTGTTGTTTGACAATGTTAACAATTTTGCTCCAAAACTTTTAAAATGATCATTATGCTCCCTGTTGTTTGACAGTTTAATCATTTTGCTCCAAAATTTTCCAATATGTCTCCATTATACTCTATTTTTTTCGAAACCACAGGGAGCAAAAGGATTATAACTGTCAAACCACAAGGAGTAAAATGATTAAACTGTCAAACCACATGGAGCATAATGATCATTTTGAAAGTTTTGGAGCAAAAGGGTTAATATTGTCAAACCACAAGGAGCAAAAAAGAAGTTTATCGTTTATAAAAATACAAAAAATATTATTTTAATAAATATGTGATGACACACATTTGACTTATTGTGAAAACATACATGAAACAGTTATCTAAGGTTCTTAATCTTAATTGTGAACAACCACAAATAATGTCTCAAGTAGCAAAGCAACAAGCAACCACACGATTACAATCCAAAAATTAACAAATGTCACCAAATCTTTAATAAAAACATGTAACACGTCAAATATAAGTCCCTCGCAACTATGCATTCACGTTATCTCATTGGTATTACCTGAAAAACACGCTAAAAAATTAAACTAAAAGGTTAATGTACTCGCAAGTTTTTGACTCGATAAATTGCATATATGTTTGTCATTGTATTGTTAAGGACACCATGTAATAAAGATTATAAGATATTAAATAAACATGAGACTACATCCAATTCTATGACTTATTAGCCCTAATAGATACATCACACATTTGTTAATTATAATCAGTTCAACTATAAATAATCGTCTACTTTGCCAAAATTAAGTGTTCGTTGGTGTGATTAAATCCTTGATGAGGATTATCAACCTCAAATAAATCTATCCAATATATGTCTACTGACTTGCCTCACAAGTTAACAAATTATGGTAATTGTAACGGAAACTTACAAGTAAAAATTAAGTCAAATAATAAATCATCCTCGTGACTATAAGCATTACAAGACCTAAATTGAATTGTAACAATTTGTATAACGTGTTTTCGCCCCAAAAGGAAAATACAAAATGGTAAACTCACCTCGTGATGAGTAAGAAATGTTTGTTTTGAATTTTGGAACCAAATTACCTAAATCGAGAATTGATACAAATAATAACACATCATTTTTCATAATATTATCCCTTTTTTTGAACGTTAACAGTCGATTGGCTGACACGTCCTCAAAAGAAAGCTCGTACATCAATCGCACATTCGCACCACCTATACTATAGGTGGCAATTTTTACCCATATCAAAGGAAATGAGTTGGTTTGGGTAACAATTGTAGTATAATGAGTTGAAATGGGTTAAGATGGTTAACCAAAAAACTATATAAATGCAATGAATTCAAACATTTAAGAATGAATAACATCATATTTGATGAGAAAATCACTATCCAAATGTGCTATTTGTTTACTTATAACACATCTTAGGCTAGACTAAATTGATGTTTTTTAAAAACAATCCATTTAGACCCGAAATAAGTTTGCTTAAACTCGTTCTGACCCGTTACACAACCCGCCCCGCCCATCCCATTTTGCCAGGCGTTATTATATCAATCGGAAACACACTATTGTGATAAAACCAAGATTAGAACCTGAGACCTTAAGAGACCCAAACTCTATCCCTCATTCTCCATGTAACATAAGACCATTGGTTGTCTTCATATCATCTATTGCAATAGACAGATAAGACATTTAGTTTTCCAACCTTGATGCTTGTTTGTTGTTTTTTTCAACCATATGTATTTTGTTTAAAATACACAACATTGATGATAGTAATAGGGTATACTTTAAGGTCTTAGTTTTCATTTTATTTTGTTAAAACAATTCCTTTAATTCTTTCTTGAAATTGTATAAACAAAGTCTTTTAATTTTTATTTTTTATTTTTGAAATTGTCTCAATGGTTGGTGTAATTTTGTGTTACAATTTTGATATATCAAATGATCCTTTTGATAGGAACTTTTTATATGTTTAATATAAATATGTTAACGTATTATAAATATTATTGCCATATCTTATTAGGTTTTATAAGTCACTTGAATTATTTGCACAAGTTTAGGTCACGCAGCAACTGCATCCGCTGGCGTATTGAATTTATGAATTAAAATGAGACAAGTTGGGTCTGAAATATAAGACACAAATCTAACTTTTAAAACAGAATAACTTAAGTCTAAAGCAAAAAAAAATCAACACTACATTATGCAAGGATTGGATACTTCACTTAATTTGGTCAAGAAATTAAGTGAAAAATAACCATTCAAAATTGATGCAAACATTTTTTGACTTATTCAACCTATGCTTACTGTTTAAGGGCTCAAAATTCATTCAAAGATTTTGATACCACATGAAATTGAAATAAAACTCTTTGAATTTAATTGAGACTCAATAAACATTGAATCTGTAAGTTTTGATTGAGAAATGACTTCTAAATTTGTCACCATCTATTGAATGACCAAGTTGTTCAAATAACCAGCCATAGATAAAATGGTTTGGTTATGGCGCTGGACCCTTGTGGGTGCCTAACTGCCTATTAATATTTCACCCACATATAGGTCATGTGTAGTCGTAAAGCTCCCCTATCAATTTGCGTAGACGTCACACAAACAATTAACATCATCACCGTATATCACTTCATGTCATCATCACATGTGTTATCATCAAGCTTCCACCATCCTCTTTTTTTCCTCCTTCTTCTTCCTTCACGCCATGACCTTCCTCGCGCAGTGACCACCTCACGGGTCACACCCTATGTAGTGGGGAGGACGCCAAGAGGACATGACCGGCTCTCAGACGTCCACTTTCATGCTTCAGTACACATTACCTTAAAATAATAATAATAATAATTTCCTGCCATGATTAAGAGGCATAACTGCATATAGCATAAATGCCTAAATGGCAACACCCACAACAGCATCTTATCCCCAATAATTTCCGATCAACTACCACCCAATCCCCTCTACCACGGCGGCGCGTGTATGGCCAACCACCGTCCCAACATCCATTACTGGCTAGTCGACCACCCCACCATTACCAATTTCGAGTGGAAACCCAACCACACATGGGGTGCCTCCCTCCTCTTCCTCTCCACCACCATCCTCGCCTACCTCCTCCTCACCTTCACCCTCCGCCGCATCCCTTCCATCGCCACCGTCAACTCCACCTTCGTCCGCCTCATCTCCGCCGTACACAACCTAATCCTCCTCATCCTCTCCCTCGCCATGGCCGTCGGATGCTCCCTCTCCACCCTCTCCCAAATGCCCAACCACCGTTGGATCTTCTGCTTCCCACCCAATCAAACCCCTCCACGTGGCCCCGTCTTCTTCTGGGCCCAGATCTTCTACTTCTCAAAAATCCTTGAATTCATTGACACGCTGCTCATCATCCTCAGCGGCAGCGATCGACGGCTGTCGTTCCTCCACGTGTACCACCACTCGGTGGTGCTTATCATGTGCTATGTGTGGCTCTCGACCTCACAGTCGCTTTTCCCGGTGGCGCTTGTTACTAATGCCTCTGTTCATGTGCTAATGTACGCCTACTATTTGTTGGCGGCGTTCGGGTGGCGTCCGTGGTGGAAGGTTTTGGTCACCGACTGTCAGATTATCCAGTTCGTCTTTAGCTTCATGGTGTCGTTCGTGATGTTGTATTACCATTTCACCGGGTCGGGTTGCTCCGGGTTCTTGGGTTGGTGTTTCAATGCCGTTTTCAACGCCTCTCTTTTGGCCCTTTTTACTAATTTTTATTTCAAGAATTATGCGAAGAAAAACAAGGGGAAAACAGTGTGATTGTACCTTGTGGCTTGTGCGATAAGATTTGTAGAAAACGATGTACACCTGCCAGCAACCCAGTTTATCAATAAATTTTTCGTGATTGGTTCTAATTTATGCATTTGATCTTATTTTTTTATAACTAGGTTTATTCACCCGCGCGTTATGACGGGTTATTACAGTAACTCTTGAGAATGGGTGGTATATATCTATACATGGCAAAATGGGCGGGTTGGGTAACGGGTCAGAATGAGTTCGGGTCAGGATGGGTCCGGGTCAGAACGAGTTTTAAGTAAAATTTGTTCGGGTCTAAATGGATTGTTCTTAAAAAATATCAGTTTAGTTTAACTTAATATGCGTTATAAGTAAACAAATAGTCCATTTGGATAATTTTTAATAATTTTCACATCAAATATGTTATTAATCATTCTTAAATGTTAGAATCCATTGCATTTACATTGTTTTTTGGTTACCCATCTTGACCCGCATTTTGTTTAAGTGCTACCCATCTCAACCCATTCAACATTATGATATTACCCATTTCAACCCATTATACTACAATTGTTTACCCAAAGTAACCCATTTTCTTTGATATGGATAAAAATTGCCACCTCTGTATATATCATTTGCAGAAACATATGTTGCATATCAAAATCAAATCTTTTATCACGAACTCTATGCAAATTTATCATAAAAACATAAAATTATACAAAATTCTCACAAATATGTTATAAAAATAATATAAATATTACTCACAAAATCTGTCTCACCAATCGTTTGAATTAAAAGAAAAACCCAAATCTTTAAGCAAATAGCTCAAATTTAATAAAACCCCAAATATATAAGCAAATGTCTTAAAATTATTACACTTATCTCTGTTTACTAAATTTCAAAGCTAAAAAACTTATGATAGTTCAAGTCTAAATTTTCAAAACGTCACTACATGGATCAGACACCTAAATATATAATATATTAAATACTAATAAATATTTAATAATGATAAAATTATATTTAGGATAAGATATAATCGAGTTACTTTTTATTAACTTTTAATAAATTAGTAAATTATTGAAATAAAAAATATATATTTTTTAATATTTAATTAGATAATCTAATTACTAAAAGTTAGTAATATTTGTTAGGAAAGAGAAGCGGAAAAAACGTTTTCAAATTTAATCAGAATGTGACACGTGTCTTTTAAAAATAATGTTTTATTAGAATAGAAAGATTATCTTGAAGATATAATCAATGGGGCCCTCTTATATATATAATAATAATATTAATACTAATCATTTTCATCTATTTTAATTATATATAGTAATTTAAAATATATATAACTTTATAATATAGTAACAAAGTTTATTAAAGTGGTGTTTGTTTTTTCAGAGACAAAACGTCTGCAGTCTGCGATCTGCGGACCACATTTGCAGAAAAGGTGGACAAACCCCTGCAAGAAGAGCTTTTGGAGGTGTATGTTTTCTGAGAAGTTTATCAAGTAAGAAAACCTCTTCCCAACCTTGGTCCACCGTCGTCGTGCTCTTCCCCAACCCCGCGTCGATGATGCCAGCTCCGACCGTTGATGGGCCCTGTTCCGACCGATTGAGGAGTCGATTGAACAGCCGATTGAGAAGTCTATTGAGGATTTGCGGTCGATTGAGGGGCGAGGGCGACGGTGGAGGTGGGCGTCGTTCGTGAAGGCGGTGGGAGGCAACGGCGAACCCTAGATGCGACGGTGGAGGGGGCGCGACATTGAAAAGGGGAAACACAGTAAAAGGGGCGAACCCTAGATGAACCGGTGACGGCGGTGGGAGGCTCGGCGGTGGGGGAGGCGGCTGTGGAGGAGGCCGTCTGTGGAGGAGGCGGTGGGGAGGCCGGCTGTGGAGGAGGCGATGTAGGGATCTTGGGTTGAAGAAGTGAGAAGAGGCTGGGAAGAGGTTAGAAGATGTTGGTCCACGTCTGCACCAAGAAGAGGCTGGACAGAAGTTTTTTAATGAAATGTCTTCGAGAAAACAAACAGTCTAACTTCTTCCCGCGTCTGCGCGGCGCAGACATAAGAGATTAGAAGATTTTTTTAAAAAAAACAAACACCCTCTAAGTGTTTTAATTAAGTTAATTAAAGTTTTTTGTATTTTTAAAGTCACTTAGGGGCTGTTTGGTAGGGTATGAATGGATCTGAATGAGTCTGAATCTGAACCATTCAGATTCAGACCGTTTGGTTGGGACGTCTGAACGAAAAAAACCATCTGAACGGGGGTCTGAATGGTTCAGATTTGAAAACAAGTCTGAATGGTGAATGAAGGAAAAAATAGGGGTCTGCATTTCATTTTCATTTGAAAACCTATTCTATCCCTCTTTCCTTGTTCTCCCGTCACATCCCTTAACCCTGCCGACGCCTCCTTCTCAGCCGCAGCAGCCTTCGCCTCCGCAGCACTTCTCCGCCGCAGCCCTTCTCCGCCGCATCAGGTAGTGTCGTCGTCGCCTTATCAGACAACCTTCTCCACCCGTCGCCTCCCCTCTTCTTCTTGTTCGCCGCCGTAGCTACAAGTCGCCGCCGCCGCCGCCGCTACAGGTCGCCTTCGCCTCCTCCTTCTTGTTCGCTGCTACAGGTCGCCTTCAACATGTTGGTCGCTACTTCTTTTTTTTTCTTTTTTTTTTTCCTGTGATAATTCAACATCGATTGTTGTGATTTGATTTTGGTTTTTTTGATGCAAGTTGGTTGTATCATACAATATATAACATGTGATTTTGTTTCTGTGATGTTGATGCAAGTTGGTTATATGATTGTTGAATTTGCATCTACGATTGTTGAATTTGCCTATGTTATGGTGATGTTCTTGGATTTTTGTTTTTTTATGCAAGTTGGATTTTGTTTTTTTTTTTAGTTCTTGGATTTTGGTTTTGATGCAAGTTGGATTTTGATAATAAGATCAGATGATGTTGAAAGTTGGTCATGCATATTCATTCAGATGTTCACCAAACAGTCTTAACCATGCAGCACTTAATGATTCAGACCCTCTTAACCATTCAGACATCTTAATCATTCAACACTTAATGATTCAGATGCTACCAAACAGCCCCTTAATCTCTGAGTTAAGCTTCTTAGGTTTCAAATATTTTTGGCACCCTAAGATTCACTGTAATCGAAATATGTGCGTAGAACCAATCAGAACGTTCAATCAATTTAAACTAGTAGAATGCCATAAAACACAATACATGAAGAAAATTAGTTCTAAGGGTAAACATATCATTTTGATGAAAATTTTCAGCCAAATCACAACTGTAGCTTCAGGAATGACAAACCAAACCTAATTAGGTTGATGGATTTGTCACTTTATCAAACCAATCAATTTTAGTGAGTTAACTCGTTCACTATGCCCAAATGAGTTTTTAATGCAATCCATCACTTTGTTGATTGTTGGTCCAAACAAAAGAATTATTGGCATCCCTAATTTCATCATTCGTATCATCGTATGGTTATCCAACCCTAACCCAAATCTTGTTGAAAAACTGGTTTGGTTGAAATGATTTTATAATCAGATATAACAGCCAGTATGAGATTGATTTGTGTTTTTTTGGGTCAAAACATGTTAAAAACTGATCATAGTATTTAGAGTGGAAGTAGTTGATAGTTATTATTAAAGAACAACTATATGATCAATGTTGACTTTATTTTTCTTTTAACCATTTTTTCCTATATTTGTTAATATATAAAAAATATTGGACGGGTTGATGTGATTACAAGATTCAAAAACACCATGTAATCTCTCAAAACTAAAAAAATTTAGTAATATGTCAAATGGCATCTGATTGCGACCAGCCGACCAAGCATCATTTTCAAATTGCCGATGTGATGTAATGGGTTTGGAATTGATTCTAACTGGATTAATTGGATGTTTTTATGTGGTTTGAATTGTTTATTTCTTCGGAATAGAAGCCACCGTTTGTTCTTGTGTGTTTCTAGGTTGGATGAGGCAAGAAAGCTTTTTTAGATGGAAAACGAGCAATGAGGAGCGAGGACAAGCACATCCGAACAACCGAAGACGCAAAGTAGAAGCCATAAACTTTTAAGAGGCATATCTCGGGCTAGGAGAGGAGTTACGGGACGTATAATATATGAAAATCGTGTTTCTCGACGAGACTGAGCTGAATATGATGTCAGAGAAGGCGTAAGTTACGCGGGAATGCTGTTCCGTATCTAGAACCGTAAGACAGAGCTTCTAGGGCGTAAGGTGCATGCATGTAGGCGTAACTTACGCCGGGGGTCGACGGAAAACATCAAAATTCGAGTTTTTTGGGGTATTTAAGGTCAAAATCAACCCTAGTCGACTATCACACCTTTGGGGCAAGTTCTTGGGCGATTTTGGAGTATTTTGGAGCATTCTAAAGCCCTGATTCATCAATCCGAACAGCAAAATCAAGATTCCAACATGCAATTTCATATGAAGATTGAAGATTCACGTGTTGCTATATCCGGCTAAGTCTCTCGTGATCGTCTCCGGATGGATGGTTAGGTTTAGTAGTTAACGTTTACTTTGGATTGTTAAACATTGGTATTAGATTAGTTTTTCATCGAATTGCTTTCTAGTATTGCTTGATTGTGAAACCCTAACTATTGTTTTATTACTTTGCAAGTTCAATTTCAAGTCGTTTACTTTTTATTCATTCATATTTTGAATGGATTGGTGATTGATGAATTTGAGTTTTCAAAGCTTTTATGATCAATTGGTTTTGTGAAATTAATAATCAACCGAATCAACAACATCGGTCTAGTTACCGGTTGTCAATAAGGTCATTAATTGGTTTCCGAAGTCTAGGTGTAGATCAATTCAAGCATAAGCTATGTCTATGTAGTTTCCAATTGACAATTCAAAGCATCTTTATTTACTTAATTAACTTGAAATCCGGAGTGATCACCTTTCCATTTTATTGTTTACAAATCTTTTGTTTTAATTAGTTTGTTTTAGTGCATGTTAATTGTTTTCCAATTTAAATCTACAATCAACAATTTCAAGTTTAATTTTCAAGTGCAAGTAGCTAACTAGTTTGTATTGAAAGTGATTTCCACTTGACTTCTCGTGGATCGATAGCCGACTTTCCTATCTAATTTGGGTAGTAGGACTTGAGTTTATACTCTTATTTTTGGTTGGTACTTCGACACCGATCACGATGCATATTCATGACACAACTTAGCAGTTGTTATGACTGTACCGGAGAATTTTGATAATAAAAACTTGGATCGAATTCTATCGGATCATGAATGAAATTACTATCCGAAATCAATATTTTTTTTATTCTTTCGAGTTTAAGAAATTTGATCAAGGATAATCTAATAGAAAGATTTGAATGTGAAATGATTTTCATATATTTCTTCTACGCACCAAAATTCAATGTTTAACACCAGAAGAAAATTGTAGTTATTTGCAGTTAACAATCACGGGTAACTTAGCGGGTCAAAATTTCAGGTCATGGGTCAATACGATCATATAAGATTTAAGTCTTATTTAGGATTTCATCTAAAAATGACTTATTAACTTATTGTCTTTTTTAAAAAAGTCAATAAGTTAATAACTTGTTTGTCAAACTTAAAATGACTTTTCAAAAATGACTTTTTGTAAAAGGGTAATAAGTTATTTTTCAAAAGCTAAAAATTCTAGCTTTTTAAAATGACTTATGACTTATTAACATAAAATTGCAAATCTACATCACTCTTTACCCTTTACTCAATAACCTTAAAATGATGTCAATAAAAAAATGTCATTTTTGGTCATTTTAAAATTTCATTTTTGAAAGCTAATCTAAACACATTTTTAAAAACTTCATTTCAAAAAACAATAAGTTAATAAGTACTTCTGACAAAAAACCCTTTTGAAGTTAAATAAGCAATCCCAAATAAGACCTTAGTAAATTTCATTTAGATATGCCTCTTGGACCCCGCCAGGGGCGAGGCCCTCTTGACTCACGCTTGATAATGAGCTCGGAAATCTTAAACTAGCGTGCACTCTGTACCTTTAAACTTTTTAAGATTCTTGATATCCAATTATACTAAAATTTGTTGCAGCCCAACACTTAGCCCATCAAGATCAGTCCAGCAGTAATGCAAAACTCACAAGGAGAGGCCCAAACGTAAGATTAAGATTCTAGGCTCTTAGATTAAGTCAGTTGCATTTTCTTTTGTTTAATGCATATAGTTTTATTTGTTCATTTAAAGACTTTGGTTTTGGAACAAAGTTATCACAAAATTGCCCCAAACACTAGTGTTATTCTCTCTAATTTTTTGGAGCCTTACCCACTCTATGGGTAGCTATCATTGATTTCAATAAACGGTCTGAAAAAAACTCTATCAAAGAAACGTGGTGTTTTTTAGACAAATTCAACTATTTGATTCCATACAAAAGAATATTGCAACGGGGTGAAACATGGTTTGGCTCAATGTCGAAAACATTTTGAATTCGATGTAAATGTGATACATGATAGGACATAAAAGTTTGTGATACAAGAGGGTTTATCTTTCCACCGTCCGATAATCTGAGCTTGACGGAACCTCATTAAAGATACTCCTTAACCGTATTATAGGCATAAAAGTTATACGACTCTTGGACATAATTGTAATAAAGTTTTAATTTGACAAAATTCAAAACGATTTTAGGATTTGAAAATTTATAAATCAGTGTAAGTTTAACTTAACACATTTGTTTAAGTATTTACATATTTGGTAAATAATATATAACAAACAACAAACAAGGTTACCCAATATATTCCTACTTTTGAGGAATGGGAAAATAATAGAGACAAACCTTACCTCTACCCTAGTTTAGATAGAGAGGCTGCTTTTAAGGATTTGCAGCTCAAATTTGTCGTTTGAACTTTGAAGTTAATAATCCCAACGCTTTTAATGTTATTTTCACAAAATAAGTAAAATATTGCTAAAATTAGTGCAATTTTACTTTTAACTCTTGCAGGCACAAACATATTCATTATATGCGTGCATTATATATAATGTTGAACATCTTGATGACGACACCCAAAACAGGATTTCAGCCGTCCCCTCGAATTTGACACTCTATGACGTACGCTAGAGTTCAACCCAAAAGAAAACTCATAACTGGGTAAACCATCTGAGCATACCTCAACAAATATGTCTTGATCCGGATTCAAACCCAGTAATTCTTATGAAGAAGTTAAGGGAGATAATCAGAGTTTTTTTCTCAAATGGATGTAATTGAAAAAAAATATTTATTAAATAGGCGTAGTTGAAAATTATTTATCATTTTTTTATTTCATTATTTTTAACTAATTAAAAAGAAAAAAATGATAAATAAAAACATTTATTTTGACAAAACTTTAAGAAAAAAAACTTGGATAGACATCACTATATATACAATTGTAAGTTAGTTGAGTAGTGATAATATTTTTTTATTTAATTTCTTTGTAGATAAATTTAATTTGATAGCTAATAAGTATGTCTCCTAGATCATTCGGTAAGCTTTTAGCCTTAAAAAGTCCAGCTCCCGTGTTCGAATAACTGCAGCGTTTTCTTTCTTTTTTTTTTTTTATTATTATTTTTGGCTTCGCTAACAAACACATCTATCTTTTTATTAGTTTTGTTTTAATATTATTTTAATACTCTAAATTAGTTTTAACTATATTTTATTTTAGTTAAGTTTGCTTTTAAGATGGATTTCGATTTGTTTAGAGTCAAACGTCGAATTGACGGCTATTGTAACAATTTTTTTAATGTCTTGCATTTGTGATTGGGGTCTATATAACAAATTAGACATAATATTATAAGACATAAAATGTGCTAGACACGATAATAAACATGTCTACAAATATGTTATATTATAAGAACTTTTTTGTGATATGACTCAATCTTTTTTATGTATAATTTTCGGTGGGTAGCATTGTGTGTTACAAGTTTTTGACATCTTTTATTTTTTTACTAAATATTTTTAATAAGTGTTGTGTTTTATGCTACTAATTTCTACGACAGAGTGACAACTTTATGTTATTTGAGTTTTAGTTTTTGAGACTATGTTTTAATTAGTTAAAAAATACAGGGTTACCGTCGCAATGCGCGGGATAACCCTGTATTTTAGTGAATAGTAAAATACTAAGATTTTGTTCAAATAAGAATCCACCATAATTGTGTTAACCTAATAACTCAAATCCAATGGTTTTAATTTTTCAGATTTAATGAGATGTTGCCATATGTCACCTTTTTTTTAAATTAAAAAGGGTATGTAAGTAATTTCACTTAACATAAAAAAGTCAGAATTAATAGAGAGTGACAAGTGTCACACTCTTAAATATATATCCATTTTCTTTTCTATTTTTAAATCAAAGTTCCCCCTTGATTTTTATACACTTATAACTTTTTTATACTTTGTTATTTTTTTATAAAAATTACACCATTAAACTCGTTATATTTTTCTCGTTAATTCTATAATAGTCATGCCAATTTTTTTTGAATTTTTTTCGAGCGTTCGTAATTACATCAACGTAATGAACAATAAATACAATAATTTTCTCTCATTTTTTCAAAATCTTTCCATCTTTAAAATATTTTACAAATTATTTCGAGCGTTCGTAATTTTCTCTCATTTTATCGAGCGTTTGTAATTACACCAACGTAAAATCTTTCCATCTCGTTACAAATTATTTTTTATTACAAAAATTAGTTCATTAATATTTAAAAAAAATAAGAACACTTTGAAAAAATCCAGCTCCTTACATCAATGCAATTACGAAAACTTTGTAAAAATTCAGCTCATTACATTCGTGTAAAAAAATTCAGCTTGTTACGTCAGTGCAAAACGTTGTTGCATCAGTGTAAAACGTCGTTGCATTAGTGTAAAACGTCGCTGCATCAGTGCAAATTATGAAAATTTAAAAAAAAAATTTGACAAAATTATACTTGAATTAAAGATAAAAAAGTGACAAGTTTAATGGTGCAATTTTTATAAAAAAATAATAATGTATATAAAATTTATGAAGGTTTAAAAAATTGGAGGGTAAACTTTTTTTTTAAAATGAAATCATGTGCACCCAACCAAATCTCTAAAATATCCTTAAACAAATATCATTCACATGTTTTTTTCCATAAATAATATAGAACACACGTTTCAAAAGACTTTATTTAAACAACCAATGAAACATTCCCCTATATTTTAGTGAATAGTAAAATACTATATATACAATTGTAAGTTAGTAAATAGTAAATTGTGCTACAAACACATAGTTGAATAAATTTTAAATGCAAGTGGGTACGGGTCGACTTAACTCCGTGGTTGAGTTGGTGGTCCGGCGCGTGGAAGATGAGACTTCATTCTCAAACCACCGTCGACTGTTGTTCATTGCTGTTATAGCTTCGTCTTCACTCAATAATCCCACACACACACACACAACAAACACCAAATCCCCCGATCCCATCTTTCTCTCCTACAAATCCTCCATGAATCTCGCCGGCATTTCAAATCTCCGGTACATCACCCTCACAACACAATATCTGTTCTTAGTGCTACTATTATTTGCGATTGCCTCCACCGACGCCTCAATCCACGTGTACGATCGAGATCCGTTCCGAGAAGTCGGAAATGCTTATCTCGTCTCCGGCGGCAGCGAAGGTCTCGCCGCATCTCGTGTCACAACTCCGCTCCCTCGCCGTTCCTCCTCCGTCACTGCAGATGACGGTCGTTCATATGTCCGGTAATTTCGTCTATTTTCGGTACCGATTCAGATCTGTAGTCACATTGGCTTACGCTTCTTAATTTTTGTTCGGATTGTTTAAATATATGTATGTGAAACATGCTTTTAGTGTATGTCACATTGAATTTTAAATTTAAATAGCTTAGGATTAACTAGTAAGGCTAGGTTCAGAATGATGCGATTGTTTGAGGATGGGAGATCTGAATTGTTCATGTTTTTGCAAGCTTGATATTGTTAAAAGCATTGTATTTGAAACTTATCTGTGTGGCCACACGTAGTAAACATTAGCATTAAATGAACTTGTAACAACTTTATGTTATGAAAAATGTGAATACGAACTTCTGTGTTGGTAGTGTATAGGGTTAGTTGCCCATGGTTGAAGATTTCTGAGATCTTTATATCAAAGCATCTATATCATAGATAGGTGCAAATAAAATGGTGTCAGATTTTGGATAAAGGCTTATGATTTGGATTTGTTAGTGGAGGGATGGCGTGATTCTAGTTAAGGAATGTTTGATTCTAGTTGAAGAATGTTTGAAGTCTAAACGATCTGAACGAGCTTCAAAACAACCATGTAGAAAGGTATCTCGTCTAAAAAACAAAAAATAAGTTCCTAATTGCTTAAAATCACTAAGCTTGAGTTTAACTTAGAAGGCATAAATAAGTTGGTTTAGATCTATTGTGCTTTGTTTGTTTCTCAAAACATTATTATGTGTTATGACCTTCTAAAAAATCTATTGATGTGGAAATGCAAACTACTATATAGATTTCAAAACATCACATTTCGGAGGACTGAAGCATCTGCAGCCAAGCACTCAAAAACAGAACGTCGAACTGGATTAGTACAAGTTATTATTTTCGAGGCTGCTGATCGTGATAACATTGGTGGGTCCCCTTATGGTGGGCAGAGATCTATTTGTTGCACCCCTGATCTAGCTAAAGTAGAAGGTTGTAAACAAGGGGAGGTTATTAGAATACCTTCTGCAAGGGATCCTAATTGGCCTGTCACTGTCAATGTATATTTTCGTGGGAAATCCTTAACAGCACAATTAAAAACCACTGAGGCTTACATTCCAAAAACAGGAATGTACAATCTATTTTTTATATCATGTGATCCAAGCCTCAAAGGGATGACATTGACCGGTCAAACCTCGTGGAAGAACCCTGATGGCTACTTGCCTGGAAGAATGGCCCCACTAAAGAAATTCTATGTAATCATGGTGATTGCATATGCACTGCTTTGTATTGCTTGGTTTTCTCAATATTGGAGGTTTTGGGATGATGTTTTGCAACTTCAACATTGCATAAGTGCTGTAGTTGCTATTGGGTTGTTTGAAATGATACTTTGGTATTTTGACTATTCATATTTTAACAACACGGGGATAAGGCCTGCTGCACTTACGACTTGGGTTGTGACCGTGGGAGCTGTAAGGAAAACTGTTTCACGGTTACTTATATTGTGTGTTTCTATGGGCTATGGTGTTGTACGTCCTACACTTGGTGGACTTACAACAAAAGTTCTGCTTATCGGAGTAACTTACTTTTTGTCAACTGAGTTGCTGAATATTGCTGAGAATGTGGGAACCATAAGTGACATAGCTGGAAGAGCAAGGGTTATTCTTGTGCTTCCTAATGCATTGTTGGACGCATTTTTGATTATGTGGATTTTCACTTCTCTTTCGAAGACACTTACACAGCTACAGGTTGTGCTTTGATCTATGAAATCATTACAATTTTGTTGAGTTTTTCTTATTTGGTGGTGCTAGATCTTTCACTGGTGTATTAATACTAAGCTTTGAATTGTACAGGCAAAGAGGAGTTCTGTTAAGTTGGATACCTACAGGAAGTTCTCAAATGCATTACTAATCACAGTTATTCTTTCGGTTGTTTGGATCGGATATGAGGTATATGACACATTTTACTTTTAGACAATTGATTAATTTTTTAATTTAGCTCTAGTTAGATTTAATGTCCGCTGCTCGCAAAATCATTCTTGTTGATCTAAGTGTGGTTGCTTTTTCATACCTGTTTATGCTGTTTCTTTCTTATGCATCTGTGACTAGTATCATCTCACAAAGTTTTATCTGTGATGGTGAATGTTCTTACTGATGGCCATGGCCATAGTTTACCACCATCAATCTTTCTATTTCCATAAATGCACTCATTTAAACATCTCACTACATGGTATAGGTGAACATATACTTGAGGTATTTGGCCCCGTTTGTTGTGCGCGTATAATGTATATATGTGTCGGCCCTCATTGGGCAAAAGTAAAATTTCACTAATTTTAACGTTATTTTACTTAATTTTTGTGAAAATAACGTTAAAAGCGTTGGGTTGGTCGCTTAATAGGCATGAGCCGAGGTCTCATTGGAAGCAGTCTTAAATACGGTGTAGAGGTAATGTTGTTTACATCTCTATTCAGGCCGTACTTTAGCTTTGCTAATGATATGATATACCGAGTATGATAATGATGAAAATTGAGGTAGTTATAATTAATGCACTGTTCTTGTAGAAGGTTCTCATGTAGGTGGAAGAGGGTATATGGGTAATGCCAGCTCTGGTTTGGGTTAGCTCAATGCAATCTGTTGATCGCTTTAGGTTTGCACAAAATGATGTATGTTGAAATTGAAACAAAAATAAAATTAGACCATTGTTCTATTAGATAAGGACAATTGAGTTGGAAATGCCAAATGCGGGTTGGGTGACGTGAAAAATTGTGGTCAAATAGGAGTCATAAATCATAATGGGTTTGGTTGGCTGTCCAACACCCTTTTATGTACTTATCACTTATCAGTCATCTGAATTTTATAATTAATTAATGTATTAATATGATACTATACTACTAAAATAATAATTTGCTTTCTTGATATAAGTTCAGTTTAGGAAGTTGGTAAGCATCTCAATACACTTTGGGCAACTTTCGACTCATTTGACCCATTCTCTTTTTATCCATCATCTTGAATGATGTTCATTTGACTTGTTGTAAGGTAAAATACAGCCCAAAACAAGTCATTTTAATAAAAGGGTAGAAATTGTTACTTCTAGTTTGAGCAGAAGCAAAATAATGTATAATTAATTGATACCTGAAAAAACTTTACAAAGGCGTTTGCTACCAAGGACATCAGATTCTCAAGTAGTGAGTGATTTAGGTATGTTGCATATATATATATATATATATATATATATATATATATATATATATATATGTATATATGGTAAGGAGTGAATAATAACCCACCTTAATTGAGATAACCCATTAACCCTGGCAAAAAACGCTCAAATCGCAATTTTTTTTTTCATGGTTTTTTTTATGCAAAAATAGGGGGCTCCTTTTTTAAGGGTTCGCTAATTCACAAGCGTTAAAAAGTTACACGAAATGTAAGTTTGCGTTACTCTGCGAACATTTATTTAAGTGTCGCAGTGTAACGCAAACTTACATTTCGTTTAACTTTTTAACGCTTGTGAATTAGCGAACGCTTAAAAAAGGAGTCCCTCTTATTTTTGCATAAAAAAAACCATGAAAAAAAAATTTGCGATTTTTTTTTGCCAGGGTTAATGGGTTACCTCAATTAATGAGGGTTATTATATGATCCCTTTCCTATATATATATATATATATATATATATTTTTTTTTTTGAGATTATCAACAAAGAACTCATTATATATGTAATGCGAGTAAATAAAAACAGCATTAGCTAAAAAGGAGACGGGTCAAATGAGTTAAAACTTAAAACCCATTAACCCAAGTTGTATTTTTAAAAGCATTAATATAGATTACTGTTAAAAAAGTTTTGCAATCATATATGACACACCGAATGTTTATAATATATAGCTGACTTGCTGTTCCTGCTATGCCCACAATAGACATCTGCGAACACTGATTGTTAAAAAGCTGTTGCTCCAAAATGAATCAAATTCAAATGCCTTGAAATGGCTGACAAGATGATAATTTATGCATTACCAGCTTGATAAGTAATTTGTTCATACAGGTGTATTTCAAAGCAACGGATCCTTTCAACGAGAGGTGGCAGAGTGGGTGGATTATCACCTCATTTTGGGACATTCTTGCATTTGCATTGCTTTGTGTCATCTGCTATCTGTGGACCCCATCACAGACTTGTCAAAGGTAAATAATAATCATTATTTGTAAATTGATAAACTTAATCCTGTTTAACACCTATTGTCAAACAACTATTTGAAATAGGTCAATTCGAGTCGTATTATCAAACAATGGAATATAAAGTTATGAAGTAACTAAAAACTTAATTGGTAAAATGAGTTGAATTTGTTGGTTGTTATACAAGTCGAAAATCATTCACGCGTTATATGACTACTTTAAATATAAAAGTTATGTTAATCATATTGAATACAATATTATTTGAAAAAAAAAAAAAATGGGCACCATGAAACAGATATGCATATTCAGAAGAGAAAGATGCAGATTCTGATGAAGAAACCGAAGCACTTAACAGTGGATCACCCAAAGGTGACATCAGCTTAGTCAAACAAGAAAGACGAGAGAGAAACGGTCAAAACAGGGACGAGTTCGACTTAGACGAGGATGACGATGATGCTGAAGGCAAGAGAGAATAATAATTGTATTCATTTGTTGTAAACAAAAGCTGCCATTGAAAGCTTCTGTACAGATTTTATCCCCAAAAAGAAGCAAGCAAATTGCTTTGGACACATGGAGAGAAGAATCCAACATAGGTTCAGTGTTGAAGTTAAAATTGTTGTAAGAAAGAAAGGGTGACTTTATATGGTTTTGGTCATTATATATTTTTTGAGTTGTTTGCTTATATGATTGTTTATTCAGTGATATATCAGTTTTCAAAGAGGACATCTCGGTGATAAACTCACTTGATTTTTTGCGAATGACTTGCTCGTTTGTTAGTTTGAAAAGTTTTAGTGAATTTGTTATTAATTATATACGAGTGTTTTTTTTTTATTAAAATCAGATTGGTTTGAAGGTCGATTTGACGCTATTGTCTTCTTCATAAACTTGAATTATAACACTTGTTTGGTTTGGGTGGTTGAAGACATGAATGTTCGGGAATTACATTCAAATTTCATTTTCGATTTGCATTAGAAGTTATGTTTGCAGTGCGCCCATATAATGTATATATGTGTTATTTCTCGATGATCAAAAGTAAAATTGCACTAATTTTAACGTTATTTTTCTTAATTTTTTTTTGTGAAAATAAAGTTAAAAAACATTGGATTGGTCGGTTATCAGGCATCATGAGCCGATGGTTTTATTAGAAGCATTCTCTCTATTCTTACTAGATAGAGGTAAAGTTGTCTACATCTTACCCTCTTTAGTCCATACCTTAATTTTGCTAATGGTGGTATGTACTACAATGATGATGAATTGAAATAGGAATATAGATATGAATTGAGGTTTAGATTTTCAAAATGAATTTGAATTTGTGATTTATTTGAACTATATATGAGTTTAAAATTGAATTGTGTTCGAATAAAAGAAATATTTATGAGTTTTATATAAGGTTGCAAAAGTCGCTAGGCGCCCCCAGGTCGGAATAGCTCTTTGGAGCGAGTAATCGGGCAGTACTCGGCCCTAGGCGGGAGTACTCGGGTAATCCTCAGGAACTACTCGGCCTCGGAACAACTACTTGGAGCGAGCACTCGGCGAGTTCTCGGCCTTGGAGACCGACTTTTGCAACAGTGACTTTTATATTATATGCATGTGTAAATAATATTTACTAGGCTAGATTTCAGTTTATTATACCGGGTTAATAAATAAAATATTAGATAAAAAAGAATGAAACAAGAAATAGATAATTGAAATAAATAAACCATTATATATTACATGGAATACATGCCTTGTGAAGGCGTTTGACCGATTTCTTTTGTAGCCAAATTTTATTTTTTTGTAGATTTAACTCACTTTGGCGGTTGGCCCTTTGCCTTGTTGATTTTTTTTTTGAACAGCTTGATATGATGATATCTAAGACGGTATTTCAACCGTCCCCTCGAATTTGACACTCTGTAACGCACGCCAGCATACTTCACCCGTTGATATTTTTTAACTTCATTGCGTTCTCATTATGTGACCTTTCGTGTTTCCTTCACCTCACCCAGCATGGAAGTAAACAATGGCCTTTTCATTTACATTGGCTATCGAGGTGGTATGTATGTTTTACATCATTCCCACCATATTATATTTGCCTTCACATGTTAGAGATACATCATAACCCAAATCGAGCCATTCAATGTTTCAATAAACAAAACAAAAATAGGAAACTAACAAAAATATGCAGCTTTGGCATATTTCAATGATAAATCTTGTTGGAGACAAATATGGAGAACAAAAAGGATCCAAGTTAGAAATACAACAAGAAGATGAAGAAAAGATTACTAGAATTGAAGACCGTGTTCTCGAGCTGAATCAGCAAGCGCCTGAATTCGTCCATGATAAGGATAACCACCCCGATCGAAGGCCACAGCTGTGATCCCTTTCTCTATGCACGACTTTGCAATCGCTTCCCCAATTTTCTTGGCTACTTCCTGACACCAAAAACACAATGTTAACACCTACTTATGTTGCATACACACACACACACAATTATATATACAAGCCTAATTTAGTGATAACTGTAGCAAGAAGATAAAGGTTACACCTTTCCATACACCTATTCTTAATACAGCTAGGCTATATGCCCTTTAAATTGATTGAATGTAGCTGAGAAAATTGGGGAAGCGATTGCAAAGTATTGCATAGAGAAAGGTACTTATGTTGCATACACACACACACAATTATATATACAAGCCTAATTTAGTGATAACTGTTACAAGATGATAAAGTTTACACCTTTTCATACACATTGTTAATACTGCTAGGTTATATGCCCTTTAAATTGATTGAATGTAGCACAAACATTGCATATGTCTGCAATAATTGTGATTAACTGTTTTCTGTGTGTGAAGTTTTTGAAAATGGTACTTACAATCGTGGGACCAGAGGTGAACTCAAACTCCTCACAGAGCGGTTTATGCATCGTTGAAGCTGACGCAAGAGTATGCATTTTAGTATCATCAATCACCTGGACATAGAGATGCTTGTTGGATCGAAAGACACACAATCTTGGCCTTTCGGGTGTCCCCTCCACCTGAAACAAATTAAAGATTGAACCTTCAGATACCAGAAAATTACAGAAGCTACTGCACAATGATCGATTAAATCAAAGCTAGATGAAAAGCAAATCATATTCTACTACTGAAATTTCATTAACTTGCTCAATCCTGTAAAACAAGCTAAAACATGTTCAAACAAGCCTAAATCATGTTTAAAACCTAAAAATAGCCTTTTGAATATCTAGTTTTAAAGCACCTAAACTTGTTATTGGACACATTTCCCTCTTCTTGTTCATCAGAATTTTGTGCAAATTCAGATATTACAATTTAAAATTAGATTATGCCTAACAAAAACTGATGATAACATTGAGCAAGATCAGAATTGGTGCACAAAATTCATATAAATTTCTTTTAATTTGAGAATAAAAGCAGATAAATTGGGAGAGAACTAGGGTTTGACAGGTGTAACCTTCTTACGAATACGAGCATGACGAGCTTTTCGGTTATCTTGACGAGTTCTGGCGGAAGCTTCTACAACCAAAGCGGTTGTTCTCCGGTGAGACGACGGTGACGATGAAATCAACGGCGGTTGAATGAAGAGCTTCTGTTGCTGATGAAGATTCGAATAGGAGCATGCGCTCTGTAGAAATGATAGCGAAATCGATGACATTATTCTCTGAATCACACACACACCAAACGACCCCTCTTCTTCCTCAACGGAGCAGGATAACGTTTTATTACTGAGCAGATAGACGAAATCACGAAATAGTCATCTATTTTGGTTTTTACATAAAAGGTCCTTCATCTTTACTATTTTGCTGATAAGTCCATCAAAAATTCAAAATGTTTTCTTTAAGCGTTTTCATGATCAAAAAAAGTGCACGCATATAATGTATATGTGTGTGGGTCATCAAGGAAAAAAAAAGTAAAATTGCACTGATGTCAACTTTTTTTAGTTATTTTGAGAAAATAACTTTAAAAGCTTTGGAAAGATTAACTCCAAACGATAACTTTGAGCAGATGACTCATTCGGAACAACTTCTCTGTCCCAACTGGGATAGGGGTACGGTTTGTGTTCATCCTTCCACATACCCTGCTAAAGAGTGAGAATATACTGGGTATGTTAGTATCATTAGTAGTTAAAGGGTCATAATTGTAATAATAGTCAATTAGAAGGAGTTAATTGTAAATAAGGAAATTAGTTGTGTACAGTTAGTAGTTTGTTATATAACTACTTGAACTGATCATAATAAACATAGTTGTGATTGTTGAATTTCCTCTCTTCTCTTATGATTATAAATTCAATTCAATTGATATCTATCATGGCAAGTTTGTTTGTTTGTTTATGATCAGACTGACAAAGACCACGGACATGATGTTTAGCTCATTAGGTTATGCTTCTTGAGCTGCTTTTATTTGAATGTGTCAAACCAGATTTTAACTTTCTTTATCTATACAATTTGATTTATTGATTCGTTCGAATTTTAGGAACACATATTTTACATATTTAGGTCTTTAAATTTTGCAAATTTCAAATCAAAATATAGATTATTTTAATAATAAGTTTTATGTTATATACAAGTGTGTTATGTTGTTTTTAAATCTGATCTAATCACTAAATCGATAACATAACCGGTTAACATCTAGTCTAGCTCTGAAAACATTAATATTTGTATCCAATATGTTATATTTATATTAAAGATTAGACATAACAACCCAAATCTGCTTACTCAATATTCATGCCGAGTTAATGTTGTGACAGGACTTAGCACACAATGTCTAATATGTAAGCTTGACACGCATATGGAAATGTCATATACTACTCAATGTAAAACCGATATGAATATTATTTCACGACGATCGTCTATTAATAAATCAACTCGAGCATCGTACTTGTACAATACCCAAATCCTGATGTTGTCTTTAAATTCGAGTTGCACAAAATAACACGTCGTAGAACTTATTCCACTGTAAAAATAGCTTTACACTAGAAATTTGGTATGTAACATACAATTTCCAACACCTGCTTGCAAACCAGAAAGTAGCTCTACAAGTCTTCACAGTTCTCAGCAAACCGTATAATCTGAATACAATGTACCTTCTACTCATTTCAATTTAAATACAATCAATCTTCAGTTCCAATCTGTTTGCTTGTTTGTTGCAGGTTGATACAAACAAATGCTATTAACAATATGTGCCTATATCGGGTTGTTTCATTAACATTGGTTCTTCACAAATGGGTGCATCAACAGTTGGGCAGCAGTCGGTCTATTGTTTTGGTTGACTTGTAAACAATTAAGAATGAAATCGCGGGCCTCTAAAGATAATGTTTCAGGAATAGAAGGGAGTTCACCCCTACCAATTCTGAACAATGCTTGCATCTGTGAAATCAAAACATCATGCACGTTTTCATTAAACAAACATACAAAGATATTCAAGAAAATCCCACTCACACTGTAAGTTATGTGGTATGTGGTGGGTGAGATGAGGATAAACATCAATCTGGGTTGTGTTTGATCTCAAACAGTTTAAATTAAGATAGCTACAGCTAAATGAGGAATTGGCAAGCAGGTTATGTGACCTAAAGTTGGTTTTTAGTACACACGATCACTTCAATTGTCTTATATAAAGATAATGGATTATTATTATTGTAAAATCTTTTTTTTTAATCATTTTCAAATCATTAATTATTCATAAAATAAGATCAAAAGAAAAAGGTGTTTGCAGCTGAATTCCACTCGACCTGTTTAGACCCATACTACAAGATTACCCATTCTAACCTGACCCGTTACCCAACCCACCCTTGTTAGTTGCCACCTCTACTTAGCAAAAAACTTCATAGAATCGAATTTCTTTTGATCCTCAGGATTAGTTTAAGGACGCACCCCTTCCAAGTTAGAGTACGGAATTTTGCTTGTTAACATTTCCAAGACTGTGCATCCAAGGCTCCATATATCAGCTGCAAGCCCATATCCATTACTCTTTCCATTAACAACCTGATGGTCAGATAGTAAACTGTCAGGGCAATAATATTTAACCTTAAGGCAGAAAATAATAAACAGGATAAACACAATCCCCGTTCACCCATCTCTTCTGATAGATTAAAAGACAGATATTTAAAAAAGAGGGGAAACCTCTGGTGCCATCCAATATGGAGTCCCTTTGCATGATTTAATGTCATTCAATTTTGTTGCCTGTGATCATAATTGAACAATATAATAAACATTTAATATAATATTTAACAAGTTGGACAAATGAGTAAAAACAAATGTGACTTAGTTACCTTTGCCAACCCAAAATCTGCTAGCTTCACAGATCCGCTTGCATGAACCAATATATTAGCACATTTGATATCCCTGGAGGATGACTATGAAATGCTCAAATGAAGATAACCATCAAAATGGTAACAATATGTCAATGAGTTCTGCTAGACACAAACTACTGTACTTTGACCACTTTGTTGAAAGTAAAACCTAATTAGGGTGAATGTGAAAGTTGAAGGATGAAATAAAGTTGGGAAGACAAGTGTGAACACTTATTGAGTTAGTAAGTTTATCTAGTGTTTGAATTATTTTAGAGTTATCAATTGGACTAAATTGATTATTTAATTAAAGTTCAAGTATGATTAGTGACTTGTTTTGCAAGATTTAATCTATTATAAATAGGGATAGGGATTAGGGGCTATTGTTCTGTACGAGTCAAGCTTATAATAAACAAGAACGAGTCAATCTTGGTCGAGATCAAACTTAGTGTTCGTATTCTTGGGCCTGATTTCAACACACTTATCATCAACCACCTTGAGAATGTTATGTTAGAAGGACAATACCTTATGCATGTCCTTAGCTCTAAAACAAAACTCAAACAACATAAATCATACAAGCAACAACTTTTACCTATGAACCACATTACGCTCGTGCAGGTAATTTAAGCCACCTAAGATCTGCCTGGTGTATGAAGACACTTGTGAATCTCCCAGACGATACTTATGATAAAGATTTGCTAGTGAACCTTTTGTTACAAGCTCAAGGAAAATGTATAGTTTGCCATCGTCCTGAAACGCCATTTAATAAACAAGAAAAGTCAACACATGCCACAGTCATTGATACAGAAAATGAGCAGCTGGAACTTGTTATACTCCAAAGATGAAGGAAAAACTTGGATGAAGTAAAAATGCATACTGTGTCAGTCCCAAGATACCGAACTATGTTCTCATGTTGAAATTGGCTTAATAAAGAAATTTCCTAAAACAGTAGAAGGAAAAAAAACCATTATACGTCAGTATGCATCAACTCATGTATGAAAATAGGTAAGTGCGTATGTCTAAATAGAAGGTAAAAACAGCTCATAAAATACATGTTCAAGTTGAGCAATGCTCTGTTGTCCTTGGCTTCCTTCATCAAGCAGAGAAACCTCCTTCACAGCAATACAAACCCCATGTCTGCAAACAAACATTAATGCTATATGACATAAACAATTTTCAAATAAAAAAAAAGGTATTGGTTATCAACCCTCAAAGGAACTGTTCTTGATCTCCTGGGCATGTTATAGAGCAACGCATCATGAAAATATGTTGAAAATAGGGTACCACAGGTTTTATGCAGAATGCAGATGTGAATTTTCCACTCTCCTACTTTTCCTTTCTTTATAACAAAATTTGAGGTAACAAGTGTTGGGTTAATCTTGTAAATTCAATTAGGTTAAAGGGTTAAAGTTTTCATTTGTTTTTGGTTTATCTATTGAGTTTAATGTTTAGATTAGCTTTGTTTTTTTCAGCAAGTTTGTAGAGATAAGGTTTGACTTTTGGTTTATGGTTTTATTATAAATAGGGGTTTAGGTTTAAGGTTTTTCTTTGTACCAATCAATTAATCAATAAAAATCTGTGTTTTTTCTTTGATTCACTTTGTTTTGGGTGCTGGGAATTAACATCAGAATCTTCAATTGGTATCAGAGCTTGAAGCTCATACCTGCGATTCAAACAGAAAAGGGTTGATCGGCGGCCAACCCTAAAACGAGATCAGCAGGAGCGAACAAAAACTTGACCAGCGTGATCTGGGGCTGTTCGTGCGGCAGGAAGCGACCAACAAACACTTGATCGGCGGGATCTGGGGCTGTTTGTACGGCAGACATAGACCAACGTACTTGGGTGCAGTAAAACGAGATCGGCAGGGGCTGAAGGGGTCGTTTGCAACCAGGGAGACAGAAAAGCGGCAGCTTGTTGTGTTGGTTATTAACAGCAGGGACAGATCTGATCGGGGAGGTTTTCACGAAGACCAGAAATCTTGGATCAAGCAGAAAAACTTTCCAGTTATAAGCAACAGTGATCAAAACCAGGAAACTTAATAGTTGGTTGGCAGAAAATCAAATAACAAAGGATCGTGATCATGGCTCAACCAGAAAATCAAGCCTTGGTCACTGTTAAAGAAAACAATACCATGTCTCTTCAATGCCCGGTATTGTCTTCTACAAACTACACGGTATGGGCTATGAGGATGCGAGTAATTTTCAATGTTCATGGGGTGTGGGAGATGATAGAGCCTGGAACAAACTTAGATGCTAAGAAAAATAACATTGCAATAGCTCTTTTGTTCCAAGCCATGCCCGAAGAACAAATATTGCAAATAGGAAATCTTCAAACCGCGAAGGAGATGTGGGGAGTTCTTAAAAATCGTCACTTGGGAGCGGATCGGATTCGGGAGGCAAGGCTTCAAACTCTAATGAGAGAGTTTGAAAATCTAAAGATGAAGGATCAAGGTGTAATTGATGATTTCGCTAACAAGTTATCCGAATATGCATCTCGAGCCAACTCACTTGGCTCGGTTATAGAAGAAACAACCTTAGTTAAGAAGTTTCTTAATGGGTTGCCTAAACGGTTCATTCATATGGTGGCTTCTATAGAGCAAGTTGAAGACTTGAAGACCATCGGTTATGATGATGTTGTGGGTCGACTTAAGGCTTATAAGGAGAGGATCAAGGATGAGGAGACCCAAACCGAGCAAAATCACCTATTATTCACAAAATCGGATGAAAAGGCAGCAGGAAAAGGGCACAAATGTGAACATTGTGGATGTGAAAGCTCTAACCGGGATGACTTTGGACATGGCCAAGGTAGGGGTCGGGGGTCCGGGAGAGGTCGAGGTGGTGGTGAGCAAGTTCCACGGGATAAAAGTCGCATTAGGTGCTACAAGTGTGGTGAGCTTGGACATTACTTGTCAGAATGTCCTAGTTGGGAAGAAAAGAAAGAGGTTAACTTGACTCAAGCGGATGAGGATCATCTACCATTGCTTTGAAGACTAATGGATTACAAGATTAGGGGGGTGATTGTTGGGTTAATCTTGTAAATTCAATTAGGTTAAAGGGTTAAAGTTTTAATTTGTTTTTGGTTTATCTATTGAGTTTAATGTTTAGATTAGCTTTGTTTTTTTCAGCAAGTTTGTAGGGATAAGGTTTGACTTTTGGTTTATGGTTTTATTATAAATAGGGGTTTAGGTTTAAGGTTTTTCTTTGTACCAATCAATTAATCCATAAAAATCTGTGTTTTTTCTTTGATTCACTTTGTTTTGGGTGCTGGGAATTAACATCAGAATCTTCAACAAGGAATATTTAGCTGTATTGGTATTACTATATATTATTTGTTTCCACATATTATAAAGTTGCATGCAATTGAATTAACTTTAATTTATCCATTAAAGAATTGATCCTTAGTTTGCAAATAAGAAAGCAGCACATTTACTAATTAGTAAGTTAGTAACTATTAACTAACATACGAAGTACGCCCCATTTGCGGTGCACACATATAATGTATATATGTGTAGGCCCTTAAGGGGCAAAAGTAAAAGTGCATTAATTTTAACGTTATTTTAATTATTTTGTGACATTAACGTTAAAATCATTGGGATGATCAACCTCAAACGATAACTTTGAGCCGGGGACTCTTTCAGAGCAGCCTCTCTATCCTTCTCTCCCATACCCTACTGAAAAGTGGGAATATACTGGGTAAGGTTGTTGTTGTTAACTAACATACGAAGCAGAAAACAAAGAGATCGTCAACAAGTCAACCCTCTTAAATTATCATATTGTTGATTCTTCCTTACAGTAATGATTAATAACTACCTGAGACAGAAAAAGCCCACCCTATAACAATACAATATGCTGAATTTAGCAAAAGCTACTTACTGACTTACTCATTCTAATAGTTAAAAGTTTCGAAGTCAATGCACATTTAAGGATGAGATGGGTTTCTTAACAAAAGCTTCTTGTGGGTTTCAATTTTTTTGCAAGATCCCCCAATGGGGATACAACCATGGGCATTAAATCCTCACTCATAGCAAAGATCCTCCAATCCGGGCCTTAATTGGTATTGTTAAAATAGAAGGATGTTAAATTAAGAACAAGTTTTGAATCAGTAATCACAAGAACCACATGAATGCCTATCGCTTTAAGTATGATAAATAAGATGATATAACCGCCTATCTTTTTCTCTCCCACGTGATTGTCTTTTATCACTGCATATTAATACTCAAACAGTTTGTGCAGTTTTCTACTTAAAATTGGTTATCAATTGTGCCCTATAAAGACCATAGTGCATTTCAGCAGGGCTTTGAAGAAGTTTGACAACAATTACACAGAAATTACAGAATAAAAAGAAGACCAAGACCATTTAATGATGATGACACAAGATGTATAATTGCAATTGAATTTCAATGTACTTACTCGGTGTAGCCTTCATAAACGGCACCATATGACCCCCTTCCAAGAAAGTCACCCTTCTGCCAATTCTTAATATTGAATTTCAAAGGTCCATTAGGCGAGACAGTATACTCAACTTCAGTGGCTGCATTAGACGAAAGCTCATCTTCATCATCCCCAACAACAATTTCATCATAAGTCACAATATTGGCATCTTCAATTGAAGCCTCAACTGGTACAGGTAAAGCAAACACTTCATCATCCGTCATAGCAAATCCCTGAATCAGTTCCCAACTCGAACAGTGGTTATCTGCAACCACCGGTAACCTAACCGGTGGAGGAGCGAGCAACGGTGGCCGTTCACCTTTGATTCCACTTTGGCTCGTTACATGACACTTCTCAAGAGATTTACTCGGTTCGTCATCATTATCATCATCATCTAGACAAACACTATTTCTCAATTCCGAACGCTCAATTACAAGTTTAACCACATTAATTCCACGTATGTTAGCGTGATCTTCAATTTTTTCAATTTCATCTATCACCAAAACCCTAATTTCTTCTGCTTCGGTTGGGTTGGAATGCTCTAAACCATTCTTCACCTCATCGCCATTAACCCTAACTTTACTTCCGAAAATCTCCGACAAGCCACTATCCGGAGATTCGTGAGCCTCATTTGGATTTTGAACAGGAGATTGAGCTTTATGAGCTTCCCAATCAGCCACCGGAATCGAGAAAGCTTCCGGCCCTGAAAGCCCTAGAGAGCGGCAAATCAAGTCGAATTCTCCTTCAATTCCTTCAATCCGAAAGCTAGTTTGATCGGAGAGGAAAGAAGCATCAAGTGATCGAGTTCGATGAGATGATCCGTCAGCGGATGATGATGATGTAGATGCGTCATAATCGATGTTCTTAGCTGCGTTTCTTCGATCAAGCCTAGGTGCTGAACGCCTGTGCTTCGAAGACATGTGTAGTGAGGGCATGAAGGACCTGCAATGGAGGATTGATGTTCGTCTGAAATCCCAATTCAAATGAGGCTGCGCATTCGGGGGAGACGTCTTTGTTTGGGGTTGACCTTGTATTTTAAAAAAAGAGAGAGAAAAAATCTGAAATTAAATAAGATTTCTAATGTTTGCGTTAAAATCATAAAAACTAGAGGTTACTTCCCGCGTTGCGACGTTAACCCGTATTTAACAGAAATAAAAATATAATCTTAAAAACTGAAACTCATAAGCATAAAGTTGTCATACGTCGTAAAACTTTAAACTAAAACAGAAAATATTTTAAAAAGAATTGTAGATAAATAAAAATCAAAAAGATAATATTATGTAATATTATTATTATATTAATATTATAATATTATATTATTATTTTACTATTATTATTATAATATTATTATTTTGTATTATTATTACTGTTCATTAACTTTACAAATGTATACATGGTAATAACGTCTCATATATATGAATAAATTATTGAATGTAATGAGTTATTATTATGTTTATAATGAAAAGAACCCTGATGGTTACCACACATGAATGAAATATATTATTTTATAAAAAATATGATTTTCTTTATTTTTGTTGATTTTTATTTCTTATAATAGGGTGTTTTTTTTCATCTAATGACCCGACTATTGACATGACCTATAATCCAACCCTTGACCTGACCTATAACTCGAATTATAACGCAAATCGTGATTCGAATTATGACCAGACTCATAACCAAGCCCGTGGCCCAAACCATGACTCGGCCAATAACCCAAACTATGATATGAACTATGATCTATCACATGACCAAAACCATGACTAAAGCCACGAAACAAACCATGACCCGTTTCATGAATTGCTACATGACACGACCCATGATCAAACCATGAGCTAAACAATAACCAATCAATGAACCGAATGATGGTCCGAACCATGACACACGACCTGACCCATAATTCGAACACTGATTGGAACCATGACTGTACACATAAACTGTATTTCATTCCCTTATATTCTCATATCTATCAAACAACATAAAGTAATGAATTATTTCATTAGCAAATGTAACCAAACAGAACAAATTGAATGATATGATCCATTTATTTCCTTATCCATTCCTTTGTTCATTACATTTTAAGTTTTTTTTACCCAATTACTCTGCTTTTATCACTTGTTTTAATATGATGTAATTTTTTTAACTTTGTTAATTTTAGAAAATTAACCAAAATTATATATTTATAGTAATAAATACATTTTTTTAGAGTATCTACATGATAATTTTCTCGTTTCTCTATTATATTAAATACATTTTTCTTTTATTAAATACTAATTATATTATTTATATCTTTATAAATTAGAAAAATAATTTTTTTATCATGTTAAAAAATATTCTTTTAAAAAATTAAAATTCCTAAAATAAAAAACTACTATAAAATACGGGATTATTACAAAATATTATATTTTTCTGAAACAACAAACTTTTTAAATATAAAATATTTATAAATTTTATTTTAAATAATAAAATTTCTATAAATACATTTAAAGAAAAGAACATTTAAAAACAATTCAAACCAAAGTTTTTCAATAATGACATATTTATAAAAAAAAGGATATTTTTCAAAAACACCTTTTTTTGTAAAACAAAATATTTCAATAAACAAACTATCGAAAACACAAAAAGTTGAAAATTTTTAATTTTATTTTTTTAAAGTAAATGCATTATTTATATATATATATATATATATATATATTCAATAATTATTATCTCAAAATACCGTTTTATAAATTTCAAATTTAATTATTATATATTTTATATTTTCGTTATTCAATTTGTATGACAAATGATGTCTACATGTATTTTTGTTAAAATATCGTTGTTCAAATAAATTTTTTAGACAATATGTTAAAAAAAACTTAAGAAAATTTAAAAATGATATTATTATTTTATTACTTAACCACTAACACAATTTTTACCGTATTTTTCTTGAAAAATCATTTTACAATTTTTAAATGTTACTAGTAAATATTTAATTTTTTTTATTCCAAACGTATAGTAAATGAGATGGTAATCTAGTGAAACATATATGAATTTTGATTTTGATTAATAATAAGTGAAAAAATCCAAATAGTATAAGACAATTGTGAAAAAACAAACTCATAAAATAATGATAAAATTGCATGAATTAAGTCAAGTTGAGAAAAATAATCATTGAGTTAATTACACGGATGGTCCCTGTGTTATGTTCAGATTACACTGATGGTCCCTAACTTCAAAAAATTACAACGTTGACCGAATACTTTGCAAAAACGTAACACGGATGGTCCCTGGAGCTAATGGACGTTAACTTTTGCTGTTAAAATTTCTAAAAAGACAAAAATACCCTTTAAGGTATTTCCCCTTACCTACCTTCACTGTTGCTCCACATGACGTATATATACACACACACACACACTTACCTGTTGCCCCACCGGACCTATATACACACACCTACATGATCGGTCACCTCCGGCAAGCAGCAACCACCGACACAAACGCACCTTCAGCACTTCGCCACCGCCTCCTTCGACAACAGGTTTATCCAACCAATCTTCGCTTCCATTCACCTGACACATCAAAAATCCCAATCAACATGTTTCTTCGCTGATCAAGGTCCGGGCACCACCATGACACTCCAAAAACTCACCGGACTTGTGAAAGGTTTACAGAGGGTTAACTCTGGTTATCCTCTTGTTGTCGGTGGTTTGGCTTGGAACTTACGACACTGCCATGGAGGAAGCGAGGGCTTACGACCGGGTAGCCGGTGTTGGGGTTGCCTGAGGTTGTCAGTGGTGGTGGTTGCCAGAGGTGGTGGCTGCCAGATGGCCCAGATGTGTGTATATATGTGTTTCATCTTTTTTGTTTTTTATAAGATAAGGGTATTTTAGTCATTTTATACACACTTAGCAGCAAAAAGTTAACATCCATTAGCTCCATGAATGTTTGAGAACAACCTCTTTATCGTCTAAACATAACTAACAAGTTATCGTTATTAACCTGTTTGATTTTGTCAACTAAATCGGTAGGTTTAATACTCTTTCCATTCATGACTTAAATTTTGGTTGGTTGCCACTTGTATTTTAAAAAAAAAAAGATAAAACAATATGTTTCCAATCTTAACTCACGATTTGTTCTCTGGAATGACCAAAACCAACAATTGGACATTTTTTTAATTGTTTTTTTATAAAGCTTGTTATTTTTTTCGATACTTGTTAAATTATAATCAGATCATTTATTCGGGTTATGGTTGGTTGTGAATAAAAGAAAAATTAAACTTGGTTGGTTATGTAGTTGAAAGAGAAAGAAATTAATTTTTTAATAAATTGTTTTTGTTAGTTAGTTATAAATGGAAGTAGTCTAACAGGTTGACTATGTATATATTCAATCCACAAAAAATGGTCTGGACGATAGTCTATGACTTGGATTTGAAACTAAATATGAAAAACGAACTAAATGCCCAGCAACCCAGGTAGTTTTTTCTTATATTTTTTTCGGGTAAAAAGGGACCGGATCTATGGTTTTTGGAGACATTTATCAACCCTATATCCTTACTATGTCTTTGAAACATCTAATCCAACATCTAAGACATTAAATCCAACCGCTGAACATCAAAATCATCTTTAAACTTTGAACTCAACTTCGTTCTTCTTGGTTGTTTGAGTCTTCAATATTCTTTTGTTATTTCAGCGTTTAAATTATATTTAATATATATATTTGTAAAATTAAATATAAAAATTACAATCTAACTAGTGCCGATTAATCCCTAGGCTGTATCCACCGCCCGATTAGTGTCTAGCGCCTTTTACAACCATGATGAAGATAATTAGATAATTAGGAAATTATTACTAGTACTAGTACTGTTGCTGCTCAGATTCTTCTCTGTCTTAAAATAAAAACTGCTTATAAATCATGATACTATTGTCTGTGTAGAAGTGCTTGGTTTTTTTTTTAAACAGAACAAGTTATTCAAAGACAACAGAAAGTTACCTAAATGCTAGTACACTGGCATTCAAAACATAAATTTCTAAAAATCAATACACACCACACCAATGGCAGGTGCCAAACTAATAAACTAATACACTTCTTCCAAAAATCTCGTAAGGCTATGATATAACTGATCACTTAAGTTTTCGTAAAAATGCTATTTCTACAAAAACGTCTTGCTTTCAAGTTTCAAATACATGTTAAATACATTTATCTTTCTTTTGCCAGACTATTGTAAGGTACTAATGCTCTGTTCCTGAGTTTATTTAAGAAGATAAAAGAAAGGAAATTGAATGAAATGAGAAACTTTCTGTGTTCATGAGTTAGTGAGTTTCATTTAGCGAGAGAAGGGAGAGGACAATAACACATGTTGTGTTCCCGAATTTCATTTAAAAAGGAAAGTGGAATGAAAAATAGGCAAAAATATTTTGTTTTTCTTTTCTTCCAAATTGGAAGGAATTGGAAGGAACGAACTCTATTACTTTTTTTTTTCATTTATTTTCCTTTCTGTTCTATCTTTTAATAAACTCGGGAACACAGCGTAAGTGTCACACCCCCAAATTCCCACTCGTGGTGTCAGTCCACGTGGGTGTGACGTGCCCAGAATCACAGCTCATGATCATATAGAACACCTCTATATGCGTTTACAAATACAATGTTTGACACATACACTTAACAAAATAGTTGCAGTGGAATTATAAATCATATTGAAGCAGAAATATTTCAAGTCAAATACATGCAGCGGAAAAATACTTGTTTAAACAGCGGAAACTAAATTGTCAGACAAAACATTGTTTAATACATAAACCAAATGAAATTGTTTTCGAAAGATAAACATAAACAGAAATGCATGAATGTCCCTAATGCTCATCCCTTAAAGTGTGCATTCATGTCCTCATGCTAGCCACGCTAGTTACCTGAGAATACAAGATAGAAAAATGTCAACACAATGGTTGGTGAGTTTACAGGTTTTGATATACATATAGTAATAAAAGTGTGTCATGTTGTTTATCAAATGTCAGTTCCGAGCCCTAGGCTCCAAGTGTCAATGCGTCACTACCGAACTAGACTTGTTTGTCCTTGCTTCCACTATGTCTCGTGCACACAGTAAGTTAGGTCAGAATTTCACGGGTTATGACACTCAGTCAATATTGTGCCCCGTGGGGTTAGTCACACCCAAACGGATCCATTCAAATCAACCACTTTGTTCGTACATTAACGGTAAGACTTTGTGAGGGCTTGTTACGAGTTCAACACTTAATGTTTATCTAATAAACCAGCATACACCAAATGTTTGTCATAGTATAAATATTTGACTCGATGTAACTAGTATTCTCCCCCTATTTGAAAGCTTTTGAAAAGAGTAAAGAGGGGCCGTAAACCCACCTTAGTGCAAATGATCAAGTAAGAGAATGCGTAAGCTCCTCGAGTAAATAGCGCGTCGGTCACCGGCAACCTATATCGTATACCGTACGTGAGTTTGTGTAAGTGACCGTGCTAGTGTTCGTGTTAGTGCTCGTGTTTGTGCTCAACAACCCTCGGTTGTTCATGTTTGTCCATGTCGGTCCATGTCGGTCCACAATGACCATTTTTGCTCGTGTTGGTCCATAATGACCGTGTTTGACCAGGTTTGACCGTGTTTGACCAAAGTTAACCGTGTCAAGTCAACGACCCGTTGGTGAACCTTGTGACGGTTGTGAATCGTGTAGCAAACGTGTAAGTGCTCGTCGTGTGCAAAACGCGCAAATCGCGTCTATGGATAACTTACTATTTATAGTAAGTTTCCATTTATGGAAAGTTTCACAAAGCATAATGGTTTTAGAGTTCTAGCATGCTCATTAGTCCTATGTGATCATGTTAACACATAGCACATCATCATACGAAGTCACATAAGTCATTTTCATCATGTTTGCATATAAAAGTTTCCTAAAATGGAAAGTTTCCACTTATAGCATACGTGACATCGAAAACCATCTAACTTAGCATGCTATCATCATATTATAACATAATAAACCACTTAGCATGTTCAAATCATCCAAAACGTTTATAAGTTATCATTTAAAGTTACTATAAATAGTAACTATGGCATTTTACATACAAATAATTATCCTAAATCATTCTAATCCATTTTTACACCATAAATCATCATAATAAACCATTATTCATCATTTGAACATACAAACATAGCCCAAATCATTACTTAACAACATCTCATCAATAAAAGTTACTAATTATGGCACTATGCCAATATGACCATAATCATCATCAAAATCACATTCTAAGTATTCAAATCATCTTACTAACATCCTAATATCATATCCACATACATGCATGTTCACCATTTTAACCATAACATCAACTTGTAACTAAAAAGTTACTATTAATAGAAAGATTCATAAAAATCATATTTTGACCCATTTTAATCTTATCTAATCATGAAATCATCTTCCAATATCATCAAGAAACATATCTAAATATTAAAAATCATCCCACATGCCATGGATCATACATGCATGTGGGGTTTTCACCATTTCAAGACTAAATCACGCATTCTACATATACACAACAACATGGATCATCATAAGATGCCTTCTAATCATCTTAGATCATCATAAAGCACCTTATAATCAACAAACCCAGAAATAAAATTCGTGCATGTGCAACTTATGAGCTTGCATGTGGGTTTTAAGCCATGCATGTGTGCTTGTGAGTGTTTTTAAGCTACAAGAGATGTGTGGCTACCTTCTAGAGCTTCCTTGAATCACTGAGATGGTCTCTAGTCAGCCTCTTCGCCCCTGGTTTGTTGGATTCATCAAGAAAAAGAAGGAAGTGAGGGTGCTCAAGTCTCTAAATGGTCACCAAGCTTCAATCTTACCAAACTTGAGCTTCAAATGCTCTTCAATGGCTGCCAATGGTGGTTTCCAGGAGCTCCAGAGCGTTTATGACCGAGAGTTGGCGTGCAAGGTAGTGTAAAATGATTAAGGGTAGGATAGTATCATCACTATGTGTTCATATGTTCACTAAATGTCTATATCTTCATCCAATTCTTCAGTCTATCACTAAGTGTTCGTATCGTTCGTTGATCCTATACACCATACATGTCCAATAAGTGTGTTCATAAGTGATTTTATATGCGTTCATCAAATATGATCATCCAAAGTGTCAATCCAACTAAACTTAACCAACATTCCATCAACCATAACCTCACAACATAACCTAATAACATCCTAAGTTCCTGACACTGACAGACCCCCAATATACTACAATTGGTATATGTATAGGGCATATGTAGGGGTCAGTCGCAACTGCCCCAGCCACCGTCCCACCACCTTTGTAGTATACCACGAGTGTGTCCTTGTCTGGTGATCAAAGATTAAACAAATAATTCCTAAAGCAAATAAATTGATAAGCAGTTAATTTCCTAAACAATTAGTTTCCCAAACGTGTAGTTCCCTTATTCTTCAATACTGACATCCACCTAATGTACTGTAAATGGTATATATATAGGGCATATGTAGGTGTCAGTCGCAACTGCCCCAGCCAACATTCCACCACCTTTACGATACACGACGTGCATGTCCTTATCGAATCATTAGGGCACAAGTAAACAATTAGTCAGTAAGTAACATATGCATATCTGATGTATAACAAGAGTTCAATTAACATGTAATAAACACATAAGCATGAAATCCTGAATATACTAACTAGTGTATGAAATAATTCATACTAGGGTATCCTATGGTTATAGACTAGGTCAACCATTTCTAGTAACCTAATTCCCTATAACCTAAGCTCTGATACCAATCTGTAGCACCCCGACCGATGGCGGAAACGTCGGGATGCCACGAGGGATGTGTAGATTGTTCATAAGCTAGTGAGCATCTAATTTAAATCATCACATATCAATTAATCAACCCAATTAATTACATCAAAAATCATGTTCATCATGAATTAGTTACATCAAATACAAAAGAGATTTAGCTATCTAACTAAATTCTAGTCTTCAGAATTTCAGTTATTTAGCTAAGTCCAAGAACCTAAGTGATGATGTCCCCAAAAGGTGTAGAGCTATCCTGCCCTACCTACTTCTCCTCGTTCCCTAAAACATGTAAAAATCAAGTGTCAACTACGAAGTAGTTGGTGAGTAATCATAGATTTTATATTTAAAAATGTTTACAAAAGTTTAAGAAAGTTTATAGCTTTCCTGAAATAATCCACATGCCACCTGCTAGATTATCCATCACATAACCAAACCCATGAACATAAACATACAATCACATAATTCAGTTAATCATAGATAATCAATCACATAAACATTCTACCAATCTCAATCATTAATATTCTCAAATATTATAAGTGACAATACATGCATCATTGTAAATGACCAAAGTCAATGACAACGACACATGGAGTTGTGGCAAATCCACGTGACAATACATGCAATCACTGCGGATGACTGAAGTCAACCACAACGATCCACAGAATAGTGACAATACATGCAGTCGTTGCGAATGACCGAAGTCAATAGCAACAACTCATGGAACATGATAATCCATAAATATGAATTTCATACAAGTAAACAAGTGTCATCAATGTGTTATCAAGATAGTATGAAAATCTGGTATACATGTTCCACCTCCGAGTTTAAAATCAAAATGAATTAAAAGGAGGTTATGAGAACTCACCTGAGTTCTTAGATTCAGTGTTCTTGTAGTATGCACGCTCGCGTAAGAGAAATCAAAACAACTCAATCAACCTGTATATGTTTTAGTGTTTATAAATATATGTGTTTCACTTAAATCAATTATTCATAAGTGTTTACCATTATTCGTTAGGTGTTACATTACTTAGTGTATTTAATCTAAGATAAGTTGTAACACTAAATTCTTAATGAACGATCATCATAAAACGTAATTTAAACTTATAAATTGTCACACCCAGGCTCTCGGCGGCCCGGCGCTGCGACCCGATTGGTTTCATAGATAATAAAGTCTCGGTCAGAGTTTATTATTCATTTTCATATGTTTCAGCGGAAGCGTTAATTCATGAATTTTATATTTTTACAAATGATTCACATGAATAGATGTGAAAACCGCTTTTCATGATTTATAAATAGTTCATACGCATAGGTATGAAAATCAAATTTCGTTATTTGTAAATAACTTTTCATAGATAACTTTTCAGGATTTCATAAAATTTCATACTCATAGGTATGAACACCATCATTTCATATTATTGTAAACCGGATTTCACAAACACATAATTTCAAATCATTTTATAATATCCGGTTTATACATGACTTGGAGGCATAGCTCCAATAGCTCCATGGTCTCACCACAAGATCCTATTCAAGGCATCATAGGCTAAGAATCTCTAATCTTGCTTTTCTTTTTCATTTCATTATTACCTGAAAAGTTTTTGAAAATAAAACGTCAACATAATGTTGGTGAATACAAATAACAGACTCGATATGTAAGCATAGCATGTTCGATCCTTTAACCATAATTATTATTGGCCATACTACACATTTAGCAGGTTATTTCACTGATCGATACAACCACTGCATACCCTGGCTTGTACTGTCACTGGTTAGGAACAACAGCGGAGTGCGTCTTACAATTGTTCCCTCCAGCCCACAGCCTGTCACTGGTTAGGTTGCCCACGGAGTGCGTCTTACGTATAACCTTCCAGCCCACTTTACCAGCCACATATGGGAATTTCACCCATAGCGGATACAATTTGCAATTCGTACGTATACTAATGGCCTAAATGCTGGTCTAATAGTATCCCTTTATGCGTCAAAGTTTAAATATACCATGCTCATAAAAGAAATCATTTATATTTAAAAATAAGTTAGATGTATTCACCTGGATCTTTTGGTTGGCTGGGTGACAGCTTAGAACTTCTTAATATAAATTTTGAGCAGCATTTCTACTTTATGTATGCTTATAACTATTTGCAAGGATGGTACCTGATGCTTATTTTCTGTTCCTAAAATAGATCATAAGTTCAACATAATGTTTGTATATATATCGGATCAAATCTTAATCCTAACACTATAACATACAAAATCTTAAATTTATGAGTAATAAGAGATAAGAGTACATACCTAAATGAACATACTTTTTAATCTCGATAAAAGCTTAGAAGAAAAAAACTGCACGTCACTAGTTGTGAATTTCGATCTATGGTGCTTCGTTTGAAATTTTGTTCATTTAAATTTTATTTATGGATAGAAGATAAGCATATGCTTATCCTATATACATTTTTTTTGACAGCACACATACATAATATACAATATATTAATTTTTTTTCTTTCTTTGACAACTCACATATCACACGTGCACATCTCTAATTAAATTCTCTTTTTATATTATATATAATTTATTATTATTTTTATTATTATTAAGTAAACTAAAATTTTTAATATATACATAGGGTCGGATCTTAACCTTAACCCTATAGGTTAATATTTTATGAAACCTTAAATTAATCAAGAAATTATATAATATACCTAAACGAACTGACTCTTTAAATCTTGGTTTTTTTTATATTTTGATCAGCACCTCTTAGCATCCAGATCTTCTAATTTATTTCTTAATGTGTGTTTGTATTGTATATGTAGGTATGTGATTTTAAAGTTGGTGACTATTTATACTGCTTCAAAACTTACCGCACAAGAATTTTGTAGATGTAGGTTTAATACGTGTGCTTCATCCAATTGAATGAACCATCTTAATTTGAATTTGAAGCTCACACGCAATCACGCATACATCCGTAGATATGTTCAAATTTCAATTTGAATGCAACAATTTAATATTTTATTATTTTAATATTTTATTATTATAATTAATTTAGCTCAAATTTTGTTTTTCTCTTATATCTTTTAAAATATGATGTTTTTATAAATTATAAAAATACTGCTAGGACCGGCTCATTTTTCTTTACGTTTCGACCTAAGTTTCGTTAAAAACGGAAAAAGTTTAATTATAATATATTTTATTAATTTTAGGCGGTCTCCTGTAATATTAACTAACCAAATAGGTATGTCAAAATTTTGTAACACTTATTTTACTCGTTAATTACTAGTATGTAAGTGTCATATATGTGTATAAAATAACTATGTTTTTAGAATTATAATATTTAACAATATATTTTTATAAAATAAATATATAATGTGTTACACCATAGTTATTCGTTTAAACGAATGCTTCAAATCTTAAACGATCATTTTTAATATTAATTTCTCGAATAATCATATTTTATAAGTTAGTTATAACTATCTTGAATATTTACACGAGACCTTATAATTCAATTGACTGTTTTATTATTGTATTTTTAAATAATAACATATTAATAATAAATAAAAGTAGTTAATTTATATCTTCAAAACGGGATGTTACATCCTTCCCACCTTTGTTTTAATCTCGTCCTCGAGATTATTGAAACATGTTCATCATTCCTTTTTTTTTTATCTTCATACGTTTTTCTTTGCGCCTCTTTAATCTGAATTATTAAGTCAACTTGTAATTCAATTCTTAGAGCACGTACTCGTTTTGAGTTCTATGCCTCCTTTCGGCTTAAGGGAGGGTTCGCTAAACACAAGGGAGGGTTCGACCATCAGCTCTCCAAGAACCCTGCCCCATCGAGCCCAGCTCCAATCCCACGAACCTGTTGTTTTAGGCTGTTTCATCGTCATCATCATCACTCCCTAAAGCAAGGCTGGTTCGTCTATGGTCTCCACATCTGAAGATTAACCCGGATTAACAAGTATAACCCTAAACTCGTTTAAAAGTTGATAACCATGAACACATGTAGTTCTTTAACAAAAACCGAAAAGTAAAGTCCAGATTTACCTCGAAATAACGACCAAATGTAGGATTTCTTCGTGGTTTCTTGTTCTACTCGATCACGCGGTCGCGTAGGCGCCAAGATCTCGCAATTCCGTTGAGAAACGAGAGAGATATCGTAGAGAGAAGTTAGAGAGAGGGAGAGTGCGTGTGTGTGTTTTAGAGAGAGAGCTGAGTGGTAAATACGAAAGAAGATAGAAATCTTCTTTCTTATATTGCGTATCAAACCCGCGTGTCCGGTCTCCTTTTTATCGCGTTCACCGATCGTTAATTGCTCGGTTTTTCTAGTAAAAATGTTTTTAACACATAACACATTTAATTAGATAATTTCGTTTTAACTAAAATGATTTTAAACAAAATCATTTGAATAAAACACTTCCGTTTACTTCCGTTAATTTAATTATTTACATTAAACCACTTGTTCGGGTTTGTTTTAGGTTGTGATTCCTAATTAATATTATTAGTTTCCATTTATTAATTTAATATCGTTATATTTATTTTGTTATCTCGTCGAAATGTGTTACTTACGTACGTATTCCTAAAGATCGTCACCTATGCGAATCCAACGCTCGTATCGTATTTCGATTCGATTTACAATTTATGGAATATCGTTTCAGATTATTATTCCTAATAATTATATTCTTGTGAATCGTCACCCACGCAAATATAGGGGTGTTCAGAATAACCGAAAACCATTTAAAACAGTTATCCGAACCGTATCCGTAACCGAAAAAACCGAGCCGAAATCTGAATTCGGTTTTCGGTTCGGTTATTAACCGTAACCGAATTTCGAATTCGGTTTTCGGTTACACCTTTTTTTTAATTCGGTTTTTTCGGTTATCCGTTTAAACTGAATATTTAATTAAACATATTAATTTTTATATATATTATATATGATAAAATTAAAACACTAGGTCTCCATATCTGATATCTCCACTACCGCCGAATCCCTTATCCCCTCAACATTCAACTTCAAGATCAATCTCTGCTCTCATCCTCTCAAGTCTTTGTATCGATCGAATCCCTTATCCCCTCCATCTGCGCCATCGGTCTTGCCTCTCTGGACCATCGCCAGCTTGCCGCTTGCCTCTCTGCCCCGTCGCCGACCTCGACCTCCATCTCAGACTCTCGGTTATTTACTTAGTAATTTGTATCTACCATTTTAGACCTAAAGATTCTCATTCATGCTTTCCCCTCAACCTCTCTCTCATATCTCTCGCGTTGAATACTTGAATCCACGTCTCAGCTCCTTCTCAACCTCTCTCTGATTCTCAGCTCTCTCAAGATTCTCATTTATGTTTGAACTTTGGATGTGGTTTATGTTTGAAATTTTATTAGGATTGTGATTTTGGATTATTTGTACAAGCAGGAGATTTTGATTATTTGGGATTTTGGGTTGAGTTGCTGCACACAAGCAGGTTGTTGAGTTGTTTGAGACTTTGAGTTGCTGCACGCTTAATTTGAGGGAAATAAAAAATTTGGTTGAAGTTTACTGAATTCGGTTAAAACGGTTGAATTCTGTTTGTTCGGTTATAACCGAAACCGAACCGAATTGAATTCGGTTAGAATTCGGTTCGGATAACCATTAATGAATTCGGTTCGGTTCGGTTAACGGATAGGATATTTTTTTTTCAAAAACCGAACAAACCGTTAACCGAACCGATGAACACCCTACGCAAATATATTATTAAGTTAATATTTCTGAAATAATAGTCGCATTTAAGTTATGTTCGTAACCTCACCATCGCTTAATCATTTCCAATATCGTTTTCATCATCGTATTATCTTTTATATTATAAGTTCCCAATCCAAATCCCACTAAACCATAACACTGACACATCCGTGATAGACCGAAATATGCATATGTATAGGGCATATGTAGGGGTCAGTCGCAACTGCCCCAGCCACCGTCCCACCACTATTTCGATAAACCATGACCATGTGTTATTGACTATGTTTAGCAACAAACTACGACCAACTCCTAATTCCTTTCCATCCCAAACCAATAATCCATATCTGTGAATTTAACTACGATAAACTCACTGGTTCTATTTAGTTGAGTTTCAACTAAACTTCCCATGGTTTATGCATATAATAATATGTTCTCAATATGTATACCAATATCAATAATGTCATCCAAAAATTCATTATCATTAATAATTATCATATCAGGTCGTAACGGTATAGTCGTACATGTACGGACAACCTGAAGTACAGTGATGTTACAGTCTCCCCTAGTTAAGGGAATTTCGTCCTGAAATTTAACTTGGAGTGACCATAGTGAATAAATGGGGATACTTAAGCTTCATCTGATCTTCCCGTTCCCAGGTGAATTCTGGACCACGCTTCGACTCCCATCGTACTTTGACAATTGGAATTCTACTACGTTTGAGCTTTTTAACCTCACGGTCCATAATCTCGACTGGTTTTTCAACAAAGTGCATGGTATCATCAACGCGAATGTCATCGAGTGGTACCTGAAGATGCTGATCAGCTAAGCATTTCTTTAAATTGGACACGTGAAACGTCGGGTGTACATTGCTAAGTTCAGGAGGAAGTTCCAACTTGTAGGCAACCTTCCCGATTCGTTCGAGGATCTTAAAAGGGCCAACATATCGTGGAGCAAGCTTACCCTTCTTCCCGAATCGTACCACGTACTCCTTTCCAGGGCGGTACTTTAAGTAATACCATATCATCAACTTCAAACTCTAAGGGTTTCCGTCATTTATCCGCGTAACTCTTCTGTCGACTGCGAGCAGCTAACAGATTTTTGCAAATCTGGCGAATCTTGTCAGTCGTTTCCTGAATAATCTCGGGACCAGTGATCTGCGATTCGCCGACCTCGGTCCAAAAAATAGGTGACCGACATTTTCCGCCATAAAGAGCTTCAAACGGCGCCATACCAATGCTCGCGTGATAACTGTTGTTATACGAGAACTCGACTAATGGTAGATGGATATCCCAGTTGCCACCGAAATTGATGACACAAGCTCTCAGCATATCTTCAAGTGTCTGAATCATTCTCTCCGTCTGTCCATCCGTTTGAGGATGATAGGCGGTGCTAAGATCCAATCTTGTTCCAAAAGCTTCATGAAGTGATTCCCAAAATCGTGCTGTGAAACGAGCATCACGATCCGATACTATGCTTAAGGGAATTCCATGTCGGTTAACGATCTCATCAACATAGATACGAGCTAATTTCCGCACAGGGTACGTTTCGCATATCGGTAGGAAATGAGCCGACTTGGTTAATCTATCAATTATCACCCAAATACTATCCTTACCATTTGCGGTTCGTGGGAGTTTAGTAATGAAATCCATGGAGATATTCTCCCACTTCTACATGGGTATTTCTGGTTGTATTAGCAATCCATAAGGTCGATGGTGTTCTGCCTTGACCTTAGCACAGTTAAGGCACTAAGATACATACTCAGCAATATCATTCTTCATTCCAGGCCACTAGTACAAGGCTCTAAGGTCTTGATACATCTTATCGGCACCCGGATGGATTGAGTAACGAGATTTATGAGCTTCATCCAAAATCATCATCCTAAGATCACCCCTGTTCGGTATCCACAACCGATTCAAATAATACATCAAACTATCATCCTTAGTTTCCAATAATATCTCAGCCCCGCAAGACATCTCATTTTTCAAGTTATCCTGAGCCAATGAGTGTTTTTGGGCTGTGTGAACATCATTATGGAGATTAGTGTGCACTCGGACACTATGGATCTGAACTTGACTTTTGCGACTAAGCGCATCTGCTACTACATTCGCTTTACCAGGATGGTAGCGAATTTCACAGTCATAATCGTTCAACAGTTCAACCCATCTCCGTTGTCTCATGTTAAGTTCTTTTTGATTGAGAATATGTTGCGAACTCTTGTGATCTGTAAAGACTACACACTTAGTGCCATAAAGATAATGTCTCCATATCTTCAAAGCAAACACGACTGCACCAAGTTCCAAGTCGAGTGTAGTGTAGTTCCTCTCATGAATTTTCAGCTGTCTTGATGCATATGCCACCACCTTTCCTCGTTGCATGAGAACACAACCAAGACCCAGGTCGGATGCATCACAATAAACCACAAAATCATCATTTCCATCTGGCAATGTTAAGACAGGAGCATCACAAAGTTTCTGCTTCAAGGTTTGAAACGCCTCTTCCTGTTTTGGTCCCCACTCATAAGGTTTATTCTTCTGAGTCAAAGAAGTGAGAGGGACAGCAATCCTGGAGAAATTCGAAATAAACCGCCGATAGTAACCGGCAAGTCCAAGAAACGATCGAATCTTCGTTGGTGTCTTCGGTGTACTCCAATTCTTCACCGCATCAATCTTCGCAGGATCCACGTGAACACCCTTTTCATTGACTATGTGTCCCAAGAATTGAACTTCCTTAAGCCAAAATTCACATTTAGAGAATTTGGCATACAGTCGCTCATCTCTTAGGATCTCCAAAACCAATTTAAGGTGTTGCTCGTGTTCTTCTTTGCTCTTTGAGTATATCAGAATATCATTAATAAATACAATCACAAATTTGTCCAAGTATGGCCTGCAAACACGGTTCATGAGATCCATGAAAACCGCTGGTGCATTGGTAAGGCCGAAGGGCATTACCAGAAACTCATAATGGCCATATCTTGTTTTGAAAGCTGTCTTGGGAATATCATCATCATGTACGCGAAGCTGATGATACCCAGACCTAATATCGATCTTTGAAAACCATGCCGAGCCTTGAAGTTGATCAAAAAGATCATCGATGCGCTGCAGTGGATATTGATTCTTGATTGTCAGTTTATTCAATTCGCGGTAGTCGATGCACATTCTGAATGATCCGTCTTTCTTCTTAAACAAACAGGACCGGTGCACCCCATGGCGAATGGCTCGGGCGAATGAATCCCTTATCAGTCAGTTCTTGCAGTTGGCTCGCCAATTCTTGTAACTCTGAAGGCGCAAGTCTGTAAGGAGCTTTGGCGACTGGGTTCGCACCAGGTACTAAGTCAATTCGAAACTCTACTTGACGTTCGGGTGGAAGACCCGGCAAGTTGTCTGGAAATACTTCAGGAAAATCTCTTATCACAGGAACATCTTCAATACTCTTTTCTTTCTCTTTCTTCTCCACAATGTGTGCTAAGAATGCTATACATTTCTTCCTATGGTACTTATGTGATTTAGTGCATGACATCAGCTTAAAACCTTTACTAGAAGTTTCCCCAAAAACTCTTAAAGTTTCACATGAAGGTAAGGGAATACGAATGTACTTTTCATGACAAACAATCTCTGCCTTGTGGGTGGCTAACCAATCCATGCCTATGATAACATCAAAGCTACCAATGTGCATAGGTATAAGATCAATTGGGAAAATGTGATCACTTAAGTTCACAGTACATCCAATAATAACAGTGTCAATATCAATAGTGTTTCCGTCAGCCACCTCCACGTTAAACAGTTTATCTAAATGTGTACGTGTTCTACCGAGCATGCATTCAAACTCATATGAAACGAAACTCCTATCAGCACCAGAATCAAATAAAACAGATGTGTAAGAGTTGTTGATCAGAAATGTACCGTTGACCACATCCTGGTTGGCCTGAGAAACTGGAGCATTCAGTTGAAACGCTCTGCCTCTTGCCACCCTTTGATTGTTTCCTGTCAGTCTCAGGCATTGGTTTCTGAAATGACCCACTTCACCACACTCGTAACAGGTGCAGCTTGTATCGGTTGAGCTTGCGGAGCTGGCAGTGCAAGCGGAGCAGGTTGCATCCTTTGTGCTTGCGGTGCACTCCGACAAACATTAGCAAAATGGCCATACTTGCCACAGTTGTTGCAGACGCGACAAGGCAAGTTGGGCATGTGATGGTATCTGCAAGTATTACAATAGGGAGTATTTGTGACACCTCGCAAATTCCAGGTCAGCATTTATATTATTTTAATAATAATGTATATTATTATTTCTTACATGGCACTAGAATAATTGTATTTAGTGTGACACGTGGCACAACAGACCAAACCCATCGATGATTCGAGGAATTATCGCACAACACTCGCACGTGTCTTGAATGACGAACGTTGATGAACGGATCAAATCACAGTACACTTTCGCTACACATTAGGTTCCAAAGAACCTAATTTAGTTAGAATAATGCTTACGTGTCGAGAAACGATGTTCGTAGTCGATAAATTCGCGAAAATCGCTTCAAAACTATGAAATTGGGCTTAGTGGGCTCAACCGAGACCCATCGTGGTACACGATGGGCACCCAATTGGGCCTTCGCGGTACGCGAAGCCTGGGCGGGAGAAATTTGAATTCTCCGAAAACCGTCACGGTACGCGACGACCGATCATCTTCCACCACCGCGGTACGCGGCGTGTTTCGGGAACCGAATGATTATTAAATTCATCGCACCACATGGAGACTCTTTTTGACAGACGTCGCGGTACGCGACGACCCCAACACGCAAAATCTTTTATAAATCCAATGTTAATCATTTCGAGCCGAACTCTACTCTATTCCCTCGACTGAAACCCGTCTTCCCCGACCATTATCACTCTGCTACACCATCATAGTGCCCTTGGAAGCCATTTTTGTGGTTTGGAAGCTCAAGATTGAAGAAAGGAAGCTTGGGGGCAAGGTTTAAGGCAAGACAACGACACCACATCACTTGTGACGATCCAGAAGCTGTTCTCAGGGGGATTTTAAGCTACTACACCTCGGTTCCAGTTTCATTTCAGTCTCCTTGAGCTCTCTTGAGGTAGTTCTTACACTATTTCGAGTTTTTAGCACTTGTACACACACATGCAATGTGAATCAAGCACATGCAATCATCCACACACCTTATGCACGAATTTTAGAATGATTTAATCTAAGATTTATGTGTTGAGTTACTGATTTGAGTATTGGATTGGATTTATTTATGTTATTTGTTCTTATTTGGGGCTTTTTTGGCCTATATGATGATTTGTACCCACATGCATCACCATCACCACCTTCATCACGAAATTTTGGACTTGTGAACATGTTATTAGATGTTAATACTACTGATTTGATGATTTGAGGATGATCCTTGGTGATTTTGAATGTCTATGATAATGATTTGTTGATTTTTCTATGAAATGAGTACTTTTATCAACATGCATGTATGATCAATGATGTTTTAGGTGATTTTTGATATTGAAATGTTCTTAGAATTGATATATGAGATGTTCAACATGACTAGAATGATTGATTATAGTCAAGAAATGTCAAAAACGTGATAGTTACCATAAATAGTAACTTTAATGTTACAAAGGAATGTATCCTTGGTGAAATGGCCATCTTTGTATGATTAGGTCCATAAATTATGTTTACAATTGATGTTTATGAGTTAAAATGACGGTTATTGATGCAATAGGATAGTCAAAGGCATGATTTGTGAATGTTTCTAAATATAGAAACTTTTTGTTACAATGTTGCTCTAAAATGATGAGTTTGAATACGTGGGGTGCCTAGCATGCTTATTTGATGTTAAAATGATGATAAAAAAATGATATTAGGACTCAAATGAATGAAATTTGAGCATATGTCAAAAGTTACTATAAATAGTAACTTTACTTTACAAACTTGTGATTAGGAGCATGCTAGTCATGACGAGTATGATTAAATGTCTATTTATGACTAAGATAGTGATGTTTAGATGATATTGGTTGATAAACTTAGTAAAATATGCTTATTTTAGTAACTTTCCATAAATAGTAAGCGCAAACTATGCTAAACCGGCTATGTGTAACTATGTGCTTTGTGATAACATGCTCATTTAGGATAAATATGCATGTTAGAATAATCGGATTATGATTTAATTACATGACTTGCCAAATATGGAAACTTTCCTGAAATAGAAACTTACTATAAATAGTAAGTTTCCCCACGGAAGTGATTTTGGTATCCGTACACGTCACACGACACTAAAACGCACGTTACACGAGCACTTGATCCAAAACCGTCACCAACGGGTCGTTAGGTCAAACACGGTCAACACGACCCCCATAACAACTTGGAGTTGTTAAACACTAACACGGTCCTGTGAGACCCACGTGTATGTATGCACAAACTCATAGTACCTATGTGATATAGGTTACTACTAGCCGGCGAGCTACACGATTCTTGTTGAGAACGCTCTACATAAACTCAGGTGAGTTTACGGCCCCACTTTTACTCTTACACTGTTTTACTTAACTTTGGGGTGAGAATACTATGCAACTATTTTAGATATATGACTGGTATGTTGTGAAAACCATTTTCGAGTGTAACTGTTATCGCTTAAAGTCCTCACTTATCCTTACCGTTAGTTGAATAACAAACGAGTCGTAATTACGTAGTACTACTGGGTTTGACTAACCCCACTCGGCACCAATGTTGACTGGAGGCCATAACGAGTGTAATTTCGATGTGAATGCTGGTTCAGCGATGACCTGCGGAGGCAAACGGGAACAGTCTATTTTCGGTAAGATGAACTGACACACTCCACGGATCGTAGATCCAACAACAAAACTTAACATACCCAGTATATGTCTGTTTACTTGTCAGTCTATCTAAACCTGTGAACTCACCAACTTTTTAGTTGACACTTTTCGCATGTATTCTCAGGTAACTAATGGAGCTTACGCTCAGGTAACTAAGGAGTCTGACTGCATATAGACTCGTGTCTTAGGCTTGTGTGCATATGTTTTGTTTTAAAAACAATTTAAAACTATGTATTGTCTGATACAATCTACTTTCCGCTGTATTACTCTTATTTTCCGCTGCTTTAGATATTAAACATTTTCCGCTGTGTATTATTGAACTGGTATTATTTTACAAATCTGTGTGATTGCGTAACTCATATAGAGTCGTTCTATATGACCATGAGCTGTGATCCTGGCCACGTCACACCCACGTGGACTGACACCACGAGTGGGAATTTGAGGGTGTGACAATATTCCCAATATAATTTCTGGCAGTGGTATTGTTGGATGATTGCTGCGCAGACTTAGCAGCAGGAGTAGTGACCACGAAGTTCCTGGTCTTTCTCTCTTCTTGTTGCCGCTTTTTGAAGAACTAGCAGTCTGAGTCTTGACTTCTGTTTTTGTTTCCTTTGCAGCAGTCTTCACCTCTGTCTTCTTTGTTCCTTTTCTTGTGAGAGTTCCAGCCTTCACATGATTATCAGTCAGAGTTGCAGATAGACGGATTGTAGCCTCCAGTGTTTTGGGGTTGCTTCCGTAAACAGTGTCTTGGATCTGCATAGGCAGACCGCCGATGTACTTCTCAATCGCTCTCTCCAAGGGTATCACCAGGTGAGGCACCAGTAGACTATACTCATGAAATTGAGTATTGTAGATGACTTTCTTGCCACTATCTTGTTTGAGCTCCCAGAACTCAGTCTCCAGTTTCCTCATCTCGCTTTGGGGACAGAATTCAGTGGTCATCAAGTTCTTGACCTCCGTCCATGTCAGTGCTAGGGCAGCATCAACTCCCTTAGTTCGTTTCTCGCCATTCCACCAAGTCAGTGCTCTCTTTTGGAAAACACTGGTGGCATAACACACCTTCAGATTATCGGGGCAATCACTGTTGATGAAGATATTCTCCATGCTTTCAAACCACTGCAGCAGATCAGTGGCTGTCTCAGAACCCGTAAACTTCAGTGGATTACAGGAGTTGAAGTGTTTGAATGTGCAAGTCGGTAGGTTTGCACCACCGCTGTTCTGATTGAGAGTTTGATTGGCTTGAGTCAGTTGTTTCACCAATCCAGTGATGAGGTTTGCTAGCTCTTGCATGCCGGAGTTGGCATTACCGTTAGCATCCTCAGAGTTCGTATCATCTCCGTTGTGACGGCGTGGCGGCATGTTTTTGAGGATATTAGAAACATGTTAGTACCGTTTACAACGTAAGTTATACAAACTATGGTCAAATAAGTTCATTTCAACAGTTAGGATTACATATAGGAACTATATTTTTCTCCTATCTGTCATTAAACCCATAATAAATTATAATTACCCTAATATTATACTAAGAATCCTAGTTGGTCATATCTAATATTAACTATATATTCCTAAGTTCCAAACATTCCCCGCCCTATACCAACACTGACAACCTCCCGATGCAATGCAAGAAGCTTATATATATGGCATATGAAAGGGTCTAGCCTACAACCCGCCCAGACGCCGTCCCACCACCGTTGCATTGCACCACGATTATGCCCTTGTTAGAATTTAGGGTGTATCATGTAACTTACCATTATCTCACTTCACAAACCTTATCCTTGGTAGGATAATTTTTAGTGAAGTGGTCTCTAGTTCCCTTGGACAATTAGGTTCGCCTAATGTCTAAGTTCACCTGACATGTAGGTTCACCTATTTCTAAGTTCACCTAATGTCTAAGTTCACCTGACATTAAAGTTTCCCATAATGTCTAAGTTCACTAAAATCCATACTAAATCCATAAATATGAATTTCATACAAGTAAACAAGAGTCATCAATGTGTTATCAAGATAGTATGAAAATCTGGTATACATGTTCCACCTCCGAGTTTAAAATCAGAATGAATTAAAAGGAGGTTATGAGAACTCACCTGAGTCCTTAGATTCAGTGCTTGTAGTATGCACTCGCGTAAGAGAAATCAAAACAACTCAATTAACCTGTATATGTTTTAGTGTTTATAAATATATGCGTTTCACTTAAATCAATTATTCATAAGTGTTTACCATTATTCGTTAGGTGTTACATTACTTAGTGTATTTAATCTAAGTTAAGTTGTAACACTAAATTCTTAATGAACGATCATCATAAAACGTAATTTAAACTTATAAATCCTAATTATCAAATGAGGATATTTAATGGTGAACTTGTGTGTATACTCCTCATAGCTATGTATGTTAACAAAGAATATTATCTTTATTCATACACCCCAACATACATGCATACACGGTTACTCAACTCCACCACCATTATCTAGATCATGAAGTTTACTCCAAGTTTATTGAAATCACATCTAAGTTATCCTTTTAAAATATTCAAACCATGTAAGCTCATAATTTAGAGTTGATATATATTATAAAAGGTGGTATCCCAAGTGTCCATGTATGCATAAGTATATTTAGTTCCCACCCCTTTTTGTTTAACCCTAATTTGACAAAGTTTGGGCTTAACATCTATAGGTTCTCTTATCCCCCATAGGTTCGCTGCCCATGGTTCCAAATCCTTAGGGTTCGGCCAAAAGAGAGGAACGGTTCGGTGGCCTTAACCTAGGTTCGGCTAGGGTCAAGGTTCGGCCAAGAGGGAGTAGGGTTCGGCCAAAGAAGGAAAAGGTTCGGCTGAAATAGGGCAGCTAGGGTTCGGTGATCAGCGAAGGGTTCGGCCAAAAATACTAGGTTCGGCTCATGCATGGTTCGTGGCCAATTGGTTCGGCCACAAAGGAAAAGGGTTCGCGCATGACAGGTTCGGCTGGTACCATGGTTCGTGACCCAGGTTCGTTAAACACAAGGGAGGGTTTGGCCATCAGCTCTCCAAGAACCCTGCCCCATCGAGCCCAGCTCCAATCCCACGAACCTGTTGTTTTAGGCTGTTTCATCGTCATCATCATCACTCCCTAAAGCAAGGCTGGTTCGTCTATGGTCTCCACAGCTCAAGACTAACCCGGATTAACAAGTATAACCCTAAACTCGTTTAAAAGTTGATAACCATGAACACATGTAGTTCTTTAACAAAAACCGAAATGTAAAGTCCAGATTTACCTCGAAGTAACGACCAAATGTAGGATTTCTTCATGGTTTCTTGTTCTACTCTATCACGTGGTCGCGTAGGCGTCAAGATCTCGCAATTCCGTTGAGAAACGAGAGAGATATCGTAGAGAGAAGTTAGAGAGAGAGGGAGTGTGTGTGTGTTTTAGAGAGAGAGAGCTGAGTGGTAAATGAGAAAGAAGATATAAATCTTCTTTCTTATATTGCGTATCAAACCCGCGTGTCCGGTCTCGTTTTTATCGCGTTCACCGATCGTTAATTGCTCGGTTTTTCTAGTAAAAATGTTTTTAACACATAACACATTTAATTAGATAATTTCGTTTTAACTAAAATGATTTTAAACAAAATCGCTTGAATAAAACACTACTTCCGTTAATTTAATTATTTACATTAAACCACTTGTTCGGGTTTGTTTTAGGTTGTGATTCCTAATAAATATTATTAGTTTACATTTATTAATTTAATATTGTTATATTTATTTTGTTATCTCATCGAAACGCGTTGTAACATCTGTGCCGGAAACGTCGCCGGAACAGTGAACTGAGCAGTAAATGCATAGTAACTCAGGTACAAACTACTCAAACTATTAATATGCTATTAACTACATGATGCTTAACAGTATACTATTATGCTATTGTTTCTGTAATCTGAATTAAACTTTATAGTTAACAGTCAGAAACACGTTAGACAACGCTGAACACACACACGGATGCTTGTTGTTATGCTAATATGTGTAAACGTATGCGAGGTTTAAACAAAACAGAACTATAACGGTTGTTGCTGCAGAATGCTAAACTGACGAATTATTCGTAGAGGTGACGATCTGTACGAATAAATCTGAAAGATTAACATTCTGAAATAATGACTGAAAAGTAGAAAACAAAAGTCGGAAAGCAAAACCATCGTCGTGTTTGTTCGGGTGACGATTTGAACGAATACGCGCGACGGTGACTCGTTATGACGAAACGAAAACAAAAACAACACGAACGATAATAAAATTAAGAGAAATAATAAATCTCGTTTTACAATTTTGAAACTCATCAAAAAGTAATTTAAAGAAACTATTTTATTTAAATTACGAAAAACGCGCGAAACGTGCCGGAAACGCGAAGAGAACACGAACCGAGCAAACGAAACGAACCCGAACTCACTCGGGGTATAAATACCCCAAATGAGTCCATCTCCTTCATCTAACACCACACTTTCTCTCTCTAAAACCCAATTTCCGGCCACCATTCTCTCTCTAACTTCTCTCTACCATATCTTCTTCAATACTCAACCAAATCACCCCCTTTTGGTGCCAAATCGAAGCTTGCAATCTACCCTACACATAAGTACAAAGAATCGGTCTTGAGAGCAACTGGAAACGAGGTAAAAACGAGGTTGAAAGCTGCGAAAATTAGGGTTTTCAAACCCTAGGTTCGAAACCCGTAGGACCCGGTTTTTCTCACCATTCGAACCAATTCACACTACAACACCTTGGGAAGGTGTAGGAACCAACCCCTTTCAATCCTTGGTCGATTAGCTCGAAAATGAAGAACACATCTTGCTGCCTGTGAACCAGCAAATGAGACACACACAGGTCACCGAATGAGCCTCTACTTCGGCCGAACCACACCCTAGTCAAATGGCTTCATTCGAAGAACTTCATTCGCTGGTTGTGCTTCGGTCGGCCCCCATTCGAGATTTCTCATTCGATCGGTAGCCTCATTCGTCGGCTACCCCTTTCGCCATGTCTCATTCGACCATCACCACCCTCATTCTGCCGAACCACCACCGAAGGAACCAAGGCCGAAGGAGACTACCCCTTTCGTCTGTTCCTCATTCTCTCGGCTAAGGTTGCTCATTCGCCGAGAGTCATTCGACCGATCCATCTTAGCCGGTCACAGCCCTTCACCAATGCACCTTCATTCGGGCAGTAGGTTGGTCCAGCCCATTTACTCGGCCCAATAGTCGGTCCAAGCCCCATTTTAGGCCCAACAATACCGATTAGGCCTAGAAGGCTGAGTTGGCCCAACATGGTGTAACTCAGTAAACTTACATGGCCCACAGCTTGTTGTTTTGACCCATTTAAAGTAAACGGCCCAAGGCCCACATAAATTCGGCCCAATTGACATTTGGCTCACATGCTCGTAGTATACTTAACACATAAAGGCTATAGATATTGTGCAATTATGAAATTCAAAAATTTAACAAGATAACAATACAAACTTTAGAATATAGACCTAAGCCATATCGATGACTTAGGTTAATTTACAAAGATCCTATCAATGCGAGGGTTTAAGCATTATAACTTGATCTTGGATTTTCATGAACGAGTTAAAGGCAAACAAAGGTAATAAAGTTCAATCCATAACTCGTAAATTTCAACCACATACTAAACACAACTTAATGAGATTAAGTATAAGGAAATCTATCAAGGGCCGAATAAATACCGAGACTCACAGGTGTTAGCCAACTTTAGGGCTAACACCTACACGCACACTAATTACTACAACATATATTTACAAAGTACAACAATGTGTAATCAATACAGGATCGTGATCATAACAACAAATACTACAACGAGCGCGTGCATTCTTATTACACTTAGTCAACCACTTCAAGCACAAGGTGAGTTCATTGTCCCTTTTCAAACTATTTTGAGTTTTACTTCGGGACTGAGAAGCATGTTAAACCTTTTAAACAAAAGGTTAACTTTTGCAAATATGCTTTTATATTTATGCTAAATGCTAATGCTACGGATTAATGCTTAATGCTAATGCTACGGATTAATGCTTAATGCTAATGCTATGGGTTTATGCTTAATGCTAATGCTACGGATTAATGCTTAATGCTAATGCTATGGGTTTATGCTTAATGCTAATGCTACGGATTAATGCTTAATGCTAATGCTATGGGTTTATGCTAAATGCTAATGCTACGGATTAATGCTAAATACTAATGCTACGGGTTTATGCTAAATGCTAATGCTACGAGTTAATGCTAAACGCTAATGCTACGGGTGAATGCTACACATAAGTGCTATGGGTTTATGCTAGATACTACTGTTAATGCTAAATGATGATACGATATGCTAATGCTATCGGATAATGCTAATGCTAACGCTAAATGCTAATGATTCTATGCTAATGCTAATTGTCACACCCCCAATTTCAACTAACGGAATCATACCGTTTGGGAACGTGACAAACCAGGATCTCAGATCATTAGACATAGCGAAGACCTCTATATGAATTTCAAAACATACGTTGGTCTTTAGAACATAACATTCAGAGTTTACAAAAAGTTGCGGAAGCGTTTAAAAACCATAAACAGTTGTAAAGTAATATTACAAACCAAAATACTAAAATATTCAAATTCAATTGTTCAAAATGTTTAAAATGTATGAGACTCTATCTCCTAGTCCATGCCAGCTGTAACGCGCGCCTTAGCGTCCTGAGAAAACATGCAAATCAAGTCAACACAAAGGTTGGTGCATAACACAGGTTTTAAATAATCAGAGTGTTCAAAACAGCAGTTTGAATAACAAGTTTGTAGATAACATAATCACAAATGCACAGTCATGATAGCTAGTCATATAAACTATTTACATAAGTGGTCGATACCGAAGTTGACTGATTGCCATGCTATAGCATGTTTTCGCCTTGCCACTATTGTCTATCACAACAATAGTAAATTGTGTTTGGTCAGTCAAACACCTGCGTAGATCCCATCTACCAGGTGAGGTTTGTCAAACCTAATAGATCTATTTCCAACTACCACGCTTTGCATTACAGCAAACTAAACGGTTCGAGGTGTGTAAGGACTTTCAAGTTGATATGTTGTCACATAATGTAAACAGCTAACTCATGCAAGTGATATGTATCTAAAATAGTTTGTTGCACATGTTTTCTCTCCCAAAACAGTTTAAAATAAGAAAGGGGCCGTGTACGCACCTTTGATAATAGCAGAATGATCAAATACTTGTTAACTTGCGTAGAAATCCTCTACGAAGAATCTGTGATTTAAACAATAACCTAAAGTTATTCGAAATGTCGTTTTGTGCTTGAAATCACATACGTATCAACATACGTATGTTAGAGTGTGAGAATTATGCATACGGAAGTACGCGTGCCATTGAAATCGATTAAATAAAATCATATTTGATTTTATTCAATTAATCGTAATTATACGCGATTTCGTGTTCGGATTAAAATATAAATTTTATCATCCTAACACGTTCGTACTCTAGTTACGGTTCCAACGCAACTTGAACGGATCGAATCGGACTTGAAACGAATAAGTTATGCTCAAAATACTAAATTAATATTAAAACCCAAAAATGGTTGGGCCGGGACTCGAACCCGCGACCCTCAACTCCAACACACACGCATCTAACCAGTAAAGCCCGCTAGGGTATCGCGATAGTAATCAGGAATTAATTGTTTTAACCCCTTTTCCAGTTTGAATCCTAATTGTTCTTATAGCCGAAGCATTTACCCATCCAATTGATCCTATTTCGAACCCGATTGACCTTATCAACACAAGCTTATGATTCTAGCCTCTTAAACGTACCTAATGATGGTTCCAATTCGATCAAACCTTAATCAATAAGTTCCAATTGATCCATAATACGCTCGGTTTTCAACCGAATCCATATTCAACCCAAAATCTTCTAATTCACGATTGTAACATCAAATTAACTTAGGATTTAGTTTAATCGCAACATTCTGAAACTTCCTATATAGTTTAATTTGATTAACAGTCCAGTTAAACAAGAAACCCCCAATTCAGTTTCCCTTTAAGAACCCTAGATTCGAAATCCACAATTCCGAACTGTTTTGATGAAATTAATCTATCATTCACCTTGATCGATCACTTATGAAGCTTTCTATATCATTTAATTTGATTGTTAACCTCTTTAAGATCAATACCCCCAAAATCGTTTTGCTATGAACCCTAGTTACTAGAACTTGATCAATTCGATGATGTTAAACGAATTACAGTTAGGGATAATCTTAGTCGATTGTTTTAGAAGGTGGATGAATGATTTCTTACCTGATTTGATCTCCAATCGATGTAGTTCACTTTGTGTGTTGGTGTTCGGCCGACCCACTGTCAATTTCTCTCCTCCGTGTCTTCTTGCTTCGAATTGCTATGTGGGAAATCTTCTGATTGTGTCGACTATGATGTAGGAATGTGCAATTATGAGGATGGAAATCGAATTTCATGGTTTTGATGTAACCATGTGACGGCTACAACATTCATGCTCATAATTCCATTCAATTCGAATTCTAATGGGTTAAAACGTATGTAAACGGTTCATAATCATTATTACAATGATTATGGATGATAAATTCGCAATTACAACTTCGAATTTACTAAATTTCGAATTCCTTTATTGCTTTCTAAACGAATTTTGACTTTTAAAGTCAAAATTGGACTTTTAAATTAATTAAAAGTCTTAATTTTGCAATTAGAACAAATTGAGACTGATTTCTACAAAACCAAATCCTTTAGATATGGTTTAGCTTAATTGCATAACAATTCGATTAACAAAGTTGAACCAAAATCCAAATCGTCACTAATTGGTCACTTAAATCATTGTTGGGTTAAATTAAACTAATTGGGCCTCACAAAATACCATTAAGCCTAATTTAAACTTATTGGGCCTATCTTAATCTTACTGGGCCTTCCTAGATTTCATTGGGCCTCCTTGAGCCTTATTGGGCCTTATTGGCTTACTGTGACTCTATTGGGCCTACATAAACTTCATTGGGCCTAATTAATCTTGTTGGGTCTTCCTTGACCTCACTGGGTCTTCTTTGGCTTTACTGGGCCTTCATTAGCCTTGTTGGCTTGTTGGGCCTTCATTGGTCTTATTGGGCCTACACTGGCCTTATAGGGCCTACATTTGTCCTGTTGGGCCCACATTATTTCTGTTGAGCCTGTGATATCACCATCTCCCGTTAACAAGGTTAGTGTAAAAAGTCGGATTGTCACACTAATTCTATATACATACATACTAAATGCCTGAAATGCCTGAAATGCCTGAAATGCTCAGAATGCTTTAAACTTGTGTGCTTTATATGCTTGCCATGCTAAGACAAAGGTTTGGCCTCTCAGTGCTTGCCTTACCGGTTGTGAAGCTAGTACTTGTGCACAAGATACGTAAACGCTATGCTATAGGAATGCTATAAACTTGTATGCTAAAGCTATCGGCTATGGTAGAACATACTGTTTTGGTCTCTCAGTGCTTGCCATAGGGTGTTCTCTATAGTCGGGACTTGAAGGAACAGACCGTCGGTCTCTCAGTGCTTGCCATAGGTTGACCTTCATAGTCCGACTAGAGGAACAGACTGTTGGTCTCTCAGTGCTTGCCATACAGTGATTCCTCATTGTCCACTCATGGTTATGATATGTGACTAGGATGATTTTGGATTACTCTAGTTGACTTTGTGTCATCTTAGAAATCCTTTATCATAACACCGATGTTGCTAATCATAAATGGATCTGATATGGATTGATACTGGATTCCTTAGGGTGTTCAGTTGTCCATAAAGGTAACTCACAAAACTAGACTTGCAGATGCTATTGTATGCGTGTCGAAACTTACAAACAAAATGCTAAAGCTATGATGGGAATGGGAATGAATGGTAGGTAAAATGCTTAATTATTATTAACAACAGCGTCATATGCGAATTAGTATGTGGTGGGATGGCGTCTGGGCGGGTCGTAGGCTCGACTCAGGGGTATGCCCTATATATAAGCATACCGATTTGGATATCACATGTGGAGTTAATAAGGTTAAGGTTTTACCGAAAAGGTTTGCAAAAGCTATTTTACAAATACCAAAACTATATGAACTCACCAACCATTGTGTTGACTTTGTTTTCTTACATGCTTTCTCAGGTGACGTACATGAATAGACTAATGCTTCAGGATTGCATGCTAGGCTGCCCAGATAGAGGACCTAGTAGATTTTGAAAGCACATCTTTTGTTGTTGATACGAATCACTTTTGATGTCTTGTATAGTTACAAGATAGAAAACATTTGATTCTTTTGATAGGTTTACCGGGTTAAATTACTGAACATTGATATTGTAATTTAACTTTGTAATCATAGCTTAAAGTTTATTGTGCTTTAGTTATTCTTAACATTGATGCTATGTAAACAATCTGATCATCACGATTATCACACACGATATCGCGCCCCGAGAACCTTCCGCCAGGCGGAGAAGTCGATCCGTCCCGCCGGCTTGGGGTGTGACACGCGTTACTTACGTACGTATTCGTAAAGATCGTCACCTTTGCGAATCCGACGCTCGTATCGTATTTCGATTCGATTTACAATTTATGGAATATCGTTTCAGATTATTATTCCTAATAATTATATTCGTGTGAATCGTCACCCACACGAATATATTATTAAGTTAATATTTCTGAAATAATAGTCGCGTTTAAGTTATGCTCGTAACCTCACCATCGCTTAATCATTTCCAATATCGTTTTCATTATCTTATTATCTTTAATATTATAAATTCCCAATCCAAATCCCACTAAACCATATCACTGACACATCCGTGATAGACCGAAATATGCATATGTATAGGGCATATGTAGGGGTCAGTCGCAACTGCCCCAGCCACCGTCCCACCGCTATTTTGATAAACCATTACCATGTGTCATTGACTATGTTTAGCAACAAACTACGACCAACTCCTAATTCCTTTCCATCCCAAACCAATAATCCATATCTGTGAATTTAACTACGATAAACTCACTGGTTCTATTTAGTTGAGTTTCAACTAAACTTTCCATGGTTTATGCATATAATAATATGTTCTCAATATGTATACCAATATCAATAATGTCATCCAACAATTCATTATCATTAATAATTATCATATCAGGTCGTAACAGTACAGTCGTACATATACGGACAACCTGAAGTACAGTGATGTTACAACTTAACTGGTGTTCGTTAAATGAGCCAGCTAATCAACATGAACTGGAAGAGGTTGCTCGATGCTCTCAAATGTTTAATGGCGTGTTGCTATCAGATGAACCGGATCGATGGACCTGGTTGGGGGATTCTTCTGGTGTCTTCAGCGTTAAATTTGTTCGGAAGTTATGTAACTCTACCTATAATCATGGGCAAATGTATGTGATGCATTGGAGTCGTTGGGTCCCAATCAAAGTAAACATTTTAGGGTGGAAAGTTCATCTTGGGCGGTTACCAACTAAGGATGGTTTGCTGAAAAGGGGGGTTAGTACTGGGTCAGCTTCATGTGCTCTTTGTGAAGATTGTGATGAATCTGCATCTCATCTGTTTACATCTTGCTTCATTGCCAGTATGTTTTGGAATGGTATTTCTTCTTGGTGCAGGTTACAGATTCCGATTTTTGCTCTCACTGTTAAAGATCTCCTGGAAATTCACCAATCGATTGGGTGGTCTAAGAAGAAGAAGGAGACAATCCATGCCATCATCCTAACCGGCCTATGGTGCATCTGGAATGGGATGAATGAAGCAATCTTTAAAGGAAGGAGAATTTCATTCCATGGCTTGCTGGAGGAGACAAAATCCCTTAGTTACTTCTGGATAAATAGCCAAGCAGGGGTAATTTTGCCACTTGGGAGGATTGGTGCAACTTCAATTCTATTGTTTAATGATTTGTAATTGTTTTCTTTTTGTTTTTTCTTTGGTGTTGTATTATAATTGTGGTGTATTCTGAGCATTTAGCATCTTTCTGGCTATCTTTTGATGGTTTATGAAAGTCACTGTTCAAAAAAAAAAGATGATTAGTACATAGAAAGTTGTTGATTAGGTTTAGAAAAAGCTCACACAAATTTCCCTTAATTTCACAAAAAACAGGCCCTCACGCCAAACACACAGCAACATCGATTCCAAAACCAACACCCAACAACAAAAACACTTCCTCACAATCCACACAGTGTGATAACAATTCTTCTTCACACGGCGGAATCTGAGCGACTTCCCGGTGTTCTTCGCATTCACCATCTCCCCTACATTCCACCGATACAATTACACACACATACATGCTTTCCCCATCGGTTTTCACAATCTAATTGACAAACTATTACCAATTTCTCTCAACAATCCAATCGAAAGAAGATAACAGAGGCGGCGAATTAGGGTTTTTTTGGGTGTTCGTTTATTTCGACGTTTGAGGGTTAGAGTAAGTTTTGATATTTTATCGCTAATATTACGAATTACGATACCCTTTTCGCCATTATTTAGGGCTGTGTATCGGACGAACAGGAGTTAGGGTTCCGATTTGTTTTGCCTATCTTGGACGTTTTTTTACTTTAGGGTTTGATGTTTTTAGGTTATGTGCTTGAAGCATTCATCAAGGAGGGGTATTTAACGTGTTTCTTGATTATATAAGACGGTTTTTCTTTTGTGCTAGTGCTGATTGAACTTATTTATGAGACAAGGGTTGGGTAAGTTCGTTCATTCTTGAAACATGGATGAATTTTAAATAGTTAGAACGGTTCTTGATCACTGTTCTTGATTGGAATCAGAATTTTGGTAGATACATAGAGTGCATGATCTATTTTGGGTTCTTTTATCTGATAAGAATCCCAGATTGGATAAACCACATATAAATTCTTTTGGAGAGGAAGACAGAAGGGACTGAACTATAATATTCAGCCGTGCATTCGTTCTTTGTTACTCTGTTCATATGATGTTCAGCACTAACTATGGAAAAAAGTGAGCCAACATTTGTACCCGAATGGTTAAAGAGCAGTGGAAGCAACACATCTGTTATACAACCTGGTAATTTTATTATATCTAAATTAATGTTAATGTGTTATCTATAGTTTCTTTTAATCAGTTGTACGTATATGACAATGTTTTTTCGTAGATGAACAAGGTGTATCAAAGACCGGGAGGAATAAGTCACTTGTTAACATAAGTGATAACGACTTAGGCCGCACTTCTGTTTCAGAAAGGACAACTTCTTCGTATTTCAGACGTGCATCTAGTAGTAACGGGTCACCTTATTTAAGGTCTTACAGTAGTTTTGATCGGTATTCTGATAAAGAAAGATCAGAATATAGGCATCGTGATTATTCTGATTCTTTGGGCAGTAATTTACCTAGTAGGTTTGAGAAAGAAGGGTTAAGACGCTCACACTCAAGTGTAGCTACAAAGCGTGCTGACTCATGGCCCAGGAAATTAGTAGCTGACTCAACCAGTGTTAACAAAACTAGCCAGAGCCACAACAATGGTGGTGTTTCACGGTCTGGTGGCGGCATTGGCGGTGTAAAGATTGCGTTTGAGAGGGATTTTCCCTCGCTTGGAGCAGAAGAAAAACAAACGGATCATGAGATTAGTAGAGTCCCATCTCCTGGATTGAGTAGTGTTATTCAAAGCTTGCCAATCGGTAATCCAGCGGTGATTGGCGGTGATGGGTGGACCTCAGCACTGGCTGAGGTGCCTGTGATAGGTGGGAGTACAGGAAGCAACACATCTGTTGTACAACCAATACAACTGACATCAATCTCTGCAACTACAAGCATGACAACTGGTAGGAACATGGCGGAAACTTTGGCACAGGGCCCACCTAAGACTCAGACTGCTCCTCAGGTTGCCAAAGCATCTTTGACACACACATAATATGTTGTATGTATCAAGTGCTAATGTTTATTAATGTTCATGTAGTTGCTTGTTGGAACTCAAAGGCTTGAAGAGCTTGCTGTTAAGCAATCCAGGCAATTGATTCCCGTGACTCCATCCATGCCTAAAGCTTTGGTAAGACGGTCTCAAATTTTATGTTGTTCTTTCCTAACTCATAACATATGCAGCTTTTAATTAATTTAAGCTATGGTTTAATGGCTATCAATATATGGTGCATGTGGAAACATATCATTTGTTTTAGAACTTGATGCTTATGGAAACATAACATGAAATGCATACCGGCTTTAAACTCTTTCTTGTTTCTTTTTTATATTTTATATTATACCCACATATATGTATGTTTCATATGCTAAGTTAACTAAACAGCACTGTGTTCTTTTAATTTTCAAAGATGTGTTTACCTAAACAGCCTAACAGCTAAACTTGTGAGATGTTTCCTTTATAATCCATGTAAAGGATGTGCAAAGGTATAAATGCATAATATATACAGAAATCGTTCTTTCTGCATAATCCAAAAGGAAAAGGACAACCTGCTTTGTTTTATTTTTTGTACACCTGGTAATTTAAATGGATTTTCAACTTTAAGACAACTCTTTTTTATGTGGTTGTCTTGCAATAATGATTTTACCGTACATATATTGCAGAATGTTGAATTGGATCTTACTATTTTATTTATTGAAGTGTCATGTCATTACTTTATAGGGTTTTGGATGCAATTTTTATCCGTTATTCTTTATTTGATTTATATTAGTTCAATAGCAGCTCAGGAATCATATATATGTGTGTGTGTAGATCATTTTGATTTATTGAAGTAGTTCATAACCACACACACACACACTATTGTTTCATGCTTTCTTGAATTCTTGTTGATCGTAATGACTTGTGAAGTGCGTTTAGAGATAATGGACCCAACTCTTAGTTATTTGTGCTTCTGCTTTTAAAGAGGGTTGAATCTTGTACGTTGTTGTGGAGTCTTAAAAGTTAAAATACATTTTCTTGATGAAGGAAAGAGATCCTTATTTGGGATTGGTTTTTTTTTTTTTTTAAGTTTACAAGTTTATTTATTTGAAAAGGTTTACGTGTTTTAGTTATACTCATTAAGTATCAAGTTTCATACCATTTAGATCATATCTAGAATCTGACTGGCCTACTAATAATCGATTAGCCTAATTCGGTAATTCTGGTACATGTGACAAATTGTTACTCAGACAATTGGTTTGAATTTTTTTCAAGCATCACCCAGAACATGAATTAAAACATTATTACAAGTGTTGACATAATAAAAACAGTAGTAATAATAATAATGGTGGAGGTTGGGAATTTAATAATGATACACCCACATATATATTCAGGGGCTATTCGTCATTTTAGTAAATCATGGGACCATCTGGTCATTAATTAAAACTTCAAAAAATTAAGATGAAAAAAGGGTGTTCAAGGGATTCAAACACTAGCATTCTCTATCAAATTGGAGCGCCTTATCTGCTAAACAAATTGCCTGGTTTGTTCTTTTTCTAAAAATATATCAGCTTACTTTCTGATTTGGAGGAAAGTTACCTAATCATCTCTTTTTAAGAAAGCCACATGACAACCGTCTTTGACTAATATATATTGCGGGTATCTTATGTTTTCCGTGGCGACATCGGTACTTTTTATTTATACTTTGAAATGATAGTATTTATGTTAAGTAGTGTGCCATATGTTGTCAAAAGCCCTGATGCGTGCACCTAGGCCTCAAAATAAAGCCAAGCTCATATAATGCCTCTGGGATTGTTTTTACAAAAACGAGAGAGAAGTGGGCCTTAATCAAGAAGCAGGCTTACAAAGTCAAGTTTTTTTTTTTTTTTTTTTTTTTAAAATAAGATGATCCTATCTTTTTTTTTTTTTAATTTTTTTTTTTGTTTTGTTTTGTTTTCTTTGGATTTGTTTTAATTTTATTTAAGAGCTGGAGCCTAAACCTAGAGAAATTTGGCAATTATCAATCATGTAATATCTAGATGTATATTACGATTGTTTTCTCTTCTATATATCACACAAATTTTGTTCAAGGGACTGCAAGCTAATGAACGACAAATATGCTAGTTTTTTTTGTGCATGCAATTGTTTATTTTATGCCTCTGCATTGTAAATAATGTAACAGTGATAATGTGCTTCATGATCTTCTTATTCTACATGTACTATTAATTTGGTATTGGTTTTTGAACATTTGGTATTGGCTTTGAACATTTGGTGTTGGTTTTGAAATTTTGGTACTAACTAAATTATCCTGTATGCTAATCATAATAGATTTTTTATGTTTGTAAAAGAGTATTATTTTTAATTGCATAATAATTTTTTGCCTTTTTTCACCTATGTGCATTTTTTTCCTCCGCAAGCCCTTGTTCTTTATACGCCTTGTGCTGAGGCTCTAGGCGAGGCCTTTACACCTAAAATGTGCCTATTGCCTTTGACAACATAGAGTGTGCCTACCTTTATGACCTTTTTTGGAGGATTTTGCTGTCATTTAATATCGTGGAGGGTCAAATCCAATAATCAATATTGCCTATTTTATTGGATAATAAGAGTATTTTTGGTGTTTAAATTGTTACAAATGATATTGTAACTAATTAGAGTAATTGAAATATGTTTATTGGTTATTTTTGCACTCACTCTCTGTGCGACTGTGCATACACACAATGAAACTGTATGCTTATGCTATAGGCTGTTTCTTTTTCTATACTTCTTAATTTGTTCTAATGATCATTTTCAGAAGAATTTGCACCTTTTGCAAAATGCGTTTGCCAATGAACATGCTTTTATTAATTGCAGAACGTTTACTTACTTTGTGGGCTTGTGTTATGTGCTTCTATCTTTGCATATGTTTTTATTTAAACGTGCTATTCAAAAAATCACTAATGCCACTAAAAATTTAGTATGGTTTAAACAAATTTAGAATTATTCATGTCCCCGTGCCAAATTCATATCATTATTTCATATTTAGTATCTGGGCTTTAAGAGATATCTGTATTTATCTAGTAGTAGTTATCAATGTGAATTTGTGATAGAGTAGAAAACTTGCAATGGAAAAATAAATAACTGAGACAACTTCATCTATATACTGTCAATAATCTCCCATAACTTGGAATCAGATCAATTTTTTTTTCATTGGTACTTTTTCCTTATTTTTCTAATTATACTTTTATCAACATTTAATATTTTATCTTTTATAGGCTTTAAACTCTTCTGATAAACCAAAGCCAAAGGTGGCTCAGGTACAGCCCCAGAGTTCTCACCTTGCCAACTCCCCCCGACCCATTTCTACAAAGTTTGACTCTACAAAGACATCTACTGTGGGGAAACTTCACGTGCTTAAACCATCACGTGATAGAAATGGGGTCACTCCAGTTGCAAAGGACAACCTAAGCCCAACAGCTGGTGGGAAATTACCAAATAGCCCTTTTGCTGTACCCTCTGTTGTGGGGCCTGTTCCATCAAGAAACAACAATCCACGTGCATCTGTGTCCGACCGCAAGCCTGGTGTAGCAACACTGGAGAAGAGGCCCTCATCTCAAGCACAAAGCCGAAATGACTTTTTTAACCTTATGAGGAAGAAATCTATGACACCTATTACCCCTGATAATGCTGGTTCATCTGTCTCTGCTAGTGATAGGCCTGGTGAAGCTGTAACTGAGGGTGGGTCTGGTGTGGCCCAACAGTCTGATATTGAGAATAAATGTGACCTGGCCTGCAATGGTGATGCTGATGTGGCAACTAGTAACAATGGGAAGAACCATTCAAACCCTGATGCTATTCTTTATTCTGAGGAAGAAGAAGCTAGATTACTACGTTTATTGGGTTGGGAAGAAACTGCTGAAGAGGAAGGCCTTACAGAGGAGGAAATAAATTCTTTTTATAGAGACGCGAGCAAGGTAAAGAATTTGTTTTAAAAATATTGTTTTTAATAGTAAGCATTGATCCTTTTTCTCTAGTGTGTGGTTTCAGTTAAGTCTTCTGACCAAAAAATGGGCTCGGGTCGAAATGGGTTGTTTTAAAAATAAAATATTAAAATGGGTTCATTTGATCTTGATTCTGAACGGATTCGTTATAATTTGGTGTGCAGTATTTGAATATGCAGGCTGCCTCTAAGATCTTTAAAGGAACACAACCAAAGTTGCTGATACCGCTCTACTCACAAATCAGAAAGAATGGTGAAATTTCGTCGGGCTCTAAGCTGGAATCTTGAATCTGCTTGAAGAAATGAAAAAAAAAAAGTTTTTTTTTTGGTTTTTTTTTTTCTCCTGGTTTTTATCTTCTTTGATCAACATGAGGATGGAAGTAGTAGTGAGAGAGGAAGTGATTTGGAAGTTTTGAAATCCTTGCAGTCAGTTTGAGGGGGATATGAGTGAATAGAAATAAGTATATATGGGTGTTTAACAGCTTGCTGTAAACCCATGTTTACCCTTCTCAATCCAAATGCCAGATTTTTCTGACTTTTTAAGGTTGAAATTAAAAAAAAAAGAAAAAAAAAAACAGAAAAACAGCTGCTCAGGAACTTTGCTTGAATATGGGTTCTTGTCTGATCTGCTTTTTTATTTTTCCTTGCAACATAACAAAATATCTTATGGTTTATTATTAAATTTTCCATTTTATAAGAAAGAAAAGAAGAAATTTACATTTATTTGATTTTTTTTACAAAATTTTGTTTTGTGAACGTTTGTTTATAACTGATTATTTCAGCAATGTGTGTTGACCTGAGGTCAATTTGTGTAACAACTAAAAGAAGACTCGAAGGAATTTTCGACAGAATTGAAAAAGCAAGAGTTGTTTTGGATCAATTGTGGTTGTTGGAATCGTGGGCCATAATAATTTTCTTGCAAATAAATCGATCTGGGTTTAACACAAACGTTTAACATATATTGGTAAAATGAAAAAAAAAAAAATAAAAGAGTGATTAATACGAAAAAGAAAAGTAATAAATCATATTTAGGTATTTTAAAATTTATTATTGTACTGATCTTACCCTTTTATTATATCAATGGGAAATGCCTAATAAGAAGCTGCAACAGTTTTGGCTATTTTAAAATAAATTAATAGTAAAAATTTATAGAGCTCTATTTGCGGTGCACACATATAATGTGTGTATATATATATATATATATGTTTGAGCCTTTAAGAGGCCTAAGTAAAATTGTACTAATTTTAATGTTATTTTACTTATTTTGTAAAAATAACGTTAAAAATGTTGGGATGGTCAACTTCAAACGATAACTTTGAGCCGGGAACTTCTTCGGAGCAGCCTCTCTATCCCAAATGGTATATGGGTAAGGTTTGTGTATATTCTTCCCGCAGACCCTACTAAAAAGTGGGAATATACTAGGTAAGTTTGTTTGTTATGTCTCAATTTTATAGTTTATCAAAATCAATACCAGATGAAAGAAAACAGAGGAGCTCAAGTGTGTATTGACAATTTGACATAGAGGTGCTTAAACCGGTTTTTATCACCATACCGGTTCAGGTCCCAAACCGAACCGGTTTCTACAGTGGATGGGGCAAACCGGTTTCTCCACAAACCGGTTCGGGCTATAAACCGGTTTTTATCACCAAAATGTCGAACCTGTCAAACTGATTCGGACCCTAGGATAAACCGGTTTGGGCAAAACCGGGACTTCAAACCGGTTTTTGAATTTTTTTTCTAACCCTAATAAAACCTTAACCTTTAATAAAAACTTAAACTAATAAAATATTAAACTAATAAAACCTAAAACCTTGATGCTAATTATGTGACACCCTGTAAAATCCAGGTCAACTTATGATTTATTTAAATGTTTATTTAATTGATATTTGTACACGTGACACTAGAATTTGTTTAATTTAATGTGACACGTGGCATTACAGTACGAACACTGACACACAACAGGATAATCCAAGGGATTATCGAAAACCGCACACACGTGTCAGAAAAACACGAATGTTGGTGAACGTCATAACATTTGGTCACAAAAACACTTCACAAGTCAATTATGGATAATAATTGACCATTAGAATCCAAACGATGCTCAAACGATGTATTACAGTCGAGAAATGAGCGAAAACAGGCCTAAAACAACAAAATAGGCTTATTGGACCTGTCAAGTGGGCTAGGCGGTACACCTGACCCCAAGCCTTGACCATAGGCGCTAAGCGCGAGAGGCATAAAGGGCGCCTCAGCCGGCTGACTCGCGCGGTACGCCGGGCGCCAACCGCTCCGCCTAGGAGCCCAGAGTCGCAAAACAGCTTTTTAAGCTCCCAAAATCATCATTACACCTATTCCACTCATTTTTACCGAACTTGCACTCAAACACTTTGGCCATTTCACTTCCCCAGCTCTGCAACAGCCCCTGGAAGCCATTTTTAGGCACCTTGAAGCTCAAGGTTGAAGTAAAGAACCTTGAAGAGGAGGACTTGGAGAGCTCGAACACCATCTTCACCATCATTTCTCTGCACAAACCTGCTGACCAGAGAGTTTCTAGAGCTGTTCCAATATCATCTTGGTGGTATAAGACCTTGAGAGGTAGTTTTATGGCTTCATACACACACAACACCCATACACCCACATGCATGCATTAAATCACACATGCAAGCTCATATAATGCACATGCACGAGATTTGAATCTGGGTTTGATGATTTTAGTGTGTATATTGATGATTTAGAATGATTTGGTGACATGTGTTAATGAGCTATGATAATGTCTATATGTAAAAATGCATGATTTGTCATAAATGGTCAAAATGGTGACATGCATGTACGATCTATGACTTGTGGAATGATTTTGGATATTCAAATGTGTTTGTTGATGATATTAAAAGGGTATTACATGATTTGTTACCTTTGAAATGGTTAAAAATGGATTTATGATGAAACTTACTAATTTTAGTAACTTTTTAGTTACAACTTGTTGATAATAATATGATTATGGGCATGCATGTATTTGGATTTGTTCTTAGAATGATTATATGATGTTAAAATGCTAAGAAATGTGATTTGCAGCTTTATTTTGGTCATATTTGGTCTAGTTACTATTTATAGTAACTTTTATGGCCTAAATATTGATAAATGATGATTTGGTTTAGACTAACATGATTAGATGATGTTAAATGACTTATTAAGATGATTTGTGACATAAAAATGGAGTAAAAGTGTTTAGAATGATCACTTGGACAAAATTGTCATAGTTACTATTTATAGTAACTTTATTTTTAGAAATATCAACGCATGAATGTTTGGAATGTTTTGAGCATACTAAGTGATTTAATATGCTTTAATATGATGATTGTATGCTAAGTTAGATGGTTTCCGATATCACGCATGCTAGATTTAGAAACTTTCCATTTTAGGAAACTTTTGTATGAAAACGTGACTTATATGATTTCATATGACAATGGGCTATGTGTTAACATGATCACGTAGGATTAACGAGAATGCTAGAGCTTTAAAATGTTATATTCTGTGAAACTTGCCATACATGGAAACTTAATATAAATAGTAAGTTGTCCATAGACGCGACTTGCGTGTTTTGCACACGACGAGCACTAACACGAATGTTGCACGATTCACAACCGACTCACAGTTCACCAATGGGTTGTTGACTTGACACGGTCAAACTTGGTCAAACACGGTCAGTGTGGACCAACATGAGCAAACACGGTCATTGTGGACCGACACAGACAAACATGAACAACCGAGGGTTGTTGAGCACAAACATGAGCATTAGCACGAACACGAAACATGGTCACTTACACGAACTTACGTATGGTATACGATATAGGTAGCTGGTGAGCGACTACTCTACGGCAAGGGAGCTTACGCTTGCATTTTCTCATAATCACTAAGGTGAGTTTACGGCCCATTTTTAACTCTTTTCAAACTTTTCAAATAGGGGTAGAATACTAGTTGAATCGAGTCAAACAAATATGTTATTACAAACATTTTACTGTGTATGCTGGTTTATTAGACAAACATTAAGTGTTGAACTCGTAACAAGCCCTCACAAAGTATTACCGTTAATGTACAAACAACGTGGTAGGTTTGAATGGATCCGTTTGGGTGTGACTAACCCCACGGGGCACAATTTTGACTGGAGGTCATAACCCGTGAAACTCTGACCTAACTTGCTATGTAATACGAGACATAGCGGAGACAAGGACAAACAAGTCTAGTTCGGTAGTGACGCACTGACACTTGGAGCTTAGGGCTCAGGACTAACATTATGATAAACAACATGACACATGTTTTCTATTACTATGTATATATCAAAACCTGTGAACTCACCAACCATTGTGTTGACACTTTTTTTTTTCTAAACTTGTATTCTCAAGTAACTGCCAGGAGTATGGAAATCAGGAATGCACATTAGGGAACCAAGCATAGGATTCGCTTGCATTCATATTTTGTCTTTGATCAAACAATTTTTATTTATCTATTGTAATACATTATGTAATGTCTGACAATGTTTATTCCGCTGCATATTAAACCTATTACTTTCCGCTGCTATGATTTACGTATTTCCGTTGCAAACTATTTTGTTAACTTTTATGACAAACTTTGTATTTGAAAACGCATATAGAATTGTTCTATATGACCATGAGCTGTGATTCTGGCCACGTCATACCCATGTGGATTGACATCACGAGTGGGAATTTGGGGGTGTGACAAATTAATCTTAAACTAATAAAACCTAAACCTTAATACTAATAAAACCTTAAACTAATAATTAATAAAACCTTAAACTAATCAAATCATAACTAATAATTAATAAAAACCCTAAAAAAACCTTAAACTAATCAAAAAACTAATAATTAATAAAACCTTAAACTAATCAAATGATAACTAATAATTAACAAAAACCCTAAAAAACCTTAAACTAATCAAAACAACTAATAATTAATAAAACCTTAAACTAATCAAATCATAACTTATTATTAACAAAAACCCTAAAAAAACTTAAACTAATCAAAATAACTAATAATTAATAAAACCTTAAACTAATCAAATCATAACTAATAATTAACAAAAAAAAACCCTAAAACTTATACTAGTATTTAAACTAATTGTATTATATTAAATAATAGTTTAAGATTATGATTTTATTAGTTTAAGGTTATATTAGGATTTTTAGTAATGATTAGTTTATGATTTGATTAGTTTAAAGTTTTATTAATGATTATTAGTTGTTTTTAATAGTTTAAGGTTATATTAGGGTTTTTAGTAATGTAGTTTATGATTTGATGTCACACCCCCAAATTTCCACTCATGGTGTCAGTACACGTGGGTGTGACGTGGCCAGAATCACAGCTCAAAGTCATATAGAACAACTCTATATGTGTTTACAAGTACAATGTTTGACATACACTTAACAAAATAGTTTGCAGCGGAATAGTAAATCATAGCAGCGGAAAATGTAATTGTTATAACATGCAGCGGAAAAGTAATCAGTTTAATACGAACGGCGGAAACATAATTGTTTAGACAGAACCCTGTCAATACATAACTTAAATAAATTGTTTTTCAAAAGACAGATATAATGAATGCAGCACCTATGCTCATATCCCCTAAGTGTATTCCTGCTCCTTAGCCTGTTAATTACATGAGAATACAAGTTTAAAAAGTGTCAACACAATGGTTGGTGAGTTCACAGGTTTTGATAGATACATATAGTAATAAAACGTGTGTCATGCTGTTTATCAAATGTTAGTACCGAGCCCTAGGCTCCAAGTGTCAGTGCGTCACTACCGAACTAGACTTGTTTGTCCTTGCCTCCGCTGTGTCTCGTGCACACAACAAGTTAGGTCATAATTTCACGGGTTATGACACTCAGTCAATATTGTGCCCCGTGGGGTTAGTCACACCCAAACGGATCCATTCAAATTTACCACGTTGTTCGTACATTAACGGTAAGACTTTGTGAGGACTTGTTACGAGTTCAACACTTAATGTTTGTCTAATAAACCAGCATACACAATAAAATGTTTGTACAGTAATAGATGTTTGACTCGATGCAACTAGTATTCTTCCCCTATTTAAAATGTTTGAAAAGAGTAAAGAGGGGCCGTAAACTCACCTTAGTGTGCAAGTAAAAGAATACGTAAGCTCCTCGAGTAGTAAATGCATCGGTCACCGGCAACCTATATCGTATACCGTTCGTGAGTTTGAGTAAGTGACCATGTTCGTGATCGTGTTAGTGCTCGTGTTTGTGCTCAACAACCCTCGGTTGTTCATGTTTGTCCGTGTCGGTCCACAATGACCGTGTTAGCTCATGTTGGTCGACATTGACCGTGCTTGACCGTGTCAAGTCAACGACCCGTTGGTGAACCGTGTGTTGGTTGTGAATCGTGTAGCAATCGTGTAAGTGCTCGTCGTGTGCAAAACGCGCAAGTCGCGTCTATGGACAACTTACTATTTATAGTAAGTTTCCTTTTATGGAAGTTTCACAAAGGATATCGATTTTAAAGTCCTAGCATGCTTGTTAGTCCTACGTGATCATGTTAACACATAGCACATTATCATACGGAATCACATAAGTCACTTTTGTCATGTTAGCACACAAAAGTTTCCTAAAATGGAAAGTTTCCATTTCTAGCATATGCACTATCGAAAACCATGTAACTTAGCATTCATTCATCATTTTAAGACATAATAAACCACTTAGCATGCTCAAATCATACAAAACCTTCATTAGTTGGTTTTTCTAAAAATAAAGTTACTATAAATAGTAACTTTGCCAATTTGCATACAAATGATTATCCTAAACCATTCTAATCCACTTTTATATCACAAATCAACATATTATGTCATTTACTATCATCTAAACATGCTCACATAGTCAAAATCACCATTTATCATTATTTAGCTTATAAAAGTTACTATATATAGTAACTTTGTTAAAAATGATCATAATCAACATCAAAACCATATTCTAAGCGTCAACATTATCCTAATAACATTCTAATAGCAATCCATGAGCATGCATGTTACCAATATCATCCATATTACCATTTTGTAAGTAAAAAGTTACTAATAATAGAAAGTTCATCAAAAATCACATTTCAACAAGATCTAACCTTGTGCTAACCTTCTAACATTATTCAACAACACATTTAACTATCCAAGATCATTCCAATATACATGGATCCTACATGCATGCAACTATTATCCCCATTTAAGCTCAAGTCATGCATTTTACACATACCCTTTCTCTTAGATCATCATGAATCATCATCAAATCAACTTAGATCATCAAGAAACATATATTTATCATCAAACCCAGATTCAATGCAAGGAAAATTCGTGCATGCATAACACTTGTGCTTGCATGTGTGATTATAAGCATGCGTGTGTGTTGGTGAGTGCTTAGAGGGCACGTTAACCATAGAACTACCTTGAATGCTCCAAGAACTGATAGTTGATGATGCTAGTAGCTTCTGGAGTTCCTGGGATCCTTATCCTAGTCGTGAGGATGGTGGTGATAGTGGTGCAAAGCTCCAACAATGGCTCCCTTCAATGTCTTCAAGCTTGAATCCTCAACCCAAGCTTCAACTATGGTGTCAATGGAGGTTCTTTGAGTGTTTCAGAGGTGTTTGTAGGTGTTCTGGAATAGATAAACTCGAATGGTGGCGTCTGGAAACGATTATAATGAGTGTGGTAGGATTGCAATGATGTTTGTGGCAACCAAGAAGATTTTCTGCTGACAGGTCTACCAGGCGTATCGCCCAGCGAGGGCGATTGGCGCTGGACGTACCGCGCGGGGCCACTGGATGGGGCGCCCTTTGCTCCTTCCGTGCGGATCGCCAGAGGTCAAGGCTTCGGGTCAGGCGTACCGCCTGGCCCATTTGTCAGGCCCAATAGGCTGATCATAGAACACTGTAGTAATAGTGTCTATATCCTCCTCCTTGTGCCTCATATGTAAAAACTCCTCAGTAATTCTATCAATAGCAGCCTGAGGACATAATCGTTTAAGGAACAACTCCTTAAATGCACCCCAAGTTAATTCCTTAATTCCATCCCGACCCTTCTCCTTTCGGAGAAGTTCCCACCAATCTTTTGCTCGTTCTTTCAATTGGTTTCCAGCAAACATTACCTCGTCAGAAGGATCACAATGACACATTTCAAACGTTCTTTCAATATCAGTTATCCACCTTTGGCTCAGCAGTGGATCAACTTCGCCTTTAAATTCCGTTGGCTTACAAGCCACAAACTCCTTATAAGTAACCTTTTTAGAAGGTTTTTCACCACCCATTTCATCTTTAAGAGTTGCAAGCTCTTCATGTATAAAATCTTTCAACGAGGCTTGTAATCCTTCTAAACGAGTTGGTAAGGTAGCTTCAAATGCTTTAGCTACCTCTTCCTTCACCGTCATTTGCAGTTCGGTGAGTTGTTCTTCATCATGCCCTATCCCCTTGGGATTATGTTCATCAGCCATTTTATGACTGAAATAATATAACATATCATTAGTTTACATATTTACGCTCCACATATATGCAAACCACATACTCGTCCTTAACGGACTTATACATTACATATTCATGTGTCTTTATTGAATATTCACACTCTCGTGAATTACTCAATTATTTAGCTAATACCGACACATCTGTGATTTTAACCAATCACATACACCCCGTTTTAACACCCTACCAATACTTCCATATACCAATGTGAAATAATTTTCCTAAAGATACGTTCATATCGTGTATATGTTACTAAGCTGGCCAGGCATAGCAAGATATGCACCATATACCAGTGTCCTTACGTTCACTGTTTCACACTAGTTAGGAATATTGGTTTATAACAAAACAATTTCCATATCCTATAAAAATTTACAGATACATCATACGTGGTAAGTTCGGCTTTGTGATCGGATTTCGAATCGAACGGCTCTTCCCATCTATCAAGAGCTCAATGGTTTGAGTTTAAGTGTTCATGACGCACTCAAATCCCTCAAACCGTTGGCTTTGATACCAACCTGTGACACCCCAGTCACTTTCATGTCCTCTCCGAACATTTGACACCATATTTTAATAAATTACGTTTAGGTCCCAGTAAAGAAAACTTTTGTGTTTAACAAACCTTTAAACATACTATTACCAACACCTGTTAAACAAGTTTAAGTATGTTTACAAACTTCACAAAACATTTATTACGCAAAAGCTTCACACAAGTTCGCTTATTTAAAGATTAATCCACCATAAGAGCCTCCATGTTCGATTCCCGATCACCATCACCGTTCACCCTACTCCTTTGTATTCGTAACCACCACATTTAAATTCACCATTAGTTCATTAGAACTAAGTAAGATTACCTCATCATTCACCACGTGTATTCCATAACACCATATGGATACACTAATGAGGTTTCAAATAAAATGTTGATGACAACATTTAACCACATACAAAACGATTTTCTAACGGTTCGTTTTCAACCAAAACCTCAATACCTCCCATTCATACACAATCATTATAATTTAACATAACACATATATGCGCACACAAAACTCCAGTTGTGCGTCATATATCTCAAAAGTCAAATTTAAACAGTTTGACTCTTAAATTTTGAATGCCCACACTCTTGTAGGTCATCTTTTGTTCACACACCTTGTGAATCAATTACATTGGAATTGCAAGTCTTATGTTCACACGCCCTGTGAATCAAAGCATGCACATTTCCAATCCACCATTTGTTCACACACCTTGTGAATCAATTATATTGGAATTGCAAGTCTTATGTTCACACACCTTGTGAATCATAGCATGCACATTTCCAATCCACCATTTGTTCACACACCTTGTGAATCAATTACATTGGAATAGCAAGTCTTATGTTCACACCTTGTGAATCATAGCATGCACATTACCAATTTAGCATCTACACATTCGTAGATCACCACATGTTCACACACCTTGTGAATCATGCAACTACAATGACCACAATCATTTATATTCATATCAACCAAATCAGCGAATCATGTATATATGCTAAATGCACAATTACTTGTAATGTGGACTCACCCAATCCTTTAACTACAAGTTCAATCAATTAGGTAACTTACCTTAATTTGAAGAGTTATCAACAGTTTCCAACTCTTTCCCAGGCCTTCTAGAACTAGATTCACCTCCTCTTCCTATTATATATTTACATATAACATGATTTAACAACATGAACACACAACTTGTGTTATTTATATAATCTAATTCATTTGACCTGTTTCATTCTTTATTTTCAGTTAAAATCTCGTTGAGGCTTTTACCAACACCCCATGTGTAAAATTAATCTACACATGTTCTTAATCATATTCAAATTATCACAACATCGTTTTACACTGAAATCATTAACTTTCAACTTTACACGTTAATTTATCATTCTAAAGAATGATCCAAGACCATCACAACCACTCTTTAATCACCCCACTAGTAATCATACTCAATAATATGAGTTTCATAACAAACGGGCATCATAACAGATCAAAATCAAGATTTCACCGTTAAAATACCTAGTTCCTCGTTTCTACCCATCCACAATCAGTATATAATACTCAAAACTATATTTAATCCATATATTATCAAAATAAATGAGATAAGACGAATCGTTACCCTTCAAACGGATTCCTGATTGAAAAACAACGATCTGGACGCGTAGAAACTATCCACAGCTCAACCCGAACGTTCTGGTGGCTTCAAAATTGATGTTGGGAGCTTAAAATTCGTTTGTGTGTGTGTTTATGGTGCAAGAGATCGAGAAAAAGAGATAGTCTAAGTTTACTATATGCAAACCTAGTTCTCTATAACCAAGGCTCTGATACCAGTCTGTCACACCCCCAAATTCCCACTCGTGGTGTCAGTCCACGTGGGTGTTTATGCCACGTGTCACACTAAATGCAATTATTCTAGTGCCACGTATGAAATAATAATATACTTTATTATTAAAATAAAATAATTGCAGACCTGGAATTTGCGAGGTGTCACATCATCCCCCAGTTAATTGGAATTTCGTCCCGAAATTCAGTTCGTGTTGCTCATGCCAGTTTGGTCGGAGAATAAGTGAGGGTATTTCTTTTTCATCTGGTCCTCTCGTTCCCAGGTGTATTCCGGTCCACACCGTGAATTCCATCGTATCTTAACTATCGGTATCTTACTGAGTTTAAGCTTCTTGATTTCCCGGTCCATAATTTCCACCGGTTCCTCAACGATGTGTAGTTGTTCATCGATCTGAATTTCCTCTAACGGAATTGCGAGCGTTTCGTCTGATAAGCATTTCTTGAGGTTCGACACGTGAAACACATTGTGTACGCTACTCAATTCCTGCGGTAGCTGTAGCTCGTAGGCAACGGGGCCTATCCGTTTAGTGATCTCGAATGGTCCGATGTAACGAGGATTTAACTTCCCCCGTTTCCCAAATCGGATCACTCCCTTCCAAGGCGAGACTTTAAGGAGTACTCGGTCTCCCATTTGGAATTCCAAAAGCTTGCGCCTTTTGTCGGCATAGCTTTTCTGTCGGTCCCGAGCTGCTGCCATCCTGTTACGTATTTGCACGATCTTTTCGGTTGTCTCGTGCACAAGTTCGGGTCCGGTCAGTTGGCTTTCACCAACTTCAGCCCAACAAAGTGGTGATCTGCACTTACGTCCGTAAAGTGCTTCAAACGGTGCAGCTCCAATGCTGGTGTGATAACTGTTATTATATGAGAATTCTACCAAAGGTAGGTGAGTCTCCCAGCTGTTACCGAAGTCGATTACGCATGCCCGAAGCATGTCCTCCAAGGTCTGGATGGTTCGTTCACTCTGCCCATCCGTCTACGGGTGATAAGCAGTGCTCATGTCCAACCTCGTCCCGAGTGCCTTGTGCAAGGACTTCCAAAAATGTGCCGTGAAACGGCTGTCTCGGTCTGATATAATTGAGATTGGGACTCCGTGCCTGGATACGATCTCCTTCAAATAGATTCGGGTTGACTTTTCCAACTTATCAGTTTCTTTAATCGGCAGGAAGTGTGCCGATTTCGTGAGTCGGTCTACGATAACCCAGATGGTATCGCAACCACTTGCCATCTTTGGTAGTTTGGTGATAAAATCCATGGAAATCTGCTCCCATTTCCATACTGGAATTTCTGGTTGTTGGAGTAGGCCTGACGGTTTCTGATATTCGACCTTCACCTTAGAGCAAGTCAGACACTTACTCACATAAGTCGCGATTTCTGATTTCATGTTAGGCCACCAGTAAGTGGTCTTCAAATCGTGGTACATCTTGTCAGAGCCTGGATGTACTGAGTATCGGCTCTTGTGAGCTTCATCCATCACTACTTCTCTCAATCCTCCGTAGTGTGGAATCCAAATTCGATCCATCAGATAATAAGCTCCGTCATTCTTCTGTTTCATCTGTTTATCCATACCTCGCATTGCTTGGAGTGTAAGGTTTTTCTTTTTCAGAGCTTCTTGTTGTGCGACTCGGATCTGATTTGGCAGCTCAGAGTGAATGGTGAGTTGTAGTGCACGTATGCGTTTGGTTGTCTCTTTTCTGCTCAACGCGTCAGCTACTACATTGGCCTTTCCAGGATGATACTTGATTGCGCAGTCATAATCGCCTATCAGCTCGACCCATCTGCGTTGCCTCATGTTTAGTTCCTTTTGGTCGAAGATGTACTGCAGGCTCTTATGATCAGTGAATATAGTGCACTTGGTGCCGTACAGATAGTGTCGCCAGATCTTTAATGCGAACACTACGGATCCTAATTCCAGGTCATGGGTTGTGTAGTTCTTCTCGTGCACTTTTAATTGTCGTGAAGCATAAGCTATGACTTTCTCGCGTTGCATCAGCACACAACCGAGTCCTTGCTTTGATGCGTCGCAGTAGACTACAAAGTCTTCGCACCCGTCTGGTAGTGATAGGATTGGTGCGCTGCACAGCTTCTGTTTCAATAATTCGAATGCAGCGTCTTGTTTTTCTCCCCATTCAAACTTCTTATCTTTATGCGTAAGGGAAGTCAATGATTGCGCGATCTTCGAGAATCCCTCTATAAATCGCCTGTAGTACCCGGCCAATCCCAGAAACTGTCGCACCTCAGTTGGAGTCTTTGGTGCCGTCCAGTTCTTGATTGCCTCAATCTTGGCAGGGTCTACGTGTATCCCTTTCTCGTTCACTACGTGCCCAAGGAACTGAACTTCGCGAATCCAAAAATCGCATTTGGAAAACTTGGCGTATAGTTGTTCCTTCTTCAGCAGTTCCAATACGCGTTTTAAGTGATCGGCATGTTCTTCTTAAGTCTTGGAGTAAATCAAGATATCGTCTATAAATACGATTACGAACTTGTCAAGATATGGCTTACACACCCGATTCATGAGATCCATGAATACTGCCGGTGCGTTGGTCAGTCCGATAGGCATGACAAGAAATTCGTAATGTCCGTACCGTGTTCTGAAGGCTGTCTTCGGTATATCCTCCTCTTGTATTCTAAGTTGATGGTAACCGGATCTTAAATCGATCTTCGAATAGTAGCTTGACCCTTACAATTGGTCAAACAGGTCGTCTATTCGAGATAGAGGGTATCGATTTTTGATCGTTACCTTGTTCAGTTCTCGGTAGTCTATACACATACGAAATGAACCGTCTTTCTTTTTCACGAACAAGACCGGTGCTCCCCAAGGTGAGAAGCTCGGTCGGATAAATCCCTTATCTAACAACTCTTGCAGTTGATTAGATAGTTCCCGCATTTCAGTAGGAGCCAATCGGTATGGTGCCTTGGCTATTGGCGCTGCTCCTGGTGTCAGGTCTATCTGGAACTCCACTTGTCGCGCTGGTGGTAGTCCCAGTAGATCGTCAGGAAAGACTTCTGGATAATCGCGAACAACAGCGATGTCCTCGATCTTTCGTTCCTTCTTTGGTTGTTCGGTGATAAGTGCCAGGATAGCCGTGTACCCCTTCTTCAGATATTTGCTTGCCTTCAGGCAAGACATGATGTTTAACGGTATTCCGCGCCGTTCCCCTTGGATTGAGATTTGTTCTCCACTTGGCAACGTAATCCGCACAATCTTCTCATTGCACACAATCTCAGCGTGGTTTGCAGATAGCCAATCCATTCCAATCACCACGTCGAAGCTCCCGAGAGTTACCGGCATCAAGTCAATCACCAGTTGGTGGTCTGCTAGCGTCAGAACACAACCTTTGACGATATGTTGCGTTTCAATCAGCTTGCCGTCTGCTAACTCTACGGTGTACTTATAGTCTAGTGGTGTTGGTGTCATATTAAGTAGTTTACTAAAATTACTAGAGATGAAACTCCTATCGGCACTGTTATCAAATAATATACTAGCATAGACATTATTTAAAAGAAACGTACCGGTGACGACGTTGGGATCATCTTTAGCTTCTCCCGAGCCAATCACAAATGCCCTTCCCCTAGCTGGATTGCCGCCAGCGTTCTTGTATTGCGGGCAGTCTCGGCGCATGTGCCCCGGCTTTCCACAAGTGAAACACCCCTTTAAAGTGTCATTCTTGTTGAGATTGGGGTTGGGGTTTGATCGGCATTCTTTGGCCAGGTGTCTGTTTCTGCCACAGTTTGTACACTTGCCCTTCTTGCATGGGCCGAAGTGACGGTAGTTACAGCTGTTGCATTTTGGGCTGTTGCCCTGATATCCTCTCTTGCCTTGAGTGTTTGGCTGGGTGGCAGTGAAAACCTTTGCAGGTGCTGGCCGGTGCTGGGTTTGTTGCTGAGGTGAGAAGGTTCGGTTATTGCTGGGCTCCCACCTCTTCTTGGGCTCTTGGGGTTTCAGATGTTCACCCCTCTTTGGCAGCTTTCCCTGGGCTACCGCCTAATCGATTAATTTATGAGCCAAGCGAATCAGTGGTTGGATGGTGGTGTGATCGGATGCAGTCACTGTGCTCTGGATTTGTTCAGGAAATCCACTAATGAATTGCTCAATCTTCTTGTACTCCGGCGTCACCATTGCCGGGCACAGTTTGCACAGTTCCTGAAATCGAGTACAGTATTCCTCGTGAAGCATCCGGGTGAAGTTCTCCCATGGGATGGAGTTTGCCGTTTCCAGTCCAAGGGTCTGTACGTGTGTGTTCCACCAGGTGAGGGCTGGTCCCTCCAGAGTTCCGGTGGCATACTTTACTCGGTTTTCCTCCGAGCACTCAGACATGGAGAATACCGACTCCAATTTCTCGATCCAGTGAAGCAGTCCCACTGCTCCCTCGGTACCCTGGAAGTTGTGAGGGTGGCAGCTCAGAAAGGCTTTAAAGGAGCATCCCTTTGCTGCGCTCCCCTGGGATCCTGTGCATCGGGGTTCAATGTAACGTGTTAGTGTCAGCGTTGCCTATGCTAAGTTAGTCAGGTTAGGCAGATGTTAGTACCATTATTGGTGCCGCTAGTCTCGCTGGCAAGTCGGTTTGCTTCGTACTCCGCGAGTACTTTGTTGACCTTACGTTCGACCATCATGTTGATCCTTGCCTTCTCGGCGTTACGTTTGAGATTGCGGGCATTGGGTCCCCTTCCAGACATGATTCTATATGGAAAGGTTAGAACGTTAGTTAGCATGAGTTAGAGTGTTAGCCGATTGTCATGTCAGAAGTCAAGTTAGATGTCATGTTAACAAGCAACCATAATCAAGACATAATAAATAAAGCAAAACATCATTTCATTAATAATAATAACTTGAAATACAATGATTTTCAAAAGATGATAGCAACATAAGTTTGTACGAGCACATCCCGCTCGTTTAGGCAAATAGAAAAGAAACATAAGTGAAAGTAACTCGGCTAATCTGAGTCCATGGTAACGTGTGAAACATCACTATCAGCATCTCCATCATCCTCACCCTCCTCAGGATCCTCGTCGAAGTCTCCCTCTTCAAGGTCATTGACCTCGAATTGGGGACCATCATCCTGAGGTGGTTCCTCAATAAACTGTGCGACCCACGCGTTAAGCATGGCATCGCTAGCCTGGACCATCGCCTGAGCCTCCTCGTTGGCGACTCGATTCTCTGTAATGCGTACGTCATGCTCCTGCATGACATCCGCTATCTGTCCGTGCTGCCCCATCAGCTGGGACACCTGGAGACGCAGAGTCTCTACCTGTTCCTCTAACCTGTCATTCTTCCTCTCGAGGCGATCGTTTTTCTCTCGAAGAACTCGGACCTCGTCTGATAGCTCGCCGCTCCTCATGGCCTCACGTCGAGAGAAAGCCACGTGAGCCGCGAATGCATGTTCCATCGGCACTCCTAGTGGTGGTAGTCTATGGTCTGTCGATGCGTAGCCAAGATACCGTGGCGAAGGTACCCTCTCTCCTATGATCCAGTACCGTATCACCATAGGGAGCCATCCCAGTACTGGGCTCGTGCTACATGTCGTGCCCATCTGTCCATCTCCGCGTCGACCTGTGCCACGATGTCGTCGACTCGTCGTCGACTCTCTGCGGTCAGGTCATCTGTTGCCGAGCGTCTTCCCGGGTTCCTGTTAGCGTTGTCGTTGTTGGCCATTCCTGTAAATCTCAAGTTAGTAAACAACAGTTCAATAGTAATGGTAATATCAGTGTGCGAATTCGAAGTGTAATGTCTAGCGTAGAGCAGTGGCTATAGTCTAAGTTTACTATATGCAAACCTAGTTCCCTATAACCAAAGCTCTGATACCAGTTTGTCACACCCCCCAAATTCCCACTCGTGGTGTCAGTCCACGTGGGTGTGACGTGGCCAGGATCACAGCTCATGGTCATATAGAACGACTCTATATGAGTTACACAATCACACAGATTTGTAAGGCAAACATGTTTTCAAAATAAGCAGCGGAAATGTTTTAATATCATAAGTAAATAAAGTTTGCAGTGGAATGTAATTGTATCAGACACTACATAGTACAAATTGTGTTTAAAACAGACAAATGCACACAAAGCCTAGGACATGAGTCTATATGTCGTTCAGACTCCTTAAGGCTTCCTTGAATGCGTCCTAGCGTGTGCTCCATTAGTTACCTGAGAATACATGCGAAAAGTGTCAACTAAAAAGTTGGTGAGTTCACAGGTTTAGACAGACAGAAATGGTAAACAGATATATACTGGGTATGTTAAGTTTAGTGTTGGATCTACGATCCGTGGAGTGTGTCAGTTCATCTTACCGAAACTAGACTGTTCCTGTTTGCCTCCGCAGGTCATCGCTGAACCCGCATTCCCATCGAAATTACACTCGTTATGACCTCCAGTCAACATTGGTGCCGAGTGGGGTTAGTCAAACCCAGTAGTACTACGTAATTACGACTCGTTTGTGTTACAACTAACGGTAAGGATAAGTGAGGACTTTAAGCGATAAAAGTTACACTCGAAAATGGTTTTTCACAACATACCAGTCATACATCTAAAATAGTTGCATAGTATTCTCACCCCAAAGTTAAGTAAAACAGTTGATAAGTAAAAGTGGGGCCGTAAACTCACCTGAGTTTGAGTAAAGCGTTTGCTCAACAGAAATAGTGTAGCTCGCCGGCTAGTAGTCACCTATATCACATAGGTACTATGAGTTCGTGTTCACATATGTGGGTCTCACAGGACCGTGTTAGTGTTCAACAACTCCGAGTTGTTATGTGGGTCGAGTTGACCGTGTTTGACCTAACGACCCGTTGGTGACGGTTTTGGATCAAGTGACTGTGTAGTGTGCGATTTAGTGTCGTGTGATGTGTACGGATACCAAAGTTCACTTTCGTGAGGAAACTTACTATTTATAGTAAGTTCCTATTTCAGGAAAGTTTCCATATTTGGCAAGTCATGCATTAAACTATATTCCGATTATTCTAACATGCATAATTATCCTAAATGAGCATGTTATCATATAGCACATAGTTACACATAGCCGGTTTAGCATAGTTTGCGCGTAAAAGTTACTATTTATGGAAAGTTTCCAAAATAAGCATATTTCATCAAGTTTAACAACTAATAGCATCTAAACATCACTATCCTAGTCATGAATAGCCTTTTAATCATAACCGTTATGTCTAGCATGCTCCTATTTCCAATTTGCAAACATAAAGTTACTATTTGTAGTAACTTGTGATAAAACACATTTTTCACCCATTTTAAAGCATGAAACCATTTACTAACATCCTAACAAGTTTAAATAAGCATGCTAAACATATAACATCTTTCAAATCCATAACTTCTAACAAACTCGAAATAAAATATTGCTATTTATAGCAATATCATGGATTTCCTACTTCTAGCAATTTGTGACCATTCAAATGTATCAATAACATTATCTAACATGTTCTTAAGGACAAATCAAAGATTTAATCCCGTACATGGTGGCTATTTCACCAAAGTCACCATTTTACATTCTAAAGTTTCCATATTTAGCAATAAACCCTCAAATGACCATATTTTGCATAATCAACCCTTCTAAATCATGTAGAACATCATCAATAATGCTCATAACATCATTTCAATGCCGAAAATTACCTAACACATCATAGATCATACATGCATGTTGGTTAAAGTAGCCTTTTTATAACAATAACAACAAATAACAATTATAGGTATTCAAAATCATCATGAATCATGATAAACTCATCGAATCAGTAATTAAATCAACGAATAAGAGATCTAGACCAACAAAATTTCGTGCTAAGAGTGGTGCTAGTGATGCATGTGGGTTTTTCCCCTTGCATGTGTGCCTAGAGGTGATTTTAAGCAAGATTGAACATTAAAACTACCTTCTTGAGCTAATTCCAACTAGGTGGTCGACCACACAGCAGCTAGAGGGCCTGGGAATCGTCTGAAATCGTCCAAGGAGGCTGGCACAAGTAGTGGGATGAGCTAGATGGCCTTCCAAGGTCTCCTAGCACTTCAAATCTTCAATGGAACCTTCAAGATGGCTTCTTTGCAGCCCCAATGGTGTTATCAGAGTGGTAATGGTCGGAGAAGATGGGTTTCAGTCGGAGAAATGAAGTAGAGTTCGACAGAATGATTAACATTGGACTTATAAAAGTTTTTTGCGTGTAGGGGTCTTCGCGTACCGCGACGGTTTTCGGAGAATTCAAATTTCTCCCGCCCATGCTTCGCGTACCGCGAAGGCCCATTTGTGTGCCCATCGCGTACCGCGATGGGTCTCGGTTGAGCCCACTAAGCCCAATATCATAGTTTGAAGCGATTTTCGCGAATTTATCGACTACGAACATCGTTTCTCGACCCATGAGCATTATTCTACTTACTCTAGGTCTTCTAGGACCTAAGTGAATCAAAAGTGTACTGTGGTTTGATCCGTTCACCAACGTTCGTCATTCAAGACACGTGCGAGTTTTGTGCGATAATTCCTCGAATTATCGGTGTGTTTGGTACGTTGTGCCACGTGTCACACTAAATGCAATTATTCTAGTGCCACGTATGAAATAATAATACACTTTATTATTAAAATAAAATAATTGCTGACCCGGAATTTGCGAGGTGTCACATTATCCATGGAGTTAGAGAGCATGAGAGGGGTAGGTAATGTAATCTTGTTGAATGAATGAACTACTATTAATCTGTTTGTTCATCAGTTTACATTACATCTCAGAATCTTGTTTATGTTCTTCACTCATCTTCAAGACTTTTCTCTGTTCAGAAATGGTTAATCTTCACAAATCGGGTAGGTCATATTCCACAACCGAATTTACAATTGGTATCAGAGCCAAGTTCCTGAGATTATCATTCTAACCATTGATTCTCTCAAACTTGTGCTCAATACCCTGATTTTGTGAATTTTTGTGAAAGTTCTTTGAAGATGTTCTTGTTTTGGGTTCTGCGTTCTTCAATTTATTTGGGTTATATTTTTTGTGTTTTGATATGGTAAACACAAGTGGGTTTTGAATCTCCCTAATATATGTCAAAACCCCACCCAAATCTGATCTTTATCGGACGAGTTATCAAATTTTTGTTCATTTGATAAAAATGGAGGCTGAAAAATTTTAGGGCAGCTGGGTTTGTTTCAAGAAAGAACATAATGATGATGATAGCGTTCTTGAATTTAGGGTTTTCAGAAGGTTTTATTTGATTGGTTTTCGGAAGCTCACCATGGATATTCTTTAAAATTATAAGCTTCTGATGACTATTGCTTCCTATGGATATTGCTTCCTATGGCTACTGCTTCCTATTGGAAATTGCATCCTAAGCACAATTTGCTTCCGAAGCACAATTTGCTTCCGATGCACAAATTGCTTCCGATGCACAATTTGCTTCCGAAGCACAATTTGCTTCCGATGCACAAATTGTTTCCGATGCACAATTTGCTTCCGATGCACAAGTTTCTTCCTAAGCATAAGTTGCTTCCTAAGAATAATTTGCTTCCGATTGGAAACTACTTCCGAAGCATCTTCTGAAGACATCTCCTTCTGATGAGTGAAGCTTTTTCCGAAATTGAATTACTATTGCTTTCGAGAGTTACTTCCAAAGAGCATAGGTATTATTGGTATGTAAAGAAGTTAGTTTCTTAAGTGTTAATTTGTGATGTCCAAGTTCTAATGCATCTGCAAATTAATACTTCTGAAGTTAACTAAACTGTTCTAAGAACCAAAATTTTTGGTATAAAAGGAGGTTAGTTCTTAAGTGCTAATTTGTGATGTCCAAGTGCTAATGCATCTATAAATCAGTACTTATGAAGTTAACCAAATATTTCTTAAGTAAAATCATCTCTTGATATGTAATGTCTTATTTCTAAGTGTTAATTTGGATGATGTCCAAGTGCTAATGCATCTTCAAATCAATACTTTAGAATTTGACAACATATGATTTTACTTCTGAAACACATTTGATTTTGGTTCCCTCATTTGGTATGACAAGATGTTAACTTTCTAAGTGCTCATTTGTGATGTCCAAGTTCTAATGCATCTACAAATTAGCACTTTGAAATTAACAAAATATTTCATAAGTGATGTCTTTTCTTGATATGCAATGTCCACTTCTTAAGTGTTTATTTCTGTGATGTCCTAGTGCTAATGCATCCTCAAATAAACACTTTAGAAATGATAACATATGACATCACTTTTGAAACACATCAGCCTTTGGTTCGCTTGTTCAGTTTCATCATTGGAAGTACTTTACTTCTTGGCATTATAGAGCTGAAACTTATACATCATTAGAAAATCAACATAAGTTAATGATGTCTATTCTGTAAGTCCAATTGGTGTTCAAGATCTGCTGTATGGAACATATTACCGGTTTGCAATGATTGCTTCCGAAGAACACTACTTGTTTTTGAAGACTTGATGGATCTTCACACGTCAGTTATCTATATCATCAGTTTAGGGGGAAATTGATGGATTAAACTGATGGCAAGTATGTTATCAGTGGTTTATCAGTGAAGACTTCGGTTTCATTGATGTGAAGATTTCTTATTCTGCTTTGAAGACTCTTAACTTTCAGATTGTTGAGATATGGTTTTCTTTTATCTTTGAGCTTGCATTTGTCATATGTTCATTACAAGGATTGGTTGGAGTCCTACACTTGAACCGACATCCTATATTCTTACATCTTTTGGGTTGGGATGAAGATTAAGATTACACTCTATATGCTTCCACTATTGGTGTTGAGGATGAAGATTGAGATTAGTTAATCGTAGGAGGAGCTTAATCGGAGGGGGAGAAGATAAATGAAGGCCGTAGAACTTCAAGATGTTTGTTATGGGTTTGAGAAGCGGATAAAGGAAGATTCACTTTGTGTTGCGGTGAAAGAAACATGAATTGCATCTACACAAGTTCAATCTTATAATTCATGTTTGTTTCATCATACTTCTGCATTGACTTACATTCATCTAACCAAATAGGGGGAGACTGTTGGGTCTAGAAAAGTCAAGACCGACGGTTAATTTGGATAGATGGAATGTAAACAAGAAGTATTATGTATTTGTTGATTAGGGACAACGAGTCACCGCACGAGCCACTAAAAACTCAAGTTTACGAAGACACCTGATGACCAAAAGACCTGAAGACCACAACAAATGATAGAGCTTCATTTAATATTTGTTATTTATTATCATTTTGTTGTATTTGTTGTATTCAGGGTTTTAGGTTATGTGACACTATAAATAGAGATTATTCTCATTTGTAGAAAATCAACACAGACAAGAGAGTGTGTGAGGGTGTGCTTCAATGTAATCCTGAGAGAGCTCTCCCCCATGAACTCCATGGATTCTTAATCCATGGAGTTTGAGAGCATGAGAGGGGTAGGTAATGTAATCTTGTTGAATGAATGAACTACTATTAATCTGTTTGTTCATCAGTTTACATTATATCTCAGATTCTTGTTTATGTTCTTCACCCATCTTCAAGACTTTTCTCTGTTCAGAAATGGTTAATCTTCACAAATCGGGTAGGTCCTATTCCGCAACCGAATTTACAACATGATTGAACCTAAACAACCACTACCTATTTATAGTGAAGATATGGGGTCTAAAACACCAAAAAAAGGGTCAAAAATCGGCCCAAACGGTCAAAAAACGGTCATCTAACGGTAACATTCAAAAGAGCCGCTAAAACCGGTTTTTAAACCGGTTTGGGAGACCGGTTCCTAGACCGGTTCAGGTCGGGTCCAAACTGGTCCAAACGGTCAAAATTACAAACCGCTTACAAACCGTTGGGTCGGTTCGGGGGCCAAACCAGTTTGGCCGAAACCGGTTTTTTTGAAGCTTGAAATCGGGTTAAAAACCGGTTTTTCAACCCGGTTCGGTTTTTTTGTACACGTCTAATTTGACATATGTTTTTGGGCTTGTATTAGAGGCTAAGCCCCAAGGCATTAAAGAAATAAAGAGGATTTAGACAACGAGCTATATTGAAGATTTTTTAAGAGTTACTTAGGTTCTTGTATTGTAATAATTATGGTTTGATGCTTTGGTTTATTTTTTTTTGAACGGCTTAGAATGCAGACACCTAATACGGGATTTCAACTGTTTTCTCATATTTAATGCTCTAGAACATACGTTCGAGCCCACCCCAGGAGAAACCACATAACTGGGTAAAACCTCTAATCTTAGCTCAACAACTATGTTATTGGGTGAGATTCTAATGCAAGACCTTTCATATAAAAGTTAAGACGGTAACCACTAAGCTAGATGACCTATGGTTTTTCTGATGCTTTGGTTTCCTAAGTATTGTAATTGTTATGTAATAGAAGTTTAAGAAAATCTAGTGCCTAAAAATGATGCTAATTAGTTGCACTTCGCCCATCCTACGTCCAAACTTTGTGGTGTTAATTACTTAATGTAATTATTTATATAAAGTGCGAATTATGTTGTGTATTATTTACATTAATTAGATAATATGTGGGCTTAATTAATATGCGGAACTATTTATGGTCTAACTTAATTTATGCCTAATTATGTAATGTTTCGACCAAAGATCAATTGGTCTAACGATAGTCATATGCTTTTCATATAAAAAAGTTATGGTTTAAAGTCTCGTCTGGAGCAAAATTTCTACATGTTAAACTACAAGTTATTTCAGTCATGTGTTACTTTATGATAGAAACAAGCCGAGTCACATATAACTATTATTTAAAACGATGAGAAGGATGATTAAACTGAGAGATGATCAAGATTTGAGCGTTTGCTCTTAAAAAAATCAATTTATTATAACCATTAGAACCTACTTACGTGATAAACACTCGGGTCCTCCCAATGCATGAATAATCAGGAGGAACATGTAAAGCACGAACGCAAGCAACTGTATCGGTGACCTTTAATAAAAATTGGTCTAAGTAATAATTGAACTTGAGACTTATATGTTGTTTCTCTCCACTTTAACGGTTAACCACTAAGGTTTAAAATTTTAGACATTTTGCTTAGAGAAATTTACCCTTCATTCAATGACACATGTAATGATCTCTTGACTTTATGTGAGAGAGATTTGGAGGATGACGACAGATAAGGGGTAGGTGAAATTAAAACGAATGCTTCAACTCAAAAATAGTTTTAATATGGTCTATAGTTTTGTCAACATCTACAAGAAACCCAATTGATTGGACCTCGATGATCACAAAGAATATATCATGTTATGCGTGTGCTCATTATATATATTTATTCTAGTCTTAAATAAACTCATATAATATAAGTTTAACTGCTACGTAGGTGGCAACCAAGATTAGCATATATATTTAAGAAAACCGTTTTATTTTATTTTAGAAGGTGAGATCATATGTTAAGACTCAGACAATAATAAGTAATTTTATGTTTGAAAAAGTTTTACGAGTATAAAAGTAGAATAGATTTGACAACAAACAAAACTTACTAACTTTGTTTTGTCTATACTATATATGGATATATGGATCATGATCTAGTACGCCAACAACGTATTATTATGTTACTATGTATTATTTTGTTTACGACTGGCTAGGGGGTAAACGAGTTGAATAGAGCCCGAGCTCGTTAACGCTCGACTAAACTCGTTTTGACTTAAGAGAAATCAAGCTCGAACTTGGCTCGTAAGAAAATTTCGAAACTCGAGCTCGACTCGTTTATTTTTAATCATTCAATTTATTTTTTTATTATTAAATTTATATTATTTATAATTACTCTTTTCAAATATAACCTAAAATTTATGATTTAAATATATTTATTACATATATATATATATATATATATATGAATATTCAATTATATAAATATACACATAATAAAATAAATAAAAAACTCATTTAGGATCGTGAGACGGCTCGATCCTCGTCATACAAGTAACATTTGCTTTAATTCATAAACTTTTATTAAATCTTTAAATTTATATATGATACTTTTTTGAATTTATCCAACAATTTTAGAGCTTTTAATGGTTACCCAGTTTTGAAACTAAGTTTAAAGTTTTATAGGTTTAACGGTGAGCCGAAATTAATGTAACGGACCCATAACAAATAAATTAACTACCTATGTCTGTTCTTTTATTATTTTCTACATCGCATCACATGGGCACGTCTAAAAAGTGTGTGTATATCTGTAAACAGTGGTTTTATAGTTATTATTATTTTTTTATTTGAGTTAATATGTTAGCAGACTAATTTTATAAACGAAAATTTCCTAAGCCCAATGGGCTTGCTCTTGCCTTGTAACACCTGCATTTTCAACTTAAAAAAATGTTGTTTTTTGCGTTTTTTTTAAGCATGCAGCGACGGCTTTTTCAACCTTTTTTATTTAATTTGAAGTAATTAATTACATATTTTGTATATGATTTTGGCTGCCGGATGAATAAGTACGATTGGAGGAACAAGTAGACATTTTGTTTTTAAGTAATTGGGAGAGATGATGAGGTCTTATAAGATAAAGATGGGATGGGTTGGGTACTTGGGTAGATTTTGTTTTTAAGTGAATATTATTTTAGACATTTTATGCTTATGTAACAAAAAAAAAAAAGTTAATGGTCACTCACACCATAGACCACCGTTGTTATATTTTTGCAAATGGTTCATATCATTGTTGTAATTTATTGAAGTTAGAGGCTATTAGGAGATAGTTGGTAGCCTCTTAATAGGTTAACTTAGTCTTAACAGTTCATAGCCTTTTAAATATTAAGAGATAACCTTAAGTCAGAATGGTTAAATGATAATATTAAAAGGTAGTCTTTTAACCATTCAGACTTGGTTACCTCTTAACCATTCAAAGGCTATGAATAATTAAGATGTAACCTCTTAATAACCATTAAAAGGCCCTTAGTGTGAAATCAACATAACAAAGAGACAAGCTCTGTAATTAACTCTTTTATTTTATTGCTATTGTTGTTGTTATTATTATTATTATGAACATGAATTCTATATTAATGTTCGTTTATTAAGAAAATGAATGTGTTCGGGTTCATTTAATTTCGTTCATTAGTAAAGTAAGCGAACTGTTTATGAACATAAATAAACACAAACGAACTAACCAAATAAACAAACAAACATAATTAAACATAAATAAACACAATTGAACAAGCATAAACGAACACAATTGAACAAGAATAAACATACACAATTGAACAAACATAAACAAACGCAAACGACAAGTTTCTTCAAATGTAAATACATATCATCCCTAAATTAGATAGTTAAGTGAACATTAACGAACATGAATAAACGAACATAAATAAATGAACATAACTGAATAGTTCATGAACATAAACAAACAAACAAACAAACACTAGGTGTGTTCATGTTCGTTCATTTAATTAAACGAACACAAATTTTATGTTCGTGTTCTTTCATTTATTAAATAAACGAACACAAACGAACATTTTGCCAAACAATTCATGAACTGTTGTTGGAACCCATAGCCCTCACTAAGACCGGCTCGATTGTTTTTTCTAACCATTTTTTTTCATAAATCCGTATTTAATCAAGACTTTAATCTTGAATGACTTTACCACTTGAAATCCACCCTGTTGATGACATATTGACATGTTGATACATATATCAACCTATATATATTTAATTTAATGTGAGAGAATTGCATCGGGATCAAACAATAGAAGAAACCTTGGTCAATGCTGCATTACATACATAAACAACTACCCTAATCGATCACATCGGGCTAATCAAACTTTATTTATTTATTTATTTATTTATTTATTTATTTATTTATTTATTTACAAATATTATATATATGTGTGTGTGTGGCGTCAGAGCTTGCTGCGGCGACGCTTGCTCTCTGATCCCTGACTCCCTCCATGGTTCCACCATCCCCTCCAATTCTCTAAATATGAATATATAGATATACATATAATTTTATATATTATTTAATTATGTTATATTATATATATGTAACAAGAGAGATCAAGATGTACAAAAGTCGTTTCCACATTTAAAAATAAAATAAGGAGTGTCACTGGTAAGACAAATTTTTGTTTCTCCTTGCTTTGGTCAACTAAGCTACTATTTTTTAGATAGACGTGTAAAGTTAATTTACCTTTATAATTTAATAATATTATTGCAAGAATGATAAATTAACAATTATCTAAAAATAAATCAAATATGTAACCAATCAATCTATACCAGTACTCAACGATATAAACCAAGTGCTTAATACTCTAATGATTACCCATTGATTTTTATATAAGAGTTATTAGGTTCAAACCTAGGCTAGTGCATATTTGTTGACACAAGGACAAAAAGTTTAGTCAGTTGTGAGTTTCCTTCTGGTGTGGTATGCCACACGGCATCAAAATCAAGAAGGCGGATGAAATCACATCTTAGGTGTCGTCGTACCAAGCCAGAAAAAATAATTAACGATATATAAGGAGCACTGGAGCACACGTTAATATGTAATGTCTTCTAAACTTTATTTTTTCGAAAACTCTCAAATTTGTAATACTGACTGGTTGATATTTAATTTTGCCTAAAAAAAAATCTAAAACTCATTTATTAATTTATTAAATAACAACAGCTAGAGTTACAAATATTAGATATTAAAATGTTCATTAAATAATGACATTGAGTTACATATACAGGATATTACAAGTTAGAAATTAGAAAAAAGTTCAATATATATACATTAATCATTTTTATTATTTAGTTGATACGATTGGTTATTAATCATTTTTATTAGTTGATTAGGTTAAAAATATGTGCATTACATATGTTAAATATATAACACTTAAAATTATTTATTATCAATAACATATCATATATATATAGGATTAAGTTCAAGTAAAAAGGGTGAGATTGGTGAGAAGGGTGATAGGATTGTGGATTTGACAAGTAGCATTACTCTAATTTTATAAAAAAGGTATTTTGGTCATTGTGTTTAATGTTTCAAGTTATTGTGTTTAATGCTTCATGTCATTGTGTTTAATATTTTTTTATTATTTTGTTTTATTTTTTATATCATATTGTGTTATTTTGTTATTGTTTTTTATGCATTAAATAAATTGTTCTTATTTATTTTTTTATGTATTAAAAGTACATAATTGTGTTATTTTACCATTATGTTTATAAAACTTATAATTTTAAAAAACATAAATTGTTTTTATTTTTTGAAAAATACATTTTCCTCATTGTATATATGTTTATTTCATTGTGTAATATATTCATCATTATGTTTTATCGTCAGAACATTGTGTAATATAATCATCATTGTGTGTTATGTTCAGGTTCATTGTGTAATATATTCATCCTTGTTTTTTATCTTCAGATGATTGTGTAATATAGCATCATTGTGTCTTACGTTCAGGTCATTGTGTAATAGTCATTATTTTGTTTTACATTAAGGTCATTGTGTAATCTACGCGTCTTGATGTTTTACGTTCAGGTCATTGTGTAATATACACATTGTGTGTTATGTTTAGGTCATTGTGTTAATATATTAATCATTGTTTTTTATCTTCAGATGATTGTGTAATATAGCAGCATTGTGTCTTACGTTCAGGTCATCGTGTAATAGTCATTATTTTGTTTTATGTTAAGGTCATTGTGTAATCTACGCGTCATTGTGTTTTACGTTCAGGTCATTGTGTAATATACACATTATTGTATTAAATGAATTTGTTTTGTTTTATCATTATGATTTTCATATAAAAAGTATGTGATTTTGTTGTTTCACCAATATTATTTTTAAAGCTCATGAATTTATAAAAAAAAAATAGTTAGACACTATGACGACAAAAAAAAACACTCACAAACAAAAAAAACACAATAATAGACATATAGGCACAATGACGCATTACATATAAAAGATAGAGAAAAAAGTTTTTTTTTTAGTTTTTTTTATATAACAATATTATACTTGTTTTAAAGATTAAAAAATGCTCGTTTTTTTGGTGTAATTTTTTAAAAAAAGTAATATTGTATGTAAAAGTTATGACCGTTTAAAAAAATGGGGGAAAAATGATAAAAAGTCAACAAAAGTGTCTATGACTAAAATACCATTTCACTAACTTTTTTAATACAACTTTGATCTCAACCATTAAACTATATATCTAATGGCTCACAATCCTTCTCACCAATCTAAGTCTTTTTACTATAACTCCACCCTATATATATATATATAAATGGTTTTATAAAATTTATAGAATATAACTTATATTGTAATCATAGTATTTAGATTCATTAAAATTATTATTATTTAATAGAAAAGAAATAAAAAAAATAAAACTTAAAAAAGATGTTTTAAAATATATAATTGAAGAGAGATGGAAAAATTAATTATTAGATAGGCTATAAAGATGACATGTGATTCGTTAAAACTTTTATTTATTATATATATGTTAAAAACATGTGTTACACAAGTTAATTAAATAAATATTAAATTTATTGATTTTAAGTAATATATCATATATTTTTAAAGATATTTTATAAAAATATAAAAAATATGACATATGATGTAATCATATTATTTACCAAATATATTAAAGTTATTATTATTTAATATAAGGGGTAGAGAAAAGACAAACTAAATTTAAAAAAAAAGAATTCATATTCTATATTTTTTGATGACTTATAAAGTTGACATATGTTACACATGTCTTTATTTATTATATAGTATAAATATAAATTATATATCGATATTTATATATATCTATATTATATGATAAATTAATGTATTCTATGAACATGTGTCAGTTTTATAATTAATCTATAGATTTGTTTTCTTGCTTCTCTCTCTATTAAATATTTGTAAGACATTTTTTTTTAGATTTTACTTTTATCATCTTTCTTATAATAGAAAATAATGCTTTTATATAATTTGGTAATAATATGATACAATATAAGTAATATTATTCTTTAAATTTTTATAAATTATAAAAATATCTTTGAAAAATATATGATATGTTATTTGTTTAACATTTTTAAATTAGTCATATATATACAAAAAATTATAGATGTGATTAAAACTAGCTTAAATTTCACATTTTTAAGGAAAATAATTATAAACATATAGACATGTACATATATAAATGATCATATTAAGTAACAGAGTTTTTTTGTTAAATAAATAAATAAAGGTTTAAAATAAAATAATCATATTATCTTTGTGAATTGTGACCATATTTTGAATTTTTAAACCAGAAAAAAGTCGTGGGGAGTATAATTGCACGTGAGAACTTTAAAACAAAGAAAGTGGTGGCTGAGCGAGTTAGGGGCGCATACTTATTCTACTTCTACTTTTGGATTTATGTAAATTAAGTAGAAAAGGCCTTATAAGTTTGTCATTCTAAAAGTCTATGTTTTGATTATACGAGTTTGAATTTGCATTATTGGTAATTTTAAGTTTTTAACGCATTTCCATTTAATTAGGGCTCATTTTAGTCTTTGCTCATAGTTTTCAAAATTTTGTAGACGGCTCTATACTTCATCACCACCCTAGTATTTGAAGACCATATGCTAGTGATACTAAGAATATGATTCACATTCTGCACTACACGAAAAAACATCTTTGGTGGCGACACTATTAGCGGTTACTCGAACTCTCTCTCGTCTGATCAAGCGCTGGTCACTCTCCTTGAATGGTTGCAATGACCAACCTTTTGCTAATTCGTCTAAAATATATATTTTATATAATTTATAAATTCGTGTATTACACGTTTTTGTGGATATAAATTATGTAATTTATGATGTCTTTATAAATCTATAATCTTATCTTAACTCTCTAATAAATCAAGGTTTTATAGGGACACGTGGCGCATTCCTAGAGCACCTTGCTCTTTTTTTGCCGCCTAACACATCTTATCATATTTTACTTAACTATCTAACTTAATTAATAAATAAAGATTTTCAAAGAACACTTGGCACATTCCTAGATCACCTTGATGTTTTTTTCAGGCCTCTCTCTCCTATAAATATATCATATATCAAATATTAAATATACTTTTAACACATTTTAAAATTTAAAATAAGACCTTTTCAAAACATTAAAAATATTTTAATATTAAAAACACACTTTTCTTAACAAAAAAAATTCTTATGAAATATAGAATTTTTAAAAATTGTTTTGCAAAATGAAATATTTAAAAAAACAAACTTTAAAAAAATTAATGTTTAAAAAAATATAATTATTTTATTATATAAACTATGAAATTATATTTAATTATATTTTATATTAAAAATCATCTTATATAGTTTACATTTTTATTCATCTCGTGTAATACACGGGACACCAACCTAGTGAGTCTAATATTTCAAGGTTTCTTTTATTATACTTTCAAATGATTTTTACTTTATCATTTTTACGTATTTTGCTATTCATATAAGGGTTAGGTTATTGATATAATGATATACCAGTAACACTACATCTTTGTATTTTTTTATTGTAAAATAATATTTAAAAAATGTGTACGATTAAAAGTAACATGTATGTAATGTGATAAATTTGACCTAATTATGTGGGCGATATATGCATATTAACATAAGGGTCCTTGCATTCATACATCGCCCTATCATCATACACTATGGTCACGTCAAATCAATCACATAATACACATATAACATTTATTCATATATATTTTAATAATATTTTTTAACATTAAAAAATATAAAAAATATCTATCAATACTGTATAATAAAAGAGTAACAATTTTGCCACTTGTCACCCTCTTACATCACTAATGCCACATATCACCTTCTTACACTAATATTGCTACATGTCAACTCCTTATCACTCTACTTAATTCTCTTTCTTATTAAATAAATTATTTCTCTTTTTAAATAATATAATATTAATAACTAATATCTTATTTATCTTTTTATTATAAAGCACAATTAAATTATAAAATCAAAATTTTTAAAGTAAGAAATATTTTATTTTTAAAAAACAAAATTTATGTAAAAAACAAGTTATCTTAAAAAATGTTTTTTTAAATAAAATATATTATAAAAGGAGTTTTTAAACAATGAGATTTTTATCATCTAATGACGTTTTTTAATTTATTTAAAATCAGAAGTAATAAAAATGATAGAAAAAGTTACATTTTTGTTCCGTTATGTTTAACGCTAATTTAAATTGAGTCGTTGAACTTAAATAATTACAAAAATTATATTTTATATTATTGATTTATAAAATTTAGTTTTTAATATAATAGAAACTGAAGTTTTTAATATTAGTTATTTCAAAGATATCAATTATTACACATTAAAATGTCATATATCATTTGTATAATGATTAAAGTTTTTAATTATTTTTTTATTACTTAAAATATTTATTAATATGTAAATTAATCATTTTATATAAAAATATCGTTTTATAATTGCTAAATTTTCATTACTAACTATTTAATATTTTATATCAAAATCCGTGTGATACACGGGTTAATAACCTAGTATATAATAAATAAAAATTTTAAAGGTACACGTGTCAAGTTTTTAGACTACCTAAAAGTTGGTTTTCCCGCCTCTTTTTTCTATTAGATATTAATGATTTATTAAACTTTAAATAATATGATTACACAATAAATAAAATTTTTATTTACTTAAAAAACATATTTGAAAACTGTATATTATATTAGTTAAAATAAATAATTTTAAAATTTATTTATTTTACCTGTGTATATAACTAAAAGAATTTTATTATACACTTTGGATTTAACGTATTTAATGTTATACTATTCGTTTCAAAAATTTAAAAGTTGTTATTAATTGAATAATTTTATGATTAGTTTTAAATTAAACTAATATGATGGTTCATTTCCGATAGAAAGCCTATATTTTTCAATTTTACGACACATATATAACAAAACAATTTATACAAAAACCTTATACTATATATTATTCAAACTTTTTTCTGTTAGCTAAAGATCTTAAGTTAGGCAATAATATAATTTAGGACATGATCGAAGTAATTTAAAAATAATAAGTATAATAGATTTGTTTAAAAAAAGATACAATGGAAACATCCTAGCTACTAGCTAGCTAGCTACTTTGTTTTAGTTTACGATTTCATAGTTTCTCGCGCAAAGAAATGTTGCTCGATTAATGTAAAATAATATTAAATAAACATTTGTTTTTTTTTTTTTATTTCTTTTTTGGAGGGGACCTACAATGTTTCCATAACCTAAACGAAACCTACGATGATGAACTTGTATATTGCATGGGTGACAATCGATCAAAGTTATTGGCTGTTCAGAAAAAACATATATATTTTTTTTATTGAAAATAGAACATTTGATCTTGAATATTAATTTAACCTCCCGTATCATGAATCGATCGTTCTAAAAACCGATGAATCCATTTTATAAAATGTTTAATCTTTATGTTTGTGACTTTGTATATGGTTATTATATATCAATCTATTTAAAACGATTAGATCTAAATTTAATATCAATTAATTGCCTAACTAATTATAAATTCATGTATAGAACGTAGTGTTTGTGTTACTAGGATTGTAAACGCACCGAATGACACGAGCAAGCCTTTTTTTGTGTTCGTTTAACATTTAACTTGTTCACGAATGGTACGTAACGGTTCATGAATACGTACCGAACAAAAAAATTTGTTTGTGTTCTTTCATTAAAGATTTGAATTTGTTCATGAACGATTTACAAAGATAAGCGAACACATATTATATTAAAAATAAAAATTATCCTTTTCAATCTTAAATATTAGACATAACCAATCATCTTAAAGTTTAAAACTTAATATAAAAATAAAAAATAAATATATTTAAACAGAGAAAAATTAAAAATAATAATAATAATTAAAATTAATTTAAAATAATTTTCAAATATTTGAGTTTCAAATTACTATGTTTTTAACAATATACAAATTTCAAATATGGCTAAATTTTTAATATAAATGTTATGGTATTAAATTAAAAATAAAAAATTTAAGAATATAAATGTAAAGACTAATAAAGGCTAATGCTCACCAAACTTCTTATTTTGTCTAAGTATAGGAATCTCTTTGAATAAAACCTTCGGAAGGAAGAAGTGATTCTTCGGAAGCAGCATTGCTTCCGAAGGATAACTGGTTCCTGCCGAAAGTTATACAAGACAACTGCTTCCGAGGAATCCTCACATGCATTGAAGACAAAGACTTCCGAGGAATCCTCTCTTGTATTGAAGAAAAAGACTTCCGAGGTTTATCCTCTGACAAAGACTGTAGCAGCTTACTCTCATAGTACAAAAGGTACTGACACAAGACATGCTGGTCTGAGTAAAGACAAAGACAACATGTAATGAGTCAGATAAAGCGCCTTACCTCTCCCATGCTGCATTAAATGCAAAAGATCATCTGAAGCCTTGAAGATCAACAACATTAAATGTCTTTTGTATTTAATAGTCCTTTGTAAAGTCAATGTCTATTAATGTAATGATCATGACTGAGTGTCTTAGCCTGTTAAGACACTCAACATACTAGAATAAGCTTTACTTTATGTACTTGTCTAGTATACCCAACTTGTATTCCTAAGTGTATACGGTTGTAGCCTCGGCTATATAACCTCCCATTGTATATGTGCTTGTACACTTCTGACTTTGAGAGAAATATATCCTTGAGCTTGAAATTATTCGTGTGTTCCTATTAGTATTCAAGGATTATTAATTTGTCATTTTGAGTGCTTATGAGATTATTCTAACAGAACATTCCGCATTTGTTAGATTGCTTAAGAAATACTTGTGAAGTGTTGTTTAGATTAAGCAACCCGATCCAACAAGTGGTATCAGAGCTTTGGCTCTTGAACTTGACTGACTAATCATCATCAAGTTACCAATTCTATTTCTTATAAAATCTCATCGTTTTAACACTCATATTTTCTGTGTCTATCTAAGATGGCTGCTCTAAACAAACATGATACGGAAAATGGCACTCTCAACAAGCCACCAATGTTCACACCTGAAGACTTCGATACCTGGAAAGTCAGAATGGAAGGGTTCATCAGAAACCAAGACTTCAAACTTTGGAAGTCTGTTCTTGAAGGTCCCTACATTCCTACAGTTGCTGCTGCTGGTGCTGGAGTTGCTGCAGTACCAAAAGATCCATCTATGTACTCAGACGAAGATTACAAGAAGATGGAAGTTGATTCTAAGGCTCTTTGGCTCATTCAGATGTCAATACCGAACTCCATTATACATGCATTCAAGAAATGCAAGTCTGCTCAAGAACTGTGGAATTCCTTGAAGCAGATGTATGAAGGTTCAGAAGATGTCAAAGAAAACAAGAAGGATATGCTGAAACAGAAGTTTGAAAACTTTTGTCAACAAAACAATGAGAATATGTCTTCTCAGTACCTAAGGTATGTCCAACTTGTGGATGAATTAACTACTGCAGGTGTAACTCTTGATAATCAAGATGTGCTCAGAAAATTTCTGAGGTCTCTTCCAAAGGCATGGAATATTTATTCAATAACAATCAGAAGAACAGAAAACCTGAAAACTCTAACTTTAGGAGAGTTGTTTGGTATTCTCAGTGCCTATCAGATGGAATTAGATGCCCAAGAATCTAAAGTCTCCCACTTACCATCTGGTTCAGCTGCTCTTTATGCACCCATCAATAATCCTTCATACCAAAGCTATCAACCCCTCTACCATCCTACCTCCACACCCAATGTCACATTTCCTGAAACTCCAAATTCATCAAACCCTGTCTCTAACCCAACCCCACTACTAACCTCTGGGCAAGGAGCTTTTATGGCTGAGGAGACCAATTACTTTCATCTGTGTCAAGAAGACCTGGATGGTATCCCTGCAGATGATCTTGAGGAGATGGATATAAACTATCAAATGGCTATGATTTCATACAGGGCAAAGAAGTTTTACCAAAGAACCGGCAGACAGTTCAAAAAGCACAATATGAAGACTGGGTTTGGACTTGACAAATCTAAACTCAAATGCTTTAACTGTCAATAGTTAGGCCACTTTGCCAGAGAATGCAAGTCCACAGGAACTCAGCCGACAACTTCTGGGCAACCACAACAAAGACCATCAAGCTCATCTAACAATGCGAACATTGCTGAACAAGATTTTGCAGACTGGAGCTTTCAAGCTGAGGATGCCTCTATCTCTAATAGTGCTTTGATGGCAAATGACTCATCTTCCTCAAACAAGGTAACTAATAACATGTGCACACCTGAATGCTTAGAAACTCTAACTGTTTATAAAAAGATAAATTCTCAACTCTGTAATGAGCTTGAGTCTTTACAAGTTGTCAAGGCAAATTTCTTTGAGGCTAAAAGAAATTACAAAGAAAAGATTGAAGAAATGGAAAAGACCATTTCAAGTTTAAAACATGAAGATACTAACAAACAGTGTCAAATTAAAAATCTTTTAGAAAGACTAACCACTGCCAAGACTGAACTTGTATTGGCTGAGTCTTACATAGACAAGTTTCTAAGTCAAGGTGAAAAATATGAAAAACTCTTTAGGATGAGTGATACATTTGAGCTTGTAAGAAAGAAGGGAGTTGGTTTGGGTTATAATAAAATGGAGCCTCCATCTGCATATACTCCTATGGTGGAAATCAGATGTAAACCAGTAACAAATCTTGTGTATGATGATGAGTTAGACATGCACAAGGTAAATCAAAGTGATGATCTTTCTGATACAGACCCAAATAACTCAACATGTTCAGATGAGAGTGATATCCCTATCAAACCAGAAACAACAAAAACAGCTTTAAGAAACAAGAAAAGAACTAATAAAACTAAGAAACATTCAACAGTTTTTGTTAAAGCTAAAAATACAGGGAGTACCTAATCAGATGAATATGTGACTTGCCCATCTGACAAGTCAAAAAGAGGTAGGTCTATGGAGAGAAAGATCAATTCTACAGAGAAACAGGCAAAATCTAAGACTAACAAGTATGTTGGAACATCCAAATCATCACTCTCTGAGGATCAAAGCTCAGACTTCGTTAAAAGGAATCAGCAGCAACACTTTCCCAACAATCAAACTATATGTCTGATGTGCGGTGAAAAGGGTCATTTTGCTGCTGATTGCCTCTATAATCCAAGAAGCAGAAGTTTCTCAAAATTACAGGGAAGAGGAAGAAAGAATAGTTGGAGTCAGTCATCTACTTCTTCGGAAGAACAGAGAAGAAATTCAGTCAAAAGGGTGTCGGAAGCAAGTACCTCCAATAATAGGAAGAAACAAAATAAAAGGGATTTTGAAAAGAAAGCATCGGAAGCAAAGAAAAAGGAAGCTTCCGATAGAAAAGTAACCTCGGAAGCTCATCAAAGGAATGCTTTCAACAAGCAAAAGAAATCATTTTTCTTCGGAAGAAGTCCATCGGAAGAAAAACGAAAAGTAGCTTCCGATCACTATCAAAAGAAACCAAGTCTTCCGACAACTCAAAAGGCAAAACAAGTATGGAAGAAGAAGGAATCAACTGATAAGCCATCACTCCCATCAGAAGCAAGCACATCATCTGTCCCATCTAGAATGAAATCAAAGAAATTTACTTACAATGATGCAAATGGAAAACCCAAGACCACATGGGCTTGGGTTCCCATCAGAAACTAACTCATTTCTGGTCATGTGCAGGGACAACAGGAATCAAAAGGCAACTTGTGGATAGTTGATAGTGGCTGCTCTAGGCACATGACAGGAAACAAGACCCTCTTGCACAAATATGAACCATTTTTTGGAGGATCTGTTGCTTTTGGAAGTGATCCAGTAGGAGGATACATAACAGGTAGAGGCACAATCACAAATGGTAAGGTAAGCTTTGAGAATGTGCATTTTGTAAAAGAACTTAACTACAATTTACTAAGTGTCTCATAGGTGTGTGATCAAAAGCACAACATGTTGTTTACTGAGCATGAATGCATTGTCCTGAAACCAGGATTTGTGATACCAAATGATCAAATTCTACTCAGAGCTCCTAGAAGAAATAACATGTATATGCTAGATATGAGCACAACTGCACCTCTTAGTAATATAAGCTGCTTTGTCTCAAAAGCTTCACTTGATGAATCATCTCTTTGGCACAGAAGACTTTGTCATGTAAACCTCAAAAATATGAATAAACTTGTCAGAAATAACTTAGTAACTGGTTTACCAACAAAGGAATTTATTTGTATTGATAAATGTGTTGCATGCTTAAAGGGTAAGCAACATAAGTCATCTCATCATGCCAAAGAGATAAATTCAATTACAACAGTCCTGCATTTACTGCACATGGACTTGTTTGGTCCCACAAGTGTTAAAAGTCTTGGTAGAAAGTCATATTGTTTGGTAATCACTGATGATTTCTCTCGGTATACCTGGGTATTTTTCTTGAATACCAAGGATGAAACTGCTGAGATCCTAAAGTCATTTATACTTAGGGTGGAGAATGAAATTGATCATCATGTAAAAATAATCAGGTCAGATCAGGGAACAGAATTCAAGAATCAGGTTTTAAATTCATTTTGTGAATCTAAGGGTATCACAAGACAATTTAGTGCTCCTAGGACTCCACAACAAAACAGTGTTGCTGAGAGAAGGAATAGGACACTAATTGAGGCTGCAAGGACCATGCTGTCAGATGCCAAACTCCCAATAACTTTTTGGGCAGAAGCAGTCAACACTGCCTGTTATGTCCAAAACAGAATATTGGTAGTTAAGTCACATGGTATGACTCCTTATGAAATTTGGCATAAGAGAAAGCCATTCATTGGATTTCTCAAACCATTTGGATGTCAATGCACCATCTTGAATACTAAAGATTACTTAGCCAAGTTTGCTGAGAAATCAGCAGAGGGCTACTTTGTTGGGTACTCTTCAAATGCTAAGGCTTATAGAGTATACATCAAAGCTTCCAGAGTTATTGAAGAGTCTGCAAATGTTCAGTTCAATGAACATACTCTCAATAAACCTGGAACAGGCCCTGATTGGTTGTTTGATCTTGATAGTTTTACATCTGCATTTAATCTGGTGAAAGAGTATGTTCCAGTTTCACAATCAGCTACCACAAACATCTCCAAAGGCTCAAGAGAAGATGACTTTCGTGTTGAACTGCCAATAGCTTCAAGACAAATCTTGGTAGAATCCACTTCAGCACAAAATAGTATGCCACAATCTGAAACAGTAATTACATCTCAGGCAGGTCCGTCAATTGAATCTACTTCTGAGTTACAACATCTAGAAGAAGTAGGAAGCCATTCAGCAGAGGCAAATACTCTGCAGACCATCATTCCCAGAGAAAACCAACCGTCCACAGTCCAAATTCAGAGTTTAAAAGATCTGCCAGAGATCCAGCTTGAGGTAGTATTGCCTAACCTTGAGTCACTCAACATGGATGAAGCTTCTCAACTGGATGTGATTCCAAAAACTCGAATTCACAACACTCATCCAGTTGAGAACATCATTGGCAATGTAGAGGAAGGTGTAAGAACTAGAAGTTCTATGCATGAAGCAAATGTTTGCTTGTTCTCCTGTTTTCTATCCCAAATAGAACCTAAGAAGGTTGCAGAGGCATTAAAAGATAACAGTTGGGTAGAAGCTATGCAAGAGGAACTTCTTCAGTTTCAAAGACAAGGAGTTTGGAAGACTTGCCCTTTGCCTAAGGGAAAGTATGCCATTGGAACCAAATGGGTGTTCAGAAACAAGAAGGATGACAAAGGTGTTGTCATCAAGAACAAAGCAAGATTGGTTGTTCAGGGATATACTCAAGAGGAAGGCATTGACTATGATGAGGTCTTTGCACCGGTTGCCAGAATTGAAGCTATCAGAATATTTTTGGCATTTGCAGCTGCAAAAGATTTCAAAGTGTTTCAGATGGATGTTAAGAGTGCCTTCCTTTATGGAAAAATTGATGAAGAAGTATATGTGTGTCAACCTCCAGGATTTGAAGATCCAAAGTTTCCTGATCATGTCTGTAAGCTTGATAAGGCTCTTTATGGGTTACACCAAGCTCCCAGAAAATGGTATGAAACTTTATCTTCTTTTCTGTTGGCAAACAACTTCAAGAGAGGAACAATTGATAAAACTCTCTTTTTCAAGAAGTCTAATCAACACATCATGCTAGTTCAAATCTATGTTGATGACATTATCTTTGGTTCTACTAATGAATCTCTCTGCAAGGAATTTGAATCTCTAATGAAATCCAAGTTTGAGATGAGTTCAATGGGAGAACTCACCTTCTTTCTTGGATTACAGGTGAAACAAACTCCTACAGGGATTTTCATTAGTCAATCGAAATATGTCAAGGACATTCTTGAAAAATTCAAGCTTTCTGATTGCAAAGCTCTGGGAACTCCTATGTCCAAAACAACATCTCTTAGCCCTGATCTTGAGGGGGAGGATGTTGATCAGCACCAGTACAGAGCAATGATAGGCTCTTTGATGTATCTCACAGCAAGCAGGCCAGATATTATGTTTGCAACTTGTGTATGTGCAAGATTTCAGGCCAATCCCAAAGTCTCACACATGCTAGCTGTGAAAAGAATCTTTAGATACCTCAAAGGAGCATCAAATCTAGGATTATGGTATCCTAGAAATGAAGACTTTCAGTTCATGGCCTACACTGACAGTGATTATGGAGGGTGCAACATCAGCAAGAAATCCACATCAGGAGGATGCCAATTTCTTGGATCCAGAATTGTGTCTTGGCAATGCAAGAAACAATCATGTGTTTCTACTTCTACTGCAGAGGCTGAATACATAGCTGCTTCTAGCTGCTGTGCACAAGTCATCTGGATTCAGAATCAGATGAAGGATTATGGAGTAGATCTGTTCAATACTCCTATTCAGATAGACAATTCCAGTGCAATCTCCATCACCAATAATCCTGTCAAGCATTCCAAGACCAAGCATATTGACATCAGATACCATTTCATCAGAGATTGTGCAGAAAAGAAGTTGATTCACTTGGTCAAAGTTGATTCAGAACATAATTTGGCAGATCTCTTCACCAAGGCATTTGATGAAGGAAGATTCAGGTACTTAATAACATCTATTGGGATGATTAACTTTGAATAAATTAACTGAAAAGGAATATATAATCCTTCGGAAGATAAACTTAAATTATCTTCCGATGAGTAACTACTCAGCAGAAGATAGGTTAAGTCTTCGGAAGCATTATTTCTTCCTTAGTCGGAAGATCTCACACTTCAGAAGCTAAATTACCTTCTGAGGTAATACTCTTCCGATACATTATCTTCGGAAGCATAGGCTTCTCAAGGTACTCTTCAGAAGAAGGTGTCTTCCGAAGAACATTCTACCTGATGAATTATCCAACATTTATGAAGCACTTGCTTCCGATGTATTAAATTTATACTTCTAAATTATTGCTTCTGATCTTCAGAAGCAGTGCTTCCGATAGTATAAATCTTATTCTTCGGAAGTAAAACTTTTGGTCTAATTCACTCCTTCCGAACGCCATATCTTCGGAAGCATTTCTGAACTTAATGAAAATTCCTACATTTATTATGAAACCAGCTGTCATCGGAAGAACTTTTTCTGACATCCGGATTTCAAAATTAAATGTGTTTCTATATTTAATGCTGAAATCCGAAGGTATATAAAGGTCTCCCGCTCATTCAAATTCTCACAAACTGTTTCACTTTGAACTCTTCTTTCCTTTGATCTCCCAAATTGTGCCCTAAAATCACCAACTGCCATGGCTCTTCTTGCTTTCAAACCTGCTCACAACGTACCAGCGGAGTTATCAGCGGAACATGATGCTGACTTCGCCCCAATAATCTCCTTTCTTCAAAGGAGCAGGTATTTCTTTGCACTAACCGTTCAGCCCTTGGTGTATGAATCTCATCACCAACAGTTTTGGGCATCTTGTTCTGTTTCTTCGTCTCCCAATGGTCGGTCTCTTGTTGCCACCATTGATGCTCATCCTATTGCTATTTCTGTGGAGACCATCTGTTGGCATCTCAAACTACATGATGCCGGTGGAAAGGTCTCATTCACAAAGGATGAGGTAGCATCGACATTTCAGTCGATGGGGTACGAAGGTCCTCTCCCTTCAACAACCTATTTGAAGGGTAGAGTGTCCTACAATTACAAGTACCTCATACATTTGTTCCTACACTGTCTTTTCAATAAAACTGGTGGTTGGGATCAAATACCATCTGACTTAGCTTCGGCTATTCATGGTTTGATCTCTAACAAACTATTTAATTTTTCTGCTTTTATTTTCAATAATTTGGTTGACAATATTTCGTCACCAAAGAAATTTTGTATGTTTCCCAGGTTTTTGCAACAGATTTTCAATGAGGAATTGGGCACTTTCCTCTCTCTAACTGGGAATACATATAAAATGCCCTTGGTCTCGTCCAAGGTTTTTGTACAACTTAAGAAGAAGGGTGCCCAGTTCTCTGGGAACTTCACTCCCCTTCTTCCCACTATGGTGTCTCATACTTCAGAAGGTGACAGCTCTGTTAACCCCACAGATGCTGAACCCACACCTTCCACTTTTGTTTCTCACCCCATCAAAATCACTTACAAACGCAAACGAAACCCTATGCAACTCTCTACAGTTGTTCAGGCTCCTTCTACTGAACCCACAAAGAAAAAGGTTAAAAGGACTGCTCAGGGCACAGTTCTACCTAAGGTGAAAGCCACACCCCTTGTTTGTCCACAGGTTCTTCCTTTGGAACCTGTGGCTGCCCTTAACCAGCCTGCAAGCCCTCAGCTTATGTCACAACACATAACTGAGAATATACAAAGGGATACACCCATAGTTGAGTCTGCTTCTCATGAAGCTACTCCCTTAGATCAGAGACTGTCTCCCAAGTCTCCAGGTTCTTATCACCCAGATATGCCCCCCTCCCATACTATTACCCCGGCTCTTGGAACTTCTGCCGTACCTGTGGAGGAACCACTCTCTCCCACTACCCAAACTTTAATGAGAGTGGTGACACAGTTACAGGAAAGGTTTCCTGACCCAGAGCCTATTATATCAGAGGTTGGCCCCAGTAGTTTTGAAGGGGTCAATGCAGGTGAGGCTGCCACTACTGTTGATCTTAATCAAGATCCACAGGACAGTGGTACAGGCACTAGGACCTCACCTGCGGCAACCTATGTTGGGGAGGACTTCTTTGAGGTTCTTCTCAATGAAGGGAATCCAGGGTGCCAAGAAACCACATCTGGTGGTGGAGGTGCAGGAGCTCGACTCAGTACTCCATCGCTCCATGACTCTACTCCGGTAGACGAGGGCACAACCACACAGGAATTGACGGCTACAATAACTTCCCTCCAAGCCAGGGTAGCTCAGTTAGAAGCCGAGGTGGCTACCCTGCGGCTTGAGATCCAGACAAACGAATCAACCATTCCGGATCTCAGGAGGCGTCCACCTGTTATTCTACATCCTTTTCATCCTGATCCTGCTACTTCCACTTTCACTTCCCCTGATGCTACCAAAAAGGGGGAGAATGTACCAACTGCAGGGTCAGGATCAGAAGCAAGAGAAGAGGAGGGTGCACAGGAAGTTACTCTATCCATAGTCACTTTGACTGCTGAATGGGATGACTTCTTGGGTACTTATTTTCAAGATTCTTCTTCTACTTCCTCTTCTTCTTCTTCTGAGGATACAAGGGAGGTTGTCAAGGAGACTGAACAGCAAAAATCAAATGTCTCTTTGGAACCTCAGTCCCCTTCTGGGACTAAGTCTCCTTCTGAGACTGCAGCCCAGGTTACCATGGAAGAAGCTACACTAGAAGAACAAATATCAATGGAACCTGTGTCCCCTTCTGGGACAGAAGCTGCTGAAGACCTCTCCTCCTCTCCTAAGCCCTTTGTGGAAACTAATAAGGAATCATCCAAGGTGATTGGTCAACTGGAGGAGACAGTGAATGCTGAGGTTAATTCCGAAGCTGCAGCTGTTTCCAAAGGCCCAGTCATTATTGATGACTCTTCCACAGAGGAGCTATATGCCGATGAACCAATTGGTGAGGCTACAGGAGAAATCTCCTCTGGGGTAAATGTAACAGTTGATGACAAAGGAAAAAGAAAGCTTACCCCAGAGGAGGAAGCACAACTGGAGGAGAGAAGACCAAAGAAAATTAAGGGCCGGCCAAATACCTCTCTAGATGAAGAGCGAGCTAGACTCTCCGCTTTGCTCGAAGAGAGAGGGTATGACTTTGATGAAGTCTTTCATTGGTCGGTACCTAGAATGGCTGCCGAGCTGGACAAAATGCAGCAGCAGGAACAGGAAGCTGCTGCATCCAAAGTCCAGATTGCTACAACAAAGACTCAGAAGAACAAGGCCTACAGAGACAAGTGCAAAGCCTTTCTTCTGGAGTATGGATTCCATGCTCGGCAGCTAGGCCCAATGAAAAACTCAACCATGGATATGCATATCAGAGATATAAAAGCCAAAGTTGCCAGAGGTGAGTTACCTTCAATTGAACAAATAAGGGCAAGAAAGGAAAGCCTAATGAGAGGCTTAGGTTTAGGGGGAGGAGCAAGAATAGAATTTCCCCTCTCTGGTACAGGAATCAGAGAGGGAGAAGAAGTTATGTGTGGGGAAGCTACCAAAGCCATGTTTCCCAAAATGTTCCCCCTAAACCCTAAGGAAGAACAAATATCTCCTCCACCAAGTCCATCAATGGATAACATGCCAATCTCTTCAGTGATCAAGATCAAAAAGGGTCAGCAAACTAAAAGGAAACAATCAACATCAAACCCTGATCCTGAGAGACTTTCACAGGGTGATGAGAGGAGAACAAAACCCTCAAGTGCTGAGGATACTGGGTCACAGCCTACTGCAACAACAGGTGCAGCAGTAGAATCAACTGTGGAAGCCCAACAGGCCAGAGTTCTGAGGAGTCAGGCCACTGCTCAAGACAAACCAAGATTCATAAGAAGAAAGAGCATGGCTAGAAGGAAAAAGAAAACAAAAACTGTCTCCTTTGACTCTGAGCCTGATGCATCCCTCTCAATAACTGAAGTCACACCAGAAGCAGCTCCTAAAACTAAACAATCTCGAGAAGATATGAGGGATATTCGAAGACTAATGCATGAGCACTCATACATCCCCTTAGTAAATTGGAGCTTCAATGCACAAGAAAGGATATTCATCCTCACCGACTACAATGGAGAAATAAAACTGGTGGATCTTGTGCATCTGATTGTGTTGGCAAAACCCTATATCTTTGATCTGGATAAGCTCCCTCTCAATAATCCTGACAATGGAGCAGATGGGAGGTCAGCCATCAGATTGATAAGAAAAAGGGCACAGGTGCTGAGGGGTACATGGAAGCCAAGGTTCCTTCCTTAGAAGTTTTGGTAGCATCAGCCTAGGGGGAGACTGTAAAGACTAATAAAGGCTAATGCTCACCAAACTTCTTATTTTGTCTAAGTATAGGAATCTCTTTGAATAAAACCTTCGGAAGGAAGAAGTGATTCTTCGGAAGCAGCATTGCTTCCGAAGGATAACTGGTTCCTGCCGAAAGTTATACAAGACAACTGCTTCCGAGGAATCCTCACATGCATTGAAGACAAAAACTTCCGAGGAATCCTCTCTTGTATTGAAGAAAAAGACTTCCGAGGTTTATCCTCTGACAAAGACTGTAGCAGCTTACTCTCATAGTACAAAAGGTACTGACACAAGACATGCTGGTCTGAGTAAAGACAAAGACAACATGTAATGAGTCAGATAAAGCGCCTTACCTCTCCCATGCTGCATTAAATGCAAAAGATCATCTGAAGCCTTGAAGATCAACAACATTAAATGTCTTTTGTATTTAATAGTCCTTTGTAAAGTCAATGTCTATTAATGTAATGATCATGACTGAGTGTCTTAGCCTGTTAAGACACTCAACATACTAGAATAAGCTTTACTTTATGTACTTGTCTAGTATACCCAACTTGTATTCCTAAGTGTATACGGTTGTAGCCTCGGCTATATAACCTCCCATTGTATGTTTGCTTAGTGCTTGTACACTTCTGACTTTGAGAGAAATATATCCTTGAGCTTGAAATTATTCGTGTGTTCCTATTAGTATTCAAGGATTATTACTTTGTCATTTTGAGTGCTTGTGAGATTATTCTAACAGAACATTCCGCATCTGTTAGATTGCTTAAGAAATACTTGTGAAGTGTTGTTTAGATTAAGCAACCCGATCCAACAATAAAGCATACTTAACAAAAAAACATAATAAATGAAAATAAACGAACACATTATCAAACGTTCACGAGCACAAATAAACGAACACGATCTCTGTTCATGTTCGTTCATTTAACTAAACGAACAGAGTTTTCTTGTTCGTGTTCGTTCATTTAGTAAACGAACGAACATATACGAACTTACCGCAAAACAGTTCACTATCTATTAACAAAATGTTCGGTTCGTTTACTGCCCTAAGTGTTACCATCTAGCTACATACATACATACATACATACATACATACATACATACATACATACATACATACATACATACATACATATATAGGTCCATATTAACCCACATTAAAAATGATTTTTTTATTTAAATCATTATTTTTTATTAAGGTTTAATTTGAACCACATGGTTTAAGAGTTTTCTCTTTAAGATTGAGTTTTCATAGAATTTAATCACTATATATATATATATATATATATATATATTAGGTTCAAGAAAAAAGGGTGAGATTGGGGAGAAGGGTGAGAAAGATTATGTATTTGACAAGTGACATTACTATAATTTTATTAAAAGGGTATTTTGGTCATTATGTTTAATGCTCAAGTTATTATGTTTAATGTTTCATGTCATTGTGTTTAATATTTTTATTATTTTGTTTTATTTTTTTATCATATTGTCTTATTTTGTTGTTTTTTATGCATTAAATAAGTTGTTCTTATTTATTTTTTATGTTTTATGTATTAAAAGTACATAATTGTGTTATTTTACCATTATGTTTATAAAACTTATAATTTTAAAAAACATAAATTGTTTTTATTTTTTGAAAAATTCATTTCCGTCATTGTATATATTCATCATTTTGTTTTATCGTCAAAACATTGTGTAATATAATCATCATTGTGTGTTATGTTCAGGTCATTGTGTAATATATTCATCATTGTTTTTTATCTTCAGATGATTGTGTAATATATCATTATTGTGTCTTACGTTCAGGTCATTGTGTAATAGTTATTATTTTATTTTACGTTAAGGTCATTGTGTAATCTACGCGTCGTTGTGTTTTACGTTCAGGTAATTGTTTAATATACACATTGTGTGTTATGTTCAGGTCATTGTGTAATATATTCATCATTATTTTTTTTTTATCTTCAGATGATTGTGTAATATAGCATCATTGTGTCTTACATTCAGGTCATTGTGTAATAGTCATTATTTTGTTTATGTTAAGGTTATTGTTTAATCTACGCGTCATTGTGTTTTACGTTCAGGTCATTGTGTTTTACGTTCAGGTCATTGTGTAATATACACATCGTTGTATTAAATGAATTTGTTTTGTTTTATCATTATGATTTACATATAAAAAGTACGTGATTTTGTTGTTTAATCAATATTATTTTTAAAGCTCATGAATTTATAAAAAAAATAGTTAGACACTACGATAGTACGACGACAAAAAGAAACACTCACAAATAAAAAGACACAATAATAGACAATTAGACACAATGACACATTACAAATATAATAGGTAGAGGAAAACGTTTTTTTTAAAATTTTTTTATATAATAATATACTCGTTTTAGAGATAAAAAAATGCTCGGTTTTTTGGTGTAATTTTTTTAAAAAAATAATATTGTATATAAAAGTTATGACCGTTTAAAAAAATGGGGGGAATATGACAAAAAGTCAACAAAAGTGTGTATGACTAAAATACCATTCTACTAACTTTTTTAATACAACTTTAATCTCAACCATTAAATTATATATCTAATGGTCCACAATTTTTCTCACACACTCACCAATCTAAGCCTTTTTAATATAAGTTCACCCTATATATATATATAATGCTTAAATAAATAAATTATAAAACCTTCAAATTAGAAATATTAAAATACGAGCATTGGTGCAGAATATATATCAAATTTTATATTACTTCACTACAATAATGAGTCTAATTTAAAAGCGCAAACTACAAATAAGAAAATGCAATTGGTCATTTTCTAAAATCATGGATGCATCTTTTCGATTCCAAGGAATTCCAAAAAAATGTATTTAATTATAATAGCGTTGCTAAATCTATCTTGAATCATCCAACGAAACTTTTTTTGAACGTCTAACATTTCTCTCCACCTAAATTACACCACTATTACACCTTTACATAGGATTGAACCCATGACCTCCCTTTCTAAGAGGCAAGCCTCTACCAAGTGAGCTAGTCCCACATTGGTCATCCAACGAAACTAATTAGAATTATATATAAATGTAAAATAATTAATTATTTTTATATTCAAAAAGAATGTTGATGGAAAATATATAATTTTTTGTTAAAAAACGTAATTACCAAATGATTATTCTTTATTTAATTGCCTTTACCTTATTAAAAACTCATCATACACACAATCATATGAGAGAAAACTACTTATTTTGAAAAAAAACTAATAATGTTCATACTTACCAATAAATTTTTTAAAAACTTTTTTTATAATTTTTTAGTATAAGCTTAAAAAAATGTTTTATTGAAAAAAAATTAATAATGATATGTAGATAACGAAATTACCTATATGTAAATAAAAAGTGTCACATGTAACTCATAAATTTATAAATATATGTAACTTGTATGATACAAGTATGTGTATCATACAAGTTACATATATGTAATAACATAAATACATATTTTTTTCTTTTTTTATACATTTCTTACCTTATAAAATAAGAAAAAAATTAAAAAAAAATAATTGGTAATGTTTGTGATTAATTTTTTTTAGTTTATTCAAAATGATGGTTTTTTATGAACCTTCCACACACACACACATAGAAATGTCCCATTGTAAACACACTTTTATTGCGTTAACTCGTATAAATCTGCCAAAATCAATTCAAATCTTTTTGTTCTTTTATTAAATATAATTATTACATGTAAACAATACTTTCTTCTGTTATATGTGTGTAAATTTATCATTGTTTAATATTTAAAATAAGTGTAAGTTTTGGTTACATTAACATGATTTATAATTTTGGTTCAATGTAATTTAAACTTACAATGATTTTAAATCTTAAACGGTGATAAATCTACACATACACATATAAGAAGAAACTATTATTTATGTGTAATAATGATATTTAAAACAAATGGAAAAAAAAGATTTGGATTTATCTTGGTGTAGTTATACGGGTTAACGCAATAATATATATATATATATATATATAGGGGATAGTTAACGTACAAATAAACTTAACGTGTTAAACGTAAGAAGCCACAACAATGCGCCATGTGTCTATTTAATTAGTAAGAGGCATTGTTGTCTTTATAAAATTACAGACCGTGTTTCATAAAATTGCAGACTAACATTTAACACTCATAATCAATGACCACCAGGATAATCACGAACCAATAATTACAGACTGTGTTATATAAATATCACACGACGTGTTTTAACACACATAATTAAGGACAAAATGTATAATCACGGACCACGTTGTATGAAAATCACAGACCGTCATTTAACATGTATTATCAAAGGACCAACTGCATAATCACGTACTAATCATCACGTACCTAGTGACGGAGCTTGACCTTAAGTTTAAGGGGGCGAAATAAAAATTTTTAAAAAATTTTACACTACGTATCAGAAAATGTACACTGATACACGGAAAAACATGGGACGGTCGCCCCCTCGTCCCTACAAAGCTCCTCCCCTGCCCGTACCAATAATCACGTAACAATGATTAAAATCACGGATCACGTAAAAAAAATTTAAAGAACTATGACAATATTATATTCAAATTAAAGATAATAAAATTCTCAATTTACGGTGTAGTTTTTTTAAAAAATAATTAAACGTCTAAAAGTTATTTGATTTTCAAAAATATAGTGGAACTTGATTTACTTACAAAAAAAGTCCACAAATATATGCAGTTACTTTTTTGTCCTTTTACTTTAATTCACTTAAACTTTAATTAAAAGTGGGACCACTAAATCTTAACCATTGATTTATTTGATCAAGGGTACAGAATCCAATGGGGTCTTAGAGCAATTGCGGGAGGTGCGATCGCACAGGACCCAATTTTTTAGAGGCCCTAAATTTTAAAAAAAACTTGTATATATTATATACATTTTTTAATTTATTTTTCAACAAACACATATAACAATTCAATTTTTAATTATATTTAAAATATTTGAAGGAAGTCGATTGTTTTTCAAATGCATCAATTGCATATAAAATCTTGTTAACTATGCCGGTAACTGTAGCATCTACAGAAAGAAATTTTTCAAAATTGAAGTTGTTGAAGTCATACTTACGATCGATAATGTCTCAAGAAAGACTTAATGAATTGACAATGATACCAGGGACGGAGGATCATTGGGGCCCATCGATATAATAGTATTTCGTTGGAAAATCATTCAGTTCCCTTCGTTTTCTTTCTAAAAATCCTTCGCCCCTTCCGTTTTCTTCTTAAAAATCCTTCGCCCCCTCCGAGCTTTTTTACAAGCTCTGTCATTGAATGATATTATTGATAATGAGATACTAGACAATGTGGATTAGGAAAATTTAATCAACAAGTTTGCATCAAAAAATGCTAGATTAACGCCACGTTTTATTTAGTTATTTGAAACAATGAAATGCATTATTTTGCTAAAACAATATTGTTTATATTGTTTTTATTGTTGTTTTAATTATCGTTAATTTGTGTGCGCGCGTGCATATGGCCCATTTTTAACATTCGCAAAGGACACCTAATTTTTCAGATACGGCCCTGACAGAATCCTTCCTATCCTTTTCATGTTAAACTTCATATATATTGGATCTGTCTCATATATATATATATATATATATATAGGATTTGGTTCAAATAAGAACCTTGATTAATTGCGGTAACCCAATAACTTCGACAAAAAATGCCCGAATATTTGTTTTTTTTCATGGTCTTTATTATACGTATTTAGCGGGTTTCTTTTTTGTGTTTTTGCTAATTCACAAAGCAAATCGAATTTACACTGGTGTAAAAGTTTTGCAATTTTCGTAACATTTAGAAAATTGCAAAACTTTTACACTGATGCAAATTCAATTTGCCTTGTGAATTAGAAAAAACACAAAAAAGAAACACATCATAAATATGTATAATAAAGACCCTGAAAAAAACCCCTAAAGATTCGAACATTTTTTGTCGAAGTTATTGGGTTAGCGCAATTAAGATGGGTTAACAATGAAACCATCCCCTGTATATATACACACACATACATGAAATTATGGAGGACCTAATGAAAGTCAAACATAGATACCTCCTTGTGTGTCTAAGAATACCTCCTTGAGACGGGGGAATTGACTTTGGTATCTCAAAAGAAGCATTTTAGAGAGAGAAAAGATTAAGAGAGAGAAATTTAGAAGTTCCTATTGATGTAAGTATGGCAGGAGAAGAAGGGGATAATACAGAAATGAAGATTGATTTGACTTTGAAGCTTGATGCTCAAGATCAAAATCAAGATCAAGAACCTGCTAAAGATTCATCAAAATCAAAACATCATGTTAATCAGGATGAAGTTCATGGTGATGATGACGATGATGATGAAGATGGCACAAAAGTAAAATCACCTGAATATCAAGTACAAGAATCAGAGAATGATGTACAAACTTCCACCAATCATCATCAAGAAAAGGTGCAACCTTTAAAACCCTAGATATACAAACTTACCCTTGTTTTTCTTCTTCTTCATTTTAAAGCCCAATTCATTGCTTAAATTGACTAATACTTTTATGAATTTTTTTTTCAAGTTATCAATGTTACAGACGGAGATGAATCGGATGAAAGAGGAGAACAAGGTGTTGAGAGAAGTAATAGAGCAAACCATGAAAGATTACTACGATCTACAAATGAAATTTTCGGTTATTCAACAATCTTCTAACGAAATCAAGGTATACATGTTAACAATCTTCACTTAAAGTTGTTTAAATATCATAACTACCACGTAATAATATGTTATTTTATAGTATTTACAGTGTTATATAAATCATATACACAGGATCCAAAAGTGTTTCTATCACTTAACGGGCGCGATGGAAATCAAGAAACCAAGAAAACTCGCCCAAGATCTCCAACGATACCACACGAGAGTGAAAACGAGGATTTAGGTTTATCGTTAAGGATTCAAAGCAATATTGCAACATCCCAACATGCAAAAGATGATCAAGAAGGGAATATTTATAAGGATTTATCAGAGAACACAAGCTTTTGTCCAATGGAACATAGGAATTTGATGAATTCGGGTTCGGGTAATTTTGGTGGTGACAATAAAGCTATTAATATTGCTAATGATCCCATTGCCTTGTTGCCTAACAGAAAAGCTAGAGTTTCAGTAAGAGCAAGATGTGAAGCTGCCACAGTAAGTTTGAATCACATGTTTCTTGAAATTAATTTTTGAACTCTAGCGTACAATATATAGTTTGGTTTTTCAAACTATCATTAAACATTTTATTCATTACAAAGAAACTATTGTACTTAATTGTTAATTAAACTATCAAATAAAAATATTTTAATGATGAAAGGTTCTCAAACAAATTCTTATTAATTTTACATGGTTTTCTTTTTGTATTTACAAATTAGTGATATGCTTATGCTAGATGGAAATTAAACTAGTTGTAGTTAAAATTTGGTTGAACATATATATATATATATAGTGTTTAATCAATTACTCTTTAATTTCTATTGATTAAGTTGGTTATAATTAAGTGTAAAATCATATTTTTATAGATGAACGATGGATGTCAATGGAGAAAATATGGCCAAAAGATCGCCAAGGGGAATCCTTGTCCTCGAGCCTACTACCGTTGTACCGTCGCTCCTGGTTGTCCAGTTAGAAAACAGGTTTGTCACAACTAGTTACCCATGTATGTGTCGATGATGTATTTTGTCCAACGTTTTTCAAACTAGATTGGGTGATCGAACCAATTCTTTTACAAGCTTAATTATAAGTAGGTCGGATTATAAAGTATTAAACTAGATTAGACATAATGAACATTACATGATATATTTCAAGACTAGCTAAATCTCATGGTTTTCTTATGTTACATGTATAATCATATAGGTGCAAAGATGTTTAGAGGACATGTCAATACTAATCACTACATATGAGGGGAATCACAACCATCCATTACCAGTAGGTGCAACTGCAATGGCTTCAACGGCATCAGCGGCTACGGGATCTTACATGCTTCTAGATTCAAACAACTCTATTTCATCTGGAGCCATGAACCAACCACCTTTCATTAACTACTACATGTCTTCTGGCTCGATAAACAACCCTAATTCTTCACCATATTCATCAACACATGCTAGAACAATGATCCCTAATGAACCTTCAAAAGGCATTGTCTTTGATCTCATCAACAATCCCATAAATCCCCACCATATCCCAATTTCAAACCTCTCACCTCAAATAGGAATTCCATGGATCTCTAATAAGTTCCCAAATGGAAGCAATCTTTCAAGAACAAAACACATAGATGAGATAAACAGGATTCACGAACATGGTGATCAGGATAACAACAATAACAGAAACAGTAGCGGTAACAGTAACAGTAATAGTAATTTAATTCTGGCTGAGAACATGAGTGCTATTGCTTCACATCCTAATTTTAGAGTTGCTGTTGCGGCTGCAATCTCCTCCATTATTAATAAAGAGAGTCATCAAATAAGTAAAACCATTAATGGCGATGGTCCCAAGGATAGAGAGAATGGAGGCAGTAGCTCCGGTGGCAAAACATGGGTTCTCGAATCTCTATCTAGAAGCGGTTAACTCCATTTCATTCATAAGTTTTAGTTTGTATTGATACAATATATATATATATACGTACAATTGTTGTATTTGGATTTGTAATTTATGTGGGAAAAGGTAATAAACGATAAATGTTCAATGCATATTCGACAACATCCAATATATTATATATATACTATACACACGTTAATAAATTATATATATGTGTGTGTATAGACTTTGTTTTTTTTTTATATGGTTAATATATTCTTTTGTATGATATTTAAACAACTTTAAGTGGAGATTTATGAAGCTTCATTTATTTATTCCTTTAAATAATGTTTAATTTGTCGTGTTTATTAAGGATTGAGTGGTTCCAACTTCTATGCATGTGAGATCTTCAATGCTGTAAACTAATCAAGAACCAAATAATAGATTACTTTAAGTTCGATCACTGGTCATTAATGAAGGACATGTAGTGCATTAATATCGCCCGTAACCATTGGACACCAACAAAAATTGATTTTTTGTAAGTAAACATAATATACATACAAACGTATATAAACACATATATACATATACACACAATATATATATGCGTGTGTCGATTAGATTCATTTTCAACTTATAAATATTTTCAGAACCATAAAGTTTGTATCATAGTTTACATTGTTAAAACTATGTATCTTTATGTTAAGTTCTTTTGTTTTTGTGCATAAAAAATATTAAAGTATAAATTTTCTGCTTGATATTAAATTTTTAATTGTTTATTTACACATGCGTGAGTAATATAAGTTATGAAAATTTATATATATATATGGGATGAAATTTTTAATAACCCTTATCTTTTGTTACAACCTATTAACTATCATCCAATGGTTACTTTAAAAAGGTAAGTGTGTATATGATCATACCACGTGTCAATTTCCTTTTTTTAATAAGAAGGACATTTAGAACATTTGTCATTTATGTAAAGTTTACCCTTTTTTTTAAACATTCATAACTTTTTTATACTATATTATTTTTTTTAATAAATTGCACCATTATACTCGTCTCATTTTTCTCTTTAATTTCGTTATAGTCTCGACTAGTTTTTTTATTTTTATTTTTTAATTTTTTGATGTCATGTATTTACATCATTGTAACGAACTTAAAGATAACAAATTAATTAGAAATTTTTCTAACAATGGTAAATTACAGTAATGTAACACAAAACGAAGTAATTTACAATGACATAATTAACGGTGACGTAACACATTATTTACAATGATGTAATTTTCTCTTTAATTTCCGTTATAATGTTGACTAATTTTTTTAATTTTTTTTTCTCATTGTCCATTATTTACATCGATGTAACGAGCATAAATATAGCACATTATTTTGAATTTTTTTTCTAACAATGATAAATTACAGTGATGTAATATAACACATTATTTTATTTTTTTTAACAATGATAATTACAATGATAAATTACAGTGATGTAATATAACACATTATTTTGATTTTTTCTCTAACAATGATAATTATAGTGATGTAATTTATCATTGTTCGAAAAAAATTCAAACTAATTTGTTATATTTAGGCTCGTTACAAATTAGGGATGAGCAAAAAGCAAAAAAAAAACCGAACCGAAACCGAATTAACCGAAAAAACCAAACCGGAACCAAATTAACCGAAAAAACCGAACCGGAACCGAATTAACTGAAAAAACCGAAACCGAATTTTTCGTCAATGTAAATTACATCACTGTAATTTATCATTGTTAGAAAAAATTTCAAATAAATTTGTTATATTTAAGTTAGTTACAATGATGTAAATATAGGGTATTTAAAAAAAGTAAAAAAAATTAGTCGAGACTATAACAGAATTAAAGAGAAAAATGAGACGAATATAATGGTGCAATTTTTTTTAAAAATAATATATTATAAAAAAAATATTAATGTTTAAAAAAGAGGGGGGGAAACTTATAAAAGTAAAATGACTATGATGCCCTTTTTAATATTTTAATGAAAAACTTACGTGTAAGTTTATTATTGGTTGAAACGAGTTATGTAGTTGTAACAAAAAAAGAGGGTTATTTTTTATACTTTCCCTATATATATATACATACATATTAACGAAAATTTTTTGTTATTAATTTTTAATTTCATGATACGCGAACAAATATCATATTAATTTTTGTATATCCTTCTTTATAAACAGAAAGAGATTTTGACATACAAAGAATAGTAACCAATAAAAGTTTGACATGTGTAATAATAAAGAATAAAACAATGATAATTTAGTTATAACATATTATTTTTTGAACTTGGTTCTTTAGTATTATATTTTTTGTAGTAGCTTTTTTCTGTACTGGATTTTTTATATTGTATTTGATTTTTATGCTTGATATTTTGTTTTTTCTGTGCTAGATTGTTTTTTAAACTGGATTTTTTTTTGTGCTTTTAGCATATCATATGTCAAGCTATTATTGATTTCTACACTTTTTATGCAAAAATCTCTTCCTATTGAATCCAGCGTACCCTTATATTTATGATCGAGTTCACTATTATTTTAAGGAATGTTTTTTCTTGGCCGATATGATTAGATTTTGATCAGATTCTGTTGGCACATTTTAAACACTAAAAGTGTGAAATTGTACACGTATGAAAAGGTGGATCCCATTTTCAAACAAGACCTAAACGTAGTCGAAACCAAAATCAAATGAGAAACTAAAAAGAAAAAGATTTAAGGTAAGTATTTGTAGATTAAATAGAACCAAAACCAAATTCTTATAAGAGAAAATTCTATGTAAATGGATGTGTAGATAAACTTTTCTTCCTCATGCATCTGACATTATTCACAAAAATATTAGAACGAAAATGGCCAAGATCAACATATTAAACAAAAAAAAAGTATTATAACATATGTGGTGTAATCAGCAATGCCCCCAATACGAGAAAAAATAAATAAATTTCCGATGCCTATTTGCATCATAAATGCATAGGAAACCCTACGGAATTCTTTTGTAGAAAAAATTCCCGTATGAAAAAAGTTGGCGACAAATTTCCGACGCAATTTTTAGTAGGTTTCCAACTAGAAAAAATGTTGGAATATCTGTATCTTTTTACGACAGTTATTTTTAATTATAACAATAACAATTACAAAAAGATGTTAATGATTAATTTTATATGAATATACATTTATGATAATTTCAAACTTTTTTCTGTTGGCTAAAGACCTTAAGTTATATCGGCAATAATATAATTTATTACGGGAAGTAATTTAAAAATAATAAGTATAAGTATAGTAAATTTGTTTAAAGAAAAAAAACAGAGAGAATGGAAGCATCCTAGCTAGCTAGCTACTTTGTTTTAGTTTACGATTTCATAGTTTCTAGCGCAAAGAAATGTTGCTCGATTAATGTAAAATAATATTAAATAAACATTTGTTTTTTTTTATTTCTTTTTTGGAGGGGACCTACAATGTTTCCATAACCTAAACGAAACCTACGATGATGAACTTGTATATGTCATGGGTGACAATCGATCAAAGTTATTGGCTGTTCAGAAAAACATATATATTAGAAATTCGTTATTTCCTAGGTTTTTATTGAAAATCGAACATTTCATCTTGAATATTTAACCTCCAGTATCAAGAATCGTTCTAAAAACTGATGAATCCATTTTCTAACATTTTTAATCTTTATGTTTGTGACTTTGTAAATGGTTCTATCATTCTAATTAAAACGGTTAGATCTAAAAAAAACCATTTAAAATTAAAACCATTATATAATGAGAAAACTACATATTTTGAAGAAAACGAAAAAAACTCATACTATAACCAATAAATTTTTTAAAAAAAATTTCATATTTTTTTATTATAAAATTAGAAATGTTATAATAAATAAAAGAAATGTTTGAAAAAGTCATGTACATCACGGTGTTACGTATATGTAACTAAAAAAGTTTTGTAAATAACTTATAGTATATGTAACTTTATAAGTTACATATATATAATAACTTATATGTTTGTAACATTATTTGGGTTATTTTTATAAAAAAAAAATGAAAAAAGCATAGAGAGAAAATTTAAAACAAAAAATAATTTTCAAACAATGTAACACATATGTAAACGTTTTGTAACACATCTGTCAGGTCTAAACAAAACAATTACATATATTTTACATCATTTACAAAATAATTTGTTTAAAAAAATTTGTCAATTTTTTTTATACTTATAAAATTGATCCTAATAATGTTTCAAAACTGTAAAAAAGTATAACAAAACTTTTTTATATTGTTTTTTTCAAGATTTTTAAAGTTTTTCAACTGAAATGGTTTTTAAATTATACATCCCTTATATATGATTAGGATCATATGAAAACCTTGTGTTAAACAATAAACTGTTACGTCTAATCTAATGGTAATTTAAAGTTAAGTGAATAAAATTGTGTCATGTGTTCTTATTCATATTTTAATAAAGAACGGTATTTAAGTCATTTCGATCAAATCAAAAAGCTAGAGGTAATATGACGATGTAATATGTTACCTTCAAATATATTTTAACAAATCTAATTTTTTATTTAAAGTTTACTCTCCCTTTTTATAAATTCATAACTGTTTTATATTATAATATTTTTTTAAAAATATTGCACAATTTTACCCGTTTTATTTTTCTCTTTAATTCCGTAATAGTATTGACTAATATTTTTTATTATTTTTAATAAATTTTCGTATTTATATCAATGTAACAAATATAAATATAACTCATTATTTGAATCTTTTTTCGACAATAGTAAATTACATTACTGTAATTAAATATGGTTTTTTTAGTTATTTACATATTTTGGTTCTTTGTGTGTGTATATATATATATATATATATATAATGCTTAGATAAATTAATTATAAAATCCTTAGAATAGAAATTTTAAAATACATGTATTAATTGGTGCAGAATATCAAATTGCAAATTACTTCATTACAATAATGATTTTAATTAAAAGTCGCAAAATACATATAAGAAACTGCAATTGTCCTTTTTCCAAAAGCATTGATATATGCATCTTTTTGAGAACGTGCGTAATATATCATTTGTAGAGGCATATGTTGCATAACAAACATTAAATATTTCGTCACGAAATCTATACAATTTTTCATAAAAACATAAAATTATATAAAATTCTTATAAATATGTTATAAAATATTAGAAAAAATTATTTACAAAATATTTTTCATCGACAACCTATTGTTTGAATTAAAACAAAAAACCCAAATCTGTAAGCAACTCTTTCAAATTTAATGAAAATCAAAATTTTTAAACAAATATTTCAAATTTAATACTTTCTTCTCTGTTTAATGTTTTTCAAAGTTAAAAAAATTCTAGTGGTCCAACTTTAAATTATCAAAACGTTACCAAATGACACAGTCACCAACATTAAACCTGAATAAAAAAATTAAGTTTTGAATAAACAAATTATTTTTAATGTGGGTATAATGTGAAACACGTGTTTGTTTTCGATATTTCTAATGAATGGCTCATATATGATTTAAGAGTTTTATCAATAACATCCGGTTTCACAAGATACAGATCCTATAAATATACAATTTGGGTGAAATCACAAAACTCAAAAACATTCGTCACACTCACACAATTTGGGTGAAATCACAAAACTCAAAAACATTCGTTTGGGTCACAACTGTGTCCAACAAAAAATAAATATACAACTACCATGTTATTTTAAATTTGATTGAAATCACAAAATTCAAACAATAGTCTCCCAAATTAATCAAACGCAATGCTCGAACCCTCAACAAAGTCCAAGAAAAGGTCAATTTATAGGACTCCTACATTATTGATATTCATTTTAATCCTACATAAATTTGTCAACAAGACTTTAATTTTTGATTCAATGCACTCCAATCTTCGAAAACTTTACTTATTTGTAATTTCTCTCATACAAATGTCAAAGTGGCTCGTTTAGTAAAGATTTTACCACTTAAATATAGAGGTCATGAGTTCAAATCCGAGAAAGATATAATTTAAATTGAAATAGTTTAGAAGCAAGAATTGAAGGAATAGGTTTAGAATATATTTACTCTTCCAAAAAACATATTTTTCTCCGTATCAAATTATACTAAACAATCACGACAAAGTAAGAACTTCAGAGCTTAATGATTTTAATTGTACGTTCTCATATTAATGTTTGAATTTTATGCCATCATCTAATCCCTTTATGCTGGTGTTTTTAGACAAAATTAAAATATTGTTTAATAGCGTTCACACTCAGTTTTAAACTGCGAAATCGTCCAAATTGGTCACCGATTCGGTTTCATTGTCCTTTTTTCCCAAAATCCTTTGGTTAGTTTTTTTTTTTGGTTAGTTGGCTTCAAAACTTTGAAACTATAGGGAACAATTTGGTTTATAGATTTCATCAATTAAAAACCAGTCAAAAAATAAGACCGTACTATATGTATGTATATAATGTATACATATACACACACACACATACATACATACATATATATAGACACACACACACACATATATATGAATTAACGAGCTCTAATGGAATCATAAGTGGGCAAAACCGTTAAATAGTTATTAGACCACCCGGTACACCCCATGAGTGGGCGTTGGAGGGGCGTGGCGCACCGCCCCCTAGGGGCGTGAGAGGGGCGTGGGAGGTTGGGCGTGAGGCGAGCAACGGCGTGAGTGTTTTCTTCTCCTCTCTTTCTCTCACAGACACGCACACACACATTTTCCCTCTCTCTCTCTCTCACAGACACACACACACATGTATATATATAAAGGAATGATGATGTGAAGTGAGTGGGTAATGTGGCATTTCCACCAAAATGGTGGGGTGAGTGGTTGTGGTGAGTGCTTATGTGGCGCCTACGTGGATTGATTGGGTCACACCGCACACCCAATAGTCTTATTGGGGTTCAAGACAATTAGTTGTTTAAATCAAAGGGTAGTATTGATATAATATTTTATTTTGAATTAAAATAGTTAAAATATTCAAATTATATTTGACAAATATTTACTATAAAAACTATCTATTTTTTTGAACCCTTTTAATTGTAGAAACATTCCACTCTAGCCGCCAATTTTATATAACTAGGTTAGTAACCCGTGTATTACACGGGATGACTAAAAAAATAATAAATAGTTATCAATAAAAATTTAAACAATATAAGACGATTTTTTAATATAAAATAATTATATTATTTTTTTAAACACTATAGTTTTTTCAAATTTTGTTTCTTTACATTTTTTTGTTTTAATTTTCTTTTTGAAAATTCAGTTTTTTATAATATATTTTTTTAAAAAAAAGTGTTTTTTGATATTAATATATTTTTAATGTATTAATTTTTTTTTCATTAATTCAAAACATGTATTTAATAGGAGAGAGGAGGGAAAAACAAAATTGAGGTGTTCTAAAAACATGACTAGTGTACATAGAAACCTTTATTTATTAGAATAGATACAATTTTTTTTTAAAATGTGTTTTTTGATATTAATATATTTTAAATGTATTAAAAAATATTTTTTTTCTTAATTCGAAACATGTATTTAATAGGAGAGAGAGGAGTGAAAAATAAAATTGAGGTGCTGTAAGAACATGACAAGTGTCCCTAAAAACCTTTATTTATTAGAATAGATAGATGTAATTTTACATTTTGTGAACGACTTGGAACACATATACTCAAGATGTAATTAAAAAATCTTACGCTTGAGCCCACCCTTGATTCGAACCCAAGACCTATCAAATGGAAGTTTAGGGAATAACCACTAGCCTAGAAGCCATTTGTACATTTATTTTTGGAGCAATTACATATATATTTTTATAAACTTCATAAATTACACATATACCCAACTTAACTTATACATTACGTATATTTCATTATCCAACCCTTTAAATTATATATGTTCTCTTACGTAAGATTTAAATTACATCTATTCTCTTATATAAAGAAGAAAAATTATAAAAGAAGATGACATATCATGTAATTTGATTTTAAATTGAGAATATATGTGATTAGAGTTGCAAATAAATGAATATATGCAATTATTCATTTATTTATTTGTATCATTAATTGATTGTTTTATAAAGCTTATTTTTTACACTGCTTTTGTGTGAAAGATATATCAATAAGTTATATAAAATGTGATTAAACAAACATGTACATGTGAAAACAACTCGGTCTCTAATTTTTGAACTTGGTTGAATAAGTTTACACGTATATGAGTTGGTTAAAATACAAAGTTTCTTAGCATATATAGGTAATCCAATAAAACCAAGCAAGAGTAAATTGTTCTTGTGTTATTTGATCACATAGACGTGAATTTATCACACATAAACCATCTGTTTGATAATTCAGTCTGTTTGCGATAACTTCACGTTTGTGTGATAAATTAAGCAAGAACAATTAACGGTTATATAATTTTATTCTGCAAACTTTGTACATTTCGTGCACACAAAACTTTCTTTGTATTTTAAACTTTCTCTACATATATATTCATATTACATATTACGTATATTAGGTATGTAATTATTCTTTCTGTATGTGTAACTATTTCATATTACTTACTATAACATACATAAACATTATTGTTCTTCATACATATGTTGAAAGACAACTTGAATAAAAATAAAAGAAAAACAATTTTCTTAATATTGTAACTTTTTATTAAAAATATAATCGCATGAAATACTTGTTAATGTTTTAGAAATAGGGGATGTTTTTCAAAAATGAGGAAATTTGAACATTTAAATTTCTCTTTATATAGATCGTGTGTAACTTTTCATTCGGTTTAGGTAATTTTTCGTGAAGTGCAAACGTATTAAGAATAAAGATACCGTTTTATTTAATGGTGTAATTAGTATTAAAAAAAAGTAATATTTTAAAACAAAACCAAGTTTTAAAAACAAGGAAAACATTTTTTAATGAGTTGTTTGGATGGATGTTATTTTACTCTTAATCTCTAAGTTTCATGCCTACATTTTTTCTCATATGGTTCATTTTTTTAAGTATTTGTAACACATACAGTGTTTTGGTCACAAAATTATCTCAAAAGGTTGACCAAATTACCCTAATCTAAGTTTATATGTTTCAACTGTTTATTGTTTAGCTATATATAGGGCTGTAAATGAACCGAACGAACATGAACGAGTCCTTGTTCGTGTTCGTTCGTTTAACTTTAACTTGTTCACGAACGCTAACCGAAAAAAATTCTTGTTCGTGTTCGTTCATTAAGGAATTTAGCTTTTTAACGAACGTTAACGAACACATATTATTTAAAAAATAAAAATCAACATTCTAAATCTCAAACATTGGAGATGATCATTTATAAATATATAAATTAAAATATTATATTATTAAACTAAAAATAACTTAAATATTATGGTATTAAACTAAAAATTAAAATTATACAACATATCTAATGAATAAATACAATAAATAAACTTAACCGAACATAAACGAACATGTTACCGAACGTTCATGAACACAAATGAACGAACACGACCTCTGTTCATGTTCGTTCATTTAACTAAACGAATGGAATTTCTTATTCGTGTTCGTTCATTTATTAAACGAACGAACATAAACGATCTTCCCGCCGAACGATTCACGAACTATTCGTTGAACGTTTGGTTCGTTTACAGCTCTAGCTATATATATGTAATTTATGAAACTTATGTAATAAAAATAAAATACTAACAAAAGGAGAGGCACGGCAATTTAATCAACTATTTAATTAAAAATATAGGTGAACGGGCAAATGTCTTTATTAATATCTTTATTGCCTTCGTACGTTGGCAAAATTTTATGCATCAAATCTAATGAAGTGATGCATATATTGAATTTTTTTGTTTTTATATAAAGGATCGCTTTCTATGAAATCTTCTTCTCTGCGTATATTACTAGTGTATTATATGGACTAGGTTATTAACCGTCTATTTTAAGGAATTAATATAAAATATTATATAGTTAGTAATAAAAATTTAACAACTATAAAACGATATTTTGATATAAAATGATTAATTTACATATTAATAAATGTTTTAAATAATAAAAAAATAATTAAAAACTTTAATCACTGTACAAATAATAAATGATATTTTAATGTGAAATAATTGATATCATTTAAATAACTAATGTTAAAAAGTTCAGTTTCTATTATATTAAAAACTAACTGTTATAAATCAATAATATAAAATATAATTTTTGTAATTATTAAAGTTAAACGACCCAATTTAAATTTGCGTTAAAAAAACGGACCAAAAATGTAATTTTCTCTATCATTTGTATTACTTCATATTTTAAATAAATTAAAAAAACGTCGTTATATGATAAAAATCTCACTTTTTAAAAACTCCTTTTATAATATATTTTATTTTTCAAAAAATTACTTTTTTAAGATAACTTGTTTTTATATAATTTTTTTTAAAAATAAAATATTTCTTAATTTAAAAATTTTGATTTTAGAAAATTTCATATGTTATAAAAAAATTTTAAGTGTGCTTTATAATAAATAATATATAAGTTATTACTATTATAATTGTTTAATAAGAGAAAAAAATTATTTAATTACAGAGAAAATATAATTATTTAATAGATGAGAGAATAAAGTGGAATAATAAGGTGTTGATAAGTGAAGGACAAACCCAACCTTCGTCTTGGTCATATTTTTTAGAGGGTACAAAATTGTTGATATATGTGAATATATAAAGATTCATTTAAATGAGAACAAATAACTTAAATAGAACTACAAAAATATTTATATGCACATTATTTAAAAGATGCAAAGATAATTACTTTAAAATACCGGTAGTTAATTTCATGCCCTTTAAACTAGCGGTGTTTATCAGTTCGGTTTAAGGGTGTTTATCAGTTCGGTTTAAGGTTTATTCGGTTTGGAGCCAAACCGAAAACCGAATCTAGAATTCGGTTCGATTTTTTCGGTCACGAACACGGTTTGGTTTTCGGTTTTTTTTAACACCGCTACTTTAATATTTGAATACTCTAAGGGGCCTTTAATTGCTCGTCCTGAGCACCTCAATTCTCAAGACCGTGCTATCCATAGAGGTGCACAAAAAAACCGGTTAACCGGACCGGATTCTGGACCGGTTTTGGGTACCGGTCAGGCACAAATGAATAACCGTTGGTTAGGGACTGGTTTCTAGATTTTTAGCAAAAACCGGTTTTTAACCAGTTAAAGTAGAATCGGTTTTTATGATCAGTTATAAGTCGGTTAGCCGTTTTGTGCAATGTCTACCTATCCATATCACACCACTATCACTACCTCCACCGTCACATCTCAAATTATCCATGCAACGCTAGCCAAACAGCCCGTCCCATACATCCAATATTTCTATCATGTAACCACACCACCACCTACTGCCAATGCAACATTGCAGATCGAAGAATCTTCCACCTGCTTCCTCCTCCACCACCTCAAATCCCTATGTCCATCATGTCTCGGCGTACACCAAAAATATAGTTCTTGTCACTCGTTAATAGATCCAATATAATTCACTTGATCAAGTTTCTTAAGACAAGAGCCAGACCAGGGGGTGGTCCAGTGGAAAATGGTTGGCCATGGTGGTTCAGGCTCGATCATACGGCTGGTTGTTTAAAGGGCTGTAGCTATCTAACATATTAGCTAGAGTTAGTTAATTAAGTGACACAACATATTACGACCGGCCATGGATGATTTTTATTTGAGTGATATATGATTTGGATCCATTTAATGTTATCTTTGTGTTTCCCATGCATTTATGTCACATCCCGAGCCGGCGGGCTGGATCGACTTTCCTGCCGGGCGGAAGGTTCCCGGGGCGCGAAATCGTTGTGATAATCAAATTGATCAGATTGTTTGCATAGCACATGATATATAATTGAGAAATGTAAACATGACAGTGATATAGAATTACAAAGTTAAATTACAATGTATCGTTCATAATTTAATTCAGTAAATCTATCCAAAATAATCAATGTGTTTATATCTTGTAACTGTACAAGATCTACAAAATATGATTCGTTGTTTTGTCATTCCAAAAGTATGATCACACAAAATGTAGCTAGGTTTTCTAAAAGTCCACTAGCTATGTTCTTGATATCTGGTGACCAAACATGTTCGTCACCTGAGAAAACATGCATTTAAACAAAGTCAACACTAGGTTGGTGAGTTCATAAGTATATTAATTGAAAACCTTGATTCATTCACATGCACAGTCACAATGTTAATCATGTTACTTGTACGTTATTTGTTTCACCTGTTCACCCAATGGTTTCTCAATAGTTATATTCACAAATAATATATCATCCTAGTGGTGATGCTTATATATAGGGCATATGTAAGGGAACTAAGCCCTAACCAACATCCCACCACCTCACTACTAGAACTCTACACTACTTGCAATGCAACTATTGATTTCCATTCCCATTCCACATGTTCATCTCACTATTGATCACCTGTGATATCATGTATAGAATAATATGATGATAGAATTGTAGTTATTAAACCGAAGTATTGATAACCATTTAATGTATTAAGGATTATTAGATTTACATAATCTGATTATTCTATTTCTTGTAGAGTTAACTGTTGATTCACTTTTAAGTATTAAAAGTGTTAGTTAACTGTTTGTCATTTGTCTTCAATGCGAAGTGCATAGAGCCTAAAAGGAATCCATTGTCATCCTCACGTAATCAGATTTCAATGCATCCGATTTACCTCTACCACTTTGTGTTCCCATTGCCTTCATCGAAACTGTTACTAATAATATGACATGAGAGAAAATAAATTTCTCAGTCTATTAGTCCACAGGTAACGATGGATGATGTACATCGATGTTATTGTTGTTCTCCGTGTGGGATGTTCTCATGTGATTAACAAGGTTGAATAAGACGTTGTCTTATTACGTTATGTTAATCATTGTGTGAATGATATTGTCATCATGAAGTTACGTTATCATGATATCATTCCTTGTAATCCATATGATCACCATATAATCCTTAAGTCGTAGTAAGATCTAGTCTTAGTACCCTTAAGTGACGCAGGTGGTGGATAATCCATGCTTCATGTTATCACATAACATGTTTTAAGGTGTAAACTAAGCGTTATAAGTACTTGACTTATCACTCTTAGTTAATTTTAAAGTGAATGGTATTAAGAAGATGTATTATCTTCTAATCATTCATGTGTTTTCTAATGTCATCATGTTTCTCTGTATATGTTCTCAATGTTCGTTTGTGTATGAATGTTCTCAATGTTTACTCATGCAAGAATAACTGAGTGTTATAAGATAAAATCTTACAACTATGTTATTCTAGGGTGTTGATGAATTATGAAATTATATTATCATATTCATCTGATTGTCCCTGTCATATCATGATCATACAAGCATGCATACAATGATAAGCGATAATAAACAATTTAATATTATCTAAATCAAAGTATAAGAAATATGTTAAGCAAAAACTTTAAATAAATAAAAGTAAAGCATGTTTCTCAGCCCCGTGAGTTTAAAATCAGTTAAGATTAAAGAAAAGGGGCATATGAACTCACCTTGTTGTTGTTGGGGGTTGACTTAGCTTAGACAAGAATGCATGCGCTCTTGTTTGTACTTGTTGTGTTCACGATCCTGTATTGATTTCACGTTGTTTGCACTTGTAAGTATGATTCATAGAGTTTCGTGTGTGTGTATGTGTTAGCCATAAAATTGGCTAACATTGATTGGTCTTGGTCATCATTCGGCCCTTGTTTCTCTTATTCTCAATTATACTAACACTCAATTACTTTAAGCCTAACTTAATATGTAGCGTTGTTGATTTTATATTTCGCTTGCTTTGATCATAACAAATTGTGTAAATTAGTAACTCAATTAGTCCTTAAGTATAACTTAGGTTCTTGTATTGAACTTGACACATTACTTTTGAAATCCTTTGTTAATATGTTTGAAAGACACGGTTTTATGAAGTTCCTTTAAACCATAACCATTACCACATTTGTAGTAACTTGTTCATTAGTCCATGCATTTTATCCTTATTATTTTGGTTTCGTGTGTTGATTTCATTCGAAGTTATGTGGGCCGAATGTTAAGTGGGCTAACCCAATCAATTGGGCCTCAATCAGCACTTGGGCCGTAAGGGGGTGTGGGCCAAACCATTGGGCTGATTGAATTTCATGAGTTAGCACATCCTTGTGGGCTTGTCTAAAGGCTATTGGGCCAAGAAAGATCTGTTGGGCTATGGTTCTAGTATTGGGCAGGAATAGCAGCCTTGGGCCGAAAGAATTTAGTTGGGCCGTACAGGGATTTCCGGTCGAATGGGAGTATGGTGGCCGAACAAAATCAACATGGGCTCATTATTTTGTGTTGTTGGGCCTAAAACATTCGCATGACCCGCATGGTTGTTGTTGGTCGAATGAATCACATGAGCTGTAGGTGGTCGACTGGTGGTTGCCGAATGAAGATGGCCGAATAGTGGAGGATGGGCGAATGAGGTGGCTGCCGAAGGAGTATGATCCACGAATGGCCTTGTCTCTTGCTTCGGCCGAATGAAGGAGAGAGTGGCCAATGGTGGTGGTCGAATGGTGATGTTTGCCGAGCGAATGAGGTGTTGGTTCGGTCGCTGATGCTTCGGCCAAGGGGTGGTTTGACAATGTTTTCATTCGACAGCCCCATGGCCAATCGGCCGATTGGGTTCCTTCGCCGAGCTGGGTGTGTAGGTCAGCCATGGTTGTTAAATCAAGCTCTCAAATCAAGCTCCAAGGTGGTTTAGATGATGGTGTATATCAGGTTTAGCTTCGAGTGTGTAAGGGTTGAAGGGAAATAGAGTTAGAACCGGTTGGGTCAAAGGTTGGGACAAAAGGGTAAAAACCCTCATTTTCGCTACATTTCATCAAAGATTACCTCGTTTCAGATGGTTCTCATTCTAGATCGGTTGTACTTTCGGGTAGAGGATATCAAGATCTTCGTTTAGGCTCAAGAACCACTCAATTTCGTTGAGAAATGAGTGAGTTAGGATGGATCAAAGTTTGAAAATGGTGGTTGGGGCAAAATCCGGGATTAGGGTTTGTGGAGAGAGAAGAAGAAGAAAGAAATAAGTAAAATGAGCTCGTTCAAGGTATTTATACCTCGAGTGAGTTCGGGTTCGTTTTCGTTGTTCGGTTCGCGTTTTCTTCGTGTTTCCGGAATTTTACGCGCAATTTAAGTGTCTTAAATTTAAAAGATGTTAATTTAATTATTTGATGAGTTTCAAAATTGTAAAATGTTATTTATTTTATTTTATTAAATTAAAGTCGTTCGTGTCGTGTTTTCGTTGTCGTTTCGTCAAATCACGTCACCATCGCGCGTATTCGTTCGAATCGTCATTCGAACGAACACGACGATGGTTTTGCTTCCGATTTTTGTTTTCTACTTTCCAGTTATCATTTCAGAACATTAAACTCACATATATGTTTGTGTGAATCGTCACCCATGCAGACACACTGTCAGTTCGTTATTCTGAAACAACATTGTAAATTATGTTTGAATTGTGTTTCCTCACTGTCAGACTCAACTAAACATCCTGTTATTACCTTGTTTTCACATTGAATTGTCGGCCATCTGATTCATGTCATCTATGGATATCAGATCGCAACCGATTTGTTATTGTTATTCGCTTGAACACTGTTGTTTCTCATGATTTGTTGTGCTAACTGTACTTAGGTTTTCACTTAAATACACACAACTAATGTTTCAAATGTATGTTATACTTACAGTATTTAAGTTTACACGATAATACGTACAACTGTTTCTTGTATTTAGAATTCTGTTAATACAAGTACTGTGTATACATATGTAATTACACATAGTTACTGTTGAAAGTACACGTACCGTACGGACTTGCCGGCCGGTCAGGTACTAGTTGTCACAATTTATGAAAACAAAATATGCAAGGACTGTTCTTTATTCGGCCTGTTTTTTCTGTCAGAAGGGTCGATTCAATAGTATTTTGTCGGAAAATCAATTGGTTTCCTTCATTTTCTTCCTAAAATTCATTTGGCCCCATCCATTTTCTTCCTAAAAACCCATCGGTCCCCTTCGTTTTCTTCATAAAAATTCTTCAACCCCTTTTGAGCTTTTTTTTAAGCTCCGTACCTGAAATCATGGGCTATGGTGTTAAAACTTCAAACCAAAATTGACCGTTGATGAGCGACAACACGAAGTTTGATGGTGTTATCGGTGAAAAGATTGGGGAAGGTATGATCATGTCTTTGCTTATCAAGGATGAGAGACTTTTTTTATTTATCTATTTATTTCTATTTTTTATTTCCTTCGGTGACCAAATGGCTTGTATCCTAGTGGTTATAGATCTCTTTGACTTTCTTGTGAGAGGTTTCGGTTTTTTGAATCTGGGTCAAGACATATTTGTTGAGGCAAGGTCATGAGGTTTATATATCCAGTTGTGAGGTTCTTCTTGAGGTGTGCTCGGACGTATGCCCTAGAGCGTCAAATCTGAGGAACGACTGAAATCTTGTCTTAGGTCTTTGTATAACAAGCCGTTCAAAAAAAAAAACAGAAAATAAATAGTTTAAAAGACGCAAATGTCTCTCATGTAAGGGCACGTGGCCTAATTTAACATTAATTTTAGATGGAGATATGAGATTAGTGAAAAAGACTAAATGTTTCAAATAAAGGTTTATCATTGAAGTCCAATGACCCAATTTGTAACTTATTTCATGGTTGAAGGGCACAATTTGTAATTTTGTCTTGATTTACTAAAATAAAAGTATTTTATAACTAAAAAATATATATATATCTAAGAATCACTTAGAGTTGACAAACCTTTATTAAGAAGACTCGTGTTCAGACTTAACGTGTAACCTTGGAAAAGGTGATGTATATAATAATGGGAGAGGTTATCTACACACCTCCAAAATTATATTTTAACACCCCCTGTCAAATATATGCCTCGTAGTGGTCACTACGGGGCGTATAGTCGCCTCGTAGTGGTCACTACGGGGCGTTTAAGGGTCCAATCATTGACACTGACACTCGAATCATTGGTACTGACACCTAATGATTACCCCTCAATACTCCCCGTAGTGGTCACTACGGGACGTATTGGGGTTGTATTGACCAATACTGGGCGTTTTGGGGTGTAAGATGTGGCAGGTGGGGTGTGTGAATAACACCACCCATATATAATATATATTAACCTTTTTTAAGAAAAAAAATATATAAAGAAAATAAAAAAATAAATCTAGTTTTCCATTCCATTTATCATTAATGCTTCATTTATTTAATTTCCATATATTTTAGCTATAAGGAACTTCAGCCAGGTAATTAAAGATATCCACCAATGATCTTAGCTCAAGCGGTTGAGAGGAGGTATCATCTGGCTTCAATATTGGGGAGGTCACGGATTCAAGTCATGGCATGGACAAAATAAGGGTTTCATGCTAGGCTAGGGGTTTTCTCTCACCTATGGTGTGTTTCCTCATATGGGGTGTGGATATGATCGGGTGGGTCTATGACCCGTCAGTGATCTAAATTTCCGTTCAAAAAAAAAATTAAAGATATCCTCATGTTGGTCTGATGAAATATTTGAGGGGCTAGAAATTAATGAAAGTGGAAACCAATGATGTTTTGTTCTAGTGGTAAGATGGAGGTATGGGGAAAGTGATAGGAGACCCAGGTCATGGGTTCGATTCTTGATCTCACCCAGTTTTACCGGTTTTCCACCGTCGTGTCTTTGAGCGGGTGCTTGGGTCGGGTTTTCCTTGGGAATTGGTGGCTGGTGGGCTAGAGGCTCCATCCGTCTGTACTAGTGGCCAGCTTGGGCATCCTTTAGCCATTAGGGGCCGCGTACGGAGTACCCGACAGTTGATTAGTTGACCGTTCAAAAAAAATGAGAGCGGGAAGATTATAGAACACAAAATAATGTCTCTTTGTGAGTGAGAAATAGGTCAAATCCAAATATGTATCAGAGAGGAAGACGTCGTGTAATTTGAATGTAGCAACTGAATTGTAACAAGTTACCTGAGGCTTGTTGTGGGGTGATATGATTACACATCGAGCATCGCATCGTGACAATACAATTAAAAAAAATAAGTCGTGACAGATCGGTTATGAAAATTGAAATGTAGATATAAATATTATTATGTCACATATATTTCACTATATTAATTTAAATAAAATAATTTAATATGAAAATATAAGAAAAGTTAAAAGCGACATTCCATGATGCAACGAGTTTACCAACTTTATTACGTGTGTTCTGTCGATGACATAAAGTACATAAAACAAACATTTGAAGTTAAGGCGACTCGGTTATAAAGATCAAAACATTAATAAAAACATGTATATGTTAATACTGATGTTCTTTAATTTGTGTCGGTCTCACTATTCAACGATCTCATTCTTCATGGTAACAATACGCTACTATCAGTCGAAATAAATTACGATTATACATAAATACACATACATATAATTCTTTAAATCAATAAACGCAAATTATAGAGAAAAAATATATTATATTTACATGAGAAGATAAACCTTAAATTTTAGAAATTTAAGAATGTAAAGGTGACATATTACAAATTTAAGGGATAAGTTTTGAAAGATTTGAAATTGAAGGAAAGTTTTCATTAATGGTGAATGACACACACTTCAAAATATGTTAGATATAATATGGATGTTTATTGGTTTCTAGCTCCTTGTTAGATCCAAAGAAATTAAATAAGTTGGTTTGTAGTTTAAAAAAATAAACTAAATCTCTATTGCATTGTTTATCGACTAATTGCTAAGGTCTTGTGCCCCAAAGGCACAGTTAAAGAGTACTGCCTTCTCTCTTTGTCAAATGGCAGGCTTTGGGTCTTGATGTGCCCTAATGATTAGGGGATTTTTACTGTTAAAATAAAGAGAGAGAGAAATGTTGAGGTATTATGCATTGAATGTTGGTTTATCCTTCTATGCAAATAACTAGTGGTATAACTTTTTACCCATCTTCCATTTTGATGTAAAATCCCTGGGATGCAATCAATCGGATCAGTGACCTTCAAGAAATGTGAACATTTTTGCAAGAGAGGGCTCAAGTGACACATTACTTAAAATGGTATGGATCACAAATATGACCCTCTATCTTAAGACAATGAGGGGCCACAAAATGTCGCTTATTATGTTGCGGTTTAGTGAGTTGTAGAACCCCACCCAAGTGAACAATATGCCTAACTAAGGTGTGCGACAACTGCGTACACAAAACGTGAAAAAAAATCAAATAACACGCTTAATGAAAACAAGTTGGTTTACCCGCATCACATCAAGACAGTACGAATAAAACTTGTATGTTATAAAATGTAAAGTGATAGTGTTGCTAAAAGAAATGTATGAAGTTGCGACTCATCTATTACAAATACTGAAATATAGATAACAAAAATTATTATGTCCTTGTGTATCACTCCATAAAATTTTAAAATGGTAATTCAATTAAAAAAATATATGAAATGCCAAATGGAAAAAAAACAAAACAAAACATAAATTAACATGTTGAAAGCCATCTGAATTGAAGACACCCACCACCAATCTAAAAATCATGTCTTAGAAATGAAATCACGGTAAACTACTCAAGCCACCCAAAAGGCCGAAATTGTTAATTCTTTGGGCTTTTAGTTTAGCTAACAAAAGATTGTGGCCTGCCGCCCTGCCGGATAATTGGGCTTTTAGTTTAGCTAACAAATATATGCCATCTTTCTTGGACTAGTCCCTTGGGCCTAGCACTGTACAATTAATTAATTAATCATGGGGTATTATTTTTAATTTTTGATTATTTTTTAAAGACGAAATAGTATTAGAAATAAGGACCTGTCAAGTAATGGGATTTGATTTAGTAGGTGTTATTAATTAAATCACAAGTAACTCCGAATAACACGTCATAAATTTAACACTCAAAACTATTTTTTTTTTAATTTTTAGAATCAATGTTTTATTACTTGTAAACGTGTGTGTAACTACGTTAGAATTACATTTATTAAACTAATTGATAAAAGGATACAATATCAAGTAAAAAAAATAAAGTTTATAATATGATCTAATACAAGGGTTAAATAAACGATACAATGTCAAGTAAAAAAACGTTCCTAATATGATATAACTAAATGTAATATAAGTAATATAACAAACAAACATGAACAAGATGTAACAAAATATCGAATTGTTACATGTCCATGAAATAAACAATCATTATTAAGAAAAATCATAAATCCCACCTATATCATTAATCTGACTAATAAACACTATCAGAACATAAGAATCTCATTTCATCCTCTAAAACCAGAGTCGGCTCCGAGAAACAAAAAAAATTCCGTGGCTAGGGGCGAGAAAAGAACGGGTCCTTTCAGGGGCGGCTTTGAATTCGGTTTGTTTGGTTAATCGATTAAACCAAATTCATATTTAAATTTATAATCTTATTAATAATATATAAGGTTGAATTCAGTTTATTCAGTTTTTAATTGGTTTATATGGTTTTTAATCGGTTTATTTGATTGAATTCGGTTTATTTGGATCGGTTTATTCGATTTTTAACTGGTTATTTGGTTTTTAATCCGTTTGTTCGGTTTTAACCGAAACCTAACCGAATCACTTCTCAAATTTGGTTCAGTTTTGGATAGGGAAAAAAATTGAAAATCAATTAAACCGAACTGAATAAACCATTAACCGAACCGATGAACATCCTTAGTTTAAAGGGCATGAAAGTAATTTCCTATACTTTAAATGAAATTACCTTTTGTTCCTTTTAAATAATGTGTTTTTTAAATGATTCTTTTTGTTCCCTACAAATTGTTAGTTTTCATTTGAATAAATCTCTATATATACATACTAGGTTAAAAACTCGTGTATTACACGGGATTGGTTAAAAAAATAATGCAATTAAAAAATATTTACAATGAATTACATAATCTATCATAAACGAATACATTTTACAATCACAAATATAGATTATAAATCTCTAAAAACTTCTTTGTATACTACATTGGACGTCATGTTAGTAACATTACCGTCTTTATCAAAAATTAGAAGCTTCAGACCATCCCTACTCTTAACTCTCGATAAAGCAACGTACAGTTGTCCGTGTGAAAAAACTGGTTGTTTCAATAACAAACCTACTCTTGATACGACTGGCCTTGACTTTTATTTATTGTGATTGCAAATGAAACTGATATAGGAAATTGTCTCCTTTGAAATTTAAACGGAACTTTCTTATCAGACGGTGTTAGAGCTATTCTAGGAATGAATGTCCGATTACCTATATGACTTCCTGAAATCCTGTCACATGTTAGGCTTAGAAAAAAATATTAATAATTAAAATAAGATGTAAAATTCACCAAACGTGCACATATAATTTGTTAAGCATAAAATATAGGACATTTGTTAATTTTAATTACATTTGTTAATTTTAAACGTATGTATACTTTATTAAGCATAAAATATAGCTTTTTATTTGCCTATAAACTGTATACGGTTTTCCAATACAAATAAAACAATTTTTTTTAATTTTTAAATATCTATAATATAATAAGATGTTTATAATAAAATTCATTATATATCATATAATAGATTTATATTATACAATTGTTTTCAACTAAACAACGTGATATGTTCAACAAAATCATCATTCGATGATTTCTGATAAAATAAATTATATAATTATATGATGATGTAAATTAAATTTACGTAATATTTGAGTAAATGCTTTAATAAATACACCATGATATAACGTAGAAAAGCAGTTTTAAAATAAGATATAAAAAATATTTATGAACATAATTTGATGTTTTGTAATTAAAAGTTTTAATAATTACATCATAATATAATGTAGAAAAAGATTTCTAAAGAAAATATGTATAATATTAGATGAATAGATATTAATTAAGAAACAAAAAAAATATTACCTTGTTTAGATGATAAGCTAACAGCAGAAGATTGAGAGCAGAATATGATGGTGGCATGATATAGTATTAATAGGTCTATAGTTAACTTGTTTTTGAGTAAAAATAGGGAATTCAAGTAATTAATAATAATATAAATTTTGAGTAAAAATAGGTAACAACTTCAAAATTTTGAATTTAAAAATTTTGAATATTAATTTGAATACTACTAATTTTAAACTTCCCGGTCTAATATTTGCATATTATTAATTAATTAAGAAACAAAAAATATTACCTTGTTTAGATGAGAAGCTAATAGTAGAAGATTGAGAGCAGAATCTGATGGTGAAATGATATAATATTAATAGGTCTATAGTTAACATGTTTTTGAGTAAAAATAGGGAATTCAAGTAATTAATAATAATATAAATTTTGAGTAGAAATATGTAACAACTTAAAAATTTTGAATTTAAAACTTTTAAATGTTAATTTGAATACTACTAATTTTAAAATTCCCGGTCTAATATTTGCATATTATTAATTGTAATTTTTGATTATTATTAAAACTGAACGAAAATAATAACATAATAATCTAGAAGCAAATTAAGAAATCCGTAACCATAATTCCCAAAAACGTTTTATGATTTTTTTAATTTCAACAATTTTCTTACAATAACTTATTACCTTGTTCTACAACTCTGTTTTTTAACATAAAACAATCCGATAATCGTAACCATCCGGGGTGTTCTTCAGCTAACTCTAATCAAACAAATTAACAACATTTGTTAAAGAAAATTTGCATTAAAAGAATAATGATATAAATTTCAGCTGGTATAATATTGTGTTAGGAGCTCATTTGGTAGTTTTTTCCATATTCATAAAATTGATTATACAATTCAGTTGACACATTTTAATAGTCATCATTGTTAAAACCAACTAACTACATTTCGTGTTGAATCTCATGCAAAACCAACTAACATTATCAGTTATCTTAAAAATAATCAAGATTTTAGAAAGCCAAACACAAAACCAGATCAAAACCATTGATAAACCCATCAACACCAAGCTATTAGATCATGGCACATTGCATCATAAGTCCATTCATGAATGACTGGTGCAACCCGAACTTAAATTTGTGCATTGTTAAATTTGTGCATTGTTCCAATGGCTAGAAACTTAGGAATGGTAGTTTTATAACTATTAATATGGTCATAAACAGCTAAAGCTAACTTTTTAGGAACTAAATCACGGAATGTTGTCTCCACAGTTCCAGATGTGTCCTTTACATGATACCGAACAATGGGATGCTCCTGTAAGCATGTGATAATTCAAAAAATTATTCAAATACGATTTTTTACATAAATAAGAAATTTTACAAATGCTTATGGTGAAACACAGACAAAGTTAAAGCATACAACTTTTTACCTTAAGTGAAGCAAAAATAGTGGCTATACGAGTAGCCATAGTATTTAAGCAAACATCATATTCGTAGGAATTCTCAGCATTGTCACCATATAACTCTTCTAATGCCCTTTCATGATCAGTTACAAATGCCTGTTGTGACACATAGACAATTTTCAAATGGTCAAGAACAAAAAGAATAAATTCATGTCAAAAGTTCATCATCCTCCTCTTCGTCCACGAATCGTTCGTATTTTCAAAATCCTGATCAAACAAATATTACACAATCCTAAATGTTATCGTGTGTTCTAAACGACCCAAAGAAATTACCAGAGGTATTCGAGTTCCATCTTCATCATCTTCGTCCACAAATCTTTCGTATTTTCAAAACCCTAACCCTAGTGGAAGATCGATATGAAACGATTATGAACTGATAATATAAAATTTACCCATATGAAACGATTATGAACTGATAATTTAAATTTACCTTTAAAACTCAACGTAAGGAGATCGGCAACCGAAGATTAGGGTTATGGGAAGCCATGGATTTGGGGGCATTTTGGATGGAATACGAAAACACCTACTGGGAAAAAGGAATGCGGATGAAATAGTCAAACTATTTCAAGTCTATTCCTGTTTTTTAACTTAAAAATAGGATACATATTAATTATTTATTATTTAAATTAAATAATTAAAATTAAAATTGAAGATATATTTAATAGGTGATTGACATGTGTCAATTTTAAAATAAGAATTAATATGTGATTGACACATGTCAAAATAAAGGGGAGGATTGATGTAGTGATAACAAGTAAGCAAAAAAATTTTGCTTTATTATAAAGTATAGATATATCAAAAATTCGGGCCCGGGACGGTCGTCCATCTAGCCCCTCCTGGGACCGGCCTTGTCCAAAATCATAGGGGACGAATCATTATATCATAAGCGATTTTATTAATTGGTGTTAGTATTTCTTTTTCAAATTATGATATCTTTTTTGGTGAAGAAACCAATACCAAAGTTTAATAAAATTATAAAAATATTATTTATATATAATATTTCATATATGGTTTTAAATAAACATGTTTTATACTTGGTGAACAAATGATACAATGTGAAAGAAAAAAAAAACTCTAATCACTACTTTGTATACAAAGGGCATTTGATTTTGTGTTTAGTTGTTGTAAATGAGGAAACAATTTTTATTTCTTTAAATTATAATAATACAGTGTTTAAATATTAGTAAATATGTAGAAATTTGATGTCAAATATATATCACAGAGAGATTTGAAATCATTTGACCTCAATAGTGATTTGTTGTAAATTAAAAAAAATGGTGAGAACATTAGGTGCTCTTGCTGACCGATCGTACGACTAACATGAGGGTGGTAAATCGCGTGACTCTAGAAAAATTGGATGGTGCCGGGATTCGAATCCTAGACCTCTATTACAGATTTTCAACCATTTACCACTGACTAACCGGTTTTTATTTTTTTTAAAAAAATTTCTTTCTATATTTTATATATGAAGTTTTCTGATTGTTAAATCCTGTCCGACCGGTTCAATCGCTGACTAATAAAGGGACCGGTTCGATGTCCGGCCTAGTTTTAAAAACATTGATAAAAATCATTTAGTTATGCATTTTAGACATACGATAAGTCATTGTTAATTATATAATCCAAATGTATTTTGTAACTAACTAGTGTTTTACCCACCGTCTGGGTAACCTCACATTGAAAATTAAAAATATGTAAATAAAGTGAGAGAAAATTAAAAAAGAAGAGTTCAAAGTTTAGTGTATAAACTTAAACTTTGAAATCAATTCAAGATTCTTTATTTGGTTGTCTACAAAATTATTCTTTTCTTAAAGCGGTTTGGCAAAAAACATGAACCACTTCTAAAAACCGAACTATAAGCCACTCCAAAAAAGGATGCAAACCGTGGCAAAAAAAAAACTATTTGAACCGCATTTAAAAATGATGCCTTTAAATAACGTCAAAAGGCATAAAACCGCGAAAAAAACAATTTATAACCACGGTAAAAATATCAAAAACCACGTCTAATTGACTAAAAACACTAAATCATGGCTAAAGAGCGTGAAAAAACACTCATAAATAGAATACTTAAGTAATATTATTGTTCACTCGTAATGATTACACAATTGTATATATAGTAAATTGTTACTAATGTTTTATATTATTATCTAATTAAATAAGTAAAGACAACAAAAAATAAAATAAAATGTTGGCCATGATGGGATTTGAACCGGTGACCCTATTTCTCACTCACCTAAGCCTTAACCATCAAGGTAGGGTTGTAATCGAGCCGAGCTAAACTTTACTTCGAGCCAAAAATTCGAGCTCGAACTCGAAAAAACTCCGGGCCAGTAAAAAAATCTCGAGCCTCGAGCCGGTTTATTTTTTTTATCACCCTCTATTTTACACACATATATGTAATATTATATGTGTGTGTGTGTGTATATATATATATATATATATATGCATGACATGTTTCTTACATCTTTTTATTAATAAATATTTTTACGTCATCTTTTAGTTAAATTTTGATTTTTTATCTCTTTTATTAAATATTAATGATTCTATTAAAGTGTGTGAATACAAGTCTCTATATAAATTAACATAAATTCAAAATATAAAAATAATTAAAAAGGCTGACAATGAATATGACTATACGATCTTGATAAATTAACTAGTATCAAAATATGACGAGAATTTCTTAGAAAAAGACACGTTACCTTCTAATCTATTCTTTAATATTGAGAAAGGGATTATAACTATTAAATTTAATATATGATATTATATTTAATCATATTTTATATTAAAAAATCATCATATATATTTTAAATTTTTATTGGTAACTAATAATTAATAATATATTTTTTTATTATCTCGTGTAATACACGACATACTAACTTAGTTTTTTTATATAGAGTAGGGATTATGAATAAATCTATGCACTCAACCATGTAAAATAATACACACAATTGAAATTATGATAAAATTAAATCATTAGAATTAATTTTATCATAAAAAAATGTAAAGAGGGGTTTTTAATATAAAAAATAAGTACTATGTGTTGGGGTTATTAAATTATATAAAAAAATAAACATTATGTGTGGAATTAGTAATCTTACGACTAATATTATATGATAAAAATTGTCATACAACTAATATGGTTTTTTGTATTATCCTCATGAGATATTGTTTATCAAATGATCATACAATCAAAGATCACTTACCTCATTTAAGTTGGTAATTGTTGGAAAATTACTTTAAGCATTCACCCTTAACAATATTCATGAATACACCTTACCTTATAATCCTTTAAAAAAAATCCTTCTAAAACTTCAAAACACGATGGGTTCTTATGAACTTGGTCCGTATAGCATAGATCCGCTCTTGTACGAGACATTGCTCATCAAATCCTTTTATCTATATAATTATGTGTTTTTAACTACCATTAAAAAGATGCCACTAAAAAGTCAAAAGACATGATTGGTGATTTTGTTCCCACTGTTATGAACATTGGCGTTAATAACATGATCAACATGTGTAAAAATGGGGATGGGTTTCTGATTGAGATTCGTCAAGAAGAGGGTTTATATGCTAGGGTTGATTTTTGGGCATCTTCTGAATGATTCTAACGTACTATGATGACTTTGTCATGCTAACATCTTCGTCACTGAGTTCACAATCCAGACGTCAAACATATGGGACGCGTAGCAGAAGTTATCAGTCGATAAATCACTACATGTAGCAAAACTATTGATAGGGTGTGGAAGTCGACAACCAGCGGCAAACCCACATAGTAGGTATGGAGATCAACCATCCCCATAACTTTCTTTTTTAATTATATATACACCGATCTAATCTCAATTGAACCCAATATATTTTATCTTATAAAATTTGACGACCTGGATGAAGCTCAATTTAAAACTATTCTAAAACCAATACTAACTAAACTAATACCCAAATCACACAAATGCATTACCATGATAAAGCTCAATTACCAGTTAGCAATTTAACTTAATACTCAATCACTCACAACCCACTAAAATAAGTAATAAGACATAATTTGTATATAGAGTGACTGAATTTGACGATCAAAATCAACGTTTAGTTCCTTCTTAAAAAATAGAGCAGAAAAATAACTTACCACTATAGAATGATGTTCTTCACATCACAATAACTACAATTGATAGCTTGAGTGACTAAATTTTCCTTATTGTCTTTTTTCACTAATCTTGGTTTCTAGAAAGTGTGTTTATTGTTTTAAATTTATTAACTTAACTTAATTTTATCGTATTACGATCATATTTTGTAAATTGTGATTACTTATTTGTTAGATTATGATCATACTTTGTAAATTGCGATTATTTTATTCTTTTAAAAATTGAAACTTGATACCACAATAAGAAAATTTAATTAATTTGAGTATAATTTATATATGTAGATAATATGAAACAATTTTTGAAAAGAAAACCTGAACATCTACCTTTTATGAATCTTGAATTTATTGATTTGAATATTAATCACAAATGAGACTATTTTACCCATGCATTTTAGAATAATCACGATTTTAGTCGAGTTTGAACTTGTGATATTTCTTATTTAAGGAGCAAAGTTTTTGTTAAATAAGCTGGTATTATATTATTTAAATTTGATATATTTTTATGTGCAAGTATGAATAAGAAATCTACTCACTCTAATAAAAAAATATTTTTTTGAAACACGTGTTGCGTTTTGGTTAAATTTAAAAGTGTTTTTCCCGCCTTCTTTAGTAATAAATAGTATTAAATTTTAGTAATTAAATTATATTATTAAATATTAAAAAAATATAAATTTACTTATTCTAACAATTTAAACAGTAAGAATAATTAATTCAATTATATTTTATCCTAAATACAATTTTTTAATTATTAAAAAAATTATTATTATTTAATGTTAATGAATTATATTTTTTCCTATTCAACCCGCGCATATAATACACATGCTTATAAGCTAGTATTATATATATAACTCCATGAGATATCAACATTATTTATAAACAAAATAAAATACTTAAAAAGAAGAAAGAAGTGCTTTTGGTGCCCTTTTCTTTTAGAATTATTCTTGTCTCGATCCATAGATCTGAAGGTGAGTGTATTCATTGTAGACTACCACGTAGTTGAAAGACCCTTAGTCATTAAGATATCAAAAACACGTTATACGACTACTTATTATATTTGCATTGTATTCAGTGTTTTGCAAACCGGACCGGTCGGACCAGGAACCGGTGAGGAGACCGATCTAAATATAGCATGAGAACCGCCTTGGAGAGAACCGGCCGGTTCAGCCGGTTCACCGGTCGGATTTTCAGTTTTTTTTTTTTTAACTAAAATTCAAAGAATGAAACAATAAAATCAAACATTGTATTTTTTTAACATGATTAAATTTTATTGAATATTAATTATGTTTATTTAAATGTGTTTATACTTCTATAATTTTTTGAGAATTTTTTATATATTTATTATGTCATCCGGTTCTTAAATCCAGTCCGACCAGCAACCAGTAAGACGTACGGTTTGACGTCCGGTTCTGAAAACATTGATTGTATTCAATGACCAAAGAATATGACATTTGTTAAATCTAAGGTTTCCATGTCTCAAAAATTTTTGTTCAAAGAAAGGTTGATTGGTTTTTTCAGAATGCTAATAATATGGTTTTTGAATGTTATGCCGAACGAACTAGCGGTATATTGAGGACTTTTATCATAATGTGCGAAAAATGTTATGGTTCACACAAGGAAAAGAAGTTTCAAATTTTTTTTGTAAAATTTATTAATGTTTCATTGATCATAAAGCATGTTTGTCATTGATAAGCCTAGAGAACATTAAAGAAGTAAAATAAAAATAATTTTTCAAGGTTCATTACTAATTTAGTGATTACTAACAAATCACTGATCGACCTGAAAACAAACCTCACAACATGTAAGAAAAAAATTTGTTTCCCTCCTCTCTAATTCAATCTATAATAGTTGACGTCCATTTGCGATTTGGATTTCGGATTAGATTTTGTTCCAATATTTCCGGGCATTGTCGGGTGAGTGTTAATTTGCGACTATATAAAGCCTAACAAAGTTGGCTTAGTTAAGTACTCGTCAAACACGAGTCCTTAAGTAACGCATAGTTAATGACTTGTTATAAATTAAAATAGCTTTTTTTTTAACCGTTAACGAGGTTCATAACCCAAATGGATCATCAGACCCATTAAAATAGCTTATTTAATCTAATAATCTTATACTAACTCATTAACGTATAATAAGATCCATCACACATAAAATTGTTTGTTGTCGGTTAGTGAGTCGTTTGTGATTGTTAAAACCTTGATATTGTTCTCTAATGTAAGAAATGACGAAGGATAATAGGGGCTGGGGGAGGAGGCGACCGCCACTCCTCTTTTGCGTTATTTTTTGTTTTAAGCATCGGTTTCGCCCCTTCACTTCAAAAAATTAACATGTATTGCTGGTCTCGTTAATTTCCACCCCTGTAAAGTGTTAAAACTCTGTCACTGAATGTAATTAATTTCTTTCAGTAATTGATTATCAGTCGGTAATCGGTCGATGTTTGAATTTCAAAGCAGGGGCACCATTTCTTCCCTATAGTTTTCCCCTTATTCCTGGCCTGCAAGTTACAACGGACTTCAATTAACTAAGCACTGGCGCATTGCGTTGCATGCAATCACCCCGTTTTGTTCGAGCCATCATCAAGCGACTAATATACCCACTATCCCATTTGAGCGCCCAAGTCACCCACCACCACCATTTTTTTGTTTGAAAAGTTAAAAAAATTTGTTAAGCATGGCAAAATTGGCAGGTCGGGTTGGGTCAAAACATGTTCGGGTCAAGAAAAATATGGGTCTGGCCATGGTTTAAGCAAAATTAGTTTGGATTTAATCAGTGGCGGAGCTTGAAAACTTTGTCCGAGGGGGTCGAAAGTCATGGGGCTAATTTTTTTCCTTATCGCTATGTTTCGGGATAAAATTCGGGTCGACACACTATTATTCGGGTCGGGTCAAACAATTTAAAGTTTAAAAATATCAAATATTTGTTCCACTCAAAAAAATATATATATGTTTGTATCAAACAAGACATAAAATGTTTAAAAAGAATAGGTGAGTACCCAGAAGAAGAATCACTATTCAACGTGACAATCTTTAAGCACTTTAAACTCATTGATTATACACTCCGAATCAAACTTCTCAGCAATTTCCTTTGCGAATACGATTATTGAAATATGTAATGTTCAATAGTTAAGACCCATTTTAATTTTTAAAGCCCAAAACAAGATTTAAACTCAATATTGAGTAATGAATAAGATAACAACCGATACTGTGAACCCTTAAAGGTAATGTTAAAACTTAGAATATTAGTTCAACATTATTATATTTTAAAATCTAAGGAGGCCCAAGGAATTTTATAAAGAAAAACCGAAGGGCCGGACTCAATACTTATAAAATTTTACGACCGAAAACTATTATATCGAGACTTCTGGCCAGAAAAACGGCAGGGGCCGGGGCACCCTCGGGCCCCTTAAAACCTCCGCCAATGGGTTTAATTGAGTCATGTTTATCAAAACATCAATTTAGTTCAAGCCATAATGTGTTAAAACTTGTAAATAAACAAATATTCTATTTGGATAATTTTTATTGTTTTTTTCATCAAATATGTTATTGATTATTTTTACTTGTTTAAATCCATTATATTCACATAGTCTTTAGATTACTTATTTTGACTTATATGTTATAGTGTTACCTATTTAAGCCCAAACATAATAATTGTTTACCTAAATGGCCAAACCAACTATCTATATTTTTTAAATTAAGACTGTCACCTCTTTTTTGTGATTGAATTTAGTGGTGTTGTTTAAAAAAACAAAAAAACCATTTAACCAAAAACTGAACCATATCCGTAACCGAATAAATCAAACCGAATTTTGAAGCCAGTTTTTCCAGTTTCATATATATATATATATTTTTAATTTTGTTAACCAATTAACCAAATTTTGACATAAATTTATTACTTTTATAAAATTATATAAGATTAAATTAAGTTTATTTGGTTAGGTCTAATATAGGGGTATCGAATTTAACCGAACCCGATTAAAATCAACTCGAACCCGAATAAGTGTTAACCTGATATACCGAACCCAATTTAGTGATAAACCCGAACCCAAATTTTTTAAATGGTTAATTTTATCAAAGATTTGGTAACCCGAATGATCCGATTATGTATATCATCGACTTATTAATATGCTATATGCATGTATATATGCATTCATAATAATGTTTGTCTAGTTAAAACTTTATGTGTTACTAGATTATTACCCCGTGTATTACACGGATTTGATATAAAATATTAAATAATTAGTACTAAAAATTTAAAAATTTTAAAAGGATATTTTAAGAGAAAATGATTAATTTACATATTAATGAATACTTTAACTAATAAAACAATAATTAAAAAATTTAATAACTATAAAAACGATATGCAATCTTTTGATTTTTAACAGTTATATATTTAAACTAATTGATAATAAACTTCATCATGTGTTCTATCAAAGACTGACTTTTATAAATAAATAATGTATAATATAATTTATGTAATTATTAAAATTTAAACGAATGAATTAAAAAATAGCGTTAAACATAAGGACAAAAAAACGTAACTTTGTATATCACTTTTTTACTTTGTTTTTTTAAATAAATTAAAAAATGACATTGGATTATAAATATCTTATTGTTTAAAGCTATGGGTTATAGTTTATTTTATTTTTTATAAAAAAAAACATTTTTATAGAAAAATTGTTTCTTATATAACTTTGATATTCTAAAAATAATTTTTTTTATTTGAAAAAATATAATATTAAAAAATTTCATATCTTATAACATTTTTTTAAATGTTTTTGAAATAAAAAGATAAATAATATTATTAGTTAGTAGTATTATAATTATTTAATTAGAAAGAGAATATAATTATTTAATAGGAGAGAATTGAATTAATTTAATAGGAAATTGACATTTGGCATTAGTGTTCTAATATTATAACAAGTGACAAAATTTATATATTTTTATTAGTATAGTAAGATAAGATGTGTATGTATATATGCATTCTTCCATTTGTATATATTTGCATTATCAGTAAGCTATATCGGTATCATCTTTCAACTTATATGTATGCTATGTGTAAATATATATGCATTCATTATGTATATGTTATATGTGTATACATTAACATGAGACAAATATTTATTTTATATTATGTGTATGTGTATATTGTATAATATTTCAAGTGTTTTTAGTGTTAGTTTTAGGTTGACTGCTAAGTGAATGTAGTATAACCTGAATATCGTTTAATACCAACTTGAAGAACCCGAATACCAAATACAAATAACTTAGACGGTTCAGTAATTGGGTTTATTTTCAATGACAAAAAACTCACACAACCCGACCCGAGGAACACAAAACCCGATTAAAAACCCGAATGACAACCATAGTATAATAGGTTAATTAATTATTGTTTTTTTCAACATTGGCGGCTACTTTTTCCTCATCTCAAATGGGTCTTTTTTTGTATTTTTCCCTCCCAAGAAGCCAAACTATACGGCTTGCGCGAATTGCCAAGGTCCGTCCGTGTGAAGCTGATCATAAAAAACAAAGCTCACCCTGAGATGTTACGTCGTGCGTATAAAACTTACAAGAATTGATGTAACGTAGCCATAAATTACACTATTAACCAATGTCACATGACCGCTATGAAGATTTTATTTTAAATTTTAATATGGCATGCTATGTTATGTTATCACGTGTATTAGGTACGTGCATGGGTTGGTTTTTGCTTAATTCAAACCCAAAACCAAAATTTCGGTTTTAAACCTGTTTGGGTTCTGTTTCTTCGGTTTTTATCTTTTCAAAACCCATTTGGATTCGGTTTGGGTTTTGGTTTTTTCGGCTTTTCTACTTATGCCTCAAATTATGCTTATAAAATAACAAACTAAAATATTATATTTGTGCTAAAAATATTTTAAGTACAACACTACTTAATATTTTAAAATATATACAAATACATATAAATTTATTAAAAATCATACGTGTTTTTGTTATCTTAAACCAATAATAATAAAGTATACGATTTTTATTTGACATTTGATATCAAGAACTAAGAAATAAAAATAAACAGTTTATAAATTGTTGAATTTTTGGAAGGTAATATTATGCATATATACGCATGTATTTGGTTTTTCTATTTTTTCTTTATAGTAAAACCAAACCCAAACTTTTGATTTTTAGAAAACTTATATCAAACCCGTTGGTTTATATTTGAGTTCGGTTTTTTCAGGTTAGATTTTTTTTAATTTTTAGGTTTCGAGTCTTTTTTTCGGTTTTACACACGCCCATAACTTGTATATGCATCAGACAACAATTGAAACAATCACGCAATTTAATAATATTTCCACAAAAGTGTTTTGAGTTCCAAAATTTGATTACTTTCAAATATTCTTTCCACATTTTTCTTCCTTGTTAATCAAACTTACTTTTAAATAAAAATATAAAAAATACTCACTTTCACTCCACTCCGCCTCTCTTCCTCTCCCCACCAACAATACGTCAGCACTCACCGGAGGGAGGTGGTTCCGGCGTTCACCCACGCCTACATTTCAACGACGGAGAACTAAAAATCATGACCTCCGATACTACCATTACCCGCACCCACCACCCAATCCACCCACCACCACCGTCAAACCACCACTATTACCCACACTCCTCCGCCTCCTCCTCCTCCGCCTCAATCAAAGGCTGCTGCTGCTGCCTCTTCCTCCTCTTCTCCTTCCTCGCCCTCCTCGCCGTCGCCGTCGTCCTAGTCATCTTACTCGCCGTCAAACCCAAGAAACCCGAATTCGATCTCCAACAAGTCGGCGTCCAATACATCAACCTCGCCGACACTACTCCGCCGTCTGCCACCGTCAATTCCCCCACCGCCACCGCCGCTGCGCTATCACTTGCCATTCGCATGGTATTCACGGCTAAAAACGACAATAAGGTGGGAATCAAGTATGAGGAGTCGACGTTTAATATCATGTACCGTGGGATTCCGTTGGGTCGGGGATCCGTACCCGGGTTTTACCAACCGGCGCACAGCGTGAGGCGGGTGCAGACGACTGTGACGGTGGATCGGGTCAATCTGTTGCAGGCGGACGCGGCTGATTTGATCAGAGACGTTTCCCTTAATGATCGGGTCGAGCTTCGGATCATGGGTGATGTACGGGCTAAGATTCGGATTGTTGGGTTAACTTCACCCGCTGTGCAGGTTAGCATTTCTAAACCTCAATTTTTTACATTGGATGCACTTTCTTGCTTTATGTTAAAGTGCATTTGCTAACGTACGCCATTAGATGTTTTTATGGTAACTCGACATGTAACACTTATTTGAGGGCATAACATTGTGCGTTATAAGGTCAGATAATATGGATCGAGCTATTAGTTCACTTAGTTTATGAAAAATGTCTTCTAATAATACATAATTTAAAGAAATTTATTAAAATAAAAAATATGAATCTACTAATTTATCCACATTTTCTACTTAATGTCTCATGTTTTTTAAGAAAAATATTTATTACGTAATCGGACATGGCAACATGGCAAAATTCACTTTTTGAATGGTATACTTTTTAAGTTTTCTTGTTAAAACACCAAATTCTAAATATTAAAATACTTATACAAGATAATATTACCTGATGATAGAAAAACATTTCTAAAAAGATAAGTGACAAATGTACTTGATTGATTGACAACATTTTCTTCATTTAGCATTGTTTGGTTACAAATAAGAAACTTCCAAAAGAATATTAATAAATTTGAGCTACATATTACTATGTCTTGGGTGATAAAATTGCTTTCTATTGAAAAAATTCTAGTTTAGTGGTACTCTTTTAGAATTCTTCTATGACAGGTCTTGGATTTGAGTCTTTCTGAAAACAATTGTTCCCGGATGAGCAAATGTTTTTTCAAGTAGTAGATTTTCTCCTGAATTGGTGAGATATAGGTACTGTGACTGATGTACGCATGTACAAGTTTTCCTTGAGCACATGTTTCCTAATCGACTAAAAAATAATTAAATAAGATTGCTTCTTTAACCGATTTGATGAATGCAAAGTTGAAAGTAAAAGGTAGGTGCTTTATGTAAGTAAATTTGGAAAGAAAAAGTTTTCTTACATGTAAGTTTAGGGATGAATATTATGACGTAACCTTTCGATATTTGATGATAGAAAAGCATTAAAAAAAAATAAGTTAAATTGGCGAAACCGGATAATAAAAACCTTTTTTTATTTTTATTTTTATTATTCATTTCTATTTGTATTTTACAAAGTTGGTATCATTCTTCAACTGTTTTGTAATTAATTACTAGATGTTATAAATGTTATACTAAATAAATTACAAAATATTATTAACTCTTTGATGTTTTTAGGCTTGATGAGACGTCCATATTATAATCCATTAATTTTTATTTAGTTATTTTTAATAACAATATTCTTATAATGAAATCATGACAACTTACATATTCACTCTTAGTTTACCATCAAGATGTTGGATTTTTAACCATAAATATTACACCGATATGTTTTTAACAGTAGAACTTTTAAATTTAAAGGTTGCAACCACTTTTAGCTTTAATAACTTGAAAGAATCACATATATCACTCTCTTTATAATTGTTATTACATATATACTCAATTTAAAATTTAAATTGCAAACATTTCCTTTTTTTTATATAATTTTCCTTTTTTAGAATGGGGATATATTATATGTAATTAAAGTGTTAGATAAAATGATATGTCTAATTTATTTTTTAAGTCGAGTATATATGTAATTTGTGAAGTTTATAAAGCCTATATTATTTGAACTTTAATTTGTAACCCTATCACCTATCAAGATGCTAGATGTCTTGTTAATTTTTTTAAAGTGTCATGTTATTCTCACACCCTTTATACACGTATATTATACGAAGCATATATGGTGGCAATCATTATTTTTTTATAATTTCTCAGTGTTAATAATTGGACTCTTATACGTCTCGTATAGGCCTATATGGAGCATATAGTCCCTATACGAGGCTCTATACGAGACCAATCATTATTGAATCAGTAAATGTCAAAGGGAGCTATACGTCTCGAGCGTATAATATTAATTATCAAGCTCTTTTTAAAACATATGAATCCAACCATACACGAATTGTTGAACTAGACAATATTATTAACCCGAGTGTAATGTTTCCTGATATATGGGTGACTGTTAGTGATTGGGCCACTGTCACATGACACCGCAATCATTGGGAGTGGGTGGCTCGTGTTATTTGACTTAGTTTAGATCAATCATACAATCTTTTTACCTTTATATAAATTTATTTTCTAAAATATTAAATTTACAAAACATTTATTTATTTATCATTTAAAACCTAGTAAGAAAGAAAAAAAAGCTGGGCCTCAAACGGATCCATTTGGACGATAACCCACTCATTCTTTTGTGCTTATTTGGCTATTGAGGTAGTTACAGTGTTACACACCATTAATAAGGATATTTTTTTATATGTTACTAGATTATTGACCTGTGTATTACACAGTGTTGTATAAAAAAATAAGTATTACAAAGAAATCATGATAGAAAATTAGATATACAAATAATATAAAATTTTTAAAATATGAAAATAAAAGTATATTTTATAAATATCTAAACATCTTTTTAAACAATACAAATAAAAATAATATTTTGAATTTTGAATTTTCAAAATTATTAATTGAAAATGTAAAGTTTGAAATGATTAGATTTTCATTAATATTTTAAAATATGAATATTAATTGTATTTCTTTAATTTTGGAAATTTGACTTTATTGTATTAAATGAAATTAATTTCTAAATTTGTTAAATATGCCACATGGATAACCTATATATATGCCATGTGTCAAATGTGATGTGGATAGGCTAAAATAACGACACGTGGCGTATTGTTATTCTTTTATTATATAGTATAGATATGCAGCTACTTAACATGCACAAATATACGTGTGTGTGTGCCCACTTTTTAATACTTTGTTGACAAAATCTAGGAAGTAGATAAAATCAAATTAAGATTACTGAAAGATAAATACACCAGTTTTCAATTTTACCTTTTTTGTTATGTATTATGTTCTTGTGTTGAGCCGGAGGTCTCTATAGAAGCACAATCTTTATTATATTGGGATAATGATAGTGTTTGTTAATGTTCAACCCCCTAACCCTTAGATACTACTGAATAGTAAGTATATACTAGGTATGTTTGTTTGTTTGTTTATGTTCTTGTTTTGTTCTCAACATAATATTAGTTCTAACAGGAGCATGCCAATATGGCAATATATGTGTGTATAGGTGTGCGTGTGTATTGGGTTAGAAATTGTGCATAACACGAGTTAATGAAATAAGAAAAATAGAAGGTTGAAATTTTTTTTAAACATGACGTGCAGAACAAATAAATTATGAATTGTTGCAACAAAAGAAGCGGGATATAAAAGGGAAAATTTCCAGTTTTTCAATAGTTGACATTGTGTTTAAAGTTTTGACCATTTGACTATAATTTCCCACAAAATGTGCACCCGTACATAGATGGACATTTTATGGGAAATTATAGTCAAATGGATGAAACTTTGGAGACAATGTCAAGTATAGACAAAGTGGGAATATTCTTATTATAAAATCTTAGGCTTACATAATTGCGACACATATAAGAAGTGGTTACTTATTTATACCTATAGATATATAGGTAAGAGTCAAATGAAACTAATAACCCCTTAAGACAAACAGGAAAATGACACTCATTTAACTTTTAAAAAAACTCGAATCTAATCATTAAAATGTGTTGAAATCAAATTAAAATTCAGATTTGATTTTTTGAAAATAAATTTACAAAGAATTTTTATTTGATGTTAATTATATATAAGAATCTATGATTACTATCTATCAACAAACACTAAAAAAAACCAGAAGCTATGAGCCAACACAACTTACAAGCCAAGCACTACGGACCCAACAAATGATACTGAAAGCAAGAATATATGAACCAAAGTACCAAACCAATCACTTTAAACACGTGTCTTGACCAGCCATTGCGCACATTTTCTTTTAAGTTTTAACATTGAAATCTAGTCATTTTACGAAAATATTGCAACAAACTCTCTTACATATGCGACGTTAGTTAACAGGCTGATGATAATTAACTAGTCGTGTGTGCGTGATGTTTGCAGGTATCGATAGATTGTGCTATAGCGATAAGCCCAAGGAAGCAATCCCTCAGTTACAAGCAATGTGGATTTGATGGTTTGCAACTATGACCCAATCCAACCCAACCCGACCTGATAAAATTCAAACGTTTGCAATTACATGCCGTTCCAAAATGTAAAGGATCATAATTTAGTAAGTCATGATCAACATTTGGAAGAAAAAAAAGTTTTAAATTAATCTATATCATTATTAATGAAATATATCTTTTTTCCCTGTTATTTTTCATTGTTAAAATTGTAGAGAAATATTGAAGTATAGACTATAAAGATCTCTATATGAAATACATCATGAGATCTCTAAATTAACCCGCTGTTTTTTTCTTATTTATTTCAAGTTAAATTCAATTATTAATATATTTTTTTTGATAAATGTAAGAATTCGTTTACGTAATAAACCTCTGCACCCGCCCACCCAATTACTTGACTAATCAAGCAACCAGGTTGGTGGCCTTTACGGTACACCACTCTTGGTAGAGACTGAACTTGAGACCTTTAGGTTATCCATCTTTACTCAAACCATTACACCAGTTTCTCAGTTCCTTAGAGGTTCAATTATATGTTTCTAGGTGTAATGGAAAATCTTATATGATAAATTAGTAATTATATATATTTAAGTCACATAAATGAAATAACCAGAGGTATTGTGTGATTGTAACTAGAGGTACACCAAACCAGACCTGGATCCTAACCCAAAACCGATCCAGAAACAGGTTGGAGTGAAATGGGTTAGGATTTGATAGTTTAGGACCTTAGGTATATATTTTCAATCTGGCTTTGACTGCTCATGTTGAATTCAATTTGAAATGAGCTGATCCGGTTTTGACTTTTATTAACTTGATCCACACTGCCACTGGTGTCAATTTTGTATGGGTCTTAAGGACACATTGTTGATTGTTATCGTGCAATTTTGTCAATTTTATGGGTCCAAACCGAGTTGGTGTCAATTTTGTCTCCACTAAAGTTTTGATTGAAATCAATTCCTTTATGGATTGGTGTAATATTCTTATTTTTTATCTTGATTACTGTTGGAATCGTTCCGTGCTAAAAAATTTCAGCTAATATATGTGATGTCGACGGAGCTTAACTAATAAACTAACTAAAAACCGACTCTAAAACTAGACACAAAGTAATAAATCTAGACTCTCTAAAACCTAAGCTACCGACAGGCAAGTGTACCTATCGTATGTAGCAAGACAAAAGTAAGTCCGGATATCGAACCCACAGACTTCTACAGACTGTACTAACTAGACTCAAAGACTTATCTATACAAAATTTACTTAAATAAAATATTAATGAGGAAAAGGGGGGTTTTACTACCAAAACTAAGAATAACTTAAATAAAACAAGACTAAAAACTAGCAATCAACGAAACAAAGACTAAATCAAGAGAAGGAAAACACTACCTAGGCTTGAATCATATACATGCTTGACAAGGTTCTAATCGGTAATGGAACTGATGTGATACCGGGATCTAAAAATACTAAACCTATTGGAAACTTAGAGTACCCTCGACCCTTCTCAAGGATAATCAACTAAATATCCTAAAAGCTGTTAAACCACCGGTTGAATGGATTTCTTTCACAGGTCATCCAACTGCTTATGAAATATCCGTTAGATTATCTACCTCACAGTACGATAATCTCAAAACACCTAAGAAATAACTGTTAAACAATCTACCTCACAGCGCGAAAGTCACAGTTCACTTAAATGATAGGGATAACTTGGGTTTTCCTATTGGACTCAATAAACAATGTTTGATAGACAAATTAGACTGATCTTCTCACGAAGTCTCTAACCTAACTAGCTAACAACCAAGACTTATCGACAACTTCTCACCTCACGGCTATTAAAGTTAGTTGCACATCTTAATTGTCTAAATCATAATAAAACACTCCTATGAATCACTCGGCCAAAGCAACTCATCCATTAATCAAAAACACACAGTAATTGATTCTAGCATGCACCTATTTTGCGACAGACAATCGCCAAGACACATGAGGAACATAATATCAATCATTTAACAATCAAAGACACACATACACATCCAATATTCCAAACCAAGTCTTTAAATCATAAATCCATCACATCATAATGTTCCAACACCAAAATAAACCAAGTAAATCATGTATAATCATCTAACCTAGATAGTTTTAAGAGTTTAGCCAATAAACATCATATGAAAACAATCCATAATCTGTTTAATGTAAATGAAAACCATAGGATTCAAAAGAGAACAAAGAAACCAAGTAACCAAATGAAGAACACCCGATGTCTTCGATCCTAAGCCTTGATTCCTCAATCCTTAGCCTCCTAAATCTCCAAATCACCTCCTTGGTCACCCCTGCCGTCTCTCCTATTCGAAGATGCCCTAAAAATACCTTCCCAGCCGTTTTTATTGAAAGATCTCGATTTTCTGAATTTTACCCCGCGTCGCGTACCGCGACAGCTTTTTCCAAACCCTTCGCGCTACGCGATGGGTCTCGCTACCCGACAAATTAGTCGGGTCAACCCGCAATCATTAAAAGGGGCATTTTTGTAATTTCCACCTGTCGCGTAACGCGACAGGGTTTCAGATAGCCTTCGCGATACGCGAAGGGTTTAGAAATCCAGATTTTTCTTTCTTTATTCTCAGATCCGTCTTCGTCCAACCGGGAGCTCGTTTTCTTGATCTTTTGCTAAAAATTGATATGTTTATTATCTGCGAGCATAAATTTGTAGAAATGTGAAGAACCAACATCAATCGACTCTAAAGTTAAATAAAACTGTACAAAAACAATTAAAAACAAATAGAAAAACAGATGTGTTTTGCAATACATCAATATGTACTTTGCAAATTATTAGCAATGACTAATGATAGAATAAATTATAAAATTCCATCCTTTATGTATGCAAGTTATTATGGATTAGGTTAGTTATCTATGCTAACTACGTATAACATCATTTAATTCATTAATTTACAACAATTTAGTCCTTTAAATTAACCATTGTTAATTTGATTAGTTATCTAAAAGGGCAAAAAGTAAATACATCCCTTTAATTATTTTTATGTAATTTTTTTAAATAAACTACATAATCCAAAACTAATCAAACATTGGGTTGATGTAGTAGTTCTTTTTCACGAAAACTACCTTATTACAATGTTTAAAACATTTATTTAATTCGCAATAGATTATAGAAAATTTATATGTAAGTTCTCACTTTAAAAAATTATCAACAAAGCCATACATAGTAGTTTCAAATTCAAAATCCATAAACCAAAACTTTACATAATTGTTTAATAAAAAACTTAAACAAAAATAATGAAAGGGGTGTATTTTATTTTTTTGCCCTTTTAGATAACACATCAAATTAGCAATGGTTAATTTAAAGAATGAAATTGTTATAAATTAATAAAATAAAGGATGTTATTTGCAATTAGTATAGATAAATGACCTAATTTATAATAACCTGTATACATAAAGGATGAATCTTGTAATTTACTCTTAATCATAGCATGTCCAATGAACAAGTTTTTTTTTTTCAAATGTTAAAATTGTACCATTTGTTACAATAATTTACAATAATGATTGGGTGAGTTACGCATAGCAATCATGCCCTTTTTCCAGGGAATTAGTTGTTTTAATTAGTATAGGTTAAAACTTAAAAGTTAATTTTATAAAAAAATTACTTTCCAAATTTCTTGCTCACAGTACTGGGATAGTGAATATTAAAAAGAAGCATATGATGAGTGTACCAGTGTATGTGACTAGTATAGTAATACTTGCACGAGAAGAATGTGTCCTTAAGACCCATATATACAAATTGATACTTTCTGAAGTGGATCATTAAATAAAATTCGTTTCGACCTGACGACATGATATATCTGATCTGCTCGTATGTCTGGCTTAGCTATAATAGTATGCTAGTAGTGTAGGAGCGACGTTCACAAAAGAATATATCAATATTTTATTACTATAATATTTCAGACTAAAATACAATTTCAAACAAATCTGAATGTTCAAACACTTACAATGAAAATAGAATTATAATGAAAAACATAAAATTAAACAATAACAAGAAAAATAACAGGTGTTGGCTGAGGATTTCTGTTTAACAGAGGTCTCTTAAAACAGATTTCGGGCCACCAATGTGAATCCCGTTTGTCTCCCAGGGTACAACAGCCGAATCAACATGTACTGTCGGAATTAATCTAGCACCTGAAATTATACATGAAACACTAGTATAAAAACTAGATCGATTGCACAAAGAATGTGTGTAGTGAGTTTCAGAAATTTTTCTCAGTATTTTTCTGTATGTTCAGTGTATCTCAACCATGGTACACAACCTTGTATTTATACTGATAGATCAGCACATGAAAAAGTCAAAATTAAAGTCTGCATTTTTAAACAGCCAATTAATTTCCTCTAACAGTCATAAACTTGAACTTTCAATGCAATATTTGAAACTGATAAACATCAATTGGTGTTTCTTTAACAGCTGGTAAAAAACCACTGCTAGCAACCATGGATAGCAACCATTGATTCCTTTCAATGGTTATAACAACTGATTCCTTTCAGTGGTTAACAGCTATTGATAAAATTCTGAAACGGAGCAAAAAGTTCCAACCTAGCCGATCCAGGCACGTGCTTGCTCACCCTTCAGGCTCAGCTCTTTGCATTTGATAATGGTCAAGTCAATAAGCTCCTACTTATAAACTCTCACAACTCATCCTTCCATTAATGTGGGACAATCTTATTTCCTATTTTTAATATTTTCAACTACACACTTTTAAGCTTCGATATCTCATTTATCTTTAGCTTACTTTTGGACTCAGTTTAGTTCGTTGTGAACCTCTCACATCCTAGAACATAAACTTAGCTTTTTATAATTAAATATGTGACGAATACATATAATTATAATTGTCCAAGGTTAGTAAAATCTCATTTTCTACTAAAATTCCAACAAGTAGTGCATGGAATGATCTCTCAAAAAAACATGGTTAAAGGTTAAATCTTATATAAAGCTAAAAAAATATATTTTGTTTCATGAAAAATTAACTAATACATAAAGAACTGAAACTTGGATTAAATTGAGAAACTAACAAACAAAGTAATTGGTATAACGATAACCAATGAATTTTCTTATGAAATGTTACAAGTTAAAGTTTCATTTGTAGCAAAATTTGTTTCAGGTTAAGTTGAGGAGACTTTCTTTGTTGGTTTCATCGTATGAGGGGTTAGTGCTGACTCAATAATATTGAAGGTCCTATGTAAAAAAAAAGACAATAAGTCTTACAAGAGATTATATCCAATGACTAAATAGATGTTATCCAAATTAGCACCTAACAAGTTAAAAAAATTAACACCTAACTGCTAAACAAGTTTGAATCAAATCGAATTTCAAAGTTAAGAATTAACATTTTGCTAAAATTGGAGGCCTCAAGTTTTATGAGGCCTTAGACAATGGTCTAATTTTTTTCCAACAAAAGCCACCATTATAAGACGTGAGTCAGGTCCATGCGTTACTATTCTTTAAAACAAAAGAGTGATCTATTGTCAGAATGATCACATTTGTTGTAAAAAAAACAAAAGTAATTTATTTAAGCTTAAAATAATGATATATTAAAAGAGGAAACATGCTATTAGAATAAGTTATAAAAGATGAATATAAACTAAATTTCAAATTTGACACATACGTTTTCTTAAATTAAGTAATATACAATTTACTAATGTAAGAATAATGATTTGGATAGAATGAGAGTTTCTAGATTCAAATTTAGGCAAGAAGAGACAATAGAAGTAAGTTATATTGGTTGTTAAAAAAAGTAACATATGATTAGTTTCAAATTCAAATGCATTAATATATTTTGAGCAACTTCAAAATGATATGGATATTGGTACACCGGTGTATGAATAACAACACTTTTTGAATTTTTTTATATTAAAAAATATTAAAAAAATATGTATAAGTAAAAATTATGTGAGTATGATGTGATTGATTTGAGTATAGTGTATAAAAGAGGAGGGTGGTGTATGAATATTAGGACTCCTTCAAAAACATTACAAGGTTCTTTCCCACGCAATCATATATTTCACACAATACAAGAAAATAGGGCTAAAAGGACGAGGACTATAAAGACAAGAAAAATCATACTCATAGCTTACAATATAGCGATGATATGTGGTCGTAACATGCCTAAAATATATTTTTGACTTTTTCAACCGTGTTGTCGCTATAGGGCAACCAGAAAAGAGCAGGATTTTACCAAAATATTGGCGCTTTTCCGAAATAATAATTATTTTTTTAAATAATAAAGGGAATAAAAATAAATCAAAATTAAAAATCCGGAGTACCCTATAGCGATGACATGTCGTTGCAATTGCTTAGCCTATTGGGTCGACTTCAACATCGACGATTTGCCTTTGCTATAGTGATTAACCTATTGAGACGGCCTCTTAGAAACGACATATCGTCGCTATAGCCTATAAAGACAATTTTTAAGTGCTATTGGGACAACATGTGTTGTCGCTATAGGTGGTTTTTCTTATAGTGACATTCTACACCCAAAATCAGGGGCGTACCTATTGAGGATCCATGGGGTGCGACCGACAATAAAAAAATAATACTCATATAACACAATATGCATTACCTATGTTGAAACTCAATTAACAATTAATAATTTAATAAAATATTTAATCAGCCATAGTCCATTTAAAAAAGTAATAATACCCAATTTATATATCAAGTGATTGAATTTAATATTCAAAATTCATGTTCGGTTCGCTCCAAAAAATATAATAGAGTAATAACTTACTAATATACATTGTTTTCCCTCACATCACAACTGCAATTTATATATTGAATGATTATTGTGTAAGTTGAAACTTATTAATATAATGAGTAAATTATTTGATTTGTGTATAATTTGTTTATTTAGGTAATATGAAACAATTTTTTAAAAGAAAATTTAAACATTCACCTTCTTTTTATTTTTAATTTGTAAATTTAAATAATATTCTTTTCAGTTGTGTCAAAAAAAATCAATTTTATCATATCATCCTAATCAATTAGATGATAATTTAGCGTGTTTTTATTTAGGGGTGTTCATCGGGTCGGATAACGAGTTATTCGGGTTGGAAAATTTTTTTTGTGTATCCGAAACCCGACCCAAAATTGAAAATATATTATCCGACCCGAAAAATCCGAATTCGTTCATCCGAACAACCTTGTTTTTTTCGGATTATTCGGATATCCGACCCGAAAAGTCACTTTTTGCATATCCGAAACCCGACCCGAATCTAAAAACATATTATCCGACCCGAAAAACCCGAAATAGATTTCGGATACGGTTTTTTCGGGTTTCGGATACGATTCGGATTTCGAATTTTTTCGAGTTTCGGATATTTTGAACATCCCTGTTTTTATTATGTATTTGTGATTTAATTTATCATTTTTTTGGTGATCCGACCCGTTTTCATTTGAATTTGTCAAAAAAAAAATAATTAACAACAAATAATTATTCAAAAAAAATCTCCGACCCAGTGGCGAAGCTTGAACATAATCCCAGGGGGGGCGAACTAATTTTTTTGGTTTTCCAGGGGGGCGAAATAAAGGTTTTTAAAAAATTTTACACTACGTATCGGGAAATTTATACTACTACACGAAAAAACAGGGGGGCGGTCGCCCCCCCAGTCTGAATAAACCTTCGCCCATGCTCCGACCCCATAAAAAAAATTTCTAGATCCGCCACTGCCCAAAAGGGTATCTTAAATGATTGATCGGAACTCTTCGACTTCCTCCTCCGGCCACATCGCCATCATCTTCTGCCTCAAATACAGAAACAACGATTGATGTTATGTCAGAGGTGCTACTCCCCTTTCATCATGTTGGCAAACTATCTTGTTTTGATTTTTAACAGTTTTTGGTTAGTCATTACTACATTACATTATTTCAAGTCTGTAACGTGATTTCAACCGTTTTAATTTTTTGATGCTACAGGTTATATTCGAAACAATGATCACCTCATGAGAAAACTTGAAGAAAATACCTTGAACAGTTGTGGCAAGAATTTGAACAGAAGACCATCTTATGGTGCTGCTTGAGTTTGATAAACAAAACAAAATTTAAACAATTAAAAAGAGAGAAAAAAAAATGAAATATATCTGAATAGAAAGAAAAGTTGGAATAAAAGATTACAGAAGGTTTTCTTTCAGTTTTCTCTGATTCTGTTAAAAAACTAGTAGGATAACTCTTTTTTTTTTTCAAATTTCATTTTAACTAGTATACAGGACCCGCGCGTTGCGGCGGGGTATGATATACTGACGTAAAAAAACAACAGAACATGAGGTTAAAATCGTGTACAATAAAATGCACGAAAATACCCTATACAAGATCTATAACGTAAGCTTCGAAGCTAAGTGTTGAAGATTAAGAACTTATTTAATAGTAAAGAATGTGATTGCAGAAGACTTAAAAAAAAAGCCCTGCGTAAATGTAGAATTTATAAATGATACAAATATTATAAAATTATTAAATTTAAATTATATATATATGTAGTATATATAATTCTCATGGTTTATAAAATTATTAAACGTAAATCGTTTGTGAACTAATTACGATAAAAATGATATAAACGATACAGATATTCGATAACGTACGGATGCGTTATAGGCATGTAAACAACGCGCAAAATTTCTATGACCATTTGGGTTAGAAATTTATATAAACGTTAATCAGACCAATGCGATCAAATTAATATAATTATGACATTTATCAGATAACCTAATGACGCGTTAAAATCATGTAAACATTAAAAATATGTGAGTAAAGTGAGAGGGCCTTAAAAATAAGAGTTCAAAGTTCATGGTTATAAACGAAAATTTCAAATTAATTGAAAAGTATTAAAATATATCTTTTGATCTTTAGACGCGGTAGTGAATAGTGATTATGTGAGAGTTTGTATCCTGTCAAAACCCGGTATAAGAGAAAAAACCCTTAAACCCTATCTGGACCATTGATTTGGACTTTTGAAAATAAAATATGTGGTACACATTAAACTTGAATAAAAAATTAGATTTTGGATAAATAAATCAGTTTTAATGTGAGTTAATGTAGACCACATGTTTATTTTCAAGATTACAAATCAACGACCCAGATAGGGTTTAAGGGTTTTCTCTCTAAGATCGGGTTTTCATATGATACAAACTATATATCTATATCTATATGTATGTATGTATGTATGTATGTATGTATGTATGTATGTATGTATGTATGTATGTATGTATGTATTTGTGTGTGAGATGTTGGGGCCCACCGTTTGTGTGATGTGTGTGCGTGTGTGTGATATGTGTGTGTGTGATGTGTGCCGTTTGTGTGTGTGTGAAAAAGTCGTTTGTGTGTGTGTGATGTGTGTATGTGTGTGATGTGTGTGTGAAAAAGTGAATATTGATTTTGTGTGTATGAAAATATTTGCAAATTAATATATATATTAATTATTATATATATTAACTAGCATAGAGACCTGTGTATTACAAAGGCTGGAAATAAAAAATAAAATTTATTAACATTAAATAATTTAAATAATAATAAATATTTATTAATTATTAAGTTATATTCAAGAAAAGAAATAATTAAATTATTTTTTGTTTATTAAATTTTAATAAATTAGTAAATTATCAGAATAAGAAAAATAATATTTTTTAATATTTAATTATGTAATCTAATTTCTAAAAATTAATAGTATTTATTAAGAGAGAGAAGCGGGAAAAACCTTTTCAGATTTAACCACGACGCGACACGTGTTCCCTAGAAACATTCTTTTATTAGAGTAGGTAGATTTGCAAATATTATCCCCCTCACATAAACACTATTTACTTTTTCACACACACACCCAACATCACACACACCACACACACACACACATCACACACATTGTGGGCCCTAACATCTCACACACATACATACATACATACATACATACATACATACATACATACATACATACATACATACATACATACATACATACATACATACATACATACATACATACATACATACATACATACATACATACATACATACATACATACATACATACATACATACATATATATAGTTTGTATCATGTGAAAACTCGGTCTTAAAAAGAAAACCCTTAAACCCTATCTGGGTTGTTGATTTGGAATCTTGAATATTAATTTGCAAATATTCTCCATCTCACATAAACACTATTTACTTTTTCACACACACACACCCCATCATCACACACACACACATCACACACATGGTGGGCCCCAACATCTCACTCACACACACACACACACACATATATATAGTTTATATCATGTGAAAACCCGGTCTTAAAGAGAAAACCCTTAAACCCTATCTGGGTCGTTGATTTGGAATCTTGAAAATAAACATTTGGTCTACATTAACCCACACCAAAACTGATTTGTTTATCCAAAACCTAATTTTTTATTCAAATTTAATGTGTACCACATACTTTATTTTCAAAAGTCCAAATCAATGGTCCAGATAGGGTTTAAGGGTTTTCTCTCTTATACCGGGTTTTCACATGATACAAACCCTCACATAATCACTAATCACTACCGCGTCTAAAGATCAAAAGATATATTTCAATACTTTTCAATTAATTTGAAATTTTCGTTTATAACCCTGAACTTTGAACTCTTATTTTTAAAGGCCCCTCTCACTTTACTCACATATTTTTAATGTTCACATGATTTTAACGAGTCATTAGGTTATCTGATAAATGTCATAATTATATTAATTTGATCGCAATGGCCTCATGAACATTTATATAAATTTCTAACCCAAATGATCACAGAAATTTTGCGCGTTGTTTACATGCCTATAACACATCCGTACATTATCGAATATTTGTATCGTTTATATCATTTTGATCGTAATTAGTTCACAAACGATTTAGATTTAATAATTTTATAAACCATGAGTATTATATATACTACATATATATATATATATATACGATTTACATTTAATAAATTTATAATATTTGTATCATTTATAAATTCTACATTTACGCAGGGCCTTTTTTTTAAGTCTTCTGTGATCACATTCCTTACTATTCTTAATCTTCAACCCTTAGTTTATAAGCCTACATTATAGATGTTGTATAGGGTATTTTCGTGCATTTTATTGTACACGATTTTAACCTCATGTTCTGTTGGTTTGTTTTACGTCAGTATATAAGACCCCGTCGCAACGCGCGGGTCCTGTATACTAGTTTCACTCATTTAGCAAGTGCTAAGGCGGCTTTTTATATTTATATATGTTTTTTTTTTGTTTTGCATTTAAAAAAGATTAAGTTACTGGATCTTGACATTAGCCCAATGAGTCAATGAGCATGACAATTGTCAATTGGTATAAATTATTAATCTTTCATAAACGCCATAGGCCCAATAGATCATTAGGGTTTGATTAGAGCCTTAGACTTTAGAGGGTTCGAAATATTCTTAATCTATTGTTTTACTAGGTTATTACTACGTGTATTATACGAGATTAATAATTTTTTTTATTAATTAATAGTTACCAATAAAAATTTAAACTATATAAGATGATTTTTTAATATAAAATATGATTTAATATAATTTTATATATTAAATAATAAAATAATTATATTATTATTTTTAAACACTAATTTTTTCAGTGTTTGTTTATTTAAATATTTCGTTTTGTAAAACAATTTTTAAAAATTATATATTCTATAATAATTAATTTTTTTTAAAGTGCGTTTTTTATATTAAAATAATTTTAATGTATCAAAAAAGTCTTACTTTTTATTATAAAATGTATGAAATGTATATTTAATATTAAATATGTGATATATTTAATAGGAGAGAGAAACGGGAAAAAAACATAAAGATGCTCTAAGAATGTGTCACGTGTCCCTATAAAACTTTTATTTATTAGTTAAGTAAGATTTTCTTTCTAGATTGCTAGAAGATATATCGTAACAAAAACAATGAAGCAAATTAAATCTAAAGTAAGAAAACAAAAGAATGAACATTTTACAACATATTAGGTATTCGAGAGACCGAGTTGTCCGAGTTTAATCGTTGAACGAAGACATATAATACATTAATACCAAACCCATGTTATGCATGGATCGAATAAAGCTCACTGGATCCTAGTCTAGGGACCCATGTTGTGTTTGCATAAGTGGCCTTTAAATTCAGGAAATGATATAGGTGGTTTGAATTGTTTCAAAACTCTTAGCACAAGTGGTCACTAAAACTTAACACTAGTGGTCACTGTAGTAGATAACCATTAACTTTTGTCGTTAGGTATCTCTAAAACGACTCAAATAGTATTATTAAAAACATTTAAATAAATTATAACACATTAAGGGCCAATTTGAGTTCTTTGTCTTTCAAATCTTCATCTAGTTTCCACCATCACATTCACTGGCCTTGGAGCACCCCTAGAGTAAAAGCTTTATCCATATAACGGGATAGATAGATTGACCATCACGCCTGAGATCCTTCTTCCCAATCTACATACTATGGCTAGGAATACGATACAAAGGAATACTTACATCTAGTAGAAGAAGACCAACATTCACCTTCTTCACATGGCGTCCATTCGTCTTTTTTACGTCTGAAAATCAACTCCCCACACCTCATCTCCTTTTCTTCTTTAGAAATATGACTGCCTCATAGGCTAATTAAGCATCACTCCCACTCCTTTGGTCATAGTGGTGCTATACGATCAAGCGATAAAAACTATCGACAGTGTGGACGAAACACCATCGACGTTCGCCAACTAAAAATCACCTTTCATCGATGGTAGTACGTGGTCTGACCACCATAAACTCTCTATTTCCTAGCTTTAAAACCTATAATAAGAGGAATCAATATAGTTTGTTACAACTCTAGATATGAACTTTTCTTAAACCATTTCTTAAAACTCTAGATTCACATGAATTGCCCCTTGTCTCATTATCCCTTTTATAATCTGTACTTCTTCTTGAAATAGTCAACTACTCCATATTTAGCGTTTGACAATTTTTATTTGGTGTTAGCTAGAGTACTAATGTTGCTGATGATGGAGATGAAGGTGGGGGTATTAATATTATTTAAGGCATTCGAGGTCATTTCATAGATAATTAAAAAAGTTAATGGCCATCAACTATAGGGATCATCCGTGTTATAATTTTTAAAAAAGTTTAAAGCAATTTAAACTATCATTGTAATTTCTCAAAGTAATGAACCATCCATCAAATATTAAAATAAGGACCAATTGTATAACAAACTATACCAATTTTCTAACTGGATGGAAATATATGGCTTAAAATTACACTTTGCTCTTAAAGCGAAGACACCCTACTTTCCATTTATGTATTGTGATGCTAGAAACTCACTAGAAAAATGCTTATATTGGAATTATGTGTGTTCAATTTTTTTCAATTGAAAAGTGATCTATTTGTTTTGGTTTATAATGAACCAAGCACGAGCAAAGATACGTGCGATTTTGTTCGGCTCCTTGAAAGCCCAAACCATGTCTCATATAGTTAGGTACTTAGGTTATGTAATATCTCTAATTTACTCTCTTATATCAAGCTAGCTATTCTTCCAACAAAAGGCTAGTCACAAGAAAAACTCTCTTATTGTCGCAAGGCTAAAACTGTTACGGGTGGTTAAAACGGGATATATCTAAACTCAGAAAAAAATTAAAAAAAAACATATTTTGGATTTGGATTCGGATATTGATGTTTTTGAACACTCGTAAGTCGTAACAACTATTATTGTTTTATCTTTAATTGATGCTTGAAGAAATATTTCTTGCAGGAATTTAGTCTCAAAACCCTAATTGGTAACGGGAATTTACTTCTTCAGTAGTAGGTTGCAAGTTCAATTGATCCATGCATGCACTTTGACAAAGCTTTCCTTTTTGCGTATTGCAAAATGAACATATGAAGAAAAAAAAAAAATTCATGGAGTAGAAACAAACACACAGGTGTAATTGTGTGCATAATTTAACTTACAAACATTTTACAACAAATTGAGAGATCGATCGAATTCCCTTGTAGGTTGCAACTTCAATCGATTCACTGTAACAAAATCGAATGAAACCCTAAATTTCTGGAATAGTAGCAAAATACAGGCACAGTAAAAGTGTAGTGACAAGAAACAATGATAATCCATGTTGTGCCTGATTTAGGTAGCCAGCTACGTATTAGGATACAATATTTTCTTTGTGATCGATCGAACAACCAATATTAATATATAACTAACTACCAAGAAATTAACATGCATGCGTAGATAGATTTGATCCTACGATCGATCGATATGAATTAAATAACTAATCCATAATTAGTTTATTAATTAATTTGGATCAAAGTGGTCTAGTAACACTGTAAATATCAACAATGGATCTCATCCGATGTCGATGGCTTCTTCTAACTACTCGTTCATCTTCATCTACTACTTCCTCCATTGATATCCCAGATTTTATAGATGCAGAAGATGAAGATGAAAATGAAGATGATGAATTTTCTTCTTTATTATTGTCAGTATGATTCATTATACCTTTGACTCCATAATCGAGTTTCTTCATCATCATCATCGTCATCCTGAAACCAGCAAGACTACAATCATCATGAAACCGATTACCAGAATCATATTCATTGATGCAAACACTGTATGATGATTGTTGAAGAGAGTTTCTGAGTAGAATCAAATGGAAAGCAGCATCTTCGAGTATTTGCTGTTCATCTGATGATGATTCCATTAATGTTAGACAAGATTCAGTCATGTAATGTAATTTCTTGGTTTTGTTTCATCTTCTTCACCATTTACATATATATGCGCTCAGCAAGAAAAAAAAACAAAAAGAGAAGGTGGGATTGTCAGTGGAAAGTATGAGGAAGCTGCGTGTAATTGAGAACGAAAGTTATCTTGACTTCCTCTCGAGTAAGCCTACAATACGCGGATACTCAATGTGGGTCACCCCTAAAATAATAATCTTTTTTTTTTTAATTTAATTTTGACTTGAGAGATTTGAGTCTTCTTTTTTTTTTTGAACGGCAAGAGATTTGAGTCTTCTGAGTTCTGACCACGCCTCGCGACTGGAATTGAAGCACATAGACCTTATAATAAAATTTATAGTAAATTACGGTTTTAGTCCATTTTTTTTAAGTGTTTTAACTATTTCAAAATAAAATAAATACTTTTATGAATCCAGCCCCTGTGATTTAGATGACTGTCAGTTTTGGCAGACGTCTGCTATATAAAATAACGAGTCAACGAGATAATAATGAGTCAGAGATATACTACCGATGAGTCAGCAAGATAACTTGGGGTATATATCGTTGTCGTGTTACTAAAAATAAAATGTTCAAAGTTTCTTTGATGAGTCGGGTGTTGATTATTTCAACATCATTAGCGGATCGCTAATCAATTCAATCAAATATACAAAAGCAAACATCAATCAATAACGTAAAAGATACTTACTTGTTTGAAAATTTAATCATGTTTTTGATGATAATATAATTGTAATGATTCTCTAATCTTCTTTCATGTCCAAGTTATGATGGAAAATTCATATGTATGGAATTCATATGTATGGTGTTCTTCCTTGCTTCTCATAGATAAATGTTAGAGAAATCATTATGCAAATGAATGATTATTTGGACATTAAGAAAAATTAGTGTAAAATGCCTCCATATTTATAAGGTTGATGTGAGGGCAATATTTTCAATCAAAATGTTGTCATTGAGGAACTTTAATGCAATTATCAATAAATAGGTAATTGCAACAACTTATACATAAGGGTTATTTGTCAATTATCAAAACTTAATATTAAACTAACATATCAAATAGTCACAAAGACATATTATTAAATAATTAAATTCCAACATCAGGGATATTATTTTTGAAAGTATCGCCAGCCGCATCTCAAAATTAGTAATAACCCATTTTATAAAAAAAAACAAGTTAAAAATTATAATTAATAACTCATTAGTAATAACTCATTTTTATATTTAAAACCTTTCTCTTTGATACTTATAATTTTTTTAAAATACTTATTAGCTAATTAAGTTTTTTTTCTAAATTAAATAAAGTCACTACGCGATATTTATCCATTATATATCACTGGCGTGGCCTTAGAAAATTCTTGATGTGACCTGGCTAGAAAATCAGTGACATGGCAAGTAATTGTAATTTCTATTTTTTGGGTGATAATATGTAACAAAATATCGCTGACTGGACGATATTTATACATCTCAGCGATATTTTGACATGTCTGCGATATTTTTCCACAAAATATCGTGGCAGCGATATTTTGCTAAATAAGAGCTTCTGATCGGACAGAAACACAATAAAGTTCGTAATAGCTAAAATGTTACTTAAACCTGTCAAAGTAACTATTTTGATGAGCATATGACCGTTAGAGTATTTTTCATCATTTTGCATTTCAGTCATATTATATTATTTATATTATTATTTCTTTTCAAATTCTTTTTAATGTACACACACTTGTGACTTGTACTACCTCTGTGTTCACAATAATTGTACTCAGGCATACATATTATAACGTCTAAGAAAAAAAGCGCAGGACACACCATGTGTCTCGGTTTTGCATTCATCAAACAGAGTAATGTCTTATTTGCAACTTCTCATCTTTTGCAACTTTTATTATGGTTGTGTTAACAATGTTGCGGATGAAGAATCTCAATTATTTGCAACTTTAATTCGTGCCATATTAAATGACCAACCAAGATATTTGCTTGTATAAACTTTAATTGAATATATGTAACTATTGTTGGTACCTGATAATGGTTAGAGTGTGAGTGTGATGGGGCGTTAGCAGAAGCATTAGTGACCAGTCATGGCTCAATCACGTCTTCCCCCATTACACACCTGACGTGAGCTAGGCAACACCACCCACATGTGGTGACGGGGAATAAACGCATGAGGAGGCCGTTGAATATATATATAAATACAAAATTATATATACAATAATGACTACAATGAAGTGAATAGCGAATGATATAGTTGTTGGAATTTATTTCATAATATGGCCTTGTAACTATTTGATAAGTTAGTTTATTATTAATTTTTGATAACTAACCAATAAGCCCTTATGTATAAGTTGATGCAATTATTGATAATTGGATTAACATTTTGATGGACAATATTACCCTTACATGAAACTATAAATACGGAGACATATTACACTATTTCTTCTTAATGTCCAAATTATTATTTCACTTACATAATGATTTCTCTAATCTTAATCTATGAGAAGTAAAGAACACCATAGTATGAATTCTCTATCATAATTTGGACATAAAAGAAGATTAGAGGATTCTATCTATGATATCATCATCAATAACATGATTAAATCTTCTAACAAGTAAGTATCTTTATTAATTGATTGATGTTTGTCTATGTTTATTTGATTAAATTAACTAACGATATGTTCATGATGTTGAAATAATCAACAATAGTTACACATATCTATCTGAGTTAGAGGTGATGAAAATAGTGATTTATATGATGCTAACATGCAATAATCAGGAGGTGATAGTTACACGTAGTTTTATACTTTTATTGTCATCGTTTTTTGATTCAAATCAATCGTATCAATGGCTGACATTCAGAAAACTTCCTATCAAAAAATTATTTTCAAGTGAAATCAAATTCTATTATTCAACAAACGCCAAATATGAAGAAAGTAAAGATCATACTCGGTGTTTCGATCTATTCATGAACACAGGTCATATTTGTCGGAGTATAGAGCTCCCTAGTGTACGGATCACCTCTGCGTACGTTAGCAATGATCAACTGATGATCATCATCACCATCTGCAATGGGGCAATCAATCATCTTATCATCCACCTGAGTAAGCTCCTCTACAGCATCACCGATTGGTTTCATAGTCAGTGAAACACCTTGTATTTTTTCAGAAAGCAACTCAGATCTCATAGCACTCGTTAAGTGTTCTTCATTCGGTTCAGTAAAAGATTCTGATTTAATCTCCGGCTGATGATACCGTTGTGATCCGGGAATCGAGATTCTGTGCGCCAGAGATGTATCCGGAGATGCAGCAGATTCAATTGCAGTTACAACGGAAGAATGAGGAGATGTATCCGCCAACGGAACTAAAGCCTCAGGCGCCGGCGCGTACGCTTCATCGTGAACGTTCATCGGAGTGTGATCTTGATCGACGGTGAGATTCGCGGCCACTGTAGTCGAATTAATCGCATCCTTCAGAGATCTGAATTCCATAATCCCTTCCAAACCGTGAACAGCAATATGCGCACCGTAAAACAATCCAGGAAAAGCGATATCAACTCCTTCAACCATGATCGGCGACCGCAACGTCTGCGGATTCACGACGAGGATTTCGTGACCAGCGACGAGTGATGGAACGGAGTTCGAACCGTGAACTAGCATCCGGAGATCGGTGAGCGAGAGCCGACGAGGAACGCCGTGGAAACGTAGAACAGTGGTGTAATCTGCGGCGGAAATGCTCATGTCGAGAGCGTAGAGAGCGGAATCGATGGGTGCGAAGAAGGTGAAGTTGTTGCCGGTGAGGATGTCGTAGTGGAGATCGGTAGTGGCGATAGCGTTGGCGAAGAGGTGGTATCCTCGGAATCGGAGAGCGGCGAGCATAGAGTGGTATTCATGTTCTGGTACGGCGGTTATGACGACGGTGATTGCCAGGAGCACGGTGGAGATAATAAAACTGGACGCCATTAATGGCGGGGAAGGAATTCTTTCATATTGGAAACTGTTTTGGCGGGAATTTAGTTTTGAGTGCAACTAGTACCAAATTCGTTGAGGCTGTTATTTATATTAAGATCCTTTAGATATTCTGAATAATCAAATAATAATGACTTTTTTTTTGTTTAATCTATACACACACATAAATATAGGGAAAGATAATTAAAAAAGTTTATTTTACGTAGTAAACCAAAAAGTATTTATAAAACCCAATAGACCGACACAAACAAATTCTACTTGAACTCATTTTAACTATGTTGGAACCGCATCGTTAAATTATATAATAATATCTTTTATATTTTTGCTTTAACGTTTAAGCATAAAGTTTAGGTTTTATGCATTGATTTTTAACTTTTAGGTTTTGTCTTTAGACTTTAAGATTTATTTTATAGTTTAGGTTTTAGTATTATAATTTATGTTTGGGAGTTTAGCATTAAGGTTTAGGGTTTCACAAGCCAGTTCCAATGACGCGAAAATGAGTTCGTTCGAAGTTTGTTTAGGTCGGTTTTCAAATTTTAAAAATTAATTTTTTAACCATTTTAAACAAAATAATTTTTTTTGAAGAACTTCCCCATACATGTGTGCAAGGTCGGCTCAATGGGCCAAGCAACACAAACAAGTGCTAAGGATCTTTAAAAGACTTACATAAAAACATTATAATATTTAATTGAAAAAGATTTAAAAAAATCGACCACGAACATTTTATTAAATAATTTGCATTTAAAAAAATTAGGAAAAAAATCTAATATAAACATTTTGTATATGTGTATATGAACAATTTTTTTTAATTCCACCTGACATAAACTTTTAGTTTATTATTGCCAGTTTTAAGCTCAAATAAAAGGAGGATGGTTTTAAGGAAACCGTTAGTGAAGGGACCCGAATTTTTATTCCACTTAAGGCCTTCAAAATGATTGAGCCGGCTTGTATGTGAGTACGTGTGTATTGATAAGTTGATATAAGGAGATATACTGGTGTCTAACATGGACACGTGAGATCACTAAACTTTGATACGGTTGTCGCACCATGGCCAAACTATAGTGCCCCTTCCCACCAAAACTTTCACTCTCCTAACATAATAGTCTCTCTATCACATTTTTTTGTTAACAATAAAAAAAATATTAAATGCACTCTTACAAATTAGCTCACATTTTAACTTCATTACTTTAATAAACAAACTGACTCATGATTAAACTAAACACAAATATTAAACAAACTTATAGTTGGCTTGTATTTGTCTTTTTTTTGAACGGCAATTTGGATCACTGACGGGTTGTAGATCCACTCGATTATATCCACACCCAATAGGAGGAAACCCACCATAAGTGAGGGAAAACCTCATAACCCAGTATGGAACCCTATTTTGTTCATGCCATGACTTGAACCCGTGACCTCTATAGTATTGAAGCCACATGTTACCTCCCTTCAACCACTTGATATGAGGATCATCGGTTGTTTACTAGTAACCTAACTTGACGATTCGAGATTAACACTAGAGACAAGTCAAATGCAGCCCTTTGATTTCAATGTTATTAAATACCTTATCTTAGGACTTCAACAAAGCATACTTGCATATAGGGCTGCTCAAAAAGCTCGAAGCTTGGATTCGGCTCGTAGCTCGTTCGGAAAAAAAGCTCGGATAAAGCTCGGCTCGAATAAAACTCGTTTGTAACCGAGCCGAGTCCGAGCCAGGGCTGGCTCGGCTCGTAGCTCGCTCGTTACTCGGCTCGTATGCTCGGTTCATGGCTCGGCTCGCTTGTACAACATACTATACTAAAATATAAAACTATATGGTTGCTTTCACTATTAAATATTCTTTGGTGTTATTTTGTAATTATCTTAAAAAATAAAAATAAAAATAAAAATAATAAAAGAAAATATGACGGAAATACGAAATGAATCTCAATTCTCACGTGCTCCACTCATTCCTAATTCCTAAATCATATTCTTAATTCCTAGTGCCATATATTCACGCATCTTCTCTTATGTGAAAACCGATCCAAAAACGAACCTAGCCGAGTTGAGGTGAATGCAATTCAAATATTAAATTTCTTATTTAAAAACCAAGCCAAAAAAGAGCCGAGCCAAGCCAGCTCGGTTAAAAACGAGCCGAGTCCGAGCCAAGATTTCAGGCTCGGTTTACAATGTATCATTAAGCTAATTTTCAAATGATTGTGTTTTTAACTAGATATAAATTCTAGGATTCTTGTTTAAAGTTATGATATTATTCAAAAATTATAAATTAAAATTTAAAATATAAAACTTATTTAAAGAATGAACATAAAAAATGAACACAAACTAAAATAAACAAACACAATACCGAATGTTCACAAATACAAATAAACAAACACGACACCTGTTCATTTGTTCAATGAACTAAAAGAGTGAAATTTCTTGTTCATATTCATTCCTTTATAAACGAACAAAATAAACAAACTTTTCATCAAATGATTTATGAACTACTTGTTAAACGTTTAATTCTTATACACCCTAGAGATGATAAAAGGTAAATTGACGAATTACACATCAATTTGGGTTACATTGATTAAACGATACTCAGTTTCACTCTTGGACAACTTAAACCTGTCGATTTAGTCAATAGGAAAATTGACTTTCAAATTTGCTTACACAAGCCCAGTAATTCGGATCGAGTTGATTTTAAGATGGTAAAATCTTATTGTGTAATAATAGGAATTTACAAGCTTAAAAGGCCTAGCAACTTAAATCTTTCGACTTTTAGCTACTAGATTTAATTATCAAATGCTAGATATACTATGTTGTTGAAGATTTTAGTACTATTAGACCATGGGGTATGCCCCTTAGCCCCAACCACTCCACGTGGCCCGCCACGTAGGCACCCACCACAACCACCCACTCCACCACTTGTGGTGGAAATGCCCTTTGGTTGACCACAACCACCCACTCCACTTTGAATGTCTCTTTCTCTGCCTCTTCAAACGGTCGACATGCCCGTTGCTATGGCCAGGCCCAACCCTCCCACGCCTGCCCACGCCCCAAGGGGGCCGTGTTTCACGCCCATTTTTGCCCCACTCACGCCCCAACCAAGGGGCACACCGGATGGTCTTAGACTCTAGGCTCAATTAATATGTATGGGCTTAATTAAATTATGTTTTTAATTCGGCTTTGGGCTGGATTTAGACCAATATGTAGATATAAGAATATTTGTAATACATAGCCCATAGCCCCATACTCCAATAGATCTATAAAAATCTAAAACAATCAGTTTTGACTTTTGAGATTAGAAGAGGGTTCATTTTCTTCCAGGAACACAAGAAGAAGAATAGTTTTTACAGAAATTTCAAAAAACAATTCCTTTATTAAAAATCTCTATCTAATTCAATAAATCATTTTTTTTATTAGGATGATTTGATTGAAATACAAAGAATTTACTACTTAGTGTTTGCACTTTGAAAGCATAGAATATTAACAATAGCTTACTAATCATCGACTGTTGAGTTATTGAGCTCGTTACATGGCATCGAATGTGGATCGGCTCTGTAGTTTTAAATTATGAAATACGCTCCAATGCATTTGGTCCCAGGTGCATAATGCGAGTGCATCTTCTATAAAAAATACTAACATTCCAAAACATGCATAAATAACTAAATATATGCATGTCATTTAGTGACAGTAACCTAAAATACAAAATAAAGGAGATTAAATGAACTTTTCCTCTCCTAAGCATATCAGAGTAAGCTAAAATTCAATATATTTGGTAAATATGACAAAAAAAAAAAAAAAAGAATAATATAAAGCACACTAACACAAGAAGACCTGACCATTTTGAAAAAAAATCCAAAAAAAAATCAACAAATCAAAATAATTGCATATTGCACGCATCAAACACAATATGTGATGCCACACATATTTCAAGTGTGCCGTTGTTTGCAGTTATGCGGTAAACAACGCATTAAACAAATCATGCCATATACGCACATATTCTGCATTTCTGTGCAATTTAAAACCAAAATTGACTCACATCAATAAAGATTAGATAATTTGTAAAAAAGTTTAGTAAGTATCGATTGTAATTATGTACATATTGAATAGGGAATTTGATTTATTTCATTTTCAGATAATATGCTTTGAAACATGTATCTCGATGTTATTTATTAAAAATAGGTTTATGATAAATAAAACTATAATTTCACATTTAAATCATGTTGTATGATATATTACATGTTATGTGTGCGTTAAATTTAGTTGCCGAATCAGTGACAACGCATAAACAAAGATTGAAATCATATGAAGGCAAATAAGTAAATTCAGATACGAACTCATTAAAAACTTTTTGATACCTGATAATACTCTTTTAATAATGATTGAGATTTATATGAATTGTAATAACGAATGCAGACAACAGTAATTGCTACCAAATATTATTTTCCGAGTAAAATCAGTGTCATCTAACTCAAAAGCTAATCAAAATCTTACCAGATGTTTCCATGTGCACAAGTCATTTTGGTACGATCATAGAGATTACGCATGTTGGGATCGTCACGGCGTATGTTAGCAATGCTCAATTGTTCCCGATCATCATCTGTAACGGGGCAGTCAATGATCATATCATCTGCCTGCATAAAGTCTTCTGCAGCATTACTAATCGATTTCATAGCCAGTGAAACGTGATGTATGTTCAGAGGGATAAATTCAGGTCTCGTAGCTATCGATATGTGTTCTTCAGGCGGTTGATTAACAGACTCGAAGTAAATCTGCGGAGAGTGATGCGATTGAGTAACAGATTCTGATCTAGTATCCGGTACCTGTTGTGATCGAGTAATAGATTTACTCTCCGGCGAGTGATGCGACTGAGTAACAGATTCTGATCTAGTCTCCGGCGAGTGATGCGACTGAGTAACAGATTCTGATCTAGTCTCCAGCAACGGATGCGATCGAGTAATAGATTCTGATTTAGTCTCCGGCAACTGATGCGATTGAGTGATAGATTCTGATTTAGTTTCCGGCAACTGATGCGATTGAATGATAGTTACTGATCTAGTCTCCGCTTGATGATGCCGTTGCGCCTGAGATCCATCGGAAAAAGGCATATAAGACGTCTCCGAAACCGGCAAAGGAGATGCAACGGTGTCGATTCCGGTTACAATTGATGTCCCAGGCGGCGTAGGAGCCACCTGAACTGCAACTTGAGGCGACGAGGCAAATGTTTCACGGCGGACGTCCATCGGAGTGAGATTTTCGAACATCGATGTAGATTTCATCGCATCATTCACGGATCTGAAACCAATAACACTTTCCAAGCCATGAACAACAATATGTGCGTCGTAATACAAATCCGGAATAGCAATTTCAACTCCTTCGACCGTAACCGGTAACGGTAACGACAGAGGATTCACGATGTGAATCTCATGATCATGCAATAGCGTAGGGAAAGAAGTCAAACCGTACGGAAGTTCCCGGAGATCGGAAAGAGAGAGACGGCGAGGTACAACGTGGAAACGCATAGTCATAGTGTAATCTCCGGCGGACATGCTCGTGTCAAGAGTGTAGAGAACCGAATTGATTGGTGCAAAAAAGGTGAAGTTACCGCCATTGATGATGTCGTAGTGGAGGTCGGTGGTGGAGATGGCGTTGGCGAAGACGTGATAGCCTCTGTATCTGAGAGCAGAAAGCAGCGAGTTGTATTCACGTTCCAGCATGGAGGTTACAGCGACGGTGTTGATGACGGTGATGAGGAATAGCACGATTGAGAGGATGAAACTAGACGACGCCATTGTTGTACCGAGTACGGATGAAAAACTCTGTTTAGATTTAAAATGCTTTTGGCGGGGTGTGATTTTTAGGTGCAACTGCTAACAAATTCGAAAGGGGGCTATTAGGGAGACACCCGAGTGGATCAGCGGACACCCGCAATACGGCCCGTAAAGCCCTTTAAGGGTCGTATTGAAAAAGAATATTCTGACAAAAGCTGACACATCAAATCATAGGGCTGACGCCGGCTGACACGCAGTACATACGGTATACGGGCCGTATGGACACCAATAATTTGAACTACCCAAATTATTTGAATGGACGTAATAGAGGTGTGCCTAAATTGAAATCGATTATATATCTTGATGGAATACATTTTAATGGAATACGCAAAGGTTTAACAATTTCAAAATCGTAAAGGTTTAACAATGTCGATGGGAGGCAACAATTTCGGTGATGAATATATGTGTGTCTATGAAACTGATCAGGTAATAAACTTATTCGTTTAACGGTTAGTTTATAAAATCTTATACATTTGTTCTTTTCAGGTGTTTGCCGGTGTTAATGAACTGGTTGACTAGGCGATTGGTAGAGGGCGTGAAAATGGTTATGTGCTAGTTAGACGACGAACCAAAACTAATGCAACCGGTGTAGTTATAAAGGTGTGGCTTAAATGCGATCGCGGTGGCGTGTATCAGGGTGAACCAAAAGCTAGACATACTGGTTCGAAGAAGACTGGGTGTGAATTTGAGCTAATTGGTAGATACGAGAGAAGTTGTGGTGGTTGAAAGTTGCGTGTGGTCAATAATGAACACAACCACCTAGGGGCTGAACAACTAGGCGGTCATCCATATGCGATGAGATTAAATGAAAATGAAATCCGTCTAGTTGAGCAACTGTCAAACCAAAACATGTTGCCCCGTGATATACTTGCAGCTGTAAAGGACCAAAACCCCGATAATGTTTCCAACCTTAGAAATATTTACAATGCGCGACAGAAGTTACGTGTTGGACAAAACACGGGGGAAACTCCAATTCAGGTCCTTTTTAGCACATTGCAAAGAAATAATTTTATTTACCAAACGCAAGACGATGCGTCGACAGATGTCGTGGAACAAATTTTTTTTATCCACCAGACATCTTATAATATTTGGCGCGCATTTCCTCATGTCTTGTTAATTGACACAACTTATAAAACGAACAAATACAACATGCCATTTGTTCAAATAGTTGGTGTCACATCAACACACAAGACGTTTAGTGTTGCACATGCGTTTATAAGTAAGGAACGTGAAGAGAATTTTGTCTGGGTGTTACAAAACCTAAAAGATACACTTCAACAGTGTATGGAACCACGCGTTATTGTAACCGATAGAGAATTGGCTCTTGTAAACGCATGCAAAAGAATATTTCCTAGTGCTGCCCAATTACTATGCAGGTGGCACATTTTTGAAAACATATCCAAACACTGCAGGCCTAGTTTTTCGCAATCAGACTGGCAAAAGTTTGGATATATGTGGTCGGTTGTGATAGACTCTGCAACTCCCGATATCTACGAGTATAATTACAGCTGACTACATGAATGGTTATGGACATCTCATCAGAGTAATGTTCTATTTCTCATTTTTAATTGTTTTTGAGTTGTATGAAACGTATTAATATGTGTTTATTTTTTAGGGGTTATCGGATATTTGCAAGTAACATGGTTGCAAAGGTACAAGGAAATGTTTGTGTCTGCGTGGATAGATAAAAACCGGAATTTTGGTCAACGAACTACCAACAGAGTTGAAAGTCAACATTCTCTATTAAAGAAAAGTCTCCATGCAACCAACAATACGTTAGACAGCATTGTTGGGCATGTCATTCAAATTGTGAAATCGCAAGCAGAAGCTATAAATGAAAGCTTTGAAAGAAGCAAAATATTTCGTATGGCACATCACAACGATGATCAATTTGAATTGTTAAAAGGGAATGTATCTCATGTAGCTTTAGATCTGTTGGTTGGTGAAAAGGAAAAAATTCAGATGTTGATAGCATCAAATTCATCTTGCGGTTGCCATCTCTTCACGAGCTGTGGATTGCCATGTGCTTGTCGTCTATTGAATAGTATGAATTCATTAAATTTAATTATAGATTTACATATTATTTATGTATAATCATAATTATTATTTTTATTCTTTTAAAACATATGCTAAAGTTACACTGGATGAGATAGACTTGTTTTGGCGTAAGCTTGATTTAAACCCATCGTTTGTTAACGAGGACGAAGGTGTTGATATTGATGCGCAAATGGATCGGGTCATACAACATATAAAGCTTTAACCAAATCCAGTGAAAAAGAGTATGATGTCAAAGGTTTTTAATGCGGTTTTCCCATTTAAATCAATGAAAAAAGAACCCGTCGTGCAAACTAACACTCGTGGGCGACCAAGTTTAAAGACACAACAAAAAAAACAAGAGCCTGCCCGACATAGTTCATTCACAAAGCCAAAGAAAAACAAGCAGGATGATTCAACGATTACTCACGATAGTCAATTGCAGCGTGCTAATTCGTATTCTTCAACGACAAGAATGCACGATTTTTCCAGGTTTTCTCAACCACAAGGCGGGTTTTCGCAACCAACTGTTGGGTTATCGCAACCAGCATTTGACATCCCGGTACATTTAACTGATAACAAGCTTTACAATTTTAACCGGTTTAAGGATCACATTCCTGACATCTTCCACCCATACATATCAAGAATACAAGACGTTATTCCAGACGGAAACTGTGGCTTTCGATCTGTGGCTGTTGCTTTAGGATTTCCCGAAACAGAATGGTTAACTATTCGTCATGCACTCCTGACTGAGAGTATCCAAAATGCAAACGTCTACTTTAACGTCCTCCTTGGTGTTTTTGACGAAATTCAAGAATCCTTGAAATGGTCAAAACCTGAATTTGCTCCAAGGCGTTATTGGATGCAAATGCCGGAGACCGGAGTTTTGATTGCTAATGCGTTTGGTGTGATTGTGGTTTTTATAAGCTTAGGCGCTTCTGTAACAGTTTTCCTGTTATGGACGTCGCCTGAATTTCTCCTACCACATCGTGTTGTGTCATTCGTATTTGTTAACGACAACCACTTTGTGATGGTTGAACTTACTGGAGATTATCCAATGCCGACACCAACTTGGTATTGGTCAAGATTCAAAAGTCAAGACGCCGCAACCTGGGAAATGTGGTATAAGCAGCGCCTTGATGCGTATACCAATTGGTTGGAAAGCCGTCGACAACCCCCGGGTTTTGTAGATTTAGACAAGTACGGATTGTAACTCGCAATTAATAACACATTTACACGAATATATGTATTTAATCATTTTGTTGTTCTTTATACTAATAATAATAATAAATAATAATAATAAATAATACTAATAAATAATAAATAATAGTAATAAATAATAATAATAAATAATAATAACAATAATAATAATAATAAATAATAATAATAATAATAATAATAATACTAATAATAATAATAATAATAATAAATAATAACAATAATAATAATAAATAATAATAATAATACTAATAATAATACTAATAATAATAATAATAATAATAAATAATACTAATAAATAATAATAATAATAAAAAATAATAACAATAATAATAATAATAAATAATAATAATAATAATAATACTAATAATAATAATAATAATACTAATAATAATAATAATAATAATAAATAATAACAATAATAATAATAAATAATAATAATAATAATAATACTAATAATAATAATAATAATAATAATAATAATAAATAATAGTAATAATAAATAATAATAATAATAATAAATAATAATAATAATACTAATAATAATAATAATAATAATAATAATAATAATAATAAATAATAGTAATAAATAATAATAACAAAAAATAATAACAATAATAATAATAACAATAATAATAATAACAATACTAATAATAATAATAATAATAATAATAATAATAATAATAATACTCGTAGATATCGGGACCGCCACCGCCACCGCCACCTCCACATCATGTCATTGTTCGTCAGCCACGACTGCATCCGGCTGACGCGGCGATCTTACGCGACCTTATTGGAAGCGTACGCGACCTTTCTGGACGCGTTGGTCGCTTGGAGGAGATGATGCGGTGGATGACGGAGCGTATGGCGGCATCTGCTGGCATGGATGTTCCCGTCTTTCCAGGACCGGGACATCATCAGGATCCGCAGGATCCTGGTGGTCATGCTTAGTTATTTTTTTTGTGTATTTTGTCTTTTCTTTTTTGGATTTTGATGTATGGACACTACTTTAGCATTCGATGTATGTATTTTTATTTTGTATATATGTTGTATATGGCGTGATTGTTTGTTTTATCTTTTATTATATAATTAAAAAAATGTGCGTGATTGTGAAATGAATAATAGATAGTTAACAATTTTTCTTAAAACCGTTTAACGTTATTTAGATTCTGATAACTATTGTTTTAAAATCATTAAACACGATTACGTTAAAATGATTTTCAAACAAAACATTTAAATTTACGAAAATCATAACTAATTATGTTAAAAAAAATTGTTATTTATATTTAAACGTCACGATGTTAAAATATTTTTCAAACAAAACAAATAGGCAAAATAATTAAATAATAACGTTAAAATACTTATTATTTTACAACAAAACGATTAAAAATGGTTACGTTTTTTTTCGAACAATTAAACGATGTTATAAGCTACTTAAACACGTACCGTACGTGTTGCATTTAACAAATACCGGATTTCAAAACAAAGTACGATTATACGCTATTAGAAACAGATATTATTTATAACTTAAAAATTAAATAACTAGACGATATGATATAACAATTAACGTTAAACGCGTACGTATACTGGAATTCAAATAACGTGCGGATTTTATAACACGTATATATAATAATATATATATCATATATTTAATATATAACGTTAAAAATGTACGTATACCGATTAAATATAATTACGTTAAAATATATGTTTTAACCATTTAAAACAGTTAGACAATTACAATGTTAAAAATAAGTTAAACACGTACGTATATCGGGTGGAAAAACAAAACTTATAAATTTTCAGGTTTAAAAACGAGTCGTATAGGCCTTTACGGCTCGTATCGTTTTTTCAGCCGCCAGACATCTCACTGACATTTTCTGACACACCCTGACGGCTTTACGGCCCGTAAAGCCCTTTACGGCTCGTATAGATGAGGGTAGGTGTTGACTGATCCGTAGGGGGTGTCCAAATAACGCGCCCCATTCGAAAAGATTGGTATTTATACTTTTTATCAGTATACGTTGGCGTCACGTAAGTGCCATATAAACAACCAACCTCATCACTCTAAATCATCACATGTATTGTAATCACTCACTCATCACTCCACATCATCACGCTATCGCCACCTTTTTGCCCCCTTTTCTACTTCCTTCATCCTGTGATGCTCTTCACGTCTCGGTCACGCCTGCCTGGGTCACGCCCTTATGTAATGGAAGGAGGGTGCCATGTGGGCGTGACTGGCCCCTCACACACCTCAATCACCTTACCATTACATATGGTCTGAGAAAATTACCAAAATAACCATCTTAACCAAGTTTTTACCAAAATAGTCATTGGTATTTAGCCCCATGTTTCAATTTTAGATTTTGTGACACACTGTAAATTTCAAGTCAATTTTTAATTTAATTAAATGATTATTTAATTAACATATGCATACGTGACATGATAGTACAAACACAGTCGCAAACACGATAATTCGATGAGTTATCGAAAACGACACACACGTATAGAAATTATCGAACGTTGGTGAACGTTGAACAAAACTAATAATCGAACACTAATAACTTCACAATAGATCAATCATCGAATAAATCAAGCCCGAACAATGATAAATGATGAGTTATGGCGAAAAACGAACAAAAATTGATTCAAACAAATTAATTGGGCCAATTTGGTTCAACCGGTTGTCTTCGCGGTACGCCAAGGACCGGGGATTGTGCCCTGGCGGTATGCAAAGCTTAGGTGGGCAATTTGAATTCGCCCGAAATCCTTCGCGGTACGCGACGACCGATCAACTTTCACCTTGGTGGTATGCAGCGTGTTTCGGGAAGCAATCCGGTTATTTTATTCACCGCGGTACGCCGAGAACCTTTGAGGGTCTCTTGGCGGTATGCGACAAGCTCAATTCGCAGAAAAAATATATAAAGCCAAGCCAGTTCATTCTATTCAGTTCTGCTTGGTTTCTCTCGACCAAACACCAAAACTTCGACCATTTATCCGTGTCAAAACACTCTGCAACCTCTGGAGAACCACCCCAACTCCATTGAAGCCACATTGAAGCCACTTTAAAGGTTTGAAGCTCAAGAACAAGGAAGAAGCAACAAAGGAACTCTCAAAGGTCACATGCATTCTTCCCTTATCATTCGGTTCGGTTTTTGGATAGGGAAAAAGTTGAAAACCAATTAAACCGAACCGAATAAACCATTAACCGATTCTCTATATATACATATATATCAAAATTTTGTGCCTCCTAAAAAAATTGGACCCGGGATAGAGGTCGGGTTTGTCCTTTCCTCAAAATTTTGTGCCTTCTAAAAAAATTGGGCCCGTGGCGCCCCCCCCCCCAAAAAAAAAAAAAAAGACCGGCCTTGATCATCTCACGTAGAAACCAAATATATTCGAACCTCGATTAAATGTGTAAGGTTTTTTTAGTAATAATAAAATATCTATCGTATTGCAAGAACTTGATTAACAAAATGATGGGTGTAAAATGCACCCAGAAATCAGAGGGACGTTGGAAAGTCTAAACACCAAACCTTCATCATCGAAATAAAAAACATAACAAAAGACTAATAGTTTACGGGTGAAATACGTTTAATGTCTCCAAATAGTTGAAGATTTAGAAAATAAACAAACAAATATGTCCAATAAAATATCACCAACAAATTATTGGTAGGGAAAAAGATATGCCTTATACTAATATTTTCTTTGTCACAGAAGATAAAAATGTTGCTTCATATGAGATATTGGTTCTAAAAGCTATTTTAGGCATGAAAGTATACCAAATAGCATTTGTTTCAATGATATTAACGTGTGTTAATGTTGGTTTGGCGAGACGGATCAGGATCGATAACGAAGTTCTACGAACTATCAACCACGTGCGGAATCTATGAATGATATGTATAAAATCAAAGAAATACAAGTAATTTCATAAACACTCTTTATTAATCAACTAATGAATACAAGAAATTTCACACAGAAACTGTTCTCACACAGAGAAAATCTCTCACAGTTTTCTGAAGTTCTGTCAAAGTTATGAAGAATTCAGACAAACCTCCTATATATACAACACTGTCAGCCGAATCTATTCTGGTAGCTGAACCTTCACCAGGTTATAGGTTCACCGAACCTATCAAAGCAATAGGTTCGCCAAACCTGTCTAGGTTCATGGGCCAGACGAACCTTAGACAAACCTAACAGCCGAACCTATACAAACTCAAAATAAATACAACTTTTTGAATAGAAAACTATTACATATGTGCACTAACAGTTAAGGTATTACTCTCTAAAATAGTTGAGAATTTTAGTCTTATAGGGAATAAAACTTGAAAAAATTTGTATTTAAAAAAAAGGCATGTAAAGTATAGCAAAATATATAGATACCATAAAGTGTAGCATAGGTAAATTACTAATGGCACACAAAAGGCAAAGGAGCATAGAAACATGAATAAGGAAGCAAAAACCATTTGAAACTGCCTATACAAGTCTAACAAATGTTGCCTAATTCGCCCATTTCAAATTACTTTGAGTCTACTCCTCCTTTCTATAGTCCTCATGATGGTGACATAGTGGTAAGGGGTGAGAATATATAATGGAAGTCTAGGGTTCAAAGTCCGGCACCACCCAATTTTTCCTGGATCACAGCGTCACGCGATTTACCTCACTCATGTTAACCATGAGACTGGTCGGTGAGGTGCACATAATGATGACGTTCACCATTTTTTTTACTTCTTTCTATAGTTATAGCTTCAACGGTTCTTACTTGATGTGATCATCTTTCTTCTATTCAAATGTCCAAATCATATCAATATGTCATCCCTTATTTTTTTCGGAATAAAAATCCCCACTCAATTTTTCCAAAAACCTTCAAATTTTATTAGATTCAACTTCGCATTTCCACACATCTATCTTTGTATCCTCATCTATTATACTACTAGAGATGAGGAAAAAACATGTTACAGAACCAAATCCAATTACCCTACCCAAAATCAGAACCAATCCTATCCGAACCGGTGGTTACAAGCAGTTGTGGTTTACTAGAAAAATAAATAAAAACCATATGGGAAAAAAACCTGAACCTAACCAAAATAGGTTCCATGTATATTTGGTTCTTGACTTTGTTGACCAAAACAGGAAACCGATTCCTACCCGGAACAAGTTTTAAAAGAAACCATGTTTGCCCACCTATAGACTTTCATGCTTGTGTCTTCTTGATGGTCAAGCACTTGATTTTGTACATAGGCAGTTGAATTGCTACTCTATAAAAAGCCACTTTAATGTTGTAAACCTCTTATCACACAAAACCATTGTGACCGGCATTAACTTGCACCAGGTTGCCTAAGCATGATGGGAAACATCGTTGTCTTTGTTGAAGATCAAACGGTCCAAATTGAAGAGTTGGATTATGTCATTGTCATGGATTGAAAGGGGTAAAATATCAATATGGATCATTTGGGCCAGGTTGGATTCTTTCTTATTGATGGATTGGGTTCAGGAGTGAGGGTCAACCTAGCCTGATTGATGGTTCTAGACTGGTGGGTGGGTGGTGGACATCAAGAAGGGGACCAAGTGACCAACCCAATAAATCTATCTAAATATCAATTGGTGATATAAAAATGGGCTTGACCCCAACCATTTATGTCTCTCACCAGAATCATATCAACCTGTTCCATTCCTTTAATTCATTAATATTTGAAAGCTGTATGTGTATGTGACCTTCACCTAATGCACATACATACACATGATAATGCATGTATTACATTAATTTGATCATACCCATGTGCACATCATCTTCATTAACTCCACATCCATCATACTCAAACCCATGATCATAGAAGTATTATATTAAATTGAGCATGCCCATATGTCTATAGTTAGCATTTCACATCCATCACAATCCTCCAAACAAACATGACATGTTACATGACAGTTACTCATGATCATGATTCAAGATTGCAAGGCCAAGTGTATATAACAAGAAGATGGTGAATATATAACAAAACAAAACAAAAATTACATCACCAAAATTAACAAAAAACTAATAAAAGAACATTAGAAACATAAATAAAGATATAAGCACATATCACCTGTCCATTATTATTGCCCAGTGATTTGAACCCCTTATCTCCTTCAATATAAACTAACATCAAAACAAGCTTCTTAATCTTAAGGGTTATGTATGTTTTGAAATTTGAACTTCAAGATTGTGTTCTGCCCAGAAGCTCAAGTCCCTCTGTCCTACAAGACATGATTTTGCGAAACACATCTCGCAATTGGCGCTCAAATGGGTCAAGTCCGTTCTTAAATAGGTTACACACATGAAACATTTCTTGAACGTGTGCTTGTACTTCCACCTTTTGTTCCTCGGTCAATGGAAAATGATTAACCGAGTCAACCAAATCTGTAACCAAATTAACTGACTTTTCCATTTGGTAAATCTCCTTTAACAACCCAACACTGTTCTTCCGTTCACGTTTCTTGGATTCATCCATAATCCGAATATGAAGTAGGTTCAACGGGGTGCCCCACGAGAACTGTCTTGGTACAGAGAAATGAATTTGAAGGTTGCGGTCTTGGCAAGGTATTGCAGCCACTAGAGCCCATAAAACAAACATAAGAACAAAACCCATTGTGTAAACAACATTAGCTAACCCATTAGTAGATGAAACTTCATGTGGTTTAGGCGGGATCAACCCGTTAGCTATCAGTTGAAGCTGTTTACTTGCTGACCATGAATTAGGCACACTCCAAGAAAGAGACCTCGAATGTCCTTGCTTTTGTTGATTATCTTTCCCTTTATTTGGGCGCCCAAAAGATCGGTTTCTTTGAGAAAACAATGATGCTGATTCCTTACTGTCACCAAGCATGATAATAGCTAAATCAGTTAAAGCTTTTCTAGCCCTCCTAAACTGCCCCTCAACCATCACATTTCTTGATTTTGAATCGAATGCATTTGAAACAATTTCTAAATGCCTATGCCAAAGGCGAATCTTTTCAATCCCATCACGAACAGCATTACAAATGTCTAGTGCACGTATACTCCTATCAAAGTAGTCTGCTACAAACCGATCTAAAGGCGGTTTGGAAAGATTTGACTCGTTTTTTGACAGAATTAACTTGAAATCTTCTTGACAAGCAGCAAACGCATCTAATAACTTAATAATCCAATCGAGTGACAGAAGGTCATCAGCAGAAGCAGCAGAAAGTGTGCGAAACTGCCTGAAAACTTGGTGTTCAAATGATCCGAGCTGACAATGATAATCAGAACCCGAATCACCACTAACATCCATTGAATGAATCTGATTGTGATTATGATCATTACCAATGCCCATAATCGATCGGCGAAACGTCCCAAAAGGCATTGTATAACCACTTGTCGACGGCATATCAACAAACCACAAAATTAACACTTTTTTTCGATTATACAAAAACCCCAACTATCAAAATCAAATTATCATCTTGATACAAACTCAAAATTGAAAATTTTGAAGCTGCGATCGATAACCTTGGGATAACTGTAGTTAAGAGTTCATTCAACCTGCAATTCAAAGAATTTAATCAAGCAAAACCCCAAGATCCATAAAACCCCTGCATACAATCGCTCATGTAATTCAATATTGTTCATACAAAACCTCCATAAATTTAGCAGCACGGAATCAAAGAATTCGGGAAAACCCAGATCAAAATAAGCGCATTAAAGCAAGATTTAGATGATTGAAAGAGAGTACCTTAGGAGGATGAAGTTTCCAAAGATAAAAAGGATTAAAAAACCCTAATTTCCAAAGTTTATTTAAGTTTTCGAGAGAGGGTATCGTAGAGGGGATTGAGGGTTTTGCTTAAATGGAATACAAAACCTGTGAACGTTTGAAACATGGAAGACCCAAGAAAACATTTCAACTAATTGTCAGCAAAAAAATAAAAAAATGAATATTATATAAAACAAACATCTCAACAAATATACATATAATATATTGATGTTTTGAGAAGTTTCCATAAAAGAATAAATAAAAAATATGAAAAATAAAAAATAAAAAATAAACTTTTCTTACTATAATAATAAACGAGGTTATGTAATTAATTGTTTATAGATGATGATTATTTCAAACTAAATAAGTTTAAAATTGATATTAGAATATACTAAACATTATATGCAATATTGATAAAAATACAACCAAACTTGAAATATCATTATCACCATAAATGTTGTTAACCATAATATAATATTATTAAATATGGAAAAAAAAGTACACCATCATTAGTTGCTTCTCCTTTTTAAGCAACTTTTGTTTACATAAACGTTTGAAAATGTATATAGTTGTTTTAAAACTAGTGGGTTACCCACACGTTGTGGCGGACAATCCATTACGATTCCATATATCAAAACGTAAATATGTATTGTCACTTTAACATAAGGCCTTACAGGGTATCGTTATACACGTGTCTGCTCGGCTGGTATGAGTATTCGATCGTGATAATAATATTAATTAGTTACTAGTATCATTTAATTATTATTATCAGGTGAATATTACTATTAAATTTAAATAGTTTGTGAAGTAATTACGAACATAATGATATAAATGATAAAAATACTCAATAATAGACAAACACCATATAACACGTAAAATTTTTGGGGTCGTTTGGGTTCGAAACTTGTATAAACGTTCGTGAGGTAATTACGATCAAACTGATATAACTATGACGATTATCCGATATCGTAAGAGCATAATAAAAGCATGCAAATATCAAAAATATGTGATTAAATTATGCGAGAGATTTAAAAATTAATAATTCAAAGTTAAAGATTTAATATGAAACTTATAAATTAATTTAAGTTTGAGATTGCTTTTTCTATAAGCTTAGTATGCTATTTTTTAAGTAGTTTCACTCTATTTTTTGAGGAGGTAGAATCATTATTTGGGAGTGGTTTTACATGTTAAAGTCAAGCTTATTTTTTTGAAACGATTGAATCATTTTTATTACCATTACTGAGTTAACTTATATATTTATTTTTATTATTTAGTTATTATAAATTTATAATCATTTAATTATTATTATCATCAAAATATGTGTATTGTTAGACATATTTTTTGACTGAAAATTAAAGGGCGAGTCGTTGCCTTTGATCGCAGTAACAACACGAATATCAAAACGCAGACCAAAAAATGATCATAACAGCTTTCAATTCATCATAAAATAATAAATCAGACTATCTGCAAAAGTTTTGACTATGGTTAATTAATTAATTATTATTAAATTAGTATTAAAATTAGATAATAATAATTAATTAATATTATCATTGCTAGCCTTTTTGTTGACTTTACAATCTCTATCATTAATAGGAAGGAAAATAATTAATAGGAAGGGAAACAAATCGTAGGGGTTCAAAAATGGTCATCAATGGCAACATATGAATCAATTTTATTACAACTGTAGACTCAACTTGTAAATGTATGTTTGTATAATAATGCTTTACGATACAAAGTAAAGTTCATGTAATTTTTTTTGAAGTCAATAAAAAAGAATATATTTATATAAGAAACACAAATATTACAAAAGGATTGGGTCGTTTTGCAAAACTTGCTAAAATAAGTAACAAGCACAGGCCAAATAGAGTTAAAGCCAAATAGAGTTAGGACCAAACTAGTATCGGATCATATCAAAACATATTTTTGAAAAAAAGTATAAATTCAGTTTGAGCTAAAATCAAATTTGGTTTCTCTCAAAATGGATTGTTTATAAAAAAAATAAGAAAATTGTTTCACCGGTTATATCTGTTTTTATGGCAGCTACTAGTGGTAGCAGGAGTGGAACGCTAAACATAATTATAAGGCTATGTGTATTAATTACACCCCATCACTCCACGTAGTCGTAACGTAAACGTTACATATATAAACAACTAAAGTCATCAACCATTTTTCACATACGTATGTGTTACTAGTCTAGTATACACGCGTTGCAGCGGAAAACACAACCCTTAAGTTGAATGTTTTAAAAGTTTACATGGTTCGTTCTTGAGTCATAACCATAACAAAAGCAATTTTTTTAACTTGGTAGTTAACTAAGATTAACTTTAACAACTAATATAAACGGCCAAAAGCACCAAAAATGTCAAGAAGTTATTCATTTGTTTTGAAGAGTTTTCTTTTATAATCATTTTATCTCACTTAAATTTTTATAACCTATCAATGTGGGACAAAGTGAAAACACAAACAAACATTTAAATTAAAATTAAAAACTTGCACCATATGCTATAAGAGTTATAAAACTCTTAATTTTAAGATATTTAAGGAAATTACTATTTTGTCCTTCTAATATGAATTATATAGTAGTATAGATTATCACCCCTATTTAAAACATCCTTATCACTACATGATCACCCTGACTTTACCCGTAACCATTATCACACCATCCATGGTCACACCCGGTCACGCCTGGACTGTAGTGAGGAGAGGGTGCCACGTGACTAAAGCCCTTCACGCCTCCGTCACCTCCCATAGGGGAAGGATGTTGGGATGACAATTATCTAATAGTAAAGACGAGTGACGGTAATGTGGTGTTCATTACCAGTTGAAAACACACAATAGTATGACACGTGGTACTCATCCATTAAAACAATATAAACCCAAGTTGACCAATTGTATAATTTAATTTAACACAATTGAATTGTTAAATAATATTTTTGCGTATAGTTTTATTAAATTAGTTAAAGTGAAGGAGAGACAATATATAAGTCTCAAATTCAATCCTACTTATAACAATTTTTCTTGAAGATCACCGACCATGTTGCTTGCGGCCGAGCTTTACCTGTTACTCTTGATTAGTCGAGTATTGTAGGGACCTGTGGTTTACCACGTAAGTGGGTTTCCATAGCAATTAAAAAATGAATATTATATAAAACAAACATCTCAACAAATATACATATAATATATTGATGTTTTGAGAAGTTTCCATAAAAGAATAAATATAAAAGATGAAAAATAAAAAATAAACTTTTCTTACTATAATAATAAACGAGGTTATGTAAATAATTGTTTATAGATGATGATTATTTCAAACTAAATAAGTTTAAAATTGATATTAGAATATATAAAACATTATATGCAATATTGATAAAAATACAACCAAACTTGAAATATCATTATCACCATAAATATTGTTAATTATAATACAATATTATTAAATATGGAAAAAAAGTACACCATCATTAGTTGCTTCTCCTTTCTAAGTAACTTTTGTTTACATAAATGTTTGAAAATGTGTATAGCCGCATGTTTTAAAACTAGTGGGTTACCCATACGTTGTGGCGGGCAATCCAGTATGATTCCATATATTAAAACGCAAATATGTATTTTTCACTCTAACATAAGGCCATACAGGGTAGCGTTTATACACGTGTCTGCTCGGCTTGTATGAGTATTCGATCGTGATAATAGTATTAATTAGTTACTGGTATTATTTAATTATTATCAGGTGAATATTACTATTAAATTTAAATTGTTTGTGAAATAATTACGAACATAATGATATAAATGATAAAAATACTCGATAATAGACAAACACAATATAGGTTTGTGAATAACACGTAAAATTTTTGCGGTCGTTTGGGTTCGAAACTTATATAAATGTTCGTGAGGTAATTACGATCAAACTGATATAATTATGACTATTATTCGATATCGTAAGAGCATATTAAAAACATGCAAATATCAAAAATATGCGATTAAAGTATGCGAGAGATTTAAAAATTAATAATTCTAAGTTTAAGTTTGAGAGTGCGTTTTCTATCATCTTAGTATACTATTTTTTAAGCAGTTTCACTCTATTTTTTGAGTGTAGAATCATGATTTTGAAGCGGTTTTACATGTTAAAGTCAAGCTTATGTGTTTGAAACGATTGAATCATTTAATTATTATTATTATTTTTATTATTTTTATTATTATTATTATTTAATTATTATTATCATCAAAATATATGCATTGTTAGACGTATTTTTTGACTGAAAATTAAAGGGGAGTCGTTACGTTCTGTCATAGTAATATCACGAATATCAAAATGCGAACCAAAAAATATCATAACAACTGTCAATTCATCATGAAATAATAAATCAAACTATCTGCAAAAGTTTTGACTAAAGTTAATTAATTAATTATTATTTAATTACTATTAAAATTAGATAATAATAATTAATTAATATTATTATTGCTAGCCTTGTTGTTGACTTTACAATCTCTATCATTAAGAGGAAGGAAAACAATTAATAGGAAGGGAAACAAATTGGAGGGGTTCAAAAATGGTCAACAATGACAACCTATGAATCAATTTTATTACAACTATATACTCAACTTGTAAATGTATGTTTATATAATAATGCTTTGCGATACAAAGTAAAGTTAATGTAAATTTTTTTGAAGTCAATAAAAAAGAATTGATATAAGAAACAAAAATATTACAAAAGGATTGGGTCGTGTTGCAAAACTTGCGAAAATAAGTAACAAGTACATGCCAAATAGAGTTAAAGCCAAATATATTTAGGACCAAACTAGAATCGGATCATATCAAAACATATTTTTGAAAAAAGTATAAATTCAGTTTGAGCTAAATGAGCTAAAATCAAAATTGGTTTCTCTCAAAATGGATGGTTTATAAAAATACTGGTGGTAGCAGGAGTGGAACGTTAGACATAGTTATAAGGCTATGTGTATTAATTACACCACATCACTTCACGTAGTCGTCACGTAAGTGTTTCATAAACAACTAAAGCCGTCAACACTTCTTCACATACATATGTGTTATTATCACCCCTATTCAAAACATCCTTATCACTCCATGGTCACCCTGACTTTACCCGTAACCACTATCACACCATGCATGGTCACACCTGAACTATAGTGAGGAGAGGGCGTCACGAAACGTGACCGAGGCCCTTCACGCCTCCGTCACCTCCCATAGGGGATGGATGTAGGGATGACGATTATCTAACAGTAAACACAAATGACGGTAATGTGGTGTTCATTACCCGTTGAAAACACACAATAGTATGACACGTGACACGTGGTACTCATCCATGAAAACAATATAAACCCAAGTTGACCAATTGTATAATTTAATTTAACACAATTGAATAGTTATATAATATTTTTGCATATAGTTTTATTATATTATTTAAAGTGAAGGAAAGACGATATATAAGTCTCAAATTCAATCCCACTTATAACATTATTTCTTAAAAACCACCGACCATATTGCTTGCATCCGCGCTTTACATGTTGCTCTCGATTAATCAGGTATTGCAGAGACCTGTGGTTTACCACGTAAGTGGGTTTCTATAGTCATTCAAAAAAGATAATAGCTATCGTACGTTGTGTTGATAACATTATTATGGTGTGGTAAGTAAAAACAATAGTATGAACTTGTTGAGGTTTCACTAGCTTTAAATAGTAAAACGCAGTTAAAAGAACAAGTCGTGATGATATTATCTCAAAATAGCACAAAGAAAAAACTTATATATATTCATTCTTAGTATATTTATAATTTTATAAAACATAATATTTTATAAGTTGAGAGAAAAATTATGAGTGAGTTACATGACAACTCTTGGTATGACGAAAAGAACTTATTAGAAAGAAAACAAATGAAGATGCTAAAGGCTTAAATTAAATGTGCACTCTAACTTAAGGGAGTCATTTTCTAAGTTTATGAGAAAGTTGTAACTTCATGAGAAGGGGTCATATGTAAATTTCTTCTTACAGTTTGCACTAGTGATTGTTGTTGCTTATTGATAATCTTCCACATTTATTGGCATTTTCATTTCAATTGCAAGCTTCTTCCCGCTCTTTTTAGGCGTACCCACTACAATTGAAGAGTTGATGGCAATGTTTTCAGAACCGGAGCAGACGTCAAACCGGTCTCCTTACTGGTCGTAGATACTGTGTTATTTTCTCTCGAACCATAATAAGATTATTTGATCTGATCATTGAATCATTTATTTCTCTTGTTTCTCTTGCTATTGAAATATCTTCAATTTTGATTTCTATACACGTCTTTTTTTCGGGGGTCTACAGCCATTATGTGGCATAGGGGTTACATACCGGATTTAACCCGGATGATTTTATAAATAAATATATATATAAATATATAAAATAAAAAAAAATGTTTTCAGAACCGGACCAGACGTCGAACCGGTCTCCTTACTGGTCAGAGGTCCGACTAGTCGGACCGGACTTAAGAACCGGATGATTTTATAAATAAATATATATATATATAAAATAAAAAAAATAAAAAATAAAAAAACCGGTTCAACCATCGGTTTTCTTGTCCGACCACCGGTTCATTGGTTCGACCGGCCGGTTCACCCAAAACGGCCCAGAACCCCTAACAGGACCGGTTCACCCACCGGTTCCCGGTTCGACCGGCCGGTCTGGTCCGGTTTTCAAAACATTGGTTGATGGGTAAGGATTGTTGGGATTTAAGCATTTAGCTTTAGAAATCTTGACATTATTCACCTTTTCCCACCTCTTTAGACTATTGGGTGTGCCAAGGCACCCCACTCACTCCACGTATGCGTCACGTAGGCGCCACATAAGCACTCACCACAACCACTCACCCCACCATTTTGGTGGAAATGCCCCATTACCCCACTCACTCCACGTCATCATTCCTTTTTAATTTAAATTGAGATATAATTAATAAAAACAAATTACAAACTAATAAAAAAAATTAATAAAAAAAATACAAACTAATAAAAAAAATTAATAAAAAAATTACAAACTAATAAAAAAAATACAAATTAATTATCTCTATATTTATTACGAATTTTATCCTTCTCTCGCTCGGCAATTTCGCGGTCGAGCCCGGTTAAGTGTTCAGTGTTGGTGAATAGAAGTTGTAACTCTACCAACCGTTGACGTTCCCGTTTTAATTCGTTAAAGTCACCGATTCGTTGAGATAAGCGTTCTATTCCTTGGTTATAATCCGGGGTCGTTTGAGATGAAGAGCCTCGTCTCGCCCTTGCTCGGTCGGCTTTTGCGCGATCTCTGCCGATCGGACGAGTCAAATCCTCTATCTCGTTGTCGTCGTCGTCTTCTTCTTCTTCGTCGAGATCGTTTAGATTTATATTCACTCGAGCATCCGACGTGCCGGGGCTATCCGTTGACGATGCTTTTGATCGTTTTGAGGCCGACGATTGTACCGTCTCGAGTCGAATCCAGTTCGGACATTTTCTCATAAGCTCCCAACTCCGTTGAAGCGAGAAGTGGGCGTTAAACTCTTCCCGGTACTGCTCTTCCGCTTCCCGCTCGATCATCGCGTCGCTTTGGCCGCTCCGACGAGTTTGCCATTTCTGGGAATAAATCCCGTTGAACTTTCTAACCTTTAGGTTCATGTCACGCCATTTGCTAGAGAGCATATCGTTAGTACGATATTCCCCACGACCCATGGCTTGAAAAAATTGATTTCGAATTTTACTCCAAAAGTCCGGTCCTTTTTGGTTACGACCAACAATTGGATCTTCCGACACATCGATCCAAGCTTTTGTAAGTTGAAACTCTTCCTCCGTAGTCCACTTTTCTATACGGGATGAACCTCCCACAGCAGGTTCGGTATCCACAGCTTGTTTCCTTCTGTGTCTACGCTTTTGTTTTGGTTGCGTGCTTGGACCGGCATTTGTAGTGGGTTGGGTCTCGGGTACAACTTCATCCTGAGATAATTGTGTAAACCCGTGCGGTTGTGAACTCGAACCATAATCGGCGAATGTATAAAACCCTTGTGGGCTTGAATCAAAATTGGGTCGATAACAGTTTGAATCGAAAAAAGGATTCATTGGAGAAGGGGTAAAGACCCAATTCGGAGGTGGCGTGTTAGGGTTTCGGTTTGGTGGAGTGTTTGGGTTATAGTAATTTGGGTTTTGATTGGGATCCATGAAAATTATTTTTTTGGTTAAGAAAGTTTGAAATGGGAAGAGTGAGTATTTTTTTGTGTTGAATGTTAGAAATGGGAAATATTTTTTTGGGTTTAATATGTGAATGGTGGGTTTAAATAGGTAAAAAAAATTTTTTTTTTTTCTTTGCCCTCGTCTCGCCCAACGGCTAGTTTTTTTTACCGTTGCTCCCAACCACGCCGTTGTTCTAGCCACAAGACTCACTCACGCCACCATCACGCCCTAGGGGGGCGGTGTGCCACGCCCCTCCACGCCCTGAACCACGCCCAACAACCCGGCACACCGGAGGGTCTTAGCTTGTAGATTGATGCACGAAACACTCTAGCACAAAGTCACTAGGATCCAAGTACAGGAACGTGTTACAGGATCACAATTCGGTAGGCCCCTAAAATTTGGTACATGAGGGGTAGGCTAATTTTGATTCGTTCCGGTACGATGTATCATATAAAGAAAACAAATAAACCAATTAAGTAAAGTTTAGGGTGAGTTTTAATCAAAATTAATTCTAAGGATCAATAAAGGAAAGTTTTAACATGCTTTTAACTCTTAAAGGTACGGTTAATATGTAATTATAAGAAAACATAAAACGCGTAAAAGGCTTAAACAACTAAATACAAAGAGTTGTCATCGATCTTCATCACCAAAAGAGTTGATTGTCTTCATCCCTCTGTCATCCTCATGCCATTCATCACAATTTTGTTTACGTTAATCTGAATGCTTGCTCTACAAGCTGCTCAAGCACCCCTTACGTATGGGTAGGAGTGCTGCGAAAACCATCCGGGAATCTCCTTCAGTGGTGAATCCGGTGAAATCAATGGGATTGCATCACTCAATAAAGTTAAGTCCTCATCTCACAAATTGAGTTTCTTGAACGCCAATTTCTTGATCCAAAACACGATCTCGAGTGACCAGAATCGCAAAGTACCTTGATTAGGTACGTGCGAACTGGATCGGAAATCATAGGAACCTTTACGATTTGTGACTACGCTCTAGCAGTCCTACTTGTTGTCTCTATATTAGTGGTCTTATTCTAAATTGTCATCACTACATATTTACAAGGCATCCGAGCAATCCCTTATTTATAAGCACACATGTCATGTCCAGGTCACCACGTATGCCACTAACTTGATAGTGCTCTTCTCCATTCCATAGTACAATATACTTCAAAAGTTAGCATATCAACCCCAACACGCTTCCTTAACCCTTTTATAATCTTCTTCATAATTCTTAGAGTTAATTACATAAAAGGTATATGTGGTTTAGCCCGATTTCACAAAAGGTCCAAACTTTTAATAGATTACAAGAAAGGTCTAATACTCTGAAGTCTGAATAGTAACAAAAAATGTCTCTACTTTAACAAAAAAATGTCTTAAAGCTCCCTACTTTGAGAAATTGTAGAAACCTTTTTTGTTAAGACGAGAACCTCTTTTTTACCCGCGTCCAGAATATTAGGCATTTCTTGTTATTTCTCAAAGGTTGGTACCTTTTATGAAATGGGGCCAAACCACATGAAATTTTTATGTAATTGACTCTAATCCTTAGTTGCTTTAATTAGTATTCCACAACATGTTAATTCATAAAACTTAACCAATGTAGAAATAACTAGTGTTTTGTTTCATTAGCTTACCATAAATACCTTAATATGTTTTCCCTGACAAGAGTCTCGTTCACTCAACAGTAGACCCACTATGATCCAATCTTTCCTTATCCAAAACCTCTTGTTTTTTTGTAGAAAAACGCGGCTTCGACGATGGATTCAGTTAATAGTCTTACAAGTGAATGACATATAGTCAGTGACGGAGCTTGAAGGCTCAGATAGGGGGGGCGAAAAATTACTCGAGCCAGAATACATGTTAATTTTTTTTACGTGAGGGGGGGCGAAACCTCTATTTTTAACTAAAAATTAACCTTTCGGCCAAAAAATTAACACTACGGACGAAAAAATAGGGGGGCGGTCGCCCCCCCCGGCCCTATGTAAGCTTTGTCATTGCATATAGTTGTAGGATTGTATTTAAACTGATCTTTAATTTGATATTTTTTTTTGGTTTTAAATTGTATATATCTTTGTTTACGTGTATGGTTTTAATATTTTCAGGTCTATGCTGCATTCATCACCACGTACATAAAGTTAAATGGACACAGCTTTTGTTTATGATGTCCCCAGGACTACTGGAGGGTAGGGTAACTATCATTGACCTTATTAGTAACACAAGATTCTTAGATGTGATTAAACGTGTGCAAATTCCGTCCAGGTATACAAAGGGTACCCTTTTATTTTTTAAATTTGGTTTAACTTTGATTTTTTGGCTAAAATATTTTCAAGGAGTCAGTTCATAGTTGATCGAGTATGGTTTGGTCTATAATAAACTTTTATAAATATCGTGTTAGTAGAGGTTGGGTTAAAATTAATGAGGTTTGGGTTGACCCTAAACATGTATTGTTCAAGAGGTTTATTTATTTATTTATTACTAGCTTATTAACCTGTATGTTACACAGAGTTGTATAAAAATAAGTATTACAAAACAATCAATAATAAAAAATAAATAAACAAATAACATATAATTTTTAAAATTTAAAATTAATAAAATTATAATTTATAAATCTTTGTATACTTCTTTAAACAATACAAATGAGATTTAAAATTTTGAATTTTTGAAATTATTGGTTGAAAATGAAAAGTTTAAAATAATTATATTATCATTAATATTTAAATAATATGAATAATATTTTTCTTTTAAATTTGAAAGTTTGAATTAATTGTATTAATTGGAATTAATTCATGAGTTTCTTAAAAATGCCATATGGATAGTTTAGAAAGACGCCACATGGCAAATGACATGTGGATATGCTAGAATTACGCCACGTGCCATATTGTTATTATTTTATTATATAGTATAGATTTATTTATGTACAACTAGTTTAATAATGGATATTATATGGGCTAAATGAGTAATTGAAGATTTATGTTAGGAAAGAATATTAAATAAGTTCATTAATTGGTTTTTGATTTTTTTAGAAACATTGTATGAACTAATGGATACTACCAAGCAGGGATCGAGGATAGTTAGGGCTGACGCCCCTCATCTTTGTTCCCTCTAGGTTTATGAGTTCAACCCTCTTGTATATCGAGACAGATGAAAGAATTTATGAAATCTCTTGATATATAACAATTCATATGTAGTGTAGAATTGAAGGTTTTTTTTTTTGGAAAAAGAAATAAAATAAAAAATTACTAGGATAGGATTCTACCGTGAATATGTATTTCCTTCTTTTTGTGGATAATTTTAGTTGATTCGTGTGGATCGACGTGATAAAGACTAAAGACCAATCATGAGAGGAATTTAAGAGTTTCTAAACTATGCTGGAACTAGAAACCAACTACAAGATTAAGGTATTAAGGACTGACAAAAGGTGGATAATTTGTGTCAACATCACTTGCTCGATTGCGTTATGAAAGCGGAAGTACTATGGGTGTTCACGAGCCGAGCCGAGTCGAGTCAGGGGTCAGCTCAGACTCAGCTTGGATTTAAACAGAGCCTGGCTCCGCTCGGCTCGGATTGTAAACTGAGCCTGAAATCTTGGCTCAGACTCGGCTTGTTTTTAACCGAGCTGGCTCGGCTCGGGTTGTTTTTGGCTCAATTTTACATAAGAAATTTAATATTTGAATTGCATTCACCTCAACTTGGCTTGGTTTGTTTTTGACTCGGTTTTTACATTAGAGAAGATGCGTGAATATGTGGAACTAGAAATTAGTAATATGATTTAAAAATTAGGAACTAGTGAAGCACGTGAGAACTGAGATTTATTTCGTATTTATGTCCTCTTTTCTTTTATTATTTATTATTTTTATTTTTTAACAAAATTACAAAATAACACCAAAGTATATCTATTATTGAAATTAACCCTATAGTTTTATATTTTAGTATAGCATGTTATACAAACGAGACGAGCCACGAGCCGAGCATACGAGCCGAGCCAGCCCTGGCTCGGACTCGGCTCGGTTACAAAACAAGTTGGCTCGGTTCGGCTCGGTTACAAACGTGCTTTATTCGTGCCGAGCTTTATCCGAGTTTTTTCAAAACGAGCTACGAGCCGAATCCGAGCTTAGAGCTTTTTAGACAGCCCTAAGCGGAACCAACAAATATATAAACACACCATATTCACTACAATAAGATGGTGAGATGGAATAAAGAAATCAATCCGTCTTGAATGTAACAAGGTCCTTCTTGAAGTCTATGAAAATGCCAAGGTATATATGGCGTGAAGGAGTATGTTAAGCCATTGACTTAATTTACTTGTTGAGCTAGCTCCAACCAAATTCGGTATAAAATATGACCATAAAAAACAGGGCACCTGGTATTTGATGTAGCTTTCGCTTGACACGATAGAGTTCGAGTATAAATTATATATTTGTGCAAGGGACTATTTTCTATCGCTTGAATCCGCGACCTTAAGGTCATTTAAAAGAAGACACCATTTGAAGCATTAACATGTAGCAAACCCAATCCGGCTAAAAAGGACACTGTATGATTTGGTTCTAGCATTCTGGTCTGGTTTTGGTTGGTCTTAGGTCTAGGAAAAGTTCCTAGGGTCATGCTTTGGTTTCGGCTTCACCTGAGTCCTTCCGCCTCTTTCCGGTGGTTCCGGGATGTTCATCTCTGGGTCTAGAGTTCTGCTAGGTATTGACAGGTGTTTTTGGGACAGGTTTAGCTCCTGGCTTTACACCACGCTATGTTTTGTAACATTGTTGGGTGTTTTTTCCCTTAATTAAATCTTTGCCTGAAAAAAAGTGTATTGCACATGTCAAAGTCCTAACTGTCAAGTTGACCAAGATGGATGATCATAGCGAACCAATGATACATCTTGGAATTGAACCGGGAAACAACAAACTAAGGTATATCGATTATTTAAGGGGAAATTACCAAAATAGTCGTTGTTGACCACCTTTTTAACAAAATATGCAATCAAATTCCGGCATCTAAGACGTCTTTTTAGACGCACCTTTATACGTCATTTTTCTGTACTTTTTATAAATATACGGGCCCGCATGTCGGCGGCTTTGTCGGGGTATAAATGGGTGTCTAAGACCCATTTTCTACCGGCGTCTTAGACTCCGCTTTAGACGCCCATATGGGCCCGTATGTTTACAAAAAATACAGAAAAATGGCGTCTAAAGCGGTATCTAAAGCGCCAGTAGAAAATGGGTCTTATACACCCGACAAAGCCGCCAACATGTGGGCCTGTATGTTTACAAAAAGTACAGAAAAAAAGGCGTCTAAAAGGGCGTCTAAAGGGGTGTCTTAGACGCCGGAATTTTATTGATTATTTTGGTAAAAGATGGTCAACAATGATTAGTTTGGTAATTTTCCTATTATTTAATCCTCAACAAAAATGGATTTGTGCCATTTTGAATGTTCTGTCGAAGAAGGAAAACCATAGAGTCTGGTCAAACAACAAAAAACTACTGTTGATACTTGATTTGATGTTGAGGTGGGCTAAAAACACGGAACCGGAATCGGAACCGACAACCCGAATCAGAACCGGTTTGAACCAACGGGCGCAGACGGCTCCAGCTAGGGGTGTAAACGAGGCAAACCGAACTGATCCTGAGCTCGTTAAGACTCGAGCTAGGTTCGTTAGAAAATTTTCAGGCTCGAAATCGGCTCTGTTCGTTTATTTTTAAATTATTCAATTTATTTATTTTTATTACTAATTTAATATATATTTATAATTACACTTTCCAATTTTAACATAAAATATATTATTTAAATATATTTATCATAATTTGATATATAAAAATAATTAGTTTTATAAATATACACTTAGTATAATGAATAAAAATTATACAAATAAAAGCTCGTTTAAGCTCGCGAGCCGCTTCAAGTTCGATATGTATGGCTCGAGTTTGATAACTAAACAAGCCATATTTTTGGGCTCGAGCTCGGGCTCATTTATGCTTGGCTAGTTCGAGGATTTTAACTAGGGGTATTCGCGGTCCGGTTTTTATGGTTTTTAAGTGGAAGCGCAACCGAACCGTTAACAATAGTTTTTGAACAATGAAAACCAAAACCGAACCGTTCAAAATAAAAACCGAACCAAACCGAACTGTTATCAACGGTTTGGTTTTGGTTTGGTTTACGGTTTGGGATTTTGATCTCGATAAAAATAAAATCGAATCAAACCAAATCTTTATAGTTCAACACAGATTATTTGCACCAAGTCCATATTTTTTTAAACCACGAATAAATCAAGAACTCAATATGCGCATACACGCATACATAAACATCTATATATGCATATATATACATATATATCGATAAATCTATGTGTATATACGTATATCTATATTTATATATACGCGTGCACACACATATACGGTTCGGTCCGGTTTTTTACGACCGGTTTTCTATGAAAACCGTAAACCAAACCGTTTATTACGGTTTTAAATTTTTGAAACTGACCGGCCAAATGTTTGAAAAAAACCAACCGTGAAACTAAACCGATGAACGGTTTGGATGGTTTCGCGGCTTGGAATCGGACTGTGAACACCTCTACTTGTAACGATCCAAACCTAAATATTTCACGAGCCAACTTGTTTCATTTACACTCCTTGTTCCGGCTTATCAGAGAATTCGTAACAGGAACCGGAACTATCATAACCGGTTCCACATTTACCTGTCAAAACTGAAACTGGCCAAAAACCGATAAAACCAGGTCAAAAACCAAAACCTAGCTGGAACCGCTTTCTTGACGTTGTTGACCAAAACCGGAACCAATTTATACCTATAATTGTTTTTTTTTTTAAAAAAAACCCGGTTTTTCGACCTCTAATTTGATGCATCAAATACAGGCTCATTTTTTGAATTTAGGCTTAGATAAACCTGGTCTAACCCAACAAGAAGAACCGACTGAAAGTTGCAAGCCGAGTTAAGACCAAAAGTCTTAACAGCCCAGGCCCAGGTACATCATCAGATTCAAGTTCATTTAATTCAGGCCCAGCTTCAGATTATTTTGACCAAACTCCTTTACAACGTTTACGAGCCTTAGTCCTTAGATAATGTTTATTCTAGGAAATTTAAGAATATGAAGAACAATTATAATCATGACTAAACTCTTATAGCATGAATTACACAAATTATGTACAAAATATTAAATAGTTAGTAATAAAAGTTTTGAAATTATAACATGATATTTTGAGATAAAATTATTAAATTATGTATTAATTAATAGATTAAGTAATAAAACAATAATTGAAAACTTCAGTAATGATAAAGATGATACCCAACCTTCTAAATTTGAATCGTTTAACATTAAGCGTCACAAATCAATAAATTAAGATATCATTTCTGCAACTATTTTTTATGTCATTAAATTATAAGGTTATTAGCAAAAGTAGCTTCAATTAAATTTAAAAAATGACATATATTACTTAACTAGGTTAGAGAACTCATGTACTATACGAGTTAAATAAATAAAAGTTTAAAATAATATGTTTTAATTATTTGGTTAATGCTTTAATAAGTATTGGTGATTAAATTTATCTTAAAAATCTAATAATATATTATTTTAGTATCATTATATTTAATATAATTGGAAAACAAAAATAAAAAGGTGTCAAATAGTAACATGTGTCATCTCCTTCAATAAAAGAAGGAAACTAGTAAATAAGGGAGACGAAACACAAGATATTGACACATGTCAACTAATAACAGTGATGAAGAAACTCAAGAGATTGACAAATGTTTTCTTATTTGTTATGAGATAAAGACAAAAAAAAACGAAAATAAATCTCAAGATAATACCGTGTTTTTTACTCGTGTTTTTTAGTTACTTATTTATTTACTAGTATAAATCTTATATGTAATTATCCTTCTATTAATACAAAAGTGACACAAAAAAAGTAATACTACTAGTGAAAAAGTGTCAATTATTATAAATCTATTAGGACGAATCTAAGACAAAACCTGAACAGTCATAATATTACTCGATTGATTTGTGGACAACAAAGCAAGCAACCTATTGTACTTTGCAGTAAACCCATAAAAAAAAAAAAAAAAAAAACAAAGAAAATTTCTTCCGTTGACCGGTCCTAACCAACTTATATGTGTTCAAAATTGTGTGAATATTGTAATTTTCACAAAAGTAGGATAAAAATCAATTTTGAAGTGTGCGCATGAGCACTCCTATTTAGGGATGATAAATAGCTTTTGGCAAAATTATTGATTTTTAACCAATCTACTATTAAATCTAAAAGAGTAGTTAATTATGATTGAGACAGACAATGAAATCCCACCTTCACACTCATATTTGTCGATAATATATATCCAAGAATAACTTGCTTATTTAGCTACCCATATCTATCATTAGTGATGGGGTAACTAATTTCCACATTATTTAAAAAAAATAATAATCAAATGACTAAAGTATTAACCAACCTTTCATCATATTTGTTGGCATCCAAGCATTTTTTATATTTTATCTTAGTTGAACCTAGTACCATCATACATAGAGCTGTTCAAAAAGCTCGCGGCTCGAGACTCGGCTCGAGGCTCGCTTGAAAAAAGCTTGAAAAAGCCCGGCTCGAAAAAAGCTCGGCTCGAAAAGAGCTCCGCTAGAAAAAAGCTCGTTAAAAACGAGCCGAGCCGGAGCCAGGGTTGGCTTGGCTCGAGCTTGGCTCATGGCTCGGCTCGTTGGCTCGGCTCGTAGCTCGGCTCGATTTTTAATATATATATATATATTAAATTATACACACACACATATATATTATATTACACACATACGTATATATTATACATAATATATATACAATATTTATACACATATTTATATAAATATACATATTATGTATAATATATATATATGTATGTATGTATGTATGTATGTATGTATATACATGTATAATATATATGTATATATTAGATTTTATATATATTAGATTTAATATATTAGATTATATATATATATATATATATATAAAGTGGAGGAAAAAACACGAAAAAAGAAAACGAGCCAGCTCGTGAGCTGGCTCGTGGCTCGACGTTTTTTACGAGCCGAGCTGGAGCCAGGATTTTCGGCTCGAAAGAAATTTCGGTTCGGCTCAACTCGATTACAGCCCTAATCATACACACACACATATATGTGGAATTTTCATATTAAAAATAATGATTTCATGTCATGGTAATGTGAAAATATTCTTTTCTTTCATTGTTTATATTTCAGTTTAAAACCTTAAAACGGTCTGAATAGATTATTGATTTGGTTTTATAATCGGTTATCTTTTGTCATTTACAGTCGGATGGTTTTAAATAATCTAAATTGTAAAACATTGAAAACCATTTATATATAACTAGACCGAACCGTGACATATAGGTATATTTAAAATGTTAATAGGTCATAGAAACATACTTGATTATTTGTAATAGCTTATTTAGAAATTCAAAGTGATTTTCGTTTTGGCTTATTGTTGGTAAATGTTATGATATAGAGGGTTCCTAATTGTAATTCAATATTAATTCCAATTTTAAATTCCTGTTTGTAAATCAATGTTAATTCCAATTTTAAACTCACTTGTTCATCCCGTTTTTTTGTGTTTTTTTGATAATTTTCTTTTAAATGTTATCTCAAGTTTAGTTCTTTTAATGGCAAAGTAGAGTTCAAGCCCAGTTTGCTTGCTTCCAGTTAGACTCATGCTAGTTTCACTCTTTCAATCAGTTTCATTGTTTTATTATTGCATTTAGTTTTATTATTAAAAGTATATTATTTTTTATATTTTTGCATTTTCCTATATTAAATATTTATTTATTATATAAAACAATATTAAATACTAAGATATTATCTATATTTTTTTCAAATGTAAAAACACATTACTAATATTTAATAAAAAAACATTTTATTAATAAAAACATGTAAAAAAATTATAGAATACAAAGTATCACTAACACAATGAATTATTTTAACAATATAAAATATTTTAAAACTAGTATTTTAAAATAAAACCTTTATAAAAAACTATAAAACGAGATTTAATAAACAAAAATAATCAAACCCGGACTTTTTTAATAAAAAGATTTGTAAAAAAAACTCACAATTTTTATTACTTGTGATTTAATTCTTTTTTATTCAAACTTAATAGTACATGGATATTACCCTAGTAAAATAATATATGTTAAATAAAAAATCATGATATTAGTATCATGCAACATAATATATCCATAGAGAAATATAATGCTCATATATTAAAGTCAAACCAAGCATGGGTGTGTTGAAAGGATATTGAAATAAAACAACCGATTTGAGATTCGATCACTTTCATAGGTCCTCCAAATTATTAAAATTTTTTTTATGTATAATCAAATTTAGCTTTTAATATACGTCAATAAATTGTTCATAATAATAAAATTTTATAAAATAGTCGTAATTTTAATTTTTTTAACCTCTAAAAAGTTACAACAACCCCGAACTGAGTTAAAATATAATAATTTAAAATATAATAATTTCACTAAGTGTTATTTTGAGGTAACTAAACTATTTTTTCTATCTTTTTTTAAAACTGAAACACTAGAAATTTTGATTTTTTGTCGACGGTTATATTAAACTAATATATTAAACAATAAATAATAGAGTCTTAATTTTACTATGTGTGTGTATTACAGAGTTTGGTTTTCTTGATTCTATCTTATTTAATCGATAATGAATATATCAAATCTGAAAACTTAACTTTTAAGTAGATTATACATCTAAAATTATAAATATAAATTTTATAGTAGTTAAAAAATAATTGTGTACTTTACTTTTTGTAGTTTACATTAATTTAATAATACTTAAAATGGATGAAGCCATGTTTTCTGAAATTGAAAGCTACCAAATGGTTTAGGCAACAAGCAATTAGCAAAAGCTCAAACCATGAAAAACGTGCACACTCCACGTGAACCCACTTACATTTATTACACTTTTGATAATATACTAGGAGTTAAATAATGCTACACTTTTTGTTCCATAATAAAACGAAACCGTATGGTAAATATATAAGAACGTTTCTTTTAATTTTTTTTATAATTAATTATTTTTTATTTTTATTTTATAAAACAAAAAAACTTGAGTCATTTAAACCTAAATTATGGCTACTAGATGCAATTAGCACGAATAAACAAGTTATGCCAAAATGTTATTTAATATATCACTGAAAAATACTTGTTTGATATACGTTAGACTTTTCATGACTACAACTTGTCGTTGATATAGAAAGTTTATCCCAGCATCATCTTTGTCATAAATCCCAACATGTTTTTTATTTACATATCCTGACGATATGTCTTCTGTATAAACGTTGCAGTCAACTTATAGTCTAAGATGTGATTAATGTGAAAATTCTCGCATCTGAAAACCTATCGCAATGACATGTTGTTGTAAGAAATTTAATTAATAATTTTTTCTTTTTCATTATATTAAATAAAATGAAATAATTGGGTCAATCTCAACGACATGCCATTGGAATAGATAAATCAGAATTTTTTTATGATTTTTTATTGGCCAACAAGTGTTTGATGTATCATGTACCAACGACATATTATTAGCACACGGTTTAGCCCTCGACCAATCAATTTTTCCTCAATATTACTTTCTTTCACAGCAATCTCCACGTAATTCACCCCATTGATCACCACAATATGTCACCTTCTTCAAAGAGTAAGCAAACATTTTCAAGCTTTTGATATAGTTTACTCAAACTAGTGATATTAGCTTAAATAAATTAAATATTGGTGTTACGTATATCATTATCATCTACATGAATATAATCAAGGGGTTGGACCCACTAAAAAGAAATTTTTGCCTAAGAATAGTAAGAAGCAATAGAAATTTGACACGTGACACACTATAAATATTAAAAACAAAAATTCAGTACAAAAAACATAATATAGTACATAAAAAACAAAAAAATGCATTACAAAAAATAAAAATCCAGTACACAAAATAAAAATCTAGTACAAAAAATAAAACTCCAGTAAAAAATAAAAATACAGTACAAAAAATAAAAATACAGTACAAAAAACACAAGAATTCAGTACAAAAAAAATCCAGTACAAAAAACAATTCGGTACAAAAAAATAAAAATCCAGTACAAAAAAATAAAAATATAGCATAACAAATATGAGGTTATACCTAAATTGTCATACAAAATGTCAAATTATTAATATATAGACTGCGGTCATTTGAACTGCCTCAACAAAGAAATCTGTCCGTTTAAATTCCTCAACATGAGATCCTGACCGTGTAAAATCAATTTTATAGGCAGTTCATAATCAGTTTTACTAACTTCCATTTGTGTTGTCGTATGAGTCCACCTGTCCTAATTAAACTGGTTACCACTTAAAGTGTAACTATCATTTCATATAAAAAAACACCTGTCCCACTATCAACACAAATTTCTTCACAACAATCCACCTGTCCCCTCTTACTACAACAGTTGTAAAACTTATGCGGCTAATAGAACATTAAAACTTACCTGGTTACATCACATTACACGTGTCAACATGCATTGCAAATAAGATTCAAGTTTACGAGCAAGTTTTAACGCCATGGCTTCCAGTTTATGACCAGGTGTAAAACCCACAGTTAATTAAAACATCTACCTAAACCCTACGTCTTAAAACTAATTTATTACAAGCCAAATCCGGATGAATAAAACCAAAAGTTAAATAAAAATTATAAAATAAAAGACTCGAATATAGAAAATAAATTTTATAAAACTCGTCTAATCGGACTACATAATTAAATGGTATCGTATACACTTGACCTGCATCAAATGAAATTGAACCCAAAGATTCCCAATAAATTAAATATTTACATAACAAATATTACAATTAAAAGTAACATAATTATGCAATAGAAATACCTAATCAGCAACGCCAATTTTTGTAGATTTGTGTTAGGCAGTTGTAGTGGAAGACATCAAAGACCATCTGCATATTTATGTTCAACATTTGAATAGCGTTAAATTTGCAAATAAATTTAAACAGGGTTATCATCTTTGATATATTTCTCATTATTCATGATTTCCCTCCATTTTTATTCACATTTTCCATTTTGCCAACATATATTGATATATTTAAAAAAAAATTCTTATTAACTGCCAGACATTTGGCGGCATATTGTAAAATAAATCAAACATAAAATACAAATATTTTCAAACTGTCTATTTTTGACTTACCGGGAAGAAGCAAAATTTCAAATTTGCAAAAAAAAAAAAAAAAAAAAACGGTTTTTACAGAATGTAAATCGGAAGTGGGGTTGCCAGTTTGTCAACAGCCCTGTCAGCATCCTATATAAATACGATTTGGTCCTTAATTTATGTTGTCTTCCACATGAAAGGTATGTTGTTCTATTGCTATAAATTTATGTATTTTATAATTAACAGTTTTTGTTACAGAATGTTGAAAATAAGCATACGCATGAAAAAAATTATTTATTTATCTCATATTTGATATCTCAACAGGTTGAATACATACTTGCTTTGACATGAGGCAGCTTAACTTGTAAGAAATAAATCTTAAGTTTGTTTCTGATCTCAAACAGATATGTATCATTTAATAATTTGATATTGTATGTATGCTTTTATACTTCGAAAGTTAATATGTTTATGTGGACTATGAACTTGTGAATTACTAATTGTAATAATTGGTTTAATTTTACGTACCAATTAAAAATTAATTATTATATAACATTTATGTATACAATCAAATAATTGAAAATAGTGAGAGAGTACACTTACAAATCTTTATGTTGAATGATGCTAATAGATCACTTATAAATAACTTCATCAATGTAGCAACATAGCAAATGATAAAACATGTTATATGAATGAAGTCCCACCATCAAAACATGCATTTCTTTCTTGGCAGAAAGCCGACTGAAGAGTTTGGTGAATCGAAGCACCATCCTACTCCTAATGAGGATCCCTGTACTCTTATTCATTATTTAACATTTTAAAAAGAATTTGTCCGCAAAATAGAATTCATGATAGTAATTTCAAGAGGAGTTAAAGCTTAAAAAATGAAACCAAACATACATGTAAAGTTGGATAATGCAACATCTAATTCATACAAATTTAAACATATTTTTCTATAAAAACATACTTACTAGCTTAGAAAGTGTAATTAGTGGCTATAACCATAAACATTTTTCTTTTATTGTATATTATTTGCAGTGATCCACTTTAAGTTGTATATTAAGTAGTAAGTGTCATAATGTATCATGATAGTCATATTTAGATTAATAGTTAGTCCAGTACAATTTCTTATGAAAATTACAAATCTTTAAAGCTCTTTCAATATCTTGAAAATTCGATGAACAATAATTATGCTAATACACAAATCTCTAAAGTGCATATTTAATAGAAAAATTAAACTACTTTTACCTTGGTTAAAGCTTGCAATTGGTGGACCTCAAGACCCTTCAAAAGGGCAGCTTCATTAGACTGGATTCAAGTTGAACAGCTTCCTTTGAGTTGGCAATCCTTACGTGCAAGATTGGTTCTTTGTTACTGTATGACCTATAAGACTAAATTAAAATCTAAATCCTTGAATGACATCTCAAGAAGACGGATATATAAACTGTCAAACTCACAATTATGAAAGAAACTCTTGCATCATTCATACTTCATCTGTTTTGAGATGATAAGTATTACTTGAATAATCATAATCAGAGCAAATCAGTAATAGATATTCCAATTAGTTTTTCATCTAATATTAGAAACATAAAATAACATAATAAGAATCAAAAGATCAGTAAATTGAATTTAGATTACCATTTGAATAACATTACGAATAATCAAACCCTATTCATATTGAACTAACAGAAAAAGAAACATAGCAAACCGTAATACAATAAAAGTAGGGTTTGTTAAAATTGATTACAACTTCAAACCACAATGCTAAGGATGATGGGGGATCAAGATCACTTAAACTTGCATAAAAAAACCCAAAGTATTCGTAGAAACGTTAAATTTTAAGTCAAGCATAAAACAAATCACAGAAGGACAAATCCTACCCAAGAGGCTGTTAAGCGGTAGACAAATCGTTGTCCCTTGATCACTGCTTCAACGTTAGGAGATGAATATAGTGATCGTCGGTCGTGATTTAGATTGAATCGAGAGAGGAAGGTCGATCAATTTTCCATTTCATGTGGAAATGGACATCAAAGTGTGGGTTTAAAACTGAAGAAATATGAGTTTGAAATCCGTGAGATATATGTTTAAACTCCAAGCTTCCACTTTTTAGTAAAAAAATCATAATAAAAGATAACTATTTTGAAATTGAATGAATTAACTTAAGTATACGAATAAAAATGCTAATTTCGTCATTTATAAATATTGTAATATAAACAAAGACTTTGAATTATATAGTACTAATATTAAGTAGCATAAAATATGTTAATGTTGTTGCGTCTCGTATAAAATCATGTCTGAACTAAGGTTTCATATCGACAATTGTGGCAAGTGTGCTAATAATCAAACAAAGAATGTCGTTTACAAATAAGTTTTTTTATAATTTGTCATTGTTAGACATAACCATTGCAATATGATGGAAAGTTTTATTGTTTATAATATATATATATATATACAATATATATGTCGTTTTATATGTGTTATATACATTATGATTTGTTTTATACTTTATGTTGTTTTTTTGTTTGGATTTTATTGATAATTTAACTATTAATGGTTGTTGCATTACGTGATTTTGTGTTTTAACTACTACTGAATGTCGGCGTAAAACGCTCTACATTTTTAGATTGCATTGTATTAATATGTCTACGTTGTGTTGCGTTATTTTAATGCTACTGGTTTATTTTGATTTATGGTTTATATATAAAAAAGTTAAATTTTCTCACTACTTAAATAATATTGTTTTTTGTTAGAACGGATTTTAGTAAAAAATGAGATTATAACAACGTACCCGGCCACAGGGCGGGTATAAAACTAGTTGTTATTAGTTCTTACTCTTTTTAAATAAAAATTCCTTCTTATCTGATATTTCCCCTATAACCAAGTAACCTTATGTGTAGCACATAGTTAACGACACAATTTTACTTCAAAGTTATGTGATTAAGCCTAGTTATTCTTTAAGAACCAACAGTATATTACTATAAATAACAATTTTTTTACACAAAAGATATTAATCTATTACTCTTATACTCTCAATCTCTACACATTTTTTTTATATCTAAATGTATCCGAGAAAAGAAAAACAACTCTCCACCCGAAAATAGTTTAAACCAAATGTTTGTTGTAGCAAAATGAAAGGACTACAACCCAATCATTTCACTATTTCAAAATTTTTCCATCATCCTTCAACCCAATTTTTCGCACACATTCAAGTCTCATTGGGTCATAGAAGAAGAGCGATGCGGAGGAGACTTCACCGTTCAAATCCGGGAAACTCATAGAAGGAGAGTGATGGCCTCTACCTCCGAAAGACCGACACCTCCAATGGCGGACCTATAAAATTTTTTTATAGGGTTGGGAAATTATTTCTAGATAATTATTTGTCGTTACATATTTTTTTATTGGACCAATTCGAACGAGGTCGGGTTGAATAACATAAAAAATTTGATGAAACTAAATTAAATCATAAATACATAATAAAAGTACGTCAAATAACCTCGTTGATTAGGATGACCGGTGATATGATAAAATTAGTTTTCTTTCCGCTGAATTCAAATGAATACTATTCAAATCTACAAATTCAATATTTAACTAAGTTTTATTTTGAAAAACGTTCCATATTACCTAAATATATACTAAGTATACACAAATCAACTAAGTTTCTAACCATGCTAACAAGTTTCAATTATTCAAATTGTACAATAATCACTTAATCTATAAATTTTGGTGTATACAAGTTAGTTATTGTTCCTGTTTACTTTCTAGAAGGAACCGAACATAAATTTTGATAGTTAAATTCAATCACTTAATAGTTAATATACAAATTGGATATTATTACTTTTTTTAAGCTGGGATATGAGTGATTAGATATTGAGTTGAATTATAAATTGATAATCAGGTTTAATCATATGTAATGCATATTGCGTTATTTGGGTACTATTTATATAAGTTTTGATTTTAAAATAGTTTTAGAATGGGCTTTATTAGGGCAGTCAAATTTTTATGGGGGTCGGGGGAAATTTTTATTGGGGGTCGGTCGAGATCGATCCTATATATAACAATTAAAAAAAATTCATGGGGGTCAGTGGACCCCATCTCCATATGATGGGTACGCCCTGGACACCTCAGTTTTATTGAAGTTTCTTATATACCTTTTTTATGTTCAATTTAGTATGAAGTCATTAAATAAGTTGTAGTAGGGTTAATGAACGCATCTTCACTTCCATCCTCAATAAGATATCAATCCCGATAGAATTTGTAGCAATACATGTGGGCATGCATTAGTGGTGTTAATGAATTCAGATTGACTATGAAGAGGTAGTCGAGGATCTGCATCATTCATTTCAAAAAGGTGGCTGAAGTACCTTCCAACTCATAGCATGTTAATAGATCCAAGGTAAACTTATGCAATGATTTTATTGAGTGTTGGTGTGCACCTCAGCACTATTTAGCTTAATCCTGACAATATTGATCCGTAACAAGATAAATGAGTAAATTTGGGTAAAAATTATTATATTTTTGGTTGAAATGAGTAACATTATGACATAGATAATTAAGGTTGAGATGGATAACACTTTAACACAATGGGGGATCAAGATGGGTAACTTAAAAACTATGTGAATATAATGTATTAAAGCAAGTAAACATGATTAATAATATATTTGATGATAAAATCATTAAGAATTATTAAAATAAAATATTTGTTTTAACACAACTCATTTTAACTTGAACTAAATTAATGTTTTTTTAAAAGTGATCCATTTACACGCAAACTGATTTTCCATAAAATTCATCCTGAATCGCACCCGTTTTGACCTGTTACTCGGCCCAACCTGCCCATTTTTTCCGTCGTATATAATTTAACTCAAAAGTGAAAGACGTTAAATGACCTAACACAATTACCCCATGGAACAGGGTGCCTTTCTCTTCATTGTTGTTCCATTTCAAGATATTACAAAAAGGCAAAATGGTCATGGCGTTATCAACCTTTCTATCATTCTCTGAAATTTTGGACCTTGATCGAAAGGTTATGCTCGAATGTAACGACCCATTTTGGGGAAATATTAAATTATAACAAAATTGACGGAAAAGTTACTTATTTTTTATGTTGGCGGGTGTTTTAAATAACATTGGGGTGATTAGAGTTAACTAGTAACTAACTTAATTAGGTTGGTTAAGTAAGTTAACTAATTAAAAAGTTTGAGGGACTAAGATTGTCAAATGGGCAAACTTAATATGAAAGGGGGATAAAACTTTGACTTGGTCAAAATTCACATATCATGTGTGTGTTTGTGGTGCCTGGCGACAAGAGAAAGAAGGAGCAAAACTCAAAAACTCCAACTTTTGGTCAAATTGGAGGTTGAAGGTTGATCTGATCCTAAATGCAAGCTTAAATTGGAGTTCCTCTTGCATCTAACTACATTTGGGTATGATTTTTTGTGTGCTTTGATGGGATTTTCGTGAGTCTCATATGGGGGTGTGGGTTTGATGAGTGAAATCAAAAATTGGAACTTTTGATGGTGTCATATGTTTCTGATCATCATGAATATCATCTAGAAATAATATTTTGATCATTTTTCTTACATATTGATGTAGTATGGTAAATGGGGGTTTATGGTGTTCATGGGGTATATGAACTTGGTGGTTAAACTTGGTGTTCATAGATGTATGTTTGACTTGGTGTTGGTCAATAATAGGTGATTATGTGGAATAGGCAATGCATGTTGAATTTGGTGAATTGGTGTATGTTTGACTTGGTGTGACAATAACAGGCAAAAGGTGTTATATTTGCTTAGTTATTGTAATAAAACAAGTTTACAATTGGTGTGGTGAAATAAGAATGATTCACAAGTTGTGTGAATCTCTTATTAGAAGTTTGACTGAAAATGGTCAAACAAATTCGAATAGGTGAATTAATACTTGTTGTTAGACAATAATAAGCAATAGGTGATATATGTTGCTTGATTATTGTTAACATGGTGTTAATGCTAGTTTATGAATGGATTTGGTGTCTATTTGTATGGGTGATGAATGTATGAAAATAGTTCACAAGGTGTGTGAACTTATAATTGAAATTTAATTGAATTGGTGTTATGAATCACAAGTGGTGTGATCATGAATTTGGATCATTCATAAGGTGTTTGAAGGTCCTAAACTGGTAAAATCAAGTTGGGTAAATCTCAAGTGGTGTGATTGTTCAACTTGAGAAATCTTGGTGTAAAAGATTTCTTTGGTGTTTTGGGTGAAAACGACCCGTTAATAATTCGTTTTGTGGTTGTGTTTTGTTAAGTCACCAAAGTATGTTTGGGGCTTGATTATTATGTTGTTATGGTGTTTTGGGATGCATTTGGAGTAAAGGACGAGGAGGTTTCGGGTGTCAAAAAGTGCAAAAAAAGGAGTTTGAGCTGAAGCTGGGCGCCTAGTGCTCCTGGCTGGGCGCCCAGTGCTCCTGGCAGGCGCCCAGTGCGCCCAAAACCTTCTATAGTGCGCCTACCAGTGCGCCCAAAATACTGAAAAATGGCTTTTTGACCCCGGTTTGTTGTTATACTTCACCATAAGGGTTGTTTGATCTTGGGGAAGATATGGGGGTGTTTACTTAGTTCTAACGAACTAACGGTGACTTAAATGTGGTATTTTGTAGGTGAAAATAAAGGACGAAAGCGGACGTGATCGGATATCTTTATGAACTCGTGATCGAACACACTTGATGGACTAAAACCATTATTTTGTATATGTTTATGTAATAATGGTGTCTTTTGAAAATCACATACTCAAACTTTTACTTGGTTTAATGTTGTTGTTTTGAGATAAACAAGTTAGTATGTTGTTTAAAGTTGAAAAATATGGGACCTAAACTTTGATGTTGTTTTAAAACACGTGTCAAACGTGGGTGGATTTTGGGTCTTAATTACATCGAAACTTCTGAAACTCCATGTTTCGGATTTCGGATTGTTTAACTCAATTCATGGACCGATAGTTACATGCACAACTTGAAAGTTTAAGCAAACTTTCAAGTAGCTGAGGTTTTTCCTTAACAACATATTCCATTTTACTTTTTACACCAAGATCTGAATTTTTATGTTCAAAATATTTGTAATAATTAAGTACACAATCATTTCTAAACTAAGATCTATGACCACACATAGGAAACCATCAAAAAATGTAACCCTTAAGATGGTTAGATGTCTCAAATTAGAGCCAAAACTTTAATACGCAACACTTATCAGAGTTGTGAGTGACGATCAAATAACCAACTCAAGTATTTCTATTTATGATTGAGAGATGCAAAACGTCTATTAATCACATTGTTGATAAACACTCAAGCATATGCAAAGATAAACAAGAAAAGAATAGGATCAAATCCACCTCTATGTATGTTTTACTTAATTACAAATTGCATCAAAAGCATTGCAAGGGAAATTACAATGAGTTTACATTCGTAGAGCGACAACTAGTGTTAGATATTTTAGTGTAAATGGATTAAGTTTGTCGATCAACGTAAATCATGAAATTCGTTAAACAAGTTGGGTGTGGGGTGCACGTTTATTTAAGGTTTTTTGATTTAATAGGGGTTCAAAGTGGTCAAAGGGTAGCTCCCCCGAATAGCGGGTTCCAACGGCAGCAGCCCCTGGCAGTTTCCAAGAAATAATGATCGATGATGATTTACTGGTTCATTTCACGAAATTCCACAATTCATACTTGTTCTTAATTTCGAATTGAATTTTATCCGATCAAACATTTGAGTGAACCACATATAATTTGATCTGAAAGTGTGATCCACAACTTTCAATTCATCCTTTGATTCAATCATGTTCGTATTGTGAAATAATCTCTTCAACTAGTTGTACTTTGGCTAACTAGCTAGACTCCACCATAATGCAATCCTAACCGTTTATCTTATGGTAAAGGATGAATGTCAAACTAAAACCATTGATCATGCAATTATGACTTCTTGTGATGCATATTTTAATTGGACAATACAACTATACAAGGACACATAAGAATTTTGCTCATTATGTTAAGTAAATGATCTTTGCCGTACGTACAATTAAGGTTGCCCCAATACTTATTAAAATTGACATTGTTAGTTGAGACTAAACAAACAAAAATGCATTATCTATAGTAAGAAGTCTAATATTATAAATTATAAGTGTAGTTGATCAACAAAAGTCTTCACTAGTTCACTACGCATCAGAAGCCATAGGTTCCTTGACAACATAAGCTATTCAACATAAGACCATTTGCCGCAAAACTTTTCTTGCGTCGAAAGGTAGCTTTAGTTTGCGGCTATTTAATTGGTAGCCTTTTAATGATCATTAAAAGACTACCTCTTAATAAATCGCGCTTCTTATGGCTTCAGTCAGTATGGCTGCTTCCTTGGTTCAGCCTCTCTTTCGTATCTCTTAATGATTAATGAGTAACCTTAAGTCTGAATGGTTAAAAGGTAACCTTAAGAGATAGTCTCTTAACTATTCATATTACCTCTTAAGTATTAAAAAGCTGCAAGTCAACAAGAGGTAGCCTCTTAATGACTATATATTAAGAGACTACCAAAACCCCTTAGTCTTTGGAAGCTTTGTGCTCTAGGAATTTATTTGTTCATTTATTTTTCAAAGGCACTTAGGACTGTTTTTGGAAGCTCTTTGCATTGACTTTCGGAAGCTTCCAATAGTTAGAAAACCAAGAAAAATTGTATTTTTGTGTCGATCGGCCTAAAATAATTTTATATGTGTGTGTGTGTGGATATGGACCTAAAAACCAAGCATGTGTGATGTTTATAAGAAGTCATGTCAAATAAAAGTGAGAGGATTGGTGGTTGTATAATGGAGAAACTGGTTGAATATTATATATGGATGAGATGGGGATATGGTAGGGTTTGAGGTGCCCGTGACTATGGAGAAGAGAAACCTATCATCTGCCATCAATATTCTCTGTATTCCACATTTCTTGTTTTCCATTAGACAATTTTATATTGCTTTAATTATGTCCTTTTCGATTTCTTGGTCATTTTCCAATGAAAGATTGTGTGTGCATATATGCTAATGCCTAATGTGTTTTGGAATTATTATGAAGGAATGGATCCTATTACAAGGGTATTTAAGTTTTTTTTTTTAACGGCAGGTAGTCCCGTCATGCTACGTTAAGTTATCCTAGTGGTTGATAACTAAGATCGGTCCTCGATCTCCGACAGTAAGATCGTATTCCCCTTATGCGTGGGAACCCCGTGGAATAGGTAAACTCTCGCCCCCATTGATTCAGATGTCGAGATTAAGCTCAAAATTACCCCTCACCTTGTATCTAGTAAAGAATCACCAGTAATACTTGAACTTTGGTATCTAAGGAGAAAGGGCTCAGCCTTAACCTTTAGACTAACTTTGCTTGAGTTAAGATGGAGGTATTGGGGAAGTGATAGAAAACCATGGTTATGGGTTCAACCCTTGATCCCACCCGATTTTACCAGCCTTCCACCGTCGTGGCTTTGGGCGGATTTTCGGGTTGGGTTATGCTTGGGAATTGATAGCTGGTGGGGCTAGCCATTGGAGAGTCTGAATGATTAAGTGCTGAATGGTTGTTCAAAAAAAAAGACTTGCCAGATACAAGGGTATTTAAGTAATTACATTATGCACTAGCTACTACAGATTGAATCATCACGATAGTAAAATCTTTGTAAATCCGCTTCAAATAATTAAAGGTTTAAGTCGTCGCAATGATCAGCTTGTCGTGATTATTAATGACTGATTCGCTACAAGACACACTGACTGTTTTGTAACGAGTAACAAAATAGTGACGATATTTAAGAATAATGAGGTTATTGCACTAAAGTATTTAGGGACTCCTATAAATTGGTTTGCATTTACATCCGTGTGTGTAAACTATCTCTACATGATGAAAATTAATTGTACCTTTGTATAGTTCATTGTAGTGTTACATTCATCTTGGCAAAATGGACTATATATGGGTCATGTCGCATGTATTTTGACACTTCTTACTGGTTAAACTATATGACACTTGATATTAAATGATTGAATATATAACAAATGATACCATATGTTATCAATATATTAATTCTTAATATTTAAAATTTAATGTCATTTAGTATATAAATAGAATTAAGTCGAACTTTCAAATTCTAAAAAAATCAATATTTTATTCTTTAAATATTAATAAAAAATCTAATCATATAAACTTTTCATTTTCAATTAGTAATTTTGAAATTTAAAAAAAAACACAAATTTAACATTCAAGATACACAATTCAAAATTTTTAAATTCAAATTAAAAAATGAAAATAATAATAATAATTATATTTTATAAAATGTTTTCAATTTTTTTTTTTGATTTTAAAGCTATGATCATTTACACTTTTATTAATAATTATGACTACTAAAATAGTTGTTTTTAAACATGATGATTCCAAAGAAATCATCCTTTAATTAATTAATTAATTAATTAAGTAAGTAAACCACTCATCCTACATACATTTGAATAAGAGAACTAACACAATGATTCGAAAGAACGGGTTTTGACATGTCTATTTTAGTTGTGATTTTGGTTATTTATTTTAAAATGTTTTTATTTTCTCTCATTTTATGTTTATCTTAGTCACTTAAATAAACTATCGTTTGAAATTATTATATATGTAGAAATTTTATATAATATTTCAATATTTATCCTATAACATTTATCAAGCTAATGTGTCTATATTTATTTTCCTATATTTTCTATATTTATTCTAACATACATGTTAGTGATATAGATAGATCATAGATGTATTTTATGTTGATATATTAAGATAGATTTTTTTATGTTGATATATTAGACTTATATATCATTACTTTAAATTTAACTATATGTATTCAAAATATGTCAATTTCATATAGATGAACTTAATCACGATAGATTTTTTATTTATTCAGCAAAAATATTACCAGAAAAATACATAAAATTGACCAAATGCAACAAGAAAAACAAAAATTGTTGTTTAAAGAATTGGAAAAAGACAAAAAGTAATGAAACCAAAGTAGCAAAACAAAATGATATAAATAAACAAAGCATCACTATGAATTTATAATTAAATAAAAATTTAAATTTAAAAATTTGATGTCCATTTAGAAGTTTAAGCTTATAAACGTCTGGACCACCCCTCAAAAATATAGGGCTGTTTGTTTTTATCAAAAACGTCTGCGTTGGTCGATCTGCGAAACCTTTTTTGTTTGTGCCCCGCAGACCAAGGACAGATGAATGGTGTTTGTTTTCTCGCGGACATTTCATTAAAAAACGTCTGCGAGACCTCTTCTTGGAAAAGACATGGACCATCCACTTCAAACTCTTCAAAGCTCTTCCCGTCCCTTTCTCTTCTTCTCATCGGCGAACACCAGACTCCACCGCCGCCCTCCACCGATCTCCACCGCCGCCGCCCTCCATCGATCTCCACCAGACGCGGTCTCCTCCTCCACAGACGCGAACCCTAGTCGTTCGATCGGAGGAAAGGGGAGACGAAACCCTAGGTCGTTCGATTTCCACCAGATGCGATCTCCTCCTCCACCGCCCTGCTCCACTGTCGTCACAGTCACCTCAAGCAACCACGCGGTCTCCTTCTCCACCGTTGCAGGTTAGGGTTAGATCGTTAGGGTTTTAGAACGAGGGCTCGATCGACGGCAGGGGTTTCGTCTGCGTGGGCTCGATTGCCTCAAGCAACCACCAGTCGTCGCCCCTGGTTCCTTCGATTGAGGAGATGGTGACGGTGGTGGACGGTTGTGGCTCAACGGTGGTGGCGGCGGTAGGTGGGGTCTTCGAAAAGGTTGAGCAAGACAGTGGGGTTGGGGGACGGTGGGTTGGGAAGAGATTTTCTTGGTTGAAGAGGTTTTTGAAAAACAAACACCCTCAAAACCTCTTCTTGCAGGGGTTTGGTCCACCTCTTTTGCAAAAGAGGTTTGCAGATGTGGTCTGCAGACCGCATACGTTTTACATCTGAAAAAACAAACATCACCTTAGTGTTATAAAAACTAACAAATGAAAAATTCATAATCTAACGACAAGTAAGATTGGAAAAATTAAACTGATCCAAAATTTTATTTGGATATTTAGATGAATTCGGTTGAATAACTTTTTTAATTCAGATCAGATATCAGACTTGCTTATTCGATCGTATATATGAATTTAGCTCAAATAAACTGAAAAAAATGTTTATTCAGTTCATTTAGGTGATTCATATTATTTGGAAATAAAAATAAAGCTTACTCGGACTATTGAGTTTGTTTTGATATATATGGATTGTTTAAACATATTTTTTTATTCAAGACAAGTTGGATTTTTAACATGATATAAAAAGCTAAACACTACTGATTCGAAGCAGTGGTGGATACAAAGCCAACTTAGGGGGATAGGCCCCCCGTAGAACCTCACGATCGAATGTTAAAACACATTATTTTTAAATAGTTTTGCTTAATTTTGAAACAAAATGGGGCACAAATCTGATTATAAATGATTATAAAGGGGCACAAATCTGATTTTAAGGGGCACGAACATGATTTTAAGGAGCACAAATCTGATTACAAAGGGCACATACCTGATTATAAAAGGCCACCATTGGAAATAAAAAAAATGTGTTCTTTTCATAGAATTTATACGAATATTAACTAATGATGTAACTTTGAAATTGATTATTTAAGTAATTGTTTTTCTAAATACTTTTGATAGGTTTGTTTGGTGATTTTAACTAACCCGAGCTACATCTACCCGAACCGATGGGTTTTTTTGTGGTTTTAACTAACCCGACCCGTTTTTATCTAGACCCATTTTTAACAAACCATTTTTTGCTCCCCGTGAAAAAATTCCTGAATCCGCCACTGATTCGAGGTGGACACAAACATATCAAATAATAGAGTTTTCCTTTTGAAGGGCCGGAGAAATTAGTTCCGCTACCGCGAGCGGTACAATTAGATTCACACGTTGTAACATGGTGATTTTATTACTAAAAACATATGAAGTTACGACTAATTAGTTGTGAATATTAAAACTTAGAAAGACAACATTATTGTGTCATATACATTGCAGAAAAAATAAATTGTAGATATACAACACTATTGTATCTTGTACATAAAAAACAAAAAATCTAGTACAAAAATATAGCACAATAAATAAAAATCTAATATAAAAAATTAAAAATCTAGTACTATAAAATAAAAATGTAGTACAAAAAATACAAAAATCTAGTACAAGAAAAATGAAGAACAAAAAAAACAATCTAATAAAAATAAAAAAATATAGTATAAAAAATTAAAAATCTAGTCACAAAAAATATAAGATTATACGTAAATATAATGTCAAATGTCATATTAGTTCTTATTTTTCTTAGGAAAAAATATCTTCTTATTTGATCTTTACTCTATATATATGGGGCAATGATCAAATAAAATTGCTAAAAAGAATTTTTAAAACCGATTCAAACGAACTCCGATTGAACTCATTTCGATGGCATTAGAATAGTCTCATCGAACCTACAATATTTGCCTTTTGGTTTTAGCTTTAACAACTATTTTTAGAGTTTTGATTTTAAAGCATGTATTTTAGCTTGCAGGTTTTATTTTTAGGTTTAGGGTTTGTTTTTATAATTTTGGTTTTATTATTAGGGTTTATTGTTTATGATTTAAGGTTTAGGGTTTAAGGAATTACAAGCTAGTTTCAATGATGTAAAAATGAATTCAATCGGAGTTTGTTTGGGTCGAGTTTCGAGTTTTTAAAAATCCTTCTTAGACTTCTTAGACAAAAAAGAAAAACTTTTTAGGGAAACCATCCCTTATATATATGTATGTGTGTGTGTATATATATCACAAGAAATAAAAGAAAAGAATGGTGTTATCAACTGATAAGAATAATATAAAACAAAATTATAAAAAACAAAGAACAATGAAAACGGAAACCAGTTTATTAACCAACAAAAAAAATGCATGTGGTTGGAAAAGAAAGATTTATAATAATCTAATTATTATGGTTCCTTATAGTTTCGAACATTGGACCACTTGATTAAAAATGCAAAACATTTACCAGTATTCCAAGGAAGCCTTTATGAGGACAATTTTAAATAAATGGATCTTATGCATAAACCACTATAAAAGAAGTAAGAAGGCCCACCAACCGACGTTGGTATTTAAGATATATAGGAATAGGAATAGGAATGAATCATAACATTGTATTAGTATCGTTTTATATGATTATAAATATACATATGGATCGAATTAGCAAGTCATCAACATATAGGGCCAAAAGAGAAAATACCTTTATTACAACAATATTTTTTTATTATGTTTAATTTTTGATGTCTCTTATACTTTATTATTTTTACAAATACCATGCTTTAAAAAAAATTCATTCCCAGCTTTAGTAGATACCACTCAATAACTGTGTATTATTATTGTATAAAACTAATTATTAAAATAGCATAATTAATAATTTAGTTACTTCTTAGTACTTAAATGAAAAGTAAGTTTAAATAAAGAAACAAATTGTAATTATGGAAATATAAATCATATATTATTATAAAAATATAAAACAATTTACTGCGTAAAAAATAGTTGGGAAAACAAAAATCCAAATACATGATATGTTAACACGTGTTTTAAAATATCTTTATTTAATATAATTTATATTTGTTTAAATAAGGGTTTTTTTTTTGCAATAACTTATCTAATTAATCATATTATTATTACAATGGTACCTGAGTTAATTTCTATGTTCCTGAAGTTCCAAAGCCTGATTCATTTTTAAAAACATGCGTACAATATATTGCATATTAGAACAATGCAAGCAAACCATTAAATCATTAATACATCCACTTTTAGGCTTGATTTGATTACTGTTGTAATGAATTTTGATTATCTAAGTACCATTATCTCATTATAGCATGTGTGACTGTCTGAACGATATATAAGGTGCGCTTAACTTGCATATATTTTAGCTGTGTATATATAATTAAATGAACGCAAATATATATACTTGCCACTACAACTACCCATGTACACATGTCGTGCCTAAAACCTTGATGCTTTGAACGGGTGTAAACGAGACGAAGCAAGCTGAGCAGAGCCAAGTCTGAAGCTCGAGCTCGACTTGTTTAAACTAAATAGGGCTCGAGTTCGAGCTCGGCTCGTTAATATATAGTTTTATTTCCAAAGCTCGAGCTTTGACTCGTTAGAAAATTTTTAGTCTAGAGCTCGGCTCGTTTAATTTTTATTAATTCAATTTATTTATTTTAATTCCTAATTTAATTTATTATATATTTATGATTTTACTTTCCAAATTTAACATAAAATAAATGATTTAAATATATTTATCATAATTTTACATAAAAAAATAATTAACTTTACAAATATACACTTAATAAAATAAATAAAGAATATATAAATAAAAATCTTATTTAGTCTTGAGAACCAGCTCGAGCCTGATATGTTAAGCTTGGGCTCAGGCTCGATAACTAGATGAACCATATTTCTGGGTTCGAGCTTAGGTAGCTTGAGCTCGTTTAGGCTCGGCTCGTTTAAGTTTTTTACTGATTCGATCCCAATTATTTTATGAGACACTTGATTCGTTTACACCCCTGCTCGTTTGAATAAATAAATTTCAAATCAAACTCAAACATTATAACTTTGATTCAATTTTTTTTAATCCATCGAATTAAAATCACAAGGCATTTAATAAAGTCCAAAATGCATTGTGTGCTTTAACATTTGTTCTTTTCTTATTTTTAAAATAAATGATGTTTTAATCGTTGTGTTCTATATTTCTTAACAACATGTCATTTCGTGTATTATGTAATTTTTTATGTATTAATTAGATTAATTTGCTAATATTTTTATAATTTTCTTTACATATTAATACATAATGATGTTATTAGACTAGTGTAATTTTTAAAACTCATTATTTAGAAAAAAAGGGCAGCACTCATACGATATAATAAACAAAACAACACAAAGTTAAGCAGAAAGAAACATTGTTAAGCCAAAAGAAGCATTAAAAGTTAAAAAAAAACGTAATTTTATACAATAATACACTAATTTTAATGATAAAAATAATCGTTTAATTTTATGAAAAAACAATGTGGCATATAAAATTGTGAATGCTAAAGAAAATTAAAAAAAAAACTTGATAAAAAGTCAAAATAGTTAAAATGAATAAAATAATGTATATAAACTTTTTCTCTTATAATTTGATTTTAAACATTAATTAATTAATTAAGAAACTTGATAATGAAGCTTACTTATTAGGTTTTTTAGCCTAAGTAATCTTTTTAAAACGGCTCTAAAACACATGTATAAAACTTTTTTTTTTTAATCTATCTATATCTATACTCTATAATAAAAGAGTAACAATTTTGTCACTTGTCTCCCTCCTACATTACTAATGCCACATGTCACTTTCTTAAACTAATATTGTCACATGTCAACTATTTATCACTCCACTTAATTCTTTCTCTTATTAAATAACTATATTATCTGTCTTATTAAATAAATTATTTCACTTATTAAATAATATAATATTAATAACTAATATCTTATTTATCTTTTTGTTATAAAGCATAAATTAAATTCTAAAATCAAAATTTTTAAAGTAAGAAATATTTTATTTTCAAAAAACAAAATTTATGTAAAAAACAAGTTATCTTAAAAAAATGTTTTTTTTTAAATAAAATATATTATAAAAGGAGTTTTTAAACAATGAAATTTTTATCATCTAACGACGTTTTTTAATTTATTTAAATTCTGAAGTAATAAAAATGATAGAAAAAGTTACATTTTTGTTCCGTTATGTTTAACGCCAATTTAAATTGAATCGTTGAACTTTAATAATTACAAAATTATATTTTATATTATTGATTTATAAAAGTTAGTTTTTAATATAATAGAAACTGAAGTTTTTAATGTTAGTTATTTCAAAGATATCAATTATTACACATTAAAAGGTCATATATATCATATGTATAATGATTAAAGTTTTTAATAATTTTTTTATTACTTAAAAAATTTATTAATATGTAATTTAATCATTTTATATAAAAATATCGTTTTATAATCGCTAAATTTTCATTACTAACTATTTAATATTTTATATCAAAATCCGTGTGATACACGAGTTAATAACCTAGTTATATGTATATATAAATTCACTAGTGTGACTGAATTTGCATTGATATAAGTTTTTGGTAAGTTTTAATAAGTGAAAATTGACAAAAACGAACAAGAATGCAAATTCGCTTGTACTAGTTCACATACACATAAAATAAAATTAAAAATAGTCTTTTACATGTATAATAAATGACCAAAGGGGCAGTGCCTCAGCGGTACCACAAGATTCTTCCAAATGAGAGGTCTGGGGTTCGAAACCCTTCTGCAACGAAAAAGGGGTCTGTGAGGGTTTCGCCGTTAAAAAAATAACAATAAATGTCATGAAAAAAACAAATATTTTAGTTAATCTTGTTAGAGTTGTTTAAGTTACCGTAGCGGTTACCATTTGATCTCTGCCACACGCGCGCACGCACATACACATATATATTGAAAATGGCCAAAAACTTACAACTAGGGCTATAAACAAACCAAACGAACACGAACGGACCTTTGTTCATGTTCGTTTGTTTAAATTTTAACTTGTTCACGAACGGTTCACGAACACTAACCGAACGAAAATTCATGTTCGTGTTCGTTCATCAAGGAATTTAACTTGTTCACGAACGCAAACGAACAAATATTATTTAAACAATAAAAATCAATATTTTAAATCTCAAGCATTAGAAATAATCATTTAAATAAATATAAAGTTAAATATCATAGTATTAAACTAAAAATAGCTTAAAAATTTTGGTATTAAACTAAAAAAAATTTAAGAATATAAAACACATTTATTTAATAAATATAATAAATGAACATAAATGAACGTAAACGAATACGTTATCGAACGTTCACGAACACAAATGAACGAACATAAACGACTTTCCGTCGAACGGTTCACGAACGATTCGCCGAATGTTCGGTTCGTTTACAGCCCTACTTACATCAGTGGCAACAATTCTAACTTGTTGAAAATTACCAATTAAAAACCTACATCAATGCAATTCTTTATACCAGTGAATTTACACATATGCATACATGTATAATAAATATCATGAAAAAAACTTAAAGATTTGGTTGATCTTGATGGATCGTAATTAGTTGTGTTATATATATTGAAAGTTAAGCAAAGTATATATGTTTTAGATGAAAGAAAAGAAATAAAACCTATGAAAAAAAATTTGTTAGGCATTGATTGTAGATAGTTTGATCATGGCAATAATTGGTTTTAAGGGCACTCCCAAGTTGGGGGCCACATAAATATAAGATGCACGAGACCATGGATATCCCCCCACCTACCCATGCCACATGGTCATCTGAATCACATTCCACAACACTTGGATGATATAAGCATGAGGTATATGGTGATGAGGCATTTCCATGTTTATAGCTATATATAGGTTATGTTGTACATGCTATGGTTCAATCGCACGTCTCTATTATATTGATCTATGCATCTAGGCCGGTACAAATATTATTATTATTATTGTTAAGACGTATACTAATGCTTGTACATAGTTTAATTAACTAATTACCAACGAGACGTTGCCTCAGTGGTATCCCTGAATTCTTTCAAATGAAAGGTCTCATGTTCGTAACCCTCTCGCAGCAAAAAAAAGGTCTGCGGGGGGTCAGGTGGTTTTTCTGTGGGGTTTCCTCATGGGGAGGCGGTGGGGGCTCATGGGAGGTACATGTAACCGGACATTGGTGACATAGGCTTAAAACAGTGGGTTCACACGATTGAGAACTTCGCCCCATTCGTTCCGCTCGCAACAATCCAATTAGTTCTCCACTTCTCTGGGCGAAAAAACATCATGCATTTCATTTCGTCGTTCAAAAAAAAAATTAACTAATGAATGTTGCTAATTCATTTCAAGTTTTTGATTGAATCGAGACTTCTATGTATGACTACTCATTTTGTGTCCTGAAGATCGAGATTATTATAAGTATATTGCGTTTGAAAACGTTCACAAACGTAAATTTATTAGGTTTTCAAAGTACATTATTATGTTTTAAACGCCCACAACCAATTCATGCTACATCCACTTTCAAATGTCAATTTAATTTCAAATTATCTCTATTTATTTTTATTATTTATATATAAAAATAGAATGTAATTGAAACTATTCCTCCCATCTGAAATTCGGATGAGCACTCTAAGGAGCCGTCTGTACACGTGCCGTCCCGTAGAGCCACATCGTCGTCCAACCTATTTGCGTTGAAGGTGCTCTAAGTTAGGTCCATCATGATTATAATATCCAATGAGAATGATATATTCTCACATATATGTTAATTTTCGAATTAAGTAATAATTATATAACATTTATAAAAGGGTTCAAATTAAAAGCTATATAATATGGGGCCGGTTGAAATACAAACGTTTTTGCATCCGAATTATGCATGGTTTTATCACGCGAGTGCTGATTGTTCTTGCGTGATCACATTTTGATAACATCTCGTCAACGTGATTATATTACGCACGAACAATTAACAATTGTGTGATAAAATCATGCAAACTTCATACTACGTATACAAAAGGCCCTTTGTGTTTTAAATGTTCTCTATATGATCACTTGTGAATTATAATTTATAAGACCAAAAATACATCTAGATCGGGTTGTATATCCTCTATACAACCCATCGATGCGAATACAAATGCATACTTTGTCGATTTTAACCATTTAAGTCATTTAAAGTGAATAAATACGTAATACAAGCATATAATAACACATATATAAATAATATATTAGTTCTATTACCAAATTTTATAATGATTAAGTGTTAAAGCATCGGTATTTGGCCTAGTAATCCTGTAACATAAAAACATGTCTATCAGGTGCCTCATTTAGCTCGGTTTCGGTTATGGTTTCATACATAATCTGTTGTAAAGCGCTTTCAAATATCCTAATGACGTGACACAAGTTAATACCGCAAAGTGTGTGTAAATTAACCAAGGAAAATGTGTTAAAGTAGATGTGTGAGTCTTCAATGATTTCGTACAAGAAACCTTCCAAAATTGGCTCATTTGGGTCGATTAGACACCACCTCATTCAACCAATTGAGGTGGGTGCATGGGTGGGTTCGTTTATGATGATGTGTGAGTGAGTTGGATAATAGATGTAGTATGTTTTAATTAAATTAATAGTTTTAAGGTCTATAAATGTTTTTTGTTCATTTGATGCTTACATAACTTGTGCGCATACACATTCATTTATATGCCACAAGAATATATACACACATAATCGGGTTTGTGTGTATTTATGGATAGTGTGAAATTAAATTAAACTTGGTGGAAGGGTACGATTAAAATTCTCGTGTTATAGTGTGGGGATATAATTAAAAAAACTAGTGTTGTAAAACTCGGTATATACGGATGAGTACTCGGTACTCGACTGAATTGATTTTCATCAACTCAGTAGGACCAACTCGGCCAAGAAACTTGGTCCAACTCTAACCAACTCGGGCCAACTTGACAAATTTAGATTTTCGATTTTTCTAATTGATTTTTGTTGTTTTTCATTGATTATTGTTTAATTTCCACATATATATTTTATTTGTATTGATATTCACTTTATTTGTTATAAATACTAATAAACTACGATATTTGATGTACATATAATTTTTTAAAAATTATTATTTTATAATTTATCATATTTGAGTACTCTCCGCCTATGCTGAGTAGTCGCAACTACTTAGTCAACCAACCTAGCAACATCTAACGACTTCTCTAAGTATGAAAAAAACATAAAAAAATCACATCAAATAAGTTATGAAGATTAAAAGAATAAATAAATAACCTTATTATGCTATGTACGTTATGGTAACATATTTTCAGCAACATAATTTTCTAGAAAACATGTTATGGTGTAAGAAATTTGTCACACCCCCAAATTTCAACTAACGGAATCATACCGTTTAGGGCGTGACAAACCAGGATCTCAGTCATTAGACACAGCGTAAGACCTCTATATGCTTTTAAACATAATTCAGTCTTAATTTATAAAATCAAAGTTTAACATTGCGGAAGTGTTTGAAAACCAATAAATAATTGTAACAGTTGCAAAACCGTAATTACAATGTTCAATGTTTTAAATCAACAATCAAAATAAACTGTATGCATGAGACTCAACGTCCTAGTCCCTGATTGTCGTTGCTTGTGCCTTAGTGTCCTGAGAAAACATGTAAATCAAGTCAACACAACGGTTGGTGCATACACAGGTTTGTATGAGTAATCACAAATGTTTGAATCAATTGTTTGAACAAGCTGCTTGTATATAATGTTTGCAGATCACATAATCACACATTGCATAGTCATGATAGCTAGTCATTGTACTATTTACATAAGCGGTCGACACCGAAGCTGACTGTTTGAATGTTGGTTGCCTTTCCACTATTGTCTAGCACAAACAATAGTAATGTTTGAATTGGCTAGTTAAACACTTGCGTAGACCTACAATCTACCAAGTGAGGTTTGTCAAATCCAATAGATCTATCTTCAACTACCACGCTTTGCACTACGGCAAACTAAACGGTTCGATATGTAAGGACTTGTAATGCTATGTCCGCACTTATCGTAAATAGCTAACTCATGCAAGTGATATGTATCTAAAATGTTTGTTTGCACATGTTTTCTCTCCCAAAACAGTTAAAATAAGAAAAGGGGTCGTGTAGGCACCTTTGATAGCAAACAGAATGATCACGTTTTCGCGAAATAACGTAGATAAGCTTCTACGAAGAATATGTGTTTTACAACAATAACGTTGTGTTATTTACAATGTCAAATTGTGTTTATGGTTACATACGTGTCAACACACGTATACCAAGTTGTTTGAAACGTACATACGAAAGCATGCACAGATTTACGCTCGTTCGTTTAAATCGTTCAATTATATACAATTTAGTTAAACATTCGTAACTATACGCGATTTGTGATTTCATGTCAAAATATAGATTTTATTGTTTCATGACATTCGGAATTCCATTTCGGTTCCAACGCATTCTGAACGAGTCGAATCGGAGTTAAAACGAGCTAGTTATGATTAAAATACTAAAAATATGGTTTTAATATCAAAAACCGGTGATGCATAGGGTCGAACCCATGACCTCCCACACTCAACACACACTGCTTACCAGCTCCTCTATTCCAGATTTTGTTAACTGATTGATTTTTAAATGATTTTAACCAAAACCAAATCTGGTTCCCTTTGTTCATTCTTAAACCGAACCTATTGGTCTCCAATTGACTCCCAATTCGAAATCAATCAAGTTCACCACCTTAGGGGTTTTGTTCCTGGCACCTAACCGAATCTGAGGGTGGTTTTAATTCGATTTTTAAGCAACAGAAAGTCCTAATTCGAGACCTACATATGGTTCGCATATAGTTATAAGAATCCAACTTTCAATTTGATCTCATTCATCAAAATTGAATTGTAAAATCATAGGGTTTTTGTTTAACAAAGTGTTTCGAAGCTTTCTGTATCAATTAACTCGATTTTTATACCCATTTGCATCAAAACCCAAAAACGTTTTTATCTTATGAACCCTAGAAACTTGAAATCATTAAATTCGTAATTGTGATATAAAATCAACATAGGGTTATTCTAAATCGGGCTTTTCTGAAACTAGTAGTAACATTTAATTTGATTTTTAAACTCATTCCCTCGAAAACCCCCAAATCGTTTTTGATATAAACCCTAGAATATGAAATCCCCTAATTCGATGTTGTTTGATCAAACTAACTTAGGGATTTCATTAAAATGATGTTTTAGAAACTCTCTGTATAGTTTAATTTGGTTTTTAAACTCGTTCGAATTGAAACCCCCAAAACGTTTTCTAAGAGGAACCATAGAATTAGAATTTCATCAAATCGATGTTAAAAGTCGAAATTGAGATAGGTTCCCTCTTAGTCGGCATATTTAGGTTAAGTAGGATTAGATTTTTACCATGTTTGATGCCCAATTGTAATAGTTCGACTTTAAGGTTGATCTCGGCCACCCTTGGATCTACTTCGACTATCTGGAACTCTTGGAATCGAATTGATGTGTGAATAACTCCCTAAAGATGCCGATTATGGTTTAGGAAGCTTCAATTGTGTGTGTTTTGGTCGAATTGTGTGGGTTGTAATGATACAAGTGACAGTTTCGAACTTTAAGGCATTAATTGAGTTTAATTCGACTGTTAATGGTGTTAATAACGCATGTTAGCTGTTACTAATCATTAAGGTGATGATTATAACAGATTTAATTCGATTATAGTTGCTTATTGATATGAATTTCGAATTCAATTTGATGTTTTAGCCGAATTTTGACTTGTAAAAGTCAAAATTTGTCATTTCAATGTATTACAAGTTCAATCCTTGTATTTTAAGTGTTTTTGGACTGATTTTGCTTAATTCTAGTCCCTCAGGTTTGATTGTGTTCGATTTTGTCTCATTTCTGTTAGTTTCTGGTTAACGTGGTTAATCCGGAATGCCGGATTGTCACAAAATTTAAAATTCTAATTTAATAGAAAATATATATAGGGATGTTTATTGAATCGAATTTCGAATAACTCGAATAGTTCGAATCGAATGATTTCGAATTTTGAATATTTTAATAGCATTCGAATTTGATTATAATTTGAAATCAATTCGAACAAACCAATTTGAATTCGTTCTCAAATCCGGAATTCGATTATATTCGAATTGTTTTAATTTGAATTTAATTGAAAAATTGTTTTATATTTGCTATCTTTATATATTCAAAATATCAAATAATCAAAACCTTAAACATCCAAACCTCAAATAACCAACATCTAAGTTGTAAAATTAGAAATATCATTTAAACTAATAAAAAGATAAAAGTTCAATATATAATGCTAATAGTAATAATATAAAAACATAAAGTGACAAGTAATCAAAATATTAGAAATTAATATCCAAAAGATCAATTTTTCGAGCTTCACGATTGACGCTTTTGTTATGAATGTTTAGGTTTAGTGTATTTAAAAGTGTTAAAATTATGAGTATTTTATAATTAAATTGACATTTGTATAATAGTCTTTAAGTTTTAAAAACGAAACCACCCATTTAAAAAGCCGAATTTTTAAATATAGTAAATACTTGTGTATATAAAATAAAAATATATAAATAATTTAAATTCGAATTTCAAACTGAATCGAATCGAATCAAAAATATGAAATTCGATATTATACTACGAATCGCATCGAATCGAATTCGAATATATATAGTAAATATTTGTGTATATAAAATAAAAATATATAAATAATTTAAATTCGAATTTCAAATTGAATCGAATCGAATCAAAAATATGAATTTGAAATTCGATATTATACTACGAATCGAATCGAATTCGAATATGAAAATTAGAATCGAATTTTAACTTGGTGCTTTTCAAATTGAAATCGAATTGAATTTCGATTTTTTTGAGTTATATTTGAAAATAGAACACCCATAAATATATAGGAAAATTCAAAAGAAAAAAAAAAGGAAAAAGGTTAAATTATTGTACGTCATTAGGACCGAGTCTGTGTCATTGTCCAACTCAAAAAAGCATGTACAAACCAACTATGCTATAGGCGCATTATTGTATTAAGTGAATGAATAATTAAAGATAATTATCAACTCTACTCGTTCCGAAAAAAATTTACCAAATATAGACCTTTTAAATTTACATTGTTGAATAACAACTTATTAATCTGGACTTGATTCATTTCAGAACAAAATTTATGTCGAATATATACACTAACACGAAGCACACATAAAATTGAACACCTATACCCACTTGAATTTATATTAACACACATAAAAGTAAGGACTCAAAACAATTGTTTTTTTTAGTTAACAAACCAAAATATATGTTATTAAAGTAAATTTTATAAAGTTGTAAAGAGTTAAGGAGTTGGAAGTAATATGTTGCAAACTCGTGGGCTTATAAGTGAAGTTTACAAAGTTGGTAGAAGAACAAAGGGGGAGAAAATGACACGCGGTAATTCTAAAATGGTTTGAATGAAAGTGATTGAAAAAAGGCAGTGAATCAGTTTCAAACTTAGGTTGAGCTTGAGTCTTAACCATCAAGCTAAATCCATTTGTTATTTTATTCTTATACTATTATGTATGTATCTATGTATGTAAAAGTTGGTTATTACTCATTTAACTAACAAAAAATTTAAGGGAATAAAATGATAGTCTAGAAAGTTGTAAGAGAGTAAAAAGTAAAAAATAGTATGTCGGAAACCCAAGGAGTTGTAAGTGAAGTTTACAAAGTTTATAGGAAGTGGAGGAAGAGGAATAAATGTTAATTTTAAGTTAATTTGAATGAAATTGCAAGAAAAAAGGGGTAGGAAATCAGATTCGAACTTGGGTTGGGGCTATGCAAGTGTGTCTTAACCACTAGCTAAATCCATTTTGTTTTTTGTTCTTAAACCATTTTGAATGTGAATAAAACTTGGTTATATATTACTCATTTAGCATCAACATTGTTAGATGAGTATATATATATAATGCTTATAAATTTGTATACATGTTTATATTTATATTTCTTTATGAATTTAACATATTTAAGGAACGTATATACACGTATACTTGATTATGTGTACATTATGTATCTATAATATAATGTGAAGGTAATTGTCACCTTTTAACACAGTTGTTATAATAATTAATTTAGTGATTATGTGAAGTGTTCTATGAAACTATTGTGTAATATTTAATGGGAGCTTATCCCATATAGGAGAATGCAAAAACGTTGAAGTCCTATAAGAACTACACATGCTTGGTACCTATCATGTAACATGGTTTCTATAGAGTTCATTGACTTGGCTTGAAATACTTGGGGGCTGAACTCATACATCTAAGGGGCCGAACTTAACATGTATTATATTTTCATACGTAAAACACACAAAATTACACCACCTAGCGAAGAAACAAGGTGGTGGCTAAAGGTGTTCAGTTTTCGAATCGGACCCGAAAAAATAAAATTTGATTCGATTTTGATTCTAAAATCATTAAGTCAAAATACTAGTTGAATTTTCGTACTTGAATTCGATTCGAATAAAATTATACACACACACAAGTATAATTTAATATAGTTAAAGTTTAGGCTTTCTAGTTAGGCAATTTTATTTATAAAAAGTGAATGATTATTACACAAATGTCAATCTAATTATACAATACTTATAATATTATTAGTTTAAATGGTATCTCTAGTATTACAACTTAGATGTTGTTATTTGATATTTAGACGTTTAAGGTTTATTTGATATTTTATATGCACAAACACAACAAGTATAAACATTTTTTTAATTAAATTTGCATCTAATCAATTCGAATTAAAATCGAATTTTGAATTCGAATTGGTTTATTGAAATTTATTTCGAATTCTAATACTCTTAAAATATTCAAAATTCGGAATCATTCGATTTCTTAAAATTCGATTCGATGAACATCTCTAGTTGCAACGCCCCTAGCTCTAGCTATCCTTCGTGAATGATAGATTCACACAAGACATAGTTAGCAAGCGTATATCTATCTATGGTAATAAATAAATGTTTTTTAATGTCACATGCATTACATGTTTTTAGAGAATTTCAACATTTATTTACCGTCTCTCTTCTATTAATTACATTTACTATTAAATATATTTTTTATACATTTTTAAAATAAAAAAGATTTTTTTATACATTAAAATATCTTAATATTAAAAGCTCACTTTTAAAAAAAAAATATTATAAATTGTAAAATTTTCAAAAACAATGATTTGAAACACAATGTTTAAAGAAAACAAACTATAAAAAAATCATCCGAAATTGTATTCGTATTTTATATTAAATGTCATCTTTTAATTCTAAATTTTCATTGATAATTATTTGTTATATTTATTTATTTAATCCGTGTAATACACAGGGCGATACCTAGCATTGATAAATATGAAATTATATATTGACGTTTAATTTCACACACCACTTGAACCATTAGCATTTCATGCATGCTATCTTTGTCTTTGACAAATTTTAATTTGATGCAATGCTATAATTTTTTTCTTCAAGCCTGTAAATTATTAATTTCATATTTCATAGATAAATTTAATTTAATTGAAAAAATTTAATTTGTAGCTATTTTTTTTCAATAAGAAATTAATATTAATTAAACTTTTACTTGCTTTAGCTTAAAAGTAATTGTATTAATTATAGCAAATTAAAACTCGTTTTTATAATAAAGATAACTTTTTTTTTTTAAACAGCAACAACCGAGTTTAATGTCGTGGCATATGCACCACGCCAGCAGGCCTCGGAAGACCCCCTTCCTCAAGGGAGCGATAGTCCGTTTTACCTAGCGTCACCCTCGGAAGAGCTATACCTGATGCGCAGAAACCAGCTTATTTTTGCTGTAAAAACTGTGCCCCCCATCGGTTTAGAACCCGAGATTAAGTTTAAGATTTTTCCCCTCACCTGGTATCCATCAAAATGCCTCAAGTGGGAGTATAACTCTTGACCTCCACATTAGAAGGTAAGTTTTAAGTTTTCTACACTAGGACAACCTTTCTGGATTAATAAAGAAAACTAACTATGTTTATATAATAGATCAGTTGCTTGTTTAGTATCCGACTGTTCCTTTTTAACACTGCAAGTAGGGTATATATCAACACCCCCGACCCACCCCCCTCTCCCGGCCACCGGCCCCCCCCTCCTAATTAACTTCTCCCTCTTTGTGTGGTTACAATACTTCTATCTCACGTCACTCTCTCTCTCTCTAGTCTATACATACATATCTATTTATATGTGTGTGTGTGTATATATATATAACATGCTATATATAATGCCCACATCCAAAACCTTCCATTACTCCATTTTCCAACCCCACATCACAATATCACATACAAGTTCTGCATCTTAATCCTTGATACAAAAGAATCCATCAACTTATCCACTTATCGTTACTTCTTCATTTGTTGTTAACATGAGTGACAATAACAATATCAATCTCCCACCTGGTTTTCGCTTCTGTCCGACCGACGAAGAACTCCTCGTTCACTTCCTTCAACGAAAAGCCTCTCTTTTACCATACCACCCTGATATCATCCCTGATCTTGATCTCTACCCTTATGATCCTTGGGACTTAGATGGTACTTTAAATTTTTTATTTTCTTGACCTTTTATCTAACTTAAGAATCTTATAGATAGACATATATCGAACATAAGTTGTTTTCTTGAAAAAAAGCTCTTATTTTTACTTATAAAAGATGATCAAATTGTATTGATCATGGGTGAATAGGTACAACATATATTATTTGAGTTGTTTTATATTTATGGTTTGTGTCCATCTTCGGAGCAGCCTCTATATTCTAACTGGGAAGGGGTATGGTTTATGTCCATCTTTTCTCCCAGACCCTACTGAAAAGCAGGAATATACTGGGTAAGTTTGTTTGTTTGTTATATTCATGGTTTTGCCTTGCTTGTAGGTAAAGCTATGGCAGAAGGAAAAAAGTGGTATTATTACAGTAGGAGGACTCAAAATCGAATAACGACAAGCGGGTATTGGAAATCATGGGCTTGCGATGAACAAATTATAAGTTCGAGTAGTAGCAAACGAGTGGGTGTGAAGAAATATTATGTGTTTCATGTTGGTGAAGCTCCTGAAGGTGATAAAACTAACTGGATAATGGAGGAGTTTAAGCTCTCTAGTTCATCTTGTAGTAGCAGCAGCAACAGTAGATCAAAGAGAAAAGGCAACTCAAAATTAGTAAGTTATAATATAAGATTTTCTTTCATTATCAACTTACTCAATATATCTTATCATTAGCAAAACTAAGATAAAACATTATGTCTATCAGGTAGTAATAGAGTGACTGCTTACAATTTTGATAAATTAATTATTGATGTGTTATTTCTGTTCTGTTTCTATTTGTTTTTTAACATGACTGAAATGAACATTTTAAGGATTTCCAATTGGGTAACTATATATTTGTCGTAAAAACCATATAATATAATAAATTGATAGCTAATTAAAGATTTGATGGCTTATTAATTTATTATTAATTTTGCTTTTTTACTGTTTTAAACGTTTTAATTTCCATCTGAATTATAGGATGTTAGCAAGTGGGTCATCTGTCGAGTGTTTGAGCATAGTTGTGACAACAATGACAATGATGATGGGACAGAGCTTTCATGTTTGGACGAAGTTTTCTTATCGTTGGACGATTACGATGATATTAGTTATCCGAATTAAGAAAAAAGAAATTAAGGAAACAAATGCAATTAAGGGACTCACAAGGAGCAAGAAGACCTAATATTTTTTGCTTAATCAATGTCAATCTTAATATTGTATTTATCAAGGACGATACTTCTTGTGTTATCACAAAATGACTTCAGTAAGAATTTCAAGTTAAAGTATCAAATATTTTAGAATTGGGTTTAATTTTGGCACATAATATACAAAAAAACGTCTAGCTGCCATTTATAACAATGTGCTAGATCAAATTTACAATCATAATTCACTGTTGCCTTTTTAACAGTGCATCGAAATGTGCCTACATTGACGTACACCAACTGACGGAGCTTAAATGTTTTGAAAAGCGGTGGAAATTTATGTTAACCAAAATAAATGTTAGTTTTTTGAAGCTAGAGAAGTCAAAACCAATATTTTTAACATAAATAACTTTTCGACAAAAAAATTAACATTACGCACAAAAAAAGAAAGGGGACATCAAAATGTGTCTACATATATTGAGTACTTTCACCCAGTGTCTGACCTTGAACATTTGAAAGGGGTGCATACGGAACCCATGATGCATGTTAATTTTTTTAAGCGTATGTGAGGAGACGAAACCAATATTTTTTTTAAAAACAACTTTTCAGGCAAAATATTAACACTACGAACGAAAAAAATAAAGGCCCCCAACAGCCCTATAAAAGCTTCGCCTATGCGTGCACCAATTGTATTTGATCATTGTTGTTTAAATAAAAGTACGTGCGTGACTAGCTAACCTTATATAAAAAAAAGAACCTAGCTAAAACATCTTGGCCCATTTATTAATGTACATAATGGTGGATCCTGCACACCAAATTGACATGTCTAGCTTTTTAGGTATGTTTCACTGTTGTATTTAATTAATTTTGGTACATATGCACATATATAATGATAGGGGAAGGTTTTCCTAAACATTATATTACAACGGTACACTAAACATTGAAAGTTTAATTTTTTTGTAATGAGATTTGATGAACAAGTATATGACATTTTACTCATATCGAATACAATTTTGTGTTTAACTCATCTAACTTTCTAGGTTTGAGATGTAGTAATTGATTTTAATCCACATGTTCATATGAGCGGATCAGATCAGGTTGAAGAAAAATAGAACTACCTTTCGTTTTGCAATATGATGCGCATATGGCGTCAGAATTTCTAGGTGGGCATATGATGCCCCCAATTTCGTTGCACAATATGTCCACAGTTGGGATTTCGGGATTTTTAGCTTATCGCATCCATTTTAAAAAAAACTTTAGTGTTTCATTTTTATCATCCTCTGGATAACATTCTAGGCAAGAAAGGCATGATCTTGAAGCTTCAAACACCAAAATCACATCCGTGTGAATGCAATCGCAATCCGATTCATAATTAAAGAATCGATGATAACAAGACAAGGCTAATTCTCCGATGTTTTCAATGGGTGACATGTTTGCTAGTTAATTAAGTATTGTTTCTTGTTTTAACCTAGATTGTTGAAATTGAAAATGTAACCTTTTATGATGAGGTTTTCAATTGTTTATTGATTCAGTTAAAGGGGTCATTTGTGTTAAAAACTTGTATTTGATGATCATTAGTTTTTTGGTTTCTTTATATTACTAGCATTTTGAGGTGGAATCTTGTTTTGAATAATTAAGTTGGTGACCAGTGAATAGAATTTTTTACTATCCTTGCAAAACTTCTTACCACTGTAAAAGGTTAACATAACTTCATTTTCTTAATATTTAGTTCAATACTAAATGTTGGAACCATCACCCTAAAGATGTATAACACTTTAATTAGCCACCTGTTCTGAATCTCTAATGACAATTTCATCATCAAGACACCTAAGCATTAATAAGAAGTTTGCAATTGTCACTAAACTGATGTACAAATGGCCGGGTACACAAAAAGTGTGAAAAATAGTACCAATGGGTCTCTTTGTTCAACCCTAATGGTTGACGATATATGCTTATCTCCAAGATACAATCTTGTTGGCAGTTCATATGGGCATTCTACCCCACAAGAAATAGAAGGATACTTCATATTGAGCTAGTGAAATGTGAAGTAAGGTTGACATATCCACTAAATTATACAAAAGCATCCATTGTATTATTGTAAGTATTGCAAGAGACCAAACATTGTGACGTTCACTCAAGCACTAATTTACCAAACAATTTTTTTGCGAATGTAGGACCAGCCTATTTGATAGAGACACTGTCTGTTTAAAAGGGGGTTTTGAGTTCAAATCCAAACAAGTGCATTTAGGAGGCATTTAAGAGTAGATGTAAAGAGAATATTGTTGTTCAAAAAAAAAATCAAACATAACTTTATAATCTTTTATTTTTAATAATTACAAGTTTTGCAAAAAAAAAAGTTTAAAAAATAATTGGTGTTATTTTCTTGATACTATACATCATATAAATATATAATATATTTGATTTCGATACGAATATAGAGACGAGTTTTGTTACACCATACATATCTAGCTTGAATTGAATCTGATTAAGAGTCTAGTATGTCCCACAAAGTACATCCTACTATGTGTTTAAGCCTTGTAACTGTCCATACACGTCTTTTGATACATTTCTTAAAAAGGAATGTTAGAAAGAATTTTTTTTTGGCCAAGAATCGGGTCCATAACATTGTTGTTGGAAAATGCTTCCTATAAAAGGCCAATTATTGTGCTATAACTTTTGCCCCCTTTATCCTTCCTCAAACTTTCTTGTTGTTTTAAGTTTAATCCTAGCCACCTTATATTACAATAAAAGTTCACCCTATTATTATTGCTATTATTATATTTATTTAGTTTATTGCTTATGGTAGCGTGAGTCACATATGATGCAAGCATTGTATATATACATTAACTATAATATGTCAAGTGATTTTTACTTTGTTTGATGTCAATTATAACGGCCAATCTCGTCGACATTGATAATCATATGTGCAATTTATGTAACTTCATCAAGCACTTAACAACACAAAACTTGTCTTTTTATAAATGGTTTGTGGCATCATCTTTGTCACAAATTGAGCCGACATATATATTACAAAAAATCGATCATCATTAGCAAGTAATGTGTCATTTCGTGCCATTATTGCTTAGATAAAGAAAAACAATATTGATTATTGATATATGGCTAAGAAGATCTACATGACAATTACAAATTCTAATGGTGACAATGATCTAAAACCACTAGTTATTACAAGAAGTATGGATCTTTATGATGTGGGTTTTGACGAATCAAATTAAACTCTAATTTTAATCATTAATAACGTTTTTAAACCATTTTAAAAGAAACTAAACTATCGTGATATAAAAAATACAGATCCAAACTACGTTAACATTTTTGTTTTGGTTTCATTGTTTCAACTAGTTTTATATATGTTTAGTTACTGTTTAACTTGATGTTATAATAAGAAAATTATATATTTATGCATTTTAAATAACAAATTATATTTGTTTAATATTAAGTACATGTGTAAGGCAGTAATAACAAAGCCGCCTCTATTTTAATAACAAAAGAAAAAAAATTAGTGGCATTTTTAAAATTAAATATGGCTTATCCCAAAATTATGTTTGTAGAAAGAAGGCATAATAAGCATATATGTAATTGGTTGTATGAAATAAAACAAGGACTATACTTCATAATCGTAACATTTTTACTAATTTTTTTAAAATTGTATAAATATAAAAAATAAACTAAATTAAAACTTAAGTTTCAGAAATAAATAAATTATTTTCTAAAATAAACTGAAAAAAAAATATATTCAAATAACTTGATATACAATGTTTGTTTTATCGTGATTTGTTTATCTTATAATAAAAGCTTTGTTATTAACAAATATATATATATATATAAGAAAAAAAATCATGTTACTTAATATATATACTCACAAGAAATTCAAGAAAATCAACCTTCTACATGCCACAAACTTCTTTCTATCACAATTTGTAACTTCCATGTTAGAATTATTAATACATTTTTTGAATTTTTAGTACACATTTTAACATGAGGATATAATATTAAGTGTATTAAAATGGCTCTCATCCTATGTTTCAATTGAAACAATTGATAACTATCATTTGCTAATTCATGTTTGAAATTTTTAACCAAAAGTGTGTGAAACAATTGATAACTATCATTTAAAAAGTTTAAAAGATTGAACTTTTACACACACACATATTACAAAGTAAAAAATACAAAGAAATTAAAGATAGAAAGAGTTTTCTATGTGTTCTATTTTTACTTGATAGATGATACAAACAAACATATTTTTTAGCTCACTTAATTATCACATATCACAAACTATGATAAAATATATCGAATTTTACTAAGAAATTTATAACATTTTGTATTTCATTATTCAAATAAACTAAAACTTTATTAGAAGAAAACAATTTAAGACTGTTTTATTATTAGTTTATTTTTTTTCAACATGTATCAAAAGAAAACAAATTATTGACATTTGATTTTTTTTCTTGAAAACTACACCTTGAAAGGCATCATTTTACGTCAGATTTTGCTTTTTAAAAAAATTCAAAGTTCATGAAAAAATAAGCAACCTAATATTCAAACATTATTTCTTTATTTACATGTCATGCTTTTAAATTATATAAAAATATTAAAAAAAATAAGGTTATTGACATATATTAGTATATAATAATAACCTAACCTAAAATTAAAACCAGAAAAACCAAAACTGTGAAACAAAATGCGAATGTGTATGTTGTTGTCAGGGACGATATCCAAATAAAAAAGGGTGTTGTTATTCTCACACCCACATTTTTTAAAAATACACTCCTGAGACGGCCCGTAATGGCCAATACGGCCCGTCTCAGGCCTCAGTTAAACATTCGCTCCTGACAACCTGTGCCAATGATTGGGAGCAAGACGGGCCGTACTGGCCAGGACGGCCTGTCTCATTCATCGTATAGACATTCTCTGCAACCTAGTACAATGATTTGACAGCAAGACGGCCCGTACTGGCTAGTACGGCCCGTCTTGCTTTTTCAATTCTGACAAAAGGACGTTGATTTGACCTAGTACGGGCCGTAAAGGCCATTACGGGCCGTCTTGAACATTCATCGTATAGACATTCTCTGCAACCTAGTACAATGATTTGACAGCAAGACGGCCCGTACTGGCTAGTACGGCCCGTCTTGCTTTTTCAATTCTGACAAAAGGACGTTGATTTGACCTAGTACGGGCCGTAAAGGCCATTACGGGCCGTCTTGAACATTTTCAAATTTGTATATAAGCATGAATCGTTTCAAACGAACGCGTAACTTTCGAATTCAAATATATTTCACGATAATTCATATCTGTAACGATGTCGTTTTGGGACGGGAGTTTTCTCAACTATTCCGTGCCAGATTTGAACGAAGAGCCTCCTGTCGAGTATTCATACGGCACGATAAATCTGAATGCTGAACCTAACGCTGATGTCGGTTTTGACAGTCAAGCATCGTATGGGTTCGTGTATGACGACAGTAAACAAAGTTACACGAAGGAGGGTTATGAAGAAAAGCCGGGGGCTTCAAACGTTAACTGGCAAAACCAAAGAGGTAACTTAAATGAAACATAAATGTTAATAATTGTATATTATCGCTATCCATTTAAGGTATTTATTATTGTTTTTATATGTCAGGAGTTTATGACTGAGGAAGCGCTGGTAGTGTAACATTTCGATTTATTATGTAATTTCAAGATTCTCAATAAGAAATTATATTTAACTATTTATTATTATTATTATTATTATTTTTATATTACAAATAATATCAATAATAACAATAATAATAATAACAACAATAAAGCTAAAAAAAAATTTTTTTTTTTTATTTATTACAAAGAAAGTTTTATAAATATATATTTACAACAATAAAATTTATACCACTTATAATAATATTATTATTAAAATGTATAAATACTAAATTTAGAAAAATGTGGTGACTTTATAAAGTTATAAATTTTATAAAAATTTTATAAAAGGTTTAAGAACTTGTAGGGACCAGTATTGTTAAAACAGAAACATAAAACATAAAAGGAAACAAGGAAGGGCTATTTCTGCCATATGCTCAAAGCTTATCTCCTCCTTCACCCAAAACAACCATTGGATCGACCCATGGTTTATTTTCGACCCATTTGTTCAAATAGACCGAATCAACTAACGAAATCAGTAAAAATTCAAACTTTGAACGACTCCGAACACAATGGGATCGTTAACAGCTTCGATTCAAGTTTAATAGTCAAGATCTATACGAAATTCGTTCCTAAAAACTCGTACTCGATCGTGTATCTTATAATCTATATAAACGAGCGTATTAATCAAATTAAATCAACCCACACTTTCGGCTAACACCCACGAACCTTTCTGCACACTCAAAATCAACTCAAAAACATTACTAATCACGAAATCAAGGCTCCAAGGTCGCGACTGAGGCGTTTCTGAACCACAAGTCGAAAACCATCGAATCAAACACAAAGGTACACGTTCTATATACCAAACAACTCGTTTTTAGGTCCATAACAAAAGCCCTATGTTTTTCTGGTTCGATCTCATCGTGGTTTGATCGAATTTGGGACCCCAAAGAACTAGGGTTCTTCTCGTTTTGGTTAAACTGATTTAAGGAAACAAACTAAAACTATGTTAAGTTAATTCAAAACAATCTTCAATCACTGACAAGTGCTCTAGTACAATCGGTAACCACACACGAATTCGAATGGAGGGTCGGGTGTTTGAAACCCGGCTACGGCGGGTGGATCCATATTCTTTTTTTATAACTTTTTATTTAAAATCTATTTTTAAATTCTAATTTCAGAGAAAAATTTTTATCAATAAAATCTTATAAATTTATTTAATAAAACCTGAATATTCTGAAAAAAAAAATAAATAAATAAAATAAAAAAAAATAAAACAATCGGTTATACAAATATCATATATCTAAGATTTTATCTTTTTATTTATTTTCTTTTTACATTAAATTATTACATAGTGTTAAACTTAATATATGAATAGTTTATTCTATAAATTCATTTAAGTTTTATAAGATATTTAAACATTACGAAAAAAAAAAATTATTAGAGTTTTATTTAAAACAAGAAAATTATAATACATTTAAATATCTCTTTATGAATTTATTTTGACATAAAATTTATAAACTTTTAAATATCTCATTAATTATTAAAGTTATTTAGTAACTTTAATTTTTGTAATTTTTCTTTTATCATTCAATGAAACTATTTTATATAAGTTGTTTTAGTAAATACTAACATATCTATTATAAACAAATTAACATATTACGAATTTATTTCAATTTATCAAGATTAATTTAATTGTTAAACATAAAAACGATAAATCTTTTTGAAACAATAAAGACAATTATATTTAATATCATTGTTAGTTTGTCAACTTATTAATTGTTAGTTAAGAAAATGTTCTATACATATACATTAAATGTTTAATAATTATCTAATATGACTCTTAAACTCTAAAGTATTTAAAGGACATTGTAGCGACAATTTTTTTTTTAAAAAATAAATATAGTTACAAACAATCACATATAAGATTTAATTACAATATTGTTATTGTATTAGGAATTTCATAACTAGTCACAATTACATCCGCTTATACTTGGTTTAACAATATAGGATAACTCATAGTGTGTTGATTGACTACATACTTGGTATTACTTACAAATTCATCATTCAAGGTGAGTCTTCATAGCCCCTCTTTTTACTTGTTTTAAAGTTTTAGGGGTGAAACATGTTAACTTATAAACTTTGCTTTAAACTTTATTACATGTGAACTTAGCTTATGACATAAACTGTAATGAACTTAGCTTGAGCTTGCATTGATCATAACTTTAGTAAATTATGATAGATCTATTGGATTGACCATCCCACCCAGGCTGGGTTTGCCTTTGTGGTAAATCTGTGGTGATAGGTTACTACTTCGGCATTGTTAGGAATGCTAGCTTGGTCACAACTTAACTTTTGATCTGCGTATGGTTTACTTACATGCTTTATTTCATATTAGCTTATTATCACATGTGACAACTTATCATTTTCAAACTATTTTTTTTGTGTGTGTGCTTAAAACCTGTGAAGCTCACCAACTTTTTAGTTGACCTTTGTTTTAAACATGTTTCAGGTGGAACTGCCAACTAAGCATATTTTGATGATCACATTAGAGCTTGGACCTAGTTAGCTAGTTAGTTTGTGATAGGTAATATTTTGTAATAACATTGAATGTTAGTAATTACAATATAGTACCTTGTGCTTTTGAACAATCTACACTTCGTGTACACTCCGATGATTCCGCCATTGGTCGGGGTGTTACAGATTGGTATCAGAGCCTGGGTTATAGAGAATTAGGTTAATTAGAAATAAATAACCTAGACTATAACCATAGAATGACTTAGTTGAACTATGTAGTTGCCATGAACTCTAAGCTGATCCCTATAGTTGTAATGACTAGTCCATGAACCCTAAGTTTGAACTACATAGTTGCCATGATAGGTCAGATTTAATTATGTGACTATTTGTGCTACTTGACTAGTTATTTGATAGGTCCGTTATTTGAACCTAGTTTAGGATGCCTAACATGCACACACTAGACTTTAGGGTTCTGAACTTCTTGACCCCTTTCTTACGTCTAGCAAGAGGATCATCATTATGAAGACTGCTCTTAGGTTTATAAGTCTAATTAAATCTTCGACTCTCGTCAATAGTCTTTAGGTTCACATTAATGAGTAGGAAACACATACAATCTAGAAAGGGGAATACCTGTACTTTGGGGAGTTCTGTCTAGGAAAGTATTTCGTATAAATCCAAATCAACCGATGGACCTGTTATACTTTCCTGGGAACCCTTGGAGTGAGTATGAACCTATAGGCTAAAGTATGTCTTTCTGAAAGTTAATTTGGACTTAAACACTTTGATATGTCAAAAGTGTTCCTTTGGGAATGCAATCTGTGTATTGATTTATGCTTGAACCCTCATTTTGAACTATCAATTTCTTATTTTGAACTCCTTAAGTTATTTATGATCCTTTTGAACTTTTGTAGAATCATGCCTCCCCGTCGCAATGTTGCCAACAACACCAACAACGCTAATGTCAACAATGCCAACAACACGAATACTAACAACAATGGCAATGACACCACCAATGCTGAAAATCCCAACAACACAAACACCAATAACACCAACACCACTAATACTGACAACACCAACACCAACAATGCTAATAACACCACCAACCTCAATAACCCCATCATACAAGAATTGGCTGCTGTCATTACTCAGCAAATGGCCACAGTCCTACCTGGCCTTGTGACCCAGCTTAATCAAGCCAATGGGGTTCAAAACAACAACATGAATGGTGAGGGTGCAAACCAAACTTGCACCTTCAAGCATTTCAACACTTGCAACCCTGCCAAGTTCCTTGGTTCTGAAGGGGCCACTGGACTGCTTCAGTGGTTCGAAAGCATGGAGAGTACCTTCCTCCATTCAAACTGCCCTGAAAACCTTAAGGTTCGTTATGCCACCAGTGTCCTTCAGAAAAGAGCACTCACTTGGTGGAATACCGAGAAACGAACTAAGGGTGTAGAAACTGCAATGACCTTAACTTGGGATGAGTTCAAACAAATGATGACAGAAGAATTTTGCCCTCGCAACGAAATGATGAAACTGGAGTCAGAATTCTGGAATCTTAAACAGGATAGTGGAGAAAATCTAGCTTACACGAACCGTCACCACGAACTTAGTCTGTTGGTGCCACACATGGTCACCCCACTTTCTCGTGCTATTGAGAAGTATATTAGTGGCCTACCCATGCAAATCCAAGATACCTGTTATGGGAGCAAACCGACTAAATTGGAAGATGCTATTCGTTTGGCTGCTACTTTAACTGACAACCATGTAAGAGCTGGTACTTTAACAAGAAAGGGAGTTAAAAAGGTGGAAGCCAAGTCCACCAATGATGAACCTTCTAACGAAGTCAATTCTGAATCTTCGAATGCTTCAAAGTCCAACAAACGCAAGCGAAATGGCCAAAATTTCGCGGTAGTGACACCTAATATCCCTGCTGTACCTTTGAATCAACAAGCCCCACTAAACCTAAACAACAAACCCTATGCGGGGTCTCAACCCCTTTGCAACACTTGTAGGTTGCATCACCCTCAAAACCGACCTTGTCGTGTTTGCAACATATGCGGGAGGTATGGTCATTTTTCTCAAACTTGCCGAATTGGACCTCCAGTGCAACAAGCTAATCAAACCCAAGTTGCACAACAAACAAACCACCAACCAGTTGCACCTGCCATCCCTGCCATAGCAAATGGAAGGGCCTGCTTTGAATGTGGCGACCCTAATCATTTCAGAAACCAATGCCCAAAGCTGGCGGGAAATAACCAAGGGGGAGCTCGTGCTCGAACTTTTCAACTAAATGTTCAAGATGCTCAAGCTAACCAAAACATGGAGAATGACACATTATTGATTAAGGACCGTTAGGCTTCTATGCTATTATGATTCTAAGACTAATAAAGTTTTATATTTATTTGGTTGAACAAAATACTAGAAATTCATTATCATTAAATGTTTAAGTGTATTCTATCAACATTAATTATATTATGCTTGTTTGTATAGTGAACATTAGGGATTTTGTATTCACCCAGTTGTGTGCCAGAAATTAGCAAGTTGGGTAAACATGCATGGCAAATTTTCGTTACGGGTGCACACGGAACGAGAATTTGTAGTACATGTAAATCCTACGAATGCGAGATAAAGGACACAACTGTTGAAAACTTTGGGATGATTACTTAAACTCAGTTGGTTGAAAAGTATGAACCATACTTATAAGGCCAACGACATGTAAACTGGTTTTAAACTTTTATCATGTGAAACAGTTTTATTTTGTGTATTGGTAGGTGATTGGTATGCTTTCAAAGTATTGTTGATGTGGTGGGTTGGCTGCGGTATACCCTATATATAAGCACCAACAATATTTTGGGAGTAGCACCGAAAGCTTGACCAATGTTAGGTTTCATAAATTTAAGAATATCAATAAGGTAATCTTAGTCATAGCTAGTAGTTGCATAAATAAATTCTTGCATACTAAGACTAGGTGTGTATCTTACACCAAACCAATCAAAAGTCTTAGTTATTATTCTCATATCGAGGCAATCAGACAAGTGTCATTGTGCAATGAAAACATGAAAGACGAATATGTAACATAATTGTCTTAATTAGGAATCTTTCAAACATCGAACTTTAAATTTAATGACAGCATATGATGCTAACTCCCCTATAGTATTTCGTGATTAAGAATTGTGATTTAATCACAAGTTGCGACTTTAGACTTGACTCCTTGCAATCCGAACTTCTAAACCGTTTATAGGTAGTATAAGGGAATTGGAAGATTTCATTATTCTTTCAATTGATCACAAATAACAAAACGCTCACACTAAGAATCACAACCTATTTCTCATTTAACTTCACTCTATTACATTAATTTGAAATATCGAATATAATACAAACCTTAATTAATAAAAAAAAAAAGGGAAAAAAAAGAAAAAGAAAAAAAAATCACTATTTGAATTCTGACTCGGGGAAATTCTCAAATATTGACAATGTGGTGGGTTGGTGGCTGGGTTCGCCCTACATATACCCTATACATAAACATTGTTAATAAATGATAGATTACTTAGCCAGAATTCAGTAGAAATTAATAAGAAAATTTACTAAAGTAGGAAATAATATCTTTTATGGTTACTAAGTTCAATAAACATAAATCATAATAAGCAATTATGAAAATAAAATTTTCAATGTTTATTACAAACATTTACACATCACATTTGATGATGTTCACATTGATGATTTAATCGTGACTCGTCAAACAATTAAAGTGAGGTTGAATTTCGGTCACCCAAGTTCGTTAGGAATCGAATCATAGCCACGAGTTCACTTGGGAACGTGAAACCAAATGAATATGAAGTTCTCACATTTATTTTCGATAGTTTATTCTTAATTTCGGGACGAAATTCCCAAAAGTAGGGGAGACTGTAACATTTCGATTTATTATGTAATTTCAAGATTCTCAATAAGAAATTATATTTAACTATTTATTATTATTATTATTATTATTTTTATATTACAAATAATATCAATAATAACAATAATAATAATAACAACAATAAAGCTAAAAAAAAATTTTTTTTTTTTATTTATTACAAAGAAAGTTTTATAAATATATATTTACAACAATAAAATTTATACCACTTATAATAATATTATTATTAAAATGTATAAATACTAAATTTAGAAAAATGTGGTGACTTTATAAAGTTATAAATTTTATAAAAATTTTATAAAAGGTTTAAGAACTTGTAGGGACCAGTATTGTTAAAACAGAAACATAAAACATAAAAGGAAACAAGGAAGGGCTATTTCTGCCATATGCTCAAAGCTTATCTCCTCCTTCACCCAAAACAACCATTGGATCGACCCATGGTTTATTTTCGACCCATTTGTTCAAATAGACCGAATCAACTAACGAAATCAGTAAAAATTCAAACTTTGAACGACTCCGAACACAATGGGATCGTTAACAGCTTCGATTCAAGTTTAATAGTCAAGATCTATACGAAATTCGTTCCTAAAAACTCGTACTCGATCGTGTATCTTATAATCTATATAAACGAGCGTATTAATCAAATTAAATCAACCCACACTTTCGGCTAACACCCACGAACCTTTCTGCACACTCAAAATCAACTCAAAAACATTACTAATCACGAAATCAAGGCTCCAAGGTCGCGACTGAGGCGTTTCTGAACCACAAGTCGAAAACCATCGAATCAAACACAAAGGTACACGTTCTATATACCAAACAACTCGTTTTTAGGTCCATAACAAAAGCCCTATGTTTTTCTGGTTCGATCTCATCGTGGTTTGATCGAATTTGGGACCCCAAAGAACTAGGGTTCTTCTCGTTTTGGTTAAACTGATTTAAGGAAACAAACTAAAACTATGTTAAGTTAATTCAAAACAATCTTCAATCACTGACAAGTGCTCTAGTACAATCGGTAACCACACACGAATTCGAATGGAGGGTCGGGTGTTTGAAACCCGGCTACGGCGGGTGGATCCATATTCTTTTTTTATAACTTTTTATTTAAAATCTATTTTTAAATTCTAATTTCAGAGAAAAATTTTTATCAATAAAATCTTATAAATTTATTTAATAAAACCTGAATATTCTGAAAAAAAAAATAAATAAATAAAATAAAAAAAAATAAAACAATCGGTTATACAAATATCATATATCTAAGATTTTATCTTTTTATTTATTTTCTTTTTACATTAAATTATTACATAGTGTTAAACTTAATATATGAATAGTTTATTCTATAAATTCATTTAAGTTTTATAAGATATTTAAACATTACGAAAAAAAAAAATTATTAGAGTTTTATTTAAAACAAGAAAATTATAATACATTTAAATATCTCTTTATGAATTTATTTTGACATAAAATTTATAAACTTTTAAATATCTCATTAATTATTAAAGTTATTTAGTAACTTTAATTTTTGTAATTTTTCTTTTATCATTCAATGAAACTATTTTATATAAGTTGTTTTAGTAAATACTAACATATCTATTATAAACAAATTAACATATTACGAATTTATTTCAATTTATCAAGATTAATTTAATTGTTAAACATAAAAACGATAAATCTTTTTGAAACAATAAAGACAATTATATTTAATATCATTGTTAGTTTGTCAACTTATTAATTGTTAGTTAAGAAAATGTTCTATACATATACATTAAATGTTTAATAATTATCTAATATGACTCTTAAACTCTAAAGTATTTAAAGGACATTGTAGCGACAATTTTTTTTTTAAAAAATAAATATAGTTACAAACAATCACATATAAGATTTAATTACAATATTGTTATTGTATTAGGAATTTCATAACTAGTCACAATTACATCCGCTTATACTTGGTTTAACAATATAGGATAACTCATAGTGTGTTGATTGACTACATACTTGGTATTACTTACAAATTCATCATTCAAGGTGAGTCTTCATAGCCCCTCTTTTTACTTGTTTTAAAGTTTTAGGGGTGAAACATGTTAACTTATAAACTTTGCTTTAAACTTTATTACATGTGAACTTAGCTTATGACATAAACTGTAATGAACTTAGCTTGAGCTTGCATTGATCATAACTTTAGTAAATTATGATAGATCTATTGGATTGACCATCCCACCCAGGCTGGGTTTGCCTTTGTGGTAAATCTGTGGTGATAGGTTACTACTTCGGCATTGTTAGGAATGCTAGCTTGGTCACAACTTAACTTTTGATCTGCGTATGGTTTACTTACATGCTTTATTTCATATTAGCTTATTATCACATGTGACAACTTATCATTTTCAAACTATTTTTTTTGTGTGTGTGCTTAAAACCTGTGAAGCTCACCAACTTTTTAGTTGACCTTTGTTTTAAACATGTTTCAGGTGGAACTGCCAACTAAGCATATTTTGATGATCACATTAGAGCTTGGACCTAGTTAGCTAGTTAGTTTGTGATAGGTAATATTTTGTAATAACATTGAATGTTAGTAATTACAATATAGTACCTTGTGCTTTTGAACAATCTACACTTCGTGTACACTCCGATGATTCCGCCATTGGTCGGGGTGTTACAGGTAGGGTGGGTGAAAAGTAGAGCAGTACACAATGGTTACATTGTAGTCAAAAGAAGAACGAAGAAATCAAAGACAACAGGCAGTGTAATCAAAGTTTGGCTCATGTGTGACCGTGGTGGCGAGCACAATAGCATCGCAATCCTTAGACGGTCAGGTAGCAAGAAAATCGGTTGTCCGTTTCAACTGGTAGGGTTATACAACGAAGTTAGTGAATCCTGGAAATTACAAGTGATTAACGACAATCACAATCACGAACCTGCTCAGAATCTAGAGGGTCATCCATATGTTAGAAGATTCACGCAGGAGGAAGAAGATCTGGTTGAGAATCTGACCGAGCGACACATGGATCCTCGTAACATACTTTCGATCATAAAGAAACATAACCCTGCAAATGTATCCATCCCTAGGGATGTATACAATTTACAGCAGAAGCTAAAAAACAAGAATAAATTCGGTGATACTCCGATGCAGGTCCTGGAAAACGTGCTTCACAGTCAGCGGTACGTTTACTATACCCGGGAGGATCCTGAAACAAACGTCGTGGAAGACATTTTCTTCTGTCATCCAAAATCGTATTGCTGGTGGCGTGCATTTCCGCACGTACTGATGATGGACGCGACGTACAAAACGAACCAGTACAGGCTTCCATTTATTCAAATTGTTGGCATGACTTCCACACACCAGACGTTTAGTATTGCTCACGCGTTCGTAAGCAAAGAGCGTGAGGAGAACTACGTCTGGGTCTTGGAAATGGCTAAGAGTATGTTGAATAAGTGTATGGAGCCACGTGTGATAATAACAGATCGAGACCTTGCTGTTATGAATGCGTGCCGTAAAGTGTTTCCAGAAGTTGCAAAATATCTCTGTAGATGGCACATAGACGAAAATATTGCCAAACACTGCAAGGCAAGCTTTTTGGACGCAGACTGGAAGAAATTCAAAGGTCGATGGGCGAATTTGTGTAACTCTCCGACAACAGAGTTATACGATTACAACTACAACCGTCTGTACGAAAGACTTATCAAAGACGACAAAAAAAGTAAGCATCATATACCATCATTATGTTGAATCATATCATCATTGGTTTTTTGTTTCATTTCAGGGGTTCTGGAGTATCTGACGCACACCTGGTTAAACAGCTACAGAGATATATTTGTAACAGCATGGACCAATAGAACGTGCAACTTTGGTCAACGTACAACAAACCGGGTGGAAAGTCAGCACTCGAACCTAAAACGATTCCTCAGATCACCAAACAGCACGCTTGCCTCGCTTGTTGGTTTCGTAAATGAAATCGGGCCGTCTTGTTCAATAAATGAAGAAGGTGACCTTTGGCCTCGTATGGCCAAGACGGGCCGTCATGCCCATTACGGGCCGTCTTGGCCATACCAGCCTAGTTTTGGCCTGGTATGGCCAAGAAGGGCCGTCATGCCCATTACGGGCCGTCTTGGCAAGAATTTTTTTTTAACGTTTATTCGTTTTTCGGTTTTTTCAGCTTATACATTTATTACCGAGATGGATGCCGAGATGCTACATCAGGAGGTGGTCGCCCAGCAGGGTCCGCCGTTAGATCCGGAGACACTAGCGCTCTCGCAGCACGAGTGGCTGCAGTTTGAGCCACAGTAAACGGTGTGGACGAGGTGCCGTCGGATTCTACGGATGAGCGTGCCGACGCCCCGTTGTATAGATTGGGGTCTTCTGGCTGATGCAGGGGAGGCGGTTCGTGCGAGAGCCATCCTCGGCGAGGACACGCCGTGGACTCGCTTGTTCGATCTCGCGGATCTGCCCACCTACCGGTTGATCACTGTGGAGTTTCTATCCACATTTAGATACCGAGCTCACCAGGCCGCAGTTTGGGAGGAGGATGACGAGGAGCTTCTTCCGGATATCGAGTTCTCTTTATGCGGCCAGTACTTCGAGATGTCGATCGAGCGGTTCGCCGTGCACTTAGGCATCTATTACGAGCCGGAGACCGTTCGTGATGACTTCGCACAGGGCTTGACGCAGGGGGAGGAAGGGGTTATGAGGGCCTGGTGGTCCCAGGTATCAGATACACCCTTCACCGGCCCTCGGGTACGGGCCTCGACGATCAGAGATCCACTGATCCGTTACATCCACCGCTGCATCGTGACGACCATCTCAGGTCGCGGTCAGAGCCAGGAGTGGGTGACGACGACAGATCTGTTTTATCTGCACTCACTCATTGCTGGCAGGCCGTGCAACCTGGCACGGTGTTTTGCGTTGTACTACGCCTCCTTCTACCACCGACAGGAGCGCGGTACATTGTGGGGTGGCGCCTTTGTCACCCACATCGCCCACAGTAGAGGCATGGTTGGCATGTTTGAGGATCTGCCGGCGATCGAGCCTCGTAAGCTCGATCGGCGGATGGTCTTCAGCATGAAACTTGCCACCGACATCCTGGGTCTGGGATTGCGGTTTATTGGGCTGGACGGCCGCCCGTTTCAGCGGGCCCAGGTCATTGTATTGCCAGACCAGCAACAGCAGCAGCAAGACGGTGCCCCGATACTGGAGCCCGAGCCGATTCGGGAGGAGCCGGTTTGTCACCGCCGCACGAGGAGGAGCCTCCGCAGCATCCACCGCACGTTTACCGTGCGGTGCGCCTGACCGAGCCACTCGAGGCGTTGTTGCACCAGATTGCCGCCCGGTGCGACGAGACGGCCCAACGGATGGCACGCATCGAGCGACGGCTCGATCGGTACGAGGATTTGGTCCAGTGGACAGTCGCGTCAGAGCATGCGCGACGGGACGGGACATAGCTTCCACCGTTCCCGGAGCCACGCATCTACGCAGACGATGGATCGGACGCTGGACCATCCGGATCGTAGTTCATTTTGTATTTTTGTATTTTGTTTCCTTGTATATAAAACCGTACAGTGTATATACGTATGTTTCTTTCTGCATTTGTATTGTTTCTGTTTGTGTTGTTTAATATTTGCGTGAAAAACTTTATATTGTTTAAATTATTTTAATTAACGTAAACAAACTAATTATAAAATGAAATATTTAGTTAAAACGACATTATGACGTTTAATTAACGTAATAGCCGTGTATCGTTCAAATAACTTACATAATAAACGTATATCGTTAAAAATTTAATTTAAATACGTAAATTAAGTTTAAATAAAATAAATAATACATATCGTTTAAATAATTCACGTATTAAACGTATATCGTTAAAAAATATTTAAATACGTAAATTATGATTAAATAAAATAAATTAAATCAAGACGGCTCGTACTGGCCAGTACGGGCCGTATCAAGGTTTTCAAAACTGGTTGGCATCCAAAATGGCTTGAAAAAATAAGCTTGGGCCAACACGGGCCGTACTGGCCATTACGGCCCGTTCCACAGAATGTTTCACTGATTCCACAGAATTTCCTGGAATGTTTGTCTATAATCAATACGGCCCGTAATGGCTAGTACGGGCTGTCTCGGCCCGCAGGGGTGTAAAAATATAAAAGTGGGGTGTCCAAATAAAATGGCCATAAAAAAACATGTAGCACTCACCGTACTAGTTCTTCATATAAAAATAAAAATAAAAAATAAAAAAAGTCATACATAAGTCCTTCAAAATTAAAAAACTTTATTATTAGTTTTTTTTGGTAAATTTGCTTTTTGGTTATAAAACAACTCATACGCCTGTTTAATTTACTTAATTAAACTAGGATAAAAAAGAGAGTTTTAATTAATATATTATATAAATAACAATAATAATAATATATTGAATTTTTTCATAATTGCAATCTGATATTTGATATTTTATGGCATTTGAGATCGAATTTTGAGTGCTAGCAATCCTATCGAATATTAATAACTATATAACCATCCCTTATATTTTCAACATAGATGTCTCAAGTTTAATGTATGTATGTATGTATGTATCAGTATATGTTTTGGTTACATTAACATGATTTATAATTTTCGATACAATGTCATTTAAACTTACACTGATTTTAAATCCTAAACGTTGATGAATTTATGCATACACATAAAAGAATAAAGTGTTGTTTATGTGTGATAATGATATTTAGAAAAAGAAAACAAAGATTTGGATTAATTTTAAGGGAGTTATACGGGTTACCGCAATAAAAAGTGAGTTAACAATTGATCCTTCCTCTCTCTCTCTCTCTATATATATAGTGTTAGGATCAAATACAAATTGGTAGTTTTGAAAAAAAAATATAAAAAACAAAGTGTTATTATAAATAACAAAATGCTATTATTAACAAGAAACTGTTAAATATTATAATAACAATTTGTTCTTTATAATAACATTTTGCTTTTTACACTTTTTACAAAATTATCAATTTGTACATTAACCTCAACCTATATATGTGTGTGTATTTATATATAAAAGAAAAGCAATAAAATCCAAAAGAAGCTAGTGATCGAAAGAAAGCTTCACCAAACCACATGTGGGTAAGTAATATAGTTTGATTGCTTAGTTAGCTCGTTAGCACCAAGAGTCATAATCATATCAAAACCACACTCTACATGTGCAACAAATACTTGCTTATACAAACAATATAACATGCATTTGAATATTAGAGAGAGAAATATCACTCTGACCAATGTTAATTGTGTCTAAAGTAACCCCCATACCCCCCACCCCCATTTTTTTTTTTATCAATGTTTATGGTGTTTGATTTGGACTTTTGCTTCAATCTCCACATAAACTAAGCATCTATTATCATTACATAAGACATGCCGCCTCGATCTCATGGCCCTATCCCAGCTTGTTCATAAAGTTTGTTCTTTCCCCTTTTATGATGACATCATATTGTTACATACATACGTATAGATATATATATATATATATATATATATATATATATATATATATATATATATATATATATAAACAGTAATATAAAGATTACATGTCATGATCATCGGATGATGCAATAGGAGTGTTGACCATGAACTAGTCAAGGTCAAATCTATACATATAATCCACTTTTAAGAGAATTTGATTACTATTTAACGTTTTCGTCCTAGACGTGTGCATACATGATAAGTTGCACGTCTTAAAAAGATCAAAGAATTATGTTATTCGGTATCGACATACACCCTTGCATCATGATTGTTACCGCTTTCATTTTTAGTGATTGATAAAAATACCAAGAATATAATAAAAGATGTAGGTGTGAGTGAATCATTGAAGGATTCAAGTTTCAAGAATGGGAAGTAGCTTTAACCACATTGTAACCATTTGTGTCACAATGTTATAAAAATAATATTTGTAAAGAGAAAGAAACAAAAGAAAGTAAATGATTGTTGGGGCAAGCATGTAACTTTTGAGTGAAGCTAGCTATTAATATTAACATTCATTCATTCCATTGCCCATCCACATCAAGAAAAAAGGTCAAAGGAAAAGCCCAATCTAAGTCAACACCACTTGTTTGGCTTGTAAAGTGCATGTCATGTTGTTGCCTTCAATTCAAATGCTTCACCTTAGTAGAGGATAGTTGTGTCTAAGTGGAGCAACCACTTATACCCCAATATCAAACACTTCTTATGGGCCCTTTTCCAATATTTTTCTTATTTATTTCTTCTTTACTTTTTTGGATTTCTACATCAATGTGATGCATTGCTGAGGGTGTTAATTAAAGGATTTTTGTATATATTTGTTTTCCTTTTTATATACATGTATATAATGCCTACCTATAAAACAATACGAAATTACAAAAAAAAAAAAAAAAAAAAAAAAAAGAGTTGGATACGACCTTTTAACTTGTAGAAAATTTAATGTTTTAACCCATAACACAACCACCTATATAGCTAACATAAAAATGTTTTCAATCTCTTGATAGTTGTAAAAGTATAGGGTTTAATGTATATATGTGTGGGATATAAAGGGACGAAAATAAAATTGCATCAATTTTAACGTTATTTTACTTATTATGTTAAAATAAGTTAAAAGTATTGGGATGATTAACTTTAAACGATAACTATGATCTGGGATCTCTTTCGGAGCAGTCCCCCTATCACAATTAGGACATGAGTAAGGTTTGTTTCTATCCTTCCTCGCAGACTCTACTAAAAAGCAAGAATATACTGGGTAAGTTTGTTTAATAGTTGTAAAATTACTGAGATTTAAAAATATCAAAACGCTGATAAATTACTTTTTATATATGAATTACATGATATATATGAAGTGAAATTGTAACCTCAATTACCTCTATATGATCGATATTCAACCATGTACAAAATGAGCCCCTAGTAGTTTACATGAAATACAAAGAAACTAGATGATATGTGTTTAAATTCATTTCTGGAACCAGCTAGGCTCGAACCTCCAATAGGGTATATTTTCAAAGAAATTTAAAAAATAAACATATAGATGAATAATTTTTTAATTTAGCTTTCAGTAGAGGCTACAATTTTGTTTCATAAAAGTAAAAATATTATAAAAGAAAATTAAAGTTTTTGCTACAACTAGAAATTGGACACGTACGTGTGGTGTGATGCAATGATTTTATTACCAACCTATATGAGAAAAATGATTAAACGGGAAAAAAAAATGTAATATTAGATTAAATGTTGTTAAAAAAAAATAAAAATTAACGTTTAAATTTTTCGTGATTATTAATTTTTTGAACCTCCAATAGGGTATATTTTCAAAGAAATTTAAAAAATAAACATATAGATGAATAATTTTTTAACTAAGCTTTCAGTAGAGGCTACAATTTTGTTTCATACAAGTAAAAATATTATAAAAGAAAATTAAAGTTTTTGCTACAACTAGAAATTGGACACGTACGTGTGATGCAATGATTTTATTACCAACCTATATGAGAAAAATGATTAAACGAAAAAAAAAAATGTAATATTAGATTAAATGTTGTTAAAAAAAATAAAAATTAACGATATGAATTTTTCGTGATTATTAATTTTTTTACAAACAACAAATTAAAAATGATATTTTTTTTATATATTCGTATATATGAATAAAAGGTGCAATAATTAACTAAATGAAAACTATAGAGAATGTTTGTACATTTTGATAGCAGCAAACTCATACACCTGTTTATTTTACTCAATCAAGTCATACACGTGTTTAATCTACGTACTCATTGTCTCATTCATGTGTTCAGCCTACTCATTCATCTGCTCTATTTTGTGTTCGATGAGTTACAATCTCATAATTTGAAAGAGATATTATGAACATTAATACCTGGTGATTGAGAGCATATATGGATAGTGGTATTTGATGATTCTTAACGATTACGTTAACATGGTACTTCTGAATCAGTCAGATGTTGTAACTATTTGTTTTCACTAAAAAAACACTTTTGAATTGGTCAGCTAATTTTTTAACAGTTAAACTTTAAACAAAGTCTGATTGATTTAAACATCTTACTCACCACTTAATGAATCAAACATCGTAAGATTATTTATAATTGCAAAACATACTCCATGTGTCGTTACATTTGATTTTATTTTCTTCTTTTCTAAACTATATTTTAAATAATTAATCTCACGATGTTTTCTTTCCTTTTTTAACCAACGACCCCTATAGAAATGACCAATATAACGACGACACAAATTGTCGCATAAAGGCTGAATATAATGACGATACGTCGGCAATAGCTCCAAAAAGTTGCTTAACAATCAATGAACACAAGTCGTCACAATAGAGGGAGCTGGAAAAGAGGGAAAATTTCGTGGTGTGCCAAAAGCTAAAGCGGATAAATTTCGTCGCTATAGATAAAATATTTTTTTTCGATTTTCTTTAAATCCTAAATAAAAAGAAACAAAATAAGAAAATGAAAAAAAAAAATAGAATATATATAACGACTAAGATTATTCTCTATAGGGTTTTTCACAAATATTTTAATTAATTTTCTAGCATGCAAAAAATGACGTCGTTTTATACTTTTGCCCTATAACAATGGCATGTTGTCGCTAAGGGTATGTATAGGTTAATTCGCTCATATCCTTCCATTGTTGCAGATGTAGATAGGGTATGTATAGGTTAGTTAGGGGAGACGGAGTGGGCAACGGGGTGTGGTAGGGGTGGGCTTTGCCGGATCAGGAGAGGAAGGGAACACCGCCCACCGGAAGTGGGGTGGGGTGAATCGGGATGCCCTCACCGTTTCAAGCCGAATGGAAAGAAGTTGGTCGACCGTTGTGGGGTGGGTTCTTGATCGTTGTGGATTTAAAAAAAAAATCTAATTTTTTTTATTTAAACAACTCCAAAACAATCACAACTCACACTCTTCATCATTTTATTCTTTCATTCTACACTCAAATTTTGTAAAGTTTAACACAATGGATCCGTTTACGTTGGAGCTTCCCACATTTGAAAGTAAATCGTCAAGTTCAGAAGAAGAGGAGATCAATATCAAATAACGAAACTTTCAGTTTTTGTCAACCATCGTGGCCACGAGTTTAAACGAGTCTGCATCCACCGCATCCTCTTCGAGAAGGTATACACAATTTTTTTAGTATAGTTGTTTTTTTATATTTTTTTTTATTATGTGTTTTACAATATATATATTACAATTTGTTTAAAAGGTATATATGTCGGGACGATCATGCCGAATCACACAAGAGGCTTGTCGATCATTATTTTAACACCGAAACCAACCCAACATTCACCAACGAATTATTTGAAAAAAGATTTCGTATGCCTAGAGATTTATTTTTGCGTATCGTAGACGATATTGAAATGAATTATCAATACTTTCAAACATCGGTTGATGCAAGAGGTCATCAAAGTTTTACTGCACTTCAAAATGCACGTCCACGATACGGCAATTAGCTTACGGTGACGCTCCAGATGCTCTTGATGAGTATTTACAAATGTCTGAAAGAACGTCGCGTGAAAGCCTTGACCATTTTTGTGACGGTGTTATTTCTTTGTATGCAAAAGAATTTCTTCGAAAACCCACTTACAATGATGTTCAGTTGCTATACCAAGCGCATTCTGAAAGACACAAATTCCCGGTGATGTTGGGAAGTATAGATTGTACGCATTGGGTTTGGAGTCCGATTGAATGGCGCGGACAATACACACGGGGTGATTACAAGGTTCCGACGGTGATGCTTGAAGCGGTGGCATCTCAAGACACTTGGTTTTGGCATGCTTTCTTTGGACCTCCTGGCTCCAACAATGACCTCAACGTTCTTGATTGTTCGTATGTTTTCAGCAACATACTTGATGAATCAGCCCCAAAGTGCCCATTTATGGTTAACGGCGTCGAATACAAGCTTGGATATTATCTTGGTGATGAGATTTATCCTAGTTGGGCAACTATAGTGAAATCGTTGCAGCATCCTCCCGAAAATGATTTAAAACGTTGTCGATTCAAGAGAGCACAAGTAGCTGCATGAAAGGATGTTGAAAGAGTTTTTGGTATTTTGAAGGGAAAGTGGAATATATTGCATCGTCCCGCAAAGCAAATGCATCCACGAAGTTTACGAAAAATTATGTATGCTTGTATCATTCTACACAATATGATTTTAAAATGGAATGGGTCAGCAATATCACCAGAGTACATAGATGACCCTCCTAGCGATGAACAGCCTGAAGAAGACATTGTTTTAATGTTTTGGCCGGAAACAATTATGACGTCTTCAATGGCCAATTTCGCACAAATATATATAAGTCTAACATCACACTTCACATGAACACATCTAATTTCATGCTCCAATCCTAAAAATTAATAAAAAAAAAGAAAAGAAAAAAAGTATACTTGAAAAATGTTGGATGAACTAGTGATGAGATCGGTACCATACCGGTACCGATACCAAAATTTCAGAAAAGTGAGTACCGGTATCGGTATTTTCGGTATTTTACCGATTTTGTACCTTTTTTAAACATTTTTGTTGGGATAAAGATAAAGAATATTAGCTTTCAAAGTATTGATGATATTATGCGATAAGTATAATAAAAATCCAAAAAATCTAGAAATATAAATACATAAGATGAACACATCATAAGAAAAATTAAATTTACAAAACTATAAATTGTAAACAGAAGAATACGAATGCATCTTCTTTTGGATTTATATGATATTTTTTTTATATTTAATATCTAAAACAATAATTAGGTTTAAAGCATTACGTTAAATATTTGTTTTAAATACATTAGATTGATAAATAATCACATTCAAAATAAAAAGTATGCATATTTCGGTACCGGTACCAATGCGGGAATTTTCGGTATTTTACCGGTACCGGTACCGGTTAGTACCGATACCGAAATGTGAGAAAATCAAGTACTGTTACTGGTACTGAATCTACCGGTACGGTGTCGGTTCGGTACCGGTACGGTACTGGTACTCGGTATTAAAATCTCATCCCTAGGATGAACTAGTTTTATACCTGTCTCCAAGCCTGAAAAATAAGAAGAAAAAAGAAAAACACTAAACGTGATAACTATTGGATGAATTTGAGTTATAAAATTTCTTCAATTGGATGGTTTCTTCCTTTAAATGCAAGTTTTCGGTTGCTTTAATTTTTGTTCGTTTGGCCACTTATCAGTTCGTTGCTTGACTTGCGAATTCCTTTTAGCAACTGTTCGATAGCCTGCAGCTGGCAAAATGGCAATTATGGAACTTTTTTGTAGCTTTGAAATTTTTTTTCTTCTTATAAAGTGGGAACCCACTAAAGTGGTAAACCTCCGGACACCTCAAATACCCGACTAAACGAGAGAAACAAGCAAAGTGCGGCCGCAAGCAACCGGGTTAATGGTCTGCAACAAAAATTGCTCCAAGTAAAAATTGAACTTGAGATATATATATATGTGTGTGTATATATATATATATATGTTGTCTATTTTTCACTCTAACCACTAGACTACTTTCTTGGAGGCTTATAGCTTTGAGTTTAGGGAATAAGGCAATTGGCCTTGTTTTAGTTAGTAAAATTAGGTGATATTTGGGTTTGTTTAAAAGCAAGTTTTTTTTTTTTTAATTTGATAATAATTGGGTTTAATTTAATTCTCTAATTTAGTTAAAGTTTGATATATTTTTTTTTAAAAGCTAACTATAGTTTGTTTTATTTTGTTTTTTATAAACCAATTGGTAAGGGGTTATAATATACCTGACAATATCAAGGCCATGTTTACTTTTTTTATAAAAGATCTGTGCAACATCTTTTGTCTGCGCCGCGCAGATCATGCGTTTACGTTAACATATGCAGACTGTTTGTTTTTCGAATACGTTTCATTAAACAACGTCTGCGTGAGGTCTTTATGGTGCAGATGTGGATCAACCACTTTTAGGATCTTCTAAAGTCTGCAGAGACTACCTACCACCTTCTAACACAGTTGGCCATCATTGCCGCCCACCAATGCCGGTCACCACCGCCAGCCCACCCCCGCCCACCCCCTCCGGCCACCACCGCCGGCCACCCTTCACATCCCACCGTACACCACCACCAATTTATTTTAAAAGTTAAAAGACGTTAAAAAAACACTCTTCTTACAGACTGTAGACATTTGGTCAATCTGTTCTTCTACAGATGTCTGCAGATGTGGTCTGCAGACTACATGCATTTTATCTCTTAAAAACAAAACCACCTAACTCATTACAAGATAAATTTTTAGATTTGGGTGAACAATTACTATATTTTGGGTTAAATTTTTAGCATTATCATATTGAGATAAGTAACTTAAAAATTATATGAATACAATGAATTCAAACGGGTAAGAATGACTAATAATATATTTGTAGAGAAAATCAATAAAAATTAATCAGGTAAACTATTTGTTTAGTTACAACTCATTTAACTTAATTAACTAAATTGAAGTTTTTAAAAACAATCAATTTAAACCCAAATTGATTTCCTAAAACCATCATGACCCGCACATGTTCTGACCAGATAATAAACCCAACCTAATCCGCTTCTTTTGCTAGGCATATGTTATCTTTTTTTTACAAAACCAATGTTATTAATCGTAAAATACAATTTTGATTGCTCAAGTTTTCATGTTATTCGTGATAAATGAATAAAAAATGGTGCCGGTTGTCTCTGAAGCTTTCTTTCTACCACTGTTAATCCAAATAATATTATATGAGCGGTAGATAATAAATAATCCGATGCAAATAATCCGATGCAACGAAAAGAAAAGTAACAAAAAATATATTTTATTTGGTTTAATAAAATATAACTTGAACCACTTAGTTATATAATTAGTTTTCTAATTTTGATTATTAGACGTGTCACTATGCCTACATTGAAGCACCCAAAAAATGTCATGATTGGTGGTCAATTTGATTACCATGACTTGGTATACTAATCCATGATAAGTTTTATAGTTTTGTCCCTCAAAACCTTCTTTTTATTCTTTTAACTAACAATATTGATTCATGAATTTAATAAAATGGTTTTATTTTAAAAAGTCACGCTCTTTCACTTTCATGGCCCTAAGCTAAGAAAGAGGCTTAAGTCATCGCTTAAAATTCGAGAAAGGTTTTTTTTCTATTATTTTTTAAAGCCGACCAATCCTTTTAGTAAAAGATTGGGCCGAGTTTCACTTTACTTAAGATTATTGATGCTCGATTTCATCAACGTAAATTAGAAATTAGAGATTTAGATGAATGTTTGTAGCAATAAAGGGATTAGTTCTCTCCTCTTCATTCGATCCTCGGTAGGCAACAAACAACAGCAATTGAAATTATATCCACCGCACTACATCAACAACCACCAACAACATTTTCTTGCACCTACAGCTGATTTCGACAAGAAAAGGGAGGGCGGAAATTTACGGGACCAAGAATAGATGTTAATTTTTAAAACGAGAGGGGCGAAACCAATATTTATAACAAAAAATGATCTTTCGGCCGAAATATAAACACTATGGACAGGCGAACCTCCATCACTCACCAAGTCTACTACTAGCAAGCCTCCATGGTCATGGACTCAAAGTAGATCCATTATGTTACGGTTACCTATAAAAACCTTACACATCGTCACACCTATTATAATCATATATCACACGGATCATAAGATTAAACAATCAAATAGAAATCAAATCTAGAAACTTAATTGAATTTCAAGAAATCACAATTTTAGATTAATCTTTGTGTCGTTTGATAAATATCTGATAAATCTATTTATGGTTTACATACAATAGAAAGACAATTCTGGGTTTTGAATTTGTATTCCTTGATTCAATGAAGAATACTCTTATTTTTATTGTCTTTTCCAAAACTGTCTTCTTTTGTATATACGTTTGACCGGGAGTTTATATCCAGATATATACGAGATTTGATGTACACATATATCCATATGTGAGGACATACTTTTAAATAAATAAAAAACTATTTATAGCAACATGATTTAAGTGGTATAAAAGTAATTTTTTTCTAAAGTACTATATTGATTACTAATTGAACATGTATTTATATGATATACACATATATCCATATGTGAGAGCCCAAAATCGAAATAAAAGAAATAAATTATTTAAACTCGCATATATTAATTAAGTCCTCGTATATATATTTAGTTAAGCCCAATATTAAACAAATGCCTCATCCTCTGCCTCCTTAACCCATAGCTATCACATTTCCATTGGTTTAGCATCATACTTGTGATTCGCATTGTGCCCTTGACGGGTCATTTTCGATTGAATAGATTTTTGTTTAAATTCATGGAAACATTTAAATAAAAACCATTATAAAAAGTTATTACATAGCCTTTAAAAAACATAAAATTAATATTTTCTTACGTCAATTTTAAAATTAAAACATGTGATTATAAACTTTTCTTTTGGTTTGCAACAAAATATTGTTTATCAATTAAACATGCATGCATGCATACATACATACATGTACATTTATTTGGGTTAGTTTTGGAGATTTTTTGAAATATTTTTTAGCCTTCTTATAAATAATTCCCTTAAAATATTCATTATGCCTAAAAAGACTAAAAAGAATTTTTAAAAACTCAAAAATTGACCCAACTAAACTATAATTGAACTCATTTCTGTATCATTGGAATCGGCTTGTCGAACCAAAAATTTCAAACCTTAAACCCTAAACCAAAATACTAAAACCAAAATTGCAAAGCCAAACCTTAGAACCTCAAAAGCAAAAACTAAGCCCTAAAACTTAAACTCTATACTTAAAACATAAAAGCAAATATTGTATAGTTTGATAAGAAGGTTCCAATATTATCGAAATGAGTTCAATCAGAGTTCGTCTGAACCGGTTTAATTTAGAGGTTTTAGATAAAGATTTTAGTATTTTTAAGACAAAATAAATTTTTTATTTGATCTTAACCTCTAAGCATGGGTCTTCAAGAAGTCGAGTTACAAAGATGAGGAGGTCAGAGTGTGTATTGAAAGGCATCCAGTTGGCTGATCGCCTGATTGACTGAAAAGTCTAAGCCAAACTGACTGGGGAAATCGAGGATTTGTGTTATGTCTGTGTGGCCCTACAAATTTCTATTATTTACTATTTTTTTGAACGACAAATTTATCATATTCTTAAATTAATTTAAGGTAAATTATGTGTCGTTTAGGTTTAAACCCATGAGCTTATTATTTAAATGTCAAAGTCTATAACAAATAGATTAATCACACTTGACACAAATTTCTGTTATTAGTTGGGATTATTTAGCCTGATCAAAATACTAAAGTTTTTAGACCTGATAGCTATAAATAAATTAGGTAAGGCTACTTGATTTCTAAAATTAAATTTTAACTTAAAGAGTTTTCTTTAAGCAACCACTTGGATTCAAAAATATCAAATGGAGAACACAAGGTCAATAATAGTCGAATGATTTGCCTAAATAATTATTTAGTCATAACTTTTTTTATAATTATATAGTTTTTATAATTTTCGTAATCACTTAAATTTTAACTAGATGACACACCTTTGCCCATTACCGTGTACGTTTAACACATTTGTTTCACTTCTAGGAAAGAACCTAAAAGATGAAAGAAAAAAACTAAATATTACGAGATAAACAAGCACGACTATAAAACACATCTATGTTGTTTAAGAAGAAAAATACAAAAAAAATAATAATAAATAATAAAAATTAATAATAATTATTTAAGCAACATGAACCAATCATACTACATCACTATATATATAATAGGGTTGTTAATGTACCAAACCGAGTGAAGGTCCGCTCGAACTCGATACATTTTCAAATCGAGTCACTTGAGCCGGTCCGAATTTACAAAATCGAGTGAAATATTAATACTTGAACTCAGTTTGGTTTATAACAGAGAGCCCGGTTTGGATCAGTTTAGCTCAATTTCATATCAAAATTTAGTAAAGAAACTCCAAATCATCACCTCTTAAAACTAAAAGAATCTTTCGAATATTTAATTAGATATATAGGTTTATTTTTATTTTATTATTTTTTTATCGCGTTATATTAAGACGAAACAAATTAAGTTGTTTATTGTTCAGATGTTAGTATTTTAGTAACTTTTATAAAAAAATAACAAAATGTTATTTGATTATCTCAACCCAACCCGTTTAGACAACTACCCAAACAAATTTTGGGCCATCATATTTAAACAAGATGTAGGTCAGTAGATCCATAAGTAAGAACTAGAGTTGGGCAAACAAAACGACCAGGAACCGGAATCAACCCGAACTGGAACTGGACCTGATCATACCCGAACCGATGGGTATAAACGGGTCCGTTTTTTAGACAAATAAAAACCGAAACCGGAACCGGGAAAACTGGAACTGGTTCCACCTAGGGCTGTTCAAAAAGCTTGCGGCTCGAGGCTCGGCTCCGGCTCGAAAAAGGCTCGGCTCGAAAAGAGCTTGGCTCGAAAAAATCTCAATAAAAACGAGCCGAGCCCGAGCTAGGGTTGGCTCGGCTCGATTTTTAACATATATATATATATATGTATGTATATATTAAATTATACAAATACACATGTTATATTACACACAAACATATAAATATATATACACACATATATATTATACATAATATATATATATATATATTTAATATCTTATACACAAATTTATATAAATATATATATATATATATATATATATATATATATATATATTGTGTGTGTGTATAAAATAGATTTTATATATATATTATATATGTATGTATGTAAAGTGGAGGTAAAAAAAAAAAAAGAGCTGGCTCGAGGCTCGATTTTCTTTACGAGCACGAGTTCGAGCTCGAATTTTTGGCTCAAAAAAATTTTCGAGCTGGCTCGGCTCGAAATGTCTCGAGCTCGAGCTCGGCCTGGCTCGGTTCGGCTCAATTACAGCCCTAACTTCTACCTGTACCGGCCAAAAACCGAACCGGAACCGGTCGAAACCCGGAACCGGGTATTGACTTTGTTGACCAGAACTAGAACCGATTGAAACCGGAACTGATTCAAAAAAAAACCGATTTGTGCACCTCTAGTAAGAACCACGCTTATTGGGCCATAGTATTAACATCTATTTTTGAACATCATCCAAACTTTCTTATTTTCTCAATCATATCTTTCAAGATTTGGTCAGGATAGTCAAGTTATATATCATCAAAATGGCAGGAATTGCATAGTACAAAGATAAATACTTGTTTTAGAGGTTTAAGGGATCGTTTGGTAATATCTGAATGATTAAGTGTTGAATCAATTAGATATCTGAATGGTTAAGAGGCTCTGAATCAGCAAGCGTTGAACCGGTTAAGACTATTTGGTTGAACATCTTAACAACTATGCAAAGGAGATATGTCTTCGTTGGAGAGGAGAGGAGGTCTCGGAGAGGTGAAGAGGAGTCAGCCTCTTTCAAACAGACTTATTCAAACATCTACCTATATATGAACCATTCAGATGCACATTTGAACATTTATTTTCAAACAAAAGGTCTGAATCTGATCGATTCAAACTTTTCCTCATTCAGACCCTACAAAACAGGCCCTAAGTTGGAATTACAATTATATTTGCCCCACAAGTATGTCCTTGTTCCTATCCACTATTTGAAGTATCTCCTCAACAAAATACATACTTTTATCAACCATCAGAACAAACATTCTCTTTTAACTCATAAAAAGTGTTATAGTATCTCACTTAATTCTTAACTTGAAACACTAAAGGATAAGTTCTGTTATATGTGCAACACTTGTTAATGACATCAACTAAAAGTATCACTTCTCTGTTATATAGTGCATCATGCATTGATATATAATCTCTTTTAGGTGTAATCATGTCAATAGAAGTGTTCAAATTTGAATATCTGGGATTTCATATATCTGAATTTTTGATATCAAAAAATTTGGATTAGGATTTGAACATCTATGTATGTTTCCTCTTCCACAAAATTGGTAATCAAGTGTCAAATTGCAAAATTTGATAATTTGGTTGTTTGATTTGTTTCCCCTCTTATTCTTCCTCAAAGTAAATACGAGTTTGCTTGCGTCACCTCGTTCTTCATGTGTAGACGTGTAGTGTCTCAATATATATTTTTTTAACTTGATGTTATAGTGTCAAAACTTTTATCTATTTGTTTAACTTTATAGGGCTATATACGCCTATACAACTCGTATAAAAGACATCCTATTAGGATTGAATATTAAAAGGTGATGTATACATATAACAACCTTAATTGGAATTAACTTTTTCAGATGCTACATACCTAATTTAGACTCTTCCACATTTATTTTATACCATTACTTTTCTGCTACATTGTAGTGAAATTATTTTGCTTTTGTCCTCTAAACATGAAAAATTACACACACACATAAACATCAAATGAATAAAAAAATAATCAAGCATAATCAAATACATAACGTTCACGAATACGACCTTTTTTAATGTTCATCCATTTAATCAAGCGAAGGGTTTGCTTAATTATTAAACAGACATAATCAAACTTTCTGCTAATTAAACGATTCACGAACTGTGCTTCGTTAAAAGTTTGTTTCTTTTATAGTCCTAATGACACCACCTATGGCAAACAAATGTAAGTGATGGACTTGGTCTCAAACGGGATACGAAATCATGGCTTGTTCGAAATTCGAATGATGGCCAAGACCTAAAAGGGAATATGAAAACATGATATGTTGGGGTGTAAAAGTGCTTTTAGTTAATAGGTAAAATGGAGAAAAACACGAAGCAAACCATAAAAAATCAAAATGTACTAAATGCTTCCAAGCTCTAAGTTGTTATAACAAGAAAAGGAGTTGATGGGTGTTGGGTAATTGCAGGTGAAGGTGGTGATGGTTGTCTGGTCGTTAGAGAAGATTTGACGGTGACCGGAGTGGAGCTAGCTTGGTTTAGGGTAATTGCAGGTGAAGGTGATAATGTGTTTTAAGAAACAAGACAACTTATGGCTTACAAATTATCCCCCCTCTCATTTTGTGTATCATTCACGAGTGGAAATTTACTCATTTGCCTAGTAATTTTGATCCATAACAAAATAAGTAGATTAGTTTAGATGAGTTATAAATTGTATTTTGAGTTGAAATTGTAGCATCATGATATAAAATTGTCTAAAAACTAAAAGAATAGAATAAACTAAAATAGTAATAATTATCAATAATATATTTGATAATAAAAGTAATAAAGATTATGTAAATAAATTATTTATTTACTTACAACTCACCCTAAGTTGACTAAGTTGATGTGTTTTTAAAAACGACTCAAACCTAACTAATTTTTCTTAAAACATATCCCAACCTGTACACATCCTGACTTGAATAACTTCTGCCCCCCTTACCCAAACCTATCCAACCCGACAAATAACTAACTTTCCACTCGTTTAATTATATATAACTTTCAGTGTGCAAATGAATCTACCCTAAGTGTAAAGTTACTTATTTATTACAATATCTACCCTAAGTGTAAAGTTACTTATTTATTACAATGTGTAAATGAATTAAACTGGCTAGTGAACTACTTGGAATCAGTTCGGTAAAAGACTCGAATGAGCCGAGACTAAATGAGCTTGAGCTTGAGCCTAGAAATATAATTCGTTTAGTTATCAAGCCCGAGTTTCACACATTAAGTTCGAGTAAGTTTACAAGCCTAAACGAGCGTTTTTCAAATGAACTGAACAACTAAAAATTAAACAAGTCGAGCCAAGCTAGAGCTTTATAAGTAAAACCCTTATATAACAATTGAGCTCGAACTTTATTTAGTCAAAACGGACAAATTGTGGGCTCGACTCGAGTCATTTAAGCTAGTATTTATGGTTGGTTGATACAGTTGCTTTTACACTGCATAAAAAAATACTGAAAAATATTTTATTTTTATTTTTAGTCGTGGTTCTTCATTTTGCTTCTAGACTTCTAGTCGCGCTTTTCGTTTTATTTTTGGTCGATATAATAGCTTTTAGAGTTTTAGTTTTAGTAATTTTAGTAGAGGTTTTGGTTTTATTTTTAGGTGCGGTTTGTCGATTGCTCATATCTTTTAGTTTTCGTTGTGGTTTAAGCATAAAGTTTTTCCAACTATTTAACATTTAATAGTATTTGATATTAAATTAAATATTAATGATTTTATTAAATTATGCAATTTAATATTAAATGCATATATCTTATTATAAAATTGGTAAATCATAAGTAAATTTCAATTATATAATATCGTAAAACATGATTTAATAAATTTTAAATTTTTATTATTTGTAATTTATTATTTTAAGTATTCTTTATTTATTATTTTATTAATAATTAATGTTATTAAACATACAACTCTTTATAAAAAAGTATTATTTATAACATTCATTCAGCACATATACTATATGGGTTTCTAACTTAGTTCGCAAATAAATCATTTGTTAACTTGCTTAATATAAATCCAAATTTACTAAAATACATTATTAGATAAGCAAATACTTTATAGAACCCAAATCAACAAGAATCACATAATTCACTAAAATTAAATCATAGAATTTTAGACTATTTACCTCATCAAAATACAATAGTTTACTGGTTATTAAACAAATATTCTATTTAACTCGTTAAAATGTAACCCTCTACTATAATCTAAACGAATAGTCTACTCAATGGATACCCAACTTGTTTAAATGTGGTGGCATCAAGTTAAAATATATTGTAATTAAACAAATATTTTATTTTAATTATATTTGGTGATTTTATCATTAATTATATTATTGATAATTTTTATCCATTTGAATACATTTGATTTACATAGTGTTTTAGTCACTTATATTGACCCACATTGTGTAAATTTGTTATCCATATAAACTAGTTTTATGTAATGATACTAATTATTTTAACCAAAAATACAATAATTATTTACTTAAACCAACCTATTCATGTAACTTTAGGTCAACGTTATCATGTCTACTCATTTTAATTGGTCCAGCATTTTCTTAGGATTGTTAAGTACACCATCTCACATTTTTTTGAACGGCTTGGTACGACGAACTGTCCCCTTAGTTTTAATGCTCTGAGGTGTACGCCTGAGCCCACTCAGTAGGAGCCCACTCAGTAGGAGCCCACAACTGAGTAAACCCCCTGACCTTGCCTCAACAAATATGTTTTGACCTGTATTTGAACCTGTCAAGTGGCTATAATTGGACTACATCATGCTACCCAATACTTCTTAATTGGTTTTTGGATACGAATGGCCGGGCTCGCTGCATTACAAGTAGATGAACCACTCGATGTTCCCTTTATTTTTTTAGTGGAAATATGATCTCTTGGAATGCTAAAAAGAACCTACATTGTCTCGATCAAGTTGTGAATCCAAATATTAAGATATGGCTGACACTACAATTGAATATTGAGCTAGGAATCCTAATATTGAGCTATGGCTTAACTATTTGTGACTATCTCACCACCAGCTTTATAAGTCAAAATTCAATTTCTCAATATCGGGGTAAAATATTGATTTTGATTATCAATTTGTTTATAAATTGGTTTCGTGTAAACGGTTACACAACAAATTTGTTTCTGTCAAGCTTCAAGTGGTAGACATATTTGCTAAACTTTTTTCCAATAGCTCCTTTTGGCAACTTCTACGCGAACTAAGTGTTTATATGTCTACCTCTTCATTCGAGGGGGGGGGGGTTAGATACAACAAGTATTTCCGGTTAAAATTCCATTTAAGGTGACGTCTGGGAGATATATGCTAACATGTCATGGGTTTTTCAGTGAGGTTTTCTCTTGGGATGGTTGTGGTGGCTTATGGGAGGTCCAGGTAACTATACATACCTTGGTAACATGGCCTGAAAACAGTGGGCTCACACGATTGAGACCTTCGTTGTTCAAAAAAAAAAGATGTAAAACTTAAAAAGAAATAAATGTTGTTTAACTTGTGATTATCTTGTAAATTACAGTAGATTGTATTTGATTTGTTTACTTGTATTTATCCTCTAGTGTAACCTTATATACACAATAGTAGGTGATTACTAGTAAAATTTCATAAACACTAGTAGATGCGAGTAGTGTAAGTAGGACTGTCCAAAATGTTCGTCGTTCGACGCTCGCTCGATACTCGTTAGGAAAAAACTCGAAAAAAGATCGTTCTAATTTCGCTCGGGTCGGCTTCTAAATGAGCTGAGCACGAGCCAAGGCAAGCTCGCTTGTTGCTTGCTCGTTTGGCTCGCTTGTTTTGACTCATTTAAGTATAACTATATTATTATTATTATTATTATTATTATTATTATTATTATTATTATTATTATTTTATATATATATATATACACACATATATTAATTTTTTTTTTGTTAACACTAACATTTTACAAGTTTTTAAAGATAAATGATGATGTTGATGTATTTGAACTAATAAATAATGATATTGATAAATTATTCAAACATTTTAAACTTTTTTATGCTTGCGTATTATGACAATTTATAATTGATAAACTTCATTTTTGTTTATGATTTGTATATGGTTGAACTTATTGTTTTTTAATTATATAATTTAAAATTGATATTAAAATTTTGAATTTGTATTAAATTTATTTTGAAACTGAACAAAGACGAGCCGCTCGATTTTAAAATGAGCCGAGCAACGAGCACCATATTTGGCAAAATTTTGCAAATTCAAACCAAACAGATCGATCTGCTTGGTTTAGAAACGATCCGAGCCATTCTATTTGTAAACGAGCCGAGCACTAACATACCTTTGCTCGGTTCGGCTTGGCTCGTGAACCGCCCTAAAGTAGTGTTTGGAAATAATAAGATGCTGAATGGAATGAACCATTATGAGGTAATGAAAAATAGTGTATTTGGCTGATCAATGGAATGAATCATTAATTACCAAGTTCATTCAACTCCTCGCAAAACACTCAAAATTCATTTCATCTCATCCCCTTGATTTCTTATGCTATTTCCCATTTCACCTTACATTGCCGTTTTTATCCACTCTCCAACCACAACAACCGCCCACCCAACCGCCGCCAACCACCAATGCCCACTACCACCGTCTATAAAATCAGCCCATCCGGCCGCCTACCACCATCATGTCATAACACAAACACTACCACTCAATAAAAACCTCTTGGAACACCTCCAACATGCTCATCCGAATAGCCATGTGACATGTGGTGTTTTTAATGTTAATTAATGCTAAAACGCAAATTATAATAAGAATAATTACAATTAATAAGAAATAAAATAAAATCATTACATGAACGAGAAATCTCAGTCGTCTATAACCTCCCTTTATTACAATCATAAAAGCACGGGTTTGGTCCCGTCTTCCGCCCCTGATCTATCACTTATTTACCTACAACCCCCTCTACTCTCGTAAAATGACATCATCCGCAATATCTAACAACGCACCCACTGTATCCGACCCGAATTTCCTCGCAAACAGAAACGGGTCATTCCGACTCGTCACAGACGCATCTGAACCGTTGATAACGTCATTACCGTACCTCGGCCTCCGTCGACGAATGGCTTTGATCAGATCCGGACCCACATCCGATCCATGAAACGTACGCGGGTGACCGTTATGCTGATCCTTCCAATCAACGAACGTGAGCGTCGCTGGCACGCATCCTCTGATGTCTACCATGGACAGCAGCGTAGGGAAGTAATTCTCCTCGGGGTAACACCTGTCCATATTTTTCAGCAAACACGGCAGCTTAAACTTAGACCATATACGCGTGTCATTAACTGCCACCATGGCATGCTGACGTGTCAAAACGGAAAACTGAGACCCGATTCTGAACTTCTCAAACTCCACCTCTGGTAGCATCGCTGTATCTCCACGCGCCGTCCATCTTCCCCACGCGCCGCCCTCGTTTTTAAGGATTTCTATGTAGCTTTTTTCGGACTCTATAAGCTTTTTATATGTAAAATCGAAAGAATGAAGAGGAATGCATGAAGGGGAGATTAAAGAAAACATGTAATTCGATGGATCGTGAAGTAGGGCGTGTGCGAGCAGCCGCCGGTGTGCGGCGGCGAGTGACGGAGAGTGGCGGCGCGTGGGTTTTGACGGGATTGTGCGGTTGGTGAATATGCCATGAAAAATAAGGTCTTGCCGGAGGTTAGGGTCGGTGTGTATGTATATGTTGTATAACTGTTGTGTTTTGGTCCGGTTGAAGTAGAGCTCCCATAGTGGAGCCAGCGGCAGGGGTCCGGTGGTGAGAAACATGAATGCAAGCTTCTTCGGTGCACCGGCGGGTAATGGGTTCGGGTTAACACGTGATGCCCGCCGGAAAAGTGATTCATCGTCGTAGTCATCACCGGTGTCAATCTTTTCCACAAATGGTGGTGGAGGTATTGGTAAATGGGGTGAGTGTTTTTTGGGTGGTGATGAAATGAGGGTTTGGTAACGGACGGTGGGGAGAGGAGGATCGGTGGCGGTGGTGGTGGTGGCGGTGGTGTCGTTGTTAATGGTGAAGATGATAGCAAGTGGAAGTGTGAGAAGAAGAGCGCAAAGGAGGGAGAGAGGGGAGGGAGTCATGAGTATTTTTTTTAGTATTTTATAAATAATAAATAAAATTTAAGATGAAGAAATGAAAGCATATTACGTTTTATTCGATGTGATTTCGAATTCACATGAAATACTTCTCTTCTCAACGTTTATATCATTAACTTTTTTATTTCGGTTATAAAAAATGAACGATATGCCGAACAAAATAGAACCAACATCAATTGTAAGGATTTTGTGATTAAATAAAGAATATTGTTGCTGATGGTCTTTAAATATATAATAACTAGTTGGTCTCAAACATATTGCATTTCTTGCATCATAGACACTCACGAATATTAATGTTGTTATAAACCCTAAAGCTTTTCTTGTCGTAAAAACAAGTGTAGTAAAACATGAAAGTATAAATTATCCATTATAAAAGCAAACATCACTATCATATACTTGTTTTTTAATATATACACACACATATACACACATATATATATAACAAAAAGCATGTTTCGTCATAAAATCGAGCGGCAGTATGTCGTAAAATCTAAAAGTGTTTCATAGCAGGAAAGTGACGTTAGAAAACCGAAAAACAAATGTGCATAAAAACACAAAAGAAAAAAAATTTAAAAAGTAGAAAAAAAAAACTCAGCCTCTGTTTATTAGGTTTATTTTTAGTATATATATAATTATTTTTATTAAACTTTGGGTTTATTTCTCACAAATTTAACAATAAATAATTTTTTAAGAATAGATTTAGGCTCTATTTTCTTCTTTAACAACATAAAGAGTACATATTTATACACAAATTATGTTCTATATATTTAGAAAAAAAATTAATGATCGTAAGGACCCACTTATATGGTAAACCTCAGAGTCTCTCAATACTTGACTAACCGAGATGAACAGGTAAAACACGGCAGAAAAAACACATAATTTTAAATGACTTTTAAAACAAGTTTTATGATCATGAAATAAATTTTAAAATCATGAAAAACACTGCAACCTTAATTAATGAAATGACTTTTAAACAAAAAACTTGGATTTTTGACAATGGGAAGGGTGTTCAAGGCTTCTACTTTAGCGTGAAGGGATCTTGATTGGCATGTGAATTCTAACATGGGTTAAGAGAGTCTAAGATAAAAAATAAAATAAATTATGAAATTTGCAATTTGTTGAGTTTGTTAACCGTTTGTAATTAGTCAAAGGGAAAATTACTTTCTAGTTAGAGGCGTATATACAGGTTAAGTGATGGTTAACCAGTTTTTAAAATAATCGATCAAACGGTTAACCAGTCGACCATATCCACAGTAATAGAATTAGTTAAAAACCGGTTTTTTTATTCCCTAAAACCCTAACTAATTAAATAACTGAACCGGTTATATGGTAAAAATCAATAAACAATCATTTTTCATGACTAGACCTGTTAATTAACTAGTTAAACCGGTTAGAATAACCGACTCTTTCACTTGAAACATAGAACCAGTCCTAACCAATGGTTTTGATTGGTTCCTTGAACACGAGAAAAAAACCGGTTTGGTTAAAAAACCAGTTTCTTAAGCACCTCTAATTCTACTCTTCTAGTCACGAGATACATGAGCTCACGGTCACATTTGCAAAATGCGTGAGATGCGGGATGAAAGCAAACTTTTACAGTTTACTAGCCTATTTTCAGAAATGTTACGACTATACACGTGAAATGTAACGCATGAAGGTCGAGTAGTATCAACAGTTTCGTGTAGCTATATCATAACAATTGTTTGGGCGTTAATTTTAACAAATATATTCATATTATTAACTTCTTATATATAACAAATATATTCATATTATTAACTTCTAATATAAAAATTACTAAGTAAGTTTTTTTATGAGCGGCCCATTTTTTTTTTCGCCCAGTCCACGATTTCTTTTTTTATTCACTACAAGAAAAGAGCTCATTAGTGGCAACGACATTAGCGGCGACAGGAGCAACTGCGGCGACAATAAGCGCGGATCTGCATACATCCGATCCAACCGTTGAAATCAAAGGCTTAGATCTTTTCTGTCGGTAACCAATAGCGGCGACATCTTTAGTGACGATTTGTTGCAGTGGCGCCGCTAATGGTAGATAACACTACAAGAATACTAACGTATAGCGACGACAATTGTCGTCGCAATAGGGTTCCGTTTTCGTCGCTATAGCCTATAGCGACGACTAGTCGTCGCTGAGGTGTCGTCTCTATTGTTTCGTCGCTGTTGCCCGGACAAGTCGTCGCTGCTGAAGTCGTCGCACTAGGTTCATCTATAGCGACGACACGTCGTCGCTATAGGTCATCTTTATTTTTTTGTTTTTCTTTTTTTTCAAACTTAAATTCAATTTTTTAATTTAAAACAAAAATTGAAATAATAATTTTGATTAAAATATTATTAAAATATTATTTTTAAAATTATTCCGTACAACTCTATAGCGACGACAAGTCGTCGCTATAGGTTAACATCAAAAAAAATATTATTTTTTTGTTTTTTTCCCAGATTAAAAACCTGTATAAAAACCTGCTATAAAATTTAAAACAATCCCAAATCTTCAAATTACTAAAAACATAATTATCCTAATGCGCGCATGCGCAATACATGTTTAACAGTACACATCTGAATCCAAATTCAACCACAAAACACAATTATCCAAACAAACACAAGATAAGCCAAGTGAAATCTTATTCACTATCATCATCATCAACATCATCATCTTCTTCTTCTTCAAAGGTTGGTTTGTAGGTATTTTCGAAAGGATTGTCAAAGGCTTTTTGGCGTGACATTAGCTCGTTTATCTGTTGTTGCATCCGTAGGTTAATTTCTTGTTGTTTTTGCCAACGAGCATTTGCTTGTCGTAATTCATTGTGCAAATCTTGATTGTATGGTGTATACGACATACTTGGAGCAACATCCGGGGTTACACTTTTCACCGTTCGGCCAACACCCCGAATGTGACCACACCTTTGTCCCAAAGACCTTTCAAGTATTTCAACCTCATTAATTGGCGTATCATCGCCACCCGAGCTTGACATTGACTTGTTTTTCTCGTCCATAATTTTACCCTACATTTAATTATTTAAACGGGTTAAAGACATATTACACAAACCAAAAGCTCTTAACAGGTCAAAATTTACCAAACATATGCATATACACTTAAAACATGCAATTGCAACTATAAAACATGCAATTGCACTTAAAACATGTGCAATTACAATTAAAACATGCATATACACTTAAAACATATGCATATACACTTAAAACATGCAATTACAATTATAAACGGGTCAAAATTACCAAACATACTCATATACCTTTAAAACATGCAATTGCAACTACAAACGGGTCAAAATTTAACAAACATACTTATATATACTTACAACATACAATTACAATTCTAAACGGGTCAAAATTACCAAACATACTCATATACCTTTAAAACATACAATTGCAACTACAAACGGGTCAAAATTTAACAAACATACTTATATACACTTACAACATACAATTACAATTCTAAACATGTCAAAATTACTAACATACTCATATACCTTTAAAACATGCAATTGCAACTACAAACGGGTCAAAATTTAACAAACATACTTATATACACTTACAACATACAATTACAATTCTAAACGGGTCAAAATTACCAAACATACTCATATACCTTTAAAACATGCAATTGCAACTACAAACGGTTCAAAATTTAACAAACATACGCATATACACTTACAACATACAATTACAACTCTAAACGGGTCAAAACTACCAAACATACTCATATACCTTTAAAACATGTAATTGCAACTACAAACGGGTCAAAATTTACTAAACATATGCATATACACTTACAATATACAATTACAACTCCAAATGGGTCAAAATTTACCAAGCATATGCATATACACTTAAAACATGCAATTGCAACTATAAACGGGTCAAAATAGCCTAAACTCACATACAAAGACATATTACACAAAACCAAACTTCCTAACGTATCGAGATTAACCAAACATACTCATATGAGTCATTATAACCTAAACTCAAATACAAAGACATTACACAAGACATGCACTTACCCAATGAGTTTCTGCCATCTTATTGTACCAACCTGAGCTTCCCTTACAGTGCATCTCCCTCCAACCTTCAACATGTTTTGCAACCCCGGTTTCTTGGACCTTACAAACAATTAAAATATTATCTTAATGAAATTTTAAATATATATTTACACATATAATGAAAATTGTAAGATTTTACTTCAGTGTATCGTCTTTGTGCATAAGACTGCGTCCCATGATAACTCCCATATAGTTGTTTTGAACGATTTGCTGAGTTTGCTTGAGAACGTTTATGGTATGTGGGAGTTGTAAATAGCTACTCAATAACTCGAACCCAAGCATCTGGGTTCATGCCCTCTGGTGGTTTTGTCTTCGCTCTTTCAGTGTTATCGTAACCTCCAACTTTATCAAAATGTTTTTTAAGCTTTGTCTTTCGATCCTTATAACGGTTTGCACAATCCGATTGGATCCCTTGCTTAATGCCTTCCCAGTACTCAGTGTTGTGATATCGTTGAAGATCAAAGTAGTGCTACAAAAAGAAAAGATGTAATTACAAAGCAACAAAAACTTAGAAAATTTAATATAAAAGTTAAAATGACTACTTACGTGTAGTGTGGTAAGGATGGATATTTTGATCTCACCAGGAACTTCTTGCCAATTTCGGTAGTGAAACGGAGCAAGCCTATCAACCTTGTTTGAAACCAATCTCACAAACAATTGGTAGTTCTCTCCAACAGCCCTAAATTGGTTAGAGGAGTAGTCAAATTCTAACGGAAGTGGCATGTTTCCATTTTTTTGAAACTTGTCACACAAGTTTAAGTTTTTTTCCGTGAGAACGTTTTTTTGCGGGTTTTGCTACATCAATTTAATCCAAAAGTTAGCAACTACAACTTACAAGATTCGCAATCAACATAATAAAACATATAAATACTACAACTTACAAGATTCCCAACCAGTTCGCAAATTATATGGAGGTCCGTAAGGAGGTTCATTTCCCCCGTCTCCACCATGTGATCGTGCTACATCTGCCATTCCTTTATTGAAAAAATAATACACATAATCTTAATTCTTAACAAGTTAAAATAAGCAATATAATATGTAGCAATTATATAACACAACATATAATAAATGTTAACATTAATATTTAAAAATAAATATGCAATAAACATACATTTATTCGGAATCATCACTATAATATTGGGTGTCTTCAATATCATCATCTTCATTGTCAACATCGTCATTTATTTCATCTTCCTCATCCGAAAAGTAAACATTTTCATCTTCCTCTTCTTCATCATCATCATCGATAAGAATTTCATCACGCATACTTTCCTCTGAAGCCGTTCTCATGGGTAAAAAGCCTAAGTCGACAACTAAGTTACACTCAAAAGATTCATTGTCTCTTAAGTCATCATCGACAACCAAGTTATAATCAGATGATTGAGTGTCATGTAAGATATCTATTTCATTAACAACACTCATACTTGGATGATCCCAAAGTTTTCGATGGTGTACGTCTTCGACAACTCTCCAATTACCGGTGGTTCGAGAAGGATCTTGGATGTTTTCCTGGTACACGATTGGGAAGACTTTGTAATTGTTTTAACATTAGTATGTTAGTCAATGGCTTTGGAGGATCTCTGGTCTCTTTTTTGCCATTAAACAGCAAACTGTCTCTCCATTTATGATTCTTAGTTAAGAATCGTCTGTGACCAATAAAAGCTATTTTATTGGTTACAGGACACGAGGGTGTATCGACATTACAAGTAGGACATGCTTTATAACCTTGATCACTCTATCCGGACAAGCTACTACGAGCAGGATAATCATTAATTGTCCATAATAATGCTGCACGCATCGTGAATACAGTTTTTGTTGATGCATCTCTCATTTGAACTCCATCAATCCACAATGTTTTCAACTCATCCACCAAAGGCCTTAGAAAAACATCAATGTCTTTACCAGGAGATTTAGGACCTGGAATTAGCAATGTTAACATGAAAGAGGACTCTTTCATACATAACCAAGGTGGTGTATTATAAGTTGTCAACACCACTGGCCACATACTATAAGTCTAACTCATGTTACCAAAAGGGTTAAAGCCATCAGCAACCAAGCTCAATAGAACATTTCTGGGTTCTTTGGCAAAATTGGGATATTTCTTATCAAATTCTTGCCATGCTTTACCGTCAACCGGATGGCGTATCATACCATCCGTTGACCGTCCAGTATGATGCCATGTCATATATTTTGCCGTGAATCGAGAGCTATACTTTCGTCGAAGACGAGAAGTTAAAGGAAAGTAACGCAACACTTTTTGTGGTACCTTCTTCCCTTTTGTATTCTTATCAACCCATCTACTTTCATTACAAATAGGACAATTTTGCATAAGAGCATTCTCTTTCTAAAACAGAACACAATCATTGCGACAAGCATGAATAGATTGATATCCTAACCCAATCTTTCTCAACTTCTTCTTAGCTTCATAATGTGATCATGGCATTTGATTTTCTTTTGGAAATGCAGCTCTTAAAAGCTCTAAAAGTTGATCAAATGAAATTTGTCCATTTGTTAATCACTTTAATGTGCATTAATTTTGCAAGAAAATTTAAAGAAGACATCCAAGTACAAGTAGGATATAACTCTGTATTAAGCTCCTTAAACAATGCGTCAAATTTTGGATCTAAGCCACCTTCATATTCATCTACGTCATCGTCATTTGTATTATGTTCCGCCATAACATCATCAATTGCATCAAACATTTCATTGTTTGTTACAGAAGTGTGTGTGTTTAAAGCCCATAGATTTTCTATCTCTGCAGCGTTAGGATACTTCTCACCATGATAAACCCATGTTGTATATGACTGTAGAAACCACCGGTCATGTATGTGGGCATAAACCGTACTCAAATTCTGAAGTGACCTATTTGAATTGGCACAACCTTTACATGGTCAATACGTTTTACCTTCACTATTGACATGATTTTTGGCAATCTCCATGAAGTTATTAAGACCATTTAAGAAATCTGAAGATCTCCGATTTCGCAAGTTTATCCAACTTTTATCAATTGTCATAGCTATATATTAATAAAACAATTAAATAATAACACATATGTATCTACCATTCAAATACAAATGCAAGTACAAGTACAACAAATATGATAAACCATATCAAACCTTATCTATGATGTAAAGTAGTTCTCAAAGGTGGTGGATCCTAACCCACTTTTTGAATATTCTATCTCATATGCATACACTTCAACGAGTTAAATATCAAGAAAAACCGGCAACATTCCGTCTTAACTCCCTATGTTTTAGGGAGTTAAGGCGGATTGCTGTCGGTTTTCTTGATATTAAACTCGTTGAAGTGTATACATATCCTAAATGAGATAGAATATTCAAAAAGCAGTCCCAAAACAGGGACAATCCAACATTTAGCTCTATTAGATAAATGTTGGATGGGCATGTTCTAATGGTTATTCATAGTTAAACATGCATATTTAAAAACAAATTCAAACATATCATACATAACCATAGCATAAATAAACATAGCATTGATAAATTTAATATAAATCATCTCAACATAGCATGCATAAACATAGCATGCATAAATTTCATATAAATCATCTCAACATAGCATAAATCAATACACAAGAAGCTATTATATTAACTACACAAATAAAAGCTAAAAAGTCATGTTACATACCTTTTCAATATCTTGAATACAAACTTTTCTTCAACCGCAATAATGCCCTAATTTACAATAAAATACAACAAAATCAAATCAATATTTATAACATAATGAAACATAAACATACACATATGACATACAATTAGTGTAGTTAAAGTTAAAAACATACACATTACAATTAATGTAGATAAAGTTACACATACAAACTTTTATAATTAACAAATCATATACATATACATAATCAAATAAAGAATTACACATACAAACTTTTATAACTAAAACATAAAAAACACATACATAATCAACATACATATACATAATCTAATAAAGAATTACAAATGTATATGAACTTGTAATAATACATAGAAATAAAAATACACCAAATCAACATACAATACGAACAATATTTGTTGACACACACATACACATACAACACATTACACATACACATACAAATACTAATTACACATTCACCTACACATACACAACACTCATGTACATACAAAACACATATACATACAAAATTACACAAACATATGAACATACATTTATACCTACGGCCAAATACACAATAAATACAAACATTATATCACACATACGAACCAATATACACTCATACGAACCAAAAACCATTCATATGAACCAATCTCAAAAAATAACAAAAAACCACTAAAAATTGCAAAAAAAAAGCATCTCATAGTTAAATAAACATCTCAAATGATTCATAGCATAAAAAATACCTTCAAATGGCCCAAAGATGGTGAAAATCGCCAAAATCGCGTTTAAGGGCGGAGAAACCGAACCAGCGAGCGTTCTGGAAAGTCTGGGAAAAAACCCTATACATAACCCTATAGCGATGACATGTCGTCGCTATAGGTTAATAAATAAAACGGCACCGTTTCAGTTTTAACGCGTTTAATTAATTAAAAAACAATAAATACCTATAGCGACAACATGTTGTCGCTATTGTTTTTGTAATTTTTTTTAAAAAATTTATTTATTGATATTCAGATCCTGTGGCAGCCAAGACTGTCTTTTGCTCACCGGCCTCGACCCACCCACCGACGTCTCCCGTTTCAAAGGTTTTTGCCTTCTCTTTGCATTTAGCTAGTTTTTTAGGATTTTTTTCTCTTTATTTAATATTTGGCTGATTTGTTGCATATGTTAGCTTTTCAATCTCAGATGTTGAAGATGATACAATGTTTACAATTGTAAGAACATCTTAACATGAGTTTCACCCAATTGCTCCATAAGTTCATCTGATAACTCTTTAGAACATTTGTAAGAACGTCTAAACATGGCTAATTTTCGGATTTGGTACTGTAAGAAAACTGAAAAATAATTTGTTTTAAATTATATGAACTGAAAACTATTAATGATGATATTTCTTGTTGCTAAAACTTAACTTTTGCATCCGGAATGGCCCAACACATGTTAAAGTTAAACATATTCAACAAAAAATATTTTTAGGTTCCTAAAATAACTTTTTTATTTCTTTTATTATTTTATTATTATTATTTGTTTTTTGTCACAAACGGTTAAATAAGCTAACATATTTCTTGCATATATATATTCTTGAAGACTTGATCCATCACCATACCTTGGTATGTTCCTTGATCACGTGGTAAATAATCGCTTTAATCAATGTGTAAATACGTGATATTAGTGGATTTTGGCCCGAAAAACGTTTACTTTGAGTATGTTTGTGAATTTCAGGTGTGAAGAGTTTAAAGGCGTGTTCGGGAGCAAATTGTAGGGTTAGAAGAGGCGTCGAGTGCTAAAGAGTGCAAGAACGTGGTTTTCGGGAAGCCAAAACTTCGGGGACGCATAACTGGAGCTAGGAGAAGAGTTACGGGGCCCATAATATATGAAAACTGAGTTTCTCGACGAGACGAAGCCATATGTGAGATCACTTTGGGCGTATGATACGCCCAACACGGCGTTTCATACGGCCAGCGTACCATACGCCCAGTTTTGAGCGTTGGCAGAATCTGGCAGGCGTAGGACATCAGTTTGGGCGTATCATACGCCCAGGCACGGCGTATGATACGCCGGAGGCCGGAAAACTTGATTTTTCAGCAAAGCTTTCCCATATTTAAGGCATTATCCTAGGGTTTCGAAAGCAACTCTTTTCTGGACGAATTGGGGGCGAAAAAGTGACGATTTTGGGCATCTAAACTCTTCTGAATCCATCCGTAATCGTGGAATCATCACCCGAATCAAGAATCAACAAGTGCTAATGAAGATGCATGGCTAGTTTTCTTTTGTAATTGCTTCCGGGCAATTAGGTTAGTGAATGAACTTTGATTGAATGTTTAACTTAGGTTTTTGGATTGTTTTCGGTTTGATAACTTGAATTCAATTGTGGTTTGATTGATGTAAACGATTTATTTGTGTTTAAGCATTTACGTTTTGCCATCAGTGATTCTTTCCTTGCATCGTTTACTCATTGGTATTTGTGTGTTGCTTTGCATATCTAAATTGATAATTGTGTGAATAAGCAACTCTTAAACGTTTGTTCCATTGTTGTCACTTTGATCAAACCAATTAACAAAATCATGTCTGTGTGATTTCCAACTAAGTTTAACCTAAAATCATTGTGATTTCATTAACCTAAACCCGGAAGTGATTACCTTTTTCTTATAATTGTTTTCAAATCAAAAGTTGAAGTTTGTTCTTTTAAACGATTCTTTTAATTTAATACAATCCAAAGTTTTCATTTTCTTAGATTAATAAGTTTATAGTCAAGATTAGCACTTTCCACTGATTCCCTGTGGATACAATACTTTACTTACCCTTACTAGTTAAAGGTAGCTAAGACACGGGTTTTAGACTCATCTTTTGATTGACCGTTCGACATCGATCAAAATGGCGCCGTTGCCGGGGAATCAACGCGCAAAGTGGTAGTTTTTAGTTTAGTTTTAGTTTAAGTTTAATTTTAGTTGCTTTTGCTTTAAAAAAACATAAAAATACAAAAAGATTTGATTTTTCTTTTATTTTTGTTTTGTTTATTGTTCGGATTTACGTGTGGGTTTTCTTTGTTTGTGTTGTGCAGGTAATCTTACAATTGCATGCATACCCGTTATTCAAGGAAGACATCACCGTTGATCTTCGATCCTGAAATTGAGAGAACCGCAAGGCGTAACCGGGTGTTGCATAGATCCGGCTTGTTAGTACCTCCAATCCAACAACAAATTGATCAAGAAGCATCAACCATGAGTCATCACAGTGATCATGGAGCACCACCAAACTACCCAATTCCACCACCACCACCACATCCTAGACCACCACCTAACTACCAAGAGGATGATGACTTTCAACTTTATCCCGAACCACCTCAACCGCCGCCTCAAGCACCACCTCAAGGCTTATATAGAGAGGGAAATTTCCAACCTTTTGGACCTCAACCAAATCCTATTTTTGGGCCACCACCAAATCCACCACCTCCACATAACCCACCAAGGACTCCACAAAGATCTAATCGGGGGTCGTCTGACACACAATCAACTCATTTGAATCGTCATGATACACCTTCTCGTCGAGCAAATAGTTTGTATCAAGAGGACAACATAAGAGGAAGGGTTGATGATTGGGATGATGGAGTGGTCAATGAAGAAGATCAACGTTATCAAGGAGGTTGGGATAATGACAACCATGATGATGGATATGGATATCAGGGCCATCAACATTATGATCCTCCTAATCCAAGATATCAAGGTCAACCAAAAGTTCATAGAAGGCCTAATGTCAATCAACATCCCGATGGAGGATATGACCATTATCAAGATGGTGTGCCAAGGGCACCTAATCGAGCCCCAGTTCAAGGTGTGGAGAGCCATTTTAGACCACACATAACAGTGAATGCTTCTCCCATTGTTCGTCCTGAGGTGAGAGGAAGATCATTTAAAATAAGGCCACAATTTTTGAACGTGCTACCCACTTTCTATGGTAAAGCAACCGAGGAACCATATGTACATATATCCGAATTTGAATCGGTTTGTGGCACAATAGGAGGGCAAGGCTTCACACCTGATCAAGTGAAGCTAGTTTTATTTCAATTTACTTTGAAGGATGCAGCTAAGTTGTGGTTTTTAGCATTGCCATCTGCTAGCATTTTCACTTGGGAGGATTTGCAGCAACAATTTCTCGATGAGTACTTTACTCCACAAAGAACAAGTGATGCTAGACATGCTATAAGGACATTTCAGCAACAATCGGGAGAGTTATTCTATGAAGCCTTCAAAAGATTCAAGCAGTTGCTAAGGACTTGTCCACATCACGGGATTTCCAAATGGGAATTAATTACTGCTTTTCATGATGGGTTGTCTACTGATGACATAAGGGATGTGAATTCCACTACAGGTGGAACATTTTTGTCTAATCCAGTGGATGTAGATTGGGATTATTTGGAGAAGATGGCAGTGAATTCCAAAAGGCAAGCACAATCAAGTAGAAGAAAGAAATTTGCCACGGTCCTATGATCGAATGGAGAAGTTGGAGAAAACAAATCAAGCATTGGAAAGAGAGTTAGCAAATTTGAAGATGAGTGGAATCAAAGATTCTACAAGGGAGAATCAAGTGTTCCATGTTTGTGATGGATGTGGAGAATTAGGTCATGCAACTATGGATTGTCCTAGGCAAGGTGGAAGAAAAGAAGAAGTGAATCAAGTTTATGAAGACCGAAAGCAATATGATATGAATTCCAATACATATCATCAAGGTTTAAGGAACCATCCAAATTTTTGTTATGGTAACTCTTCTAATCAATCTAATCCTAATTTTCAGGGATCAAGTCAAGGAAGCCAACAATACCAAAATAGGCAATCAAACTACAACAATCAAGGGTACAATCAAGGTGGAAACAAGGGCTACCAAAGGAATTACCAAACAAATCATGATCAAGGAAGCTATTCGGGAACTTTTGAAACATCAAACAAGGAAATCATGGATTTTCTCAAAGAAATGAAGAAAGCCAATGAAGTACGAGACAAATCAGTTGAGGCATTATCCAAGCAAGTTGGACAATTGGCTGAAGAGGTGGCAATATACAGAAAGGAATCGGGTAAACTACCAAGTGATACTGTAGTAAACCCATTACATCAGAGTTCCAATTCAAAGAATATGAAAAATGTGCATGTTAGTTCAGTGTGCACACATAAGTGTAGTGAAGAGAGTGAGTCAGAGGAAGAAGGTGATCTAGGAGCACCTATCATTCAAATTCAGATTGGGGAAGGAAAAACTAACAAGGCACTTTTTAAGATTATGGAGCTAGTGTTAGTATTTTACCGGGCAACATATATGATCAATATGAGTTTGGTCCTTTACATCCAGTTGACATCACCGTGGTTCTAGCAGATTCAACATGTAGACGACCACGAGGAATGTTGGTAGGTGTTGCAGTTAAGATTGGGGAATTTTGTTACCCCGAGGATTTCTTGGTACTAGACTATGAACAGATCACAAAGAAGGAGCAACCAACGGTCATACTTGGAAGACCATTTTTGGCAACTGCCAATGCACAGATCAATTGTCGGGACAACACGGTTAGCATGACCTTTGGAAACCGTAAGTTGAGCTAAGATATATCGTCAAATTCATTTACTTATTTTATTGAAAATAAATGTGCGATAAAAGGTATTACTAACAAAAGCCATTCTCATTCCAATGTTATTGAGAGGGTCACCACAGAGAAGGGTTTCGTGTTTGATAGGTCCCAAGTGAAGGATGCTAAGAAAATAGTGAATGAAGATGAAAAAGCTCAGGAATCAATGGTACAAGTGGAAAACTCAAAAAAGCACATCATGGTGGAGGCAAGATCATCAAAGTCATCAAATGGATTGAAGAAGCCACCTAAACATATCAAACACTCGCATGAAAATGGTGAATTTGTGAAGATGAGAGTGAAAGATGAGTTAGCTGATACGAGAAAGATAGCAGAGACAAGTTGGAGTTGGGTTGATAACAACCAAGTTGGTAAGGTGACGGTTGGAAGTGAATTTATCTTTCAACCACCATAAACCCAAAATCAGGTATGGTCCGGCTGAAGACCTAAAACTTATCGTTGTTTGGGAGGCAACCCAATGAACTTTGTGGGTGTGTTCACTAGAAACCCTCACGAGACTTCACTAGTCCACTCGGGCTACCGAGGGGTTTAAAAGGCTTGTTGCATACGCTAAATGCAACCGTGATTCCTACGAAAGTGAGTTAGTTTTGTTTGTGTTGTATCGTTTTTCTTGTTTTGTTTATTTTGTGTTACGTAGGTTTAATTATCCTATCAAACACTCAAGTGTGGGGAAGAGTAACGGGCTTTCAGGTTGACATATTCATCATGTGCCTCAGGGCGAAGCACTAAAAATCAAGGGTCGGAAACAATGTTTGCATAACTTATCAGGTCCATGTGTTTTTCCTTCCTCGTGTTTATTATGATTTGGTTGATGAGTTAATGTTGATTTGTAATATGGATTCTGGTGGATCATCCTATTACCCTCATTTGACACTCGTACTTAGTAGAAAATTTACATTGGGGACAATGTAAGGTTTAAGTGTGGGGATGATGGGTGTAAAATTGAAATTTTTGAAATTTTGTGAAACCTTTAACTGAGCTCAAATGGCTTGAAAATCAGAATTTTCAATGTAAATCATCAACTTTTGACCCGTTAATGCATTAGATTTTTGGTTCCTTGTCATAACTTGTTCTTTAAGTTGCATGATAGTGGTTGTGGCAAGTTTTTATTAGAAATCATCAAGGGAACAATGACTAGTTAGGGGTGACATGTATTGTAAGTAACATGAATGTTGTGTGTCGTTAACCTTGTATCCTCCATTTTTGTGAGAGTTGAGCCTTAATTGTAACATACCTATGTAATTCATTATTTCGAGTGATACCAAAGTGGTTGTTAAAGTTAGAACTTGTGTTGCAATGCATGTTGAGATCGTATGCGAATACTTGCACAGAAATGATAGAGGCATTAGGATAACTCATTGTTTTAGCCTTGTTTGTTTGTGCCACCAAACCTTGAAAACCTCCCTAGTTGCCCTATTGAGCCAATTGCCTATTCATTTGTTAACCCCATTGCACTAACCAAAATGTCTTGCAAACTGTGTTAGTGTAAACCATATAGGGAATCCAACTTGAGTGTGTTGATTGAATTGTTAAAAAAAATGAAAAGAAGAAAAAAATGCTGAATATTAGGTCAAAATGACCTTAGTATAAAGCAAGAAAAAGAGTCTTTATAGTATGATGTCAAATTGTGTTTGTTTGTTTGGGTTAATAAGTTTGGGTTTCACTTAGTCTTTCGTCACTATCAAATCCCTTTACCTACCCGTTACCCTTACTTGTCATTACAACCCGTCAAGCCCTCTTGATTTGTGCATAGTTTTCAGCAAGTCGATGGAAATTTGATTGCAACACAAGCCTATGATGATGATTAATCACTGTCGGTTTGAGAGTACATATATACACTAGTACATCATTACTAGTCCATAAATAAACCGAGTGGAGAGAACCTTGTGAGTGGTACATGGCATTTATGTGAAAAACTTGAGGCATGTTAGGTCTAATTAGAAGTTGTTCCCTGTTTTACTTGAAAAAATCAACTTTACTTGTCACGATGTAAAACTATGTATTGTTGTAAGTCTTGTGAATGTGTTATGACTTGGAACCGGATTTGAGGATTGGCGGGGAAATTGGGAAATGTATTTGATCCTGATGATTGGATAGTTTTGATAAGCTTTGCTTGAGTGCAAGCAAAGAATAAGTGTGGGGATGTGATCACGTGGTAAATAATCGCTTTAATCAATGTGTAAATACGTGATATTAGTGGATTTTGGCCCGAAACACGTTTACTTTGAGTATGTTTGTGAATTTCAGGTGTGAAGAGTTTAAAGGCATGTTCGGGAGCAAATTGGAGGGTTAGAAGAGGCGTCGAGTGCTAAAGAGTGCAAGAACGTGGTTTTCGGGAAGCGAAAACTTCGGGGACGCATAACTGGAGCTAGGAGAAGAGTTACGGGGCCCATAATATATGAAAACTGAGTTTCTCGACGAGACGAAGCCATAGGTGAGATCACTTTGGGCGTATGATACGCCCAACATGGCGTTTCATACGGCCAGCGTACCATACGCCCAGTTTTGAGCGTTGGCAGAATCTGGCAGGCGTAGGACATCAGTTTGGGCGTATCATACGCCGGAGGCCGGAAAACTTGATTTTTCAGCAAAGCTTTCCCATATTTAAGACATTATCCTAGGGTTTCGAAAGCAACTCTTTTCTGGACGAATTGGGGGCGAAAAAGTGACGATTTTGGGCATCTAAACTCTTCCGAATCCATCCGTAATCGTGGAATCATCACCCGAATCAAGAATCAACAAGTGCTAATGAAGATGCATGGCTAGTTTTCTTTTGTAATTGCTTTCGGGCAATTAGGTTAGTGAATGAACTTTGATTGAATGTTTAACTTAGGTTTTTGGATTGTTTTCGGTTTGATAACTTGAATTCAATTGTGGTTTGATTGATGTAAACGATTTATTTGTGTTTAAGCATTTACGTTTTGCCATCAGTGATTCTTTCCTTGCATCGTTTACTCATTGGTATTTGTGTGTTGCTTTGCATATCTAAATTGATAATTGTGTGAATAAGCAACTCTTAAACGTTTGTTCCATTGTTGTCACTTTGATCAAACCAATTAACAAAATCATGTCTGTGTGATTTCCAACTAAGTTTAACCTAAAATCATTGCGATTTCATTAACCTAAACCCGGAAGTGATTACCTTTTTCTTATAATTGTTTTCAAATCAAAAGTTGAAGTTTGTTCTTTTAAACGATTCTTTTAATTTAATACAATCCAAAGTTTTCATTTTCTTAGATTAATAAGTTTATAGTCAAGATTAGCACTTTCCACTGATTCCCTGTGGATACAATACTTTACTTACCCTTACTAGTTAAAGGTAGCTAAGACACGGGTTTTAGACTCATCTTTTGATTGACCGTTCGACATCGATCATTCCTGACGCCATTAATTAACGGCTAGGATTGTTTGGATTTAGTATGAAGAAAACAAGCCTTTTAAGATTAAGAAGTGAGAACATATGCAGTGTCATTTTATCTATCAAAGTTTTATTTAAATCCAATGTTTTAAACACTTGCATGATTAGAAAACATGTTTTTATTAGTCATTAGGTAGTTGCTTGTGTAACATATGCATATGGATTAATGCCTTCATCATATGCATGGTGTTATTATGTGTTGAAAGAACCGTCCAACCAAAAGAAAAAGCGTAGGATAAATAATGGTTTATTATCTCTCTTTTGTTGTATATATTTTCAATCATTTATAAAAAAATTATAAATTGCAGCATTATTTTTAGTATATGTTATCTCTAATGTATTCGTCAATCTAACATATTAGATATTTTTTATTTATACAACCCGTGTGATACACGGGTTTATAACCTTCTATTGTAATAGATACAACTTTCATTTTTAATTTTATTCAGCAGACATGTTATATTGTTTCAAGGAAATCGGTTTTAATTGTTTGATTAATATATAAGCATAAAAGGAAGAGGTAATAGTTGGTCAATTGTTATCAGTTTGTTTAGTTTCAATGTATATATCAATTAATGGTTTCTTAATGTTATTTTTGTTATATGATAGCAAACTCATCTCTAGAAAACAAGGTTTAAAAGATGCACAACGGTTTCGTGTCTTCTATCGATAAAAGCTAGATTACCAATCCAAAGCCATAGATCAGACGAGTACTAGCAAGGACTCGTCTCTTTTATCCAGATGTGCAAAGCTTATGTTGACAGCAGAGGTTATGTTAGATGTGCTTGTGCAAAATGTCAGAATTCTATACTAATACCTTACATAAAAATGAAATATCATATGCATGCGTATGGAATAAGCGTAGATTTTTTCTTGTCGGATGCACATAAAAAACGATCATCATCTAACATAGAAGTTCGTCAAAAACAAGTAAACACAAACCGTGGAGGAACATCGACCTATAGTAGTTATTGTTACAAAAAAGTAATGTTATATTATATATAAGTATTTAGTTAATGTATAGTCTATTTTTCTTGTTAAACAGAACAAGAGCAGACTTGAAGATTTTCACAATGCTCATACCAGTAAAGATGAGACTTTTAACAGTGAAGTAGCTGAAAGACAATACGTGAGTATTTATCTAAATTGTAAATTTTACAATATGTCTGTGTTTGTATGTATGTGTATGTGTATGCGGGTATCTATATAAGTTTATTAAATAACCTTTGTATCGCAGAACAATTTAAAGGCAGAGTTTCAAAACCTAATTTGACCCAATTCTGATGGAGAATTTGAAGAAAGTAGTTCATCACACCCGGATGAAGTTGCGGTATTTGAGAAAGTAATGGATGTTCGACACGGGCATACTAGAGGCATTGGGCGTAAACCTTCTTCATCTGATGGAGCATCTAGTTTTGTGGGTCATCATGAGCAACAGAAGACACCTTCAGCATTTACACAAGTAAATTGTTTGATAACTTTGTTATGCTTTGACCCGTTTGGTAAATTGTTAAATATCTTTGTTATGCTTTTACCCATTTAGAAAATTTTAGATAACTTTGTTATGTCGTGACTGTTTGCTAAATTGTTGGATAACTTTATTATACCTTGACCCATTTAGACAAGTTTTAGATAACTTTAATTGGTATGTATTGACTGTTTGATAAATTGTTAGATAACTTTGTTATGTTTTGACCCCTTTAGACAAGTTTTAGATAAATTTGGTGTGTTTTGACCGTTTGGTAAATTGTTAGATAACTTTGTTATGTTTTGACTCGTTTAGACAAGTTTTATATAAAATTGGTATGTTTTGACTGTTTGATAAATTGTTAGATAACTTTGTTATGTTTTGATCCGTTTAGACAAGTTTTAGATAAATTTGGTATGTTTTGATCGTTTGGTAAATTGTTAGATAACTTTGTTATGTTTTGACCCGTTTAGACAAGTTTTAGATAAATTTGCTATGTTTTGAACCATTTATACAAATTTTGGCAAACTTTGTTTCATGTTGACTCATTTGATATAGTTTTAAACCAACTTTGGTTTGACTTAATTTATAATTTCTTTTATAGGCTCAAATTACGAGTTTGTTTAAAGATCTAAACTTTATGGAACAACTCTCACACTTCTTTGATTCAAAAAACAAGAAAGCGAACACAAATGATGAAGATGATTCGGATGAAGGCAACAAATTATTACAAGTTCTTAGTTGATATACTTGATCCTCTATGTTTTAAACTAGAAACAAAACTATGGATTACTTGTTTTATGCGTATTGTAAACATGATTTGAATATTTAATTAAACGTGCAGTGTCTTTTCCTGTAGTGATTCTCGAGACCGGCCCTGCCAAGTAGACTAGTCTCACATTGGCTCATGTCACAAAGGTATATTCGTAGTTTCGTACCGCCTTGAATTTAAAAAAGTTAAGTATTTTCAAAACAATTTTTTTTTAATAAATGTGTCGGTTTTTCAAACGTCTTATTATTAGAACTGTTTGTTTTTTTTAAATGTTGTGTTTTATTTCGTATTATCGGCAAAATTCGAATCATCGACAAAATTAATATTTCTCTTAAACGTCCTTTTGAATGAAATTTATACCAAAATGTTGGGCTAAATTTCTTTAATGTTTTTTGGTGTAAAAATTTAATTAATATAGTTTTTAGGGGAAAGATTGAATAAAAATTATATTTTGCCTAATACGGCTAATAAAGATTTTTAAACCCTCAAAAACCGACTTAGGCCCTGCTTGGGATTTCATATATAAATAATTTATTGATTTATTAGCTTTTTCGAAAAGCAAATAAGTTAATAAGATGTTTGTCAAACCTAAAAGGACTTTTGAAAATAATTTTTTTTGTACAATGGTGATAAGTTGTTTTTGAAAAGCTAAAAATTCTAACTTTTCAAAATGACTTATGACTTATTGACATGAAATTACAAATCTACTCACTCTTTACCCTTTACGCAATAACATTAAAATAGTGTCAATAAAAAAATGTCCATTTTGATCATTTTGAAAATTAATTTTGGAAAAGTTAATCCAAACATATTTTAAAAAACTTCATTTCAAATGTCATAAGTTAATAAACACTTTTAACAAAAAGTCCTTTTAAAGATAAATAAGCAATCCCAAATACGGCCTTAAACGAACTATGATTGACTTCATTTTGATATAATTGGAACCGTCTCATTGATCTCTACAATGTTAGTTTATATGTTTGAGCTTTAACAACTGGTTTTAGTTATTAGATTTTAGGGCTTGGTATTTAACTTTTAGGTTTTATCTTTATGTTTGGGGTTTGTTTTTAAAGTTTTGGTTTTAGTATTAGAGTTTATTATTTTTAATTTAAGGTTTAGGTTTTAGGATTCGAGAAGCCGGTTACTATGATGCAAAAATGAATTCAATCTTAGTTTGTTTGGATCGGTTTTCGAGTTTTTAAAAAACTTCTAAGTCTTTTTAGGCAAAATAAAATTTTTATGAGAACATTCCCCTATACTTTTGTAAGGTTAAGATGGGTATAAGATTAAAAAAAGGGAATTTTACATATGTACTAGAAGTCTTTATCACATATATACCTAACTGTTAAAATCAATCACATATTTCTCTCTTTCAGAAGAAATATGTAATAGAGAGAAATATGTAATTGACTTTTTCTATTTGAAGGAAGAAATATGTTTTAAAAAGGGGAAATAAGTAATTGATTTTTTTACTTGATTAATATGTAATAAATGATCTTAGTAAGTAAATGCCCCTAAAAAGATGCAATTACGCTACCGATATATATTATTTTCCGAAATATTATATTAGTATTTTTATAAGAGAACACAAATAAAATAGATGTGATGTAATTGTATGCAGCTATAGTTTGTAGAGGTTCAAAAATCAGTTGTTTCGAATTGGGAAAAAACATACAATGCGTGAAATTGTATGATTGTAAATAGTAACATATGTGAGTGTCATCTAATTAAATACATGGGATTTAAGTGAGATTGGAATTTGAATTTCACTTTTTAAATATGTGGTTAGTTAAGAAAAAGGAAATGTAATTAAAACTAAATGCAAACAAATCCTATTACTAATTAAATTCATAGATATTTATTGTTCATATATATAAACTTAAGAAAGTTTAACTTCTTTGTACGAAGCAAGTGTTCATACATTAGTTGTTCATGCACGCAAAAACACTATGTTTTAGGTATGTGATGCTTTTAAAATCATTAATTAGGTTGAAAAACCACAATTAATTACCTAATTTGTACCTAACTTACATTATAAAACACATGTTACCAAAAATAAAACGCGAACCAAAAAGACACATGTTATCAAACATAAAACCAAATACAAAAACGAAGCTTTCTTTGGTTTATATGTCGAGAAGAGATCAAATAATAACCCACTTCTTTTCTTGAAAAGAAGATTATGCGATTCTTCTAGCTACCTCGGCAGCCAAATTGCAATCAATGATTTGGGATAAAATAAAATAAAAAGTATCAGAATCATAACTTGCTAGGGGGAAAGCATTTTATTTGCTATCATTTGTGGAAGTTCTACACAACATGTAACCTTAGCAAACAACTAAATATTTATTTAGAAATTTGAAGCATCACCCCAACCGATTAGTGAAAAGTAGGACTATAAATGAATCGAACGAACATTAACGAATCTCTGTTAGTGTTCGTTCGTTTAAATTTTAACTTGTTCACGAACAGTAGCAATACGAAAATTCTAGCTCATGTTAGGTCATTAAGACATTTAGTTTGTTCACAAATGCTCACGAATGCAAACAAAAATATATTATTAAAAATGAAATCAATATTTTCAATCTCAGTCACCAGACATAATCATTTTACATAAATTTAAACTTAAACACTTAATATAAAAATAAAAAAAATAATTATCTTAAAACAAAGCAAAAGTTATAAATAATAACCATAATTAAAATTATTTTAAACTAATGTTCACGTATGTTTAGATTTAAACTACTATGATTTTAACAAGGTACAAATATCCAAATAACTAGATTTCTAGTTTAATTGTTAAAGTTTTAAACTAAAAATAAAAAATTTAAGAATATAAAAAAATTTAACAAAAACATGATCGATAAATAAACATAAATGAATATAAACAAAAATATACTTGAACATTCACGAGCAAAAATGAACAAACACGAACTCTTTTCACGTTCCTTCATTAAATCAAATGATGAAATTTCTTGTTTATGTTTGCTAATTTAATAAACAAACGAGCATAAACAAATTTCCCATAGAATGGTTTACGAACTGTTTATTAAACGCTCGATTCGTTTGAAGCACACATATAATCACACACAAAAGAAGTGAAAAGTAAAACCATTAAAAGCATTGCCTTATACATTGACCTTGATCCATTTCACTTGAACAAGAAACAATAATACGAATGTACGCAACTTTGATTTCACTTAGGAATAGAACACCTAAAAGGAACCTTATAGTAATACGTAATAACTGATGATTGCACACAATTTCATCAGAAGGATGTGCCTGTTTTTGACCCACCTCTACATGGTGTGATGGTGGTTAGAATGGGCAAACCGGTTTTTTTTAAACGGTTCCGGTTTTAAACGGTTCCGGTTTCGGTCAAAAAAGTCAACAACCGGTTCCGGTTCCAGTTTTTGGCCGGTTCCGGTTCGGGTTTTGACCGGTTCTGGTTTAGCCAGGTAAAGGTGGAACCGGTTCCGCTTTTTTCAGTTCCGGTTCCGATTTCTCTGAGAACCTGGAAGTCTGGAACCATCCGTACCCACCGGTTCCGGTTCTTGGTTTCGGTTCCGAAACTGGTTTTTTTGCCCACTCTAGATGGTGGGATGCTTTGCTTGTGCCTTTCAGGCCCAAATTACACATGTAAATATAAAATTTAAAGTCTTTACCGCTATCAACTTGCTAGTTTTGGTGCTTTGGTGATTAATAAAATATTCCCATGTCATTAAACAAAAACAAACATTTAAAAGAATAAAAGTTAAAAATAAATAGGGGTCATTGGAATTGAGGGCCCAACAGAATGGATTTAGTTGCGTTGTCCTTAAGCTAGCATAGAAGTCGGCAAAAAAAAAAATCAGTACTAGAACCAAAACGGCTACCTGAATAGAAACCGGAACCGGTCCTCCTTGAAACGGCGGGTACAAACGGTTCCGGTTTCTTAAAGAAATCATAAACGGTGTTACTGGAATCGGTTCCACTTTTACCCGGCCAAAACCGGTTGAAAACCCGAACATGACTGGAATCGGTTCTTAATTTTGTTGACTAAAACGAGAAGTGATCTGGAATCAAAACCGGTTTGAAGCTGGAATGGGTTTAAAAAAAACCTGATTTCAAATCTAATATATAAATTCTCTCTTTGGTTTCAAACTGAACCCATTACTCCATTAGAGCAAAAGCCCGATGTTGATGGGGCGAAACTCGACCTAAAATGGTTTGGGCCCTCTGTTCCTTTACTTTGGAATTTGGTCTTGAAAATTTTGATTCTAAAAAAGTTTGGTGCCTTGGTGGCATCTTAAAATGAAAAAGAAATAGGAAAAAACAAGAGGTGATCAAAAAAATTGGTTCGGGTCTACAAAACGGTTTACAATCCGGAATTTAGTTGATCTCATAGTGGTTTCGGTCAAACCAGCTTCCAAATAAATAATCATGAACACATGTCATGTTCATTATTTGTATTTTATATAGGTAATGTATTTGTTTGTGTTCATTTATTAAGTTTATAAATTAAAAATGTTTTATATTTTTAATTTTTTTATTATTAGTTTAATAAGATAACATTTAAACTAGAAACTAGTCATTTGGAAGTTCTATATTTTTTAAAACATATTAATTTGAAAATCAGATTTTTTAAATCATTAGTTTATGCCAATTTTAACTAAGATTATTATTTATAACTTGTGTTTTGTTTAAGATGATTATTTTTAATTTTTTATATCAAGTGTTTAACTATATATTTATGTAAGATGTTATTGTCTAATGGTTTGAGGTTTAAAATGTTGACTTTCATATTTGAATAACATATGTTCGTTTGTGTTCGTTAACAAGTTCAATTCCTTAATGGGAATAAACACTAACAAGAATTTTTGTTCAGTTAATGTTCGTAAACAAGTTAAATGTTAAACGGACGAATACAAACAATGACTCTTTCATGTTCGTTCGTTCGTTTACAACCCTACCTGAAACCTGACCAGGTCATTCTTTTTAGTTAAAATCCACCAAGATCCCATCTTTTTACGTTCAAATTGTTTGTAAGACCCGTAAACACTTCTAGAGTATAGATATAAGCTAATACACAACATATTGTCGTTAAATTCACACCTCATTGTAAAGAAACTGAAACTCAAATCACGAGTTTTATAAAAGCGATGATATAGAACATATATGGAAGTATCGTTTGCATGATATTGAACATAGTTGAAACAATGTATTTTTTTTCTTTCTAGTGTAAAAAATTTGAATTAATATTAGTATTTTATGTTTAAAAGTTTATTATTATTTATGTTAAATATGTTTATAATAGAGAATAATTAATAATAAAAAGTAGCTCACATTCACATCATCATCACACACTTTAGTGAGCGTGAGATCGAGGTGAAACTGCTCCTGTCTATGTGGGAACAATTTCTTTTGTGTTACATAAGCATTACACACAGCCTTAACATTATTATACAACTTTCATTAAAACATTAAGATACTTATAATTACAAATTTTATTTTCATAAATACAAATCAAGTAACATAATTACATTGACGTATCATAATAACATAAAAATAATATTTTTAACTTATAAATTATTCATACATTTACTATTGTTTAATAATTCGTGAGAATAATAGAAACATTTTTCATTTTTTTTAATTAAACCTGTTGCACACACGTCTAATCTCTCCTCTTTTTGAGCCGGTCTTAACTCCAATGCGACCCATTTTTACCATAGATTTGACAAAATCCGCCTCGAAAGATTGGTTCGAAAACATTAAATACGAGTCCAGTATTCGTTGAGTCACTTGATCGTTCATGAGCCTTGCGTCAGATTGCAGCACTGCAAATCCACTCCTAATGTTTTCTAGGATCTGAATGTCAAATGTCTGACCACTGTTATGATCAATCGGCAACCTAAAATTTATGTCTCCATTTGGAGGGCAAGTTTGTAACAGTTCTGGAAGGAAATCCGGGTCTATACTCGGGTCAGGACCTCCGTGGGGCCGGGAGTTGTAGAGCCGGTCCATTAGGAAGAAGCAAGCAGTTGTACCAATAGTATGTGCACCTAAAATTCATTTGTCATTATGGAGTTAATAAATAATTTAAATGTCATAAAGCAAGTTATGAATTAAGTAATGTTATGAAAACCGGACCTGCCGGTCGGACTGAGAACCGGTTTACTGGTCGGACCAGCCGGTTCAAATATAGCATATGAACCGCCCTCTCAAAAACCAGCCGGTTCACTGGTCGGACTGGGAATTGGTTCAGTGGATTTAGTTTTTTTTTTTGTTAAATAAAATCTAAAAGATAAAACATTTAAACCAAACCCTGTATTTTTTAACATTATTATGTTTGTTTGAATATTAATTATGTTTGTTTAAATGTATTTATAATTATATAATTATTTTATATATTTATGTTGTCCCGGTTCTTAAATCCGGTCCAACTGGTAACTAGTAAGACATCAGGTTTGACGTCCGGTCCAAAACTGAAAACATTGGAATTAAGTCTAACAATACTGTTTTTCATGTTGTTTTTAACCAAAAACTTAAAAAACATTGTTGCTGAACGAAACACTCACAAAAACTTGATAAACTCCTTCCTATTAAATAAAAAAGAAGATATATCCATATATCCATCTCGTAAAGAATATAACTATATGAGTATGTGTAATTATTACTCACAACTCACTGCATATATGACTCTACGTAAGCGTTATGAGATCATTCTGATCACCTATTTATCACCTCATATATGTTATCATCACCTTTGGTTACATCCCTTTATCACCTACTCTCTCTCTCTTCGTTGCTTCCTTTAGTTCTTCATTTCAATATTTAAGATATCTTCCTGTAACGTGTATTGATCACTTAATTATCCATTAAATAAAACCTTCCATCTTTCTTTGATAAAATTCTTGAATATTGCTCTAATTACTAACAAGCATGATCACATGACTCCTGTCACGCCCTCACCATGTGTACTGTATAGTGATCATCCGGTGTGTGAAGGGCAAACCCTCATTACACGTGACATAAGTTATATCCGACCTCTAAAGAAGTTGAAAATCTAAACGTTAACAAACCATAGATTCTTCCAAATATGAGGTCTTGGGTTCAAATTCTTCTCGCAACGAAATAAAGGTCTGAGGGGGGTCAGGGGGTTTTTCCAATGAGGTTTCCTCCTTATAAGGTGGTTGTGGTGGCTCATGCAGGTTCAGATAACTAGACATTAGTGACATGACCTGGAAACAGTAGGTTCATACGACTGAGACCTTCCCCGTTAAAAAAAACAAACCATTGATATTCAAGGGCTGGGATTCTAATGCTAAAATCATTAGCGGCCACGTGTCGACCGCTAATGCTAACATAAAAGGCGTCACTCTCTCCCCCTCTGAAATCTACGCAAGTTTTCTGTGTCTTTGCCGCCGATTGATCTCTAGCTACCTCTACCACCGTCGTTGTCGCCGATCCTTCAGACCGCTGCCGCCTCCGCAACTGAGCACTTCACCAGCACCGTCGCCGCACCCAACCACCATCGCTGTCGTCGATCGTTCAGAGCAACACCACCGCCATCGCCGTAGCCGAGCACTTCACCACGGTACGTCGTTGCTGCTCCCAAATCACTTCACCATCACCGTCGCTGTTGCATCTTCGTTAGATGCCTCCAAACTGAAAGTCATTTACTTTTCACTACAATGTCATATTTGTTGAATGTTGATGGCTTTGAATGGGTTTTCAAGTTGTACACGTGTAAACCGAACCAATTTGCTTATTAGGTTAGCTTTGCTTCGTAATGCCAATTTCCAATCATATGCATAAAACATGATGAATACACATTACCACATTCGGCATTGACGAAGCTTCATTGGGGCCGGGGCGAACGCCCCCTCTTTTTCCTTCCGTAGCATTAATTTTTCGACAGAAATGTTATTTTTAGTTAAAAATAGTGGTTTCTCCACCTTCGCTTCAAAAAATTAACACATGTGTTTCAAAAATTTCCGCCCCTCAAGTCAACCAAGCTCCTTCACTGACATTAGGCTTGATTTCTAGTAAGCAACTTTTTATTTCCTACTTTTGACACATATCAACCTAATCGTCACAATGGGTGAGTTTTTTTTCTAAAAAAATGCAGCATAGAATTAGATTTGAGAAAAATGAATTCAATTATCATCAATTTGTTTATATGGTCCATTAGTTTCAATGCATATATAGGTTCATCATTAATGCTTTCTTAATGCTATTTTAGTTATATGATAGCAAAGTCAACTCTAGAAAACACGATTTATTGAGATGTGCAACGAGTTCATGTCTTAATCGAAAAAAAGCTAGATTAAATGGGATCGGTTGTAGTGTGGACTGAATGGGATTTTGATTCTGGTAATGCCGAGGCATCCCCGAGTAACCATAGGATGCTGGACTGGGTCAATGATGATGGGAGTGGTGGTGTAGGTATATGAGTTACTGATGTAGGTGTGGATGATGTTGGCAATAAGTTAGGATCAGCATGTGTGTTGGATTGTTTTTTATTTTTTTTGGGAGGTAGAACCAGAGAACTAGTTTCTTGGCTGCTGAGCATTGACCCTGCTGATTTGTATGATCTTTAGCAAGGGTAAGGTTATGTGGTGGGGTAGTAGGAGAAGATGGGTTGTATGGAGGATTAATGGTGGTCGACTAGTCGCAACTGCGAGTGGCAACGAGAGGATGCGACGACCTCTAGCTTATCGTCTCTAGTGCTAAAGTTGGGGCATGTGGCAACCAAATGCCAATCAGACAAGTTTGGTTGATGTGGGTTGTAATCAATCGTATTTTTATGGAAACCCGAGAAGAAATTGTACACTGTACGGTTGCCTCTAACAGGGTTTTTAACATCATCGAATTCTAGACCTATATGTTGATGGAAAATGTTAGCAAACTCTATGTTCATGCTTCTCAAAATGTCTACCAACTATACATAATCACTAAATCTACATGATAAATAGATATATATATACATACATACATATTCAAGGTATATACATATATGTATATATATATAGAGAGAGAGAGAGAGGGTACCACTAAGAACCACGAGGTCTTTATCACTAAGACCTTTCTCAAAGAACTTGTGTTTCAAAAGTTGAATTGAGTCTCTGAAATCAGGCATCCTATCAGCCAATGATTTATTTGAAACAAATCCATCTCTTCTACCCGTTTCAACTTCATAAATTGGCCCAAAACTCTACCACCCAAACACACAAGAAGTTGTTATTTCATGGCAAACATAAAAAAGAAAGACGAGTAATCGAATGACATACCAAAGCAACAGCTTCTCTAGCAGCAATGGCGACAATGTCTGCACAAGAAACCACACCAGGACACACAAACTCCAACTGAGCTTTTGCATTCTCTATCACATTGAAACCATCCAATCCTTGATGCCCATCTGCTAGTTTTTCTGAAATCGGCCCGTTATCTATCAGAATCGACCCATCACAACCCTGAAACTTGAATCAAATCGTTGTAAAAGCTACTTAAAAACCAAAATTTATGTGCTTTTTGAGTAAAAGAAGTAGAAAACCTGAACAAAGCAATCATGGAAGTGAAGCCTGAGCAAGAATGCAGGAACTCGTGGATTAAACTCAGTTGCATCCCTTACAAAGCCACTAACAATGAATTCAGCTTCTGGGCATGTTTTATTGTAAAACCCTACTTTTAGACGACCTTCTGAAATCCCAATTAATATGTAACATGATATTATCATGACAAACATCACTCTTATTATGTTATCCATTCTTTGGTGGTGCATGCATATAAGAACTAAGAAGAAGAAAAAAAGAGTTGTTAATCAACCATATATATAATTTAGTTTGGTTAATTTGAAGAAGCAAAAATAATATAAGGAATATTACACATGTGATAAATGATTGATATATATTTCAAGAAAAACACACTTTTGATAATTTTAAAAATCTTATTATAATAAATAAAAATTGAGATTATACATGTGATCATAATGTTTAAATTCTTATTTTTCGACTATTTGCTACTAAATGCTAATTAGTATTAACAATTAAATATTAAAAAAATGTGTTCTTATTTTAATAATTTATTAAAACTAAATCATAAAAAGATTTTAAGTATATCTTATTTAAAAAAAATTGTAACTTTTAAGTATTTCTATTTGTTATTTATAATTCTTAAATATTTATTATTATTAATCTCCAATAAATTATGATATCAACATATAAATCTTTATAAAAACTATCGGTTTATAAAATATTGAATCTATTCAAAAATGTTTAATTAATCTAGTAATAAGAATATTAAATGTAATACATGCCTTATTTGTGAGCATTTCTGTACATGAAACTTATTGCGTAGCTACCATTTAATTTGTGTAAGTTGTTATAATTAAAAGTTAATTGCATGTTCTTTGGGTGGTAAATATAATAATAATTTCACATTTGTATCCCAATATAACTAGTGACTCATTTTTGTTCTCATTAGGTCTACATCCTTCGTTTACTTCTCTCGCTTTTCTTTCTATTTATCAACCATTAATTAGTTTTAACGGGTACGTAAAAGAAGACACAATGTCTTTTTAAGTAATGGCCGGTTCAGTAACTCTTAATGAATTCGAGAAAAATAGCATATTTGCTTTCAAATGTTTATAATGAATTATGTATGAGATGAGTATTATTCAAGTAATTCGTTTAACATTGAGTGTAAAAGGGAAAAACCATGGATGTATGTCAAAACTCAAGACCGAAACCATGACATATGATAGTTATATCGGAAACGTATATACACCAGTATTGTACGTGTGTAAGGATTGTATCATAATCTTCGAGAATTAACGTTTAAACCTAACCTTGGCTACATGTTTTGTATAAGTTATGTTGGTTTTCAGTTAGCATGTTTCTGACATATATAAAAAGTATTAAAAAAAAATAAAGAATTTCCAACAAACTGTAACAAAACTTAACAAATATGGCTAATCTAATTGATTCCAAATAAAATTGAAATCTGATACCAATGTGCACACCTTGAATAAGAGAGAGATAGGCAACTGAGCACAATGTTGCACAATGACCTTCTCTCGATCATAGAATCCAGTGTTGGCACTTATGAGGACCATGAGGTGCCAGAGATGCAACCGCACTATAACCAAGTTTATAAGTGGCCTGGGATTTTGAATATTTTTATATGTTATTTTATATATAAAATAATTATATAACAAAAATTAGGGTCGTCTCTGAGAGATTAAGTGCCTTGTGCGAACGATAAAAATGGGCTCCTATGTGTGTTTGTGTGGTAATTCGTTTGTAACTAAATTTAAAGTGAGTTAATTTGTTTTTTTGACCTAAATTTAAATTGTAATGAGTTATTGGGTCAAATTTTTAATAAACAAGTTTTTATTTTACCTTTTGTAAAATTTGTAATTGGATTAAGTATATTTAAAAAATTGGATTGTAAATTATATGCTCTTGTTGTAAATTCTACTCTAAAACAAGAATAACAAACTTGACACATGTCAATTGTTTAGCTACTCTTTCAAATTTTCCACCCTTTTTTCTATTAAATGACTAGATTAAATCCCTGTGTTACACGGATTGAATAAATAAATTTTAAAATTATTTATTCTAAATAACATATAACATATTTCTAAAAGAGGTTTTATAAAAAAATAAAAATATGACTTATTATGTAATCATGTTATTTATCAAATTAAATAAAATTAGTATTGTTTAATAAAAGAGAGACAAAATAATTTAAAGTCTAATGAAAAGTTGACTACAAGTAATTAATAAGAAAGAGATACGGTAAAACCAAATTTTACATTGTCTAAAAAATTGACAAGTGTCATATAAAACCTTTATTTATTATATAGTATATATAGATAACTCTCTCTTCTATTAAATACAAAAAATAAATGTTTTATTCTAATAATTTATGAAAACTTAAAAAATCATTAGATTTAAACCATAATTTTTAAATCCTTTTTTAAATATAACTTTATAATTTTTATTCAATCTTAAGAAAATTAACTATCTTTTTATCAAATAATATCATTCAATAACTTAACTAACAAAAAAGTCATATAACAAAATCATTATGCAATTATTAAATCTTAATTACTAATTCATATAATTTAATGTAATTTTTTTTAATCAACCCGTGTAATACACAGGTGACTAACCTAACAAATTTATATATATATATATATATACATATATATATATATATATATAGGGAAAGGTATAAAAAATAACCCTCATCTTTTGCTACAACTACATAACTCATTTCAACCAATCATAAACTTACACATAAGTTTTTCATTAAAATATTAAAAATGGCATCATAGTCATTTTACCTTTATAAGTTTTCCCCCCCTCTTTTTTAAACATTAATAACTTTTTTATAATATATTATTTTTTTAAAAAAAATTGCACCATTATATTCGTCTCATTTTTATCTTTAATTCCGTTATAGTCTCAACAAATTTTTTTTTACTTTTTTTAGATGCCCTATATTTACATCATTGTAACGAGCTTAAATATAACAAATTTATTTGAAATTTGTTTAAAAATGATAAATTACAGTGATGTAATTTACATTGACGTAATTTATCGTGATGTAATTTACATTGACGTTAAATTCGGTTTCGGTTTTTTACGGTTAATTTGGTTCCGGTTCGGTTTTTTCGGTTAATTCGGTTTCGGTTCGGTTTTTTTTGGCTTTTTGCTCATCCCTAATTTGTAACGAGCCTAAATACAACAAATTAGTTTGAATTGTTTTCGAACAATGATAAATTACATCACTATAATTATCATTGTTAAAGAAAAAAATCAAAATAATGTGTTATATTACATCACTGTAATTTATCATTGTAATTATCATTGTTAGAGAAAAAATAAAATAATGTGTTGTATTAATTACATCACTGTAATTTATCATTGTTAGAAAAAAATTCAAAATAATGTGTTATATTTATGCTCGTTATATCGATGTTAATAATGGGCAATGAGAAAAAAATTAAAAAAAATTAGTCAACATTATAACGGGAATCAAACAGAAAATTACATCACTGTAAATAATGTGTTACGCCACCGTTAATTATGTCATTGTAAATTACTTTATTTTGTGTTACATTACTTCATTTTGTGTTACATTACTGTAATTTACCATTGTTAGAAAAAATTTATAATTAAATTGTTATCGTTAAGCTCGTTACAATGATGTAAATACATGACATCAAAAAAAAACTAGTCGAGACTATAACGAAATTAAAGAGAAAAATGAGACGAGTATAATGGTGCAATTTTTTTTAAAAAATAATATAGTATAAAAAAGTTATGAATGTTTAAATAAAAGGGGGTAAACTTTACATAAATGACAAATGTCCTAAATGTCCTTCATACTAAAGACAAAAGAATTGACATGTGGCACGATCCTATACACTTACCTTTTTTAAGTAACCATTGGATGATGGTTAATGAGTTGTAGCAAAAAATGAGGGTTATAAAAAAATTCCATCCCCTATATATATATAGTATAGGGTTAGGCTAAAAAGGAGAAAAACAATAGAAAGTGTAGGAAGAAATTTGAGCCATTGATTTTTAAGATGAATGGTTGTAAGTGTGCCATGTCGTTGGATAGAATTAAGGGGGAATTTAAGTGATTAGAGGGATATAATGAGTATTGTAGCCATTGTTGATTTTTTAACAACTTCCCCCTATTTTTTTAAACGTTTATAACTTTTTTATACGTTATTTTTTTTAAAAATTACACCACAAAATCCAATATTTTTTAATCTTTTCAACAAGTATAATATTGCAATATAATAAAAACGACTTGAATTGATGTATATGAATTTTGTGTTTTATGGTGTTTTTTGGATGTTTATATCACTGGACACAAAAAACATCATAAAATGTTTAGCTTTGATCTCATGCATATTCGAACAACATAAACACCACAAAATGTTAACGCCATAAACATTATAAAATAGCTCGAAAAAACACCATGAAAAGTAAACACCATAAAACTAAGTTAAAAAACACCATAAAATGTCCTGATTTATTTTCTTTAACACATGAAAATCATTAACACCATAAAATAATTCGAAAAACACCATAAAATGTACATATGCGTTACAAAGAAAACACCATAAAGGTGTTTATGGTGTTTAAAAAAACTATAAAACGCCTTGTTTTAGTTCGTTAACTTCTGAACATTATAAGCACCATAAATGTTAACACCATAAATGTTAACGCTATAAATAACTTGAAAAACACCATAAAACATTAACACCATAAAATATAAACATGCGTTACAAAAAAACGAAATAAAATTTTGTTTAAATAACATTTGAAAAACACCATAAAATGAGCAGTTAGTAAGACTCGGTATAAGTCATTATTTTTATTTTTAAAAAAGTATATTAATATTATACTTTTTAGAAAGTTAAAAAAACGCTTGATTTTATGGTGTAATTTTTTAAAAAAAATATTAACTTACAAAAAAGTTATAAGTGTTTAAAGAAATGAGAGAAATTTGCATGTGACTTGCATGTGTAAGTTTATTTTTTGTTTTGATATTTTTATCCTTATGTTCCTAATCCACATGCCATTCTTTTGTGGCTTCTTAGACTTTTTAAGGTTTCAAGCCTTTTTACATATATCACCAATGTTAAAATAAAATTACAAATATCTGTATATTCCAAAATTGTCCTTTAGTAAGGAGAAATATGTAAATTGTTTTTAGTTAGTTCATTAAGGGTAAAACAGAAAATACATAATTTGTTTTTTTAATGAAATAGATAAATATGTAATATACTTTGTTTACAAAGAGGGAATATTTAATTTAGTTTTATTATTAGGTAAATATGTAATAAATGGTTTTAAAAAAGGATATATTTAATTGACCCAAAAAATAACGTACGTTCACACCTTTCAATCTTTCATACTTCTAACAAAAATAATTGTCCTATACTGCTAAGTAACAAACATGATTTTTTTTTTGAAGGTCACGAGCCTCCCGCCTAAGCTCTAATGAAGATTAGCCGGCTCTGATCCCAATGGACGCCGGTTTAGTTCAGTCTTGTTGACTTTTATGGTCCGCCAATCCTATTTGACCGACTAATGTACAAACATAGCCTTCGGGCTTTTGTAAATGTATTTTATGTATGCATTTACGTAGAGGTGGGCAAAAAAATGGAACAAGAACCGACAACCGGTTATATTCTAACTGGTGGGTACAAACGGGTCTGATTTTTCAGACGGATAGAACTGGAACTGGAAAAACCGGAACCGGTTCCACATGTACCCGGCCAAAACCCGAACTCGAACCGGCCAAAACAAGAAATGCAACCGGTCAAAACCCGAACCCCGCAACCGGATCTTGACTTTGTTGACCGGGGCCGGAACCGATTCCAAACAAAACCTGATTTGCGCGCCTCTACATTTACGTAACAAGAAGTAGGCCCACATGCTTTTTATTAAACTGACCCAACTAAATAGCATAAACTTTAAACTCCATAACAATTGTTTTCATAACTTAATAGCATAAACTTAATAATTACGTGTAAACTTAATAATTACTTATACTATGTCCTGAAAATTTAGACCAATAGTTAGTGTCCTTGTCTTTTATAGTAGAGATCATGGATCCGAATCTACCTACGGACAAGTTTGAATGACAACAGATAAAGGGTCAGCTTGAGTTTATCCCGCGTTCGATCCTAATAGGGAGGCGAGGGTTTACCTATATACCACGGGGTTCTTGCGTATCTGGGGGGCGTACGTCTTACCTTTGTCCGGTAGGCTCGGATAAGACAACATAGTGATACGTAAAAACATCGACCAAAAAAAAATACTCGTACTATTAGTATATTTGGATCGGGTCTATTGTGTTGGCCCAGAATCGACATATGAACAAGAATGCATCGAGGATTTGGAGACTACGTACCCCTCATTAATTTTTTATGACCAAAATGCATACAATACAATAACCTTAAACCCTATATTAATTTTTTTTTTAAAAAAAAAAAACCTGCTCACAAGTCTACCAATTAGACTCAAACTAGAAAATTTAAATGACTCTCACCATCCATACACCACCCCCTTCTATCCATACACCAGCGCCCACGTATACAGCCGTACCGTATAAGCCATACTGGCGTATAAAAGATGTTATATGGGCGTATAGGCCTTATACGTGCATATATAATTTTTTTATTTTACGAAAATCAATTTTAAAGCTAACTTTTTGTACGCTTTTATCACGGATATTTGTACGTTTTTATATAAGTTAGTACGCATATTTTTTTAAACTTGCTTCGTTACAAAAATTGTTTATAAATTGGTATGATATACGTTATTTATTTTAAAAAATGTTATGACTAAAATGCGTAAAAATAAATTGTATTACTATCTTTTTAAAAAAAACCAGTAATTTCATAATCGTTTGATTATATAAACTATTAAAGAACCACAGAAATAAATACACAACCATATAACAATCACATAAATTATATAGAAACAAATAAAAAACAAATAAGTAATACACAACCACTTAATATATAAAAATATATATGGACATACAGAAATGAACTATATGCCCGTATAGTATAGGGCCTATATGGCCGTATATAAATGAACTATATGCATGTATAGGCCTTATACGACTGTATAGAAGACAGCCGGATGGTGTCTCGCAGTTGGGGTGGTGTATGTTTAGTAGAACCCATTTAAATCCATTCAAATATGTTATTAATCATTCTTAAAAGTTTGAATCTATTGCATTAACATAGTTTTTAGGTTACTCATCTTGACCTGTATTGTGTTAAAGTGATAGACATCTCAACCCATTTAACATTAAGATGTTACACATTTCAACCCATTATTTCACCCAAACCAAGCCATTTCTTTTGATTTGGGTGAAGATCGCCACCTTTTGACTTTCATCACACCAACTTCTTCCTATCTTGTTTAACACCATCATGATATATAATAACAATCATGATTTGATGCTCCCATGCATTGGCCATGTCTTGAACATAACTGTCCCCTTTTTCTTGTTTTCTATCACAATACACTTGTTTTGATGTAACCCCCTCATCATCGACTGTGTTGTTTTGGTCCCTCGGATCTACCGATCTTGCGACCTTGTCTCCGACCATCCATCGATCATCAGAACTCGCATCACTAGTCCATGGTTGCATTTTGGTCCCTTGGCTCTACCAGACTACCAATCTTGCGACCTAATCCATCTTGCATTTTTTACCACCTGATTTAACAAATAATAGTCTTCTTTGTTATGCTTCCCATATCTAAACCTTCTTTTTGAGTATGAGATTCACGTGGTATCAGTACCAATTGTTAGCCTAGAATCAATATATAAAAACCTAGAATTTGGAGGTTATCATCTCAACTCTTGCAATACATTTTGAACCAAAAAGATACAATAAAAAATGGTGAACGCCACCATTAAGCGCCCTCGCCGATCGGGTCCCACGACCAACATGAATGAGGTAAATCGAGTGACCCAGGAAAAAATGGGTGTTGCCGGGCTTTGAACCGTAGATCTCCATTATGGATTTCCACCCCGTTACCAGTAGGCCACCATCGCGGGGAAAAAAGATACAATACAAATAAACTATAACGGTTAATGATCAAATAAAAAGATATTTTTGTCTAAGAAGAGTAAGAACCAACATGAGTGTGACATGTGACATGTTAAAAAATGAATTAAGAATAATTTAAGGTATAACATATTATTTTTATACTAATTTTTTTTTTGTGTTGTACTCTTTTTTGTTCTTTATTTTTTTGTTTTTTTACAGTTTTTTACTTTTTTTTTTATTTTTTGTACTGTATTTTATAGTACTTTTTTATGCTGGATTTTGTTTTTTGTATTGGATATTTTTCGTACTAAATTTTGTTTTTATGTTTTTTGCATGTCTCATTTTAAATTTCTATTGATTTTTACTTTTATTATTCAAAAATCTCTTTTTACCAGATCCTAATCCAAACTTTAACATTATATTTATACTAAAACAAAACCTTGTTAACTAGATCTCCTAACTAGAGTCAAACTAGTAAATTATATTAAATCAATAATGTTGAGTGCCAAATTTACCAGGAATATTTTAGGATCAAGTATATTTAAGGATGTTTAGGAATATAATTATATCTAACATAATGTGTATATTTACATGTATACGGTTTCCTTTTCATGTTTAAATTATGATTCCAGGTCAAATTAGTTCTCAACGAATTCTCCTACAAATTCTGACACTGAAATGTTGATTGGCTTTGATCGTGGACTGAATGGAGCAAGTGACCGTTCATTTGAAGAAGTCTTGGTCGTATCCGAGATAATAGCAAAATAATAGGAACAACTAATGTGACTGTTGTTGTAATCTTGTACTATATTTTGAGGCAATAATCGATAATAAAAACACGGATAACACTTGACAACATTCGAGATAATCACTTTCACTATTAGAACACTTCTATATGCGTTTCAAGTCAAAGTTTGACATACAAAAATAAAACAGTTTGCAGCTGTAACATTTGTACATTTAGTCACAGTAGTCGTAAATAGTGTTAGAACAGTGTGTGCCCATGTTCAGTTTATCAATGTGATTCATATGTTCATAATGTGTGCTTGTGTGTACAGGATCTTATTATTCAGGAACAAGTATGTATTATTTATTTACAGTCGAATTCACTAGGCAAAAACAGTATTGTGTTATATCGAAAAAGTGGTGGGCAGCGAGAGTGAGCCCTATATATATACTGCGTTCTGTGTAACAGGATAGTGTTAGTGCGTAGTGTTGAGACGAATATTATAACAATTAATTAATTCAACAAGAATCGTAATACGTAAGCGAGACTGAGTATAGTTATGGGTGACGATCCATAATGATACGAATGTTGAACTTATAATTATGATTAAATGACTTTAAATAATTATTACGATCGAAAAACGTACGCGATTGCGGGTATACACGTAATTGTGAATGTTTAACGATCTGGCAACGCACGAAGAGTTAAAATAATTAAATTAATTATTTTATATTTTTACAATTTTGAAACTCATCATTTTAATGAGTTTAATAACTATTTTAATTAAAAGCCGCGTAAAATACGCGTTACGTTCCGGAAACGCGAACCGAGCGACCGAAACGGACCCGAATACCATACGAGCTATAAAAGCCTTAAACAAGGCTTATTTCCTCATTTATGTCACCAACAACCACTTCTCTCTCTAAAAATCCCGTCTACCCTCTCTCTCTAGAAAACCGAACTTTAAACGCGCGTATCTCCTTCGTTTCTCAACGGATTTTGGTGTTCTTGGTGTCCACGCGTAGCTATCGACATTCTCTACACAGAAGTACAAAGGATCTGAAGGTTTATCCACAGAATCTCGAGGTATTGATGCTTGAATAGTCACGAAAATAGGGTTTTCTATGTGTGTTTGTTGAAAATCCGACAATCAGCCGGTTCTAGCACTCCATTTCCATTTTCGCACCACTAGCAAACCTATCTGAAGTTATACTAGTTTAGATCGTGGTCTGGATCAAGAGATTTCGATGATGGTGATGATGCTGGTAACAGGTTCGACGGCCGAACCTTCTTCCTCAGTTGGCGAACCTTAGGGAGGCACCACGAACCCTAATGGTTCGTAGACCTTCAGCCGAACCTTTAGTGGTCTTCACGAACCTGCATCAAGTCACCATGGATCACACGAACCCTAGGCGAATCACGAACCTGCAACAAACCTCCCATGCACGCAGCGAACTATGTAGTGCCGAGCCTATTAGGGTTTCTCAGTCGAACCTTAGCGAACCATTTGATATCAACCGAACCATCGTCAAAGCTACGAACCCTAGAGCTTATGCGGCCGAACCTTCGTTGTGCAAACCAACCGAATCTATAAGGTTCCTCGGCCGAATCCTAATCCTAAACGAACCTTGCATGGTTCGTTGCATGCACAACTGAACCCTAGGGAGTCCCTCACGAGCCTTCACCGAACCTTCATCAGTTTCCTGGGCCGAACCATGCCCGAAACACTAACCCACGGACGAACCTTGGTGATGTCTCAAGATAGCCGAACCTTAGGCTAGAACCAAAGAAGGTTCGCTGCCTAAGGTGGCAGCCCAAAGACATCTCGGCCCAATTCAATATCTTTCGGCCCAACTCAATGCTACAAGGCCCAAATTTCAATTAGTAATCGGCCCATTATGCTCCTAAGTGGCCCAAGGGATTAATTAACTTTGATCCACCTTAGATCAAGCATAATGGGACTTCTGGCCCAACTCACTCCCATTTGGCCCATCATGATCCAAATTGGTCCAATATCATCTTTGGTGTTTTACAAGGCCTATACACATGTCGTTGGCCCAACACCACATTCAATTGGACCATTATTAACCTAAATGGCCCATGGTGTGTCCTACAATGCAAGGTGTCTATGAAATTGATCTTAGTTGGGTTAAGTTTAACCTAAACTAAAAATGAGATCAATTCATAATCACAAGAGTCTAAATCACTTGAACATATCTATACATTTTTCATGATTAATCAAGGGTTATCAAGTTCACAAACACTTGTCATTTTATGCATAAGATTGTGCATAAAAGATACATGACATCTCTTTTCATGAATCATCGATCAATCATGTGACTCAAATCATAACTTTCAAGTTTTCACAACAATCATAATCATGAGAACAAGTTAATCAAGTTCAAGTTATCACGAGTCAATCAATGAATCAAAGTCTATACAACTATAAATCTTATATCTTATGTATGATTAAAATGATATAGGAACCAATTAGAAGTCCTGTTTGCTACTTGCTATCTGTTTTAGTTCAGAGTCTACTGCAGACAGGTGAGAACTTTAGCCCCTCTTTTACTGTTTTACAACTGTTTTGGGGTGGAACACGTGATCAAACCCTATCTTTACAATCGTATTTCATGGTTCAATATGTGCTCTACTTTACGAATATTACAGGTTCATTGCACTAATTCAAGGGATTCATCAAATGTTATAAAGGATTTTATCAAATATCAAACTCTTTTTATTAAAAAGGTTTTATAAAGGTTCTTTGAACTGTTTCATAACAGATTTACTCAAATGTTTTTTTTTATAAATGATAAACACTTTTAAATAATGGATTTTATAAACTCTTTTGTTATAAACCTTGTTATTATACAAGGTCACTATTTCATGGTATTCAAATCAAGGGGTTCATTTCATGGTATTCAAATCAAGAGATTCATTTCAAGGTATTCAAAGCAAAGGATTTAATTCATGGGATTAAATCAAGGTTTTCAATTCATGTTATCAAATAAGGCATTAACACGTTCGGTTAAAGTAAGGTTCATAAACATGGTGTCTATTGTTGTAAACAAACTTGTAAACGCATCAAGTATCACATTCATTAGCGTTAGTACTGGGTGATCACAACAAGGGAAAGCGGACACATTGGTTCTTATCCAGGATGGAGTTAGCTTTTAAATTTGTTTTAAAAGCTAACTGCAGGTCTGGTGTCATTATGGTTTTCAAAATTGCTGATACATTATCTAACTCCAAACGTGGTTTGGGACTTGATATTATATGTTGGCTTTCGTGCGAACAGTGATTGGATTGTTTACACTCATTTTCTTACTTGATGTTAGTTTGGGTTGCAGCTCATCCATGTGAATCATTTATTGCTTTAACATACCTATGCCTTATATCACATATTCATGATTTCATATGTTAAACCTATTGTTCTCACCAACTACGTCTGTAGTTGACAGTTACTTTTCACGTGTTTCAGGTAATCAGGTTTAAAGCATTCTAAAGACAACTAAGGAGACCGCTTAAGATAGAACAAGATGAAGAAACATGCTAGGATGGAATAGAAACTCACTAAATCCTAATTGTTTAATTGTCTTGTTTGGAGTCTTATTTTGTAAACTATATTTTGGGTCTGTAGTTGTCTTTATTTTGATAGATAGATTGTCTGTAACTAAACAACTGTCTAAACATTTTGAAACATAGTAATCCATTGTGGTTGTTCTTATTCAATACTTGTGCATGATTCAACTGTTCATACGTCTCCGCGCCGTGGATTCCGCACGCGGCGCAGGGGTGTGACAGCAGCGGAAAGAGATAATGTAATGCAGCGGAAATAAGTTTGTTTGACATAAATGCAGCGGAAATAATAAAATTGTCAGACACTACGTTAAGATATTACATAACATAATTAAAATTGTTTTCAAATGACAAAACAGAAATGCATGCGGTTCCTAGTGCTCGTTCCTTAATGTGCATTCCTGATATCCATAGCCTGCTAGTTACTTGAGAATACAAGTTTAGAAAAAAAGAAGTGTCAACACAATGGTTGGTGAGTTCACAGGTTTTGGTAGATACATATAGTAATAAAACGTGTGTCATGTAGTTTATCAAAATGTTAGTACAGAGCCCTAGGCTCCAAGTGTCAGCACGTCACTACCGAACTAGACTTGTTTGTCCTTGCCTCCACTGTGTCTCATGCACACAGCAAGTTAGGTCAGAGTTTCACGGGTTATGACACTCAGTCAATATTGTGCCCCGTGGGGTTAGTCACACCCAAACGAATCCATTCAAATCTACCGCGTTGTTCGTACATTAACGGTAAGACTTTGTGAGGGCTTGTTACGAGTTCAACACTTAATGTTTGTCCAATAAACCAGCATACACAATAAATGTTTGTACAGTATAAATGTTTGACTCGAGGCAACTAGTATTCTCCCCATATTTAAAACGTTTGAAAAGAGTAAAGAGGGGCCGTAAACTTACCTTAGTGATCAAGTAAAATATCGTAAGCTCCCATGTAATATGCGCGTCGGTCACCGGCAACCTATATCGTATACCGTTCGTGAGTTTGGGTAAGTGACTGTGTTCGTGTTAGGGCTCGTGTTCGTGCTCAACAACCCCTGGTTGTTCATGTTTGTCCGTGTCGGTCCACAATGACCGTGTTTGCTCGTGTTGGTCCACATTGACCATGTTTGACCGTGTTTGACCAAAGTTGGCCGTGTCAAGTCAACGACCCGTTGGTGAACCGTGCGTTGGTTGTGAATCATGTAGCAATCGTGTAAGTGCTCGTCATGTGCAAAGCGCGCAAGTCGCGTCTATGGACAACTTACTATATATAGTAAGTTTCCATTTATGGAAAGTTTCACAAAGCATATTGATTTTAGAGTTCTAGCATGCTCGTTAGTCCTATGTGATCATGTTAACACATAGCATTTTCATCATACGATTCAAATAAGCCGCATATAATATGTTTGCACATAAAAGTTTCCTAAAATGGAAAGTTTCCATTTATAGCATATGTGATATCGGAAACCATCTAATTTAACATTCAATCATCATATTAAAACATAATAAACTACATAGCATGCTCAAATCACACAATATATTTATAAGTCAACATTTCTAAAAATAAAGTTACTATAAATAGTAACTTTGTAGTTTTTGCATAAAAATGACTATTCTAAATCATTCTAATTCATTTTTGTGTCACAAATCATCATAATAAATCATCTAACATCATTTAAACATACTAACATGGTCCAAATCATCATCTAACAGTATTTGGCCCGCAAAAGTTACTATATTTAGTAACTTTGCTAAAAATGATCATTTTCAACATCAAGATCTCATTCTAAACATTAATATCATCATATTATTCATCAAACAACATATTGATATACATGCATGCTCGTATTTCATATTATATCATCATTTTGTAACTTAAAAGTTACTATAAATAGAAAGTAACCAATATATCCATTATTTGATCATCTAGCCAAGATCTAATCATGTTATTATCTTCTAACATCATCAAGAAACATATCTGAATATTTAAAACCATCCCAACAATCATGGATCATACATGCATGGTAATTTTTCATCATATCGTAATCAAATCATGCATTCCAATCACACACATCATCATGGATCGTCATGAAATGCATTCTAATCATTCAAGATCATCATAAAACACACTAAAATCATCAAACCCAGAAACAAATCTCGTGCATCTGAAGGATATGTGCTTGCATGTGTGTTTCATGCCTTGCATGTGTGTGTAATGAAATGTAGAGAGCATTTTAACCATGGAACTACCTCAAATGCTCCAAGAATTGATGAATGATGATGCTAACAACTTTTCAAGCTCATGGACAATGAGTTTGAATAGATTTGAAGCGGTGGTGATGATCCTCAAGCTCTACAATCCTTCCTTCAAGCTTCTAAGAACTTCCAATGGACTTCCAAGCTTCAAATATGGGCTTCTATGGCTTCCAAATGGGAGTTGCAGGTGCAAATGGCGTTTTCAGAGGTTGAAGAAGAAGCTTAGGTGCCTGGGAATCGAGAATGAGAGAGTAGGGTGGCTTAGAATGATTACAATCTTGGTTTTATAAAGATTTGCCGTCTGACACCCATCGAGTACCGCGGAGAGGCTCCCAGATTCCTTCTGCGTACCGCGATGGATTTCGGGATTCAAATTTTCCCGAAACTCATCGCGTACCACTATAGGGCCTCTTATGGGCCATCGCGTACCGCGATGGGCCCTTGGAGAGCCCAATAAACCTAGTTTCATGGGTTTGATCCTTTCGTCGCTGTTTTCACGTTTACGATCTATCATTTGGCCTCGTTTGAACTTCCAAGTTCAATGCTTGTGTGTTTTGTGAAGTTTCGAGTGTTGTGTTACACGATGTGCTAAATGTTCACCAACGTTCGTGTGTTTTGACACGTGTGTGCGGTTTTTTCGATAATTCTTCGAATTATCTTGTTGCGTGTCGGTGTTCGTACTGTCGTGCCACGTGTCACACTAAATTAAGCTAATTCTAGTGCCACGTGTACAAAATCATTTAAATAAACATTTAAATAAATAAGGGTCTGACCTGGAAATTACAGGGTGTCATATCCTCCTCTTGTTAAAAAGAATTTCGTCCCGAAATTAACTCTGATATATTTTACTTTTATGCGTTTCGGTTAGATACTAGTCAAAACCAATTTCATTTATGTTTTTGGTTCACTTACCTATGAATATACGATATATTTTACTTTTTTTAACACGTTTTTAAGTTTTATAATTCTGATTTTTACAACGGCATAATATTTTCTCTATATTTTGATTGTTTTTGTTTTTCTTAACATTTTTTACAACAATTTAACTTATTAATGATTTTCTCATATATCGTTGCAACAAGTTTTTTTTAAATATATAGCTATCTCCTATATTATATACAATCTAATTTTTCAAAATAATTTTCTTTTATTAATTAAGAAAAATATAATACAATCATCAGTTATATCAACCAACGGTGACGTGTTATTGAAAATGAGACAGACACCGACTTAATAACATTTGCCCATTATGTAACCGTTTATATATATATATATATATAGGGCATGGAATTTTTGATAACTCGTCAAATATGAGATAACTCATTAACTTAATCTCATTCAATCTAAATTTGAATCCAATGGTTGATATCACTTAAGAATAAAAAAAATAGAATATATTACTTTTCAAGTACAAAAGGGTAGTATTGTCAAATTGTATCTCTCTCTCTTTCAAAAGATTCCTAATATATTTTAATTTTTTATATAAAGTTACCCCCTCTTTTTTTAAACATTTATTACTATTTTATACTATATTTTTTTTTAAAAAAAATTGCACCCTTATACTCGTCTCATTTTTCTCTTTAATTCCGTTATAATCTCGACTATTATTTTATTTTTTAGATGTCCTGTATTTACATCATTGTAACAAGCTTAAAGATAACAAATTTATTTGAAATCTTTTCTAACAATGTTAATTACAGCAATGTAATTTGCATTGATGTAATTTACAGTAATGTAACACATTTTTTATTCAATTAAATGTGATGTAACACATTTAATTCTGTTACAGTCTCAACTATTTTTTTTATTTTTTTGGATGCCATGTATTTAAATCATTGTAACGAGTTTAAAGGTAACAAATTTATTTGAAATTTTTTTTCTAACAATGGTAAATTACAGTGATGTAATTTACATTGATATAATTTATAGTGAAGTAACATATTTTTTTCCAGAAATGTAACTTATTATTTGCAGTGATGTAATTTTTATATTTAATTCCGTTTTAATCTAAACTAATTTTTTAGTTCTTTTTCCAAATATCGAACATAAACGTAACACATTATTTTAATTTTATAGTATAATGGTGACATTTTTTAAAAAAAAAATATTGTATAAAAAAGTTATGAGAAAAAACCAAGTTCAAACAAGAAGAGGCGAAGAGCAAAATCAATAATGGTACTATTCATAATCTTGTTACTATATTATTTATAAAAATATAAAGTTTTGATTAAGTTTGCAGTGTTGTAACATATTTATTTAAGTTCTTACTTTTTTTTACTTTTAACTTACAATGGTGTAACCAATTTATTAAAGTTGTTCAATTTATACGTTCGTACATACAAACTTACATTATTGTAATATAACTATTAGGATACCAACAATAGTATTATCCATAATATTGCTACTATTTTAATTTTACTTACATTATTGTAATTATAATATAATATTAACATCTTAAAAAGTTCACTACAAAAATAATTAATACATTTAAAATCATGACCTAAAAAAGGAAAAAAATTTTGCAAGAAAAATATAGTTCAAAAAAGCATTTTACATGATGTAAAGGAACAAATAAAAAATTATTTACATCAAAAATAAAAAAATACATTATTTACGTCATTTTAACCCTCCTAAAAAGAAGAAACAACAAATTTTGAAATTAAAAAAATACCTTAGTTATATCACTGTAACCCTCATAGAAAAATAAAAAATACATTAAGTTCATTGATTGTAAAAAAAATACAATATTAAAAATACTCAGTTGTAAAATACGTCTTCTAATAGATGTGGTGATTTTAGAGAGAGAAATATGAAAACTTAATTATTTTTTAAATCTAATTTTTTATATAAAGTTTACCTCCTCTTTTTTTAAACATTCATAACTTTTTTATACTATATTATTTTTTAAAAAATTGCACCATTATACTCGTCTCATTTTTCTCTTTAATTTCGTTATACTCTCAACTAGTTTTTTTTTATTTTTTTTTGATGTCATATATTTACATCATTGTAACGAACTTAAAGATAACAAATTAATTTGAAATTTATTCTAACAATGGTAAATTGCAGTAATGTAACTAAGGTTGATGTAATTTACAGTGATGTAACACATTATTTACCGAGATGTAACTTATTATTTTTAGTAATGTAATTATTCTCTTTAATTTCGTTTTAATCTAAATTAGTTTTTTAATATTTTTTTCAATTATTCCGTTTTACATCGATGTAACAAACATAAACATAATACATTATTTCAATTTTTTTCCTAACAACAGTAAATTAAAGAATTGTAATACAAAATGAAGTAATATACGATGACATAATTAACAGTGATGTAACGAACATAAACATAATACATTATATTTAGGCTCGTTACAATTAGGGGTGAGCAAAAAGCCAACAAAACTGAACCGGAACCGAACCGGAACCAAATTAACCGAAAAGATTGAACCGGAACCGAATTAACCGAAAAAACCCGAACCGAACCGATTTTTAATCTTGTTTAAAAATTTATATATGTAGTTGGTGTTCGATAAATTAATTTATGAATTATCCATTGTTAAACATGTTTGTATTTTCAATATTGGGTGTGAGAGAGAACAAAAAAACAACAAAAACAAAAAAAAATAAAAAACCAAAAACCGAACTGAAACTGAAACTGAAACTGAAAAAACCGAAACCAAATGGTTCATAATAACTAAAAACCGACTATGTCCATTTCGATTTCGGTATTTGCCAAAAATTGAACCGACCGAGCACACCCATAGTTACAATGATGTAAATTCGGAACATCTAAAAAAAATTAAAAAAAAAACTAGACGAGACTATAACGGAATTAAAGAGAAAAATGAGACGAGTATAATTGTGCAATTTTTTTAAAAAAAATAATATAGTATAAATAAGTTATTAATGTTTAAAAAAGGATGGGGTAAACTTTATTTAAAAAATTAGATTTATTAAAATATATTAGATGGTGACACTTGTCACCACCATATTAAATCTAGCTTTTTAGGTGGTTACAAAATGACTATCATACACTTTTTAATTATTTAATAAAATGCTTATGTGTAAAGAGCTTATTGGTTTAAATGGGTTATTTGGTTGTAGCAAAAGATAAGGGTTATTTTTTTAACCTCTTCCAATATATATATATATATATATATATAAATATAGGGGATGGTTCGAATGTTAACTCTTCTTTATTGCGATAATCGAATAAGTACATCTTATTACTTTGGGACCCACATTAAAGTAAATCTAAAGATGTGGGTTTTTTCTTAATTTTTTATTAATGTAAGTGGGCCATACACCTTTAGATTTACTTTAATATGGGCCTCAAAGTAATAAGATGTAGTTATTCGGTTAACGCAATAAACATGAGTTAACATTTGATTCTCTCCCTATATATATATATATATCGATCTCTATAACCGATCCGTTGTAACTTTATAAATCTCTTTTATGTAAATATATAGGAGTAACATACATAATGAATTTCGTAAATACACCCCACTTTGCGATTTCGCTTTTGATTTTTCTTATACTTTTTCCAATTAGTATTTCTTTTAATTCATATAAAACAACATATAAGGCACAATAATGTTGTTTATCTATATTTTAATCTATGTTCTAATCTTTATAACTATGCCCGGCAAAATGGGAGGGTTGGTTGGGTAACAGGTCAAAACGAATGCGGGTCAAGACGAGTTTTAAGCAAAATCAATTTGAGTTTAAAAGGAGCATTTAAAAAAATCAATTTCGCTCAAGATAAAATGAGTTGTAACTAAACAAATAGTTTATTTTAATAATTTTTATGATTTCCTCATTAAATATATTATTGGTTATTTTTACCCATTGATATTCATTATATTCACATGGTTTTTAAGTTACTCATAGTGACCTGCTTTGTGTTAAGGTGTTACACATCTCAAACCATACTATGTCATAATGTTACAATTTCAACCCAAAATGTAATAATTGTTTGCCCAATTATATCAATTTATCTTGCTATGGGTCAAGATTGCCAAATATATTTATAACTGATTAGTCATGACTTCATATGTTTCTTTTAAGCGTACCATCACGTTTCAAACACACAAATCTTAATCATACCACCATGTTGCAACATACGAATCTTAATCATACTGTCTGCCGCAGTGCGCGGATAACTTATCTAGTTTTATCCTAAATAGTATAAATGTTGTTCAAAAAACAAAAAGAATATAAGGATTAACCAATAAATATCTTGACACACTAAATCTTTTTTTTTTTTTCAGATTTAGTCCTTGTATTTCTCTATTACTCATACAAAGCCCTTTTTTTACACATGAGTTGTGACATAATTCATTTTCTTCGATTTATTTCTAAATTAGACTAATTAGTTATAATAAAATTATAGTTTCTAGGCGTTGCATATCTTGATATGTGTTGGCTAAAACGTTCTTTTTCTTACATTAGCACCAATCATGTAAAGAACCGAAAGTTTGTCATAAGTCATAACTAAACAAAGAAAATAAGAAACCACAAAAAAATCACATGTAAAATCAAAGCCCCCTAGAGCCGATCAACTTTGTGAGCTTAATTGAAGGTAATGGACATTAATTCAGCCCTGTTTGGGATTGATTAATTAACTTTAAAATGATTTTTGGTTAAAAGTGTTTATTAACTTACTACCTTTTGAAATAAAGTTTTTAAAAATGTGTTTGGATTAGCTATTCTAAAATGAATTTTTAAAATGACCATAAAGGACAATTTTTTATTGACACCAATTTAAGGTTGTTGGGTAAAGGGTAAAAAATGAGGTAGATTTGTAATTTTACGCTAATAAGTCGTAAGTTATTTTAAAAAGCTAAAATTTTTAGCTTTTAAAAAACAACTTATCATCCTTTTACAAAAAGTCATTTTCAAAAGTTTTTTTAAGTTTGAAAGATAACTTATTAAAATTAAATAATAATAAATATTTAATAATTATAAAATTATATTTATGATAAGATATACTTGAATTATTCTTATTGTTTATTATATTTTAATAAATTAGTAAATTATTAAAATAAGAAAAATTATATTTTTTAATATTTAATTATATAATCTGATTACTAAAAATTGATAGTATCTATCAGGAGACAAATACAGGAAAAACATTTTCAGATTTACTGACACATTTCTCTTAAAAATAGTCCTTTATAAGGTAGATGTACGTGCAAACGAAGAGTCGGGCCAACCCGTCCCACAATAAAAAGCCAATTGGAATCTTGAAAATAAATATCTGTTTCACATTAAACCAAATTTGTTTAGTCAAACCAATTATTTATTCAGGTTTAATGTAAATTACATATTTATTTTCAAGATTTCAAATCAATGGCCCAGATAAAATTTAAGGGTTTTCTCTTTAAAATTGAGTTTTCACATGGTACAAACCTTACATACATACATACACACACATACATACTTGAGGTGAAATGCCTATATCCTGATATAGATACAGGATTAAAATAAAGGTAGGATATGTAATTGATGAAATTACATCTATGAACATGTGATCAAATTAAGATTTGTAGATGGACATCGTTCTTTAATTCGAGTATATTTATCAAAATGATAAAGTAATGCATATATCCCAAAAAAAAAGTACACCCTGAAAGCTAAATCTATTCAACATACGACTTTAATATAACTTTTATAAAGAAAAAAATATAATCGCTTCATACACAACTAACTAGTATGTTTCCCAATAACCTAGCACACTAGATAAGGACCCGTAAACGTTAATAAATCACTGGCTAGGAGTAATGTGGAGGCATGTGTAGGATGGCACTTGCATGCAAAAAGATATATTGATGGGATGCAATTGGGGAATCAAATGCCAGGTTTATAAACTAATTACTTTGGAAGGAGCTGAGTCATATGCTTCGACACTAAAATGAAAAAGTTTAAATTTCAAATGATGCATTGACGGGGCTTAAAAAAACTTTGAGAGGGCTAAAGGATTTCAGGAAAAAAAACGAAGGAGGCCGGACTCAATATCTATAAAATTTTCCAACGAAAAACTACTAAATAAGTCTAAATTGACCCTTATGAGTGGAAAAACGGAAATTTTCTGACGAAATACTATTAAATCGACCCCTCTGACCATGGGTGGATCCAAGGTATGGGATACGGGTTCACAGGAATCCAGTGCGTTTCGAGGATTTAGTAATAATTTGTTGTTTTCGAAAAACTTAAAAGGTAACATGAATCCACTTATATTTTTAAGGGTGAATCCTTAATGTAATTTTCAAACCAGTCTACCAACTTGAATGTGTTAGTGATCTTTGTTAGAGAATTGCATGTATGTTCTTTTATCGATTTCCTCTGTCATCAAGCGGAATAGTAGTTATTAGCAGTTATATTCACTGGTCAATTTAATTCCGGTCATTTAAAACTAGCAAAGTTCGTTTAGGTTTCGGGGCGCTGGCCCTTGACACCTGCCCGCTAACTAGCCAGTGGCACCACCACCAGAGGCGCTGCCCCTTTAACCCCGCCAAGGGTGCAACCTTCTTGACTCTCGTGTGGTTAGGAACTCATAAATCTTAAATAAGTGTGCACTTCGCACATCTGAACTGTTTAATGATAGTGTTTTTTTTAATTAATTACTTACTGTATCACACAATTATTAGTTATTACATGATGAACACTAGCTACAAGACCCGAACCGTCTAACCGACCCGAAATTTTTTGCATCCGGTTCTATTTAATTGAAACCTCCGAAAGTAGTGAACCCACTGGAAAAATTTTCTGAATCCGTCACTGCCTCTGACCAGAAAAACGGGAGGAGAGACCCTCGGGCCCTTAAAATAGAGCCGTCCTTGGTGGGATGTATATTTGAAGATTTGTTAAGCCAATTGAAGATTGTAGCTTTCGATTAAGGACGTTAACGACTGTGTTTCCTTACCATTTCCTTATTATTTTCATTTTATATAACATAATACTATTCATTTTGGTTAATTGATTGCTTTAACCACCATGAGTTACTAGCTAGTGTACTTGAAAGCATCTAGGATGATGTGAATCTCACAAGTACGTTAGGCTTTTTAGTTGATTTTTATGTATGAATATGAGTCGAATTTAGTAAAGATTGAGCCTTTACTGCTTATTAAGTGTTTGAATGTTATTTTTCATATTGCTTATATAAGTATCTACACACCCTCATACGATCCAATCCGGTTTTTAACGACTGGTTTTTTATGAAATTCATAAACCAAACCGTCCAATATAGTTTTAAAATTTAGAAACCGATCAACCCAATGTTTGAAAAAAAATTAACCACGAAATCAAACCAATAACCAATTTTGACAGTTTTGTGGTCTAAAAATGGACCATGAACACACCTAATTTTTGGTGTTTGGTATGTGTTTATAGCATTTAACTTTAGTTTTAAAATTATTTTTTTAATTGACATGAAATACGAGGTAATGATGAAACACTAATCAAATAATTATCAAATTTAATTATTATTCAATTTGAGTTAAAATATAAAAAGGATCAGTAAATATTCATTTGTCATATTAATTTTTTTAATCAACACTTATGAAAACAATTATATATATATATATATATATATATATATAAAATATAAAATAATTAACAAAAACTTTAGAGTAGTATAAAAAACTTTAAAATGATCTTTAGTGTAATTTTTAGAACTAAATGACAATTAAACAAAGGGATAACTTTGTAAAAATGTAACAAACTTTTCATTTTGTTCCAAATAAGTAACTCAAACTTTTTTTGTCATAACTAATTCATTCAAGTTACTTTTGTGTTTGAATTCTATGTTTTTAACTTGAATAGTAGGTAATACATGTTGATATAAGTTTGAGTAAATAATTTTCTTTTTTTAAAATGACTGATTTGAATCAATAATTATTAATTTTAACTAATATCTGAAAAAGAATAAAAATTAATAATTACTTATTCAAGTCAGTCATTTTTTTAAAAAAAATTATTCACTCAAACTTATATCAACATGTATTACCTACAATTCAGGTTAAAAACATAGAATTCAAACACAAAAATAACTTGAATAACTCAGTTGGAAAAAAAAAAGTTAGAGTGGTTTGATTGGAACAAAATGAAAAGTTGGTTACATTTATATCAAGTTTTCCCTTAAATAAAATTACCCTTCATCCCAGACAATTACATCAATACTTATAAAGAGGGCGTCAGAACAACTGATAAGAGTGAATAAAAATTCTAATTTTTTTTTTGAGTTGTTAGTTGCTCATGTTCGTGTAATCTAGTAGCATTAATGATAGATGGATTACCTCCAATAGAAATAGTGTGTTGAAATCTATAAAAAACACAAAAGAAATATGTTCGAAAGAATTATTATTAATTTGTTTGGTTATTATTCAAGTTTATTCTAATGGCATTTCACCCTGCTAAGTTGTAAAACCATGTAAAAAAGTTCTTTTTTGTTTTTTACAAGTTTGTAAAATTATTCGGCTCATTTTTAAAAAAAGCCATCAAAAAGACGCCGAAATAATTTTTGTTTAAATATTTTGTAACACATGTGTAACGCTATGTCCAGATGTTACATATGTGTTACATGATGTTACAATATATTTTTCTAAAAATTATTGCCTCGGTGCTATTTTTTTAATAAAATGTCATTTTAGTCCCTATGATTTGACAACTTTTGTTATTTTAGTCAAATAGTTTAAATTTTGCAATTTTGGTCATTATAGTTTTATTTTGTTGTCATTTTGGTCATTATGTTTCCGTTTTATTGCCATTTTAGCCCAATTAAATTTAAACTTTTGGACTAAAATGACAAAAATTAACAAAACACAGGGACGGAAATGGCAATAAAATGAAACCATAATGAACAAAATGACAAAATTTAAACTACATGAACTAAAATGGCAAAAACTGCCAAACTATGGGGACTAAAATGACATTTTACTCTTTTTTTTTATAAAAGTTGAATAAATAATGTTACAAATATGTAAAAAAAAAAAAATTCAAATGTTACATGCGTGTTTCCATAGTCTTGATAACTTAAAGTGATTTTCAAAATATCCTGAAAATGCGAAACCTGTTGTAAAAGAACCAACTCTAGCGGCCAAGTCAATATATCGGCAAATAAGTTGAGTGAAAAATAAAACAGGGAGCCTCAAGAGACAAACAAATTAACTAATTAAGTGTACAACATGACGCCTTTTAATGGAAGATCGAATCAACATCATATCGATCATGCTTGTGTGGCTTTGTACGTGTTGAGATTATTAAGGTCCTATCCCATGATATGATGGTGGAGGCTGATACAGATAAACACTTTGTGAACTTATAATGAAAAGGGAGGAACATATATATAATCATTCACTAAAGTTGGATAAATAAATGTCACAAAAATAAAGATCATGGAATCCATATGACTGCCACATTCCATTGGATGTAAAAAAGGTATAAATCCCCAATGTTTTTGTTAAGTAAACTTACACTACAACAATACAAGTCTTTAGCGACGACAAAAATCATTGCTATAGGGTCGCAAAATCGTTGTTATAGCCTATTGCGATGATTTTGCCATAGCTTATAGCGACGAAAAGTGTTATTGTTGATATGCACCTAATATTGTGTCTGTTTGTTGTGCAAATCTATCAGCGGATAATTCACTCTTAAATAACACATAATCAATTTCATGAAACAAACAAAAGGCAGCACATCAGATTCAAAGACACTCGTCCACTTTATCATCCTTGTGTGTCGTACAAGTGAGTCGTCCGACCATGATTGTGGATATCTGATATGGATAAACACTCTAATGCACCTTAAAAAAAATAAAGGAAAGTACCAAAGAACTTCTAGCTTAGCGGTAGCCACTTAATTAATATCTCATATCTGAGGTTTTGGGTTGGAGTCTCGTTTAATTAGAGCAAATATTGTTTTGGGTTAAGTCATGGGGTTTCCCTGGTTATATTTTCCTCCCAAGTTACAACGTTTTGTTCTTGAGGCGGAATGGTAATCTATTTGTCAAGGTGATCCCGAATCACCAGACGTTTGATGTTCAAACATCTAACTCTGGATTAACTAAAGTCAGAAAATACCAGTACCATATATTGTGGATTCCACATGACAATCATATCATTATAAAATGAAATTAAAAATTAAAAATTGAAATGGAGTGTGCAGTCAAAAACTAGAGTTAATATGACTTTAAAAAATGGGAGACGTGTGGAATCCACACAGCCCACAAAATAAAGATGAATCGTATAAAATTCGGTAATATATTGAGCAACATTCAACTAAAAAATGCAAATATACATTTAAAATTAAAAAGACTATAAACCAAAAGTTAGGAGTCCATGCAAGTAATTCTGTCAATTTTTTTTTTTTAAAAAAAAGAACACTTCCTGTTGCAATTTTTTAGAGGTTTGTACAATCTAATATCCGTAGGAGCATACACTTACAGATATGAACTTTATTTGCAGGATTCATGGAGACATGAGTTGATAAATGTTGTGATTTATTATTCTAGACGGTTATTCGGTTAACTAGGATGACAATGGAACTTGAAATACAAAATGAACTTCTTATATCAAAAATCAATCAATCATGTCCAGAAAATCTCCCTTGTAGCATGATTGTTTGTAGGGTCTGAGGATGATAGAATATATGCATATCTTACCTCCGTCAGTAAATCAGAGTCATATGGAAATATTTTGGCACAATAAACTTCTCATATAAAGTACAATCATGCTATATATTAAGCAGTGAATTAAAATACAATCTAGCTAATATAACACTAGAGTCCAGTAGAGCCTATCCACCTGGTTAATGCAAAAGTAATGGCCATAGCCATCCACCCTCCTACAAGAACTCTCAAACAAGACTTCATTATAGGAGTCCTCCCTAAAAAGGCTCCAACCCACCCAAAAACCACAAGCCCCAAGCTCACTGTGGCTACAACCACACCTAACCGGACCTTATGGTCCACTATAAACGCAGCAGCAAGTAAGGGCATCATAGCTCCTAACATAAATGCAAAGGCTGATGCTGCAGCAGCATGAATGGGATTTGGAAGTGCTTCCTTTTCACTTTCCTGATCATTGGTTCCAGATATTCTCTCATCTCTCTTCATTTGAGCCACCTCAACGTCTCGTTGGGAGTGGACGGAAACAAACTCACCAATTGCCATGCTACATGCACCTGCAACTAGACCAGCAAAGCCTGTAAGAATCATGGCTCTAACATCATGTTTGACAGCTCCAACACCCATCATCAAAGATGCTACAGAAACCAAACCATCAGTGGCTCCAAGAACCGCGGCACGCAGCCACTGCCCCCTTTGCGAGTAGTCAAAGTCACAGTCTTTCTTTAGAGAGACTTGTCCATTTTCATGTTCGGATTTGGCTTCAGAAACATGAATGCATAGATCGTTTTTTGCAGACATTATGGTGAAAGAAGGAAAGAAAATATTATATGAAAGAGAATGATATATATGTATAGTGTGTACTAGTTTGTGGAAGTTAGAGTTCCTTATAGAGCATATATAGTATGTATGTGTGGTTTACATATTGTGTGTATATATACGTGTATATATACACACACACACACATAAATAAGTGTCTCTAAAAACAATGTGTCGATCGATCGTGCAAAAAGTTAAAGATTGTGTGATATCCATAAGCCCCTAATAATCATATTTAAATAAAACTTTCAAGAATGAGACTTAAGGACTATTATATATTACACAAAATGAAAAAATAAATTAAGCACAAAAAAAGTTGAAATGATTTTAGAGATGGTTCAAATAAGAAATTTAAGTTGAAATGAAAATATAGATTGTGTGATATCCACATGCACCACTGCCACCATTCACTAGAAATCTAAGTTAAAAAAACATTAAAAGCTATTCAAATAAGAAACAAAGAGGGAGATGTGACTCGATTTTAGAGATGGTTCAATTTTATAAAAGTTGAAAACAAAATAAAAATTTATAAACGTCTTTTATCAGAATGGGTATTGTCAAACTAAGGAAACATGATCTTACTATTATAATAAATAAACATCTATATTGCCACATGTCACTTTTTTAAAATATTAACGCCAAATGTCATTTTTTTAATATTTTCAATCATTCTTTCTCATATTAAATGGTCATGATAATTATAATTATATTATTTAATTTATTAAATAATTATAAATCAAATAACTAATGATATCATATACCTTTTCATATTAAAAAATAGTTCCAATAAATTAAAAATGAAATCTTTTTTTATTAAAAAACATACTTAAAAAAGTTCACAACACATGATTTTTTTTCTAAAAATCAATTTTTTTAAAAAATAAGAATTATTTTAAATTTGTAGTTTTAGAAAAAATATAAGTTTTGTAAAAATAAGTTTTCTTAGATTTAAAAAAAAATCTTACAAAATAGAAAACATTTTAGTTTTCAACCCGTGTAACACACGGGATTTAACCTGGTATATAATATACATACTATCAAACAAAAGAATCCGAAAAGTTTTAAAAAATGGTGAACGCCACCATTAGGTGCCCTCACCGACCGGTCTCACGGCCAACATGAGGAAGGTAAATCGCGTAACCCAGGGAAAAAGTTTAGGGGATCATAAAAAAAATGTGACATTGGATTATTTTTATTGACCTCAAGGGTGTCTACAATTTAAAAAAAAAATAGAGCAAGAGTAACTAAGTTTTTTAAGTGTCACACAGTCACTCAAATTAGCTCTTTCTCATTTTTTTCCCCTACTAAATTAAAGTTACACGACCGTGTACTAGTTCCAATATTATGTAATTTTTTTTCTATAAATATTAAAAAAAGACTGCGAGTTAACTTTAGACAAATGAAGCATTTATAAATTTGGTTTACTATTCTTTTTTAAAGCAACAACGATTAGCTGCATGTTCTTGAAGGAATACTTATACATCACCACATCTCTTATATCTCACTAATTCATGACAAAACTCATTATCGTGGTCAAACCTTGTAGCTATAGGACTAGAACTTGATACCTTAAGTAACCTCGAGTTCTATACCTTATTATTCATTTATTCATGTTGTTGAATCATAAAGTCATTGAAATTTACTACCTTTTATGTAATGGCTTAGTACAATGACGCTCAAGACGGAATTTCAACCGTCTTCTCAGATTTTATGCTCTAGGATGTATGTCCGAGTCCAGCTCAAGAGAAATCTCACAACTGGATAAATCAGTTGACATTGCTTCAACCTGGATTCAAGCTTAAGAAAAGTCAAAGAGTATTCATTATACTACAAGCACTTAGTTTGAGTTTTCTTTAATTAAACTTTAATTTAACAATTATGAGCCTCAATTATTATCACTACTACATAATAAGGTATTTGCTACCAGAATTACGGTAGCAAAATGGTGGCAATTGCCATTTTGAGACCAATTTGCTACCATAAAGATGGTGAGAAAAACCTTGGTGGCAAATGACCTATTACTACCGTTTTGCCACCACATTATTTTTTGCTACCAATTGTTGCTACCAAAAACAAGGTCAAAAATATTGCAACGATATTGTGACCATATTTGTTGCTACCATTTTGCTACCATATTGGTTGCTACCATTTTCCCACCATATACCATTTTGCTACCATATTGTGACCAAATTTGTTGCTACCATTTTGCTACCATATTATCCTTATACCTACCATTTTGCCACCATTTTTATGGTTTTATTACAACCATTTTGCCACCATATATTTTTACACCAACATAGTTACCACCATTTTGCCACCAAAACCATACATAGTAACCTCTATATATATTTTTTCACTATAAAACCTGTTGTGATCATTTCATTCCCACATTGAATAACATATATTTACTTTAATTTCAAATAACCAAACATAACAAAAATCTAAACATAAAATCTCAAGTTATAGAAACTAATTACACATCAAACATAATAAAAACAATCCAAACATAATAAAAGTCTAAACAATCAAACTAAAGGTGTTTTATAGTCTGTTTCCGGACCAATGTTTTCAACATATCTTCAATTTTTGGCATTCGATTGCTCATAGCATCTTTCTCTGTCTTATGTTTTTCCTATTCAGCCTCTAACTCAGCAATAATTCCATTTAATCTTTCTTTTTCTTTTTCTTTCTCCTTCAGAATCTCTTTGATAATCTCATTCAACTTTTGATTCTACAAAACAAGCAATAAAAATTCATGATGGGTCAAATTCAGTTTAACTTACAAATAAAATCCATAATGGACCAAGTTTATTTTGTGAGGGTGATGTTAGTAATGACATTGGTTAATATCTAATTTGACTACTTAAATTATAAACTAACTAATAAAAACACCCAATCATAGTTTCATATGAAATCAAACTTAAACTTGTTATTAAAACTAACATACCTCAGGGTCCTGTTTACCAGGTGCGTTCAAGTCATTACCAATACTTAATCCGTACACATTTCTTTTATTAGTGCTACCGGCAGCTCGTGATCACAAAACTTCATCAAATTTGGGATGGTTGCTACGTTCATCCCCGTACTTCTCCACAAGATATCCATCATATTTAACCTATTAAAATAAACACATAATTACATTATTTAAAATAAAAAATTGCTACTTTAGTTATTTTCTTGTTAGTTGATTACCTCCGACATTATAACCCATGGGATGGGACCCATTCCAAGAGAAAACCCAATTACCATACCCTGTCAAGGAAGTTAGTTAAACAAGATAACAACTTCAGTCAAAACATTTTGGTATACAACATACTAATTTACAATAAAATAAGAATAATAGTACCAATAAAAGTAAAAACATACCACTACTCCAACCACTGACAAAATACTCATTGCAACATACAATGAAGAACGTTGTTCCACAAAATCTGAAATTATATATTATTTACTAAATTGTTTAGAATTTTTTTTCCGGGTCAACACAATCTGAGCCAACCTATTCTGATCCCTATTAAAAGATTACCTTTTTAAATGGAACCCTTTTGACCCATTACCCGACCCAACATTTGGCACAACTAATAGAAATACTGGCAAAATCTAGTAACATTGGTTCCCTTACAGTTAGCAGAATCCTTAGGCCTGTTTTGTCAACCAACATTTGGCACAACTAATAGAAATAAAAATGCATGCCTAATGTGAGAAGCACACAGGACATTTTGAAAAGAACCTCAGGGCTTTGAGGTGACGCCTCACGTACTCGTGGGTCCACTTTGTCAAAATTAGAGTTTGTGGTAGGCTTATATGCAAAAAATAACCAAAAAGATGAAGAAATTATGAAAGATTTGCTTGATAAAAAAGTTGCTATGCAAAACAGATGAGAGAGATACAACTAACAGTTGTAGAAAAAGCTACTTTGGTTGTAAATAGAGCAATGCCACACACTTTCTTAAACTAAGATCCAAATACCCCCATAAAGAACTATGCCAACAATGTTTTTAACATCTTACATATATAATAAAACTAACCTGCAGACTGAAAGATGTTACTAGCATAGAAGAGAACACCATTGATTCCACTTAGCTGTTGAAAAACAAGTAATCCAATTCCTATCTACAGAAATTGGAGTTTCAAAACGATCATTTTCATTAGAGTAAGTAGACAAAAAAATTTAAAAATAAACAAACAAACAAACAATACAATTAAATACCATCAATGGAAGCCAATATCTTCTATGTTTAAGGTCTGAAAACCGAATTGCAGTTCTTCTATTTGATGATGCTACGGATCTCTGAAAAATGTAAAGTACTTGCCTATCATTACAAGTTAACACTAGCAAATTTGAAGACTTAGGAGGAGGTATTTACAACAATCATACATGAAAACAGATCCATATCACAAAATTTGTACAGAAAAAAATAAATAAAGAATTAGCAAACTTTCAATTTCCAGTAGGAAGTCAAGCATCACACGTAAGTTGATAAATTCTCTAGTATCAAAACCTTCATCATAATTAGTATCCAACTAGAAATCTTAATTATGTGTGAAATTATACATAAACGTCTCACACATCAATTGCAACTGAATCATGTAGATCAATCAAATCCTAACATCGATTGCATAAATTGTGAAAAACGTGAAATACGTATATACCTGAGAATGAGAGCCAGATCAACGTATGATTGCAAAGGACAACGGCTCGACACGAAATCACCACGACACACTGCGCAATCGATCGCGATTCCACGACTTCCTCCAATCGATCGTTTACCGCTGCGCAAATAGAAATCACCACAGCACACTTCAATCGAACGCTCGACACGTACGATTGCAAGGATAACGGCTGCAAATAGAATCACCACGTGCGATTGCAAACGATTCACCACGGCTCGACTGTGATTTGATTTTGACGAGCAGTTTTGGTTTTCTAGGTTAAAAGGGGGTTCCCCAATTTTTGAGCTAAACTTTTCCCCACCCTATTTGATTAATTATAAATTTATAACGACGTGCTCAGGTGGTTTCTTTTTTTTTTTTTGCCACCGTTTATATTGGTGGCAAATTATGATATAATTATTTACTCACCATTTTGTGACCAAAAATAAAACATGGTAAAATTTCTAACCATTTAGCTACCGTAACATGTTAAATTCTTTTAATTTGCATTTGGTGAGAAATTGGTAGCAGAATTTGCTACCATTTATTTTGGTGATAAATTTTGGTGACAATTGCCTAGTTTTGTAGTAGTGTATTTAATGAATTCTTTTTCTTCACTATATTAAAAAAATCACATATTAACCAAGATTTACATATGTTTCATTTATAATATCATTGATTTCATCTTCATCATATCTTTATCTACATCATTTTTCTATATTCATCACCTTAGCGTCATTTTTTCTTCATATTCGTCAATTCAAGTTTCTTATCACCTAGCCATTTCCCTCAAATTACATTAAACATCACATTTGCATCCTCCACAAACTCACATTCGTCAATAGAGTTATTTGTACGTGAATGTTCTTCAAGATTATAAAAAAAAACTTATTATATGTTTCTAATCACTTGTTATGTATTTAAATTTTTTTCTAATTTTATGTTGTATTATATATCTGTAACACATAAATTTGTCTTTAATTTTTTCTTTATTAAATAATTACATAAAACAAGTTTAATTATATGATTACATATATGTAAACATGTTTGCATATCACAATTTTATTCATTGTTTTTTCCTTCCGCTTCAGATTTACATGCATGCTTACATTTTCGTAACATTTACATACATGATGTTTTCTTATCAACATTTTCCTGCTATGTATGTACATATGTGTGCATGTATAACATTTATTCGGTTCTTAACATGAATAAATATTAGTTTATAACATGATTTTTAAATAAGACCCTAAAATTTTAGTTAGCTTATAAATTAGGACCCCTTCGGACTTCAATATATGTATGAAAGGTTGTACGTATGTATGTATGCATGTATGCGTGTACGTAACATGTGCGTAAGTATGTACCTATGTATTCGCGTGTGTGTACGTATATACATATACATATATATGGAATTAAGAGGAGAAGCGAAATAAATGTTTTATTTTACTTGAGCAGGAGCAAGCCCTTACATCAGTAAATATTACTCAAAAGGGATCTGAAATAGACAAATTAAGAGCTCAAAACTAAACAACAATCTAATGTTAACCTACAGTCCAGTAGAGCCTATCCATTTTGTGAGTCCAAAAGTAATACCCATAGCCATCCACCCCCCAACCACAATCCTGAAACAAGATTTCACCACTGGAATCCTCCCTAAAACGGCTCCAATCCACCCAAAACCCACAAGACCCAAGCTCACTGTGGCTGCCACCACACCAAGCCTAACCTTATGGTTCACTATAAAAGCAGCAGCAAGCAGCGGCATCATGGCCCCCAACATAAATGCAACCGCTGATGCTAGAGCCGCCTGAATGGGGTTCGGCAGTGCTTGATCCTTCTCAGTTTTGTTATCCCTCTTCATCTGAGCCACTTCTACATCTCTTTGGGAGTAGACTGAAACGAACTCACCAATCGCCATGCTACATGCACCAGCCACTAAACCAGCAAACCCTGTAAGGATCATGACTCTAACATCTTGTTTAACAGCTCCAACACCCATCATCAGAGATGCAACTGAAACTAGACCATCAGTGGCTCCTAAAACGGCAGCACGAAGCCACTGACCCCTTTGTGAGTAGTCAGTTTCTTCCTCAGGAACCGGAATGCAAACATCATTTTGTGTAGCCATGGTTTTTGCAAGCACAAAAGAAGATATATATATAATAGCACTGAGAGTGATAAAATGAACCAACTTGTAGTACATTGAGTCTCATATTAGAGGGTATATATATTGTGTGTGTGGGTCTACACTATACATATATATTATGCAATATATATCTGTCGATATTGATCAATGTGTAGAACTGTAGATGGTGCCAAAAGTTGTAGATAGTGTGCAACCCACACCCCCCCGATAATGATATAGAAGTGAAATGTCCCAAGAAATATATAGATCAAAATCGTGTCGGTGACAGGCTTACAAATGCGGGAAATTTACCAAAATAATCAATGTTGACCAAGAAATTACCAAAATGATCACAATGATTTCGGCGTCTAAGACTCCCATTTAGACGCCCATTTTGTGTACTTTTTACAACATACGGGCCCACATGTTGGCGGCTTTGTCGGGGTGTCTAAGACTCCTTTTCTACTGGCGTCTTAGACGCCGACCTAGACGCCGACTTAGACGCCTTTAGACGCCCGTATGTTTACAATAATTACAGAAAAAGGGCGTCTAAAGGCGTCTAAGTCGGCGTCTAAGTCGTCGTCTAAGACGCCAGTAGAAAAGGAGTCTTAGACACCCCGACAAAGCCGCCGACATGTGGGCCCGTATGTTGTAAAAAAGTACACAAAATGGGCGTCTAAATGGGAGTCTTAGACGCCGAAATCATTGTGATTATTTTGGTAATTTCTTGGTCAACATTGATCATTTTGGTAATTTTCCCTACAAATGCTTTTACATTTTTTTTTCTTGATTGTTTTCTACCACATTACTTTGTATTAAGTAGATCCAGTAATGAAATATCATAGTTCAACTTCAAGCATAGTTAGATTAGAACATATAGCATAACACAAACAAATTTACCCATTATATTCCCACTATTCAGTAGGGTCTGAGGGAAGGATGAAGACAAACGTTAATTACCCATATCCTAGTTAGGATATAGAGATTGATCTGAATGAGTCCTCAGCTAAAAGTTATCATATGAAGTTAATCTATCCTTGTATACATATGAGATAACATTGTTCATCTTCCATATTGGTCCATTTCTTTATTCGATCTTCATCATTTGTGTACATTATGATTTCTTCATGCTAAGCTAGTTTGTCAAGATATTTAGGGAACTTACACATCATTCCAAAACCAGTTTATCCTACCATAATTATGATTGGGAACCGATAATTCGAATAAGCGACTCGCTTGTGAAACTCACAAAATTTATAATCATGTGAACTTTTTAACTAATAATTTCACGGAATTTTTTTTTTTGTCATATTGTTGGTTTTCTATTTATTTCAATTAGATCTAATGTTGGTTATGTTTCATGGTCTCTTATTAGTCTAGACAAGAAACAATTAAAAACTTGAAAACAAAAAAGGGAGCAATTAACCTCACTTGATGTTAAAAGATTGTGGAATCCACACGACTCTCATCCGATCCATAGTGATTAAAATGGAAAGTAAGTAACCTAATTAAATTAAAAGAATATATATAATTAGTTTGTACGTAGTCCACAATTGGTGGAAGATGAATTAAAAATTGAAGTGAGTGTGCAATCCACACAACCCAACCCACCAAAATAAAGATGATTTAGAAAAGCAGAAGACTACTTCTATGATGTTTAATATGTTATAAAAAATATTACATCTTTTATAATTTTGATTATTTTTAATTATTTTTAATTGTTTCAGGTATCCATTTCACTATCCGAATCCGTATCTAAAATTTTAGATATTTGAAATTTTAGACATGGATTCAAATAGCGAAATCAACTATCCAAAACTTTCAAACATGCAAGTTTCTGGATATTTGAATTTAAACGCCTAAGTCACGATTGAGCATTGAGAACCAAGAGTTATGGCAACCAACCCAGAAGAGGAAACTGATGGATCGGATGACATCATCAATGGCATTGCACATCTATAGCTCAGTCACAATAGATTCCATTAGCATCATCATCACCAACGAACTGATCGATGATTATACGTCAATAGAAAGTTTTGTATTGATGACATTGAGAGGGGTATGTTGTGATTTATCAATGGTAACTCACATCCAACTCGCATAACTAGGGGCAGATGTAATAAGGTGAGACCGATGTCCCCGGACAGCATCGATTTTTCAGGGTATATGGAAATTTATGAACGGTGTTTTCAAGTGATAACAATGGTTTTTGGACTAGTGACATCAGTGGTTGCAACGGCTAGTGTTGAAAGAACTTTTTCTTCAATGAAGTATGTGAAAACGGAATTGCGTAAGAGGATGATAGATGAGTAGTTGAATGATTATTGCATTTGTTATGTTGAAAAAGAGTCATTCCAACAAGTTTTCGGTCAAAGATGTAATGTAACATTTTCAAAAGATGAAAACTTGTAGGGAACAACTATAAGTATATTCTTTTTAATTTGTAAAAACTATCGAATTTATATTATGTGTTTTTTAATTCTATTCACGATTTTGAATTGATCGGTTTTTATTATGTGACGAGCATTACCTGACCCGAACGGTTCCAGTACTATAAAATTAGAGCATATAAATACAGTGACATCATCAGAAAAAAAATCTTGGATCCGCCATTGCGCATAACTGGTAGCAACTGAATAGTTGGAACCTCAAACCAACTTCCAAAAATAGGAAGAACGATCTCAAACAACTAGCAACGATGCAAGCATGTGAATTACCAAGTGTGTCATCAAAACATAACATTACGCCTATCACACCACAACACACACGAGCACATGTGATTGGGAGCTAGGGTTCTTGGCACCATATAGAGCCCCCACTTGTGTTACCCTAAAATAAAACAATTACCTTTAAATAAATAAATAAATAAATATATAAATAAATAAATAAACTCACTTATATACCACCACAACATTTTTCTAATCCCGTTCACTTGTTTCTTCCCAACCTATCCTCTTCTGCAAAATTCAAATACACGACTTTGAACATTAATATGTCATTCATTTTAACTTCGGTATGAGCACACTTTAGTTTGTTACAAAAGCTCTCACATTAGAACAATATATTAATCAAAATTACATATAGTCGGTTGTATCCAAAGTTGATAAAAAAATCATTAATTTACCCGTATGAAAAAAACATATTTCTCTTATTTTTTCCAACATGTTGACTAAAACCTAATAAATATATTAAACTGTGTAATTTAGACATTAGCAAAATCTTCGCTGCAAAACCCATGGGGGTTTTCATCACGTCAAACTCAAAGAAGCCCTTGTGTATGACCTAAAACTATAGGGTTCGTTCAAGAGTGGAGGGAATGCCCCTAACTTTCGTCCAAGTCTCCAAACACTTCTCCCCTCCACAACCGTTTTTCCCACCCGACCCATAGTCCTTAAGAGTGCACATTCCCTCACCTCCCCAATGTACGAGTATAGACATGAACGGGTTTAAGGGTTAATTCTTTAAGGTTGGGTTATCACTTATCATAGATACAATTCCTACCCCCCACCCCCCCCCCCCCCCACCAAAAAAAAAAAAAACCCCAGTGGCATTGCGAACCGCAAAAAAGGATTGATTATTGTTCAAAATTCTCATGTCATACGTTCACATGAAACACAAAAAAGACTAGTGTTGTTTAATCTTGAGTGAGTTTTACTTCGCCCCACACTTATTGACTCGGTGTTTACTCATCGAAGGTTTTCTTGATTTGAAACGCTTTGTATCTGTGATAAGTGATAACCCAACCTTAGAGAATTAACCCTTAAACCCATTCATGTCCATCCATTTCAAATCCTAAACATAAATATGGTATTATGATTTATACTAAAGGCGAATAAAAATTGTGATTTAATATGTATCGTACATTTTTTAAGGATTTGAAATGAATGATCATGCTTGTTTTTAAGTGTTAACTCGTAAGATTGTTATCATTGGGATACAATTCCTCCGTGTATACATACATATTCACACACGTATTATCTCATTGCCCAAAGATTTTATGAAACATTATACTAGTTTTTTGCTAAATAATAAAGTACATAAAACTTTAAGAAACAATAAAAAACTTTAACTAAATTAAAGAACTGTGTTTTGAATTTAAGAGTTAAGACCATTATAAACAATTAAAGCAACTCCTATTACTAACAATTCAATCAATCAATCATACCCAGAAAACCTCACTTGTGACGTGTCTATTTATAGGCTGTATGAAGGGTGAGATATAAACAAATCTTTAACTATATATCTGATGAAAGAGAGGTTGTTTTAAAAAAAACCCTTGACTCAATATACAAACAGATACAATCAGATATTATTAGGTAAATCATAGTCATATAAGATAATGTAACATCATAAATTGCAACATATGTAAGAAAGTAATATTATAATATTAATCGACAATTGTTATCATTTGAATCATACCCAATTCCCTTAATATCCCCTTTGTCCTTTGTTAACCTAAAACATAAAAGAAAAAAATTGTTTTTTTATTAATCTACGATCGGCACTGCCAAAGTATCAGTGGTAGTGACTAGTGAAGAAAGAAGCAAACAAACGTAAAAAACACAATATTGGCGAATGAATTTGGGGTTGAATGAAGAAACCAATCAATGCAAACAATTATAGTTGTCAAATCCATCCAACATAAGTGATGGTTAATTTTTCTTCTTATTCTTTCTTGTTCTTTAACATTGAGACATGAAATTAGATATTTAAATGTGCTTATGTGATGTACAAAGTTGAAATTGTATATTGTTTATGGTATACTTATGTTTATAATTAAAACTTTATTATTTGTGTTGAGACTTGAAACTTGATTATTAATGTGTTTTTAGCAGTGTTGTAAAAATCGGCCTAGGCGGCCGCTTGTGTCGATTTTGGCCTAGGCGGCTTAATCAGATTTTTTATTTTTTATTTTTTATTTTTTTTTGACTTTTTTCTAGTAAAAAGGGACCAATTTCATGATTATTTAGACATTACTCAATCCAAAATCCTTAATATATCTCTAAAATATCGAATCCAACCACTTAGCATCGAAATTCATCTCTAAACTTTGAACTCAGTGTTTATGTTGGAACTTTGAAGTACTTGACTTAATATGTTTAAGTTTATTTTTTAAATTATTTGAAGTATTATATTAAATTATTGATATTAATATGCGTATATAATATATATTGTAAAATTACATATAAAAATTCTAATCCGCCTAGCGCCGATTAATCCTGAGGCTAGAGTCCTTAAACAAAACTTCAAAAGACTAGAGTCCTCCTAAAAACAGCACCAGTCAACCCAAAAATTAATAAAAAGACCCATGCTCACTATGGCTACCGTCACACTAAGCCTAGCCTTATGGTTCACAATAAAAACAGCAGCAAAGCAGGACATCATGACCCCCAGCATAAATGCAAGTGCTGCCCGTTAATAAAGCACCTCGGGGCCTTCATGTAGTGCCTCATGTACTTCTGTCTCAAAATTGGCCTAAGTTGGTCAAAAATATGATTTGAAGGAGGCTCATATGTAAGAAAAACCAAAGTCCAAAGAGATAATGAATTAAGAAACGCCTGCTTGATCAAAATATGTATATGTAAAACAGATAAGAAAGACACAATTTATAGTTGTAAATAGAGCTTATTGGTTATACATATAGCAACGCACACCAAACGTGATGTTCATGCCTCTGTTTTTGCCTTTTTGGGACCTAAACCCACATGCTTTTTTATTTCTGCCTTCCTAGTGGAGTATATATGTAAGCATGTATGTGTAAGTATGCATATATATTATACATTAATTATTTTTCTGTATACAATGATCAAAGTGTACATAGTGCAAAAAGTTAAAAATGGTGTGCAACCCACAAACCCCTTATATTGGTATTTATATAAAGCATCCCAAGAAATATATATTGTAATGGTTATCACACAAATACGGAAAGAGGATATGTGCGTATGCTGATTAATCACTAAAATAATTCAAGGCTTGTGGAATCCACACGACTACCACCATTTAACTTGATATTTAATTGAGAAAATTATCAAAAGATCTTCACATAAAAACGGAGATATAGTGCCACACCAAAAGTGGATATGTAAGTAAAATATAGAAAAAGTATAAAATCCTCACAAAAGAAGATCTAATGCATGATCATGAACATAAGTATAACAGGTTCTTGCAACCAGATGTTGGCTGCCTTTGTGTAAGCAATGGTAGTAATACTAAATTCAAGTTATAAAAAAACGCGGGATATCATTTTAGTATTCTAAAAAAAAGACATACCCAGTGTCTGTTTGACTTAGTTGTTGCTTTGCACAAGGTCCATAAAGTGCTAGAATGTTTCGCAATATGATTTATCATTCTGAAAGGCATCGCTAATTATCAACTATGAACAAGCACCTTACATTTTGAATTGCTATTTGTAGGGTATGTCCCATGGTTCCCACATATAGATCAAACTCTAAAAAGCATATCCAAAAATAGAAAAATGTTTATGAAATTTAAGATTCATGACAACATTATGCATTACAAACCAGTAAGACAGAAGAAAACCTGAAGTCGTAGTCCTCTAGAGCCAATCACTTGGTCAGTCAGAAGGTAGGAGCCGCCCCAAGGAAATTAGACAGTATAAAAAAATTTTAACAAGAAATTGCAGAAATTTATATTTTTCATATAAATATCAAAAGCATGCACACGCTATAGTGATCATGGAACTGGTAAACATACAAAAATTCAAGAATTATGGAATCCTAATATTGAAATAAAAAAGGAGAGAGGAAGCTATACAAAAGGCAATATATTACATCAATAGACCATATAAAACAGAAAAGGAATTTATGTCTGATATCAAATATATTTACCCAAATTCCCATAAAAAATGGGTACAAAATCTACATATATGTTAAATAAAACAATCATATTATACAAGTCAAACCATACAGTCTTTATAAAACAATTGATAGCAAGATGATTCTTAAAAAACTAAATTACTATATAAATATTACAAAATATCAAGCTACAAAAGATCAAACCAAAACCACTAGGGGAAGATGGATGGCTGTGTAGGATAGCACCTGTATCAAGGTAATAATGAAATTAGAGAATCTAATGCCAAGTTTAATAATATAGAAGTGTGCACTCCACACTAAAGTTGGAACCTCAAGAATTGTATATATTATCCACACCACACTGATTTTACTTTATAAAGCAAACCTTGACTTTTGCTTGTGTTGTTGAACCATTTTTACCTTAATCATAATTTAGGTTCACAAGTTAAATCATCTTATCGGATGACATTTGTGAGACTTGAGAGATAGCCAATACTTGCATACAACTATATGGCCACTTAACATTATATTCAAGGGAGAAGCATACGTAAACGTTGTGTTTATAGAGTAAATATAATAAAATTAGATCAGTTTCTAGGAGCATATAATATTGCTCTGTTTTTTGACAAGAAATTTGATGCAACAAAACTAATTTTTTAGCAAAAACAAAAGAAACATACCCAGTAAAGTCCTGCTAATCAATAGGGTCTGAATTGGGGGTTGAGACAAAGACAAATATTACACATATCCCAATGAAATAAAGAGGCTACATCTAGAGAGAGACTCGGCTCAAATATTACACATTACTTTAATTTATTAATTATTATGATTTATTTTATATATGTATATATAAATACACTTCTTTTATTTTTACACATACACACAAGCACAAGCATAAACATATAAACGAACAATGAAACATACGTAGAGAAACACGTAATACCATCAAACTATAACAAAAGAACACAATAGAAAATTGAAGAAGAAGAAGAAGAACAACAACAACAAGAAGAAGATATAACATGCCTAATTACACTACAAAAGCAAAGCAAATAGAATACATATCAAACATGTGTATCATTTAAACTAAGGTAGTAAGGTCATACATAAATTTAAAAATCTCTAATCTTTATCCTCAAAAACTCTAAAATATCTTAACATTTATCCTACATCTCGAAGAATAAATACTAAGGTCATACTTAAACTAAAAACCTCTAATACTAAACGTTTAGTAAAACCAAAATAAATGCAAATGGAATTCAGGAAGAAAACCTGAAACAACAACACTGGCGGTGTAACAGATTTCCATGGTTTAATTTTATAACCATATATAATCTAACAATCCCTGAAGGAAAATGTCAGATTTGTTAGCAGTATCAGCCCATAGAGAACTCACTGTTATTTACTTTTTTATTTATTTTTAACCAAAAAGGAAATGTAACTAGAGAACAAGTAACAGAACATTCTCTAATCAACACATTCATAGAAATGATTAATTACTATACAAATTATAAGATCAAGCAATAGACACCATACCATATTACCATGTCACCATTATCATCAGTATGCAAATGGAACATGTGGTCATTTTTCCTATCTACATCAATTATGGCATGATATCAATTCTCATTAAAAAAAAACCCAAGAATATTTTGTAGTATGAATATCTTACCACTTGGAAATATGAATTCAAGAAACTCAGAATAATATGCATTATAAGTAGCATATACAAGTAAATAAATGGCTAAATGTGTAGCAAAAAGTGCACCTTGGAGCTTTTTTGCACATCATGTTTGCTTGTCCAATCAAATGGGCTGAGGCTTTTGCTCTTCAAAGGCCCAATGCATAGGTTTAATAGTTGGTAGAGATTTTACAGAGGCCCAAGTTGCCAAATAAACTAGAGCCAATGGTAATTTCATAATTGTTCTCTTCTGTTATGTTTTTCATTTCTTTAACAGATGTGTGTTTAAAGAACACTTTATCTCCCCACTATTCATATTATCTTCCCTTCTGTTCTTTTCAAAATACGGCCCTCATTTTCTGCTCCAATATAATAGCTGTGTGTTTAAAGAAAACAGATTGTCCCCTGCTCATGTTATTCTTCCGTTTTAATTGTAAAATGTGTATTAATGTGTATATTGTAAGAAACATGGTTTATAAACAAGTTAGGTGTGTTTTTGCTAAACAAGTGACCTTTCGTTCTCACCCCGCTTAGAGAACCCTATCACCTCGAAGCACCTCATGCTTTTTAAAACACAAGCTAAAAATTGAGAAATCCTAATTTGACTTCAATAAGCTCTCTGCCTTGGGGCTGAAGTATTCTCCTAGGACTGGCAGCCTTGTGCTGGAAGTTGTTGGGTTATGAAGACCATATTAGGCTTTTAGGTTGACATGGAGGAATTAAATGGGGTGGCTCTTATGTTTGACACGGATGGCCCAGTTTTGGTTTCATGGTCCACATGTTTCTTAACCCTAGTTTTATCCCCATATACATTCAATCATGTAATTGCAATCTTTTGCATCAAGCATAATAAAATACCTTAGTTACAAGAACATAGGACACATCAACCACACCACTTCAAATCATTGTGTTCTGGTGATAATTGTTTATGGGTGTGTCTTGATCATCTCCTCATGCCACTCTATTCCTATAATAGCAGAAGCTTCCAAATCGGCCACCAGACCTAACATTAAAACTACTGGAGAGCATAATAAATGAAGGAGATTATATTTGGACACTAATTTCTGTAACTTACGCACATCAGATCATGCACAACGAGGCAAAGATCAAGAGCATATCCATCTTCAACCAAATACAACTACATTTACAATGAAGCCTAATATCAAGTACATAAAAACTGAATTCAGATAATGAAATAAACATAATACAAGACTTCATTACCCTCCATCAACATCTAACTGAAGTAAACTTACCTGAAAATTCAGAGTTCTTCAAAACGACTTCTAGAATAGCACATTAATGGTACATCCATATTCTTCAACAACCCGTTCACTTGAATAGCGAATTAATGGTGCAATCTAGGGTTCGTATAGTACTCCGGACATCGCAATCATGGCAATTAAATAATTTGGGCAAATCTCTACTATTTTTTTATCGAACTGATCGGATTATGAGCCGGAGGATACCGTAAATTCCGGTGATGCAGTGACAATGCTTTCGTTAGGATTTGTATAAGTCAGCAGTAGCTTCCGGCGACGACCTTCACGTCGATCTTCGATCAAAATATATTCCATCATCAAAGATTTTGTTGTTTTTGTATGAAATTGAAACAAATGTGGGTTGATGGTAATCGAAATTGTTTCTTATTTTATCTTGTTTTCGATATTAGGGTTTTGCAAAACCGTTAAGACGTTCTTCTCCCTTCTCTTCATCAATTGGTGTTGGGATCTATGTTACATTTTATTTGCAAATTTAGCCCCTTGTATTTTGTAAAGTTTGCTTTTGTGACAACTGTTTTAATTGAGATTTCTTACAAAACTATATTAAGTAGCAAAACCAAATCAAAGATAATATATGTATTTATGTATGAATAACACAAGGTTTTTAAGATATAATATATAACTAGCTCGCTATACTCGCTTCGTGGTAGGTGAAAGCTAATTTTGATATAATTTTAATAAAAACACAAACATAATTGTATCACAAATCACAACCAACTTACACATTCTTATGTAATAGCAAAATGTAGCTATATACACACTTATAACTACCACAAAACATAATAGGCATAGTATCATTATTGGGTTTCATAAAGATGCAACAAACAGAAGACCAATATGAAGTTTGATATATTAGTCCAAACCAAAGTGGAAAAAACCTTATATATCAAGAAATACACTAGAACCGTGTTTCAAGACCGGCATGTGTAAAACACTGGTGATTTGCATTTATGTGCATATTCCTGAATAGTGATTAAATGAAATTAAAGAATATCATGAGATAGTAAATGAAAAACCAATAGTAGCAAGGACTGTTTTTTAGTTCATTTGTGTTTCCATGAAAAATGACGTACATAATGTCTGGCTTAGCTTTCGTTTTGCGTAGGGTTCAAAGAGAGATAGATTGCTCACATAAAATCAAAATGTTAGGGACTATAATAGCCAATTATAATAGTCAAAGGACTATTACAAAACCAACCCTGATATTCCAGAATCAACACGTTGCCATTTTTTTGTCTACATATACAAAAATCACAGATCTGATTACTCCTTTCGTTTTCCCCATAATCATTCACCAACAACCCATCACTCGCCTCCGCCGCCTCCATCAACAGGTTCAATTTCTGTTCATAATCTCTACGATCTCCCATTTGATCAATCCAATTTGTCTCAATTAGCTACACTAATCACCTGATGGGTTCGTTATTCTCCCATTTTAACAATCTCTTTAATCTAAAATCTTGAAAATTAGACACCTTTAATTGATCTTATCAACATAATCAATGTCTTCAATCAAACCCCCCATTTGATGTCTATGTTTAATGATTTTGTTTGATTAATTGGGTAGCAAATGGCTGGAAGTATCGATGTAATGCTACGTGAGCTTAAATTGGAAACTGTTGAATCTTTGCCGGATGATTTTGATCCAACAACCGTTATCAATGATCCTCTGCCACCTGTTGCTGATGATTGTTCTGGGATTAATGGTGAGAGGTTGGTTAAGGGAAAGGAACAACCGAGAGAGATTATTCTTGGAAGAAATGTTCATACCAGTTGTCTTGAGGTAACCGAGCCAGATGATGATGACGAGATAACCGGAGAACGTGAGGCTCAAATGGCGAGTGTGTTGGCTAGATATAGAAGATCCTTGCTTGAAAGAACCAAACATCATTTGGGTACAATTCTTGTGTCTTTGTTTGTTTTTTATTCATGGTTTTTATAGAATGTTGTGTTTATGATCTTGTTCTTTGTTCGAAGGTTCAATTGTGTGTTTTGGAAGTGATTTCTAAAGTTGGAATTATCGGTTTATAGTGTTTGGATATATAGATTATGATCATCATTAGCCATTAGAAATGATCAATGTATCTTCAAGCAATTTGATTCTGAATATACCCCTGTAAGAAATTATAATAATCAAGTTTCAATATTGTTATCACTTATACTTTTCTGTGACTATAAAACTACTCAAGTTTCATTTTGCTCTGTTGTCGTACAATTTTTTATAAGTATTTAGTATTTTAAAATTAAGCAATTTAAATGGAACATGATCCAAACATGGTTATCATTTGGTGAATATTCTTTTCAGATTGACTTAAACAGAACAATTATAAAATTTTATTATTATTTCGTGTTTTTTTTTTTGTCACAATTACCTTATACTTTGGGTTAAACTTGAAAAAATATTAAAAAGATCACAAGTTCACAGCAATGGAACAATACTGAAACTTGAGTAGTTTTTCTAGTAAGAAAAAAGTGTGGGTGACTTTAGTGGTACACCAAATCAAATGATTACTATAAGATGAAACATTTCAATATGAAACAACAAAAATAACATGGTAGAATGTTTGATCCTTAATTTTCATACATTAACCCTCTAAATTAATAGGTTATCCTTACAATCTGGACTTCGATTATGGCGCGTTATCTCAGTTGCAACATTTCTCCATCAATAACCTTGGGGACCCGTTCATCGAGAGCAATTATGGGGTCCACTCCCGGCAGTTTGAGGTTGGTGTTTTGGATTGGTTTGCTCGCTTATGGGAGTTAGAAAAAAACGAGTATTGGGGTTACATTACAAACTGTGGAACAGAAGGCAATCTTCATGGCATTTTAGTTGGGTTTGTAGCTACATGCATTATTTTTAACTCATTTATCAGATAATTAACATTCATATCACCCTTATAAACTTATGTGAATCTACAGGAGAGAAGTTTTTCCTGATGGGATTTTATATGCTTCCTGTGAATCACATTATTCTGTTTTTAAAGCTGCAAGAATGTATCGAATGGACTGTGAAAAAATCAACACGCATATATCCGGGGAGATTGATTGTGAAGATTTTAGAGCTAAACTCGCACTTCACAAAGATGTACCAGCAATCATTAACGTTAATATAGGTTTTTATTTTATTTTTTTTCCATGTTTTTTATGTTATTTAGGTCACTATGTATGTTTATAGTTTATACATCCTGTGTGATTTTAATCATCACCAGTTCACCACAAATGTGTTTGCAGGAACAACTGTGAAAGGAGCTGTCGATGATCTTGATTTGGTCATAAAGACTCTTGAAGAAACAGGATTCACTCATGATCGATTCTATATTCATTGTGACGGAGCGTTGTTTGGTCTGATGATGCCTTTTGTTAAACTTGTAAGTCGTCCATACTTATTTACAGGTTAATTTGGGTTCTGTTTTATCTCTAACGGGTCAAGTAGGGTCAAAACCAAAAAGAAATGCTAAAAGTGAAACGGGTCAAATGAGGCCAAATTGGCTCAAAGTGTATTTTCTTACAAAGTACACTATTAAGTCACTTTGTACAAAAGATTAGATTTATATTGTGATATGATTCCTTTTTAATCATACTTTTATCAGGCAAAAAGTGAAAATTAAACGAGTCGGTTGGGCAAGAGCAGTCCACGCTTTTTGGTTCAATTTTTTATGTTTACGAAATTAGAAACATCTTTATCATCAGACTTAACAAAGCTAAAGTAGGGTTTGAGAATGGTAAGATGTAGACAATCTTACCTCTTTCTCGTAAAAATAGAGAGACTATTTCCAAATTAGAACATCTATAATTATATATTGAAGGGTTGAATAAAGGAAAAATCAGAAAGTTAGTAGTGAAGATTTTGGAATTATAAAATAATATTTTATGTTTTAAGCAAGTAATAAAGAAACAATAATAAGTAGAGGAAATTACCAAGATGGTTCATATGGTTTGCTAGTATTTCATTCTTGGTCTCTAGGTTTTATAAATTACCCATATAGTCCAAAACTTTAAATATTTGTAAAACATATAGTCCTTATGTGAGAGTAATTTGATCAAGTATGTGAGGGTATTTGGTGACTATGAGGACTATATATGTTATAAATGTCTAAAGTTTTGGACCATATTGGTAATTTATAAAACCTAAGAATCAAAAGTGAAATACTAACAAAACATAGGTACCATATCAAAAATTTACTCTATTAAAAAGAAAAGAAGAGGAAAAACGAATTTAGGGAGCTAAATTTATGACACGTGACAGCGTGAAGTACATTTCAAGTATATTGTTAAAGTAATAATTATTATATATTTATAATAAAGGAGGTTTCAAGTATTTGAAAACCATGTCACATTTTTGACATGCTCTCATTTTGGCTGAAATTTAAAATTTTACACGTTTGACATGTTAGAGATATAACATAACTTAAATCGACCAACTTCCAAGTAAACGGGCCGAAATTGCCACCTATCGTTCACGTATCATGACACGGGCCTCTCAATTAGACTAACACAAGTTATTCTTTTACCAGGCACCAAAAGTTTCTTTCAAGAAACCAATCGGAAGCGTGAGTGTTTCGGGTCACAAATTCGTCGGGTGCCCAATGCCATGCGGTGTTCAAATCACAAGATTACAACACATCAACGCGCTTTCAAGAAACGTTGAATATCTCGCTTCTAGAGACGCGACAATCATGGGAAGCCGTAATGGTCACGCCCCGTTATTCCTATGGTACACCCTCAACCGCAAAGGGTACCGTGGCTTTCAAAAAGAAGTCCAAAAATGCCTCAGAAACGCACATTATTTGCAGGGCCGTTTGACTAGTGCTGGGATCGGGGCAATGCTGAACGAGCTCAGTAGTACAGTCGTTTTCGAACGCCCAAAAGACGAAGAGTTCACAAGAAAATGGCAACTTGCTTGCCAAGGAAACATTGCACACGTTGTGGTGATGCCAAACATAACGATCGATAAACTAGATGATTTTGTGAACGAGTTAATCGAAAAACGCGCGATTTGGTACGAAAACGGGAAGCTGAAATCGCCTTGTGTTGCTTCTGAGATGGGGGAGGCTAATTGTCTATGCGTGTTACACAAGTAATTGTTATTTTGTGCCTTGGAAAACAATCAACACGATGTTATTTGTTGTGTTGTGTGGAAATCGTGTTGGTGGTTGTAACTGTGTTTATTTTAGATGTTGAAGCCTGGTATAATAAGGCTGTAGTATGTTTAAGAAATGTTTTTATTGTTGCTCAATAATAAATTATGTTGAGTTATAATGCATTAAAAAATAATATAATATATGTCATCAATTCTTTGTGATGTTCGATTTTTTTATTATTATTGTAAAGCTGTTGTTTACATTTAAATCATTAGTTATTAGTTCTTTCTGTCTAATTATACTTAGGATGTGTATACTGTATAGGTTGGTTTTTTGCTTGGATGAAATCTAAAATTAAAACTTTTGTTTTGGGTATTTAAACACCGTTTGGTTTGGTTTTATTTTTTATAACTTATTTCGGTTTAGTTTGGGTTTCGGTTTTTCTAGTTAGGTCTAAAATTATGCTTATGAAAAAACAAACTAAAATATTGTACTTATATTAAAAATATTTGAAATACTACACGCCTAATTTTAATTTATATACAAAAATCAGTAAAAAGCTTAATGTGTTTTTGGAAACATCAACTGAAAAATAATAAAATTTATGATTTTTATATGACTTTTGATATCAAGAACCAAGAAAAAAAATACACGGTTTAGAAATTATTGATATTTTTGAAAGGCAATACATACATACATATGCATGTATTCATTTTTTTGGTTTTTATTTTAGGTAAAACCAAACTCAAGCCCAAACTTTCAATGTTTTTAGAAAAATTATACCAAACATGTCGGTTTATATTTTGTTTTAGTTATTTCAATTTGGATTTATCATTTTTTTGGTTTTGGGTCAGTTTTTTCGGTTTAATGCACTCCCCTAATTACATTAATATTATTGTGCCCTCACTAATGTTTGAATGCTGGGATTAACAAACAAAGAAAAGTATACTTAAATATATTCACTCAAATGTCTAAAAATGGAATTTGTTTACTATTTAGCTAGCAAAATCAACAAGAATCAATGGTTTTAAATCTGGACCGAACCTACAGGTGGGACCGGGTTTAGACTACTCTAGCAGTCTAGTTATATATGTTCAGATTTGTTTTTGAAGAAACCCGGCGCTCTGTGAAATTGCTTGTATAATTTGGTTGAACCGGTTTTTCTAAAACTGATTGAAATTGTACGTTGGTTCTCACATATCGATGGTTATGTGGACCAATTTAGAAACCCTATTTCATTTTTAATAAAAAAAAATGATGATCATGATGACAATTTTGATGCATATGAAGACCCAAAATGATCATGGTTATTTTTAATTTCATAAAACATGAATGATTGCTTTTGATTTTGGTAAACTCATGAAGGGTTGTTTTTGAATTGATAAACTCATGAATAATTGTTTTATATTTAATACACTTATGAATGAATGTTGTTTTATAACTATTTTATTATTTGGATTTTACTTTAATTTGTCTATATATATGTGTGTGTGTGTGTGTATCGTACTTCAATTCTTAAATTTGGTATGACCACTGAATAGAACAAAAAGTTTTGGATCTAATAGTTTAGACTCTGCAATAAATGTGATTTGAATATATAATATGTAGCATCTCTAAACTATGAAAGTAAAAGAGTGAGTATGAAATTACTCACATGATTGTTTAGCTAATCAAAGGAGCTTGATAAAGTTATGAGTCAAGGATAACATGGGTGTAGATTTTCAAAAAAGAAAGACGCAAGTACTACGTGTATTCTAGCATACACCATTTGTACACTACTATTAGCAATGTTGTAAAACTCATCCTAGGCGGCCCAATAAGCGCTAAGCTCCCAATTACATTGTCGATTTGGCTCTAGTCGGTGTCTAGGCAGCCAAAGTAGGAGAAAATCGGCCCAGTCGATATCTAGGTGGTCGGTTTTTTTTATTGATTTTTTTTAGAGTAAAAGGGATCATATTCATCATTCTTCGAGATATTTCTCAACCCCAAATCCTTAATATTTCTCTCAAACATCTAACCCAACAACAAAAACATCAAATCCAATACTGAACATGGAAATACATCTCTAAACTTTAAACTCGGCTTCGATCTTCTTTATTGTTGTTTCAGTGTTTAAGTCTAAACTTTAAAGTATTTGACTTTAGAGGTGGGTAAACCTTTTTTTAACTAGTTCCGGTTCCAAACAATTTCGGTTCTAATCAACAAAGTCAATAACCGTCGGTTCCAGTTTGTTCGATTTTGGTTCGGATTCTGGCGGGTTCCGGTTCGGGTTTTTCCGGGTAAAGGTTGAACTGGTTCTGGGTTTTTGCCCACCTCTGCTCACTTAGCATGTGTAAGTGTATTTTTTAGATTGATTATATTTATTATTGATATTGATGTGTGCATATAATATGTATTTGTGAAATTAGATATAAAAATTTCAATTACCTTAGCACCGATTAATCCCTAGTTGGTCCCTCACCGTCAGACTAACACCTATTGTCTTCTACAACATTGACTATTAACATTCAATTCAAAAAAGGAAGAGGCTGGTAGAACTTGTACTCTACAACCAGTAAAATTATTAAAAAGAAAAAAATAACTTGTAAAATAATTAAAAAGAAAGAAAAAAAAAGTTTAGACCAGCAGATTGTAATCCCCGTTCAGTTAGGTCACAGATGGACCGATGTGAATGACTGTATTTTCGGCCAAACCCACTTCAAGCCAGAATCCAATAGGCTCAACACTTGAGCCCGTCAAAACCATTGCTGGCCCAACTGGACTTCTTATGCTCTGAAGCTTAACCTGTTTCCAGGTCCTCATTTCTGCGGAAATCGGCCCGGGGACTTTCCTGAGTCAAGTCCACTAACGTGGATTAACAGCCCAATCACATCATCTGTTGATCTTGGATGCAACGTTCCATCGAAATTATTGTTATAAAGAATATGAGTGCTATCTGGTATCACGATGTGGGACAAGAATACGATTCCTTTCTGGTACAACTCAAATATCTGCTTTCTATCCACCACCGTTCTCTTTAACCATGGCCGCTCAAGCCACCATCTACCTCACCTCTGGCCTCCTACATCCCCCACCACCACTGCAGCATGCGAAGCGACGGAGGTGTCATCTTCGAGCATCACTGAGGATAGACGTCCTCCTACAACCACAGCCTCTGTTTTCTACTTCTCTCCTTTCGATCTAGGGCTCGTGTTCCTCAAAGGTGGTTAGCCGGAAGCAAAAGAGTGAGGGTGTTCGAATTTCTTTCTCCATTCACCGATCCATCTCCCTCACTCTCTCTATCCCTTCTGCACTTTCATTCGGCCCTCTTTCTCCTCGGTGAGGGTTTCAGCTGGATGGTGAAGGTGGTTTTGTTCGGATTGGAGATGTGATGGTGGTGGGTTTCCACTATGGTACTTTGTTGCGTGGTTGTCTTTGATTAGATGGTAGAGTTTTAAATCCGTCTAATATCTCAATATAAACGCTATATTTTATCGATTCAGTTTCTTAATTTTAATCTTCATTTACACCTGCTGATTAGTTATCATTTTCATAGTTAATTCAAAATCGATTCCGTTTATTTAATTTAGGGTTTGTTGTCTGAAATTATCGAAGATTGTTTTGAGTTTCATATAATGTATTAACTGTTTGTCTTAATCCTTTCAATATTGTTATTCTTTCTGATTTGTTTTAGGGTTTTCTTAACTACTGAAAATGCATTGTAATGATGGCTGTAATTTTCTTCAAGGGTTATAATTGATAGATATATGCTTTCAATTTGTCTGCGTGTCCGTTGGAATAAGGTATTCTTTAAATTTGATAGGCATGGCTGATGTAGAAAATCCAATCGAGATGAAGGATGAAGGATGAAGGAGCTGATGTAGGTAGATCATGTTCTTTTTGACTGTTTTCTAGTGTATATGACTGGAGGTATTACTTGAAATATTGTTCTTATTGATGTGTGAATCGTAATACAGCTTGCTCCTTTGGATCCTTCAAAAAAGACGAAGAAAAACTAGATTGTTATTCATGATCCTGCTGATGGTTCCGTCCAACAGCTAGCTGAGAAAACTGAAAGCGTATCAGGTGATCAATTTGGCAACCATATACTTGGCCTACTTTCTCTAAACTGGTATAGAATACGGATGTATATACTAATTTTAAACAATGATTTGTTATGATAAACTTATCTTTTTTGTTTTTGCATAAAAACATTTTTACTTCTTATTATGACCAATTTTCAATAAGATAAATTATTAATCAATTGTTTTCTTTCTATTTTTTTCATATGTTATGTGCATTAAACTGGTCTAGAGACTTTTATATCCCAGGTATGATTTTTTGTTGCCAACTTTGCATCAACTAGAAATCACATAAATAGGTAAAGGATTGCTGGTTTTGTATTTGTGTATATTAGTGTGTCTGGTTGAGTTTCTTCTTCTAGATCAGAACTAATAAAATTATAATATAGAGTTGCAGGAACAACTGTGAAAGGAGCTGTTGATGATCTTGATTGGGTCATATAGACTCTTGAAGAAACAGGATTCACTCATGATCGATTCTATATTCATTGTTCAAGGGTTTACCTAAGCCTACTAAATCATATTTTATGTCTTCGCTAAGTCTTCAACTTAGCCTGTTACAAATGTAAAGTAAAGATTTCAGTCAACTATTTACATATTTAATAAGCATAACATATAGTTTATATCGAATGCATAAAAAATGATGTAATCCAATTAGTCTACATAAAATTAAAATCTAAGCATGCATAAACTATAAGTTTGCAACAAAGTTTAAGTTTGTATTGTCTTCAAACGTGTTTCAATACTTAGCTTAAAAGCTTTAGTATATCCAAAAGTTTGCCCAAAGTATACTTTTTACCTTTTTAACCCATTGACCTAAGTCAAAGCGAAAGACATATCTAACCATACTTAGGCTACGAAGATACGAAATTGTATCGCATATCACAAAGATTATCTTAGATCACAAAGCATGTAACAACCCATTTCGCGAATAATTATATTTCAATCGACGAGATGTTATTTTAAAGTTAAATGTTATTTAAATCCATTATTAATTAATGGGTTAACTTGGTTAAATAACTAACTAATAATTAAATCTTGCAAATAAGTAAGTTAAGTCAGAAGAAAACTCAATAAATTATAATTGAAACTTTAGGGGCTGAACTTGCCAATAGATAAAACTAAGATTAAAAGGAGTTAAAATGACTTCCTTGGTCAAAGATGGTCAAAATCAGATTGTGTGTGTGTGTGGGTGAGGTCGACGCAGGGAACAAGAAAAAGGAGAAAAACCCAAAATTTCTCATATCTTGGTCAAATCTTCATCCAACTATGGCTTGATCTTGAATGCAATTGTAGATTTCAATTCCTTTTGCATCATACATCATGTAGGTAAGTGATTCTTCCATTTTTGTTGAGAAATTCGTGGGTCACCATGTGTGTAAATGGGTTTGAGTAAAAACTTGAAAAAAAAAGTTGTTCTTGAGTGTTAGATAGTTAGGGATTCATGTATATTAACATGAAATCACCTATTTTGAGATTTGATAATGATGCATGATGGTTAATTAATGGATTTTAGGTGATTAAGTTATGAGTTAGAAATCTTATGCACACCAAGTGCTTGTTTAAATGTTTGCTTAAAAAGTAAGGTTAAGTGCAGATTGAAATAATTTAGATTTCAGCACTGTTTTAGAAAAATCATATAAAATCAACCGTACCTCTGATTGAGGCGTATTTTATATGGTTGGAAAGGTATTTGAGAATACTACATTTTGTCTTTGAAACTCATAAACTGATTTGTAACATCCCGTTTTATGAATATAAATAAAATGCTTTCATTTATAATTAAAATATTATTAGTCAAAAATATAATAATAAAAATGATTAATTAAAACGTAAGGTCTTGACTAATAATATAGAATAGTTTATTTCATAAATATGATTGTTCGAGAGTATATGAGTAAAAATAAACGTTCAAAATTTTTAACGTTTGTTTAAACGAATAAGTATGATGAAACAATTATTAGAAATAATCGTTATTTGAACAGTCAGTTACTATTATAGGAGACCGTCTAAAAACTCATAAAATATGTTATAATGAAACTTGATCCGTTTTTAACGAAACTTAGGTCAAAACGTAGATAAAAATGAGCAGGTTTTAACCGTATATTTAGAATTTTATAAAATACAATATTTGAAAAATTATAAGAGTAAAACAAATTTTGAGGTTAATTAATTATAATAATAATAATAACAATATAATAATAATTATTATTATTATGTATGTGTACGTGTGATTGTGTTTAAAAAAAATGAAAACTCAAATGAAGTGCACGTGTGCTGTGCAAGGTGAATAAGATTTTGAATCAAGATTAGGATGAAGTGTGAAAGCACACGTGTAGTTTAAATACAGTAATTAAAAAAAAAAAGAAAATTGTACTTCATCCTACAAATAATACGAAATCTTCCTTATACAATTTATTTTCAATCTTTTTTTAAAGAGAAATGTCTTAACTCGGAAGTTCGATTAAGAAGTAAGGTATGTGTTTTAATTTTAGATTAACTTGTAAATTTAAACTTTCGTATAATATTAATTTTGAGGTTAATGTTAAGATTCGATGTATGTATACATATAATGTATTGAAGTTATGATCTAATTTAGGAGCAGAAAAATTAACGCATCAGGATTCATTCTTGCAAACTAATCCTAAGGATTTAATTTAATATTAACCTATAGGGTTCGAGTTAAGCTCCGACCCTATGTATATATTAAAAAAATTTTTTATTTTTTTTTATAATAATAATCGTAGTATTAATAATAATAATAAGCGTAATAGTAATAATAATAATAATCGTAATCGTAATCGTAGTAGTAATAAATATTAATAGTAATAATAAATAAATAAATCTTCCTTGCAGAATAATTATAAGAATAGATTAAGCAGAAACACTCCCCAAATTTATATCGAGAAGTTTAAGCTGTCACTCAGTCAACCAAAAATTCAGGTGAATACATCTAACTTATTTTTAAATTTATAAATGAATTTTTATGAGCATGTATGTTTAAACTTTGACGCATAAAGGGATACTACGTGACCAGCATTTAGGCTATTAGTATACGTATGATTTGCAAATTGTATCCGCATATGGGTGAAATTCCCATACGTGGCTGGTACTGGTGGGCTGGAAGGTTAAACGTAAGACGTACTCCGCAGGCAACCTAACCAGTGACCAGCTGTGGGCTGGAGGGAACAAAACGTAAGACGCGCTGCGCTGTAGTTCCTAACCAGTGACAGTTATAAACCAGTGTATGCAGTAGTTGTAACGATCAGTGAAATAACCTGCTAAATGTGTAGTATTGCCAATATTACTTATGGTTAAAGGACCGAACATGCTATGCTTAAATATCGAGTCTGTTATTTGTATTCACCAACATTATGTTGACGTTTTATTTTCAAAAACTTTTCAGGTCATAATGAATGACAAATCAGAAGCAAGATTAGAGATTTAGGGCCTATGACGCCTTAAATAAAATCTTGTTGCGAAACCGAGGAGCGATTGGAGTTATTCCTCCAAGTCCAGTGTAAACCGAGATATGTAAATATATGTTTGTAAAAACTCGGTTTAAAATGAAATAAAATGTTATGTTCATATCTATGCATATGAAATTTAATAAAATCCAGAAAAGTTATTTACAAGCAATGAAAATATGGTTTTCATAATCATGCGTATGAATTATTTGTAAATTATGAAAAACGGTTTTCACATCCATGCATGTGAATTATTTATAAAATTACGAATTCATGAAACAACGCTTCCGCTAAAACATATTAAAATAAATAATAAACTCTGACCGAGACTGTAATTATCAATGAAACCAAGCGGGTCGCAGCGCCCGGGTCGCCGAGAGCCTGGGTTGTGACATGATTCGGGTTGTAAGGGAGTCAAAATGGACGATTTTTATAGCATGATTGAAATCTCAGCATGCTGATAGAAAATGATTTTTTTTCTTGCTGTGCTGATATTTGAAAAATCATATAAAATCAACCGATAATCGGTTTGAGTCATATAATATATTTTTGGAAAGCTTATTGAGTAAAATTTCTACAGATTTTTACAATGAGAAAATATATGGATATTAAGTACACGAAAATTACAGTTGAAAACAGCTTAACAGATTTTGTAAAAAAAGCTGAAATTTTGGTTAAAGTATGAATCTGTCCTGTTCTTTGAAAATGCATATAAAATCGTATAAAAATCCGTAGAAAATGTATCTTATATGGTTGGAAAGCTCTTAGAGTCTACTACAATCCATATTTGAACACCAAAGGCTGAATAAGATCTTATGTTGGTCAAATTTGGCATTTACAGCAGCAACTCAAAAAGTTGCTGCACTAAATTGTGACATTTCAAAAGGTGATTTCGAATGTGAAACTGAGTGGATATGTCTTAGAACAATAATGTATGTTACTAGTAGATCATATACATATAATTGGGTGTGTTACAAGAGTCTAAGATACTTGAAAAATGGATAAGACCCGTAATTACATTAACGGGTCAAAATAAAAATTTGGTTAAACATTTAGAAAAGGGAAACCTAGTGTTATTGTTTTGTTTGTTTGGATTTGAAAACTCTAAATGGAGTGTATGCTATAATATTTTTATAGAAAATGAAATTGAAAGTAAAGTATAGACTCGAGAAGGAGTTACGAGGTTTGGCACTTCCTACGGGCCAAGGTGAGTTACCTACTCACTAATATGCAACCATAAGACATATTAGTGCTTATGTGTTGTGTGATTATGTGGTTGTAACTACTTGTAATTGACTTGTAGTATTTGTGATAAATTAAATGGTAAATTGACCATGTGTGTCATGAAATTTGAAATATGAATATGGAACCACATGGGGTGGTATTTAACTACTTGATAGATGTCTTGTAGTATTGGATGAATATTATGTGCTAAATGCATAAGTTGAAAGGCATTGTTAAATGTTAATTGATATTTACATAGAAAATGATGACAATCCACATTGTGTGGAATTATATGAATATGAAACCACATGGGGTGGTATTTGGATTGTTGAAACAATATTGGATGTGACAAATTGATTTTTGTTGAAATTGGTTAATGTTTTGCATAACTAATGAAAGTTTTAATATATGTTTAGAATAAACGACACAGATAATTGGTGATGATCCACATTCGTGTGGAGGAACATGTAAGTCCATAATGAAATGGCATTGAAATTATCATGTAAGACCACTGGTGTATGGCATTGGGTTTGTCATGTAAGTCCATAATGATATGGCGTAGGTGTTTGTCATGTAAGTCCATAATGAAATGGCGTTGGAATTATCATGTAAGACCACTGGTGCGTGGCATTGGGTTTGTCATGTAAGTCCATAATGATATGGCGTTGGTGTTTGTCATGTAAGTCCATAATGAAATGGCGTTGGAATTGTCATGTAAGACCACTGGTGCGTGGCATTGGGTTTGTCATGTAAGTCCATAATGATATGGCGTTGGTGTTTGTCATGTAAGTCCATAATGAAATGGCGTTGGAATTATCATGTAAGACCACTGGTGCGTGGCATTGGGTTTGTCATATAAGTCCATAATGATATAGTGTTGGTGTTTGTCATGTAAGTCCATAATGAAATGGCATTGGAATTATCATGTAAGACCACTGGTGTGTGGCATTGGGTATGTCATGTAAGTCCACATTGTTGTGGCGTTGGGGGTAATCCACGTATGGGTGGGTTGAAATGATAAGTTAATTAAAATGGGTTTTGACCTGTAAATAAAAATTAACTTGAAAGTATGATTATACAAATGTTTGATATGAATATTGGCTAAACAAATTGATGTGAATATTCAAATGAATGATAAATTGCATTAGACTTGAATTGATAAATTGAGGTTTGGGTGAGATAATCCAAAGCCTAATGTTTGTTTAAAAATTTGATAACCAATTGTTTGATAATGCAATGTGGTTGATAAAAGAATGATAAGTCACCACAAATGGTTTGGGACTTAGTTAGCTTCCATGTAGCGTTATGGAGCGGAAATGAGATGAAAATGATTAAGTCAATGGAATGGGCAAAATTGACCCATTAGTGATTATTTTAAAAATCAATTGTGATTGATTATTTTGAAATTGATGAAATTACAATCTTAGATATGATTGTATATGTGATATATTGAGTTTTAAATGTATTTTGAAACCCCGGAATGTTTAGAAATGGTTTTGGGTGTTTAAAATGTGAAATAGTTGAAAAATAGCTGTAGGCAGAGTACAGTACGCTGCAGGGGGCGTACTGTACGCCGGGCACAGTATGGTACGCTGAAAGCATTCTGTTGTACGTTGGTGTCCAGGCGTACTGTACGGCGGGGCTGCAGTACCATACGCCGGGCTGTGTAAAATTCCCGGATTTCAATTTTCGTGATGAATTTGATTCCGGGGGTTAAAGGGGTTAACTCACTTAGTTCTTATGAACTAACACTTGATTGATTGTGGTGTTTTCAGGTCATAAATAGGTATGGTTTGGAAATCATGATCGGGCAAGAGTTTGTGAAGAATCAAACGTTATGCATGTCGAAAGTTTGTGGTCGCATACAAACTGAGTATTTGTGGTTTTATGAAATGATTAGTAACAAAACAAGTATGTTTAACATATGTATTTAGTTTTCACGCTTCCGAACGAAATGTTTTGTTAAACTAAAGTCGAAATTTTCTGGGACCGTATTTTGAACACGTGTAATCGTGTGGAGGTTTTGGGGTGTCACAAAGCAAGCAAGAATACACAGAGCAATTGATTCCATGTGAATAGAGCAAAAAGTTTTGGATCTAATATTTTAGACTCTATTAAAAAACGTGATTTGAATATAGCATATGTAACATTCTAAACTATGAAAGTAAAAGAGTGAGTATAAAATTACTCAAATGATTGTTTAGCTAATCAAAGGAGCTTGATAAAGTTATGAGTCAAGGATAACATGGGTGTACATTTTCAAAAAAGAAAGACGCAAGTACTACGTGTATTCTAGCATACACCATTTGTACACTACTATTAACAATGTTGTAAAATTTGTCCTAGGCGGCCGTATAAGCGCTAAGCTCCCAATTACATTGTCGATTTGGCTCTAGTCGGTGTCTAGGCGGCCAAAGTTGGAGAAAATCGGCCCAGTCGATATCTAGGTGGTCGGTTTTTTTTTTATTGATTTTTTTTTCGAGTAAAAGGGACCATATTTATCATTCTTCGGGATATTTCTCAACCCCAAATCCTTAATATATCTCTGAAACATCTAACCCAATAATAAAAACATCAAATCCAGCACTGAACATGGAAATACATCTATAAACTTTGAACTCAGATTCGATCTTTTTTATTGTTTGAGTCTTTGATCTTTTTTGTTGTTCCAGTGTTCAAGGCTAAACTTTAAAGTACCTGACTCTAGAGGTGGGCAAACCTGTTTTTTTTTTAAGCTCACTTATCATGTTTAAGTATATTTTTTAAATTGATTATATTAAATTATTGATATTGATGTGTGCATATAATATTTATTTGTGAAATTAGATATAAAAATTACAATTAGCCTAGCGCCGATTAATCCCTAGTCGGTGTCTCACCGTCAGACTAACACCTATTGTCTTCTACAACACTGACTACTAGCATTCGATTCAAAAAAGAACGGTAGAACTTGTACTCTATTGATATAATCATAAAAAAATAGACCAAAGCTTTTTAACTAGTAAAATTCTTAAAAAGAAAGAAAAAAAGTTTGATTTTGGCTAACACCTGTTAATCCCTAGTTGGTGTCTCACCGTCAGACTAACACCTAGTGGTGCACAAATCGGTTAACCGATCCAAACCGGTTTTTAAATTACCCTAACCGGTTAACCGGTCTAAAGGGTTTACCGGTTTTTCCTAAAAACCGGTTCGGTTATTAACCAGCTTTTTTAACCAACATATGCTAACCGATTTGTGCACCACTATGCACCACTACTAACACCTATTGTGTTCTAAAAGGAAAGAAAGAGGCTGGTAGAACTTGTACTCTACTGATATAATCATAAAAAAAATAGACCAAAGCTTTTTAACTAGTAAAATAATTAAAAAGAAAGAAAAAAAAAGTTTAGACCAGCAGATCATAAGCCCCGTTCAGTTAGGTCACAGATGGACTGATGTGAATGACTATATATTCGGCCAAACCCACTTCGAGATAGAATCCAATAGGCTCAACACTTGAGCTGTCAAACCATTACTGGCCCAACTGGAATTCTTAAGCTCTGAAGCTTAACCTGATTCCAGGTCCGCATTTCTGCGATAATTGGCCCGGGGACTTTCCTGAGCAAAACCCACTAACGTGGATTAACAGCCCAATCACATCATCTGTTGATCTTGGATGCAACGTCCCATCGAAATTATTGTTATAAAGAATATGATTGCTATCTGGTATCACGATGTGGGATTAGAAACTTTTGTTAAGGACAAACAGTGCCTGTGGGTTGATGTTGAGACTAAAGATTGAAAGAACCAACTTTGATTTAAACAATAGTAAACTTAGAAAAAACACTGATGAAAAACGAGCAACATGCTACTGGACTATTACTAGATTCCGAACAGCAGTTGCTAAACCACCCACTAGCTGAAACATGACTGATAATTAGCAGAAGACCGGTGACAGTAAGTTTGACCTTGGGTCAAATGGGTCTGATCCAATAACAACTCCAATGATCCCCTTGTCCACTGAATTAATCCAATTGTTGTTTTTTCTCAAATAGACAATCATAGGAATCATATCAATCAATTTAACAACATGACCTTGCAACTGATACTAAAACGTGGCCCACTTCGACCCATTACCCAACCCGCACATCTTGTGCCCTCTGCTCAAAACTAAAAGAAGTAAAGTAGTAAAGAATGATATGCAATCCTTAGTTGCAAATAATTGATGCACAAGTAAAGGTTTTCACAATCTCAAGTTCTCAACATAATTATATTATCAAAAAATTGTTGTTGTTAGTACCCTAAAAGAATCAAATATTAGACAGGCCTTTGGCTAGGGCACGGGTGATGCATGCGAGAGTGTGTTGTTTAAACAAGAAAAAGAAACATGCAGCCTTACATTGACGCAGCAAAATATTGATAAAACCAGATGCTGAGCTTCTATAATAATAACAAGCATACACAACCAAATGGAATATTATTGGATCAAGGGTAATTGGGGAGTTGACTTCCATTTGGGTCAAACAGAGAGCTATGGTTGGAGTAAAGACAGCTACTACAATGGGTTCACAGAGGGCCTTAAGATGGTGTGCTGCTGGGTTTTCTGTGGCAGTGGTATTATCTGCTATATGTGCTGTCATATGGGTGGTTGCAGGGTTGTTTTTTCTTGTAGTCAAACTGTTGATAATGCAAAGGGGTCTCTGGGCTGGAAGAATTGTGCCTATTGGTATGCTAGGGGCTGCTATACTGGCAACAGGGGGGCCATACCATTTGGGTTTGTGGGGAAACGAGGACCCATTGTGTTCAGGGGTTGATTGGTGGTACTAGAACCTGTGCAGGGGTTGACTTTTGCATTCATGGCCCTTCTTGTGTGCCATCCAAGGCCTGGAAAGATCGTTGCTGTGCTAGGAATCTTATTCCTATTTTGAAGGTCCAATTTTCGTGGGGTAAGGCCGATGGGCAGGCTTTCAGTAAAGGGGCCTGCTTTAAGCTTCGAAGGGAGCCTTGGGTTGGCCCTTTAGGCAATGGGTTGGCCCAAAATTCTTTTGGTTATCGATGATAAGTACCTTGGGCATCTGGTGGTTTTATTTGGATGCTGAGTTGAAGATCCTTTCTTTTGGTGGTGGGATTATTTTTTGGATGGTGATGACTTGGGTTCCTATTGTTAAAACTACAGAGTCTTGTTGAAGGCTTGGGAACACGCGCCATCATTGGAATATTTTATTTTTCTTACTATATTAGTATTTGTATTGTTTACCTTATAGTAGATGGTTAATGTTGATAGTAAGCATTAGCTATATAGTATTAACTCTCGGTTTTTGTATAGGTGGGGAGATGACTCTAACTATATTCCTCCCATTTTTTGGATGCCCAAAGGTTGTTTTGGGCATGGGTGCATGTGTTTACGGAGGTATGCCTCCATGAGGGTGTAATTGGTCGTTTGGTTGATATATTTTTTTCTGGCTAAATGCCCTTTATTCAAAAAAAAAAAAAAGAATCTTTGAGGCAATCATACATTCTTTATTGATTTTTAGAATAACATACACATACCAAAGACATTTTTACAGTTAGAACTCATCAATAACGGCGTCCCATAAATCTCTGCTGACAAACGGCAATAGACTGCCGCCATGGACCCGGCCTTCGGGAACCACAAGCTCCAGGTTTTTTTTAGCACCGTTGTTATCGGTTCCTGAGCTTGATTGTCTCGTAAATGGCAAAAACGATGATGATTTCATTGATGATGGAACAAGTACCTGAGGTGGAATCAGTTGTCGTCGTTTAGCCGGCTTTCCTAGCCAACAGGTGGAATTTGAGAGAGCACTAGAACTCGATAACGAGCGATTGTTGGGTGAGCCAGGACCAGGATCTGAAACAAGCCCGTGGGACCCACCATGCGCCTTACAGACATGTGTGATATCATGGGCAAAGAATTTGTACTGCTTTCCTCCACTATGATTCACGTAGCAATTAGTTCGGCCACAGGCACTCTTGGTGCACCCGGGTACAACATGTTTCTTTCCACCTTTGTGAGCCACACTAGAATTGGTTCCATTGCTTCTGATACAAACAGCCACTGCACCACTCTTTTCTGTGGCTGCGTGGCTGCACCCGGATGAGTGGCTACACTGCACCCCACAGCAGTACCCAGTCTGGTGGTTGGCACAACCTGAAAATTCACGCTTTTTGCTGCTTGTTTGCGGATCCGATGCTGTTTCTCTTGAGAAATCTGAGACAACTGATGATTGGGGCCCAGAAATTTTAAGCTTTTGCAGTGGAACACTAATTCTTGGAGCCAACAGAAGAGATGGCATATAACCACCTGAAACTGATGTAGAATCCTCATCAAGAACATGATGAGATCCAAACCCATTACTAATCTCACAAGATGAACTCTGATAATTTGAAAAAGAACTTGGACCACTTTTTGAAGCACTAGAACCATGAGAAAGACTAAGTTTTAGAGTCAAATTGCTCTCATTACAACAAACACCTGGTGTGCGCCCTAGGCCGAGGATTAACCTGCAGCCATCATCGGGTGCACTCTTAGCATCTTGTTGGCTAATGGTGTCATGGCCAACGCACTCCAACCGCAGGGCGGTATCATCAAACGGATCGTCCTTATTGAATTCATTATTACAACCAAAATCTACAGGGGTTTTATTGAGATCGAATTTAGGGTTCTTGTATACCATTTTTTTTTTTTTTGTGAAGTAATTACGTCTTCAAAGTTCAAACATCCATAGTTCGATATGAACATCGCATTCCAACGTTCCAACAAGCTATATCCACCACTCACAAACCCTTACGTTTCGATCTTTCCATTAGGGTTCACCATCAATACATTTTGTACCTGAAATTCCTCAAATTAAAGAGAATGAAATTGACTGATTCTAATTAAGAACAAAAATTAAGTAAAAATTACCTTAATTACGAAGATAGAAGATCTAAGAAGCCATTAATGGCATCAAGATATCCACTGGAGAACATCGATTGACAGATAAAGAAACCAAATTTGAAATGGGTTTCAGAGGTAAGAAAGTGGGAAGACGAAGGATGAGCAAGTGGAGTTATAAATAGGTATGGAAGGGTGAAAAACATAGGACTTATTGAATATTTCAAATTATATTTGTTTTTGGACCCCTATGCTTTTAATAAAGTGTTCATTTTTATGTTTAATAAAGATTATATGAAGCAATCATGTTTATGTTTTAAAGATAAATCATTGGTATAAAAAAAGTAGAAGAAAAATATATAAGAATTGGTGTTATTTTATGTTTTCAAAGATAATTTGTTTTATGAAAACTATAATATATATATATTTAAAGTTGTATCTTATTTTTATAAGTATTTGTAATAATATATATGTGAAAGAAAAAATACGTAACTTTGACATAATAGTTAGGCATAAATAATTTTGTAACATTTTATCAACATATCTGATTAAACAATTTATCTGATCTTTTACACGTGCTTGTAATAGTATAAACAAAAGAAAAAAATGTGAATCTTGTTTGTCATTGGCTGAATCTGATAACATATAATTAAAACATTATAAATGTTTAGATAAAAATAACTCATATGACGATGATTCATTGTGTATGTGACTAAATAAATCAATTCGTATGTTTATAAGTGTTTGCAATAATATATAAGTGTAAGAAAAGACATGTAAAAGTCTTGATTTGTGACTACTTGAAACAAGGGAACAAATGATTTCTTAAGTATATGTATACTTCGTATAACTTCTAACTTAAGAAGACCCTGAAAATGTTATAATTTTCATATGTATACTTCATATAACTTGTTTTGGGTTGAGATAAGGGGTTTTTCTAGTTATAAGTTTCTTTCTGGGCTGGTGGATCAGATATCACGCTCCATTATTCTAGCGAAAGAGTGATCTATTTGGCAGGATGTTCCCGGATAACCGGACGTTTGCTATTAAAAAAAAATATTTTAACAAGAAAAATATAAGTGAAGGAAGGTACAATAACTACATTATAATAGTGAAAGGTAAAACTAGTCAATCACAAATTCTAGAAGGACCAAATAAATACTTCCAACTAGAGGTGCACAAATCGGTTAACCGGTCAAAAACCGGTTTTGGAATCACCGAACCGGTTAACTGGTCAAAGTATCGAAATCGGTTTTTACCAATAACCGGTTCGGTTAATAACCGGTTTTTCAAGCTCAAAAACCGAAACCGATGTATAACCGAAACCGGTTAACCGCCAAATAACCGATTTTTTTATGAGAAGGACCGGTTAACCGGTTAGAAAAACCGGTTAATAACCGGTTTTGTCTCTTGAAACCTCAAACCGGTCTCAAACCGCCGGTTTTTAGGAAAACCTAAAACCGATTTCAATAACCGGTTACGAACCGGTACCAGTTCGGTTAACCGGTTTTTTTGTTCATCTCTACTTCCAACGTCATTGTTCTCGTAATGTGGGCCCAAATGGTCTGTAGACATCGATATAGAGCAACAAAAAGTTAATTAGTATTAGATACAACCTAAACCTGTATTTGTTATATTCAATTATACTACCAATAAGATACTAGCCCATCTGGTAGATGCCTGCTTCTTAGAATGAGAGGTCATGAGTTCAATCCCATGCAATGGTGTAACTAAGGTATAATTTAGGTGGAAGTAAGCTTAGTCTTTAAAAAAAAATTATACTAATAATTTTAGCAAAATATTAATATGTATTTAGATTAAAACCAATATATTACACAGAATAAATAATAAAAAAATAAAAGCTTGTAGTGGAAATGACATCCTAAGACTTGTTGTATGAATAGGCAAACAAGTTATAACAATATTACGAGTTTATTTTTTAAAATCATTAGCTTATACATAATTGCATAATTGAATAAGTTAAAATATATGTGTCAAAATAATAAATGTTAGTTCTATTTACAGAGTTGCTTCTTAAAAAAACTAGTTTTAACTTTCAAACTCTTGATTGAACATTTGAACCTTTAACTACTACCGTTAAGTGAACCAAACCATAGTTATCCTCTTGTTAATTAACACTTCTAGGTTTATTTATGCATGTTACACGTAATTTATGTTATGTGTGTCATGTTCAAATTATATTTATCCAACACATAATCATATATATTTTACAATGCAAGTTCAAATAATCATTTTTAATCTAAACACTACTTGAAACACTTTCAAATTTTATCATAAAATTAGGAAAGAAAAGAAGACTTACAACACTCAAGAACTAAAAAAGACTTCGTTTTAACTTGCTAAAACTCAACAATCTAGCATGCCCTGTCAAATGATTCACCCTTGTTAAAAAGATACCAATATATACTTACTTATTTGGTTTTTTTTGTTTTTTTCTAACAATTTTTTAAACTAATCAACTTTAGCAAGGCTCGAATCCTTGATCTTATGATAAGTTTCACTACTCTAACTCTAAATGGTTTTGCCAGTAAACCCAACCTCATTCAAGATTTAATAGTTCTCACCAAAACCTTGTGACACCAGGGATGAAGCAAGAAATTTTTCTGTAAGGGGGGCCAAAGCCACGGCCATCTCTGGCCCTAATATATGAAATTTTTTCTGTAGAGTGGCCGGACTTTATTAATATAAAATTTTCTGCTCAAATCCTATTACATGCATACTTCTGAGCCGAAAAACAGTGGTGGCTGGGGCCACCCCTAGCCCTAGTTATCCTTCGTCCCTACGTGATACCATCGATTGATTTTCATCCATAACAACTTTGGGATAATAGTCTATGTAGAGAGTTAAACTAGTGTTTTTAAAACTGTATCGGTTGATTAAACATTTAGATCAGTAACTATTTTGGTTAGCCTAATTGAATCACTATTTAGTGAAACAGAGAATCCAGCAGTCAAACCATTGAAATGAGTGGTTGAACCGGTGAATTGCACTCGTTAAACCAGGTTTTTGTGTTGTATATCGAATTCCTTACATTAATTTTATAATAGTTATCACGTTATTCATTTTCTAAATCCGGTCTGACCTAACCGACCAGTAAACTTATAAAACAATTAGTTTGAAGGATGGTTTGTTTTCAAAAACAAGGGGTTAAAGTTAAACTTGTCGATGGTGAGTTGGTGGACGGGTGACAAAGGAAAAATAAGTGGAGTTGATAAATGGGTGACGTGGATATGTTTTGACATATATACATAAAGTATTATTATCCTACCTGGATTTTATTTTTATTTAATTTATTTGTGCAAAAAGCCGCCTGCTTTAGGCTTATGTATGATATGCGACTAATCGACTACGTCGCAACCAAGCTCTTGCCTTCTCCTACGGGCCTTTCATAATAAACAATAGGTTTAGTGAGTTTAGTCCAAACTAAAGAACTATTTATCATCATAATTCATATTCTCAATTTTTTTTATTAAATTATTATTATTCTTTTTTGTATTTAATAAGAATCTAAATGTAGGGAGTCGAAAAGTTAATTTTGAACGGTTCAAAGAATAGGAATCCAAAGTTAATTCTTTATTTGTTTAACTATGTTAGAAACCCATGTATTAGACCATCCGGTGTGCTCCTTGGTTGGGGCGTGAGTGGGGCAAAAACGGGTGTGGAACACCGCCCCTAGGGGCGTGGGCGGGTGTGGCCACAACAACGGGCATGTCGACCGTTTGAAGAGGCAAAGAAGAGACACATTCAAAGTGGAGTGGGTGGTTGTGGTGAAGTGGGTGGTTATGGTGAGTGCCAACGTGGCGACTACGTGGAGTGGTTGAGGCCAAGGGGCATACCCCATGTTCATACATGGGTTGGATAAATATAATATGTTATAAACAATATTTTTCATAAACAATTGTATGTTTGACATCGTGAAATGTTTATATATATAATGATTTTTTAAAAATAATAAATTACAAATGATGAAAATTTAAGAATTACAAAACTATATTTTAAGATATTATATGATAGAAATTTCTTAAGATTTGTTAACTTTTAATGATTTAAATAAGAAGATGAACCACATATTTGAATTTTATTATAGGGTATATACATATTTCCCTCTTTTAACTTGTAAAATAATTGAAATTTTGTACTTTGGGAAAATATATAATTTTTCAAGTTAGGAAAGGGAAATATATAAATATATCTTTTTTATATAATTAATTATTTAAAATCATTAATATATTTCTATTATAATAAACAAAAATATTTTTGTCACTTGTCAACTTTTCATGATTATATTACCACATGTCACTTTTCAATCATCCTACCAATCCTCTCTCTTATTAGAGTTAAGTGACATTTTAGTCCTTGTGGTTTGACTACTTTTGTCATTTTAGTCCCTGTGGTTTGAATTTTGTCATTTTGGTCACTATGGTTTCATTTTATTGCCATTTTCATCCTTATGGTTTCTATTTTATTGCCATTTTAGTCCAATTAAATTTAAAATTTTGGACTAAAATGGCAAAATTTATCAAACTATAGGGATGAAAATGACAATAAAATGAAACCATATTGACCAAAATGGCAAAATTCAAACCACAGGGACGAAAACGGCAAAAGTTGTCAAACCACAAGGACTAAAATGGCACTTAACTCATTATATTATCTTTTCTAATAAATAATTATACTATTAATGAACAATAATATTATATGCATTTTTCATACTAGAATATAGTTTTTGATAAATTATAAGTCAAATATTTTTATTAAAAAACACACTTTAAAAGAAGTTTTATAAAATATGAAATTTTCTAAAAATCAATATTTTTAAAAGTAATAAATATTTAAATTGGTATTTGAAGTAAATAAAAGTTTTATAAAAAAAGATCAGATAAAATTTTTTAAAAAAAATATTAAAATAAATTATAATTCATAGTTTTTAAATAATTGGTTTTGTTGAAACAAATGATGTTTCTTATAGTGAAATATTTAAAAAGTAATTATTTTAAAATCAAAATCTAGAAAAATGATAAGAAAAATTACATTTTTAGTTAAGTATATTTAATGATATTAGTCAATTAACTATAATAATTATATCAATTGTACAGTATTTTCTTGATTTTTAACAATTAGTTTTAGATAGAAAAGTAAGTACAATTTTTAACATCAGTTAGTTTAAAAACCATTATTGCTACAAATAAAAAAAAGTCAAGTATCATTCATTAGTTATTGAAAATTTTAATTATTGTTTTATCACTTACAATAATTATTAATACGTATTTTACTCCCAACGGATGATTGTGATTAAGGCATAATAAGAGAGCAAGGAAAAACAAGAAGAGAGTTTACAAAGAATAACACGAGTGAAGGAAGTATTTTTTGCGGTGTTAGCCTTTGGATTTACGTTATGGATCAGCCAATTCATCCAACACTTATTTGTATTAATTTTGAGGGATAAAATAGTCCATAAAATTCAAAAAAAATAGTCAAAAAGTCTCCTTTTTGGGGAGAGACGGTAATACTCGGTTCCAGATCCCATTTTTTAGGTCGTAGGTCAGGTTGGAACCGGTCTTCAAAAAAATATTGGAACCTAACCCAGCCATGGTGGAGCCAAAATGCAGGGCCTGGGAGGGGTGTAGCCACACAAATTTGGGCAGCCCAACACCATGTCGAGCCGAACACAATGCATAGGTCATAGATGCATACACCCTATACGTTCAATTAAAAAGAAAAACTAATTTGGTTGGCCATAAACAAAAGTTTAACAAAAATACTTATTTGGTTCAACCAATGATAAATCCATATATGTACTTTCAACCATATTTGGACCCTTCATTTGTAATACTAAAAATAAATATATTGTCCACATTAAATCATGTTAAAATTGATTTGTTTATTCAAAACCTAATTTTTTTAATCAACTTTAATGTAGGTCATATATTTATTTTCAAGATTCCAAATGAAGGGCATAAATTGTTAAGAGTTTTCTCTTTAAGATCGGTTTTCACATAATAGAATCCATACATAACCACTTTTATTTGTGAAAACCCATAAAACCTCATGTAAAATATACGTAACAAAACTAAAAAAAATTGTAAAACATACGTAAAAACGTAAAAAAATTCTGTCAGATCTGACGCAGTGTTACGTATGTTTTACAATGTAAAAAAATTTTATAAAATGTTTTTTAGAAACATTTCTTCAGCGCTTCTTTTATTTTTTTTTTTATAAAAATGTGTCCAATAATGTTACAAACCTGTAAAAAAATTTCAAAAAAAAAAACGTTTGTTTTAAATGAGTTTTCATGGTTTTCTCACTAAAATAAGGTTTTCATTTGATTAATCGTCTACATATGCATATACATATATGTGTGTGTGTATCTATATATATGTGCGCGTGCGCGTGCGCATCCAAATGAACCAAGAAGTTGTTGAGAAGCAAAAAGAATAATATATAACCATATGATAAAAGCAACGTCTTTCTAAAGTATAAGAAAATTGCTTTTATGTCCTTTAAACATATTATAAATGGTTTTTATAGTTTTCAACTAATATTAGTTCTTAATTAAACATCTTCATATACATATGATCTGCAAATATACTTTTAATACACCTAATCCTACATTTGGAGAGATTTGAATGCAGTCAGTTTTGTGAAAACAAACACTAATAACCTTAGATTACAAGTTCGTATGTTGTAACCTATACTAGAAAAGTACAAATTTTTGACATGTACACAAACCCCATCCCACCTTCCTCCCCCTCCAAACGCCTTTACAATAGGGCTGTTCACGAGCCGAACCGAACCGAACCAAGCGAGGGTATGCTTGTGCTCGGCTCGTTTTCAAACCGAGCGGTTCGGCTTGGTTCGGATTTGCAGAATCGAGCCAAATGTTGTGCTCGTTGCTCGGCTCGTTTTAAAACCGAGCGGCTCGGCTTGGTTCGGTTTTGCTCGGTTTAATAAAATTTAATGTCACAAATAACTAGCAACTGCCATCTAGTTGGTTATTATAGTTACATATAAACACTCACATTAGCATCTAATAATCACAAACCACAAACAATCAAATTTAAGATTAAAGGAAGCCATGTAGTTAACAATAATCTCAATCAATGACAGAATTTTTTCAAAACATAATCCAGGTAGTGTAAACCTCTAAAAACAAATCCAAACATCCATACTAGCCTAAGTAAAAAGATCACGGTTGTGAGTAAACAAATGGCTGAGTATTGGGCATTCGAGAATTAAATTCTAACATGAAAAATGAAACAAATGGATCTGAGAATTAGATTTAAATTTTTGAGTATTGTATATTTGTCTATTTGGATATTGGGTCTTTTGAAAGTAGTTTAAACATAAAAAATTACATTAGTTATACATTAATAAAATATTATATATATATATATACATATATATATATATATATATATATATATATTTGTGTGTAATTTAGCTATACCTTAGCAAACGAGCCAACCGAGCGAGCCAATCGAGCGACTATCCGAGCGAGCAACGAGTGAGCTTACCTTGGCTCGTGCTCGGCTCGTTTAAAACCGAGCGAAATTCGAACAAGCTATTTCCCAGCTTTTTCCGAGCGAATAACGAACGAGCAGCGAGCAGCGAGTGATTTGAACAGCCCTACTCTACAAGTTGCAACATCTAAATTTCAAAAACAAAATAAAGAGTTACTTATGTTATCACCTAAAATTATCCACTAATTACAAAAATTTAATAATTAAAAAATTAAAGAATGATTTTGTTAAATTATAATAACTAGGTTTTTTCCATCCCGCGCGCTGCGGCGGGTTATCACATTACACTCCCAAGAACGGGTATTATATATCATTTCTAGAAGAATAAATTACATAGCAAATTTATATTTTTAATCACGAACTCTATATAAATTTTTCATAAAAACATAAAATAATACAAAATCCACACAAATATGTTACAAAAATAATAGAAAAAAATGACTCATAAAATTTTTTTCACCAGCAACCAATCGGTTGAATTAAAACAAAAACTGAAATATCTAATCAAATTTCTCAAATTTAATAAAAGCAAACCTTTAAGCAAATCTCTCAAATTTATACCCTAATTTTTGTTTACTACTTTTCAAAATTAAATAAAACTTCTGGTGATTCAAGAGATTTATTATTCAATTTTACGAACCATTTTTTTACTATATATATATATATATATATAATATTTAATAGGGGAGGGATCATGAGAAAACTACTAAATTTTAAGAAAACCTAGAAAACTACTATTAACCAATCACATCATTTCTTTAATATTTAATTTAATATAATTAAAAAGGTTAATTTAGTAATTTTATCTCTATATAATTTTGGAAGGTATTGTATCATTAATTTTCAGTTTTTGATTTCCCTAAATATGTAAATCAAATTTTAAAAATATTCCATTTGTTTCAATAATCCATTGAATCTAAATTATGCAGATTGTTTCGTTTTAGTGTGTAGGGGACGAATTGCATCAATTTGAAACATAAATCTGGCTATTTTAGATTAATTTTTACTGTTGCTTAAGGATGGAAGCCAGAAAAACAAGTCTGATCGTTGGAACGGATGCAAACAAGATTCAAGAGTATGATGTTCGTGAGATTCAGCAAGCAACAAATAATCATCACGAGAAGCAACCTGTTGATGATTTGTATGAGAACCAGATTCGAGAAAAAACAAATTTTTTTAACGTCCAGGACATAAGTGTTGATATAGATGAAGGTTTGATTGTCCATTAGTTTTTAATGAAATCTATTGTAGTATGATTTCGTATATGTTTTAAACATATGTAGTTTTTGGATACAATATTTTTGATTTATATATATTTTTGGATGATAAGTACAAAAAAGGGGTTTTTGATTGAATTATTTTCAACAGTTATATTGTTTTTAATTTATAATTAACTGATTACGTATATGTAATCATTTGTGACGAAAATGTTGTTCATGTTAATTAAGATGCAGTTAGATTATTTGATCAAGAAAGTGTTCAATTGAATAAAGATAATGAAACGCAAGACATTGCTGGACCGTCAATTGAAACATGCAACTATAGTCATCCATTGTTTTTAACGGCTGTTGAGAATGAAGGTTTGTTAATAAAAAAATGCAAAAAAGTTTGTTGTTATTTAATGATTTTAAGATTGCTACATATGTGTGGCAGTATTTTTTTAATTTTCAAATTATGGGAATTGTAGATTCTGTTTGTAGCACCTTAGACGAGTCTCCAAATGGCACACGATACTGGACACCCATAGTACGTGGTGATATTAGCCCTGTTATCGGTAGCGTTTTTGATAGATGGGATGATGTAGTCAACATGTATGAACAATATGCGCAGAGTGCTGGGTTTTGTACACGGTTCGGAGTAATGAAAAAAAATAAAGATGGGTTTGTTACACATAGATATATGATGTGCACAAAAGCCGACAAACCGAATGGATTAGTGTTTGATTCATTGGAAAAATCTCCCGCTAGACGTTCTAACTTTAAAGTAACAGATTGCAAGGCGCGAATAAAGCTTAGAGTTATTAAAGAATCATCAAAATATGAGCTATATGATTTTGTAGAGAAGCATAACCATGGGTTAATTAATGCTGACAATTTGGATTTGTCACGAAAAAGACGCAAGCTAAACTTTGCGGATCAAGAATATATCACAAAATGTCGGTTGGCAAACGTTGGTCCAAACAAAGCTCACAGATTGCAGGTAGCTTTAAAAGGGGGACATCATATGGTTCGAGGTACCAAGACTGATTTCAAAAACTTTGGACGTGATGTTTATAATTATATTGGTAATAGGGACGCCCAAATGTTTGTCGATAAGATGTCAGAACGTTCTCGTCATTTAATAAATCATACGTTTGAGTTTCATACAGTTGATTTTGAGGTGAGAGGATTGTTTTGGGCTGATGATGTTTCAAAACATAACTACAAGGTTTTTGGAGATGTATTGGCGTTTGATGCAACATATCAAACAAACAAGTACGTTTACATAATTTTTAAATCCTAATCATTTTTTTCAGACATATTAATTTAGATTTAATTAATTTTATGTTGTAGGTACAACATGATATTTGTACCATTTACTGGTGTTGACCATCACAAGAAATGTGTTACATTTGGAGCAGGTCTGTTGTATAATTAATCGGTGGAGTCGTACAAATGGTTACTGAAGTGTTTTCTTGTTGCACATGAAAAACAACCCACATTGGTACTCACAGATCAAGATGCTTCAATGAAGTTGGCTGTAAACAACGTTTTTGATAAATCAATTCATAGGCTATGCATGTGGCATATCACCAACAAGATACCAAAAAAGGTGATACTGTGTAAACATATTATTATAAAATATGTTTTATAGTTGGCTATTAAGATTATATGTTGTTAATTATAAATTACATATGGATTACACATACGTAAGCAATATGTGCTGAAATACACGTAAAACAAATGTTGTTTTACATGTATTAAAAATATAATTTAATTTTTTTGCTGGCAGGTGTGTGGAAATGTATTGAGGAACACAAACATTGGTTCAGTAGGTTTTGGTTACGGGCAGCTTCCCGTGCAGCAAGTACCTCCTCAACCCGTTCGTTGATGAGGGCGTTCAACTCAGCTTGAGTCAAGTTGATGTTTCCACGTCCGCCTGCATTCCTGCGTCCTCCACGTCTTCCAGCCATGATCTTCATAGCGAGAATACGTGTTAGTGTTTGACTAATGACTAATGTAGTGTGTGTGGTAGGCATTGTAAAGAAATATGTAGAGCTATCGGCTCTTGTCCGTCACGCACTCACGCGTAGTCACATACGGTGTTGGTGGTGATATCATTTGCTATGGTGCATGGAATAAGTGTGTGCAATCGTGTATGCTAGTATCACAATACTAAACTCTTATGTGTTGTGTGGAGACTAGTGGTTATAGACTAAGTTCACTAAATGCAAACCTAATTCGCAATAACCGGAGGCTCTGATACCAATCTGTCGCACCCCGAGAAATCCCGTCCCTTCCGGGGCGCGAGCGGCGGCAGATTGTCAGGATCGCAGTCTCCGGTCACACAACATGCGAGACCTATATGTCTGATTTCGTACGTACATCCAGTAATTTGGATAAAACAGTTTAGTAATATCAGAGTTGCGGAAATAAAGTATAAGTTGACAAAGTGGTTTACTCATACATAGTTTGCGGAAACGTTAAATTAAAACAGTTTTCAAAACATCACAAGTTAAATGTTGCGGAAGCGATTAAAGGTGATTAACATTACACAACATATCAAATGATAATCAATGTTTAGTAAACTAAGACACTTAAATGGATGCATGCGACTCCGGCCTAGCATCCTATTCCTGGTGCGCGTGCCTTAATTACCTGAGAAAACATGCGAGTAAAAGGTCAACACAAAGGTTGGTGAGAGCACAGGTTTGTAATCAGCAGTAAACATCAAGTGTTTAAAGTAAATGTTTAGCAGGTCTATTTTTCAATACAATGCAATATCAATTGATAGCTAGTCAACATGTGTTATATCATATGCGGGTTCACAACCGAAGCTAACATGCTGCCTTCCGCCATATCCATCCAAGATATAGCAAATGTTGTTTGGTCAATTATGCACTGTTCCGACCTCCAGTCGGGGTGGCCATACGGCTCGCAACAGTGGGGCTTGTCAGGCCCAAATAGTACTATTCAGAATTACCACGCTGAGCGCTACACGCTATTAACGGTTCGAGGTGTGTTTAATGAGGACTTATCAGTTTTGTGGATGAATGCCACACATATGCATATACGATATTAGCATGTACAAAAATAACCAAAAGTGTGTAAGTTGTTCAAAAACAGTAATGTTTTCTCCCCCAAAGGTAGAAAATAGAAAAAGGGGCCGTGAACTCACCTGTTACAGCAGTTCCGGTGTGTATATGAGTTCGCGTCTTGCGAGAGCTAGCACCTGCTAGTATGCACCTATAACCATATAGGTGTGAGTATGTGTTCTGTGTTGTGTTGTATCCCATACAACTCCAAGTGTCGGTGTGCTCAACCGAGTGCGTGTGTTAACTAGTGAGACTTGACGAATCGTTGGTGACACGATTGTTGTGTTTATGTGCCTTGATGCACATAAGACACCAATATGCGTCCTATGACTCTGATCACATAAGTTACCATTTTTTAGAAAGTTTCCAATTTAGGAAAGTGTGGTTATGAAATCCCATTTCATAAAACTAATAACTCACAATATGTTTATAAAACACGATCAAACTCTTAAAACACGTCGTTTGCGCATAAATCACCATTTATGCCGTTTTGCCCAAATAAAGTTTCCTTATTTGGAAAGTATCCGTTTAAAAACTCGTTTTTACAAATCCAAGTTTCCAAATATGTTAAAAACCATTTCTAAACATATTTCAATAATCCAAATTCATCAAATCTTTCAAAAACATCGAAAGCCCTTTTTAGATTTACAAAAGTTTCTATTTATAGTAAGTTTCTACAAAACCAAGTTTTTGACAAAAATCAAATATCCCAATGTGTTTCTAAACACTCCAATACACATTTAACAACATCTAGACATGTCTAACATGTCTAGATCATCACAAATCCAAGACTTGCACATAAAAGTTTCCTTTTATGGCAAGTTTGTCCAAATCATCATCAAACCAAACCTAACTTACCCAAAACTCAATTCTAACATTTCTAAGCATCAAAATCAGTAAAGCTACAACAAGTACTCATCAAATCACCAACGATTTCAAGCACAATAATCATATGGAGTTGCATGTGGGTTTTAACCCATTGCATGTACGATCTAACTATAACACTACAAGAAATTTGAGTGTTTACCCACACTTAGTATGTGTAGGTAAAAGCCTATTTTGTTTAGGTAATTGTTTTTACCTACACATAAATTAAGTGTCATGATGTGTGGCCTCATGACTGTTGATATAGATCATTACCCACACATCACTTATGTGTAGGTATATATCACACTATACTTACACATATATGTGTGGATAAAAAGAAATTTATGTGTGGGTAAAAGTAGTATAAGTGTAGATATTGGGTAATATGTGTTGGTAAATATAGATTTATATGTTAACATTAATCATGATATATGTAGGTAATTATATTCAAATCCATACCAACAAATACAAAATTGCATATACAAATAGATACATACGTGACCAAAATTACCACACCTAATTAAATATTTTCAAACATTATTCTTCAAACCATAAAAGTAAAGTACCAGTCATTGAAACTAAAATATTTAAAACTATTCATAAGTCACAAGTTTATAGATAAAACCAAAACTATTTCACTCATTAATATTTTCATCACTCTGATCTATCTCTTTGAAATTGTTCTGATGTGCTTGATGAAGGGGACATGATATTATTCACAATCTGTGCTTGTTGTATAATTGCACTTGTACCCTTCAGTGTTGAAAATACATCCGCAAGTTCTTCATAAGTAGGACGTTTTGAATTCATACAACACTTATACGGAGATGATCCTGCCAAGACAACCACTAAAGGAAAAATAAAATATTCCAGCCTGACCAGACACATACTAAAAAAAAATGTTTTAACATGTACCCATTTGATCCATTATTCAATCCGTCCAACTTGCCATCTTAAGAAACTCAATCTAGGCACAAATATAGTCAGAAAAGATGGAACATACCTCTCCATGAAGTTTCTCCATAGGCATCTAGTCACTAGGCCCACAATGATCTAATAACACAGTAGCCAGAGACAATACTGCATCTTTCTCTTCTAACTGCAACAGCTGAAGGTTGTCAGATTCCCGGTCAACTTTTGACCTTCCCTCAGACTGTTTATCTACAAAAAAACGGAGAGAATCATCTTAGTTAATATATTAATAAAATGTTACATAATTATATAATTTTGGCAATCAAATTTAGCACCTTAATTATCTATAAGATTCAAACAAAATGGATTAAAAAAAACAGCCCAACCAAGCTGAACATAACATGTTTTGACACAGCTACAAATTTACACATGTTGACCGAAACCACCCCACATTGTAGTATTTACTATTTAGCATTACCCAATAGTCTCAAGATCACCAGGAAGACCAAATTAAGAAAATAAATAACCATTTCAACAATGGTATAATATAACAAGGAAATTACAAAAAAGTTGAATGCATATCACTTCTACGTAACATAAACAAAGAGGCACATGATTATTTAAATCATAGCAATCATAGTTGCAACACAAACATGAGTCATAGTACTTCGGAAATCGAAAGGACTTAAATACTTGAATCAGATATACCTAAAAGCTTTGCTCATATCATGTAAAACAACATTTAGAAAGTAGACATCTTTCTTGAGCAAACTTAAAATATCATATAAAACAAAGGAATTCAGATGTTTTTGTTCATTTAAAACATGGTAATGCACTTCACATTTCCTTTTCTCTGTTACAACTTACAAGAAGTTTGACTTTTCAAAACGATGAAGAACCATTTATTACACATGATGGGAAATCCCTCAATTAGAGAGAAACAGAGAGATTTGAGAAAGAGAATCAAACAAATTTCAAAGCACAAATCTAACAACCTTACATAATCAGAAATGAATCTTATTAAAAAAATAGTAAATATGACAATCGATTTTTGCACTCAAATAATATAGCAAAAATAAGTTCATCATACAGATACTATAAGACAATAACCTCCTTAAACGAAGCAAACAGAAGCAAACAGAAGCAATAAAGCATACTAATATTGAATTTGTTGTACATAAACATGTGTTGCAATGATACCTAACATCCATGAGAAGAACACTTGTGATAAGTCTTTACAAGCTGCTCTACTATCAATTGGTGTTTCTTTCCTTTTTCATGACAACAGATTTAATTGAAGCTTCATTTATCATCTTAGCATATTGATATAGTCCAAGATTAATCTAGAGTTTTTAAAATACAAACTCCAACAGCAATTAGGCATAGAAAACCAGAAGCAAATTTGTTAAAGTTAATACCTCAAAGGCACACATAATCAAATTATAAAATAATTAGCAGCAACATCATATTCCTACATGGCTACATTTCAATCATACACAAATAATATGCATCTCATGACACTATTTCTTGTTGCCTGTTACTTTAAAAACATAGATCACCACCACGCTTCTTATCCTTTTTGAAGGTTTATGCTTGATTGTCTCATGTTGAAATGAAGCAATTAATACATGCAATACCCCAATGTCACAAGAGCTTTTATTTAATAATATTATTAGTGCTGGTGAGTGTTTAAGTTCATCTAAGTAGCGAATTAGTTCTATAAGCTCTAATTTTCTTTTGAATCAACACGTCATCTTCTACCTAACAAAAGAAAACACATTTGCATATTATTTAATAGAGTAAATTGCACTTTTGGTCCTTTATGTTTACACAAAATTTCAGATATAGTCCTTAAAGTTTCAAAGTGTCAAAATCAGTCCTTTAAGTTTTCAAATGTTGCAAACTCGGTCCTTTCTCCGTTAACGCCGTTAAGTATTAACAGAATAGGGGCATAAATGTAAAAAAAATTATCATTTTTGGTCCTTTATGTTTACATAAATTTTCATATATGGTCCTTTATTCTGTTAGTACTTAACGGCGTTAACGGAGAAAGGACCGAATTTGCAACATTTGAAAACTTAAAGGACTGATTTTGACACTTTGAAACTTTAAGGACTATCTCTGAAATTTTGTGTAAACATAAAGGACCAAAAGTGCAATTTACTCTATTTAATATGTGTAATAATAAATTTATCATCGTGTTCTTCTTGTTCACTCTAAGTTTCTATACCATCCATTAGTAAGCATATTTGTTGTAATGTTCTCATGTACAACTGCTTAATAACAATCAATACCTTAACCTTCAAGTCCAAAAGTAATTTATGAAGGAAGAACTAAAATAAAAAAAAAATGCATTCAACAAAATACTATTTATGTTTCAAAAAAGTGAGAAGATGCATATTACATACCTCAACCTCATTGAGTTTTGGTCCAACAGTTGAGTTTGAAACCTCGATATCTCCTAAAATTGGCCTTTAAAAACCAAAAATCAAAACATTAATAATATATAACCCTAGAACAAACTTCTGAATCACCACAACATAATCTAAAAAATCTGATAAAAACAAACCTTGAATAACACGTAGAAATTGATAATGGTGAACATTAGTTGTTTAATGATTCAACATCGAGATCATAGCGATTAGCCACTTCTTCCGAATAGAACCCTAAAGGCTCAATGCAAGGTGTTGAAACGATAATTATGAAGTTCTATTAAATATACATATTTATGTGAAGAATGCACATTCTGCATACCTTAATTTTGGAAATCAACAAATTTCGTAAACGATCAACAATTAACATAAAAATGCATCTCAGTAACACACAAAAGAAACCCTAAAAATGATAATAACAAACGATTAAAGAGTAACATGGAAAAATATGGAAACATAAAACAAAGAGACGGTGGTAATCTAACCTTCAGCAACGATTTTGATCGAAATCCGACTGTGAATAAAACCTAATTTCTCGAATAACATTGAGAAGACGTTGAGCAATTGTGCGCTTAAATTGTTGTTTATTGTGGACCTGTAACATTAGAATCACTTAATTACAAAATCAATGCAATTACCTTAAAAGATTGGGATTGAATGCTAAAACCAATCAGAAACCGATTCGCATAAATCACGGTAAAAGAAACTGAAAGAAGGAAACAATGATTTCCTCAGGAAAATTTCTGGTTTGAGCGGGAAATAGTTTCAGAGATGGAGTCAGTGATTGCCACGTGTTGAAAACAACTATTCTTTTATTAGATAGAGAAGAGATAAAAGATAAATGATATATATAATAATAAAATGTAATAATCTAATCAATGTTTTGAAAACCGGACTGAACCGGTTAAATCGGGAACCGGTGGGTGAACCAGTCCGGTTAAGGGTTTCTATGCCGTTTTGGGTGAACCGCCCGGTCGGACCGGAAAACTGGTGGTCGGAAAAAAGGTGGTTGAACCGTTTTTTTTAATTATATATATATATATATATATATTTATAAAATGTTTATAAAATCATCTTGTTCTTACATCCGGTTCGACCGGTCGGACCTCTGACTGGTAAGGAGATCGGTTCGATATCCGGTCCAGTTATGAAAATATTGAGTCTAATAGATAGTAGTATATATATAAGATACAAATTACAAGATAAAAATAAAGATAAAAGAAAAAAATGCAGTTTGAATAGTTTAACCGTATAACCAAACACACCAAATTTAAAAAATAATGTAACCGAAAACCAAACCACAAACGGAATTTGTGATGTGATCGGATACGGTTATAAACCGAATACACAATTCAATTTGGTTTTTCAGTTACAAATACGATTTAATTAACATTTTAAGACAATTTTTGGTTAACACCCCCAATTATTCACACATATACAAACATGTATAGGTAAATTATGTTTTGCTACTTCTTTTAGTTTGATTTTAATTTTTGTTTTAAATATTTATTTTCATGTCATTATATTTTTATTTACACATATTATACATTTTAAAATATGTGTAGGTATTTGCTTTACATTGTCATTTTAGAAACTAAAATAAAACCTTTATATACTTACTTTAACTACACATTTGTTTAGACATATTATGTGTTGGTAAAGCATAACCAATTATCCACACATATCTAACTTTTTTATATGTGTGTAGATAATTTACATACACATAACATAAATTTGCCGCATGTGTAGGTAATTAAACATTTATTTGATGGTAAATTTTGGGGGCAAATTTTCCCATCAATATTAAGTGTAGTTAAAACGTATTACCAACACATATTAAATGTTGGTTATTATGAAAATATATGATAAAACATTACCTACACATATACACACATGTGTAGGTAATTTACCTACACATTTACAAGTGTAGGTACATTATGTGTTGGTAAACACTCAAATTTCTTGTAGTGTAAGAAATCATGTAAAACTACCTTAGAATGCAAAATCCAGTGAAAACAATGGCTGGGAATGAAGGTCTAGTGGTTGATGGTCGTTCTAAGCTCCTTAGCTTCTTCTCCAAGTTTCCAAGAGCTCCAATGGTTCACAAATACAAGGAATGGCTCCACCAATGTTTCCAGAAGGTTTGAAAGCTTGTTTTCAGTGGTTTTGGTCGAGAATGAACGAAGAAACTCGGAGAAATGGTGAAGGAATCCGACTGAAATGATATGGGTTTGTATTTAAAAGAATTTTGATCTGCATGGCCTTCGCGTACCGCGGAGGCCGATCAAAATTGTTTGCCGCGTACCGCGATGGAATTCGGGAGTTCGACTCCCGGTTTGCTTCGCGTACCGCGAAGAACTTCGATGAGGGACTTGTCGCGTACCGCGAAGAACTTCGATGAGGGACTTGTCGCGTACCGCGACGGGTCCATATTCTTGTTTTTCGATTTTGTTGATACGATTTCGCTCGTACACGATTCCTAACGTTTATCCAAGCATCTAATAGCACATTCAAGCACATAATACAAGTAGCACATAAGTTTGATTGATCACCAACGTTCGTGAGACTCGTGTGTGTTTCGATAATTCCTTGAATTATCTTTGATAGTTTGTGTTCGTGACTAACGAAGTGTTCGCACGCTTGATTAATCCTAATCAACGTGTGATGCACAATTCAATAATTCCTCGAACTATTGTTTTGTGTTAGTGTTGTGGTTGCCACACTTGGTTTCCAAAACCAATGCGCAATGTACGATTCGATAGTTCCACGAACTATCGTTTCGTAGTTGTTTGTGTTCAACTCATCTAATTAAACATAACTAGATGAAATGCAACAAGTATGAATGTGAAATGTAAAGAATGTAAGAGTTGCGATTTACCTGAAATTGCCGGGTGTCACATAAATGCTGTATATTCAGTCAGACACCAGTGGGTTCCTGGATATTTTAAAGATATACCAATGTGCTGTTTAATGAAGACTACGTCGCGTTGCGAAAGTTCAAACTCTTTATTCAAAGTCAATTCAAGTTCATCAAACACACTAATTCAGTTTTTGTCATGTTTTGATTCTGCAATTGATGGTCAAAGGTTCAACCAAAGGGTGTTAGAGCACAACACTGCTACAACACTTCCACAGTTTCGCACAATGTTGCCGATTGAAAGTAATGCAAATGAAATATATACACGCACCATATTTAAGGAGGTGCAAAAGGAGATTTTCAAATCTACAACGTTGTGCTATATATTGAATTCAAAGATTGTTGATGAAATTCATACTTATTGTATTGCTCATCAAGATAACAGACATGACATCATCAACGAGTTTACGGTAGCATAATATTATTATGTTTTTTTAATATACTTGTTTCACCACCGGACATATATTACATCATTGTAGTTAAATTTTCATATTCTTCAGGTAACGTTAGACTTGAAGGACAATTCGGCATCATGCTCATGTTTGGGATTCACACGCATTGGTTACCTATGTCGTCATGTTTTCTGTGTTTTCAGACATCACAAGATTAAAAAGATACCTTACAAATATGTGCATGACAGATGGAGAAGAGATGTTTTACCAAAGAATGTGTTTAGCATGTCCAACAGATATGGGATTGATCAAGATAAAAATTCTATAACAAGGTCTCGTATTTTAGATAACATACAACAATCAGTAGATCGTGTTAGAAGAGATACAGAAAGACTTGATTTGCTTGATAAACAAATCCAAAGAATAAAGGACGAGATTTTTCAAGACTTCCCTTGCGAACCATTTAGTCAGAATAAGGGTATTATAATTCAGGAGTTGGTAAATGTGAGTGAACCACAAAAGGTTCAATATACCATCCCATATGGTATAAGAAACAAAGGATGTGGTACTAATAGGCGACTAGTTGGTCCTGGTGAGAAGGCGGTAAAAAAGAGTCAAAAACCTAAAAGGAAGTGTCGTTATTGTGAAAAAATGGTTAACGACCATGATTCTCGCAATTGCCCTGTAAAAAAGAGAGATATGGAAGATTTGAATAAAAAAAAATCAAGGAGGATCTGACGAAGATGATTACGAGTTTGTAGAAGATGACAGTGATTTTCTTGATAAACAAGTTGACGAGGATTTTGAAGACGATAACGAAGACGATGATGTTTGAATTTTCGTATTTAAATATGTCTTTTATTTAATTTTACTTTATGGATTGTTTTACAAACTATTTGGTTTTATAATTATTTAGCAATTTTAAGTTTGATGGTCAAATTTTGTTATTTTTAAGGTTGCATGCAATAGTCAATACATATATGTAATTACATATAACTAAATTATGGTTATAGAACCAATAACTTATGTACTGCAATTATTTTATACAAATTAATAACATTTAATTACTTATGAATGTAAATAGGTATTCATTATCACCAAAGATACATAGACACTTATGATTACATTTATGTAATCATAACGACTACATATATGTAATCATAGTTTGATTAGGAATCCTTAGTTATACAAGTTAGATATAAGATAAAACTTATGTTCACCAAGTATATATAGGCTATAGTATTACGGATTCAACCTTGTACAATATGTAATCATTTTGTGTTTCTAAAAAACTAATGACTAACCATTATCTATATACACACCAATGATACACAGACACTTCTGATTACATTTATGTAATCATAATGATTACATATATGTAATCATAGTTTGATTAAGAACCCTTAGTTATACAAATTAGATATAAGATAAAACTTATGTTCACCAAGTATATATAGGCTATAGTATTACGGATTAAACCTTGTACAATATGTAATCATTTTGTGTTTCTAACCATTATCTATATACACACCAATGATACACAGACACTTCTGATTACATTTATGTAATCATAATGATTACATATATGTAATCATAGTTTGATTAAGAACCCTTAGTTATACAAATTAGATATAAGATAAAACTTATGTTCACCAAGTATATATAAAATATAGTATATTGATTAAACCTTGTACAAGTATATACACCAACTTATATACTAAGTAAATCAAATGTAATCACCATCAATCAGTGCATGTTTCTTCAGCAAAAAAATTAATAAATAACAATCACATTAAACCTAGCATAAAATCCCACGCATCAAAATGTTTACAGTTATACTAACTGATAATCATGTTTAAATCTAATGTAATCAAAACATTCCAACACAAAAAACTAATTTCTTGAACTATCATTCTCTAAATCATTGGCTTCCTTCAACACCCTTTCTTTATGCTTGTTAATATCTGATGTTATCATCTTGCATGCATACTTCTTCCTTAACAAGTTGCATTTCGCCTTCTTAGATTTTTCGTCCCTTGGAAAGCCACAATCCCAAGACCTGACATGATTTCCCATATACATCTCCATATGGACATTACAAACACACCACAATCTACAAAATTTTTGGTGGTGGCCCAATTGATTCGTAGCTTCTCAATTCTACTCAATTCGATATCATTAGCTTTTGGGTGTCCTACCAGGTGCAAATACATCATGAATATATATTTCTGCATAAAAGTAATCAGCCCAATATTAAAAAATAATGAAGTAATTTATAATATATTCAACTTTATTACATAGATGTAATAACTCCAAATAAAATAAATAACAATTATGTAATTAAGCTAATATAACAAGACTTACTACTTTATAAGGTATGTCTTTTTCCATATATTCAGGAGAATCCTTGAGTCCAACAATGCTTTGCGACTCATGCATGTTATCGATAACTCGAATGGATGGATTTTTTAAATCAAAAGCCATCAAGTAAAATGCCGGTTCTCAAAAATCGGAAACAAGACAACATCAAAATCCTTTAAAGTGTATAGTTCAGCCTTGTTTTCAAGAACATGATGCAAATGTTTTTCAAAGAAGGCAAACCTTACTTCATCGGATTCCAAAGGGTTAGTAATGACCCATCCATACTGTACATAATATATTAATTTTACAACATCATATAAATAATTAATAACTTATAACTGATTTCATAAATTCAAATGGTTATTATTAGTACTTACAAATGGATAAGTTCCACAAAAAAGTCTTCTAACAGAAGAAGGGCTTCTGTTTTTCTCTTCATAGTTGAGAACTGCTGCCCAACAATCAATCACCTCGTTGTATATTTCTAGACCAGGAGTCAATGAAACCATACGGAATTGATCAACGACAGTTCCATGATAACTTGCGAAAATATCCAAGCTGTTATTTATTAAAAAATAATACAATAACACAATTAACATCAAATAAAGAAGTATATATATACATAATGTGAAATGAACCAGCATATAATTGAAGTTTTGAATATCTCAGTAATATTTAACACATACTTGAATGTTCTTTCAATCTCATTACTTTCTTCTCCTATATCATCACCTAACCCTACAACTTTTCTCTTCATCTCTTCCTTCCTGTCAATTATAGTTACAAAGTACGTTTAGAAAATATAAATATCAAAAGACATAGTTTTGAATAATAACAAAATATATTAACAATAACTTACTCATGATCAACAGCCCCATCATTAGATAGTTCCATATCTTCCTTTCATCCTTGCTCAAACCCTTATTGATATTCACTACTCTATCAATGTACGGAGAACACTTAACCGAAGCAACCTGTTTACATCGTCCTCTTTTCTTATTAGCAATGCTTTTTTGTCTCCTTGATGTGTCAGAAACATCATCCTCACTTTTGGATATCTTTTTACTTTCACTTATCTTTTCTATTACACAAGCAGCCTCTATCATTTCCTGGGTCCATTCGCCAGCCACATCAATTGCTACACCATTAATTGGTGTTTCAAAAATGTCTTTAGATTGAGCATTGTTACCTACAACATGTTTTTCTGTAATTGGAGTCTCTTGTGTAAGCCCTAGGCTAAAGTTTGGAAAATCATCCTTAGATAACATCTCAGCCCTATTTTCAAAACTGTTTTTCTTACTAGATGATGTTCTTTCTAAGATGGTAGTAATTTCCATTACTTCCTGAGTCCAAATTCCTGCTATTTCAATTTCTGGTAGATTATTTCTTACATCTTCAACACCATCAGGCTTAACAACCTCTTCTTTACTCCCACTCAAATCCACAGCATCATCTTCATTTCTAACACATCCAGCATCATTTTTTTGGGTATCTCCCTTCCCAATCACATCATCATAATTTGAACCCTCATGAAAAATTTCTTCAAATTTGCGTACATAATCAGACACATCTGTGTTTCCTGGGAATTTTATCAGACACTCTCTAATCGAGTTTTCAAAATTTGATTTTTCTTGCTTTATCCTATTGTAGATAGACGAAAGCAATGACATGTGACCCTATTTGTTTGAAGATACAAATTGGATGTTAATTTTTCAAACATGTGCTCATGTAAACATATATGTAATTAAATATGTTAACATATATTTAATCAATAAATTAAAACATTTTTAACACATATATACAATGTTATCAGCTATTAAAAATTTGTTACATATATGTAATCATATCCAGTTATTTAATAAAACTTATAAACAAGGTATTTTTAATAATTTAACTTACATATATTAACCCATAGCAACACAAATTCATATGATAATAACAGTCTAAATTTATTTAAAAAAATTATTAACCATATATATATATATCTATTTGGCTTTATACCTTAATTGATGAGTTATCAAAGTTGATTGTTTCAGCTGCATCCTCACCATCAGATTCATAATCTCCACCTCCGACACGTTGCTCCAAGATATCTCCAAGAACAAAACCACCACCATTTATCTCTATCCTCTCCCTTTTTTGCAAATTGTCCAGTGTCCAGTAGCTTAGTGGACACCTTACTCTCGCCTCATTCATTGCACGACAAGAGACACCATCAACATACAATAGCTTCATAAAAAATAAATAATACATGGTTACATATAACAACTAAATGTTTGATTACATTTATGTAATCTAATACATATTGGTTGATTACATTTATGTAATCTAATACATATTAATTTTATTACATTTATGTAATCTAATTTAAAAATACAATTATAACATACTAATTAACATTTAAGAATAATATTATAATAACTTATAACTAATATAAAAAGTTTTACCGTTAAAATAGTCAATGGACCTACAAAAGGGGGTGTCTTACTGCATCTTTTCCAACCAATTTTGCTATCTCTTATCGCCTCTACAACATATCCGCACCAATCATATTCCTTAATATCTACCTGTAAGTCTAAACGCTCAACGACACCGTATTTGCATAGCCCATTCCGCCAACACCCGACCATTGTTGTTATAAACAATACCAAGAAATCAAGTTTGAAAATTAAATGATCATCATAGGCGTCAACAGTGATGTTATCAACTATGTCAGCTGGTGCTATGCTTCGTCTACCATATCTTCTTCTCCATACCAAGTACGAATCCGCGTACTCATCTGGTTTTTTCAAGCTGCTTATCGGTATACCACCTGTTGGCAAACCCAACAAATTATGTATTCTGTTGATATCAATATTGATAGTCCCTTTTGGTGTAGATATAAACATACTATTGGTGTCCAAATTGTCCACCACAAAATGTCCTATTTTTGATGGTATACCATTAACATTAAAGTACAGCAGCCTCCCAAACCCCATTTCCTTTAGCCATTCCTTTTGTCTCTTTGACATCCCCTTAATAGCTATGAACAACTGCTTTGGGGATGATCTAGTAACGATCCCAAACCATTTTGTAGCCTTTCTACCAAACTTTACTTCAACCTCATCATCAGAAAATTCATCATCTTCCTTATAATCAACATCATCATCATCATCAGCTTTTTGGGTTTTAATTTTTCCTAACAAAATAAATAAATAAACTTTCGTAAACGTATTATATAAACAAGATATCAAGATATATACATCAATAAACTGATATGTTTACTTTATTGATAACTTTTACCTCGAATATGTTCACCATCAGACTTATCTTCATAACCAGTTGAGTTTGATGAACATTTTTTTCCAACTCTTTTCATTTTAGCAACTGATATAACAACAAGATAACAAATCATAATTTGTATCAAAAACAAGTAAACTACAATATTTACACTGCATTACTTACAATATTCTTCCCTAATACTATTTTTAGTAAGTTTTCTCCTTTTGATGCTATCCATATCTGAAAAAATTTGACCAATAAAGTTAAAAAGAAATTTATAATGTGTATACATCATAATTTTTTAAATATATGTATAAAGAATATACCTTGTGTATCTTCTATACGCTTACGTAGTTGCACAATATTTGATTTACCCTCTAGTATCATTTTCGTTGTATCTTGATCAATCTTCTTAGAGGGATCCACTGGTACCCCTGACAATATAATATAAGGAAGTAAAATATAAGAAAAAATCAAAGATTCCAACACACCCATACAATAACATTTATATAGATATATGCTGAAAGACAATTACCTTTTGATTTTCTTGGTTGTTTGACATTTGCTTTACTTTTTTTATCAACTGCATCAAACAGAATACTGAGTAAGTTATTACAGTTATGTAATTAGACAATATTCAATTAACATATAATAACCTGATAATGAATTTTCCTCATCGTAATTATCTTCAAGTTCTATCGGATTGCTTGATGTATTAACAAATCGGCTGAACGATACTTTATGTGCAATCCTTTCACTTTTCCTTCCTATTTTATTAAATTGGAAATCACAAATAACTATTAATTTAACCACATACTCATTATTAATTATAAACATATGAACTTATTTATTATATAATTACATACTACTTGACATCTTCAATCTTCACGAAGCTCCAGATACAAATAAAAAAACCTGTTGTATGTATAAACCTTTAGTTGATATTTTTTTTACAAAAAACCACTGATTACACATATTTACTCAAAAAGTCCCAAACACACAGGTGATAAAAACATAACAATTTTAAATAATCATCACTATAATACAACTATCTCACTAGTATATTTGTGAAAACTAAAATGTTATCAGACAAATAGTAAAATTTATCTAAGATTGTTATATTTATAATCAATTAAATCATAATTACACATGTGTAATATGGTATTATAACGAATAAGGTGTTAATAATTTGATAAAAAAAAATTGCTTACAATATTGTAACCCGTTTTTATAAATAACTGTCACCGCATTGTATGTGGTTAAATCAAAATGTTTATCAAATCATATAGTGAAAAAATTGTAATCTAATTTTAACAGGTTGTGTATAATGAATAAGGTTTTACTAATTTAATAATAAAAATTGCTTACAAAAGTGTAACCACTTTTTTATAAATATCTGTCACTGCATTGTATGTGGTTAAATCAAAATGTTTATCAAATCAAACAACAAATCAAATAGCCTATGTGTAAACCAAAAATAAATTATTGATTACATATGTGTAAATCATACTCAATCAAGTACATCATATTAATACATATATATATACATGCTGGGTAATATGAACAGGGGCATACTAATATCAATTTTGTCAACAATAACAAGGGGTCTACATTCACATAAACATATGTGTAAAAAACATACTTGAATACATATGTGTAATAAAAACTAATAACTATAGATAATAACCACTCAATAACAATAACAAGGGGTCTACATTCACATAGATTTTTTTGAATACAATCCGTAAATGAATAATAACAGAGCATGGAATAAACATACTGATTACATTCTTGTAATCACATCCATTTATTTCATTCTCTTAACTTCAGACCCATTTAATATACAGAGCATGCAATAAACATACTAATATACATATTGATCACACATGTTTAACATATCACACCCAAATTGATTACATATCTGTCATCATACTCGTATATTAAATATTTTACAAATTTGATAAACTCATTAACAGTTATGTAATCAAGAAATCATATGAATTTTTTTCATAAATTCACACATAAATACATAAAACACGCATCAAATGTATAATAAAATACATATATCACAAAAAAACCCTATAAAATTCGTGTAAATTAACTGAATTCCAAATAACCCACTGAAACAACCATTGATCCACCATGCACTCTAAAATACACCATTAATATATGAAGATAACACTTTCTAATCTCACTAATCAAGTCGGATTACAAACTGCATTTTGAAAAATTATACAATTCTTTCTTACCAAATGAAGTTCTCTACCCGTAATAGAAATCTTCACAATCAAAAAAATAGATGCAAGATATACACCATCGTTCGTAATCAGCCACTCTCAATGATCATTTGAGAGCAATTTGTCGTCAACGATTTGTCTGGAATAGGATGAGATACGGATTTTTAATTTTGGGGGAACTTTCCAAATGAACTTTCTCTATCACATAAATACTCTTTATTAATAAAACGGTTTCTAAAAGCCACGACCGAATTTGATTTCCTATATTACCCTTGGAAATTTATTTCACTAATTAACATCATACTACTAATTACAACTTTGCCATTTTTAATCTAGACCATTGATTTATATAATCTAGGGTTGGATTGAGGTTTTTTTAGTTTTCTTAAAAAGCCTAGTTTTCTTAGGAGCCTCCCCCTATATATATATATATATATATATATATATATATATATATATATATATAGGGGAAGGATCAAATGTTAACCCTTCCTTATTGCGATAACCGTATAACCCTAGCATTTTTTGTGTTTTTTGCCCGAATCTTTTTTTTCTTTTTTTCATGGTCTTTATTATACATAAATAAGGGGGGTTTCCTTCTTTTGTTTTTGCTAATTCATCACCGTTTAGAAGTTATTTACAACCGTAAGTAACTGTAACGACTTACAGTTACTTACATTACGTATCTGATGGAAGTGTGATTAAATGGGTTAGCGCCGTAAGGAGGGTTAGTATTTGAACCATTCCCTATATATATATATATATATATATTTCTATTTTATTCACAAATGTTATTTTATTATTTTTTTTCTCTTTCTTACATTCTATAGAAAAACTATAATGATAATCAATAACGTAATGTTGGAACTTGGGGTGCTATAATTTTTTTTTATACAATGACAATGTTATAAAGTATAAAATGTTGTGTTTCATGATGTGTATTCACTTGCTAATATTTTCAGAATCAAATATTTTTATGTAAAACATCCAAGATGAACTGAAAATGTTGGCAAGTCTTCCCAAAGCAAAAGAATGAAGAAAACCTACAACAGAGTTTTCACAAGGAGACTAACCTGCCAAAAGGTGTCTGATGGATGATGAACCATTTTTCAGTAATATATACATCTTTTTTATATATATAAAAACGGTCATTAAACGAATTGGAGGGAGGTTTGTAAATGTTATTCAACCGTCTCAGGATCACCAGAATGAATCTTATAATGACCTTGTTGGTGATAGTCCAAGAACAGCCAATGAAAATGGATAAACAAAGCATACGGATCAATAAGTGTTGATTTCTCTCAACAAAATTGAATCACACCAACTGAATCTAATACGAAAAAAGCCATGGAAACAATGGTGCTGCCGGAAAGTAAAGGGTTAGCTTTAGGAAATAGAAATGAAGTTATCAACAAACAAAACAAAACAAACTTACCAAGTATATTCTCACTTTTCAGTAGGGTCTGGAGGGAAGGGTAGACACAAACCTTACCCCTATCCCAGTTGGGATAGAGAGGCTGCTCAGAAGGAGTCCCCGGCTCAAAGTTATCGTTTGAAGTTGATCATCCCAACATTTTTAACGTTAATTTCACAAAATAAGTAAAATAACGTTAAAATTAGTGCAATTTTACTTTGGCCTCTTAAGGGCTACACATATATGCATTATATGTGTGCACCACAAATGGGGCTTAAATGAAGTTATTAACATTTTTTTTAATTGTGATCGACCATTTGGAAATATTTATAATAAAAAAAATTCACCCAAAAGAAATTAAGCCAAGGAAAAAGAGAGCTTCAACATTTCAATAAGTTATATTTGTGCAGGCTTAATCCGCCAACCAAAATTTCAATTGTTTTGAGCACAGGCCCAGGAAAAGAAAACACAGGATGGCCCACTTGGCCTTGATGAAATGTTGGGCCTGACCTCAAAAATTGCAGCACACAGGCACACATGATTTATGATTATATGAGGACGAGTGACGCTCTTAAAAAACAACGAACAGATTGACCCATTCATTCCAGATTTAAATGACCATCTATCCAATAGGGAGGGTTCGAACAACAATGAAGCAAACATGCCGGTCAAGGGCGAAGCTTTATAGGGCAGTCGCCCCCCCCGCGCCCGGGTCCGTGGTGTTAAATTTTCAGGCAAATGTTACTTTTTTTTAAAAAAAAAAATAGCGGTTTCGCCCCCTCGCTTCAAAAAATTAACATATATTCTAGGTTTTGAAAATTTCTGCCCACTCCCCCTCTCACTTCGCTCAAGCTCCGCCACCGAGGTCGGTTGATCAAAATCAAACAAGGAAAGGCATGTTCTATGGTGGAGATAGAAACATGAAACACAAAATTCTAAGGTTAAAGATAATTTTTAGTGATTTTAACACAGTTTGGTTTCTATAAGAAATGCTAAACTTGGTTTTTAATCTTATAGGAGCTCGGAACTTTAGTAAATTTAATTTTAACTACAATTTACAAGAATACACCATGAAGGATGGAAGATACACTTATATGTCCATCAACAGTAACAAATTCAGCAAGTAGACCAGGCTTTGGTTTGTCATTATTTCGTAACAAAGTGATCGGTTCTATGAGATTCCACAAATATGATTTGGTTCGATGTGTAAAACTTTTCAAAAAAGAACTTTCAAATCGTCTAAAAAAATGTAGACTCGCAATCTCGGAGAACCAGTCTGCTTTTCTTAAATTCTAGATAGATAGGCCTTAATATTCAATAAGGTTGTTTCATCAACCTATTCTAATAAATAAAAGTTTGTGTGAACAATGGCATGTTCTTAAAACACCTTAAACTTGGTCTCCCGCCTCTCTTCTATTATATGCACCTCATATTAAATTATAATAATAGTAGTAGAAATTAAATATACTTTTATACATTTTTAAACTATTTGAGATATTAAAATATATTAATATTAAAAAAATACACCTTCTTCAAAACCAAATTATTATAAAATATAAAATATTAGAAAAAAATTGCAAAATAAAATGTTTAAGGAAACAAAATTTTAAAAATTAGTGTTTAAAGAAATAATATTATTATTTTTTCTACTTAAAGTATTAAGTTATATGGAATGTTAATCATATTCTATATTAAATTCTTTTTAAATTTTATAAATTTTTATAGGTGACGTATAATTTATTATTTTTGTTAAACACGTGTAATACACGAAGTATTATCATTGTTGCTAATGAAGTAAAAATCCCAAAGCTTTTATTTTGAAGATAAACTTTGAAAGAGTGTTTGACTAAATCAACTGAAGCTTTGTGAATTCAGCCATAAAATGGTGTGTTTATAAGGCATGTGAATTGGGTGCTTTCATGACTAGAGATGCTCAAACCGGTTTTTATCACCAAACCGGTTCGATTTCTAGACCGAATCGGTTTCTACAATGGATGGGGCAAACCGGTTCTAGGCCAAACCGGTTCGGGTTATAAACCGGTTTTAAACATCGGAATTTCAAACCTATCAAACCGATTTGGAATTTAAAAAAACTGGTTTGGGCCAAACCGGTTCTTGAAACCGGTTTTCAATATTTTTTTTTCAAAACCTAATAAAACCTTAACCTTTAAAAAAAACTTAAACTAATAAAATCTTAAACTAATAAAACCTAAACCTTAAACTAATTATAGTAAATATATGGGGTCTAGAATGCAAAAAAAAACGGTCACAAAGAGGCTCCAACGACTCTTTTTTTTGCAAAAAAAGGGTCAAATCTCGATATAGCCGTTAAACCGGTTTGGGAACCGGTTCGGTTCGGTTCCAAACCTATTCTAACGGTCGAAAATCCAAACTTATCCCAAACCTACGGTTTTGACCGGTTTGGGGGAAACCGGTTTGAGGCTCTCCAAGAACCGGTTTAGAAACCAGTTTTTATGCCCATCTCTATTCATGACAAGTTCAAGTCTCCAAACAAGGGCCAACTCCCTCTCATCTGCTATAGTGCTATATGATGTTATGGGGAAAATGGTTGATAAATTAACACAAATAATATTGTTAGAACATTGTGGTGCTTCTACCTTTGCTTGTGTCATCAAAACTGATGCAAAAATCAAATCTGTATGGTTTAGGCTTGAAACAAATGTTAGAACCCTTAACATGAATATGAGCTATGCAATTATCTGAACTTCACATATTGATATAAATAGTCTCTACATGTTGTATTTGATGGAAATACAAGAGGAATTTCTTTTTAATTGTTGCTTTAACCCTAATTTCTAAATTACTAAAGAAACCAACGACACTCATAACATGAATTGATTTCTTTGGTTATCAAATCCGTCAATCGATTGCAACAACATAAGATAAATCATGTTATCTTCTTCATCATTCAAGATTGCAATCTTTTCAAGTATGTTTCATATGTTGTTTATATATATTTTCAATCCATCAATTCGTTGATTCAACCACCCACAAGGCCCTCCTCTCAAACAAAATGGCAAAGATGGATAGCAATTTTGAAGACATTAAGTATCTGAATACCTCTAATTCTCTAAATCAAGAATAAATCAAAGCATATACGTTAGTTTGAAAGGATTACTATAATATTAATATTAGGGACCTATGTAGTATCATTCCTAATATCATTTATTATATATATACCTAAGTAAAAAATCAATTACATATTTCTGATTTTTAAAAGATATTTTCCCTTACTAATAAGTTAGTTAATTACATATTTCCTCAATTGATTTTAAAAATTGGATAAATATGTAATAGATGTTATTATAATGGGTATTAGAGATATATGTAAAATTCCTTATTATTAATATTATAATATTATGTAATGATGTTTGTTGACTGCCATATTCGTCTTGGCTTTCTACTTAAGATTTGATAATTGTGTTTTAATAGAAAGTGTTTCATAAAAAAAATAATAAAAAATAAACAACTTTGAGACCCCACATATTGATTATGTTCTTATAAAGTAACCTCCATAAATATTTGCAAAACTTTTCCACAGATATAAAATTTGAAATGGAAAAAGTTGGTACCGGCGAATCTATATTGTAAAATTAAATAATATGAAGGCACTATACCGGTGGGTGTGCCCCTTGAGTGGGCGTGGGAGTGGGCGTGATGGGCGTGGCACACCGCCCCCTTGTGGGCGTGAGTCGCAGTGATGGGGAAGGCGTGAGTGAAACAACGGCGTGAATGGAGAGTGAAGGAGAGAAGAAGAGGGTTGTGGTGAGGAGAAAATGAATGATGACGTGGAGTGAGTGGATTAAGGGGCATTTCCATCAAAATGGTGGAGTGGGTGGTTGTGATGAGTGCCTACGTGGCACATACGTGACGTATAGGTGGAGTTATTGGGTAATAGGGCATACCCAATAGCCTTTTTATCAATGTTTTCATAACCGGACCGGACGTTGAACCGGTCTCGTTACTGGTCAGAGGTCGGACCGGTCGAACCGGATTTAAGAACCGGATGATTTTATAGACATTTTATAAATATATATATATATATATATATATAAAATCAAAAAATCAAAAAACCGGTTCAACCACCGGTCCGACCACCGGTTTTCCTGTCCGACCGCCGGTTCACCGGTCCGACCGGCCGGTTCACCCAAAAACGATTCAAGACCCTTAACCGGAACGGTTCACACACCGGTTCCCGGTCCGGTTTTCAAAACACTGCTTATTATCATATATACATTAACCAACCTATGAACAGTAATATTGATAAAAAAATATATGTGAACTACCATTTATACCCTTCAAGTATATGTACGTTTTTTTATTATATTTGTTCTATATAAATGTAGGTGGTATGATAAGAGTTAATATTCCTTGCTTAGATTAACCGGCAATAGCATTTCCCTGAACTAGTTTCCTGCCAAAGGCGTCCTGTGTTCGATCCTATCTGATGCTTTTTTTTTCTCTTTTTTTTTCATGAATTTTCCATTTAGGAAAAAAGAGTAGTAAAAATTATTAGTTTAAACAATTAAATATTCATGTGTTCAAATCTAACGTAGGAGAGTATTTATGAATTTATCCGGTTCATGATGAACTGGGGATACGGTTAAATATTCATTGGTTCAAACCTAAACATGGGAGAAAGTTTATGAATTTATCCAGTTCCTATTAATCTGGGGTACGGTCTCACGACAGTTGAGAAACTGACCTTGGCTACATCAACCAATTAACGGTGGTTAGTACGTGAAGATCCTCTGCTACTAAAAAAATTAACTATTACCGGTTCGATACTAATTAAAATATAATTATATTAAATATTTTTTTATTTTATGCTCGCATTTTTTGATAGTAATTTTACGACTGCGAACATCTTTTTTTTTTGTTTTAGTCATGATTTTTAACAATTTCCGTTTATTTTTGGGTCAATATTTCTTACAATTTACACTTGTATATATACAACTAGCCTAAAACCTCGTGTATTACACGGGTTAAATAATAGAAAATATAATTCATTAACATTAAATAATAATAAATATTTAAAATTATAAAATTATATTTACGATAAGATATAATTGAATTATTCTTATTTTTTATTAAATTTTAATATATTAGTAAATTATTTGAATATGAAAATTATTTTTTTTAATATTTAATTATATAATTTAATTGCCAAAATTAATAATATTTATTAGGAAAGAGAAACGAGAAAAACATTTTCAGATTTAACCAGAACTCGACACGTGTCCCCTAAAAATACACATTTATTAAAGTAGGTAGATAAGCAAATGTCATCATTGATTATGAACAGGAAAATTAGTTTAATAATAAAAATAATTGAATATATATGTGGTGCCGAGTGGAAGGGCCGTCACTCAACGTATAAAAGTTACACTAGGGATAACAGGCTGATCTTCCCCAAGAGCTCACATCGACGAGAAGGTTTGGCACCTCGATGCTGTTTTAAAAGAATGATTCATATTCAAAGTTGCCTTGGTGGTTTAAGCTCAAGCCATTTAATCGGAAGGTCAGTGGATCAATTCTCATGCTAGGCGTGTTTCTTAATTTTTTCCTTTATTATTTTTAATTTAATATTAATACAAAAATAGTTTTAATAAAATATACTAACTAATACTAATAATAATAGTTAAATAATTAAACAATATTTTCTTCGTATTATTTGTCAGCCTTAGGTTTATATTTTTTACGTTAACTTTTTTCAAATGCAATTTTTTGTATTATTATTGTTCTATAATTTTTAACATCATTTGCTTATGTTTGCTTTCGTATTCTTTGGAAGTGGTACCTACTTTTACAAGGATTTAATTTATTGTTTTAGGTCGGATTTTATTTGTTTGTGTTTTGATATTCAAGATGTAATCATCGCTGCGTGATCAAATACACATTACGCAGAGCAGTATAATTCAATATTTTTTACAGTAAAATTATAAATTTATAGATATCATGTTTTTCGTTTAATACTATGTTACCGCCGCAACCAGGCCTGTAAACGAACCGAACGAACACGAACACATCAGGGAACATGAATTTTGTGTTCGTGTTCGTTTATTAAGAAAATGAATATGTTCGTGTTTGTTTGTGTTCGTTCATTAATAAATTAAAAGAACTGTTCATGAACATAAATGAACACAAACGAACTAAAATAAACGAACAAACATAAATGGACATTTTTTAACACCATTGAACAATCATAAACGAACATGAACACTATTGAACAAACATAAATGAAAACAATTGAACAAGTATAAACGAACACAAATAACAAGTCTCTTAAATGTAAATACATATTATTTGTAAATTAGTTAGTTAACCTAACATTACATAGTTAACGAACATTAACGAACATAAATAAACGAACACAAGGTGTGTTCATGTTCGTTCATTTATTAAATAAACGAACTTCTTGCCGAACAGTTCATGAACTGTTCAGTTCGTTTACAGGAGCCGCAACGCGCAGCTTAAAACCCTGGTTTTATAAAAATACGGGTGTTAAAATAGTTTATAGTAGCTATAAATAATACATATATTTATTAACATAGATACATGATGTATAAGAAGCTGATATACTAGTGAATACCCTATAGTTTTTAATATATAATGTATTTCTTTCAGTTTATTTGTATTCCCAGATGAATAAAATATGTTCTAGCTAGCTTAATTATGAAAATACCACCGTGTTCATATGGTGCATTTATTGATGAATATGCATAAGTGTTTATTTGTATTTCCTGGTTAAACAAATTTTATAATTGAATACTAATGTTTTAGTTAACTTTCTAATATATTACTTTTATTTCATGGTATCAATTGTTCCTTTTTTTATGTGATTTATGTTAGGATTATTTTACATGTAAATGTAAAAAATAAATTATAGGAATTGCTAATCATACACCATATTTGGTTAACTATATATTAGTTGTATTTTATACGGCTCATATATGAAACCATGTGGGTTGTGTATGACTCTACCCTTAGACATTTGTCGGGTCATCTAGAATTACATGTTCGTATAACTTTATACGGCCAGTATACTGTTATGCGTCCAGTATACCTCCACACTACCAATATAGGGTTATACAGTAAGTATACGTCTTTTATCCAACCGGTAAGGAATTATGCATCCAAAAATGTTGAAGAACTATATGAGCCGTGTAGCCCTATACATGTCATATAGTTTTTTTTTTCCAAATTAATGTGTTAAGGCCGTAGCTTTTGTTAGGTTTAACTAAACATATACGGACAATTAATATAGATCTATACAACTCTATAAAAGATAATGTAATTGTATCTAGTAGTAAGAGGTGATACATGCATATGAGGATTCAATTCCAATATATAAATTTATAATAATAGAGTAAGTTACGGTTGTGGTCCTTTATGATTTAAAAGTTTTAACTATTTAAACTCAAAATATAATCTTTTATCAATCAACAACTAGTGGTTTTGGCTCCCAATCATTATAATTATTCTAAAGGTTTAAACACTTAAACCCTAGAGGCTAAAACCGTTAGAATAGTTATGATTGAGGGCGAAAACCATTAGTCTTTTAAGCACATGGGATGCATTGATAAAAGATTGTATTTTTGGTTTAATTAATTAGTTAAAACACTTAAACCATACATGTCAAAAACGTAATTTACTCTTAATAATATATAGTCTGAAAATTCAAATTTGAATTAAGAAATTATTATTATTATTATGAATATTTCACATATTTTTAATGATCACCTACACTTTGTATTATACGATGTATTGTTAACATGTTTTTGGTCCAAAAAAAAAACGTCATATTTTTTGAAGAAAAAAAAATATGTATTATATAGTTTTCGATGGATGAAGTAGGTCGACTCAATCATGATCTTATCGGGAAACAGAAATAATAAATAAAATAAAAAATGTCATATAAAGCGATGGAAGTTGACGGTGGTCCGTTATGGCCATGTGTAACAACAAAATTAATAAATAAATATCCCCATCAACACACCTTTTCACTTTCTTCTTTCTTTTCCGGGCATGCCACGGACATTCCATAATTTCTATTGCAATTATACATCTATCCATCATTTACTAAGACATTTGATCTTAACGTGTGAACCAATGATTTTCAGGCCATGTAACCAAGATCTAGTTACCATGACTTTCGTTGAGACCCCACCACCTGCCATGTCACCAAGATCTAGTTACCATGACTTCCGTTAAGATCCCACCACCATCTCAGAAGGAAACCGCATCGAAAACCCCTGACATATCAAGAACCCCACCATCATTTACTACATGATATTAAATAAAAGAGTAAACTTCTATTTTGCTCCCTGTGGTTTGACTAAAGTATCAATTTTGCTCCAAAAGTTTCAAAATGTTCATTTCACTCCATTAGTTTCCTATTCAGTCTCAATCTACTCCATCTTATTAACGACGTCCAACATTGCCGTTAGTTTTCTCCCATGTGAAACGCACGTGAGGGCATTTATGTCATTTCCTTCACTCACCCCTGCTAACCCTCCCTGCGTTCAAAACCCCTAAATCCCTTTCAATTTTCAGTTTCCATAACATCGATCATCAAATATTCATAATCGTCAATGTCTTCAAAGTCAATCATCTCGTGAAATCATCCAATAAACTCTTCAAAAGCTGCAATGGGTCGACGTTTATGGTGTATTCGTGAGAAAGGCGCAGAATTTGACTACGAAATCATATACGGTAAGCATTTGTTTTAAAATGCATGCAATGTGTTTGCTAAAACCTTGATTTCCATTTGATTTGGGTTCGCTTATTTGTTGTAGGACACTATGATGAACTGTTTTCGATCAAAATTCACCATGGCGGTAGGTTCACAAAGTTTCCGAATAGAAGTTATGTGGATGGTCAGGTTAGTTATGCTGACTTGTTTGATAGAGAGCATTTTTCAGTGTTCGAGTTAAATAAGTTAGTGACAGATCTAGGGTATCCTAGAAAGGAAATAATGTTCTATCACTACAAGATTCCTGATCAAGATTTGAACTTTGGTCTGAGAGCCTTAGGAAACGATGCTGATGTGGTGGGTTTTTTGAAATTTGTTAATGACAATTGGCTAATGAATGTTTACATTGAGCATAAGAAGACTGAAGTAGAATGCTACTTATTTTCACCAAATGTGAGTAAGGTAACCATCAAGGAAATCAATGATGATGAAGCAATGCTTTCTAGGCCTATTAGAACAACACAAGAAATAACAAATGCATGTAAAAGAAGACTTGCATTGCAGTGGATTGATCAAACATTGAATACACAAGAAGATGAGATTGTCATGACTCAAGAAGAGGAGATTGGTAAGCCACAAGAAGATTGTGAAGAGATTGTTAAGCCACATGAAGAAGAGATTGTTAAGTCACATGAAGAAGAGATTTTTAAGCCACATGAAGAAGAGATTGTGAAGCCACATGAAGAAGAGATTGTTAAGCCACATGAAGAAGAGATTCTGAAGCCACAAGTATATGAGAATGTGAAGCCACAAGCAGATTCTAATGTGGATGCACAATAAGATGAGATTGAAACTGAAGATGATGACATTCTTAGGACACAAGAACCTGAAGGGATTGAAGAACTTTCTGATTACATTCATATGGACTCTGAGGATGAATCTGATCCACTATTTGATCATGAAAATGAAACTGAAGATGAGGATGATGATTATATGGATTTTGTGGATGATGACATACATGATGAAGGCTTAGAACAGGAAATTGAGGTTGAACAACAGAAACTCCAAGATGAATTTGAATTGGATATTTATGACTTTGATAGTTTGACTGATGAAGAAAATGATTGTCCATTGAAGAGATCTCTTAGAAAAATCAGGAGAAAGAAAAAGATGAATAGAGACAGTGTGAATGAACCATTCTTTGTTGGTCAATGCTTTAACAGCAGGGAAGATTTAAGTATGTTGGTGAAGAAACTAGCAGTTGATAGTAGAAGGCAGTTAAAGATTTGTAGAAATGATCCCAAAAGATTTAGGGTTATGTGTGAGGGTAGCAATTGTTGGAGCTAGAGACAAGCCTATAATTACATGCTTGGAGTACATCCGGATGTATTTGATGAAAAGGATTGTTGCAGTTCACAAGCTAATTCAGCAAAGTCCAGGCCCTTTGACCCCAAGAGCAACTGCCATATTTGATAAGATCAAGTCTGAGGCTGTTGATTGTAGTGTTATTTGGTGTGGAGGCAGCAAATACCAGGTTTCAGGTAAATCCCATGAGCAGTATGTTGTTAACTTTGCTGAAAAGTCATGCACTTGTAGGGCATGGGAAATCACAGGAATTCCTTGCAAGCATAGCGTGGCAGTCATGTGGAATATGGCTCAAAATGACATGGAAGTTGGTCTTCCAGAGACTTATGTTTCAAGGGTGTATTGGCTGGAGACTTGGAAGAAAGTATATGATGTTATGATAGAGCCAATCAATGGTAGGGATATGTGGCCTGTTTCTGAGTGTCCAACCAGGTTGCTACCACCAAAACATCACAAAATCATTGGAAGACCAAAAAAACAAAGAAAGAGGACTGCTGAGGAGCTAAGTCAGGTTTCAAATAAGGGGAAAATGATTAGATTGGGTGGGTCAGTTACTTGTGCAAAGTGTGGCCACAAGGGACACAACAAAAGATCATGCAAGGGCCAAGGGGTAGGGTCACAAGCAGAAGTTTAGGTTGTGGTATTATGATGTAATGTGGGTGTTAGTTTATTTTGGATGTTAGTTAATTTATGATGTTTGCTAGTATGATACAATGATCTTAGTCTCATGTTCTTTTGTTATTTTTCTTGACATGATGGCTGCTACATTTTAGTATGGTAATGAATTATGGGTTGATGATCTTTGAATGTTATTTGGCTACATTTTTGTTTGACATGTCTGTAACATGCTGGTTATGCATGGCTGCTACTTTTTTTGTTATAACCTTATGCACAAATTGGCATAACCTTTTGCACAAATTGGCAAGGGGATGTTGTATTTTTAAGCTTACAAAAAAGCTTAACTTACAAAAATGGTCAGCAAGATGAAGTTTGAAACACTTCTTGTTTTGCAAAAATTGATAACAAATAGACAAAATTAACACGTTTAGATCAATATGATTTCATTACCTTTGTTGAATACATAACAGGGAAAACTCCCATTCCATTACATTTTCATGGATCAGAATCAAAAGACCTTTACAAACTTTTTAGGTCTATTTGAATAAAAGATAAACTACAAACAAAAACCAACTACAACCTAACAACACCTTCAACTTGAGATTCTCTTTTGCTCTTGATTTTGCAATTTCTTCATACTTGTTACATCTCGACAACAGTCCAGGAATTACTTCCATCGACCTAGGGCACATTGGTGGATCTGCCCATGCAACAAACCCACATCCCCTTCCCTGCAAAAATGCGGAAAAAATTTAGACTTGTTTTAGGTCAAAAATTGGAAGAATTGGAGGTAGAAGAACACGCAGCAAACTTACCTTCTTTTTGCAGCAGTAGAAGCGTCGCCCTGGATTTCTTCTTGTCCAGGAGGTTGTACATGATGTGCTAGATCCACATGAACACATAACCAATTGGTCAGCCATTGAAGAAGATGAAGACATTGACGATTATGAATATTTGATGATCGATGTTATGGAAACTGAAAATTGAAAGGGATTTAGGGGTTTTGAACGCAGGGAGGGTTAGCGGGGGTGAGTGAAGGAAATGACATAAATGCCCTCACGTGCGTTTCACATGGGAGAAAACTAACGGCAGTGTTGGACGTCGTTAATAAGATGGAGTAGATTGAGACTGAATAGGAAACTAATGGAGTGAAATGAACATTTTGAAACTTTTGGAGCAAAATTGATACTTTAGTCAAACCACATGGAGCAAAATAGAAGTTTACTCTAAATAAAAATATATATATTTATATAAATAAAACTCAACATTATGTAACAACTCGATCAATATGGAGATGAGGAGATATTATTTGATTACTTTAAACTTTTTTAAATTTTAAAATTCATCTAATGTGTTATATTATTTGATTTGAACTCGATAACCTTTCTAAAAACAGAAAAATAAAATTCAGTGGGTGGTATTGACTAATAATAATGTGTTGGTAACACAGCAACATTAGTACAATTATCTAATATCTTTTACTTGTATTTCGATTTATAAATTATTTCGTCATAATTTCTTATGTTTCTTTGATCTTCATAAGCGAGTCATCGTAGGTTTAGGCGCTTTTTAGTTTTTATGCACTTAATCATATCATCGATATAACATGCTTATTGAAATTTGTAAACATGTCACATCAAGTGATGTTGCTTAAAATTTTTTTTTATAATAATATTTGAAATTGCATTTTCTTTTTAATTCGTTTGTCATAAGTGTTTTTTTATCCATAATAATAATGTCAAGTTTCACATTTTCAATATAAATATAAGGGGCGCGTTATTTGGACACCCACTACGGATCAGTCAACACCTACCCTATCTATACGAGCCGTAAAGGGCTTTACGGGCCCGTAAAGCCGTCAGAGAGTGTCAGAAAATGTCGGTGAGATGTCTGGCGGCTGAAAACGGAATACGAGCCGTAAAGGCCTATACGACTCGTTTTTAAACCTGAAAAGAAAATAAGTTTTGTTTTTCCACCCGATATACGTTCGTGTTTAACTTATTTGAAACATTGTAATTGTCTAACTGTTTTAAATGGTTAAAACATATATTTTAACGTAATTATATTTAATTGCTATACGTCAGAAAATGTCAGTGAGATGTCTGGCGGCTGAAAACGGAATACGAGCCGTAAAGGCCTATACGACTCGTTTTTAAACCTGAAAAGAAAATAAGTTTTGTTTTTCCACCCGATATACGTACGTGTTTAACTTATTAGAAACATTGTAATTGTCTAACTGTTTTAAATGGTTAAAACATATATTTTAACGTAATTATATTTAATCGTTATACGTACGTTTTTAACGTTATATATTAAACATATGATATATATATTATTATATATACGTGTTATAAAATCCGCACGTTGTTTGAATTCCGGTATACGTACGCGTTTAACGTTAATTGTTATATCATATCGTCTAGTTATTTAATTTTTAAGTTATAAATAATATCTTTTTATAATAGCGTATAATCGTACTTTGTTTTGAAATCCGGTATTTGTTAAATGCAACACGTACGGTACGTGTTTAAGTAACTTATAATATCGTTTAATTGTTCGAAAAAAAACGTAACCATTTTTAATCGTTTTGTTGTAAAATAATAAGTATTTTAACGTTATTATTTAATTATTTTGCCTATTTGTTTTGTTTGAAAAATATTTTAACATCGTGACGTTTAAATATAAATAACAATTTTTTTAACATAATTAGTTATGATTTTCGTAAATTTAAATGTTTTGTTTGAAAATTATTTTAACGTAATCGTGTTTAATGATTTTAAAACAATAGTTATCAGAATATAAATAACGTTAAACGGTTTTAAGAAAAATTGTTAACTATCTATTATTCATTTCACAATCACCCACATTTTTTAATTATATAATAAAAGATAAAACAAACAATCACGCCATACACAACATATATACAAAATAAAAATACATACATCGAATGCTAAAGTAGTGTCCATACATCAAAATAAAAAAAATAATAACTAAGCATGACCACCAGGATCCTGCGGATCCTGATGATGTCCCGGTCCTGGAAAGACGGGAATATCCATGCCAGCAGATGCCGCCATACGCTCCGTCATCCACCGCATCATCCCCTCCAAGCGATCAATGCGTCCAGAAAGGTCGCGTACGCTTCCAGAAAGGTCGCGTACGCTTCCAACAAGGTCGCGTAAGATCGCCGCGTCAGCCGGATGCAGTCGTGGCTGACGAACAACGACATGATGTGCTGGTGGCGGTGGCGGTGGCTGGTCTGCTTGATCCTGGTCTGCTGGGGGCTCCTGTACGTGCGGCTGTGCCCCCGGCTGCTGCTGTGGACCATGGACTGGCGGCACCCACTCTGTGCGCCGATCCAGCGACCATCGCAGACCCACACAGGGTAAGTCGGCCGCTATACCCATTAGCATGACCGTGTTACACCCCAGCAGTGTCGAGGCGTAAGTCACGGTCATGCTATCTCTAATATCGGCCGAAAAACGACCGATACGTCGAGCTATACGTGTGATAAAAGAGCCACACGTAATAGCTCCAGTAGCCTTACGGCTAATAAAGCCAGCAAAATAATCAGCTAGCAACCATGCAAGGTTGCAGCTGCGCCCAGTGATAAGGCAATACATGAAGAATAGGTCCTTCTGTGTGACCCACTCCTGGCTCAATCGGCAGCCGGTGATGGTGCAGGCGATGCACCGATGTAGGTATCGGTGCAGCGGATCACGAATGCTACTGGCACGAGCCTTGTTAACGAAAGGCTCGTCACCAATCACCGGCCACCAGTCTACGAGGACGGCCGCGTCCTCCTCTATCGCGGCATCTACGAATAGAGGTGTAGTAACCTCATCTCGGGTATAAAACCCAGTAGCAATCCCCCACTGAGTGAGGGACATCTGAACATCCTGTCCACATAAAGTGAACGAGATAGCAGGCAGCTGATCAAGAGCCTCCATGCCACCTGCCTGCGGTGGATGGAACTCGAATGTGGACAGGAACTCGAGAACGATCTCTCGATAAGCCGGGAGGCCGCCCATCTCCATCATGCGTCGCCACGGACCCGACGCTCCGATAATCGCTGTGGCGCGCTCAGTCGCGCCAAGCGTGGCTAAAATACTCCAATCTATCGTCCGCGGCTCGACGATCTCCATACCAATGAAGCATTTGAGGCGCGTGTGCGCCTCAGTGCCCGGTGGGAACTGCAGCAACATGTGGGGATCCGGGATCATATCCGGATCCTCCTCGGATGAACTAGAACTCGACGGCTCACGAGGTCGTCTACGCGGAGGCATAATCTGCACAGTTAGACAAATAATAATAACAATAATAATCATTAACAATAATAATAATAATAATAATAATAATAATAATAATAATAATAACAACAATTTGAATGACATGCCCAACAATGTTGTCTAAAATTCACAACCTATGTTTAGCTCACTATTATTCGAACAACAATAATTCAATATAACGAAATGAATACAAATCCTAATTAATTAAAAATAATGTTTTTAGAAATCACTACAGTTTCTGACTGGGTTCGCCCTACATATACCCTATACATAAACATTGTTAATAAATGGTATATTACTTTAGCCAGAATTCGGTAGAAATTAATAACGAAATTAACTAAAGTAGAAGAACGTATTTTTTTTTTTAAAAGCTACCAGATTCAATGAACATAACCAATAATAAACATTAATATTCACAACATTTATTACAATACACTGAAATTTAAACATCACCTACTACCTATAGACTCTTCTAAATTTCGGGACGAAATTTCCAAAAGTAGGGGAGACTGTAACATCACGTAAATTCCGGTTTTTGTCCAAAATTCCGGTTTTTGTCTATCCACGCAGACACAAACATTTCCTTGTATTTTTGCAACCATGTTACTTGCAAATATCCGATAACCCCTAAAAAACAAACACATATTAATACGTTTCATACAACTCAAAAACAATTAAAAATGAGAAATAGAACATTACTCTGATGAGATGTCCATAACCATTCATGTAGTCGGCTATAATTATACTTGTAGATATCGGGAGTTGCAGATTCAATCACAACCGACCACATATATCCAAACTTTTGTGTAACATCACGTAAATTTTATAATAATTTGAAATTTTATCATCGTTTATAAACAATAAACATTGTTGTTATCATTTTTAATACTTATAATAAACATTATATATATATAAATATACATACATTTTTTTTTATATAAACCTTTAATCAAAATAAAAAAAAAAATTCTAAATAATAATTTTAAAATAATATTAGAAATTTATTTACAAAAATGATTTTATAAAATCTTTTAACAAAACTGTCAAGGACCAAAACTGTCAAATACACAAACTGAGATTAGAGAAAAAAATGAGAGGGGCTGTTCCTGTCATTAGCTCAAACTCCTACCCATCTTCTTCACCCATGAAATCCCATGGATATCCACTAACCCATTTTCGACCCAATTCAGCTTTTGGTTCAAATTCGCGAATAAACCTCATAAAACTCGGAATGTTATCAACAACCGAAGGTTAAGGATCCATATCTATCATCAATTCAAAGTTTGAAATTCAAAATTTTAATAAAATCGTCCCTACAAACCCGTAACCGATCGGGATCTTTAAAATCTATATAAACCAACATAAAAATCAAATTAAAAACATCCACTGGTGCGACTACTTCCCACGAGCCTCTCTGTATACCCAAAACACATTCAGAATCAGTAAACTACGCGAAATAGACCAAGAAAGCATCGTTCTTCATTCTCTCGAACCGTAAATCGAAATCCATCAAATCGTAATCAAAGGTTAGTGTATTATATACCATTATGCTCGGTTTTTAGTAGGGAATAAAAGTCCTATGATTGTAAATTCAATCGGGTTCTGGTTTGATCGAATTTGATGCAACTAAGAACTAGGGCTCATTATGTATAAACTGAAGCTGGAAACCATTTGAAGCTGATGTTAAAAGAATTATAAACGGATGGTTATCGCGGCTGCGGCCTTAGATCGACTGGTAAACGCGTATGATTCCGGAGTAAAGGTCGCGGGTTCGAACCGGGTTCCGGCTGGGTTTGACAATTTTTTTTACAAATATTTTTATAACTTTTTAATTAGTAATCCTTTCTAAAATCTGATTTCATAAATAAATTATTTAAATTAATTATAAACTTATTTCTTTAAATTAAATATATAAAAGTTAGGTTTAATTCATTTGTTTTTTTTTTATCTATTATTTGTATTGTTACAATATTATAAATTAATACTATCTTATTATTTAAATGATTATCATTAAATTATTATTATTATCTTATGATGATTAATAATTATTATGATCTTATAAATTCTATAAATATTATAATAAATTTTAATTATTATTATTATCTTAATATGGATATGGCTATTTTATTATTACTATGATTGATATAATTATTATTATTAGTTTAATTATTTTAGTTAACATTATTATTATTATTATTTATTATGGTTAATACAATTTAGATTATTATTAATTATTATTATTATTATCAAATGTATTAAAATTACTATTACCAATATTATAATGGTTATGATGATTATTGTTCTTTTTAACAGAAACTATTATGATTATTATTATTAATATTATCATTATTAATTTTAATACAAATATTATTATTATTATTATTATTATTATTATAATTATTACAATTATTATTGGTATAATTTATAACAATTATTATTATTATTATTATTAATATTATTGTTATTTTTATTAATACAAATATTATTATTACTATTACAATTATTATTGATATTATTAATACAAATAGCATTATTATTATTATTAATATGATTATTATTAATATTATTATTATTATTATTAACATTAGTATTAATGGTATTATTAATAATATCATTAGTAATATAATAATTATTATTATTATCGATAATATTGATAATATTAATATAATAGAATTATTATTATTTTTGAATATATATATATATATATGATAAACTTTAAACAATAAAACGACTTGTAAACAATTCATATAGAATTTTATTTAACGATTTAGTTATAAACATATGGAACACAAATACATTATGAAATGTTATGCAAAGTTATAGTTACATTAGTTGCGTGCTATTGAATTATAGGTTAAGCTAATTCGAGTTGGATATTATTGGACTACATAATTGTCATTTAATTGCAACGCTTAGCTCATCAATCAAGGTGAGTCTTCATAGCCCCTTTTTATGCTTTTATTATTTGGGGTGAAACATGTTATCACAAATTTTAAACTATTTTGTGCAACTAGTTTATGACATTATACATATTGAACATTAGTTAACATTTAGCATTGATCACCCCTAGTGACTATGATAGATCTATTGACCGGCCATTCCACTGTGTTTGATTTACCCTTCGGGGGAAGCCCGCAGTGATAGTTACTAGTTTAAGCATTGCGATGCTTACCATGGTCAAACATTATTCTGTTAACATTAGTTGATCTGCTTTATCTACTAATTCAATATTGTATGTTCATATTGCTTGGTTACACATATTATTTATAACATTTATCAACATTTTATTCAACTATTTTGGTGTGTGTGCTTAAACCTGTGAAGCTCACCAACTTTATAGTTGACCCTTTTTATTTAAACATGTTTCAGGTGGAACTGCAAACTATACTTGACTGATTATCATATTAGAGCTTGGACATAGTTATTTAATTAGACTTGTTGATTTGAAACTTTGGTATTGATGTTGGATGTAAGTATTATACAAATTAGAAACCTTGTGCTATTGAACAATCTACACTTCGTGTACGCTCCGATGATTCCGCCATTGGTCGGGGTGTTACAGATTGGTATCAGAGCCTTGGTTATAAAGAATTAGGTCGAACATAGTTAAAGACCTAGACTATAACTTAAGATTTCCCCTTCATGCTTAGTAATAATAACATTAGAAATTTAAAGAGATTTCTGACTTTTCCCTTACTTTCTTAGCTATGTCTTCTCACTCTGCCGACAAATCAGCAAGTGTCCCTCGAAATAAATCTGAGGAATTCATAGCAGTACCAGAAGAGGAGAGTGACAGACCACCAAGGATAGAGACAGAGTCAGAAAAAGCTTATTGGGCAGAAGCTGAAGCAATACTTCCTCAGCCTGACATTCCATTTTCTCAACTTCGCTCATCAGACTTCTCCAGACATAACACATCCTACTGGGGTGGTTCAATACATTGGTCGGTTTTACGTAACTACCATTTCCCATCTTCTTTTGAATTCATAGTCGGAGGAGAACAAAAATCTCGGGAGTACAGACCTTTGTCCACCTGGGAGTATGAGATAGAGTTAGAGAAAGAAGAATTAAAATCAGATGCTGAAAGCCCATATCATCCTCCTGAAGCCTCACTGCCTTCCATCAGTCCTCCAGAACTTCAACCAAAAGCCTCTAACGCCTCTACAAAACCTAAAATTTCCAAACCAAAAGCTCCCAGACGTCCTACAAGCCCCACCAGTAGCTGTGAAAGTCGGATTGGACCAGAATCTACTATTGTGGAGCCACCACCCAAGATACGTCGCATAAGTCAAGGCGCACGACTACCTCCACCACGTGAAGGACGTGTTTTTGCTAGGAAGCTTGCTCACACGATTGGATCGTGTTCTTGGGGAACTCACGAGGAATCTGATGATTAGCAGACGTTTTTGTTCTTTTTATTTTTTTTTTTTCACTATTATTGTACTAGACATCAAGTATATGTATGCTTATGTCTACACTTTCGATTAAATGTTCGTTTCCAAAATTTGAATAACAATAATGAAGACGTTATTTATTGATTACAATAACTATTAACTAATATACGTAACAACTAAATATGTTATAAAATGCATCGTCTTAGTGACATATGATTGAGTGAACTTGCTACCTTTATCGTACAACACTTAGTTGAATTAGAGTTAAACCTCTTGATTTTTCTCTTACATTTTACAAAAGGATCGCTACTACAAAGACTACTCTTACACTGTTACGTCTAATTAAATCTTTGAACCTCGTCAATAGTCTTTAGATTCACACTAATGAATAGAAACTCATACAATCTGCAAGGGGGAATACCTGTACTTTGGGGAGTTCTGTCTAGGAAAGCATTTCGTATAAATCCAAATCTACCGATGGACCTGTTATGCTTTCCTGGGAACCCTTAGAGTGAGTATGAACCTATAGGCTAAAGTATGCCTTTCTGAAAGTTGATTCGGACATAAACACTTTGTTATGTCAAAAGTCTTCCTAAATGCAATATGTGTATTAATTTGTGCTTGAACCCTCCTTCGAATTATCAATTTCCTATTTTTTGAACTCCTTGGGTTATTTATGATCCTTTTCATTTTGAACTCTTGTAGAATCATGCCTCCTCGTCGCAATGATGCTAACAACGCCAACAACACGAACCTCAACATACAAGAATTGGCTGCTGTCATTGCTCAGCAAATGGCCACAGTCCTACCTGGACTTGTGAACCAGCTCACTCAAGCCAATAGGGTTCAAAACAACAGAAATGGTGAGGTTGCAAATCAAATTTGCACCTTTAAGCATTTCAACTCTTGTCACCCTGCCAAGTTCCTTGGTTCTGAAGGGGCCACTGGACTGCTTCAGTGGTTCGAAAGCATGGAAAGTACATTCCTTCATTCAGACTGCCCTGAAAATCTCAATGTTCGTTATGCCATCAGTGTCTTTCAGAAAAGGGCACTTACTTGGTGGAATACCGAGAAACGAAATAGGGGTGCTGAAACTGCAATGGCCTTAACTTGGGATGAGTTCAAACGACTGATGACGGAAGAATTTTGCCCTCGCAACGAGATGATGAAACTGGAGTCAGAATTCTGAAATCTCAAACAGGATAGTGGGGAAAACCTGGCTTACACAAATCGTCACCATGAACTTAGTCTGCTAGTACCACATATGGTCACTCCACTTTCTCGTGCTATTGAAAAGTACATTAGTGGCCTACCCATGCAGATCCAAGATACCTGTTACGGGAGTAAACCGACTACATTGGAAGATGCCATCCGTTTAGCTGCCACTTTAACTGACAACCATGTAAGAGCTGGTACTTTAACAAGAAAGGGAATTAAAAAGGTGGAAGCTAAGTCCACCAATGATGAACCTTCTAAAGAGGTCAAAGCTGAATTTCTCAATGGTCCAAAGTTCAACAATCGCAAGCGAAAGGCTAATAACTTTGCTTTGACAACTTCCGCTACCCCTGCTGTACCTTTAAATCAACAACCTCCAACCAAACAAACCAACAACTCGTATGTAGGGGAGCATCCACTTTGCACTACTTGTGGATACCACCATGCAACAAACCGACCTTGCCGAGTTTGCACAAACTGCAAAAGGTATGGTCATTTGGCAAATTATTGTAGGAATGGACATATGGTGCAACAAGGTCAAAATGCTCCACAATTGAACCAACCACAAACTGCACCTACTCCTGCCTTAACTCATGGAAGAGCTTGCTATGAATGCGGTGATCCTAATCACTTTAGAAACAAATGCCCAAAGCTTGTGGGCAACGATCAAAGGGGTACAAGGGCACAGACTTTTCAACTTAATGTTCAAGCCCCTCAAGTAAACCAAGACATGGAGAACGATACATTGTTGATTAAGGATTGATAGGCTCCAGTGCTATTATGATTCTAAGACTTAAGTTTTATATTTCTTTACAGTTTGAGGTTTTATTTGGTTGAACAAAACTAGAATTTAACTATTATTTAATGTTTAAGTGTTTGATGAAAATTCTGTCAACATTTATTATATTATACTTGTTTGCATTATGTGATCTTGTATCCAACCTGTTATGCCAAAAATCAGCAAGTAGGACAAACATGCAAGGCAAAATTTTCGTTACGGGTGCACACGGAACGAGAATTTGCAGTACATGTAAATTCTACAAATGCGAGATATAAGGCACAACTGTTGAAAACTCTGGGACGAGTAACTTAAGCTAAATTGGTTGAAAAACTAATAACCATACTTATGGTGCCAGCAATATGTAAACTTGTTTTAGACTTTTATCATGTGAAACATTTTGTGTTGTGTAGTGTTGGTAGGTGATTGGAATGCTTTCAAAGTATCGTTGGTGTGGTGGGTTGGCTGCGGTATACCCTATATATAAGCACCGACAATATTTTGGGAGTAGCACCGAAAGCTTGATCAATGATTTAGTTTCATAAATTCAAATGTGTTGATAGGGTAATTATAGTAAAAGTTGTAGCATACTAAGACTAGGTGTATTCCACAAAAGTTTTAGTTATTATTCTTATATCAAGTGTTAATTGTTGCAATAAAAACATGAAAGACAAATATGTAACCTAATTGTAGTAAGTCAGAATTATGTCAAACATCAAACTTTAAACCTATGATGCTAACCCTTCGATAGTACTTCACGAATGAGAATCTAACGTTGTTGTATTACATAAATCATAAATTCTCAAATTACAAGATGTAATTTCATATTTGGTTTCTGAAAATCCGAATTTCGGAATCCATTTATATGTGGTGTAAGATTACATTATTCTTTCAAATAATCGGAAATGACAAAACGCTCACACTAAAATTCACAACCTATGTTTAGCTCACTATTATTCGAACAACAATAATTCAATATAACGAAATGAATACAAATCCTAATTAATTAAAAATAATGTTTTTAGAAATCACTACAGTTTCTGACTGGGTTCGCCCTGCATATACCCTATACATAAACATTGTTAATAAATGGTATATTACTTTAGCCAGAATTCGGTAGAAATTAATAACGAAATTAACTAAAGTAGAAGAACGTATTTTTTTTTTAAAAGCTACCAGATTCAATGAACATAACCAATAATAAACATTAATATTCACAACATTTATTACAATACACTGAAATTTAAACATCACCTACTACCTATAGACTCTTCTAAATTTCGGGACGAAATTTCCAAAAGTAGGGGAGACTGTAACATCACGTAAATTCCGGTTTTTGTCCAAAATTCCGGTTTTTGTCTATCCACGCAGACACAAACATTTCCTTGTATTTTTGCAACCATGTTACTTGCAAATATCCGATAACCCCTAAAAAACAAACACATATTAATACGTTTCATACAACTCAAAAACAATTAAAAATGAGAAATAGAACATTACTCTGATGAGATGTCCATAACCATTCATGTAGTCGGCTATAATTATACTTGTAGATATCGGGAGTTGCAGATTCAATCACAACCGACCACATATATCCAAACTTTTGTGTAACATCACGTAAATTTTATAATAATTTGAAATTTTATCATCGTTTATAAACAATAAACATTGTTGTTATCATTTTTAATACTTATAATAAACATTATATATATATAAATATACATACATTTTTTTTTTATATACCTTTAATCAAAATAAAAAAAAAAAATTCTAAATAATAATTTTAAAATAATATTAGAAATTTATTTACAAAAATGATTTTATAAAATCTTTTAACAAAACTGTCAAGGACCAAAACTGTCAAATACACAAACTGAGATTAGAGAAAAAAATGAGAGGGGCTGTTCCTGTCATTAGCTCAAACTCCTACCCATCTTCTTCACCCATGAAATCCCATGGATATCCACTAACCCATTTTCGACCCAATTCAGCTTTTGGTTCAAATTCGCGAATAAACCTCATAAAACTCGGAATGTTATCAACAACCGAAGGTTAAGGATCCATATCTATCATCAATTCAAAGTTTGAAATTCAAAATTTTAATAAAATCGTCCCTACAAACCCGTAACCGATCGGGATCTTTAAAATCTATATAAACCAACATAAAAATCAAATTAAAAACATCCACTGGTGCGACTACTTCCCACGAGCCTCTCTGTATACCCAAAACACATTCAGAATCAGTAAACTACGCGAAATAGACCAAGAAAGCATCGTTCTTCATTCTCTCGAACCGTAAATCGAAATCCATCAAATCGTAATCAAAGGTTAGTGTATTATATACCATTATGCTCGGTTTTTAGTAGGGAATAAAAGTCCTATGATTGTAAATTCAATCGGGTTCTGGTTTGATCGAATTTGATGCAACTAAGAACTAGGGCTCATTATGTATAAACTGAAGCTGGAAACCATTTGAAGCTGATGTTAAAAGAATTATAAACGGATGGTTATCGCGGCTGCGGCCTTAGATCGACTGGTAAACGCGTATGATTCCGGAGTAAAGGTCGCGGGTTCGAACCGGGTTCCGGCTGGGTTTGACAATTTTTTTTACAAATATTTTTATAACTTTTTAATTAGTAATCCTTTCTAAAATCTGATTTCATAAATAAATTATTTAAATTAATTATAAACTTATTTCTTTAAATTAAATATATAAAAGTTAGGTTTAATTCATTTGTTTTTTTTTTATCTATTATTTGTATTGTTACAATATTATAAATTAATACTATCTTATTATTTAAATGATTATCATTAAATTATTATTATTATCTTATGATGATTAATAATTATTATGATCTTATAAATTCTATAAATATTATAATAAATTTTAATTATTATTATTATCTTAATATGGATATGGCTATTTTATTATTACTATGATTGATATAATTATTATTATTAGTTTAATTATTTTAGTTAACATTATTATTATTATTATTTATTATGGTTAATACAATTTAGATTATTATTAATTATTATTATTATTATCAAATGTATTAAAATTATTATTACCAATATTATAATGGTTATGATGATTATTGTTCTTTTTAACAGAAACTATTATGATTATTATTATTAATATTATCATTATTAATTTTAATACAAATATTATTATTATTATTATTATTATTATTATTATTATAATTATTACAATTATTATTGGTATAATTTATAACAATTATTATTATTATTATTATTAATATTATTGTTATTTTTATTAATACAAATATTATTATTACTATTACAATTATTATTGATATTATTAATACAAATAGCATTATTATTATTATTAATATGATTATTATTAATATTATTATTATTATTATTAACATTAGTATTAATGGTATTATTAATAATATCATTAGTAATATAATAATTATTATTATTATCGATAATATTGATAATATTAATATAATAGAATTATTATTATTTTTGAATATATATATATATATATGATAAACTTTAAACAATAAAACGACTTGTAAACAATTCATATAGAATTTTATTTAACGATTTAGTTATAAACATATGGAACACAAATACATTATGAAATGTTATGCAAAGTTATAGTTACATTAGTTGCGTGCTATTGAATTATAGGTTAAGCTAATTCGAGTTGGATATTATTGGACTACATAATTGTCATTTAATTGCAACGCTTAGCTCATCAATCAAGGTGAGTCTTCATAGCCCCTTTTTATGCTTTTATTATTTGGGGTGAAACATGTTATCACAAATTTTAAACTATTTTGTGCAACTAGTTTATGACATTATACATATTGAACATTAGTTAACATTTAGCATTGATCACCCCTAGTGACTATGATAGATCTATTGACCGGCCATTCCACTGTGTTTGATTTACCCTTCGGGGGAAGCCCGCAGTGATAGTTACTAGTTTAAGCATTGCGATGCTTACCATGGTCAAACATTATTCTGTTAACATTAGTTGATCTGCTTTATCTACTAATTCAATATTGTATGTTCATATTGCTTGGTTACACATATTATTTATAACATTTATCAACATTTTATTCAACTATTTTGGTGTGTGTGCTTAAACCTGTGAAGCTCACCAACTTTATAGTTGACCCTTTTTATTTAAACATGTTTCAGGTGGAACTGCAAACTATACTTGACTGATTATCATATTAGAGCTTGGACATAGTTATTTAATTAGACTTGTTGATTTGAAACTTTGGTATTGATGTTGGATGTAAGTATTATACAAATTAGAAACCTTGTGCTATTGAACAATCTACACTTCGTGTACGCTCCGATGATTCCGCCATTGGTCGGGGTGTTACAGATTGGTATCAGAGCCTTGGTTATAAAGAATTAGGTCGAACATAGTTAAAGACCTAGACTATAACTTAAGATTTCCCCTTCATGCTTAGTAATAATAACATTAGAAATTTAAAGAGATTTCTGACTTTTCCCTTACTTTCTTAGCTATGTCTTCTCACTCTGCCGACAAATCAGCAAGTGTCCCTCGAAATAAATCTGAGGAATTCATAGCAGTACCAGAAGAGGAGAGTGACAGACCACCAAGGATAGAGACAGAGTCAGAAAAAGCTTATTGGGCAGAAGCTGAAGCAATACTTCCTCAGCCTGACATTCCATTTTCTCAACTTCGCTCATCAGACTTCTCCAGACATAACACATCCTACTGGGGTGGTTCAATACATTGGTCGGTTTTACGTAACTACCATTTCCCATCTTCTTTTGAATTCATAGTCGGAGGAGAACAAAAATCTCGGGAGTACAGACCTTTGTCCACCTGGGAGTATGAGATAGAGTTAGAGAAAGAAGAATTAAAATCAGATGCTGAAAGCCCATATCATCCTCCTGAAGCCTCACTGCCTTCCATCAGTCCTCCAGAACTTCAACCAAAAGCCTCTAACGCCTCTACAAAACCTAAAATTTCCAAACCAAAAGCTCCCAGACGTCCTACAAGCCCCACCAGTAGCTGTGAAAGTCGGATTGGACCAGAATCTACTATTGTGGAGCCACCACCCAAGATACGTCGCATAAGTCAAGGCGCACGACTACCTCCACCACGTGAAGGACGTGTTTTTGCTAGGAAGCTTGCTCACACGATTGGATCGTGTTCTTGGGGAACTCACGAGGAATCTGATGATTAGCAGACGTTTTTGTTCTTTTTATTTTTTTTTTTCACTATTATTGTACTAGACATCAAGTATATGTATGCTTATGTCTACACTTTCGATTAAATGTTCGTTTCCAAAATTTGAATAACAATAATGAAGACGTTATTTATTGATTACAATAACTATTAACTAATATACGTAACAACTAAATATGTTATAAAATGCATCGTCTTAGTGACATATGATTGAGTGAACTTGCTACCTTTATCGTACAACACTTAGTTGAATTAGAGTTAAACCTCTTGATTTTTCTCTTACATTTTACAAAAGGATCGCTACTACAAAGACTACTCTTACACTGTTACGTCTAATTAAATCTTTGAACCTCGTCAATAGTCTTTAGATTCACACTAATGAATAGAAACTCATACAATCTGCAAGGGGGAATACCTGTACTTTGGGGAGTTCTGTCTAGGAAAGCATTTCGTATAAATCCAAATCTACCGATGGACCTGTTATGCTTTCCTGGGAACCCTTAGAGTGAGTATGAACCTATAGGCTAAAGTATGCCTTTCTGAAAGTTGATTCGGACATAAACACTTTGTTATGTCAAAAGTCTTCCTAAATGCAATATGTGTATTAATTTGTGCTTGAACCCTCCTTCGAATTATCAATTTCCTATTTTTTGAACTCCTTGGGTTATTTATGATCCTTTTCATTTTGAACTCTTGTAGAATCATGCCTCCTCGTCGCAATGATGCTAACAACGCCAACAACACGAACCTCAACATACAAGAATTGGCTGCTGTCATTGCTCAGCAAATGGCCACAGTCCTACCTGGACTTGTGAACCAGCTCACTCAAGCCAATAGGGTTCAAAACAACAGAAATGGTGAGGTTGCAAATCAAATTTGCACCTTTAAGCATTTCAACTCTTGTCACCCTGCCAAGTTCCTTGGTTCTGAAGGGGCCACTGGACTGCTTCAGTGGTTCGAAAGCATGGAAAGTACATTCCTTCATTCAGACTGCCCTGAAAATCTCAATGTTCGTTATGCCATCAGTGTCTTTCAGAAAAGGGCACTTACTTGGTGGAATACCGAGAAACGAAATAGGGGTGCTGAAACTGCAATGGCCTTAACTTGGGATGAGTTCAAACGACTGATGACGGAAGAATTTTGCCCTCGCAACGAGATGATGAAACTGGAGTCAGAATTCTGAAATCTCAAACAGGATAGTGGGGAAAACCTGGCTTACACAAATCGTCACCATGAACTTAGTCTGCTAGTACCACATATGGTCACTCCACTTTCTCGTGCTATTGAAAAGTACATTAGTGGCCTACCCATGCAGATCCAAGATACCTGTTACGGGAGTAAACCGACTACATTGGAAGATGCCATCCGTTTAGCTGCCACTTTAACTGACAACCATGTAAGAGCTGGTACTTTAACAAGAAAGGGAATTAAAAAGGTGGAAGCTAAGTCCACCAATGATGAACCTTCTAAAGAGGTCAAAGCTGAATTTCTCAATGGTCCAAAGTTCAACAATCGCAAGCGAAAGGCTAATAACTTTGCTTTGACAACTTCCGCTACCCCTGCTGTACCTTTAAATCAACAACCTCCAACCAAACAAACCAACAACTCGTATGTAGGGGAGCATCCACTTTGCACTACTTGTGGATACCACCATGCAACAAACCGACCTTGCCGAGTTTGCACAAACTGCAAAAGGTATGGTCATTTGGCAAATTATTGTAGGAATGGACATATGGTGCAACAAGGTCAAAATGCTCCACAATTGAACCAACCACAAACTGCACCTACTCCTGCCTTAACTCATGGAAGAGCTTGCTATGAATGCGGTGATCCTAATCACTTTAGAAACAAATGCCCAAAGCTTGTGGGCAACGATCAAAGGGGTACAAGGGCACAGACTTTTCAACTTAATGTTCAAGCCCCTCAAGTAAACCAAGACATGGAGAACGATACATTGTTGATTAAGGATTGATAGGCTCCAGTGCTATTATGATTCTAAGACTTAAGTTTTATATTTCTTTACAGTTTGAGGTTTTATTTGGTTGAACAAAACTAGAATTTAACTATTATTTAATGTTTAAGTGTTTGATGAAAATTCTGTCAACATTTATTATATTATACTTGTTTGCATTATGTGATCTTGTATCCAACCTGTTATGCCAAAAATCAGCAAGTAGGACAAACATGCAAGGCAAAATTTTCGTTACGGGTGCACACGGAACGAGAATTTGCAGTACATGTAAATTCTACAAATGCGAGATATAAGGCACAACTGTTGAAAACTCTGGGACGAGTAACTTAAGCTAAATTGGTTGAAAAACTAATAACCATACTTATGGTGCCAGCAATATGTAAACTTGTTTTAGACTTTTATCATGTGAAACATTTTGTGTTGTGTAGTGTTGGTAGGTGATTGGAATGCTTTCAAAGTATCGTTGGTGTGGTGGGTTGGCTGCGGTATACCCTATATATAAGCACCGACAATATTTTGGGAGTAGCACCGAAAGCTTGATCAATGATTTAGTTTCATAAATTCAAATGTGTTGATAGGGTAATTATAGTAAAAGTTGTAGCATACTAAGACTAGGTGTATTCCACAAAAGTTTTAGTTATTATTCTTATATCAAGTGTTAATTGTTGCAATAAAAACATGAAAGACAAATATGTAACCTAATTGTAGTAAGTCAGAATTATGTCAAACATCAAACTTTAAACCTATGATGCTAACCCTTCGATAGTACTTCACGAATGAGAATCTAACGTTGTTGTATTACATAAATCATAAATTCTCAAATTACAAGATGTAATTTCATATTTGGTTTCTGAAAATCCGAATTTCGGAATCCATTTATATGTGGTGTAAGATTACATTATTCTTTCAAATAATCGGAAATGACAAAACGCTCACACTAAAATTCACAACCTATGTTTAGCTCACTATTATTCGAACAACAATAATTCAATATAACGAAATGAATACAAATCCTAATTAATTAAAAATAATGTTTTTAGAAATCACTACAGTTTCTGACTGGGTTCGCCCTACATATACCCTATACATAAACATTGTTAATAAATGGTATATTACTTTAGCCAGAATTCGGTAGAAATTAATAACGAAATTAACTAAAGTAGAAGAACGTATTTTTTTTTTTAAAAGCTACCAGATTCAATGAACATAACCAATAATAAACATTAATATTCACAACATTTATTACAATACACTGAAATTTAAACATCACCTACTACCTATAGACTCTTCTAAATTTCGGGACGAAATTTCCAAAAGTAGGGGAGACTGTAACATCACGTAAATTCCGGTTTTTGTCCAAAATTCCGGTTTTTGTCTATCCACGCAGACACAAACATTTCCTTGTATTTTTGCAACCATGTTACTTGCAAATATCCGATAACCCCTAAAAAACAAACACATATTAATACGTTTCATACAACTCAAAAACAATTAAAAATGAGAAATAGAACATTACTCTGATGAGATGTCCATAACCATTCATGTAGTCGGCTATAATTATACTTGTAGATATCGGGAGTTGCAGATTCAATCACAACCGACCACATATATCCAAACTTTTGTGTAACATCACGTAAATTTTATAATAATTTGAAATTTTATCATCGTTTATAAACAATAAACATTGTTGTTATCATTTTTAATACTTATAATAAACATTATATATATATAAATATACATACATTTTTTTTTATATAAACCTTTAATCAAAATAAAAAAAAAAAATTCTAAATAATAATTTTAAAATAATATTAGAAATTTATTTACAAAAATGATTTTATAAAATCTTTTAACAAAACTGTCAAGGACCAAAACTGTCAAATACACAAACTGAGATTAGAGAAAAAAATGAGAGGGGCTGTTCCTGTCATTAGCTCAAACTCCTACCCATCTTCTTCACCCATGAAATCCCATGGATATCCACTAACCCATTTTCGACCCAATTCAGCTTTTGGTTCAAATTCGCGAATAAACCTCATAAAACTCGGAATGTTATCAACAACCGAAGGTTAAGGATCCATATCTATCATCAATTCAAAGTTTGAAATTCAAAATTTTAATAAAATCGTCCCTACAAACCCGTAACCGATCGGGATCTTTAAAATCTATATAAACCAACATAAAAATCAAATTAAAAACATCCACTGGTGCGACTACTTCCCACGAGCCTCTCTGTATACCCAAAACACATTCAGAATCAGTAAACTACGCGAAATAGACCAAGAAAGCATCGTTCTTCATTCTCTCGAACCGTAAATCGAAATCCATCAAATCGTAATCAAAGGTTAGTGTATTATATACCATTATGCTCGGTTTTTAGTAGGGAATAAAAGTCCTATGATTGTAAATTCAATCGGGTTCTGGTTTGATCGAATTTGATGCAACTAAGAACTAGGGCTCATTATGTATAAACTGAAGCTGGAAACCATTTGAAGCTGATGTTAAAAGAATTATAAACGGATGGTTATCGCGGCTGCGGCCTTAGATCGACTGGTAAACGCGTATGATTCCGGAGTAAAGGTCGCGGGTTCGAACCGGGTTCCGGCTGGGTTTGACAATTTTTTTTACAAATATTTTTATAACTTTTTAATTAGTAATCCTTTCTAAAATCTGATTTCATAAATAAATTATTTAAATTAATTATAAACTTATTTCTTTAAATTAAATATATAAAAGTTAGGTTTAATTCATTTGTTTTTTTTTTATCTATTATTTGTATTGTTACAATATTATAAATTAATACTATCTTATTATTTAAATGATTATCATTAAATTATTATTATTATCTTATGATGATTAATAATTATTATGATCTTATAAATTCTATAAATATTATAATAAATTTTAATTATTATTATTATCTTAATATGGATATGGCTATTTTATTATTACTATGATTGATATAATTATTATTATTAGTTTAATTATTTTAGTTAACATTATTATTATTATTATTTATTATGGTTAATACAATTTAGATTATTATTAATTATTATTATTATTATCAAATGTATTAAAATTACTATTACCAATATTATAATGGTTATGATGATTATTGTTCTTTTTAACAGAAACTATTATGATTATTATTATTAATATTATCATTATTAATTTTAATACAAATATTATTATTATTATTATTATTATTATAATTATTACAATTATTATTGGTATAATTTATAACAATTATTATTATTATTATTATTAATATTATTGTTATTTTTATTAATACAAATATTATTATTACTATTACAATTATTATTGATATTATTAATACAAATAGCATTATTATTATTATTAATATGATTATTATTAATATTATTATTATTATTATTAACATTAGTATTAATGGTATTATTAATAATATCATTAGTAATATAATAATTATTATTATTATCGATAATATTGATAATATTAATATAATAGAATTATTATTATTTTTGAATATATATATATATATATGATAAACTTTAAACAATAAAACGACTTGTAAACAATTCATATAGAATTTTATTTAACGATTTAGTTATAAACATATGGAACACAAATACATTATGAAATGTTATGCAAAGTTATAGTTACATTAGTTGCGTGCTATTGAATTATAGGTTAAGCTAATTCGAGTTGGATATTATTGGACTACATAATTGTCATTTAATTGCAACGCTTAGCTCATCAATCAAGGTGAGTCTTCATAGCCCCTTTTTATGCTTTTATTATTTGGGGTGAAACATGTTATCACAAATTTTAAACTATTTTGTGCAACTAGTTTATGACATTATACATATTGAACATTAGTTAACATTTAGCATTGATCACCCCTAGTGACTATGATAGATCTATTGACCGGCCATTCCACTGTGTTTGATTTACCCTTCGGGGGAAGCCCGCAGTGATAGTTACTAGTTTAAGCATTGCGATGCTTACCATGGTCAAACATTATTCTGTTAACATTAGTTGATCTGCTTTATCTACTAATTCAATATTGTATGTTCATATTGCTTGGTTACACATATTATTTATAACATTTATCAACATTTTATTCAACTATTTTGGTGTGTGTGCTTAAACCTGTGAAGCTCACCAACTTTATAGTTGACCCTTTTTATTTAAACATGTTTCAGGTGGAACTGCAAACTATACTTGACTGATTATCATATTAGAGCTTGGACATAGTTATTTAATTAGACTTGTTGATTTGAAACTTTGGTATTGATGTTGGATGTAAGTATTATACAAATTAGAAACCTTGTGCTATTGAACAATCTACACTTCGTGTACGCTCCGATGATTCCGCCATTGGTCGGGGTGTTACATTTTGCCAGTCTGATTGCGAAAAACTAGGCCTGCAATGTTTGGATATGTTTTCAAAAATGTGCCACCTGCATAGTAATTGGGCAGCACTAGGAAATATTCTTCTACATGCGTTTATAAGAGCCAATTCTCTATCGGTTACAATAACGCGTGGTTCCATACACTGTTGAAGTGTATCTTTTAGGTTTTGTAACACCCAGACAAAATTCTCTTCACGTTCCTTACTTATAAACGCATGTGCAACACTAAATGTCTTGTGTGTTGATGTGACACCAACTATTTGAACAAATGGCATGTTGTATTTGTTCGTTTTATAAGTTGTGTCAATTAACAAGACATGAGGAAATGCTCGCCAAATATTATAAGATGTCTGGTGGATAAAAAAAATCTGTTCCACGACATCTGTCGACGCATCGTCTTGCGTTTGGTAAATAAAATTATTTCTTTGCAATGTGCTAAAAAGGACCTGAATTGGAGTTTCCCCCGTGTTTTGTCCAATACGAGACTTCCGTCGCGCATTGTAAATATTTCTGAGGTTGGAAACATTATCGGGGTTTTGGTCCTTTACAGCTGCAAGTATATCACGGGGCAACATGTTTTGGTTTGACAGTTGCTCAACTAGACAGGTTTCATTTTCATTTAATCTCATCGCATATGGATGACCGCCTAGTTGTTCAGCCGCTAGGTGGTTGTGTTCATTATTGACCACACGCAACTTCCAACCACCACAACTTCTCTCGTATCTACCAATCAGCTCAAATTCACACCCAGTCTTCTTCGAACCAGTACGTCTAGCTTTTGGTTCACCGTGATACACGCCATCGCGATCGCATTTAAGCCACACTTTTATAACTACATCGGTTGCATTAGTTTTGCTTCGTCGTCTAACTAGCACATAACCATTTTCACGCCCTCTAGCAATCGCCCAATCAACAAGTTCATCAACACCGGCAAAAACCTGGAAAAAAAATGTGTAAGATTTTATAAACTAACAACCGTTAAACGAATAAGTTTGTTACCTGATCAGTTTCATAGACACACATATATTCATCACCGAAGTTGTTGCCTCCCATCGACATTGTTAAACCTTTACGAGTTTGAATTTGTTAAAGAACCCCAAAACCTAATTGTTTAGAAAATCAAATTGTTCCTGTCTGCGTTTTATTTTTTGATTCAAGTATTGCATTATAACGTATGCCATGAAGATATATATCAAACGATTAATTTACGCATACATCTATTACGTTAAGTCAAATAATTTGCGTTGCTCAAATTATTGGCGTTCAATACGGGCCGTAAAGGGCTTTACGGGCCGTATGTACTGCGTGTCAGTCTGCGTCAGCCCTATGATTTGACGTGTCAGATTTTGTCAGAAATATTCGTTTCAATACGACCCGTAAAGGGCTTTACGGGCCGTATTGAGGGTGTCCGAGGATCCAGTCGGGTGTCTCCCTAACAGCCCCCAAATATAATCAGATGAATATCAGGAATGTTTTATAATGTAAATGTTGTTTTATATTGGGATTGAAGTCTCATTCAAGAGGCTAATAACTGAAACTCTTGGTTAAAGTTTGGTAATGAGTTAAAAACGAACTAATACCATATACTTGCTTAGTGATGTTTGTGGTTCGATTTTTACAATATTTTTTTAGATAAAATTATACACCAAATTGGTAATAACTTTTTTGGATAATAAAAACCAAACCAAACCAAACCAAACCTTAAAAATTAAAAACCAGACTAAACGGAACCTTTATCAACGATTTGATTCAAGTTTGGTTTTACGGTTTGAAATTTCGGCTATCTGGGTTTGGGCTTTTTAAACCCGTTAAAAATAAAAAATAAACCAAACCTAATTAACCGTTTTATGATTTGAGATGGCTAGTCATAATAGAATCTCACATGTAATTTTTTTTATTGAATGACACCTATATCATCAACTATATACAAACATATATGCATATATGAATCCCCCATACAGGATGATGTTCAATTAAGAACTATTGTTACTTGAGAACTAAATGAACAATTTCTAATAATAAGTTTAAAGGTATGTTCATTAAATCATGTGGTTATGAATATAGTTCTTTAGTTTTACAAATTGTTGTTTTTTAATAGAATAAATCCACATACATACATACATACATACATACATACATATGTGTGTAGGAGAAAATTTCTAAAAAAACCATCATTTTGTAGAAAAACTAAGAAAACTAAACACAATCATTATCAGTTAATTTTTATTTTCATGTTTTCCTTTTTATTTCCTATTATTATAAGGCAAAAATGTACAAAAAAGAAAAAAAATTAGAAAAATTTGTATTTAATGTTATTACAAATATATAACTTCGTGATCTACACATATGTTTATTAAAGTTTATTTTCATTATAACATTTTTAATTTTATAATAATAAATTATGAAAAAAAAATTATTGGTAAGTATAAGTTTTCGTAATTTTCTCTTAAATAAGCAATTTTTTTATGAAACTTCCTCTATGGTTTTGTTATATGAAATTAAACTAAACACGCCTATATTAAAACCAAATTTATATACTTTAAAAAATATATATAAATATGTTGAAAAAGTTTTGTTATAAAATAACGTATTAGGAGTTGGTAATCTCCTTCATAAACTAAACATAGTCGTTGTAATTTTGTTTGAAAGATATCATCGATGTGTTGATTTATTTGAATTTACTCACGTTAATACCATTATTAATAGATGATTAGGTTCAATTAAATAATATTTTTATCCTAAAAAGCCTAAAAATGATTATTAATCATTAGATCATCAGATCAAATTTTAGAGGGAAAATTTAAAATTTTGAAAGAAAAAGTTGTTAGAGGTTAATTTCATAACCATTTTCCCCGCATATTTTTTAAACGTTCATAACTTTTACATAAGATGTTATTTTTTTTAAAAATATATCATAAAAACAAACATTTTTTTATCTTTAAAATAAGTATAATGTTGTTATAAAAAGGGCTATTGAATTTAAATACTCCTAACTTTGACATATTGGCTGGCAATACTCCCAACTGAGAAAATGTTTACTGGCACTCCCAACTTTTAAAACATTTTCCACTAACACTCCAAAACAGGTGTCACGTCATCAAAAAAATCATGTTTTAGAGTGCCAGTGGAAAATGCTTTGAAAGTTGGGAGTGCCAGTAAACATTTTCTCAGTTGTGAGTATTGTCGGCCAATAGGTCAAAGTTTGGAGTATTTAAATCCAATAACCCTTATAAAAAATGAAATTTTTTTCAGCTCATTGTTTCTAATTATCGTCATTGTATCTTTCTTAAACGTTTGTGTATAATTATCTTTTATGTATTTTTCTTACAGGTAATTGTGTCTTATTTAAAGATAATTGTGTTATTCATACTCTTAATTGTGTAATCATTGTGTCTTAAATTGTTTAGGAAAACACAACATTGAGCAGTAACACAAAAGACACAATTACTTATACAAAAGACACAAATGACATGTACAAAATATACAATGCCTATACAAGAGACACAATGACTTCCACAAAATTGTTCATACTCGTAATTATGTCTTTTTATATGTAGTTGTGTCTTTTTTAAAGATCATTATGTTATTTATATTCGTCATTATGTCATCATTGCTTGACATAATGCCATCATTGCTTGACATTATGCATTTTGCAACATCATTGTTTCTTAATTTTTTCACGAAAACTCAATATTGAGCAGAAACACAAAAGACACAATGACATGTACAAAACAAACAATGCAATGTATAAAAACTCAATATTGAGCAGAAACACAAAAGACACAATGACATGTACAAAACAAACAATGCAATGTATAAAAGACACAATGACCTTTACAAAAGACACATTAAATTAAACAAACAAAAATTTTTCATAGCAACTTTGTACTAATATTGAAGATAAAAAAATGCTCGTGTTTATGGTATTTTTTTTTTCAAAAAATAATTTCGTATGTAAAAGTTACGAACGTTTAAACAAAATGAGGGAACTTGATAAAAAGTTAACAAAGTAGTCATTACTAAAATATCATAGGACAACTTGATTTAATCATAGCATTGATTAAGGATCTAAACGCTTAAGATCATTTTTAGTCTTTCTAGGTTAAGAAATTTATTTAGTTTAACCTAAATATATTAATTGATGAGGAAAGATCATATAAGAATGGATTTTTGTCTAAGAAGAGTAATAACTAATAAAAGTTTGACATGTGCCATGATAATTTAGGTATAACATCTTATTTTTTGTACTAGATTATTATTTTTCTGTACTATATTCTTTTTTTTTGTACTGAATTTGTGTTTTTTGTGCTGTATTTTTGTTTTTGTATTATATTTTTATTTTTTTGTATTGGATTCTTATTTTTTTTGTGCTGGATTTTTATTTTTTTGTACTGGGTTTTTTTTGTGCTGGGTTTTGTGTTTTTTTTACTGAATTTTCTTTTTCGTTATAGATTTTTGTTTTTACGTTTTTAGCATATCACATGTTAAACTCATAATGTTTCTCACTCTTTTTAGGCAAAAATTTATTTTTAGTCGATCCAACCCCATTTACATGAATTAACAAAACCTTATTTTAATATCCGAATAAACAGAAACATTTATAACTAAAACAAATTCGTTTTATATATGTTTACTGACCGTATACTTCAATCACTTAATTTATTATTACAAAGAGAGTATTGTTTTAATTAATTAAAGTACAAAAGTTAGGGATAAAATTCATTTTATTAAAAAAATCACAAATTAAATAAAATAAGCAACATGTAGGTTGCAACTAACACAACCATTGTAAAACTGTCATAAAACAATACCCGTTGGAAACCATCAAGTAACTGACATAACAATCAGATATTGCCATAACCATCAGAAACCGTCATATAACCACTGCGACCATAGAAAAATGTAGTCACTACCACAAAATACCATGTAACCGCCATAATCATGAGATACATTCATGTAAATGCCTATTTACACTATTTTTAGCATGTCACATTTCCGACGAAATACTATTATATCAACCCTTCTAAGCGAAAAAATAGGGGCCGAGGCACCCCTGGCCTCTTCTATCCTCCGTCCGTGCGTATATATAATTAATTATAAAAATATATAATCTGATATGATGCATCAATATGTAGAGTACGACATACAATCATGAAATTAAAGCAACTCGTGGTAGTCCGTATATACCGAAATGATTTACTATAGATACCTCTATGGCCACTGAGGTTTTTCAACCATGCAAAGTTTAGCTATTATAATTAAAAAAATAATAATAATAATAATTGCTTTTATGCCAAGTTAGCCCGATATAATTTCAATACCTAATAATGGGAGCTTTTAATTCCTTCATAACAAATGGCAAACAGAAAAAATCAATTACATCCACCCAAAACTACAAATCATTAGCCAACAACTGTTCATGCATAAAAGTTCGGATGGATAAGACTATGGGGTATGTCTCTTAGCCCCAACAACACCACCTAGGCGTCACACAGGCACCCATCACAACCACCCATTCCACCACTTGTGGTGAAAATGCCTCTTGGTTGGTGATGATGTCATATTGTTTATTTTTATTTTTTTTTAAATTAGAATAACTAGATATAATTAATCATAAATTAAAAAATTACATAAAATTATAAATAAACATTAAAATTAATAAAATAACATAGCTAATTATCTTTATATTTATTTTGAATTTTTTCCTTCTCCCGCTCGGCAATTTGTCACAACCCCACCTCTCGTCACCTGTGATGATGTCACTTGCTACTCTGATGTGATTGCGGAAGCATAGTGGTGATGTCTCAGAGATGAGGTGTGACTTACTTGAACCGATATCACATCATACAGATTTACTTAAAATAAATATGTTACAAGGGTTTCGTTTGTTACATCAACTTAACAGCTAAATAGATTACATAATCTGATACATTTAAGTTCAACTAAGTGAAGTGCATCCTCACCGTGTCGTCATCGTTGTCCTGCAAAAATGTTGAGTTTAAAACGTCAGCACAAAGCTGGTGAGTTCGACAGTTCAATTTAAAACAATATGATATGATAAGTAAGTTCTCAAAATGTTCAGTTCCGGATAACCATGGGACCCGTATCTAGTTCCTTTCGGACAGTTGTACGTTTCACGAAGATACTACCCGTCGGTAAATATTTTAATGCCTCATTATCTTAATGTCTATCACTAACATTAAGAAAGTGTTTTGGAAACAGGTACCAAACATTCACACAAGGGGAGATGCAATCCTCCCAGCAAATAGGTTGTCAGCCAATGGTACTATCAATGATTCCTGTTCGGCCCCACATGGGTTCACTAGATACAGTTCAAGAGATGAGGACTTTTGATACTGTGATAGAGTTACTAACGGCAAAATCCCATGAAATCACACAAAAGTCACATGAAATCACACAAATATCAGTGATGCATATCATATGTTCAGAAAACAGTTTGCAGAGTTACCCCGATGTTTGTAAGACAGTAAAAAGAAAAGGGGTTGTACGAAACTCACCTGATGATTCAGTGGTAGCAGAATATCACACAAACTGGTAATAATATGATGATTCTGCATTTAGTTTTATTTAATGAGTTATTAATGTTTTAACTTACTGATTAAATCTTCTTGAACGTCCAATGTCAAAGACATTGCCTTAATAGTCATCAAACCAATATAAGATTTTTAATGATTATCTTAATAGCATATCATACAATGTATGATAATGTAGGAACATACACTGATCCAGGTTCCTAATATTATGTTGATGACAATCTTGATTAATCAGAATATTATCAAATTAGTCAAATAGTTAATGTTATTGATTACTATGCTAAAGCAGTTCCTAGACAGGTTAATGGCTTAGGAATGATCAATCCTTGTTATTGATTACCCAAATATCATGAAATATAACAATGTAGTATTAGATTAGGTTTAATAACCATGTTTAACATACTAATCTGACTGTTATCATGAACATCAGATAATCATTCCAATGAATATGTTAATGATTGTGATTAGTTTGAAACACCCAACTTTCACGTTGCATGTCAAAGATTAATCAAACTAATCACCTACATTGTCACAATCAAATGGTTTAAACCATTATAACCATTGTTATGATTTCATGCAAACCGGGCATTACAACGGCTCAAAACAAGGATTTACCCGTTAACAATTCGAGTTTGTCATTTATAATCAATCCTAGCCATCATCTAGGCAATAATCAACAACCCTAACTATATCATCACGTTCAAAAACAAGATTTAATCATTCATTATCAAAATATAAGGTTAGAATGAACCATTACCTAATCTGGCGGAGTTCTGCGGGTAAAAAGATGATCTGGACTCGTATAAACGTTCCCGGATGCGATCTAAACGTTCCAGAAGTTTTAAAACAGAGATTTGAGGTGTTGGATGATGAAAATTTCGAAGGTGGTGCTGGTGGCGTCGGATAGAAGATAGAAATTGTGGATTGAGATGAATTCTTGACTTTTTAACAAGTTGCCGTCCATATCCACCCCAGGCGTATCGCCCCAGACGGGGGTCTTCACGCCGCGCGTGCCGCGCGAGAAGAGGAAACCAGATATTTTTGTTTGTGTTCCGCACGCATCACCTAGGGGCATTGCTTGGCTTGGGGCGTACCGCCCCAGTCCTTTTTCACCTGTTTTTCGGCAGAAACTTCGTTTCGCGATTCCGGACAATCCGTAAGTCCGATTCGCGCACTGTTTTTGCCCACGTTCATCATTTTTCGCATACTATCATCCTGTAACAATTACAATAGCCAATACAACGTGGATTTCAAGCACGATCGAATGTGCTCAATTCATTGATGACGTAATTCTTCGAACGCAATTGTCACACAATTTCACGGTCGATCCCGGTTAAGTGGTCGGTGTTGGTGAATAGAAGTTGTAGCTCTACCAACCGTTGGCGTTCCCGTTTTAATTCGTTAAAATCACCAATTTTTTGAGATAAGTTTTCCATTCCTTGGGTATAATCCGAGATTGGTTGAGATGAAGAGGCCCGTCTCGCCCTTGCTCGGTCAACCTTGGCGTGATCGCTCCCAATCAGACGGGTCAAATCCTCTACCTTCGGCGAGTTTGCCATTTTTGGGAATAAATCTCGTTAAACCTTTTAACATTTCGGTTAATGTCTCTCCATTTGCTATAGATCATATCGTTTGTACGATACCCCCCACGACCCTTAGCTTGGAAAAATGACTTCGGACTTTATTCCAGAAGTTCGATCCTTTTTTGTTACGACATATTAACAATATTTAAAATAGTAAAACGAAAGTAATTACCAACAATTGGATCTTCCGATACATCGACCCAAGCTTTTGAAAGTGCAAACTCCTCTTCCGGTGTCCATTTTTCAGGACGGGTTGGAGCTACCACAACGGCTTCGGTATCCCCAACTTGTTTTTTTTTTGTGTTTACTACTTTGTGTTGGTTGAGTGCTTGGACTGACATCGGTAGAGGGTTGAGTCTTGGTTACAACTTAATACTGAGATAGTTGAGCAAACTTGTGTGTTTGTTGACTCGAACCATATTCAGCAAAGGTGTGGAACTTGTGACATCCATCAATTTTCAAATTTGACTTATTAACATCGTTAATGTTTTTAACGTTGACTATGATGTAATAATTAAATGTTTATTCTCGTTTAAAGTTTAGCAACATTTAAGTGTATAGTCTTGCAATTAGTAATTCTCGCAATTTGACGCGTTAAAATTCATGACAACAAAAGATATTTGTGTTTAGCCGGATAAGGCAGACACAATACGTGTCATATTATTTAATAATCTTATTAGTTACTAAAATTTAATTATTTTAGTAAGTTTTATTATTTTACTAATTATCGTAAAATAATCGCGTATAAATAATATCAAAATTTATACCCGATACAAGATTTAACCACCATAATACCCAATATTTATATATCTTCCACCTACACTTATGTATAATGTATAAGATCATGACTACATTCACAATCTTATACATACATACATACATACAATATTCACTCCAAATACTAGAAAACAAAAATATTCTCACCAAGTCAACAAATCTCTCTTACACACTCAACCTCACATCCAATCCTTACACTCCCACTACCCAACACACTCTCTCCCTTCTCTTTTCTCTCTTGTGGCCGTCCCCCCTCCTCCTCTCTCCTTAAAACCCCATCTTCCTTACACAATCACACACACATTCAAGATTTATAGTTTTTCCAAGTTTCCTCTCTATTATCTCATTTGTTCCAGCAAACTTCAGCCCCTAATCCTTTAATTCCTGGTCATTTCAAGCATCCAAGAAGCCAAGGAGCAAATCTAGGATCAAGCAACACAAGCTCAAGGTGCCTACACGAACGGTTTACTTCCAAAACTCACTTTTCTTCACATTTTTGCACTCTAACACATACACTTTCTAAACCATGGCCAATACCTGGTTTTGAACATGCAATATTCACCATTTAACACTCTAAAATCGTGGGTATTGAAGCCATGACCTAAAACTCTACATGCAACAAAGTTGCATGTACTAGAAATGAGTTTTTCAAGTCCAAAAACTTGTTTTGGTGACTTGATTCATGCATGCATGTATTTGTATGAGCAAAATAATAATCATTGATTAATATTATTATTCTTCATCATTCTCAGCTCTATTAATGGTGTAAAGCCTCAAAAACTCGTTTTAAAAGATCGTTCATAACTATACACACAAACATGCATTCATGAAGATTTTGGCAGATTGTTGTCCTGACTTCAAAGAGTCATAAAATGGTCATAAAAACTCCAAATGGAACAAACTCAGATTCCATGACTAAGATCGTTGAGTTATCTTTCCATGCACTATTTATTCAGCCTCTAACTCGACCAAATGATACCCCAAACAGCCTTCACAAGATTAGTGCGCGGATTTGTACCCCCTAACTTGTGCAGCTGTTTTGACCTACTTAAGGTCCGAATCATAAAAACTTTCCTAAAAGAAAGTTGTTCATAATATGTTGAAATGGTAGAATGGAGAGTTTCATAATCTAACTCAAAGGTTTACTATGTCAAAAATGAACCCGAACTCTCTGGACTAAATCTGTCAAAACAGAAACTTCAAGGACTTACACTTGTTTGACTGTTTTGACCCATTTACAAGCAAAATCACGAAATATTTTCTAAATGAAAGTTGTTCAAAACACCTTAAAATAGTAGACTGTGAAGTTTCATAATTTTATTAAAACGACTTCTATTTTTAAAGTATTTCCGAATAAGACGGACAGAATCTGTCCAAAAGCAGTTTTATAAACTTAGACATTTTTACATAAATATTAATCATTTTCACATATATAAATGTATATATATTTCATATACACACTTTAATGATGTGATATAATATATATATACTTGTATATATTTATATAAGTTGATTTAAATTATGGGTTTTGAAGTTGTTAAGCAAAATGGTAATTTTCTAAAATACGTCGTTATAATGACGAAATTTTTATAAAATCCAACACTTAGTAATTTCAAGACATTATAAAATAATATTTCATGTATAAGTTAGGACATTATTGTTTTAATAAAATCTCGACAAATAGAACACAAGCACCATCACATAAACTATAGTAGGTCCACAAACTCAATGGAAACTCATTATGTTATAGGAACCAAGTTATAAGTCTCCATATAAACGACAATCAAGAAGTCAATCATCAATCATACAATGTGAGTTACATAGCCCCCTTTTCTTTTGTTTTTGCTTATAAAATCATCGGGGCCGGAACATGTTTAACTTTGAACTATTTTCTAGCAATTCAAACTTGTATCTATGTGGATTTGAGCTATATGTCCCAAACTACCATCTTAACTATACTTAACTTGTGCATTGATCATTAACTTGTGAAAGCCAAACTGTTGTGATGATAGACCTATTGAACTGACCACTCCACCCAGCCGGTGATCACACGGTACTTAACTATTTTGAGGGTAGTATGGAGTACTATGCCTAACTAGGTTAACTAAGGTTTGATCTGCAATAGTTACATGTGTATGTTTCCACATATTGCCTTATATCACTATGTTACATATGAATTGCAAATCTTATCTTTTTGAACTGTTAACTTTTGGTGTCAAAACCTATGTTCTCACCAACTATTTATAGTTGACCTTTGAATCTAAACATGTTTCAGGTACAAACTAGTGAAGCTATGAGGATCATGTAGGACTCTTGGGCTTAGAATAAACTTTGAACTATGAACTTGTTTAGTTATGTTATGTATTTGAACTACTTGTATGACACTTAATTTGGAATGTAATAAATTTTATAACTTTAATAGTTGATCATGAGCTTTTGAACAGTCGCCGTCGCGCCCCGACGTTATTCCGCCGTCGGTTGGGGTGTTACAGAACTCTTGTTGTGAACTCGATTCAAAATGCGGGCGATAACAATTTGAATTAAAAAAAAAGATTCATTGGTGAACGGTTGAAGAGCCAATTCGGAGGTGGGGTGTTCGAGTTTCGGTTAGTTGGGGTGCTCGGGTTGTAGTATTGGTTTGGTGTTTGGTTGGGATCCATTGAAAAACTTTTTTTTTTGTATAGAAAATAGAAGTATTTTTTTTAGTGTGAAATTTTTTGTGTGTTGAATGAATGGTTTATATAGGAATTTTTTTTATTGGGCTCATAGCCATTGAAGAAGGAGCCGTTGGAGACAACGGTCGAAAATTGAAAACTCAAACGGGGGAGAAGTTTCGATGTGGCCACGCCCAAGTCACTCATGCCCCTAGAGGCCAGTGTTCCACACCCAACCCAGTCCCACCCACGCCCCAACCACCTGGCACACCCCACGGTCTAATGGACAACCCATTGAAAAATTTATAGAAGTTTTATACGATTTTATATACAGGGGTGTTAAAAAATTCGTTTTCTTAACCGAATTCGGAATATCCAAAATTCGAACTTGAAAAATCCGAAAATTCATATTTCCAGAAGTTCGAATTTTGATGCTTATTTTAAAAAATTGCGGATATTTCGAATATTTGAACTATCCGAAATATTTTTTATTCGGATAATTATTTAGATATTTTGTATATTTTACATATATTTCGGATAATTTTTGATATTTCAGATACTTAATGGATATTTCTACTATCCAAAATATTTTTAAATTATTAAATAATAATAACAATAACAATAATAATAATAATAATAATTATTATTATTATTATAATATTTTCTTAATTCAAATATCCATTTGGATCCGAATCCAAATTTCGTTCGAATTTCAATATTCTTTAATGATGAAATTCACTATCCGAAATTCAAATATCTGACCTATTAGATATCTGATTTAAAACATCCATTTTTATATATACTTATCAGGCTATCAAAGCTTATGTAATATCATTTTTAACCAAGTTTTAATATGAAGCTAGTATACATTTTCATTAAACTTAAATCCCATTTAATTATCATGCACTTTAATCAAGTATAATTTATAATATGCATTATATCATTCTCATTCTCATTCTCTTTACCCTTAAACTCTAGGAATTTATTAGAACTGAAAACCTAACCGAAAACTAATTGGAATTCTAACAACTTTTATTGGTGTCAAAATTTTAAAAATAAATGTTTAGCTTAACTTCTTGACTTTCATATGAAAAGTCTTGGGTTTGAATTCATGTTGATACATACTTTCTGAGATGAAGTCATTGTCATTACTTGTCATATTTAAGTGTTTTAACTATTTCAATCCAAAACAGAATCTTCTATCAACACAACGCATATGGTTTAAACAACTAACAGTCATGACCCCCCCCCCCCAAACCTAACAATTCTAACCTAACTATGGTTAAGGGCCAAAATCGTAATTTACTTTTTAATAAATTAGATATTTCGCAAAGTTTAAGAAAGATAACTGCAATGACGTAAAAATTTGTAAATATGGGTTCCAGTACGTGATGTTAGGTTATTTGTGTAATTAGAACTACAAACTTACCAGTATATCTCACACTTCAGTAGGGTCTGCAAGGAAGGATGTAGACAAATCTTTCTCCTATCCTCGTTGAGATAGAGATGCTACTCCAAATAAGTCTCTGGCTCAAAGCTATCGTTTGTAGTTTATCATCCCAAGCTTTTAACGTTATTTTCACAAAATAAGTAAAATATCGTTATAATTAGTGCAATTTTTAAAATGAAGTAAAATTAGTATAATTAAACTCTTTAATTAGCATTAAGTTTAGTGTTTGAATGATCGTGTTTGCATTAAGTTTAGAAGTGAATAAACGTCTTATTAAGCAAATAAACAGTCTAAAACACTCTTAATTACATTGTTTGTATGAGTCGGCTTAAAACTTGTGTCACAAATTAAATGGTACCAACGAGGCAGTGCCTCAATGTTACTCCGGGATTCTTCCAAATGTGAAGTCTCGGGTTCAAATCCCTCCCGCAACGAAAAAGGGGTCCGAGGGGGTCAGGGGGTTTTCCCAGTGGGGTTTCCTCCTGGGTGGTTGTGGGGGCTCATGGGAGGTTCAGGTAACTAGACCTTGGTGACATGACCTGTAAACAGTGGGCTCACACGATTGAGACCTTCGCCGTTCAAAAAAAAAGTATACGGAAGCTGAAACGTAATGATGAGTATGTCATTGTGCATGCTTTTTAATTTGATTAGGTTGTAGAAAATATATATTGTCTGCTTAAAGCGAAGACTAGCATCATATATATGTGGTCGACCTTCTTGTTTGGTACTTTTGTTGATGAATCTTTACGTTTTCTATAATTCTATGCAGAAATAAACAAGTTAATCCAGATAGTATAAGGTGATGAATGATATTGACAACCCAACAAAATTAAATGAAAGAACATGATGTTAGTTTATTTTGATGTCATTTTCTTTATTAATTGGTTGATGATGCATCAAATCAATATGTGTGTGTGAGAGACAAAACTTAAATGACCTAACATCCATAGTGTCACGTAATAAAACTATCTTCTCTTAATTAAGTTTTATATAGTTTTTTCCCCCAATGTTAATGATTCTTTTTTATAAAATGTCAGGAAAAGTTATGCTCCAAGGTAAGGTTTCTATGTTAGACAGTCTCCTTCACAATATTAAAAATTTGATATGGGACATTTTGTATTTCAATTCTTAGTGTAGTTTGAAAAAAATAATGAAAGGAATATTTGATTTATTGCATATGGGAAAAGGGAGCCATATTCCCTAACTTTTTTTTCTTCACATGAAAGGTGCTTGGGTCTTGGTAGAATGAATCAGGCTATTCGGGTATATGTGTATAAAATAGTAATCAAATACCTACCCTAATAGAGATGTTCGGATATTGGGTATGGGGTTTAATCAGTAGCCAAAGTAAACAACTCAATTTCGATCAAAGAAAACAATAAGTAATGCAATAGCCAAAGTAAGTTGATATGCCACTTCGATTAGGAATTAGTAATGACGTGATGTGTTGTAATCATTATGCCTCTTAATGAAACTATGAACGTATGTATGGATTGGATGGTATGCCATATAGGTACATATTCATCAATTATATATGGATTTGGTTTTTAAAATTAAATGTTACACATTCATTTTTAATAGATGATTGAAATAAATAATGTTATATAATCATATATTGATCAATATGTATATAAATACTTGAAAAAAAATAGAAATTAGATTTTCAAATTAGTTGGGTTATTCGAGTAACCCAAATTCTATATAATGACTCATATACCGATTCGATTTTATATTAGGGAAAATTACCAATTTGATCAAAGTTGACCAAAAAATTACCAAAATAATCAATCAAAAAAGGGCCCCTAAGACGCCCATTTAAAGTACTTTAGACGCCCCTTTAGACGCCCTTTTTCGGTACTTTTTGAAAACATCCGGGCCCACATGTCGGCGGCTTTGTCGGGGTCTAAATGGGTGTCTTAAGACCCCTTTTCTACCGGCGTCTTAAGACGCATTTAGACGCCACTTTAGACCCCTTTTTTGGTACTCTTTGAAAACATGCGGGCCCACATGTCGGTGGCTTTGTCGGGGTCTAAATGGGTGTCTTAAGACCCCTTCTCTACCGGCGTCTTAAGACGCCTTTAGACGCCCAATTTAGACACCTTTAGACGCCAATGTGAGATTTAAGCCGGTGTCTAAATTGGGCGTCTAAAGGCGTCTTAAGACGCCGGTAGAAAAGGGGTCTTAAGACACCCATTTAGACCCCGACAAAGCAGCCGACATGTGGGCCCGGATGTTTTCAAAAAGTACCGAAAAAGGGCGTCTAAAGTACTTTAAATGGGCGTCTTAGGGGCCCTTTTTTGATTGATTATTTTGGTAATTCTTTGGTCAACTTTGATTATATTGGTAATTTTCCCTTTATATTAACCGGTTCGGGTTTAGAACTATTTCAAGTTGACTAATTCAGGTGCACTCTTATTCGAGTTCGAGTGTATATGAATTGGGTTTGTTATTCGAATATAAATAAAAGTGACACATAAATAAAAATGACATCCATGCCTTACGCCAAGGTTCTAAGTTCTAACTACCCCAACCCCATGGCTGTTTTATTTTATTTTTTGGGAATTTTGCTTGATTTTATCTTTTTTAGGCTTTTCTATTTTCTATTTGTTTTTTTCATTTCTTTTTAAGTTCTTTTTTATTCCTTTTTGTGTTTTCTTTCTTTTCTCGTTTTGGTATACTATCACAATTATTTCAAGAATTCATGTGCGGCTAACATTGAAATTCAACGAATACACTACGCAATTTATACTGATAATAATAGCAGCAGTAATACTGGTGGTGATGTATTGGGTTTGTCTATAGTTTCTTGCTAGGAGATTTCTTTTTTTTTTTCATTTCTTTTTTTTAATTCTGTCGTTTAAAAAAATAAAGTATTTTCTTGCTATCATGTATTATGATGGATATTGGCTTCATGAGAAAGAGTTGTGCATTAAATAAAATAAATATCATTAAAAACACATTATATCAAAATCTTTAATTTAGATGACCCATGTATTAATGCATAACTTTTTCTTCATAAAGCACATCTTCTTCTTGATATTTTCTACTGTACATGTATATCCTTCTTATACTTTTTATAAAATTAAATGAGCATGATTGAAACTTTCTATTAGACGATGCATGTATTAATGAATAAATTATATATATATATATATATATATATATATATATATATAATCTGTTCGATCCGAATAAAAAACGGTTATTCGACTCGAATCTATCTGAATATTCGAATACAAATTTGAATTCGAATTTTAGAATTTTTGAAGAAACCTTAATTGATAATCAGAAGATCTCTCTTTCAGCCACAACTCACAAGCCTAATCATCCAAGTTGTCATTTCATTGTCGTTAACTAACTTCCATTGCCATTAAGATTTCTGATACAAGACAATACAAATCGTCAACCTGCAGGTATCAAGTTCAATTATCACTTAGACGATTTTACTTTGGAGGTCACCATGTCCGATTGCTTGTACCATGCTTTACCAGTTCCTTCTGGTAAGTCACGTATTTGAAGACTCAGGAGTTTACCACACAAGTGGGCTATCATGATGATAAAAAGATCGTCTTGTTTCAAATAAATTACCATAATCGTTAGCAAACATGGGTGCTTTGTCGTTATCACAACCATAGGCTTTATTGTAGCTTTTATAGTTTTATACCGCTCTAATCTCAATTAATATTTTTATTCAAAATAATTGAAACCATAAAAAGTAAATTTTATATCGTGTATCTTAAGAATGAAAGTCTGTTTTGCCGTATGACCGAGGGGCCATTTACACTTTAATTTAAAACACTGTGTATTAAATTATTTATTTACAACCGATGAAGGACACTTTAATAAAGAAATAGAATATGAGCAAAGATAAGATGACAAAGATGGACCAATTAATCGAATTCCAATCATACATGGTATCTTTTTTTATTAATCAAGTCCTTATTCCCCACGTATTTCCCATCGTTTTTGTTTATTTTCATGATCTTGACTATTATAATTAACTAATTTTCTAATTTATTATTAAGGTCTATAAAATATTAATCTTTTTGATTCCAATCTACATTTGTCCCTATATGTCTTTGAAAAATCAAAAGTGCATTGATACATTATTATGGGTCTTGATTCTTTTTGTCATGAGTGTCAATTTGAAGTTTTAGGAATTTTGTAGTTGAGGCAATTTTACTAATGTGTGGATTTTTAATAGGTTAAAGAAACTCTAATTATCAAAAGTAGAGAACACGAAGATATATATATATATATCAGGTTATGTAAAACTAAATATGTTTTTTTTATCTTGAAAAGTGTAAAAAAGATTATGAGTCATTAGATTATTAATCAACGACTATAATTAAATCAAGTTGTTGATGTATATTTTAATAATTACCACTTTTGTTGACTTTTATCAAGTTCTCCTATCTTCTTTAAATGTTCATAACTTTTACATGCAGCATTGTTTTTTGAAAATATATATCATAAAATAAGCATTTTTTATCTTTAAAATAAGTATTGTGTTCCTATAGAAAAAAAAATTGTATTTTCAGTTCATTGTGTCTTTGTATATGTTATTGTGTCTTTTGTATTTCATTTTCAATGTTGTGTTTTCTTAAACAATTCAAGACATAATGATGTTGCAGAATACATAATGTCAAGTAAGAGTGGCACAATGACGAGTATGAATGATACAATGACCTTTAAAAAAGACACAATAACCTGTAAGAATGACACAATTATATGTAAGAAAAACACAAAAAAGATGATTATACACAAACGCTTAAGAAAAAGACACAATGACGATAATTAGATACAATTAACTGAAAAAAGTCAATTTTTATAACAACACTATACTTATTTTAAAGATAAAAAATGGTCGTTTTTTGATATATTTATTTAAAAAAACTGATGTCGTATGTAAAAGTTATGAATGTTTAAAAAAGCTAGAGGAAAGTGATCATGGCTAAATTACTATCAAAATTTTTTCCTTTGAAATTTTGATATTTCCCTTTCAAATTTGATCTCATAAATCTAATACCCGATGATTTTTTTACACTTTTTAAGATAAAGAGCCTATATAGTTGAACTTGACTCATATATATCATGCAACTTTATCTAATATTTTGTGTCTCTATCACCTACATATGCATGTAATTATGATTTGCATCATTGTTACACATAACATTTGTGTGGTTATTGTTTAGAATTAAAATCGCATTTGTGTCATTAATATATATATTAAAAAGCAAAAAGATGAATGTGTCTTCAATCTACTATTCCTTTCTATACAAGCTGCAATGCATAGGTACAAGTATGGTTGCAATTACAGAGTTCTAGATATTTATGCCTCGCTGTTAAAAAAAAGGATATTTACGTCTCTCTTTCTTTCATCAACGTTTTTCTTTCGTCTCTTACATGCTCCAGAAAATGTGATTTTCCATAACAGTGAGTTTCCAGGTTAGCGACGTCCGAGATTAACGAAGGACGTGCCAGATTAACGAACTGGTTTATATTTTTACTTTTAAATTTTTTTAACTGCATCAGGTTATTTATTAAATGAATAGAAATTGCGGGGTTCAAAGAATCATCCGCTAGGGGTGAGCAAAAAACCGAAAAAACCGAACCGGAACAGAATTAACCGAAAAAACCGAACCCAATGAATAACTGGGAAACACCGAACCGAAAAAAACCGAAACCAATTTTTTCGGTTCGGTTTTTATAGTATGAAAAACCAAAACCGAACCGAACCGATTTTTAATATTTTTTAAAAATTAATATATATATGTGTGTGTGTGTTGCTATTTTCATACATATTTAACGGAAAAAAACACACAAAAAAGTTTACTGTTGGAGATGGTAAAAATTTAGATTAGATGAAATCTATCATTTTAAAAGGTAAAGATCGGAATTATTGCATATTTAGTTATTTACTTTTGATTTTTTTTAAATTTAATAACATAATGATAATTATTTCGTTTTATTTTAATTAGTTGGTGTTCGATCAATTAATTTATTAATTGTTAATCATGTTGCATTTTTAATGATGGGCATAAGAGAGAACAAAAAAAAACAAAAACAAAAGAAAAGTAAAAAAACCGAAAACCGAACCGAAACCGACAAAAAAACCGAAAACCGAATGGTTTGTAATAAATAAAAACCGACTATGTCGGTTTCGGTTTTAGCCAAAAACCGAACCGAACTGAACCGTGCACACCCCTATCCTCCGCTACTTTGTGTGATAAAGATGTTTCGTATTTTTACTTCTTAATTTTTTTAATAGATCAGGTTATTTATTAAATAAATAGGAATTGAATATTCTGCTATTTTGTGTGATCAAGATTATATAGCATTGAGTTAATATGTTTGAATGAGAAATACTATGAGGCAACACATTGATAAATATGAGAGTATTAAATGCTTTATATATATGTTTTGAAGGATGATGTACTGGTATAAAAAGTTAAAACATGTCAACCAATATCGTTTCTAAAATATGTCGACCAAATTTTACTTTTGGTGTATCAGATAGAGCAATATGATTGATGTTAACTTCTTTGACTAACTGTTTTGGGTTTTCTTTTCCTGCATGTTAGCGTTGCAACCGATTGACAAGCTGATTTGGTCACAATTAGTCGTTTAGAACAAACCGTTTTCGTAACTTAAGTTTCGGTAAGACCCGTTTCAGTAATTGAAAGTTATGAAACAACACATTTTGATAATGATTTTAGTATTTATTATAGACAATTTTAATTTACAATTACTTATATTATAGTAACGTTTATAAATAATTTTTAGCAACCATCAAATCTGATAATAATAACCTATCTATTTGACCAATGTCTTTACGGATTGCAAATGAGACTGACAAAAAGGTACCTTCAAACACAGGGTTTCAATGTCCTTACCTGCACGATCACAATCGTTATTCCTTTTTGTTAATGTCCTTTTGGTTGATGGCAACCAAAGACGCTACTTTTAGTTGATGGCTACGGCTTGTAGAAACAAAGCAGTAAAACACCATAGCAAAGGTAAATGATACCTACCTCTATGCATAGTATACTTAAGCAGCCTAATGATACAACAAAAGTCAATACAGGTGCATCTGCAAAGGAAGAACCCATTTTGTGACAAGAATACAACAGAGCCCATATTTTGTAATAGTTGAAACAACAATGAAAAGCAGTTATGTAGCCAACTAAATAACATATGTAACGTCTGTACAACTATATATTACATATAAATCTATCTATAAAACCGCTGCATCGCGCGGGTCGTAAATTCTAGTTGTATATTAAATCACATTTTGCGTAATTTTGATTTGAAACTAATTTGCGTGGTTTTTGTTTGGGAAAAGATATTTTGTGTCATTTTGATTTACCCATTTGCATCATTTTTTATTTTTGATTTGAAACCAATTTGCATCGTTGTGCATTAAATCGAATTTGCATGATTCATATATATTAAGCAACTTCCACACAAATTTACAAGACAATTAAGCAAATGTTATCAAAAAAACAAGGAATAATAATGCAACTATGCAAGCACCTTCACATGATAAAACCATCTTCTATAATGATCGGCACCAGCACAAGGAATCTTACAAATCATATCGATATATTATACAACCAGTCGTAAACCTGAATTAAGCAATAGGGTCAAAGCTAGGAAAGAGATTACATAGTTGGATCCAACCAAACCCTAATGGCTCTAACCATTTTTTATTAACTCAAAATGGTCACAATTAACAAAAAAATGTTATTAACGTTTTATTACATCAAGTTGTGATACATTTAAACGAGCAAAGTTGACAAAGTGTTATACCACCAGGGTTTTGATCAAAATAGGGTTTTGATCAAAATGGGTAGCTTTAAAAACGGATCAAATAGGGTTTGGGTTATAGTGTTATACCACCAGCCATATTTGCTTTATGGTGGAGGTGGTTGTGCAAGTGATACGTGTAGGTAGTTGCAGTGGTAGCAATATTAGTGGTAACATTTTTGGTATCGACAATGGGTGGTTGAGGTCCTTGTCATTTCACTTACTTATACAAGCTTAATGTGATACATTTTTCTAAGTAGGATTCAACGAGTCATGTCACTTTTACTTGCTAAGAGTCATGTTACTTTACAAATACAAATGATGTTTTACTAAATTTCACATGTCGTTCTCTTATTTTTATGTGTTTCAGCATAACTTTTATTATACACATATTCAGGGCTCTCTAAGTATATTGATACAACATCTCAAAGTTTATTTTTGTTTTCTCTTTAATTTTTAAAATGTGATGTTTTACAAAATTCTGAATACATTATTATGACTAGGGATCTACAAGAATACCAAAAATTGAAAGGAAAACAAAAACAAAAAAGAAAACCAAACCGTATCCGTAATAAAAAAAACCAACTGAATTGTGAATTTTGTTTTAAGTTTGGCCACGAGCCATGTCCGAATTATAAATTTGGTTTTTGGTTAAGTTAACAAATACTAATTAATAACGAATATTTTGTCGTCTTCATAATTCCTTCGATAGCTAAAGTGATTCCCACATACCCCAATTCCCTCACAAAGCAGAAACGAACGGGCTTGTATAAACGCCTAGCTATAATCAAGATCGCATATGGTTAATTGAACAAGATTGTATGCTTATGAGTCCATGACGAACCCATAACTCCTCATGAATTATTGACATTTTTTTCAATAAATATTTATTTACAATCTTTTTGCCTAGGTATATTTCTTCTAATTTTTTGAAACTGAACTTAGAATGTGGGATAAATAAAATTAAGATATTATAAGTTTCAAAACATATGATTTTTAGTTAATTTTAAAAATGAAGACGAAAAATCTAATATTAGTTTTGTATTGAACTTATTGATATTATCATCAAGGCAAAATGATTTTAGAAAGAATATAAATTGAATATCCTGTCATGCCTGACAATTCCATTATAAATGTTATCACAATGCATCATAACTTTGCCCATAATATCTCACTCACATTCTTTTGCAATAAAATTAAATACATGAAAACAAGAAAATTACAAGATTTGTAATTAAATCAAGATTTCCTAATTTGAATAATCTTTTACCAAAAGTAAATATTAATTATAAGCTTTTTTATTTTAAAATCTCTTTGTACATCCTAATAAAATTAGTTTACGCTATGTGTGACACCCAAGACCTTTACGTGATTACACGTGTTCAAAATATGGTCCCATAAAATTTACAAATTAAGTTTTTACAAAACATGTCATTTTGGAATCGTGAAACCAAAACATATGTTAATCACGTTTGTTAACTTCAACTACAACCCAAAATCATTAACATATTGTTTACATGAAAACCAAACAACCCAAATTTGCATAATGTTTGATCTTTACAAAAAAATGGCCGATCATTAGCTCCAAATGCACACCTATTTTTGACCTGCAAACACCACATATATGCTCACAAGTAGTTCATATGAACTAAGTAAATCACTCATTTAAAGCCTCGAACAAGTATGGTTAATCATAAGAAAGTTACAAAAATTATGTAGTTGGGTGTATGGGTTGGGCGTATGACTAGGCATTGGCAGAAACTTCTGGGCGTATGGTAACCTGACTGGGCGTATGGTACGCCAGTCCTGTGCTGCCCAGTCCTGTGCTAGCAAACCCAAATTTGCTGTTTTAAGCCGTTTTGAGCGTTTCTTACCATTTTTTTTCCCTAGTTTTCACCCAAATGAACCCAAACACATATATTTGATATTTATGCATATTTACAATATCAAATCACTCAAATAAATGTAATAAAATTCAACTTAGATTCAATAATTATAAGTTTAAATTGTTAACGGGTCAAAACCACCCAATTACATACCAAGCTTTTGTTATGATGTTCTCACACATGTACTTCCATCATAACTTTAAAATCCTACTACCACACTATAATGGATAGTATTCAACCATTGTTATGATGTTCTCACTCAAGTCCTTCCACCATAACATTATCATATTATTACCACAACTAGTGGTTAACATTCAATCATTATTATGATGTTCTCACTCAAGTCCTTCCATCATAACATTACCATATCACTGCCGCAATCTAGTGGTTAGTATTCAATATTGTTATGATGTTCACACGCTAGTACTTCCATCATAACATTACAATAATTCATACTATGATGTTCTCACTCAAGTTCTTCCATCATAGATTGTAACATCTGTGCCGGAATCGTTACCGGAACAGTAAACTGTACAGTAATTTGTACAGTAACTCAGGTGCAAACTAGGAGAAATACTTAGAAGCTATTAACATTCGATGCTAAACATAAACTATTACACGATGTTTCTGAAATCCTGATTTAATCCTTATGGTTAAACAGTCAGAAACACATCAGACAATCATGATCAGATGCAAACATGTTTGATTTTATATTATTAGGTTTAAACGTATGTGAGGATAAACAGAACAAAACATTAACAGTTGTCGTTACAGAATGCTAAACCGACGAGTGATTCGTATAAGTGACGACCTGTACGAATAGATCTGAAAGTTTAACAATCTAAAATGATGACTGAAAAGCAGAAAACAAAACCGGAAAGTGAAACGCATGATCGTGTTTGTACAGTTAGCGCTCTGTACGAAGACACGCGTAAGTGACGTTTTCTGACGAAACGAAAACGAAGACGAATCGAACGAAAATAAATTTAAGGAAATATAATATTTCATGTTTTACAATTTTGAAACTCATCATAAATCAATTTAAACGAAACTGTTCTAATTAAAACGCGTAAAGCATACGATACGCGAAAGATGTAACGGAACGCGTAAAATACTAAATTACGAAAAATCATTCAAGAATAATAATATTTAAAATATTTCTATAAATAATCACCCACCGAATATTTAAAATAAAGTCCTTTTTATTTAATTATGTAATTACGCGCGCGTTACGATCCGGAAATGCAACGGAGACGAAAACCGAGCAAACGAAACGAACCCGAATACCCTCGGGGTATATAAACGTTGAAAGAACTAGTTTCTTTCATTTTTCACACATCTTTCTCTCTCTAAACTCTCTCTTCCAAGCTCTCTCTCTCTCACTAGGAATTCAAGACTTCAAACGATCGTATCTTCTTCGTTTCTCAACGGATTTGGGTGTTTTTGGTGTCCACGCGAAGCCCTCAACATTTTCTACAAGGAAGTACAACCGATCTGAGATTTCATCCAGCCATTTTCGAGGTATGATCAAAAGAATAACACGAACATTAGGGTTTTCTTTAACTTGGAGTTATACACACATTTCCGGTCCAAACTCTTATACATGCATGCTTTACGTCCATGAGAACAAAGTGTCGCACAACCCTATCCAAAGAACCGATCTAAACAGTCCTAAACTCGATGAAGATAGTGATGATGAACAGGGTTCGTGAATGATCAGCTAGCCGAACCTGTTAGTGCTTTGGCCGAACCCTACGGCTGGCGAACCTACCTCATGAAGGGCCGAACCCTTGGAATCAGCCAAGGCCCCACGAACCTAGCCAAGTACACGAACCTGCCAGACGAACACCAACCTCGGCCGAACCTTTAGCTCATGCACCGAACCCCTGGTTTCCAGGCGAACCTGTGAACTATGAAGGGTGCCACGAACCATCCACCATGCAACTCGGCGAACCCTTGCATGTCTCCAACGAACCCTGCTATGCAGAACATCATCACCGAACCTATGCTGCCAAGCGAATCTCTGTAATCCTGCCGAACCTTTGATGAAAATACCATAGCCGAACCCTGTGTGTGTTTAAAACTGGCCGAACCATTCCCCCTCTTACAAGCCAAGATCCCCAAACCTTTGGACCACGCCAAGATGACCGAACCTTAGCCCAACGAACCCTTAGGTTCGCTGGAATTGGAGCCGAACTCACCAGCCACTTTGTTTCCTGTTAACCGAAGATCCGAGCGGCTCATCCTATTCGGCCACCTGAACCCCATTAGGCCCAATTTGTGTCAATTAATCAAGCCTAATAGATTGGCCCTACATCCGGCCCAAGAAGAAACTAGGATCGGCCCATGAAAAATACTAACCGGCCCACTCTTATTCCATGCGGCCCAATCCAACCTTCGTTCAAAAAAATTCATACGATTAACATACATTGTGGTCCATGAACTCGGCTAAAATGTATAACATACCTAGCCCAAACCAATTGGCCTAAAAACTTTAGTGAAGCTAACCTCTTATTCGGCCCAATATGTTGGCCTATTAGATCTATTCCATTCGATCCATATACAATCGGCCCTATAACCTATTCGGCCCAAAGATTTCGTAGTTAGGCCTAACACTATCACAATTGGCCCACATGAATTTGCTTGAAATCAAACACACTAAAACAATTGTTATGGAGAACATATATGAAACTTCATTAGTTTACTACAAAGATGGTAACAAGTGATTTAAGAGTCGTTAGAAACAAAGTAATCATGATGTAAGGTCATGTTACAAGACATAAGGAATAATTAACATATAACTTAAATTTTAAGTTTTATATTTAAAACTCTTTTGTCACAATGGTAATTCAAAGGGAAACAAAAGGTTGATCAAGAAGTGTACTAACTCGACACTTAGTAGGTGTGTGATAACAAAATCTTTAACAACTAAATGGGGCCGAATAAAGACCGAGACTCAAAGTGTTAGCCAACTTTAGGGCTAACACTAACACCTACACACACACGAATCATTTCAACTTATACTTATAAGATGCAAACAACATAAAATCAATACAGGATCGTGAATACAACAACAAATACTACAACGAGCGCGTGCATCATTGTATTTATATAGTCAACCACTTCAAACACCACGTGAGTTCATTTGTCCCTTTTCAAACCTTTTGTTTTAACTCGGGACTGAGAAGCATGTTAAACAATTATTGAAATGTTTATTTAATGCTTTTACACATAATTACAATGCTTACACTAATGCTTGAATTTGAAATGCTTGGGTGGGAAACCAAAGACTAAGGCTAAAGTGTAAATAGCAAATGCTATTTACTTTATACTTATTTACATTATACAAACACTTGTGATCAAACTGGAAACTAGTACTTTGAGAAGCTATAAACTTATTACTTATACTACAAACGAGAAGTTTAAACTATGTACTTGAGGCTTACAATATAGATTTGAAGCCTAAACTTTATGCTAAACGCTTATGATATAAACTTAATACCTAGACTTTGAGCTAAATTCTTATGATTAAGCTATATGTTTAAACTATACAATTGAGGCTTAACTTATAAACTCTATGTTTGACTATATACAAAATCTTAAGGCTTTGAAAATACGAAGACTAAACATTAATGCTTTATACAATTAACTTTCAGAAAGTTAATATCTACACCTTTAGTAAAGTATTAAATTACTTTACACTTACAATGACTTGCTTAAACTTAACTTGAAACATATATACTTAGAAATACTTATATACGTGAGATGCTTGAAACACTTGGATGCTTATTACACTCGAAATACTTGAAAACACGTGAATACTTATTATACTTTGAGATACTTGAAAATACGTGAATGCTTGATACATTTGGGTACTTGAATACTTGAATGCACGATATACTTGGGATACATAAACACTTGAAATGCTTGATACATTTGGATGCTTGAATACTTGAAACATTGGATGCTTAAACAAAAGACTGATTGACCGCCGCGTGTTGACCTTGGTGTCAACCCCTACTAGTCATCAGTGAAACAATGTGGATGCTTTAGACTTGTATGCATAAACTTTTGGACATTGTAAGACAGACTGTTGGCCGTCGTGTGTTGACCTGTGTGTCAACCCCTACTAGTCATCAGTGTTCTTCTTTGTCAGAGTCATGTAAGACAGACTGATTGGCCGCCGCGTGTTGACCTGTGTGTCAACCCCTACTAGTCATTTAGTGTTCTTCTTGATTCATCCATGGTTATGACAAGTGACTAGAATGATTGAGTTCTTCTAGTTGACTTTGTGTTAACTTGAAGGTTTCTCTATCAAAACATGTCACGAGTCATAAATAGGATCATTATGGATGGATACTGCACTCCTTAGGGTTTTCAACTGTCCATAATGGTGCCTATTAAACTTGATATTTATACGTTGTGGAATCAATAGTGTGGAGTGAAACGCTTAATTATCATTAACAACAATATGTTAAGCAGCCCGGTATGTGGTGGGACGGTGGCTGGGGCTTGTCCCCTACATATGCCCTATATATAAGCATACTTGGTTGGATAACATAGGTGGTTGTTAGTGAGGTTAAGGTTGTCATTTCGGGGGAAACAAAGTAAACATAGGCAGGGAAAACAAACGCTAAGAATCATATGTCATGAGATCAGAGTAGTGGGATGAAATGCTCAATTATCATTAACAACAATATGTTAAGCAGCCCGGTATGTGGTGGGACGGTGGCTGGGGCTTGTCCCCTACATATGCCCTATATATAAGCATACTTGGTTGAATAGCATATGTGGTATTTAGTGAGGTTAAGGTTGTCATTCAGGAAATCAAGGTAAACAATTACAGAGTAATCTAATTCAAAGAATCAAACATTTGGAATCAAACATTTTGGGAATCAAACAGGTAGGATGAGACGCTTAATTATCATCAGGAACAATATATCATGTGGTTCAGTATGTGGTGGGACGGTGGCTGGGGCTTGTCCCCTACATATGCCCTATATATAAGCATACTGAATCAGATGGTATAGGTGGTTAATGGTGAGGTTAAGGTTGTCATTCAAAGGATTTTACAAACTATTTTTACATAAAAACTACATGAACTCACCAACCATTGTGTTGACTTTGTTTTATTACATGCTTTCTCAGGTGACGCATAGGATTAAGCTAAGATTCAGGATTGCATACCAGGATGACTAGACAGAGATCCTAGTTGACTTTTGAAGAAGCACATCTTTTGAGATCAATACGAATCTCTTTTTGATATCTTGTACAAATACAAGATAGATATATTTGATTCTTTTGGATAGGTTTACTTAGTTAAATTACCAAACCTTGATATTTGTAATTTAACTTTGTAATTCTAGTTAATGTTTTATTGTGCTTAATTATTCTTAACATTGATGCTATGTAAAAAATCTGATCATCACGATTATCATTCACGATATCGCGCTCCAAGAACCTTCCGCCCGACGAGGACTTCGATCCAACCCCGCCGGCTCGAGGTGTGACATAGATTTCAACCATAAGAAAATCAACCACAAGTTTATTTAAGTTCAAAGGTGAATACCATGGTATTCACCCACCGATACTTCTACCATAGTTTTACTTAGTAATAAGATACTCAAGTTCATTATCAATAACCATATCCACAATAAACATAATAAGTCATATTGACCAACAATCCCATTATGCAATCAACACAATCAATCAATGAAATTAACCAATTCATAATCAACCAAAACCAATTAATAGACTATATCTACTACGCATATATGGTGTTTAGTAAATAGAGTAACTTACCTTAGCACTATAATCACGGATTAACGATTGGTGCATTGCCTTCTCTTTGACCTTCCTTTGAACTTCCACTACTACTACCTATAATTAACATTTTAAATTCTCTTAACTACAATTTTAGTTAGGATTGGCATAATCTCCCCCAATTAAACCCATTTTCTATCAATTTATCATATATTCATGATTCTAACTAATTTAGAATCACATTCAAGATTCAAATCTCTAGTTTGACCAAAAGTCAAATATTTTAGCATTTCAACAAACACTTGGTGTGCAGAAATCTTGTACCCATCAAAACTCAATTTCTTTAAAACACTATAATTCCCATTTTTTTTTATTTTAAGTACATCAATTCATTGAAATTTACCTTAAAGATTTATAAATTTCATAATTTTAGAGATGATCTTACCAATTGAAGTCAAAAATTCAAGTCAATACCCAATTGCTAATGCACCAAGTTCTTATGAACTTCTTTCATAAAATTCAAGATATAATCATCATCCAAAAACATGATATTCAAGGTTTCTATGCATGACCCACATGATTTCTAAGATCATACATGCATAATAACCTATAAACAATTATTAATTTTGGGTTTCCTACTTAAAACTATGAACACCCATAAGACCCATGAAAATCATAATCAAAACACACTAACTCACTTACCTATGGGTGTAGAATAGTAACAATTTATGCTTGCATGAAGGATTCAAGCAACCATTGGAGCCAATTAATTGGTAGAATCTCTGAATTCCTTCTTGTGGGTTTTCTCTGGGCATCGACCAAGGCAAGAAGAAGAGTGAAGTTGTATTTTGGCCTAGTCAACAACTACACCCTTCGTATAAACAAGTTTGATTACTTGTCCAAACTAGTCCCTCAACTTTATATGACATATATCTAGGTTAAATTATATCATTTATTAGTTTATCACACTAACCACATCCAAGTATTAGTTAATTAAATATTTAACTCAAATTTCACCCGGCAAGTTTTATTAATAATAATTTTCCCAAAACGGGTTGTTACACTATGTAAGTATGTAACGTACTTGTAAAATATATCATCCTGGTAATTCAACTTGCATGTATAATGTTTGCTATAGAGAAATACTCTATTAGGTATCGATTACTATTTACTCCCCATTTATTAAAATAGTTTGATGACAAATTTTAACATAACACACTAAAAGTAACAATGTGAAGTACACAAGTTTTCTATATTAATATTTATATAAATAATAAATTCAAACTAATTACACTCAATATATATAAACTTTTGTTTCAAGCTCATGTATTTAGTTTAATAGGAGCTATAATTTTAGCATTGAGTTCAAACACAAACTTGTTTAAGTTAGATTCAGTTAGATATTTTAGCAAATCAATCTTCGTTTGTTATATTAACTAGGTTTATTCCACCCGCGTGTTGCGGCGGGTTATCACAGTATACTACCGAAAACGGATATTATATATCATCTTCAAAAACATAAGTTATATAGCAAAATCAAGTCTCTCATTACGAACTAAACCTTAAGCTATAAAGCCTAAACCTAAACCCTAAACCAACAAAACCCAAATCTATAAGTAAATCTCTCAAATTTAATAAAAACCCAAATTTTAAAGCAAATATCTCAAATTTAATACTCTTATATGTGTTTAGTAATTTTCAAAGTTAAAAATCTTCTTCTGTTCCAAGTCTAAACTTTCAAAACATCACTACATGGATCAAACATCTATGCACTACATCTTATTACTTTGAGACCCGCATTAAAGTAAATATAAAGGTGTAGGTTCTTTCTAATTTTTTAATTAATGTAAGTAGGGCCTACATTAGTTGCATTTATTTAAAAAAAACATACATCTTTGACTTTAATTTAAAGTGGGCACCAAAGTAATCAAATGTACTTATTCGGTTAACGGTATAAACATGGGTTGCATTTGATCCTCTCCATGTATATATACATATAATATATGTATGTATGTATGAATGTATGTATGTATGCATGCATGGATGTATGTATAATAATATATATTAAGTAATGGGCCCACTTATTATATAATAATATTAAATTTACTATTTCTTTTTCATTCTTTTTAATATATATAATAATTATAGAGTGTTGTTGTTCCGGCTCGAGCACTTGGTTGTTGATGGAAGATAGCTTTACAAGTGGTAATTAGGGCTGTCCAAAATGCTCGTTGCTTGCTCAGAAAAAACTCGTTTGAATTCCGCTTGGTTTTAACGAGCCGAGCACGCCCGGTTCGGTTTCTAAACGAGTCAAGCACGAGCCAATGTAAGCTCGCTCGTTTTGGCTCGTTTACATATAACTAAATTTTGTATATATAAAGTGATAATTACTTTTTGTATTAACACTAACATTTTACAAGGTCTTAAAGATTAACAATGATGTTGATGTATTCGAACTAAGGAATAATGATGCAAACCATTCAAACTTTTTAATTTTTTATGCTTTCGTATTATGTAATTTCTAATTTATGAACTTCATTTTCATTTTGAATTTGTATGTGGTTAAATTTATTTATTTTTTAATTATTTTTGGAATTGATATAGATATTTTTTTAAAAATTGCATTGAATTTTATTTTGAAACGAACCAAGTCGAGCGGCTCGGTTTTAAAACGAAATCTGAACCAAGCCGAGCCGCTCGGTTTGTAAACGAATCGAGAATGAGCATATCCTCGCTCGGTTCGATTATGCTCATTCTCGATTCGGCTCGTGAATATCCTAGTGGTAATAGGTGTTAGTTAATTATTAAAGTAAGGAGATGTATGTACGCATGTACGTGTATGTATTGATGTTTTAGTGTTAAATATAAATATTTAGTTAACTTTCCCCCAAAATCACGCTAGGGCATGGTAAGTTTTTTGGTCAATTGATATAAAGTAATAATACTATAATAGTTTACGTATATTTCATTATAGATACAACCGTGATTAATACTCTGGCATTAATTTAGGATATTAGATTCTATTAGAACTTGGATGAATACACTAATTTTAATAGGCAACTAGGTTAGATACCTGTGTTTGTTTATTCGGGTTTAATAAGACTAGAAACTTGAGTAGTTAAAAACTTAGAAATTATAAAGATGACATTTTACGCATAAGTAATAAAAAACTAATAAAAAAAATGAAAAAAAAGAAAAAAACATATATATTTTACATATGTTATAGCACGTATATATCTTTTGATTTGCAACTTTAAGAAAATTTCGTGTAAGTGTAAAAACATTAACTGAACTCAGCATAAAACTAATATAAATTAACTAAAATCAATTGAGAAATATAATCGTTCGAATATGACAACGCATACAAATAACCAAATTAAATGAATCGGAACGTAAACCATATTTTATTTCTTTTAACGAAAATTAAAGTGACATCTTTTGTAAATAACATACTAGTTGCCTCTTTTTATAAATTTAAACGATTGTTAATATTTTATTTGAGAGTTCAATTGATTTAATTTGAATATTTTTATGATATGTTTTAGTGTATGACAAGAGTTCATAGCGTGCATAAAAGAATTGTATTTTACACTTAATCATCATTATTTAACTATTTATATTTGTGTGTTGTTTAGATGTAGTAATTACTCTACGGAGTATGAAACAAAAAAAAACATCGTGCAAAAGGTTGATATGAAAGAATGAAAGTATGAAACTTTTCAACGTGTGGGGTCAAATAAGCATTGATTTTTTTAGCGGCTTATTACGATAACACTTAAGACGAGATTTCAATCGTTACATCGGATTTGACGCTCTGGGACGTACCCTTGAGCCCATTCTAGAAGGAACCTCACAACTGGGTGAACCCTTAACCTTAATTCAACAAATATACTTAACCTTAATTCAACAAATATACTTCAGTCCGGATTCAAACCCAAGACCTTTTATAAATAAGTTAAAGAAGGTACCAATCCTTTGGTCAAATAAGCATTGATGACTTGTACTTTGCATGAGGTCATCACTTGTACATTGAAATAGTAATTCAAGGGGTCTAACCTAAAGTCGGATATACGTATAGCTGTAGAAGTACAATTTTCGGCCAACAATATTACTAATTAGTGACTTTAATTTGATTTTTAAAAATATATCCTAATATTTTATATAAAAAAGAACAGTAGAGAAATAAAGATAAGGTTAACTAATAAGATAAAAGACAAAATTTTGAAGTTAGTTTAAACAGTGCATAAGTGCTTAATAGTTAAAATTCTTATAAATTATTGTATCTAAGAAACCGACTAATTTGGTTAAGCAACAATTTTTATAATATATTGTTTAGTTATATTTTAACATATTTCTTGTACATAATCCCTTTTGACATGTACTATGGGTGTGAAAAATAACATAACCCGACCCAAATCTGAACCCAAATAAATGTAATATGGTTTGGTTATTCAGATTAACTTGATTAATTCAAATTGTTAATATGATAGGGTTTTGAGGTTTTTTTTAATGTTATTTGGGTTTCAAGGTTAACCTAGAATAAAAATGATTATTATTTATATATATATTAATTATTATTATTGTTATTATTATTATTATTATTATTATTTAAGTATAAAACACATTTTATTTTTTTTTACCGAATTGTTTAATTATGTTAATTAGTTATGATTAGGGTTGTTAATCAAGTTTAACATTGAATTATTTGTTTCATCTATGAACTATTTGTGAAAATTTAAAATTGGGTCAAAATTATAACAAATAAATATTAAGTCAACGAACCTAACTAACCCAATCCGATTAACTTGAACTTGACTAAACTGAACGTTATTAGAGACGAGTTGCAAGTCAATTTTTTTACAAGCAAACTCGATTAAGCTGCCCCTTACCAACCCAAAACCCGATCAAATTGACCGGATTAACATCACTACAATCGACATGATCTAAGATGCTTTGGCATATTAGAGTTTGACCTTTTAGAATCACGTCTACGCTCAGCTCTCTCATCGAGACCAAAACATACGTGCTTGTATGCTACATGCAAATTTAAATTCTGCTCACTTAAAAAAAATGGTGAACACCATCATTAGGCACTTCTCAACGACCGGTCTTACGACCAACATGAACGAGGTAAATCGCGTGACCCAGGAAAAATTGGTGGTGCTAGGCTTTGAACCCTAGACCTAATTATATATTCTCACCCTTTTACCTAGGGCTGCCAATTTCAGACATGAACACGTTAACACGACACGACATGAATTTAACACGTTTCGTTTTTACCCTTAACACGTTTCGTGTCTAAAACAGGTCGACACATTAAGACCCGTTTATTTTTCGTATCTAAACAGGTAAAACCCGTTAAGACCTGTTAAGACCTGTTAACACCCGTTAAGACATGTTTAAAATTTAAAATAAATAATATAATAAAATATGTTTGTAACCGATTAGCTTTCAAAAATTTATAATTGTCTAACCATAGTTCTTTAACGGGTTACTTAACAGGTTTTTTAACGAGTTTTGACATGTTCTTTAACAGGTTATTTATAGTGTTAATTATTAACAGGTTCATTAATGGGTCATTTCGTGTTTACGTGTTTTTAACGTGTCGTGTTTGTGTCCAGTTCGTGTTTCGTGTCTTAACGGATGGCGTCTGACCCGTTATGACAACTGTTTTACCACTAGGTTACTATCGCGGGACAATTTTGCTAACTTAAGCAACATGGTTCTTTGGCGTTTATAGTCCCAAGGCAAAAGGACAGTGTTCCAACAAAATCACTAAGACCATTTTAATTGAGAAGACTCTCATCCATTACATTGGCTCCAATACGTGTTACACGAATACACGGATCTTTGTAACCCGAATTATTTAAACATTATTTACCAAATGCATATTTTATGAATGAATGAGCTAAAGCCAATTAGCCAAATAATGTGTACAAAAAGTCAAAAACCAAACCAAAGTTTTAAATTAATAAACTGCTAAAATTTGAAATTTCAATTTTGATCTATAATTCAATCAGTCTGATAATTAAAATTTAGATATTATTTTAATTTTAATCATTAAAATTTAAATATAATTTAAAAATAATTTAATATAAGATTTGAAAATAGGAGTGATGGGCTGTCAAATTTTTTTTAACTTTGTCAAGCATTGATGGTTGAATTTTATCTCCATCTTTATATGATAATTTAACTAAATATTAAAAAAAATTATAGTTTTGTCAAGCTATCACATTTCATAATTTACTCTATCTCATTAACCAAAACGTATTTTAATATTTTGTCTAACATTTATAAAGATGATAAATAATAAATCTCTATCGCGAGAAAATTATTATCATAAAATTCTAAATTTTTAAGCTATAAATTAGGATAAAAATGCAAAATAAATAAAATTTTTAAATTTTGAAGACAAAGATAAAAGATATAAACACAAATTTAAATTTTCTCACGGTTGATCATTTACCGTCATTGGCGCAATGAAGCCGATAAAAACAGCCGCCCAAAAACTCACTCACGGGTCTCATTTACACACAAGCCCCTCCATTTACCCCTTTTGTCATTCTAGACCTCTCACTTTTAATTTCCAAAGTTTTAACCAAAACCTCATACATGTTGTTGACAAGTTGACATCATAATCATATCCGATAAAAACATTAAACCAATACCTTTTCAAATATTTTACTTATTAGTAAATAAATCAAGATTTTTACATGCTTTTATCGTAATTTTAAGGTTTTGTAACAAATCGATCGGCATGTTTTTTTTTTCTTTATTTATGATTGTATATTTGTCAAAAGATGATTGACATAATATTTTAATAAAGAAAAAGCTCCTAAAATAACTCACAAAATGTCATGTTTTGAATATTCTGTTAACATTTATAATCCTTGAAAATATTCAAAGTAGTTTATAAAAATTTGTGACATAAGTTTGACATAGTATTGAGACAAAAGTTTGGCATAAAATTTGTGAAATAAGTTTGACCTAGTATTGAGTCATAAGTTTGACATAAAATTTGTGACATAAGTTTGATATAGTATTGAGACATAAGTTTGACATAAAATTTGTGACATAAGTTTGACATAATTTATAAAAGTTTTATTAGTGTTTATTGAAACAACCTTAATCTTCAACTTCCATCATTTATTCTTTTATGATTGACTGAACCATCCTATCCAAAACTTGGCAAGAAGTTGTATTTTTGTTTTACTCAATTCATTGTATTGCAAGACATTCATTTCAACATAATTTATATATGGTGCCAATGTAGGATTAACTCATTTGATAGAGACATTAACACTTAATAAGGGAGGTCTTGGGTTCAAATCCAAACAAGGGTGAAATATTATGGAGTAGTTTAGGAGTATGATATTATGGTTGTTCAAAAAAAATATAAATACCTAATAAGCATCATCAAGTTACAAAAAAACCTACATAAGCCAGATACATACGATAAGTAAGTGATATATGCATAAAAAATCACGTTGTTAGCATTATGCATATCGTTTGATTATGAAACAAACGCAAAAAAAGTTTTATTGGGGACATTATTAACTGAAGCTAAACTAATTTGAAATAAAATGAAGAAACAAGAAACAAACTATAAACACAAGTGGCACACAAGACCAAATTGCAAAACAAAAAAACATACAATCATTTTTATGGTTATAAAAATTTTAAACATAACATTGTTGACTTAACTACATAGTTCAAGAATTGAAGTTGTAAACTAATTTTTAAATACAAAGGAAAGATTTTTTATACCGATACAGACAAGATCCTTTTATCAGGTAATGGGGATACTCTACATCTAAGATTTACATATACAACATATATAATTTACAATATATATCACTGTCAAGGGGGAATTTCTTAGTATTTGGGTGATTCTTAGGTATTTCAATTAAAAAAAAAGAATTGGGTTTAACATTGTTGACTTAACTACATAGTTCAAGAATTGAAGTTGTAAATTACTAATTTTTAAATACCCAAGGGACCATTCTTGTAACTCCATACAACATAATCTTTCACGGGCCTGTGTCAGTTTTCTTGAGAAAAAGCCCTCCCACTTGATTCCCTCAATCTCTCTCTCACACACACACACACCAAACACACACACAACCATTGTCTTTATACTCAAATGAACCATCACGGGATGTTACAATACAACATGTGTTTCAAACCTCAATCCCTATAAAATTAACCCAAACCCACACATTCCACCACACCAAAAATGTCATCCAAAAACAGAGTGCCCTCTGTTTTCACTATTCTTGCCATCTTGATCCTATGGCAACCCAATGTTTCAGCCCAAAACGGCCCGGTTTTCGCGTGCGATACCGACACCAACCCGGCCTTGAAGAACTTCACGTTCTGTGATTCATCACTCGATGTGAAAACCCGGGTTGATGATCTGGTCAATAGGCTGACATTGCAGGAAAAGATTGTGAATTTGGTTGATAATGCAGGTAGCATTGATCGGCTTGGGATACCCAAGTATGAATGGTGGTCCGAGGCGCTGCATGGGGTTTCGTATGTGGGTCCGGGGACACACTTCTCGAGTTTGGTCCCCGGAGCCACCAGCTTCCCGCAGGTCATCTTGACCGCGGCTTCATTCAATGAGACTTTGTTCAAATCCATTGGAAAGGTATCTCACATTACTCTTAATTGATAAATTTGATGTGTGGATCATATAAAACCATATGTATGCCATTTTATTCGGTCTAATTTAGTGTTTGGAATTTGGATAATATAAATTGAATTTAATCTAATTTTATATTTGGATCATAGAAAATTATTTTTCACCAATTTGTTTAACCATTTTTTTTTCAATTTGAATTATATTAAGATTTTGAGGTGGTTACACCGGTAATATTAAATTTATAATAAAAAGATGGGTTGCATTGTAATTATCAACATTAAAATGCTTTTGACGTGTGATTTAGTACAATAACATGTATACTACCAATTATTTATTTATTTATATTTTAGTTATCGTTTGATAGCGAGGGACCAATGTCATCTAGCTATTTTAACTGGTGGAGCCAACCAGCCAGCTAGACGGTTTTTTCCAATTAAAATATATATTTTTTTATTTTGTTTTCTTTTGAGGATTTGTTGCCTTTTGAAAATATTTTATTTTCTTTTATTTGAATTAAAATAAGGGTCTTTCCTTTTTCAAGTAAAGGGTATCTTTTTTCAAAGTAAATAACAAGTGGATAAGTTTTTCCAGCCTGCTTCTTTTTTTGCATATTTATATAACCAATTTTATAGAAAAATAAGAATAAAGATGATAAATGTATAATTATTATAATTGGTTATTTATTTAAATATACATATTAAATATGTGTTGAAATTGCACTAATATCATAATATCAAACAAAAACATTGTCACCATATATATACTTAAAACATGTTGAATTCTCGTATTTATGTATCCATATATTCCTTTAATAATTTTTTTAATAAATCTATATCTATATTTATATATATAATAAATAAAGCTTTGAAGATAACTCGTGTCAAGTTTTTAGACCAACTAAAAGTTATTTTTCTCCTAATAAATACTAATAATTTTATTAAAGTTGGTAAATATATAATATAATTAAATCATAAATCAATTCTTAAATTTTTATATAACATTTTTGAAAAAATATATTATATTATTTAAAATAAATAATTTTAAAATGGATTTACCCAACCTGTATAATACACACGTATTAACCTAGTAAATTTAATATAAAAATGATCATGATATACAACTTGCCTAACATCAGAACATTCTAAGTTCAAACACCTATGCAAAAATTAGAAAGAGGCTAACCTACCTATATTTCATTTATGTTCTATACACCATTCAGTAACAAAAGGTACAACCAACAGAAGAAACAACATTAAACTTCAAACTAAATTGGTTCATTATTTATGAGTGTAGGTGGTTTCAACTGAGGCTAGAGCAATGTACAATGTTGGGTTGGCAGGATTGACATTTTGGTCACCAAATATAAATATATTTCGTGATCCGAGATGGGGTAGGGGTCAAGAAACCCCGGGTGAAGACCCGACCCTAACAAGTAAATATGGAGCGGCTTACGTTCAAGGCTTACAAGAACGCGACGACGGTGATAAAGATCGACTTAAAGTCGGGGCTTGTTGTAAGCATTACACGGCTTATGATGTTGATAACTGGAAAGGCATTGAACGATATGATTTTAATGCTGTGGTATATATATATTTATCAGTTTTAGACTTAAATAATTGATGGGCAAAAGTGTATTTTAATAACATATTTGATTTGATTATTTGTTATTTGTATAAAAAAAAGGTTTTTTAAAATTTGTTCGATAAGGGTTTTACGAATTGACTAGAGGTATACTGAATTTGACATGTTACCCGACCCGTCTATAGTTGTAACATCTAAGTACAAACAACTTTGGAAGATAATTAAAGATTTTTTTTATTTTAATTTATTATTCATAGGTTACAAAACAAGATATGGATGATACATATCAACCACCATTCAAGAGCTGTGTTTTGGATGGGAATGTTGCAAGTGTTATGTGTTCTTACAATCAAGTGAATGGCAAGCCAACTTGTGGTGACCCGGATCTGTTAACTGGAGTTGTTCGGGGCGAGTGGAAGTTAAACGGGTAATCAGAAAACACTTGTTGATTACCATACAAAATTGTATTGTCTTTTGACTTGCAAGAGTCTACTTATGCACATATAGTCACGGCTTGAAAAAACTCTCTTTGGACCCGTTAAGCCAACTTTTTCAAGCCGGGTCTTTTTTGACTGGTCTTAGCTAAGACCCATTAATCAAAAGGCTAACACTATAATTGTCTGATGTACACAGATACATAAGTTCAGACTGTGATTCGCTAGACGTTATGTTCAAGAATCAGCATTGGGAGAACACACCTGAGAAAATTGCAGCCGACGCTTTAATAGCCGGGTTGGATCTCAACTGTGGGAGTTTCTTGAGCCAACACACCGAAGCTGCAATTAAAGCGGGCTTGGTGAAAGAATCCGAGGTGGATCGGGCTGTCACTAACAACTTTGCTACACTTATGAGACTCGGGTTCTTTGATGGTAATCCAAGCAAGCAGATCTATGGAAAACTAGGCCCGAAAGATGTCTGCACATCGGCTAACCAGGAGCTAGCCCGCGAAGCAGCTAGACAAGGGATCGTGTTGCTCAAGAACAATGTTGGATCATTGCCTCTTTCTCCAACAGCCATCAAGTCACTAGCTGTTATCGGGCCCAATGCCAATGTCACAAAAACCATGATCGGCAACTATGAAGGTAATGAGAATGTTACAGAAAAACGAACACGATTTTATCACCGGATGAATTGAAGTTTGTGGATCACACTTTGAGATCAAACTATCTGCGGTTCACCCAAATGTTTGATCGAATAAAATTCAATTCAAAAATCAAAGAACTAGTATGAATCAAAGTGTTTTTGAAATGAACCAATGAATGATCGATCAAACTTCAATTTGGATATAAGCAGGGCTTTGAGTTTTCAAGTTTTCTTCTTCCCAAATTTGCCACTAAACTTATAAAACGAATTTTATTTCAAAATTCGTAAAATCATATTTTCTATTGATTTTTCAATCGACCCCATCCAAAGGCTGCCCCTTGGACCCCGCCAGGGGCTACCGCCTTTTGGAACCCCTATTGAATCATAAAACCTTAAATAAGACTGCATCTCACACCCAACTTGTTTAATGAATTTTATGATTTACATTGATCGACAAAATTAATCCATTTACACTAAAATATCCAACGCTAATGTGGCTGGTTGGGTTACGAGTCAAAAGCCAAATGAGGTCTGGGTCAAAACCGGGTGTCTTAACATATCTTATAAATGTAAATGCAGGTACCCCCTGCAAGTATACAACTCCCCTTCAAGGACTAACTGCCTTGGTGGCAACTGTGTACCAGCCCGGGTGTGCAAATGTCGGGTGCGGTTCAGCACAGGTTGATGAGGCTAAGAAAGTAGCGGCTGCAGCGGATGCTGTGGTTTTAGTAATGGGTAGTGATCAGTCTATAGAGGCCGAGAGTCGAGACCGTATTGATATTACACTTCCGGGCCAACAAAACCTTTTGATTTCCGAGGTTGCAAGTGTATCTAAAGGCCCAGTGATCCTTGTTATAATGTCTGGAGGGGGGATGGATATCCAATTTGCTAAAGAGAACCCGAAAATTACCAGCATTTTATGGGTCGGATTCCCTGGTGAAGCTGGTGGTGCAGCATTAGCAGATATCGTTTTTGGGTTGTATAATCCAAGTAAGTTTTTTGCACCCAAGTACTCCCAGACACATATCTCATTGATTTGTTTGTTTTTTCAGAAAGTCAATAAATCAATAAGTTGATTGTCAAACCTAAAATAACTTTTGAAAATGATTTTTTGTAAAAGGATAACAAGTTGTTTTCAAAAGCTAAAAATTCTAACTTTTCAAAAGCTAAAAATTCTAACTTTACAAAATGACTTATAACTTATTGACATAAAGTTACAAATATACCCTACTCTATACCCAATCTACCATCCACCGCCACCCACCATTGTCCCTCTGCGAACGCCGCCACCCGCTACAATCACCCACCACCGCATCACCCACCTCCACCACAACCCACCACCATTTTCACAACCCACCATTGCTACCGATAACCTTAAAATGGTTTGCTACCCATAACCTTAAATTTTTGGTCATTTTGGAAAATATAATCCAAACACATTTTTAAAACTTCGTTTCAAAAAATCATAAGCTAATAAACACTTTCGACAAAAAATTCCTTTTGAAGTTAAATAAGTAATTCCAAACAAGGCCCGGGCATACTTGGGAGTATCAGGCATATCCATTAGCTTGTTAAAACATACCGGTCAAAATTTTCAAGTCCTCCATTATTCTTTGTGTTTTAAGTTTTATATAGTTTTACTTTTTGTTTACAAGACCGATTCAAATACATAGGCTTTTTTGCATATGAAAGTTATAACTCTGCGTCTGCTTGAAAAAATCATACAAAAACAATTAATATTTGAGTGATTTTGTCACACAGACTTCTTACATTTCGCACGCAAAACATCTTTTGTATTTTAAACATTCTCAATACTATTCCAAACTAAATTACACCTTTATCCGTATTTTAACTCATGATTTCCCTATCTAAGTATCAAAACCACTAAAAAGAGAGGTAGTCCCACATAACAAATGTCGAAAATGCCTAAAAGACATATTATGAATGATATAAATCCCAAGAGTTAATTTCGTATTTTTTTAGCATACAGCTATAAATAAAACCATCAAAATACAAAAAAAAAAGTTAGTTTTTCACGTAATTAAACTACTAAAATAAGAAGGAATTAGTATAGTAGTTAGAGTAAAGTTGGGACAACATATAGGCCTCAACTTCGATCCCCACAAAGACCGGTTTCCTTGGAGGCCACTGACCCGATTGCTTGCAGCTGTATTTTACCCGTTCCCTCTGGCTAGTTAGGTGCTGGAGAGGATTTGATGGTTTACCACGTAAATGGGTTCTCATGGTTTTACCCACACGCATGAAACAATTTTTTGTCTCATACCCAAATACCTGTCTCAATATGGATGTTTTGGGTTTTATTTATTATTTCAATTCATGTATTGCTAGGCATGTTATCTCAACAGTTGTGGTGTGTCATGTGTTCAGGTGGAAGATTACCCATGTCATGGTACCCGCAATCATACACCCAAAAGGTGAACATGACCAACATGAACATGAGACCCGACCCAGCCACCGGATACCCGGGTCGAACCTACCGGTTCTACAAAGGAGACACAGTTTACACATTTGGTGATGGACTCAGCTATTCAGAGTTCACTCACCACCTAGTCAAAGCACCCAAGCTCGTGTCGGTCCCATTAGAGGAAGGACACGCGTGCCGGTCATCTGCGTGCAAGTCAATCGACATGGTTGAGCAAACTTGCAAGAATCTAGCATTTAACATTCATTTGAGGGTTACAAACAATGGGAATATGGGTGGAAGCCACACTGTGTTCTTGTTTTCGTCGCCTCCGTCGGTCCACGGTGCGCCACAGAAGCATTTGGTGGGGTTCCAGAAGGTGAGTTTGGAACCAAGACAACAGGGTGCGGTCAGGTTCGGTGTGGATGTGTGTAAGGATTTGAGTCTAGTTGATGAGGCTGGGAACAGGAAGGTTGCATTGGGGCAACATGTTCTTCATGTGGGCAACTTGAAACACTCTCTAAATGTGAGAGTATGATTGATTGGAGGTGTTATTGTAATTTCCACAAGAAAATGTGGTTTGATTCTTCGGTGGGTTGTAAGGAGTTGAGATTCAAGATGAAAATTGAAGTCATCGCAAGATGCAATTTCATAAATTGTGAAGCTAAACAGATTACTTGCTAAACTGTTAATTCACCTTAGAGGTGGCCAACGTACCCGGAACCGGAACCGGAACCAGAACCGGCCGTACTCGAACCGGTGGGTACGGGCGGTTTCGGTTTTCAGAGAAATTGGAACTAACTGGAACCGGCAAAAAACCGGTTGGAACAGGTCAAAAAACGGAACCGGAATCGGTTCTTGACTTTGTTGACCAGAACTGGTTCCGGTTTAAAAAAAAACCCGGTTTGGTCACCTCTAGTTCACCTGGCCTTTTAAAGCATATAAAATAACTATTGGATCTAATAAAAACAAATTTTTTACCTAAAATTTAAAATCATTTATTTTTTATACTTGATCTATATTTTTTTATTATATTTTTAACTATTTTAATATTTTATGTATTATATTGGTTAAATAACAAAAGAAATAAATAGACAATGATAAAACTCTAGAAAATTATAAAATAATTTTTTTAATATAAAATATAGTTAAAATTACATATAAGTTAATATTTTACGTAATAAAATAATAATACAATTATTTTAGACTTTTGTATTTTACTTTTTTTTGAATATTTTTCTTTTAAAAATGTTCTTCTAAAAAAATATACGAGTTTTACAAAAATATATGCTAGTGTCAATGACTAAAGAAAACATTAAATATTTATTTCTTTAAAATGTTATCTTTTTACAAATTAAAAAGCTTATTACAAACATTTTTTTTTAATGTCAATTTTTCGCAAAACTCAGGGGTGGTTCCAGGGGCGGTGTTTTGTAAGGGCGGGGTGGGGGTGGCAACCGCCTCCTGTTTTTTCGTGTAGTAATGTACATTTCCCGATATGTAGTGTAAAATTTTTTAAAAATTTTTATTTCGCCCCCTGGATTTTTTTTTTTATTTCGCCCCCTAGACTTTTGGTCAAGCCTGGCCACTGGGTGGTACCCTATATAAAATAAGAGTTAAAAAAAGAAAATAGCAAATAGTTAATAATAAAAGTTTGAAAATGTTAAACAATTAGTAAACTATTTTAAATTATTTATAACAAATTATTTAATTAATAAAACAATTATATATTTTTTTAATTTCTGTTTTTAGAACATTTCATTTAAAAAACGATTTTTGAAAATTGGGCGAGATTAAGGATTTTACCAAACTACTGTATAAACTTCATCATTCATCATGACTACCATAAGCACCCTACTCATGTGATAACATACCATCAATTAAGTGTCAAGTAAAGGCAGGTCGGCTCAATCAATTTTAGATGCTCTAAACATAATAAAAAGGCAGGCCCTTCAATAACTATTACGTTACAAAATTCTCTTTCTTTTATCTGAGTTTATAACCGACAATAATAAACTCAAAGTTTATATATGGTAGAGTTAAAAAAAGTGTTTATATTTACGTGAATAAAAATATTTAGATTAAATTTATCTTTCTAGTTAGTCTAATAAAAATTCTTTAATAAGATGTTTATAATCAGTTTTTTTTAAAAGTCCTTTTCAATTAAATATTATAATGCGTTCGTGTAGGCATTTCTATTCTTTCAGAGCCACAAACTAAAAAAACAGTAATGAAAAACCCACAGATAAAAAGCCCAATTACATAAAAGTATTTAATAAAACAGAGGCCTTAGCTTAGCTGATTGGGCTGACCCTGAGTAAAGGTGCACCCACCCCACACCCTCTACACCTTTTATACGTCACGTATAGGCTTATATGAGATGTAATGGGCTAATCATTGGTTGTCAAAATTTGTTAGTATCAATACTAAGAGTCATATACGTCTCATATAGGCCTATACACGTCGTATACGTAACCAATCATTGTTGAAATAATTGGGTGTCAGAAGGGGCCATCGCCTTGAATTGAACTATATGAAACGTATTGGGTTGGTGAAATGTTAAAATAAAAAATTTAGGTATGTAAATAATCAATGACTTTATAAGTTCATTTGCAAACACTTTTATTTACAAAATGCTTATAATGCCACCTTTAATTTTACGTATATAATATATTTAATAATCATTTCATTCAACAATATCATTTGCAAACACCTTTATTTACACAATGCATATAATGTCACCAATTATCCTTCGTCATTGCCAATCACCATCATAACTAACGAAGAAGCCTTAGTAAATTACATCACAAGAATCAACCTTAATCACCATTGTTGTATAATGACATCAATTCAACCATCGTAATAGAAAGTCATTTACATTATCTAACTCCTTTTGAACACACACCACATATCTAGATTTTAGTATCACATAACGCTTTAAACAAATTCAACAATAAACATAACATTAATAAATGAAAAACATTAAACGATAATATTAATATTAAACAAATATTATAAGCATTTAGCCATACACACACGAAATTTTGTGTTTGAAATTATAACATTCATACTTTTTAGCCGAAATAGAAAAAACATAATTTTGTATCGAAAATTAGGACATTTAAATTTTTTATAACTAAAATGAAAAATTCAAAAGTTTGCTATTACAATTTGATGGTAAAAAAAACAATTAGAGACTTCCTATCCTATTGTTAGAGAAATCAAACTTTATAATTAAAAGGATGAAAAGTTTTTATCCGGTATTTTTGCCATAAATTAAAGTTTACCGCCTTTCGTGAACCAATCGAGATTTTAGTTACATATTAATACCACCAAGAGATTTTCTTTTTTTAATCTGTTGCTTGTCTATTGATAACATAAATTTTAGTTAGTTGTTAAAATAACTAAAAAATAAATAAAAAAATCGTAAAAGTTTCTAATTAGATTGGGGAACCAAATGAACATACATTTTCGTTGGTAAGTATTTGATTAATATTTAATTAATGTTTTAAGATTAGGACATATGGCTATGTGCTAGTCATTTATATTTTTATTTTTTTAGGTAAAACTTATTTTTAAATTAAATAATAAGAGTGAAAAATTAAGTTTTGTTGGTTGTGAATGAGACAGAAAACGTAAGGTTATGTTGGTTTGGTAGGTTAAAAAGAAAGCAATTAATTTTGTAATAAATAATAATTTAAGTTGGTTGATGGTAAAATTTACCACTAATTTTTTAAATTACAAAGGGTCTGGTCGTACTATTCTAAAGTTTGGTAACAATTTACTACTAATTAATCAAGTATTAAAAATCAAAATTGTGGTACAGACTACAGGCTAGAAAGGGGCTAAAAATCAAAAACAGCCCGCGTCTGGGTTTTCTGAATCGGGAAAACTATCATGGCCAGTGGTACGCTGGCTTACGTCCAATTTCCGGTGACCATCTTCCTCCTAACCGTCGCTGGTTCCGGCTGCTTAGGTGTTTCCGGCGATTTTCCTTCTCTGAGTAAAAATCTCCATTCTCATATCTAAATTTGCGATATTTTGAGTTTTAATTTTTGTCTACTTATTGGACTAGTAACTTGTGCTCCTTGACTTTAAATAATTAGGATACTGAATGAAACACAAGAATCGTTTTGAGTCAGATTGGCAACTAATTACTAGTTAAGTTTGTGTATTTTATACTTGTTTCTGCTGTTATAATCGAATGAAGGGTTTTGAATTTGTTTGATTTAGCATGATCTTGTGTTGCTTGTTTCTAATTTAGGATTTGGAATTGGTGAGCAGAATTAGAAACTCATAGTATTGGATTGCAGAAGAGGGCATGGCGGACACAAATTTTAAGCTCATACATTTAGATGTGCAGTTGACTGTTTGATGAGTGATAACCTCTAGTAGTAGAGAAAGTTCTGTTAGGGATATCACCGGCAAACCCGAACACACACACTGAAGTAATAAAGAACACGAGGATTTAACGTTGTTCGGTTTAAACTTACCTAATTCCACGGATGGTAACTAGGATATTCTTATTGAGAGGTGATAAAAACATTCCAAGCACAAGATCTATGTATATGACATGAAAACTAGAGTTAACGAAAATAGAACGGGTTGCCATTAGGGTTAGGCTTGGCTGCACCCTTCCTTTGTTCCATGCAATCTTTTCTGGCCCAATAAGGCCTGCGAACCCAAGAATCTCCAACTCGGAGGCCTTAAATGCTTTAGAGTAGTTTAGGATATTATAGGCGGGTTCCAGGCCATTTTTTAAGTTACAAACAAGTTTGGCTAAACTTTACATGATTTGACTGGAATCTTAGTGGAATATGGCAGAATCTTTGCTGAAGCCTTCTTAGGTTCTCGTCCAAGAGCTTGGATGGATGTAAGCGTTTTTCCTGTGCTTTGCCTCTCCTAAAAGCCTACATGCGTGCCCGGAGGTGAAGCTGAGAAAAAAATAAATCATGGTTTTTGCTATAATACCATGAAAGAATGATTTAAGTGATTGTTCCTCTTCTCATTCATATCTCCCTTACTCCCTATTAATTACAATACAATCTCTTACTTAGAGATAAGATTTACAATAATTATATTGGACCTGTAAATCCATTTACAATACACATACATATATGCATTGGAGACAGACGCACACTCACACTCAGTATCTATTAGGATGGCTTTTGACAACATAGTCAATATTAGTATGATTTTGAATCTTGATTCATCTTAAAAATTTTTAATACCATTAATAATAAGTGGGTTTGTGTGTGTGTGTTTGGCGGTTGCGGTTTGAGAGCAGGGCGGTAATTGAACCGAATGCTCAGCGAATAGTTCGTGAACCGTTAGGCCGGAAGTTTGTTTACGTTCATTCGTTCGTTTAATAAACGAACAAACACGAACAAGAGATTTCGTTCGTTTAGTTAAATAAACGACCATGAACAGAGGTCGTGTTTGTTCATTTGTGTTCTTGAACGTTCAGTAAGGTGTTCGTTGATGTTCATTAACGCCCGTTTATATATATTTATTATGTTATATGTTTTATATTTTTTTATGTTTAGTTTAATAGTATATTAGTATAGCATTTAAAATTAAAAATCTCGTTATTTGAAATTTGTATTTTGTTAAAATTATATTAATTTGAAACTCAAAATTTTGAACTATTAATCCAAACAAATTTTAATTACGCTTAATCGCTTATTATTTTTATTCACGTCTCATTTGCGGTGCACACATGTAATGTATATATGTGTGGCCCTCAAGAAGCCAAAGTAAAATTGCACTAATTTTAACGTTACTTTACTTATTTTGTGAAAATAACGTTAAAAGTGTTGGGATGACTAACTTCAAACGACAACTTGAGCCGAGGACTCTTTCGGAGCAGCCTCTCTATCCCAACTGGGATAGGGGTAAGGTTTGTGTCCATCCTTCCCTCATACCCTACCGAACAATGAGAATATATTGGGTATGTTTGTTTGTTATTTTTAATTTTGCTATGTTTAAAGATTTTTTTTGATTTTTATATTAATGTTTTTTAACTTTAATATGATTATGTTTAATATTTGAGATTGAAAATGCTAAATTTATTTTTAAAATAATATGTGTTCGTTTATGTTCGTGAACATGTTAATTTCTTGATGAACAAACACGAACAAGATTTTATGTTCGGTAAGTGTTCATGAACCGTCCATGAACAAGTTAAATGTTAAACGAACGAACACGAACAAGGGCTCGTTCGTGTTCTTTCGGTACGTTTACAGCCCTAGTTGGGAGGATTGGTACAAGTTATGTATAAACTATAAAACTCTAAGGAACCCTTCCAACAGATACTCCTTTTATTTCTTTGCATTTGCAGCCATTGCAAAGTCTGCACTGTTGCAGCTATCCCCAAGCCTGGTTGTGGAGAATTCCCCAGGCTCAAGACCTGGATCTAAAGTGGTTTGTGAAAGACTGGAAGTTAATGGCTTAGCAAGGCTTAGAAATCTCACAAGTTTCTTCTCTTCCTTAAAACTAAAGGTCATAAATGCCAATTTTACAGGTCGTCCTCCAAATATTGCCGTTTGCTTTCATAGGTGGCTAATAAGTTTCAACCTTCTTTGACCTTTTTGTCCTATATGATATGCCTCCTCTTGTACATCCTAAAAACATACTAATAATTATGTCTGTTTGATTTTCAGAAATGCATCTCTTGGGGTGGGTATGTGCCCTGAAGGCCTTTGGGAGAAACTTACTAACGGGTCGTGGGTTAGATCTATGTCTCCATTTGACCACAAGTTCTTGGATGTTTGTTCCGTGGGCCCATCTGTAGGAACTGTTGAGGTTGTACTGAACGAAGGTCAGTGATGATTCATTGATATAAAGCAAACCTCCTTCATGTTGCTATACTAACATTGATCTCAATATTTTCAGAATTTTATTTGTACCGTGTAATATTTTTGATACTGGGAATAACAATGATGACATTTGCATCCTCTTTGAGCAACTCGTTAGCAACTTACTATGGTGGTGCAATGACACTAGGGGTTTTGCTTGTTGTTTTGGTGATCCTCTTTCAGGTAGCCATGAATTAATAAACTAAAGTGACTTCTTGGTATGCTTATTAAATACATGAAAACTTATGTTTGTATATTAATGTTTGTATATTTAATGTTTATTCATCAGTATTATGGCTTTTGCATCTCTTATATTCCCTGACTTCTCGATTATTGTTACTTATAATGTAGGGAATGAAGATCCTCCCAAGTGGTAGGAAGAGTTCACTAGCATTAGTTCTATATGGATCCATTGTGGGGTTCTTATTTATTTTTGTTTAGTTAGTTTTTTTGATACAATTATTATGAGTTTTTATATAACTAATTCATGTAAATATGTACGCTTTTTTCTTTTTTAGGTTGGAGTTGGATCCTTTCTGTTTAGCTATGTACCTACATTATTGCATGCTCTACTTCTGGAGATGGGAATTAGTGAAGATCTTTACAGTCCTGTATCTAAGTTTAATTTAGTTTTTTTTTTTGTACATTCTATCTTTTTGTGTTGTGTTTTTTATACAAGGAATATAAACATTTACTGGTGCCTCTCAGGTGGCAGCATTCCTACTGGTTTTTGTTGTTCTATGTGGCGCGTGGTTAGGGTTTTGGGCTGTTCGTAAACTTGTCCTGACAGAAGACGGGTCAATTGATACTGGTGTGGCTAAGTTTGTTGCTTGGTCCATTCGTCTTGTAGCCTCTAGTATGATTCTTCAGGTATTCCTTGACCTTTTGTTACATAATTTATATATCATGCTCTTGACACTCATACTCATACAATTACATCAATTTTATCGAGTGCTAATCAAGTTTCCTAGAATGAAACGATCAATATGACAGAGGATTAAGATGATCAAGATCCTTTTTCATTTTCTTCCTTTGTTCCAGTTATCCCAAACTGACACTAGTGTTTAATTCATCGAACTACAATCATAGTTGTCAAAGGCGCAACTCGATAGGTGCAAAAAAAAAAAAAACCCCAAGGCGCATAGTAATAAGTTACTATTTTTGGAGGTTTGCATGTTTTAGGCGTAGAAAATTTTAAGGCCCCGTTTGCAGTGCGCACATATAATGTGTATATGTGTTGGCCCTTAAGGGGCAAAAGTAAAGTTGCACTAATTTTTACATCATTTTACTTTATTTTTGTAAAAAATAACGTTAAACCATTGGGTTGGTCGGTTAATCAGACATCCGGAGCCGGGGGTCTCAAACCCTACCTTAGCTTTGCTAATGGTGGGATAAGAATAAAACGTTCATTGGACAAGAAATGGCAAGTAAATTATGGTAGAAAACAATATTTATCATTAGTGGTGATAATTTTTGCCCATTTACTTATGAATGAGTTGATTTGAATTGTGGTTTTTCACAAGACAAAGAGGTCACATTAAAAAATATTGACGAAGGAGGAATGCATCAAACTGGATGAAAGTCGCCCAAAGCCTGTGTTTGACGATGACGATGATGAGGCATAGAAAATTTTTAAAGAATATATAAAGCCTAACTATAAGATAATTAATAATCTGGTTATATGCACTTTTTAAAATTTAAAAGCCTTTTTATGCTTGTTTTATACTAGTTTATGGCTGGATTTTCAACAATTTTGTTGGATTTCCAAGAATCTCGCCAAAGTGTGCTTAGGCTGCCACCAGGCGCCTTTCCTGCGCCTATGCGTCAAGGCGTGCGCCAGACGCATCTTTGACAACTTTGAATGTTATTACACAATAATGATGTAAATGGAATGTTACTTAGAGATTTATGACTGGTATTCATTTTTGTTGACATATGCAAGTTATAAACATGATTGTGCCAGCTTTATATATTTTTCCTAAATTATTAATGCATTCTAAAAATGGTAAAATAGACATGCCGGACCTGTCAACTACAGAAGCAATACATACCTTTAGGAAAACAATGGAAAAGTATAGAGAAAAGATTCAAAAGAATCATGATCAGCATATGGTATTCATTGACTGTAGTATTTAAACATGACTTACGAGGTTTATGCATTAATGTAGTAGTCAACTTCTGTCTTGTGTGGCTCATTTGCAGGGGCGGTCCGGAGGAGGGGCAAACCCGACCTCCGTCCCGGGCCCATTTTTTTAAGGGGCTCAAAATTTTCGATATATATGTATATATAGAGATTCATTCAAATGAGCACTAACAAGTTGCAGATAAATAAAATGAACCATTTATAAATACATGATTTAAGAAGTATTAAATGCAATTTTTTTTTCGGCTCGTTCTAGGCTTCTCAATTCTCATCGCCACCCCTACAGTCAGTTGGCCAGTTTCTTTAAAGCTATTTGTCTTGCGTGTTTGTCCTGTATGCTATAAAACTAATCTGAAAATAGGAATTTATAGTTCATAAGTAAATCAGTTGAAATTGCTACCTATAATAAATTTCAATTTGTTCTAGTGTTCGGTGGACCCTTTGTTGGCAGTTGCTGCATTGGTCTCTGGTATACTCATTCCATCAGCTGCACAGTGGCTCCTTAGTTATTATGCATCTAAGTAAGTCTGCTTCACAAATTAAATTGCTACCATTTCATATAAGTAGGTTAGAATGGGTTGGGTTGACCCGAAAAAATTGGAGCAACCTTCAATCCTTTTATTTTTTTTAGCTAAATTGTTTGATTTACTCAACCTGTTAGGGACAAAACATCGCCTCTGCCATTATTTTTTGAACTGTCTGCCATAACTTCCAAAAATATGCAGAATGTTGCCGCGAAAGCATAAAAGATCCCGTAAACCAGTTTCTTCATTGCCAGATGAAGATTCTTCACGTTATAAAAACAAACAAGAGCTGCATCTATCAGACTCGAACACCTTCTACTCTACCTTCCATGATACACCTGCAAGAAAACAATACTCCAAAGATGAATGGGACATGTTTACAAAAGACTCCACCAAGAAAGCATTGGAAAGTCTTGTTGGATCACACGATTTCAACAGATGGGCCGTTGCGAATGCGGATAGACTCACGTTACTTCCCAAGAAAGACACTAAGCCGAGCCCAAGGAGTTGGTTTTCTTGGTCTTGATCAGTTAATTATAGTAGTTATGAAAAATGCTAACCACTTCTATAACTACTCATGATTGATATAAGTTTTAGTATTTTGTTAGTTCTATTGTAACTAACTGACTGTAGAAATTTCTATTCGTTGCGGGTCCGGTTCTGATTTCTAACATGGTACACTCTCCACTAGTGACATTTGACATTTGGTGGTGGTGTTATGTCCAATGTAACATTAAAACTTGTTTTTCTTTTTTTTCTTTACCATTTAATGTGACACTTCCTTTTGTTTTATTGTTTGGAGCAGGCAAAAATGCATCCAAAATGTATGCTAGGAAAATAAGTTGCAAGTCAGATCTAATATAAGAAAAGAATAACAAAGTAAAACACATGTCGTATCTTTTTTATATAATCTTAATACACATGTCATTATCAACTTAGTTTTTGTGTTTTTACTTATCTCTTATTAAATAAAATAATGACATCAAAATTTAGTTTTTTTTTTTTTTATTTTTACTTCTCATTATTAAATAAAATAATGATATTAAAATTTAGTTTTAAATATATAAATAAAATTAATTATAAATTATTAATATATATATTAAAAACCAACCCAAATGAATAGTAAAACAATTATATTATATTGAAATATTGATTAATTTATATCTATATATATATATACATATACTATTTCAATATAATACACACACATATATATATAATTAAATAGTATGAATGCTATGACAAAACGTAGTTCTTTCTAGGGTTTCAACGGTGTTTGGAGGAGATAACGGTGATTTATTTGTTTTCATAAAAAATTGATTTTATGAGTATTTTTCCTATTATTTTCGTAACATATTTTTATGGATTTTGTATTATTTTATTTTTTAATAAGAAATTAGTATAAAGTTCGTAATGAAAGATTTGATTTTGCTATGTAAGTATGTAACTTATACTTTTGCAAATGATATATAATACTCATTATCATGATTGTATTGTTATAACCCGCCGCAACGCACGGTGAGGAAAAACCTATTATATTATACTATATAATTAAAAAGCAACTCAAAGGAATAGTAAATTTTTGATATTTTATTATATATATAATTAAATCAAAATAAATAACAATATATATATATATAATATTTACTATTCAATATAATATATATATATATATATATATTATATTGGGAGGCTCCTAAGAAAACTAGGCTTTTTAAGAAAACTAAAAAAACCTCAATCCAACCCTAGATTATATAAATCAATGGTCTAGATTAAAAATGGCAAAGTTGTAATTAGTAGTATTATGTTAATTAGTGAAATAAATTCCCAAGGGTAATATAGGAAATCAAATTCGGTCGTGGCTTTTAGAAACCGTTTTATTAATAAAGAGTATTTATGTGATAGAGAAAGTTCATTTGGAAAGTTCCCCCAAAATTAAAAATCCGTATCTCATCCTATTCCAGACAAATCGTTGACGACAAATTGCTCTCAAATGATCATTGAGAGCGGCTGATTACGAACGATGGTGTATATCTTGCATCTATTTTTTTGATTGTGAAGATTTCTATTACGGGTAGAGAACTTCATTTGGTAAGAAAGAATTGTATAATTTTTCAAAATGCAGTTTGTAATCCGACTTGATTAGTGAGATTAAAAAGTGTTATCTTCATATATTAATGGTGTATTTTAGAGTGCATGGTGGATCAATGGTTGTTTCAGTGGGTTATTTGGAATTCAGTTAATTTACACGAATTTTATAGGGTTTTTTGTGATATATGTATTTTATTATACATTTGATGCGTGTTTTATGTATTTATGTGTGAATTTATGAAAAAAATTCATATGATTTCTTGATTACATAACTGTTAATGAGTTTATTAAATTTGTAAAATATGTAATATACGAGTATGATGACAGATATGTAATCAATTTGGGTGTGATAAGTTAAACATGTGTGATCAATATGTATATTAGTATGTTTATTGCATGCTCTGTATATTAAATGGGTCTGAAGTTAAGAGAATGAAATAAATGGATGTGATTACAAGAATGTAATCAGTATGTTTATTCCATGCTATGTTATTATTCATTTACGGATTGTATTCAAAAAAATCTATGTGAATGTAGACCCCTTGTTATTGTTATTGAGTGGTTATTATCTATAGTTATTAGTTTTTATTACACATATGTATTCAAGTATGTTTTTTACACATATGTTTATGTGAATGTAGACCCCTTGTTATTGTTGACAAAATTGATATTAGTATGCCCCTGTTCATATTACCCAGCATGTATATATATATGTATTAATATGATGTACTTGATTGAGTATGATTTACACATATGTAATCAATAATTTATTTTTGGTTTACACATAGGCTATTTGATTTGTTGTTTGATTTGATAAACATTTTGATTTAACCACATACAATGCAGTGACAGATATTTATAAAAAAGTGGTTACACTTTTGTAAGCAATTTTTATTATTAAATTAGTAAAACCTTATTCATTATACACAACCTGTTAACATTAGATTACAATTTTTTCACTATATGATTTGATAAACATTTTGATTTAACCACATACAATGCGGTGACAGTTATTTATAAAAACGGGTTACAATATTGTAAGCAATTTTTTTTTATCAAATTATTAACACCTTATTCGTTATAATACCATATTACACATGTGTAATTATGATTTAATTGATTATAAATATAACAATCTTAGATAAATTTTACTATTTGTCTGATAACATTTTAGTTTTCATAAATATACTAGTGAGATAGTTGTATTATAGTGATGATTATTTAAAATTGTTATGTTTTTATCACCTGTGTGTTTGGGACTTTTTGAGTAAATATGTGTAATCAGTGGTTTTTTGTAAAAAATATCAACTAAAGGTTTATACATACAACATGTTTTTTTATTTGTATCTGGAGCTTCGTGAAGATTGAAGATGTCAAGTAGTATGTAATTATATAATAAATAAGTTCATATGTTTATAATTAATAATGAGTATGTGGTTAAATTAATAGTTATTTGTGATTTCCAATTTAATAAAATAGGAAGGAAAAGTGAAAGGATTGCACATAAAGTATCGTTCAGCCGATTTGTTAATACATCAAGCAATCCGATAGAACTTGAAGATAATTACGATGAGGAAAATACATTATCAGGTTATTATATGTTAATTGAATATTGTCTAATTACATAACTGTAATAACTTACACAGTATTCTGTTTGATGCAGTTGATAAAAAAAGTAAAGCAAATGTCAAACAACCAAGAAAATCAAAAGGTAATTGTCTTTCAGCATATATCTATATAAATGTTATTGTATGGGTGTGTTGGAATCTTTGATTTTTTCTTATATTTTACTTCCTTATATTATATTGTCAGGGGTACCAGTGGATCCCTCTAAGAAGATTGATCAAGATACAACGAAAATGATACTAGAGGGTAAATCAAATATTGTGCAACTACGTAAGCGTATAGAAGATACACAAGGTATATTCTTTATACATATATTTAAAAAATTATGATGTATACACATTATAAATTTCTTTTTAACTTTATTGGTCAAATTTTTTCAGATATGGATAGCATCAAAAGGAGAAAACTTACTAAAAATAGTATTAGGGAAGAATATTGTAAGTAATGAAGTGTAAATATTGTAGTTTACTTGTTTTTGATACAAATTATGATTTGTTATCTTGTTGTTATATCAGTTGCTAAAATGAAAAGAGTTGGAAAAAAATGTTCATCAAACTCAACTGGTTATGAAGATAAGTCTGATGGTGAACATATTCGAGGTAAAAGTTATCAATAAAGTAAACATATCAGTTTATTGATGTATATATCTTGATATCTTGTTTATATAATACGTTTACGAAAGTTTATTTATTTATTTTGTTAGGAAAAATTAAAACCCAAAAAGCTGATGATGATGATGATGTTGATTATAAGGAAGATGATGAATTTTCTGATGATGAGGTTGAAGTAAAGTTTGGTAGAAAGGCTACAAAATGGTTTGGGATCGTTACTAGATCATCCCCAAAGCAGTTGTTCATAGCTATTATGAGAGGCCCCGAGCCCCTCGGTTGGCAAACATCATATCCATAGTCCTTAAACCATATTTACATTATCATAGCAGCGGAATTTAAGGTGATTACATACATAAAGTACACATATTAAACACACATTAAAACTTAACCCACTCTTCTAACAGTCATATAATACAGCCAGTCTATGCCAGGGGTAGTCTTCAACATATGCCATGAGCTTTCCTGGTCTCATTTCACAAACTATTCAACCTGTTATGCATGTAAAACAAGTAAGCTTTATGCTGGTGAGTTCTAAATTCATTTCTTAGAAAATCCTTATTCATTTATGTCATCATATAACATAATCCAAATACATAACATACCTGTTCTCATATCATAATTTCATCACATACATAACATCATAACATAATTATATAACATACATATCATCATAACATCATTTATACAGTGAAGGAACTTCACCGTCAACTGCTGACCCTGAAGTCAAACAGGCTTGTGCAGCACAAGGCTCTTAAACTATCAACCCGAAGTCGATAACTTATACATGCATAAGATTTCATCAACTGGCGACACACAGTCGGCAGGCCCGTGTTTCCACAGGACTCTTTAAACATCATAAGCAAAAGCGGCTCCTTTCACCGCTGTGCTCACGTTTTACCCAACCGCAGCTAGTAAAACCACAATTCCTCCTCGACCTCGGTCGAGTGTCTTACATTTCCTCCTCGACATCAGTCGAGTGTCTTACATTTCATCCTCGACATCAGTCGAGTGCCTTACACAAAAATAATCATTTCTTTCTCAACCGCAGTTGAGACATTAAAAACATTCGTTACAGTGATGTAGGATCTCAAACGAAAAAATTTTTGCACAAACACATAAAAGAACATACTCTTGTACATGTAAAACAAAGATTTTGAAAAAAAAAAACAAAAGATTCGGGTTGATCTTCATGGGTGAATTCGGATTATGTAAATAAGTGTGGGTTATTATAAGATGCGAATCCTATATATATATATATATATATATATATATGTATATATATATATATGTATATATATATATGTATATATATATATGTATCTATATATATATATGTATATATATATGTATATATATATATATATGTATATATGGGAGGGATCATGAGAAAACTACTAAATTTTAAGAAAACCTAGAAAACTACTATTAACCAATCACATCATTTCTTTAATATTTAATTTAATATAATTAAAAAGGTTAATTTAGTAATTTTATCTCTATATAATTTTGGAAGGTATTGTATCATTAATTTTCAGTTTTTGATTTCCCTAAATATGTAAATCAAATTTTAAAAATATTCCATTTGTTTCAATAATCCATTGAATCTAAATTATGCAGATTGTTTCGTTTTAGTGTGTAGGGGACGAATTGCATCAATTTGAAACATAAATCTGGCTATTTTAGATTAATTTTTACTGTTGCTTAAGGATGGAAGCCAGAAAAACAAGTCTGATCGTTGGAACGGATGCAAACAAGATTCAAGAGTATGATGTTCGTGAGATTCAGCAAGCAACAAATAATCATCACGAGAAGCAACCTGTTGATGATTTGTATGAGAACCAGATTCGAGAAAAAACAAATTTTTTTAACGTCCAGGACATAAGTGTTGATATAGATGAAGGTTTGATTGTCCATTAGTTTTTAATGAAATCTATTGTAGTATGATTTCGTATATGTTTTAAACATATGTAGTTTTTGGATACAATATTTTTGATTTATATATATATATTTTTGGATGATAAGTACAAAAAAGGGGTTTTTGATTGAATTATTTTCAACAGTTATATTGTTTTTAATTTATAATTAACTGATTACGTATATGTAATCATTTGTGACGAAAATGTTGTTCATGTTAATTAAGATGCAGTTAGATTATTTGATCAAGAAAGTGTTCAATTGAATAAAGATAATGAAACGCAAGACATTGCTGGACCGTCAATTGAAACATGCAACTATAGTCATCCATTGTTTTTAACGGCTGTTGAGAATGAAGGTTTGTTAATAAAAAAATGCAAAAAAGTTTGTTGTTATTTAATGATTTTAAGATTGCTACATATGTGTGGCAGTATTTTTTTAATTTTCAAATTATGGGAATTGTAGATTCTGTTTGTAGCACCTTAGACGAGTCTCCAAATGGCACACGATACTGGACACCCATAGTACGTGGTGATATTAGCCCTGTTATCGGTAGCGTTTTTGATAGATGGGATGATGTAGTCAACATGTATGAACAATATGCGCAGAGTGCTGGGTTTTGTACACGGTTCGGAGTAATGAAAAAAAATAAAGATGGGTTTGTTACACATAGATATATGATGTGCACAAAAGCCGACAAACCGAATGGATTAGTGTTTGATTCATTGGAAAAATCTCCCGCTAGACGTTCTAACTTTAAAGTAACAGATTGCAAGGCGCGAATAAAGCTTAGAGTTATTAAAGAATCATCAAAATATGAGCTATATGATTTTGTAGAGAAGCATAACCATGGGTTAATTAATGCTGACAATTTGGATTTGTCACGAAAAAGATGCAAGCTAAACTTTGCGGATCAAGAATATATCACAAAATGTCGGTTGGCAAACGTTGGTCCAGACAAAGCTCACAGATTGCAGGTAGCTTTAAAAGGGGGACATCATATGGTTCGAGGTACCAAGACTGATTTCAAAAACTTTGGACGTGATGTTTATAATTATATTGGTAATAGGGACGCCCAAATGTTTGTCGATAAGATGTCAGAACGTTCTCGTCATTTAATAAATCATACGTTTGAGTTTCATACAGTTGATTTTGAGGTGAGAGGATTGTTTTGGGCTGATGATGTTTCAAAACATAACTACAAGGTTTTTGGAGATGTATTGGCGTTTGATGCAACATATCAAACAAACAAGTACGTTTACATAATTTTTAAATCCTAATCATTTTTTTCAGACATATTAATTTAGATTTAATTAATTTTATGTTGTAGGTACAACATGATATTTGTACCATTTACTGGTGTTGACCATCACAAGAAATGTGTTACATTTGGAGCAGGTCTGTTGTATAATGAATCGGTGGAGTCGTACAAATGGTTACTGAAGTGTTTTCTTGTTGCACATGAAAAACAACCCACATTGGTACTCACAGATCAAGATGCTTCAATGAAGTTGGCTGTAAACAACGTTTTTGATAAATCAATTCATAGGCTATGCATGTGGCATATCACCAACAAGATACCAAAAAAGGTGATACTGTGTAAACATATTATTATAAAATATGTTTTATAGTTGGCTATTAAGATTATATGTTGTTAATTATAAATTACTTATGGATTACACATACGTAAGCAATATGTGCTGAAATACACGTAAAACAAATGTTGTTTTACATGTATTAAAAATATAATTTAATTTTTTTGCTGACAGGTGTGTGGAAATGTATTGAGGAACACAAACATTCGTAATGCAATCCACAAGTTAGTTTGGAATGTTTACATTGACCCATCAACATTCGAATCCAGATGGAACATGCTTATGGAACAATACAATCTGAAAGATCATGGATGGTTAAATGCTGTATATTCAGTCAGACACCAGTGGGTTCCTGGATATTTTAAAGATATACCAATGTGTTGTTTAATGAAGACTACGTCGCGTTGCGAAAGTTCAAACTCTTTATTCAAAGTCAATTCAAGTTCATCAAACACACTAATTCAGTTTTTGTCATGTTTTGATTCTGCAATTGATGGTCAAAGGTTCAACCAAAGGGTGTTAGAGCACAACACTGCTACAACACTTCCACAGTTTCACACAATGTTGCCGATTGAAAGTAATGCAAATGAAATATATACACGCACCATATTTAAGGAGGTGCAAAAGGAGATTTTCAAATCTACAACGTTGTGCTATATATTGAATTCAAAGATTGTTGATGAAATTCATACTTATTGTATTGCTCATCAAGATAACAGACATGACATCATCAACGAGTTTACGGTAGCATAATATTATTATGTTTTTTTAATATACTTGTTTCACCACCGGACATATATTACATCATTGTAGTTAAATTTTCATATTCTTCAGGTAACGTTAGACTTGAAGGACAATTCGGCATCATGCTCATGTTTGGGATTCACACGCATTGGTTACCTATGTCGTCATGTTTTCTGTGTTTTCAGACATCACAAGATTAAAAAGATACCCTACAAATATGTGCATGACAGATGGAGAAGAGATGTTTTACCAAAGAATGTGTTTAGCATGTCCAACAGATATGGGATTGATCAAGATAAAAATTCTATAACAAGGTCTCGTATTTTAGATAACATACAACAATCAGTAGATCGTGTTAGAAAAGATACAGAAAGACTTGATTTGCTTGATAAACAAATCCAAAGAATAAAGGACGAGATTTTTCAAGACTTCCCTTGCGAACCATTTAGTCAGAATAAGGGTATTATAATTCAGGAGTTGGTAAATGTGAGTGAACCACAAAAGGTTCAATATACCATCCCATATGGTATAAGAAACAAAGGATGTGGTAATAATAGGCGACTAGTTGGTCCTGGTGAGAAGGCGGTAAAAAAGAGTCAAAAACCTAAAAGGAAGTGTCGTTATTGTGAAAAAATGGTTAACGACCATGATTCTCGCAATTGCCCTGTAAAAAAGAGAGATATGGAAGATTTGAATAAAAAAAAATCAAGGAGGATCTGACGAAGATGATTACGAGTTTGTAAAAGATGACAGTGATTTTCTTGATAAACAAGTTGACGAGGATTTTGAAGACGATAACGAAGACGATGATGTTTGAATTTTCGTATTTAAATATGTCTTTTATTTAATTTTACTTTATGGATTGTTTTACAAACTATTTGGTTTTATAATTATTTAGCAATTTTAAGTTTGATGGTCAAATTTTGTTATTTTTAAGGTTGCATGCAATAGTCAATACATATATGTAATTACATATAACTAAATTATGGTTATAGAACCAATAACTTATGTACTGCAATTATTTTATACAAATTAATAACATTTAATTACTTATGAATGTAAATAGGTATTCATTATCACCAAAGATACATAGACACTTATGATTACATTTATGTAATCATAACGACTACATATATGTAATCATAGTTTGATTAGGAATCCTTAGTTATACAAGTTAGATATAAGATAAAACTTATGTTCACCAAGTATATATAGGCTATAGTATTACGGATTCAACCTTGTACAATATGTAATCATTTTGTGTTTCTAAAAAACTAATGACTAACCATTATCTATATACACACCAATGATACACAGACACTTCTGATTACATTTATGTAATCATAATGATTACATATATGTAATCATAGTTTGATTAAGAACCCTTAGTTATACAAATTAGATATAAGATAAAACTTATGTTCACCAAGTATATATAGGCTATAGTATTACGGATTAAACCTTGTACAATATGTAATCATTTTGTGTTTCTAACCATTATCTATATACACACCAATGATACACAGACACTTCTGATTACATTTATGTAATCATAATGATTACATATATGTAATCATAGTTTGATTAAGAACCCTTAGTTATACAAATTAGATATAAGATAAAACTTATGTTCACCAAGTATATATAAAATATAGTATATTGATTAAACCTTGTACAAGTATATACACCAACTTATATACTAAGTAAATCAAATGTAATCACCATCAATCAGTGCATGTTTCTTCAGCAAAAAAATTAATAAATAACAATCACATTAAACCTAGCATAAAATCCCACGCATCAAAATGTTTACAGTTATACTAACTGATAATCATGTTTAAATCTAATGTAATCAAAACATTCCAACACAAAAAACTAATTTCTTGAACTATCATTCTCTAAATCATTGGCTTCCTTCAACACCCTTTCTTTATGCTTGTTAATATCTGATGTTATCATCTTGCATGCATACTTCTTCCTTAACAAGTTGCATTTCGCCTTCTTAGATTTTTCGTCCCTTGGAAAGCCACAATCCCAAGACCTGACATGATTTCCCATATACATCTCCATATGTCTCATTACAAACACACCACAATCTACAAAATTTTTGGTGGTGGCCCAATTGATTCGTAGCTTCTCAATTCTACTCGATTCGATATCATTAGCTTTTGGGTGTCCTACCAGGTGCAAATACATCATGAATATATATTTCTGCATAAAAGTAATCAGCCCAATATTAAAAAATAATGAAGTAATTTATAATATATTCAACTTTATTACATAGATGTAATAACTCCAAATAAAATAAATAACAATTATGTAATTAAGCTAATATAACAAGACTTACTACTTTATAAGGTATGTCTTTTTCCATATATTCAGGAGAATCCTTGAGTCCAACAATGCTTTGCGACTCATGCATGTTATCGATAACTCGAATGGATGGATTTTTTAAATCAAAAGCCATCAAGTAAAATGCCGGTTCTCAAAAATCGGAAACAAGACAACATCAAAATCCTTTAAAGTGTATAGTTCAGCCTTGTTTTCAAGAACATGATGCAAATGTTTTTCAAAGAAGGCAAACCTTACTTCATCGGATTCCAAAGGGTTAGTAATGACCCATCCATACTGTACATAATATATTAATTTTACAACATCATATAAATAATTAATAACTTATAACTGATTTCATAAATTCAAATGGTTATTATTAGTACTTACAAATGGATAAGTTCCACAAAAAAGTCTTCTAACAGAAGAAGGGCTTCTGTTTTTCTCTTCATAGTTGAGAACTGCTGCCCAACAATCAATCACCTCGTTGTATATTTCTAGACCAGGAGTCAATGAAACCATACGGAATTGATCAACGACAGTTCCATGATAACTTGCGAAAATATCCAAGCTGTTATTTATTAAAAAATAATACAATAACACAATTAACATCAAATAAAGAAGTATATATATACATAATGTGAAATGAACCAACATATAATTGAAGTTTTGAATATCTCAGTAATATTTAACACATACTTGAATGTTCTTTCAATCTCATTACTTTCTTCTCCTATACCATCAGCTAACCCTACAACTTTTCTCTTCATCTCTTCCTTCCTGTCAATTATAGTTACAAAGTACGTTTAGAAAATATAAATATCAAAAGACATAGTTTTGAATAATAACAAAATATATTAACAATAACTTACTCATGATCAACAGCCCCCATCATTAGATAGTTCCATATCTTCCTTTCATCCTTGCTCAAACCCTTATTGATATTCACTACTCTATCAATGTACGGAGAACACTTAACCGAAGCAACCTGTTTACATCGTCCTCTTTTCTTATTAGCAATGCTTTTTTGTCTCCTTGATGTGTCAGAAACATCATCCTCACTTTTGGATATCTTTTTACTTTCACTTATCTTTTCTATTACACAAGCAACCTCTATCATTTCCTGGGTCCATTCGCCAGCCACATCAATTGCTACACCATTAATTGGTGTTTCAAAAATGTCTTTAGATTGAGCATTGTTACCTACAACATGTTTTTCTGTAATTGGAGTCTCTTGTGTAAGCCCTAGGCTAAAGTTTGGAAAATCATCCTTAGATAACATCTCAGCCCTATTTTCAAAACTGTTTTTCTTACTAGATGATGTTCTTTCTAAGATGGTAGTAATTTCCATTACTTCATGAGTCCAAATTCCTGCTATTTCAGTTTCTGGTAGATTATTTCTTACATCTTCAACACCATCAGGCTTAACAACCTCTTCTTTACTCCCACTCAAATCCACAGCATCATCTTCATTTCTAACACATCTAGCATCATTTTTTTGGGTATCTCCCTTCCCAAACACATCATCAAAATTTGAACCCTCATGAAAAATTTCTTCAAATTTGCGTACATAATCAGACACATCTGTGTTTCCTGGGAATTTTATCAGACACTCTCTAATCGAGTTTTCAAAATTTGATTTTTCTTGCTTTATCCTATTGTAGATAGACGAAAGCAATGACATGTGACCCTATTTGTTTGAAGATACAAATTGGATGTTAATTTTTCAAACATGTGCTCATGTAAACATATATGTAATTAAATATGTTAACATATATTTAATCAATAAATTAAAACATTTTTAACACATATATACAATGTTATCAGCTATTCAAAATTTGTTACATATATGTAATCATATCCAGTTATTTAATAAAACTTATAAACAAGGTATTTTTAATAATTTAACTTACATATATTAACCCATTGCAACACAAATTCATATGATAATAACAGTCTAAATTTATTTAAAAAAATTATTAACCATATATATATATATATCTATTTGGCTTTATACCTTAATTGATGAGTTATCAAAGTTGATTGTTTCAGCTGCATCCTCACCATCAGATTCATAATCTCCACCTCCGACACGTTGCTCCAAGATATCTCCAAGACCAAAACCACCACCATTTATCTCTATCCTCTCCCTTTTTTGCAAATTGTCCAGTGTCCAGTAGCTTAGTGGACACCTTACTCTCGCCTCATTCATTGCACGACAAGAGACACCATCAACATACAATAGCTTCATAAAAAATAAATAATACATGGTTACATATAACAACTAAATGTTTGATTACATTTATGTAATCTAATACATATTGGTTGATTACATTTATGTAATCTAATACATATTAATTTTATTACATTTATGTAATCTAATTTAAAAATACAATTATAACATACTAATTAACATTTAAGAATAATATTATAATAACTTATAACTAATATAAAAAGTTTTACCGTTAGAATAGTCAATGGACCTACAAAAGGGGGTGTCTTACTGCATCTTTTCCAACCAATTTTGCTATCTCTTATCGCCTCTACAACATATCCGCACCAATCATATTCCTTAATATCTACCTGTAAGTCTAAACGCTCAACGACACCGTATTTGCATAGCCCATTCCGCCAACACCCGACCATTGTTGTTATAAACAATACCAAGAAATCAAGTTTGAAAATTAAATGATCATCATAGGCGTCAACAGTGATGTTATCAACTATGTCAACTGGTGCTATGCTTCGTCTACCATATCTTCTTCTCCATACCAAGTACGAATCCGCGTACTCATCTGGTTTTTTCAAGCTGCTTATCGGTATACCACCTGTTGGCAAACCCAACAAATTATGTATTCTGTTGATATCAATATTGATAGTCCCTTTTGGTGTAGATATAAACATACTATTGGTGTCCAAATTTTCCACCACAAAATGTCCTATTTTTGATGGTATACCATTAACATTAAAGCACAGCAGCCTCCCAAACCCCATTTCCTTTAGCCATTCCTTTTGTCTCTTTGACATCCCCTTAATATGTAACAACCAAAAATTTCAGTAACCGTTTATGTCCAAATTTTATATAAGCATTCGTAAAGTGATTATGATCAAAAGGATATAAACGATAAAAATATCTGATAATGTATGGACACGTTATAAAGCCTATTAGTAACGTGTAAAAATTTCTGTGACCGTTTGAGTTCGTAATTTTTATGAACAATCCTGAAGTGATTACGATCACATTAATATAAGCGGGACTGTTATACGATAAAGTATGAACAAGATATAAGCTCGTGAATATTAAAAATATGTGAGCAAAGTAGAAGGGGGTTTTAAAAATAGGACTTCAAAGTTCAAGGGCCCTAAGTGTAAATTATAAATTAATTCAATCTTCAATTTAAAGAAAGGTGACGTTGGGAAATCTGCAAAGATATTTCTCATTTTTTTGTGGCCATAACTTTCATTACGTAATCAGTAAGAAACTTCGAATGGCCTGAAATTAAGCACGTCAATTCTATTAGCTATGTTTTAGTACATATATTGGCAGATTGCATTCTGAAGTTTCATTTAGAAATCTTTTAACCGACGTATGCTTCTTACGAGCAGAGAAGAACATCAAGAAGAATTGATCAATCGTTAAGGTAATTGTTTATGATTCTCATCTCGTGTTAGTTTAGCTTTGATTGATTAAGGAGACCAACACCATGCTTAGTTGGAAGTTTGGTTTTGTATGATGAACATGAACTTGATCCGATTGAAGCCCAATTACATCTAGATAATGATCAGGTTTTCATGAGTTTTATGAGGGTATAATATGTAAACTCTTCTGGTTGCCTTAAAAGCATGTTATTATACAGTAAGTTTAGCAACGCACTAAGACGAATTAATTAAATAAGAGAATACGCTTATCTAAGCCGAACAAATAAGTAATTTTTAAGCATAACAATATTGTAGAGATAAAAATGGTCAAAATGAGTGGAAGCGAAATTTTGAAATAAAGCTCCGATTGAAAGTTATGGCATGCCGAAGTTTCGAGCGGTAATCGTAAATCTGAGCATCTTCATGAAAAGTATTATAAATTTATCTCAAGTTATTATTAATTGAGATAAATAATATTAAGTTTATAAAATTCTTCGGGTCGTTATAGCAAGCTAAACACTTGTATTTGAGATAACTACAACGTAGTTGTTGTGCTACCGGTTTAGAAACCCTGAAAAGAGGGTTTATATTGTATGATAAGGTTATAATTTGATAAGATATCCATACTAATAGGATATCATTCTGAACGTGAGAAAGTAAGGAAAGGAAGAAAACTAGCAGATTGTGCCTTATTAAGCTCAGGTGAGTTCTTATAGCCCTGTTTTAAATGTTTTATCATTTTGGGCAGATATGCATGTTATAAAGTTATTTTATGAAAATGATTGTATGTATGTATAAAGTTATTGTATGAAAGTGATTTTAACCTGATTATGGTCAGGTAAAGCATGTTTTCAGGAAAAGTATGTTTTCAGATAAAGAATGTTTTAAAGTAAAGAATGTTTTAAGTCTCAACTACGGTTGAGAAGTAAATGATTTTCAGAATTTCAGCTGAGATGTAAAGAATATATTAAGTCTCAACGATGATTGAGAAATGAATGATTTTTAAGAATCTCAGCTGAGATGTAACGAATGTTTTTAATGTCTCAACTGCGGTTGAGAAAGAAATGATTATTTTTGTGTAAGGCACTCGACTGATGTCGAGGAGGAAATGTAAGACACTCGACCGAGGTCGAGGAGGAATTGTGGTTTTACCAGCTGCGGTTGGGTAAAACGTGAGCACAGCGGTGAAAGGAGCCGCTTTTGCTTATGATGTTTAAAGAGTCCTGTGGAAACACGGGCCTGCCGACTGTGTGTCGCCAGTTGATGAAATCTTATGCATGTATAAGTTATCGACTTCGGGTTGATAGTTTAAGAGCCTTGTGCTGCACAAGCCTGTTTGACTTCAGGGTCAGCAGTTGACGGTGAAGTTCCTTCACTGTATAAATGATGTTATGATGATATGTATGTTATATAATTATGTTATGATGTTATGTATGTGATGAAATTATGATATGAGAACATGTATGTTATGTATTTGGATTATGTTATATGATGACATAAATGAATAAGGATTTTCTAAGAAATGAATTTAGAACTCACCAGCATAAAGCTTACTTGTTTTACATGCATAACAGGTTGAATAGTTTGTGAAATGAGACCAGGAAAGCTCATGGCATATGTTGAAGACTACCCCTGGCATAGACTGGCTGTATTATATGACTCTTAGAAGAGTGGGTTAAGTTTTAATGTGTGTTTAATATGTGTACTTTATGTATGTAATCACCTTAAATTCCGCTGCTATGATAATGTAAATATGGTTTAAGGACTATGGATATGATGTTTGCCAACCGAGGGGCTCGGGGCCTCTCAAGTTGGTATCAGAGCCATAGTTTGAGAGATTCGGTCATCCCTAATGGCTGAACTTAGACTGAAAATGGGACAGAATGATAAGAATGCCAGTCAAGGGTAGTTTGATGCCATGAGCATATGACCTTAGAGTTTTGTTATGTTTAAGATATAGGTTAAAGTAGTATGATGTTGCGAATGATAATGTGTTCATGATTGGGAATGTTTAGAACTTATAAGTGAGGTAAATAGTTAATTACACTTGATCAACGTCATTAACAATTTACAATGCTTATTATGTCCTGAATTATTACCTCGATTGACACGTGGTTGTTTGCAATATGTATAGAAAACTAAAATGGTAGACGAAGGGAGAGAAGGTGGACGTGGTAGAGGTCGAGGTCGACCACCTAAAAATAAGAAGCAAGCTGAGGAAGTACCAGTGAATAATGCGGAAACTGAAGTCAACATTGAAGAAGAAAATGAAGAGGAGGAACTTAGACTTGAACCGGTGGTGGTAAAGGCAATATCTAATGAAGTTCGTAAAATTTTAAAAGACCTATTACCTTCAGATAGAACCAAAGCCGAAAAGGAAACTACTAAAGAAGGAGCTGCTGAGGAAGGAGAGAAAGCTAACAGCTCTAACATAGAGCACGATGAAGATGAGGCATTGATCATCAATGCTAAAGGTAAGGGTTCGGGTACAAAGGAACCCAAAGGATGTGATTATAAAGCCTTTAAAGGGTGCAATCCTCCACCATTTGATGGTAAGAAAGATGCGGTGGCTACCTGCCATTGGGTTTCGGCTATGGAGGCGGTTATTGAGATCAGTGAATGTCGGGTTGATCAAGCTGTGAAATTTGCAGCTCATTCATTTGCTGAAGAAGCTTTACACTGGTGGAATACGATCAAGCAGTCAAAGACCACTGCTGATGTGGAGGGCATGAAATGGGAAAACTTAAAGGAATTAGTTATGAAATACTTTTGTCCGAAGAATGAAGTTGATAAAATCGAGCGGGAATTTCTGACTTTGAAAGCTGGACGTATGAATCATCGGCAATATACGTCAAAATTTAATGAAATGTCAAGACTGGTTCCTCATTTGGTAAACACGGAGGAACGTAGGATGAAGTTATATGTGGAAGGACTACCACCTAGAGTCCGAACACATGTGAAGGCGCATGCTCCTAGAACTTTTGAATCGGCCGTGGAGATTAGCGGTATTGTCTGGGATGATGTATTGGAAGCAGAACCAATAAAGGAAGAACCTAAGCAAAAGTGGTCATCTAGATTTAAAAGAAACCGAAATGACAAACCAGGGCCCCCTATGAAAAGGTTTAAAATGGAAGGAGTTGAAACATGCCCTAAGTGTGGAAGGAAACATGGGGGAGAATGTAGGATGGGGACTACTTTGTGCTACCGTTGTGGAAAAACTGGACATTTCTCGAATAATTGTCCTAGTATGCCAAGATGTTATAATTGTGGTGGAATCGGTCATGTGAGCAGGAATTGTTTTAAACCAAAGATAATGCCTACTAAAGCCAGCAAACCTGAAAGTAGCAAGGGAGGTGATAAGCAAAAGACAAAAGCTCGTGCCTTTACTATGACTAAGGATCAGGCAGATAAAGACCCGGATGTGGTGACAGGTACATTCTTGATTAACGATATCCCTGCTTCAGTGCTATTTGACTCTGGTGCAAGTACGAGTTTTGTGGCTATTACTTTTTGTGATAAACTGCGTGCTAATGTTAAAAAGATAGAAAATGCCTTTAACATAGAAACTGCTCTTGGTAAATCCACTAGAGTAACGGATGTCATTGATGATGATTGTTACATTGATATAGAAGATCATAGATTCCCTGTTAAGTTGTTTGTGATTACGTTAGGAAGTTTCGATGTAGTTTTGGGTATGGATTGGTTGGCCAAACATGAGGCTAACATTGTCTGTCGACGAAATATGATTTTCTTAACGGCTCTTAATGGGAGTTCAGTAACGGTTTACGGGGATAAGGTGTTTAACGCGCCTAAAGTCATTTCGATGATTAAGGCGAGTGAATTTATGAGGCGAGGGTGTGGGGCTTATCTGGCTTATGTTATTGACAAAGAAATTAAGGTAAAAGAATTGGAAGACGTACCCGTGGTGTGTAACTTTCCTGATGTATTTCCTGAGGATTTGCCAGGAATTCCACCTGATCGGGAAATCGAATTCCAAATTGATGTTGTGTCAGGAGCTCAACCTGTCGCCAAGGCACCGTACCGTCTGGCTCCAACAGAGATGAAAGAATTAATGACCCAACTACAAGACCTTCTAAACAAAGGTTTTATACGACCAAGTGTGTCACCTTGGGGTGCCCCAGTGTTGTTTGTAAAGAAAAAGGACGGAAGCATGAGAATGTGTATTGATTATAGGGAATTGAATAAGCTCACAATAAAGAATAAGTATCCATTACCAAGAATTGACGATCTATTTGATCAATTGCAAGGGGCAAGTTGGTTTTCTAAAATAGATCTCAGATCAGGGTATCATCAACTAAAGGTGAGAGAACAAGATATTCCGAAGACAGCTTTTCGCACACGTTATGGACATTATGAGTTTCTTGTGATGTCTTTTGGGTTAACGAATGCTCCTGCAGCGTTTATGGATTTAATGAATCGGGTGTGCAGACCTATGTTAGATCGATCAGTGATTGTGTTTATTGATGACATCTTGATATACTCAAAGAACGAAGGTGACCATGCTTGTCACATACGAGAAGTACTTGAAGTGCTAAGAAGAGAAAAGCTTTATGCTAAATTCTCTAAATGTGCCTTTTGGTTACGAGAAGTGCAGTTCCTAGGTCATGTTATTAGTCCAGAAGGCATAATGGTAGACCCAGCTAAAGTAGAAGCAGTAATGAAATGGAATCCTCCGAAAACACCAACGGAAGTTCGTAGCTTTCTCGGATTAGCCGGTTACTACAGAAGATTTATTCAGGATTTCTCCAGGATTGCTACACCGTTGACAAAATTGACTAGGAAGGAAGTAAAATATGACTGGGGTCCAACTCAGGTCCAAGCTTTTGAAGAGTTGAAAAAGAGATTAACTGAAGCTCCTATTTTAGCACTGCCGGATGGCAATGAAGACATGGTTGTATACTCAGATGCGTCTTATTTGGGCTTGGGTTGTATACTTATGCAAAGGGGAAAGGTAATAGCATATGCCTCAAGACAATTGAAAACCCACGAGGCTAATTACCCAACACATGATTTGGAATTGGCTGCTGTGGTATTTGCTTTAAAAATTTGGAGGCACTATTTATATGGAGTTAAATGTACAATCTACACAGATCATAAAAGCCTAAAATACTTCTTTGAACAGAAAGACTTGAATATGAGACAAAGAAGATGGCTTGAGCTACTCAAAGATTATGACTGTGAGATCTTGTATCACCCGGGAAAGGCCAATGTCGTGGCTGATGCTCTAAGTCGCAAGACTGAACACCCTGCTATACGAGTTAAGTCTTATAGTTTGGTAATAACACGAGATTTCCTGAATGAGCTCAAGGATGCACAGAAGGAAGGACTAAAGGAAGAAAATGTTGGATTCGAAAGAATCTTTGGTCAAGTTAAAAGTCTAGAAGAAAATGAATTTGGTATTAAGATCCGATTTGGTCGAATGTGGGTTCCACGAAATGGGGACATCAGGTCAAGGATTCTAGACGAAGCACATAAGTCACGTTACTCTATTCATCCTGGTGCAACGAAAATGTATCAAGACCTTCGAAAGGATTATTGGTGGCCAGGTATGAAATTTAATGTAATGCAATACGTAAACAAATGTTTGACATGTGCGCAAGTAAAGGCTGAACATCAGAAACCTTATGGTTATGTGCAACCTCTAGAAGTCCCAGAATGGAAGTGGGAACATATCACCATGGATTTTATTACTAAATTGCCTCTCACGACGAAACGTCATGATACTATTTGGGTGATTGTAGACCGATTAACAAAAAGTGCTCATTTCTTGCCTATACGTGAGACTTATACGTCAGAGAAACTGTCTGAGTTATTTGTGAAAGAGATCATTACAAGACATGGAGTTCCAGTTTCTATAGTGCCCGATCGTGACACACGATTTGTTTCAAGATTCTGGAAACAGTTTCATGAATCAATGGGTACAAGACTCAATATCAGCACTGCATATCATCCTCAAACAGACGGACAGTCTGAAAGGACTATCCAAACCTTAGAAGATATGTTGAGAGCTTGTATTATTGATTTTGGTGGTAGCTGGGATGATCATTTACCATTGGTGGAATTCTCGTACAACAACAGCTACCATGCTAGTATTGGAATGCCACCATATGAGGCACTGTACGGACGGCGTTGTAGGACACCCGTGTGTTGGGGAGGAGTAGGACAGAAAGAAGTAGGAAGCAAAGCTGCTGTATTAGATTTGACAGAAAAGCTTCAACTAGTTAAAGCGCGAATGAAAGCTGCACAAGATCGACAAAAGTCCTATGCCGATAAAAGACGGAGACCAATAGAGTTTGAAGTAGGTGATCAAGTACTGTTAAAAGTTTCACCATGGAAGGGAGTTATTCGGTTCAGGAAGAGAGGAAAACTGAGTCCGAGATTTATTGGACCTTTTCGAATAATGGCACGGGTCGGTAAGGTAGCCTACCGATTAGAATTGCCAGATGAACTGAGTGGAATTCATCCGACATTTCACGTTTCACATTTGAGAAAATGTCTAGCAGATGATGTAGCATATGTGCCGTTAAATGACATTGAAGTTGATGAAAAGCTAAACTACATAGAAAAACCTGTTGCAATTGTTGACACAAAAGAAAAACAGTTACGTAACAAGACAATTAGACAAGTTAAGGTTCAATGGAAACATCGAAAAGGATCTGAGGCTACATGGGAGACTGAAGATGAGATGAAACGACTCTACCCACATTTGTTTGAAACGTAACAGGTTTCGAGGACGAAACCTATTGTAAGGAGGGTAGATTTGTAACAACCAAAAATTTCAGTAACCGTTTATGTCCAAATTTTATATAAGCATTCATAAAGTGATTATGATCAAAAGGATATAAACGATAAAAATATCTGATAATGTATGGACACGTTATAAAGCCTATTAGTAACGTGTAAAAATTTCTGTGACCGTTTGAGTTCGTAATTTTTATGAACAATCCTGAAGTGATTACGATCACATTAATATAAGCGGGACTGTTATACGATAAAGTATGAACAAGATATAAGCTCGTGAATATTAAAAATATGTGAGCAAAGTAGAAGGGGGTTTTAAAAATAGGACTTCAAAGTTCAAGGGCCCTAAGTGTAAATTATAAATTAATTCAATCTTCAATTTAAAGAAAGGTGACGTTGGGAAATCTGCAAAGATATTTCTCATTTTTTTGTGGCCATAACTTTCATTACGTAATCAGTAAGAAACTTCGAATGGCCTGAAATTAAGCACGTCAATTCTATTAGCTATGTTTTAGTACATATATTGGCAGATTGCATTCTGAAGTTTCATTTAGAAATCTTTTAACCGACGTATGCTTCTTACGAGCAGAGAAGAACATCAAGAAGAATTGATCAATCGTTAAGGTAATTGTTTATGATTCTCATCTCGTGTTAGTTTAGCTTTGATTGATTAAGGAGACCAACACCATGCTTAGTTGGAAGTTTGGTTTTGTATGATGAACATGAACTTGATCCGATTGAAGCCCAATTACATCTAGATAATGATCAGGTTTTCATGAGTTTTATGAGGGTATAATATGTATACTCTTCTGGTTGCCTTAAAAGCATGTTATTATACAGTAAGTTTAGCAACGCACTAAGACGAATTAATTAAATAAGAGAATACGCTTATCTAAGCCGAACAAATAAGTAATTTTTAAGCATAACAATATTGTAGAGATAAAAATGGTCAAAATGAGTGGAAGCGAAATTTTGAAATAAAGCTCCGATTGAAAGTTATGGCATGCCGAAGTTTCGAGCGGTAATCGTAAATCTGAGCATCTTCATGAAAAGTATTATAAATTTATCTCAAGTTATTATTAATTGAGATAAATAATATTAAGTTTATAAAATTCTTCGGGTCGTTATAGCAAGCTAAACACTTGTATTTGAGATAACTACAACGTAGTTGTTGTGCTACCGGTTTAGAAACCCTGAAAAGAGGGTTTATATTGTATGATAAGGTTATAATTTGATAAGATATCCATACTAATAGGATATCATTCTGAACGTGAGAAAGTAAGGAAAGGAAGAAAACTAGCAGATTGTGCCTTATTAAGCTCAGGTGAGTTCTTATAGCCCTGTTTTAAATGTTTTATCATTTTGGGCAGATATGCATGTTATAAAGTTATTTTATGAAAATGATTGTATGTATGTATAAAGTTATTGTATGAAAGTGATTTTAACCTGATTATGGTAAGGTAAAGCATGTTTTCAGGAAAAGTATGTTTTCAGATAAAGAATGTTTTAAAGTAAAGAATGTTTTAAGTCTCAACTACGGTTGAGAAGTAAATGATTTTCAGAATTTCAGCTGAGATGTAAAGAATATATTAAGTCTCAACGATGATTGAGAAATGAATGATTTTTAAGAATCTCAGCTGAGATGTAACGAATGTTTTTAATGTCTCAACTGCGGTTGAGAAAGAAATGATTATTTTTGTGTAAGGCACTCGACTGATGTCGAGGAGGAAATGTAAGACACTCGACCGAGGTCGAGGAGGAATTGTGGTTTTACCAGCTGCGGTTGGGTAAAACGTGAGCACAGCGGTGAAAGGAGCCGCTTTTGCTTATGATGTTTAAAGAGTCTTGTGGAAACACGGGCCTGCCGACTGTGTGTCGCCAGTTGATGAAATCTTATGCATGTATAAGTTATCGACTTCGGGTTGATAGTTTAAGAGCCTTGTGCTGCACAAGCCTGTTTGACTTCAGGGTCAGCAGTTGACGGTGAAGTTCCTTCACTGTATAAATGATGTTATGATGATATGTATGTTATATAATTATGTTATGATGTTATGTATGTGATGAAATTATGATATGAGAACAGGTATGTTATGTATTTGGATTATGTTATATGATGACATAAATGAATAAGGATTTTCTAAGAAATGAATTTAGAACTCACCAGCATAAAGCTTACTTGTTTTACATGCATAACAGGTTGAATAGTTTGTGAAATGAGACCAGGAAAGCTCATGGCATATGTTGAAGACTACCCCTGGCATAGACTGGCTGTATTATATGACTGTTAGAAGAGTGGGTTAAGTTTTAATGTGTGTTTAATATGTGTACTTTATGTATGTAATCACCTTAAATTCCGCTGTTATGATAATGTAAATATGGTTTAAGGACTATGGATATGATGTTTGCCAACCGAGGGGCTCGGGGCCTCTCATAATAGCTATGAACAACTGCTTTGGGGATGATCTAGTAACGATCCCAAACCATTTTGTAGCCTTTCTACCAAACTTTAATTCAACCTCATCATCAGAAAATTCATCATCTTCCTTATAATCAACATCATCATCATCATCAGCTTTTTGGGTTTTAATTTTTCCTAACAAAATAAATAAATAAACTTTCGTAAACGTATTATATAAACAAGATATCAAGATATATACATCAATAAACTGATATGTTTACTTTATTGATAACTTTTACCTCGAATATGTTCACCATCAGACTTATCTTCATAACCAGTTGAGTTTGATGAACATTTTTTTCCAACTCTTTTCATTTTAGCAACTGATATAACAACAAGATAACAAATCATAATTTGTATCAAAAACAAGTAAACTACAATATTTACACTTCATTACTTACAATATTCTTCCCTAATACTATTTTTAGTAAGTTTTCTCCTTTTGATGCTATCCATATCTGAAAAAATTTGACCAATAAAGTTAAAAAGAAATTTATAATGTGTATACATCATAATTTTTTAAATATATGTATAAAGAATATACCTTGTGTATCTTCTATACGCTTACGTAGTTGCACAATATTTGATTTACCCTCTAGTATCATTTTCGTTGTATCTTGATCAATCTTCTTAGAGGGATCCACTGGTACCCCTGACAATATAATATAAGGAAGTAAAATATAAGAAAAAATCAAAGATTCCAACACACCCATACAATAACATTTATATAGATATATGCTGAAAGACAATTACCTTTTGATTTTCTTGGTTGTTTGACATTTGCTTTACTTTTTTTATCAACTGCATCAAACAGAATACTGTGTAAGTTATTACAGTTATGTAATTAGACAATATTCAATTAACATATAATAACCTGATAATGTATTTTCCTCATCGTAATTATCTTCAAGTTCTATCGGATTGCTTGATGTATTAACAAATCGGCTGAACGATACTTTATGTGCAATCCTTTCACTTTTCCTTCCTATTTTATTAAATTGGAAATCACAAATAACTATTAATTTAACCACATACTCATTATTAATTATAAACATATGAACTTATTTATTATATAATTACATACTACTTGACATCTTCAATCTTCACGAAGCTCCAGATACAAATAAAAAAACCTGTTGTATGTATAAACCTTTAGTTGATATTTTTTACAAAAAACCACTGATTACACATATTTACTCAAAAAGTCCCAAACACACAGGTGATAAAAACATAACAATTTTAAATAATCATCACTATAATACAACTATCTCACTAGTATATTTATGAAAACTAAAATGTTATCAGACAAATAGTAAAATTTATCTAAGATTGTTATATTTATAATCAATTAAATCATAATTACACATGTGTAATATGGTATTATAACGAATAAGGTGTTAATAATTTGATAAAAAAAAATTGCTTACAATATTGTAACCCGTTTTTATAAATAACTGTCACCGCATTGTATGTGGTTAAATCAAAATGTTTATCAAATCATATAGTGAAAAAATTGTAATCTAATTTTAACAGGTTGTGTATAATGAATAAGGTTTTACTAATTTAATAATAAAAATTGCTTACAAAAGTGTAACCACTTTTTTATAAATATCTGTCACTGCATTGTATGTGGTTAAATCAAAATGTTTATCAAATCAAACAACAAATCAAATAGCCTATGTGTAAACCAAAAATAAATTATTGATTACATATGTGTAAATCATACTCAATCAAGTACATCATATTAATACATATATATATACATGCTGGGTAATATGAACAGGGGCATACTAATATCAATTTTGTCAACAATAACAAGGGGTCTACATTCACATAAACATATGTGTAAAAAACATACTTGAATACATATGTGTAATAAAAACTAATAACTATAGATAATAACCACTCAATAACAATAACAAGGGGTCTACATTCACATAGATTTTTTTGAATACAATCCGTAAATGAATAATAACATAGCATGGAATAAACATACTGATTACATTCTTGTAATCACATCCATTTATTTCATTCTCTTAACTTCAGACCCATTTAATATACAGAGCATGCAATAAACATACTAATATACATATTGATCACACATGTTTAACTTATCACACCCAAATTGATTACATATCTGTCATCATACTCATATATTACATATTTTACAAATTTAATAAACTCATTAACAGTTATGTAATCAAGAAATCATATGAATTTTTTTCATAAATTCACACATAAATACATAAAACACGCATCAAATGTATAATAAAATACATATATCACAAAAAAACCCTATAAAATTCGTGTAAATTAACTGAATTCCAAATAACCCACTGAAACAACCATTGATCCACCATGCACTCTAAAATACACCATTAATATATGAAGATAACACTTTTTAATCTCACTAATCAAGTCGGATTACAAACTGCATTTTGAAAAATTATACAATTCTTTCTTACCAAATGAAGTTCTCTACCTGTAATAGAAATCTTCACAATCAAAAAAATAGATGCAAGATATACACCATCGTTCGTAATCAGCCGCTCTCAATGATCATTTGAGAGCAATTTGTCGTCAACGATTTGTCTGGAATAGGATGAGATACGGATTTTTAATTTTGGGGGAACTTTCCAAATGAACTTTCTCTATCACATAAATACTCTTTATTAATAAAACGGTTTCTAAAAGCCACGACCGAATTTGATTTCCTATATTACCCTTGGGCATTTATTTCACTAATTAACATAATACTACTAATTACAACTTTGCCATTTTTAATCTAGACCATTGATTTATATAATCTAGGGTTGGATTGAGGTTTTTTTAGTTTTCTTAAAAAGCCTAGTTTTCTTAGGAGCCTCCCCTATATAATATATATATATATATATATATATATATATATATATATATATATATATATATATATATATATATTATATATATATATATATATATATATATATATATATATATATATATAGGGGGAGGTTCCATTGAAAACCTTCATATTTGAGAAAACTAAGAAAACTAATCACAATTGTTATTAATCAATTTCGTTTTTCGTTTTTTATTTTACATTTTGTTTTATTATAAGGTTATATTTGTTAACAAAAAGAAAAAAAAATAAAAAAATAAATGTAATTCATGTTATTACATATATGTAACTCATTGATTACATATATGTAACTTTTAAACTACATATATAAGTTACATATACGTAACTTTATTGGTTACATATACGTAATTTCGTAATCTACATATTTTTATTAAAAAAAATTATTTGCTTATCACATTTCTAAGCTAATAATAGAAAATCATGAAAAAAAAATTTTAAAAATTGATTGGTTAGTAGGAGTTTTCTTGGTTTTCTCCAAAGTGAGGAGTTTTTATTTGAACCATCCTCTATATATATATATATATATATATATATATATATATATATATATATATATTGAAAGAGATGTGATAGATTGAATGATCTTATTGTCACATTTAAAGTTAGCTACAACTAATTATAACACTATCATTAAATCAATTTAACTACATATTCATGTGATCATAGTTATATTAATTTTTATTTATTATTTATTTTTTTCTGATATGACTAACATAATAGCATATTAAATACAAACAACTTGCTATTGGTATTTAGGAAAATGAGAGCAACTGATTTGGAACCAAATCAAATATAGGTTTGTATATCCCTTTGTTGAAGACAAATTATAACCCGTCACACAACGATCCAGGATTTCGAAATCCCTGGTTTTAACTGATTCCTCATATTTAAACTGAATCGATCATATTCTCTTTCAAAAAAATGTTTCTAAAAAGAACCGGTTTCGACGAAAATTGGTGTTCGCCATCTTTGACCCTAATCAAACCCATTTGAAATGTTACGGGCTTGGAGCCTGAAAGTGATTTGTGCATCTCAAAGACAACTGCACATTACACATTACTAATTCTAATTTCTAACAATACGAAATGGTCATTGCTCATGAGTCCACTCCATCTCAGGCTAGAGGTGCGCAAATTGGGTTTTTTTTTGAACCGGTTCCAGTTCCGGGTTTCGACCAGTTTTTGACCGGTTCCGGTTCGGGTTTTGGCCGGGTACAAGTGGAACTAGTTCCAGTTCTATTTTACCTGAAAAACCGTACTCATTCGTACTCACCGGTTTGGGTATGACCGGTTCCGGTTCGCTCCGGTTTGTTTTGCCCACCTCTATCTCAGGCTACCCGCCGCCCGCATATATCAAATGGCCCAACCCAAAACCATTGCAAACAAACTAATGTTAAAATCCATAATAAGTTTAATAAAGGGTTAGGTTATTGACTTATTGGTACACTGATTTACTAATAACATTATCTTTTTATATTTATTAATCTTCAAAAATATTTAAAAAATATGCATGAGTAAAAATTATGTGTGTGTGATTTGATTGATTTGACATAAGCATCAGTGGCGGAGCTTGACCGAAACTTCAGGGGGCTAAATAAAATTTTTTTTCCAGGGGGCGAAATAAAGGTTTTTAAAAAATGTTACACTACGTATCGGAAAATATACACTACTACACGAAAAAATAGGAGGGCGACCTTACTAAGATGCGCCCCAGATAAGTATGATGTATAAATGATAGATATAATGTATGAATATTAGGACATTCATAAAATAACAATTGAATTTGATCCTTAGTAGCCAATGAAGTATGCAATTTTAATGAAGCATATAAATCTGTTTATCTAATAAAAAGAATTACATGTTGAGATTTAAATATAATAAAAAAGATATCTAATATATTATTTTTTAGCTATGTCTGTCGTATAATACTATAGTACACATATATGTTTTACAAAGTATATTAGTTAAGGTATGAATTTTAATGGCAAACCTATACGCCTGATATACCCATACGAGGCGTACGACCTGGAATATTCACGATCATGTCAAGGAATTTAAGTTTGTAGATGTCAGATCATATGTGCTACTTACAACGTTGTTCGTAGCAATTTTGGTTGAAAACGAGGCGTCATTGGTTGTCATACGCGTCGTATAGAGCTATATGACGCGTACATAGGCGGACCTAAATGGAGGGTATGGGGGTCGGCCGACACCCATGAAAAAAAAAATTATTGGGTTATATATATGATTTAATCTCAACCGACCCCCAAGAAATTTTATCACCGACCCCCATGAAATTTTGACAATCACGATAAGGCTCAATTTTAAACTAAAACTAATACCAAAATAACTCAATATGCATTACTTGTAATGAAACTCAATTACCAATTATCAATTTAATTCAATATCCAATCACTCATAGCCCAATATGCATATTTGTTAGATTTTTTTAACAACAATTTTCTATATAAATCCGTCTTCGTAGGGCTCAAATCTTTGACCTAAATGGAGTAACACCTTAACTCCAACGGTTTTGTTATTTGGATTCAACCCTCTACCTGTTACTTATTTGTTAGATGGTTAAATTTTTATGTGATTTAGACATTTAGGTGTAATTTTAAAAGTTGAAACTAACATCATGATGAAAAACTTAGTTGGTTTGGGTATAATTTTTATATTTAAGTAATATAAAACAATTTTTAAAAAGAAACTTGGACTATCACGTTATTTGAATATCGAATTTGTTGATTTGAATATTATTCCAACAATTCGTTTTAAAAGATAACAAATTTTATCATTTAATTGTATATATATATGGTTCCCGGTCTATTCAACTGCCTTGAGAGAAGATCCGGGCCGTTTAAAATGGCTAAAAATAAATCTCAGCCGTGTAAATTCAATTTATGAGGTAGTTATGAAAACTGTTTATCATCACTTTCCTACTATCTCATTTATCCAAGTTAAACAATTATTATTTTTTGTAGAATGAATTTTACTAAATTAATTCGATTACACCATTGCACCCGGCCACCAGACGAGTATAAAACTAGTTCTAATCAACGAGATGACGATTTAAACTACTTTTATTACTTATTTCTGATTTGATTTAAGTTTATCGTTTTTTGGTAACCCGACCCGATTCGAATCGGTCAAAAAAAGAAAATATTTAACGATGTAAATTGGCCACAAAATTTTTCCGACCCCCATGAGAAAATTTTCTAGGTCCGCCACTGGACGCGTATAAGGTTGGTGGGTGTAAAAATATAAAGTTGGGCATAATTTTATAATTACAGTTACTCTATTGGCGACATTTGAATTTGAATGGATTGTCCCTCCAGTTCACCGTAAGACGTTGAAGACATAAACTCTATTTTGCAGTATTTTTATAATATAAATATATGATAAATGACATAATTACATATGAATAATGAAACAATTACATGTACATGTCATGAATTAAGCTTTCGTAAAGTCGTGTGATATGATATTGTGTCACAATATTCTCCTTTGAGCCAAATAATTAACTTCCCTTTGTTGCCGTATTGCCTCCATTGACTCGTCGTATTACTCAAGACTATGAAAACACAAAACCAAAAAGAAAAATAAAATCAGACCCAAGTGAAGGTGTAATCATATCTTGCAGTTAAAATTTTTTTTAGTTATGACATTTTGAATTATTGTTTCTTTTTTTAATCAAAATAAAGGAAAAGTAATGACCGTATGGGTACAAACTAGAAGTTGAAATTTTGATGGATCCATTTTGTTAAAAATGGAGTGATATGGCTTATATTTTAAACAAAAGTTGCATGGGTATATCTATCTATTATAATAAATCAAGGTTTTGAGGGACACATGGCGCGTTCTTATAACACCTCAACTTTGATTTCCCGCATATCTCTCCTATTAAATACATCCCATATTAAATAATAATATTAAATATATATACTTTTTATACATTTTTAAATCAAGAAAAATAATTTTTAATACATTAAAAATGTATTAATATTAAAAAATCACATTTTAGGAAACCAATATATTATAAAATATACAATTTTTTAAAACAATATTTAAAAAAAATGTTTAAGGAAACAAACATTGAAAAAATTAGAGTTTAAAAAATACAATAATAATTTTCCTTGATGATCGATCAACTCATCAACCCGTGTAATACACGGGTACTAACCTAGTATGATATAAAATAAAGATTGTAAACATGTTTGACAAATTATTTAAAAAAATGTTTTAGGTCAACACACTCGACTTGACATGAATTGACGTGTAACAAAACCCATTTTGACCTGTATTAATAATGCATCATATTGAGCAAAAAAGTGCCAAATTTTTTATACACAGCTGATCAGAGTGAATATATTGGTAAGAAAGAGCATAGGCTGTACCTTAACTGTATTCGTAAATAGAAATCAGAGAATCTGATGCAAGAAAGCTGATATGATTATGCTGCAGGAAGTTCGGATCTTTTCTCAACCAACGACACGATCACCGCTACGTTATCTGGCTTGCCGCCAGCATATCCAGTGTATCCAGCAGCCTGTGCAGCATCTGAAAATGGACTTCTTACAAATGCAGACTTCCCAACCTCTTGTGCTCTTGTTGCCAATATTTTAGCAATTTCCTATCAATTGAAGGAATATAAAGCATTCTTTAAGGTTAATCTCATGTATTCACGCTTTAACCAAGCATTAGTTTTTTGTTGTATATTTGATGCTATTTCATAATGAATCAGGATAATTGAAACGGACAACTTGTATTTTTTAGCAAACAATATATCTACCCTACAAGCTTAAATATTGTAAAGATGTGTTCAAACTCAGCATGCAAATCAAACAGGCTAGCAGATTGTAAATATGTTGACAGATTACGTAAACGTGTCATAAATTAGTAGGCGGCTTGTAATAAATGAGTTATTTAGGTTATTAGGTTGACATGTATATTTAAAAGGTTTAAATAGGTGAACCTGAACATGAACCACTTAACTAATTGAGATAAATAGGTCAACCCAAACAGGACCTGTTTACTAAACATGTTAAAAATTACAACCCAAAAGCATGTTATTTTCGTCTCATGTTCAGGGCATGTTAGGATTTTGCCACCCTTAATAAAAGATATAAATGCTAACTTGTATTGTAAGAAAGGACATAAATAGTTTACCTGAGGTTTCATCCCGGCTTGGAATGACTTGGAGACAATCATAGCTATCTCTCTTTCATATAGATTGTCAAAAAGTCCATCTGTAGCAGATACAACTATGTCACCCATCTCTAGTTCAATCATGTGTTCCTGAGAAAATTTGTTAAACAGATCAAAATGCTTCTTCTTCCTTTTTTTTCCCTTCTTTTTTTAAATCAGAATATAAAGAGTCTTTGAATTCATCATTCATTAATATATTAGTGATGATTTTGGATTACATGCCTCCACAAGTTGCAGGGGGTCGTCGGAGTCTTCAACTTGCAAAGCAAAATGGAACTCGTGAAGCAATGGAGAAGACTTCATATAAATAGAACCATGTCTTATTACTAAAAATCTGGTGTCTCCAATATTAGCAACATGAAGAGCCTGTAGAGAAAAAAAAAATTATCAATATATAATTTATAATTCAACAAGGTATGTGCTAATTAAACTCTATTTGGATGAAAATCCTACAAGTACATAATCCAAAATTAGAGATATTTGGTAATTTGAACAATAAAGAATAAATAAGAGAAGTGGGAAAACATTGTTGAAACATTAATAGTTTGAGTGAAAATATTGTCTAAATGTTACACATAAGATGTCCAAATAGGTAAAAATATGCCTGGCAAAATAGGCGGGTTGGGTTGGGTAACGGGTCTTAATGGGTGCAGGCCAAGACGGGTTTTAAGCAGAATCCTTTTGGGTTTAAACGAGTCGTTTAAAAAAAACAATTTCGCTCAAGTTAAAATGACTTCTAACTAAACAAATAGTTTATATGAATAAATTTTAATGATTTTCTCATTAAATATATTACTGATCATTCTTAACCGTTAAAATCCATTATGTTCACGTAGTTTTTAAGTTACTCATCTTCTTCCGCTATGTGTCAAGGTGTTGCCCATCTCAACCCATACTATGTCATAATGTTATCCATTTATCTTGATATGGGTCAAGATTGCTAGGTACAGGTAAAATGTTCTTTTTATTAAACCTAAGGTAACTGAAACAAAGACTTTGGTTCACATAACTTTTGAATGAATTTGAATATATCACAGGAATCGGAATTTGTCCGAACTGAAATTAAAATCTGTCAAAGAAATTTGAATTTGAATAAATTGAATTCGAAATATAAAATGATACAAAAATCGTGGCTGGTTTGTAAATTTGTTAAAGAAATTGGAATGTGGTGTTGGTGACGGTGGTGACGTGGAGGCAGGGTTGATAACAGTGGTGGTGGCGGAGGTGAGGGGGAGATTCCAATTCCTTTGGTTGATTTCCTTCAATATATTGCTTGAGGAACTCATTCCTCTTTCAATTTCTTTAGTTGATCAAAAAAATGCTACCCCTTAAATTCAAAATTAATTTGTGTACCAAACGAACCCTTAGAATTAAAAAAATGAGGCGAAAAAAAAAACATTTTGAGCCATATCTAGCCATCATGTGAGCTGCATCCAATAACTATAAATCCCACAAGAATTGCAATCTTTGGTTTCATGGGAACCATTCAAGCCAAATTACCCAGTTGTCCTCGTATCATCATCACACATATAGCTATGAATTTATGATGCATTGATGCATCTTGGTGTGCACACTGCACATTACCTAGTTTGAACATATAACTAATCACAAGGGTTTCGCTGGCGTGTGGCTAATAGTTAGCCACTTCTACAAATTTGCATATAGAGCCAAACGTGTCAATCTTAGTCAACTTATTTACCCTATGGGATAAGATTGAAAGGTTAATCTCAAAGTTTTAGAGTAATATGAGAGCCGGTCTGCATGACCGCCCTCAAGAAAGCAATTGATAAATGATAAGATTCAATCCAAACACACAATCGTTAACAGAGAAAATGAAATGATGAACAAGAGAACTAGTATTGTATTAATGAAACACTCAAAATTACACCCAAAAGAGGATTACAATTCCAGGGCACAGCCCTCTTCTCACTGCAATACAGGAGACCAACCTTAAGAGGCTAACCAATTTCAATATTAATTTTGGATGCCTAACAACTTACCCTCCCTTTTCTATTTATAAGCCAACCTCTAACAAACTAAAGGTTGAATTACCCTTACTACCCTTCTCTAGAACATACTAACAATTAATATAACTAATTATGATTATGATTCCTATCATTACTCCCCCCTTATTTAAAAGTCTTGTCCTCAAGACTTGACTTGGGAGTTAACTATGAAACGTGCTTTGCTCCAATTATCTTTCCTTCTGAACATTTGTGAGCTGGCCCGTATCTGTTTACCCAACGCAAACAAATTTTTTTCTTCTTACGTCCATTCCGATCCAAACGTGAAAAATATCGCGCTCCTCGATCTCGGGGCTGAATAGAGCCTGCCTCCCCTTCAACCCTTTCATAAATCTCTCCAAATCTCTCTATCTCCCTTGACAGACGCTTCATGGAGTTCAACTCTCCACCATCGTCCTCGCTAATCCCCAACGACTCATCATCTTCTGTTCCATCATCCTCCTCTGCCATCGACGATCCCAATTTGGAAGGGAAGTGGCGATACGTATCCGATCGTGAAATAATATTCCGATCATTGGCTTTGAAAGAAAAGTTTGGTTTGGACTCTGCTAGGCCCAACATAGGAAGCCCATCACCTGGTAAAGGCCCAAAACCATGTTGAGAACGAAAAAAAGAACGGCCTTACTGTCGACAGAATCAGGGCACCCTTTAACCTCGTCGGCACCATCAAATCGGAAGTCAACTCCGATTGATGAAGCGTAGCGACCTGCTCAGAAGGACTTTGAAGTTCGAAGCTACCAATCGCTACATGCTTACGGCCGACGACATGGATTAGAGCATCGTTAATCGAATCCAATTGCGCAGAACGAGTAGGCATCGCGAAACCACTAAATCGCTGCAGAAGCTCTGATTGGAACTCCAATTGCTCTTGATGTTTCATCCAAGCTAAGATGATTTGCCTGAATTTAGCTGATTCCGCACGCTCGACTTCCAAGGATTGCAACGTGGTTTTGATTTCGTTCACCTCTGATTGCAATTGACGAATCTGTTGATCGTGAACCTCTAGGCGATCGTAAGTATCACGAATTTCCATGGATACCGGCAGATCAAGGGCAGGTCGGACCATTGATAAGATTCAATCCAAACACACAATCGTTAACAGAGAAAATGAAATGATGAACAAGAGAACTAGTATTGTATTAATGAAACACTCAAAATTACACCCAAAAGAGGATTACAATTCCAGGGCACAGCCCTCTTCTCACTGCAATGCAGGAGACCAACCTTAAGAGGCTAACCAATTTCAATATTAATTCTGGATGCCTAACAACTTACCCTCCCTTTTCTATTTATAAGCCAACCTCTAACAAACTAAAGGTTGAATTACCCTTACTACCCTTGTCTAGAACATACTAACAATTAATATAACTAATTATGATTATGATTCCTATCAATAAAGCTTTTGAGATTTTTCCCGTAAAAATACAAGCTTTTATAAGCAAATACAGAAAATAAAACTCAATAATGCATGAAATAACAATTGTTATTTTAAACACTAACCTGACCATTGAAGTTGGCAATCAAAACATTGGCGGAACCTGACATATTTGTTTCTTTCACGCCTCTACAAAGAAGTTCAACCGGGTTAGAGACTGGAACACTGCTGGTATCCAACACAATCTCTTCACAAGTTCTCATGAGCTCTTGGGCATAAATTCCTGGATCTGTGCCTGCGTTTCAAATAGAGAAGAAATTAACCAAGTTTCATTTTCATATTAAATCGGTGATTGATCTTAATTTTAGTGTTATCCTTCTCACTTTATGGTAGATCAATCATTTAATTAAAAATGTGTTAATTAAAATGGAATACCTTCAAATGACCACTTGTTAACTCCATTAGCCACCCCTAGCCATTTGCTGCCAGCCACAAAACAGGCATCGTGTCCACCTGTCAATGCCTGGAATTATTATTTCTATTACTAATCCACATGATTAACTCTTGTGCCAAAAACCCAAAAGCAACAAATTTATCGAACATTTCAGTTAGATATAAAATCTATATGCATTTATAATAAGATAAATAATGTTTGAAGAGAAGTCATTATTAACATGATATAACTAACGGCATATATAACTGATGGTAAGACAATGATACAACCAATCACCATTAAAATAACAATCATTGACTTTTGTTACTCGTTTCCTTTTAAGCAAAATAATAAACAAACTATTTGAACAACACTTTCAAGATCACAACCCTGTTCTGATGATAATTTCACCCAGAACAAACAAAAATTATAAACACAGGAACTTGTGAAAACTCACGACTCTTTGTTTATTGAATATTAAAATCTGGTACAAAAAAAACCAAAAACTTCCCAACCCTATTTATCTTAAAACAAACCACAAACCAAATCAAATTCTATCCTAGAAATCTGCCAACTAAAACAATCGAAACAAAAAAAAAACATAATCTAGCTTAAACGCTAAAAAACAAAAACAAAACAGACTTACCCTGCATATTCCCACTCTTCAATAGGGTCGGGAGGGAGAACAATGGACACAAACCTTAACCCTATCCTAGTTGGGATAGAGAGGCTGCTCCGAAGGAGTTCCCGGCTCAAAGTTGTCGTTTTAAGTTACTCATCCTAATGCTTTTAACGTTATTTTCACAAAATAAGTAAAATGACGTTAAAATTAGTGTAATTTTACTTTTGTACCTTGAGGGCCACACATATGTACATTGCACCGCAAATGGGCGTTAACTGAAACTCTAAAAACTCAATTAAATAAATCAAAACAATTAAAAAACTAAATTTTATAATTTTAATCCTTAAACTATTTAATATTTACAATATTAGTCCAACACACTTCTCATTGCAATGATCGTCTAAGCAAGGTAAGGAATCTAAGCATCTAAGAATTACTACCTTAAATGGATGTTCCAACAAAGCCGCACCAGATAACAGGAAATCGCCTGTAACAAAAATCTCCTCCCTGCTTTGGCATGCAAACTAAAAATAATTAGCTAAGTCCAATATTCTACTTATAAGCATTAAGAAAATGATGCTTCCCAGTAAGCAACATCATACTGGAGCATAGCCAATTTAAGGTTCATTGGAACATTTGAAAGGCTCCCATCAACTAATCGGTGAGAAACCAAAAATATTGAGAAGTAAATCGTTGGCTTCATGCTCTTCTATTATATTGTTTATCAGTGATTAGCAAAATCTCCTTATAAAAATCCTCAATTCTCAAACATACACAAACTACAAACTGAAATGTACAGACTGATTTTGACATCAAATTTTCCTTTAAAAAATCCAACATTAATTTACAATTCCCATGTCTGTTTAAGAACTATCACGAAACAAGGATGTAAAGGTGAAATGATGTGATTGGTACCTTTCTACTTCAGCTTCTGTTGCTAAGAATAATGCAGTAACTTCTGTTGCTTCAGCAAGTTCACGTCTGCCGACCATGCCCTCGGTGCATCCTGCTTCAAGTAGCGGGTCATGGGCACCTTGTTTCAGCTAAAAATCATTATCAAATAAAATAACCAGTGAGTTCTAAATATTAAAAACAAATAATTACCTCATAGAGGTCTTTAGAGGTGAGGCATATCATATAACTTTTTATGTTATGATAAATGACAATGATATTATAAGCAAACATCAATTAAACTAAACACCCATTTTTACCACAAATGAAATGTATGAGATTAAAAGTTCCCACTGTAATGGATTGGTAATGATTCCAAAAAGAAGTAATCAACAAATTCAAGCCTAAATGTGTGCTCAATGAGAAGGCATAAAGGGCTCTATGATCTCTAGACCAATAGGTCATGTTCGGCAATCAAAATACATCCTGTGGAAAAATAATTTCCCTTAACTGTGTCAAATACCCTCCTCATCATAGAGTAGGCTTAACATCTAATCTCGGTCGTGATTAGATTTTATTAACTATGTCACAACTTGTGTAAATTAAATCAATCTCATGATTTAGTTTTAAGGTTAAATCAATCTTATCCTTAGTTTTAGAACGCTCAATCACAACCATAAGATATGTATAAGATAGTAATTTCTGTAGGAACAATATTTATTTTTCAGTTACATGTATGCAAGGGTAATTTATAAAATATTACTATCTAAGTTTATTTAGGGCTAATGATTATGTAAAATACATATAATTATAATCTTATTGAAATTTTAAGAATTATTGCTTAAAAATATATTATTATTTGCCCTTTGGGGGTTATGTAATATAAATATGCTAAAGAGTAATCTTAAACTTAGAAAAGATGTTTTTAGATTAATCAATCTAGGCTCTAGGCAGCCTAAGAAGTATTTAAGGTTCGATGCATAATAAACTTATGTTGGATAAACGTCAAATCATACTCAACTAATGTAAGGACTTCGAACATTTACATTTTGAGTTTAAGAGTATTAGTTTCTGTATAGACTTAATAGCATAATATATTCATATAACTTGTTTTCATTTTCTGTCAAAACATTTTCAGTGTAACTTTCATATTGTATACTGAAAAATTGTTTTCAGTTATATTCTAAGTCAGTTAATGTAAAAAGTTTATAAACAGCTCAAGCAACATAATATGGTCATGCGGGCACATATGACCATAAATGTACTAGTATGGTCAAGCAATTATGTTATTGTTGCTCACTAGTTGCAACTCATCTTCAACAGCCAGATCCTTAACATCCATGCCTTCAGTAGTTGAAACTTCTAAAGTTTGTTCAGCTCCTAGAACATCAGATGTTGGCATCTCATCTATGAAAATAGCCTCACTAATGTTCATATCTTGCAACCTTTCATCAATATCAACATCCTTAACATTCATAACTTTAGCAGTTGAAACTTCTAACGTTGTTTCAGCTCCTAATGAATCAGATGTTGGCATCTCATCTATGGGAGTGCCCACACTAATGTTCATATCTTGCAACCTTTTATCAATATCAACATCCTTAACATCCATACCTTTAGCAGCTGAAACTTCTAAAGTTGTTTCAGCTCCTAATGAATCAGATGTTGGCATCTCATCTATGGATGTTCCCACACTAATGTTCACATTTTGCAACCTTGTATCCATATTGACATCCTTAACATCCATGCCTTTAGTATTTGAAACTTCAAAAGTTGCATCAACTCCTAATGGATCAGATGCTGGAATATTATCAATGAAAGTACCCTTACTAATGTTCTCAACTTGCAGCCTTTCATCCATGCCGACATTCTTAACACTGATGCCGTTAGTAGTTGAATCTTCAAAACTTGGTTCAACTCCTATTGGATCAGATGTTGGCATCTCATGTATATAAGTACCCTCACTAATGTTCATGTCTTGCAACCTTTCATCCATATTAACATCCTTAACATCCATGCCTTTCGTAGTTGAAACTTCAAAATTTGGTTCAACTCCAAATGGATCAGATGTTGGCATCTCATCATTAAAAGTACCCTCACTGATGTTCATATCTTGCAACCTTTCATCCATATGAACATCCTTAACATCTATGCCTTTAGTAGTTGAAACTTCTAAAGTTGGTTCTGCTTCGAATGATTCAGATGTAGGTATCTCATCTATGAAAGCAGCTTCACAAATGTTCATATCTTGCAAACTTTCATCCATATCACCATCTGAAGCATGCATGGTTGCATGATTCGATAAGTCTATTATAACACCCTCGTTGGTATCTTTGCTTTCCACCATTTGTGACTCATCCTCGGTACATGGTTGTTTAACATTCATCACTTCATTATTTGAAACTTGAATAGTTTCCAGCTTGACAGAAACAGATGGATCCTTAATTTCATTGTCAACTTCTAAAATTCCATCATTCAGATTCTGACCCATTGTGTCCTGAAGGTCAGTATTTAGAACTTGAATTGTAGGCTTAAACTCAAGAGGGCTAATAGATTGGGGATGGATTACTTCCTCTTCAACAGCAGTTTCTACCTTTTCTATATGGGAAACAGTCGTCACATAAGCAAGATCGTTTTCCTCCCTGTTTTTGATGCTCAATTGCAGCGATTCATCTTCCACAGTTTGATCCTTGACATGCACAGATTGAAGCTGGCCTACCTCATCTAAAGCTGGTTCAGCTACTAATTGATCAGTTGATGGCAACTCATCTAAGATAGTAGCCTCATTAATGTTCATACCTTTCAATTCTTCCTCCACATCCTCATTCACAGAATACATCAACTGAGAGTCTAATGGGTTGGATGGTGACAGCTCATCTATAAGAGTAGCCTCATCAATGATCACATCACCTTTTCTGGTATCTTCAATTTCCACCATGTCCAAATCATCCATGGCTTCAATTTGTGAAACTTGACTGCTTTCAAGCTCAACAGTAACAGATGGATTCACAGTTTTATCATCACTAATCTTCATAAGTGTTCCCTCACGATATGCACTCTTTTCTATGTTTGGACTGTTATCAAGAAAATTGATCTTTGAGTCTGAACTTTCGTCCTCATCCAGATGAACATTAAATTTGGCTTCGTCAAGTGTGCTCTCTACAACTATAACAGAATAACTCATTTTAGCATCAGATTGAGATAAAAGATTTTCTTTTTCAGTAACATCTGGCAATCTCTCTCTTGATTCTGCTTGATAATCTCTCAAATTTGTGATGGCAATAGTCTCACTTTCAGCAATGTCAATGTCAATATCCACATTCCTAATTCCATCAGCTACCTCAATAAGTCTCCCCTCGCCACCATCATATCCTCTATCTCCGGTCTTTATGATCACTTGCCTCTCCTGATCACCATCTACTACCTTCACACCACTACTTTCTCCTTCAGTTTGGCTCTCTAATTCTTCCGCTTCATCATTCTCCACCACCTCAGAAGCATCCCCAAACCGGAACACTAAACTGCCATCATGATGTTCTGCCAAATAAGAACAGTATATGACATATATAAAAGCGTGAACAGACATCAAATCCACATTTATATCATAAACAACACCTAAAATTAGTCTTCATATCCATTTTAGTAACAAAAAACTGAAAGCCAATTCTTAAAAGCCAATTCTTATCAGCAAATTCAGTGTATTGGACATTGATCAAACTCAAACTAAAGACCAAACAAACTAGAACTCTCCAAAATTACAGGATATGATCCAACAGATACATCCTATATCATTTCAGAATCACAATTCCTGTCATACAACTGAATTCCAGGAAACAAATAGCATTAAATTTGGAAACATTATACAAATTTAGGAGTTAAGAATGAACCTGTTGTTGCAATGAGAACAATATCCGATGACGATTGAGCCGTTAGTGTCAGATGAAGAAACGGTGATCTACTTCTAAATCTCCTATTGATTAATATGAGACTGCGCTGAAACGGAAAATACGGGCGGAGATTAGTGACGTAGGGTTTTAGGGGTGTAAGAAACGACGTACAGAAAGAGAACGATCTGCAGTTACATAAATTGGAACAATGATTAGACATTGTTGTCAGTTAATTGAAGAATTGGAGTTCATCTGTTCATGTGATTTTAGGGTTTTGATTATTTTGAACAAGACGGAGATCGGAAGCGGTTTTGGGAGGACGGAGATGTTTGCCGTTGTTTAGATTTGTGGATAATTTGGCGCTTAGAGTAAGTTGGGGCCCACTTTAACAACAGCCAATGGTGTATATTATATCTGTATAACCGTATTTAGTTCTATTTTTCTTTTTCTTTATTATTAGGCATTTCATTACTATAAAAAAGAAAAATAAACAACGGTATAAAGTAGCCTAGATCTACTTAAGCTAAGGGCGAGGATGGTGTGGTTCGGTGCGATTATGTCATTTTCATAACAAAAAACGTTACTTCGGTTAATTTCAAATTCATATACCAACATTATCCAACACCACAGGGGTGTATTTTTTACCCAAAACCTGAAAAACCAACCAAAAAAATCTTGCCTAAACCCAAAAAAACCCAAAACATGAGAAACTAATAAACTAGAATCTGAATGGTCTTTGTTTATATTTGGGAGCAATTTAAGTCTACCTGAATAACCCAAATTATGTTATATTTGTTAAACATTTGAGATTGTTAAACATATTTTTGCTTGTTAAAGATTTGTTTAGGCTATGATTTTTTGCTTGTTAAAGATAGTGTTCAACATATTTATGGCTGCATGTGTTCAACATCATTAAGGGATGTGTTCTTTACTTGAACCCGAAAAACCAACCCGAAAAAACCTTACCCGAACCCTAAAAACCCAAACCAAGAAACTAATAAACTTGAACACGAAAACTTTACATGGTTTGGTCTTTAGTTATATTTGAGAGCAATTTGGGTCTACCGGAATAACCCAAATTAAGTTATATTTGTTACATATTTTTGCTTATTAAATATTTGCTTTAGGTTATGGTTTTTACTTGTTAAACATTTTTTTGGCTTGTTAAAGTTGGTGTTATTTCATATTAACGGCTGCATATATGTATGCATATCATTAAGGGGTGTGTTTTTTACCCAAACTCAAAATACCAACTCGAAAAAATCTTACCCAACCTGAACTCGAAAACCCAACCCGAGAAACTAATAAACCCAAATCCGAAAACTTTACATGGTTTGGTATTTGGTTATATTTAGGAGCAATTCGGGTCTATCCGTATTAGGTTATATTTGTTAAACATTTGGGATTGTTAACTATATTTTTGTCTGTTAAAGATTTGTTTAGGTTATGATTTTTTGCTTGTTAAACATTTTTTTACTCGTTAAAGTTAATGTTACTCCATATTTATGGCTGCATATATGTATGAATATCATTTAAGGGGTGTGTATATTTACCTGAACCCAAAAAACCAACTTGAAAAAATTTACTCGAACCTGAAAAACCCCAAACCCAAAAGACCCAACCCGAGATACTAATAAACCCGAATCCAAAAACTTTACATGATTTGGTCGTTGGTTATATTTGGGAGCAATTTGGGTCTACCCAAATAACCCGAATTAGGTTTATATTTGTTAAACATTTGAGGTCGTTAAACATTGATTGTTAAAGATTTGTTTAGGTTATAGTTTTTTGCTTGTTAAAGTTAGTACTACATATTTATGGCTGCCTATATGTATGAATATCATTAGGCTTGTAAACGAACAAAACAAACACGAACACGAAAACGAACACGAACACATTAACGAACATGAATTTTGTGTTCGTGTTCGTTCGTTAGGAAATTATACGAACTGTTTATAAACATAAATGAACACAAACGAATCAAAATAAATGAACACACATAATTGAACATATATGAACACTATTGAACATGCATAAACAAGCATGAACACTATAAAAGGGGCATAAAGGAACACAATTGAACAAACATAAATAAATACAATTGAACAAGCATAAACGAACGCAAACGACAAGTCTCTTAAATATAAATACATATCATCCATAAATTAGATAGTTAACCGAACATAAACTAACATTAGATGGTTAACTAACATAAACGAACATTAACGAACACAAATAAAAGTACATAGATATACAATTCATGAACATAAATTAACGAATACTAGGTGTGTTCATAAATAAAATGGGTGTTTTTATAAATTAAAAATGTATTAAGTATTAAATGGTTAAATAAACCTAAGTTGTATTTCTAATATAATTATTTTCCAAATAAAAAAACATAAAAGATTGATGGTAATTAAAACACAAATTAATTATTTAAACAATTGACTACTTTCAGATATCTTGATAACTATTTTTTTTATATATATTTTACCAATTATAAATAAATAAATTAATACGGCTTACGATTTAAGACCACAAGGACTTGCAAGTGGACCACACAGGACTCTTGGATGGAACCATGATCGTTGTCTTAAAGATGGATGCCACTATCTCATTGGTTAGAATCCTATCCAAGACTTACTTACACAGATTTCACTCATCCTACGTGGCTCCATTCACAGATCTCTTTTGATATCACTCCCACCATATAACACACCCTTTCCTTCATATTCAAGATCAACAAAACACCACCACCATCAAAATCCTGATCACAGACCAAAAATGGCAGCTGCTACATCTGCTGCAGTCTTAAACGGGCTTGGATCACCCTTCTTGACCGGTGGCAAGAGGAGCCACACTTTGTCTTCACCGGTTAATGCTGGTGGTGCTGTGTCTGCTCCTAGGCGGCTCGTGGTTGTTGCTGCAGTTGCTCCTAAGAAATCTTGGATCCCTGGTGTTAGAACTGGTGGCAATTTGGTCGACCCCGAGTGGCTCGATGGATCGTAAGCCTTCTTTTTACAATCTTGTTTTTTGGGTCAGTGAATTTCTAGTTTTAAGTCTTAACCGATTGAAAACAGGCTTCCAGGTGACTATGGGTTCGACCCGTTGGGTCTAGGCAAGGACCCAGCTTTCTTGAAGTGGTACAGAGAAGCCGAGCTCATCCATGGACGGTGGGCCATGGCTGCAGTTCTTGGAATCTTCGTGGGCCAGGCGTGGAGCGGGATCCCATGGTTTGAAGCTGGAGCTGACCCTGGTGCCATTGCCCCGTTTTCTTTCGGGAGCCTGTTGGGTACCCAACTCCTGCTCATGGGTTGGGTTGAGAGCAAGAGATGGGTCGACTTCTTCAACCCTGAATCACAGTCAGTCGAGTGGGCCACCCCTTGGTCAAGAACTGCTGAGAACTTTGCTAACTACACTGGTGAACAAGGGTACCCGGGTGGCAAATTCTTTGACCCGTTAAGCTTTGCGGGTACGATCCAAAATGGAGTTTATGTTCCGGATAATGAGAAGCTTGACAGATTGAAGTTGGCTGAGATTAAGCATGCAAGACTTGCAATGGTTGCTATGCTAATTTTCTACTTTGAAGCAGGGCAAGGGAAAACACCACTAGGAGCTCTTGGTTTGTAAGGGGTTGTCTTGTTAAGCTTCCATGTGATGTAAATTTATCACTTTAAAATTTTCTAGTATTAATACGATATTAAGAGGTGTTAATTTGACTAATTTAGTCACAAATGTGTCGATTGGTTGTGTTAAAACTAAGGGTGTTAATTGTGTCAAGTTCACTAGTTTTAACAACCTGAAGAGGACCTATATAATTATTTTTGTTAAAAAGATCAACCCCAAAACAAAGATCAACCCCAAATCAGGCACATTAAAAATCATGTAATTGATACACGATCTGTTTAATCCATGTATCTAAATGTGTAAAACAAATTGATGAACCGGAGGTATTATACAAATTGTAGATGTGTTAATCAAGTTAATGGTTATAATAAATGTGCTAAATAAGTCATAAATTGGTTGGGGAACAAACTTGTTTAATTAAGCAAGTTGATAGGTTACCAAAAGAATAGTAGCCCCTTGACTTATCTATGAGAGGTCTTGGGTTTGAATTCGGGTTGAAGCATATTTACTAAGGCAAGGTTAGGGAGTTTACCTAGTTGTGTGGCTCCTCCTAGGGTGGGCTCGGGCGTACGCCCCCAGAGCTTCAAATCTAAGTGGACGATTAATATCTTGTCTTAGGTGTGATCATAACAAGCCGTTCAAAAAAAAAAAGCAAGTTGATAGGTTCACTTATTTAATTGAACGGATTAAACATGTAAATCAAGACAAGCCTTGTTTAATTAGAACATACCAAACCACGCCTAACTTGTTTATTAAAAATGTTGGATATAACAACTGAAAACTTGATTGTTTTTATGTCATTTATTAAATAAAACAGATAGAAAGTTCTCTAGTTTTGCATAACCCAACCTCCTATATTTGATATCAAGATATATAGAATATTAATATATTTATAATGACTCACAATCATAACTAACACATTTGATTTTAGCAAAAGATTACACTTGAACACCCAAGCCACCCCAATTTGAGTGTAGTAAAACACAAACTCATTTTCGTTAACCAATAAAACCGAACCAAAATTAACTGAAATCGATTAAGGTTTCGGTTTTGCACCTTAGGTTAACCGAATTAATCGAAATTGAACCATTCGTATTTTCATGCATTTTCTACTATTTCTAGCTTTTATATCTATACCTTTATTTTCTTTATAATTTTTTTGTATCCTTGGTAATCATCTGGTTGAATCTTTATTTTAACCTTATAAATTAGATAATTTAGATAAGAGAATGTTAACTAAAACCAAAAAAAATATGTCTATCACCATATAACTAAATTCCTTATTGATCCACATTGCTCATATAACCAACCCATAAACATTTGACCAGGTGGAAACAACCAAATCGAACCAAAAAGATAATTTGGACAACTAACTGAAACCGAACCAAAAACCGACCCACAAAAAGGGAACCAAAGCCGAAACTCGGTTATCAGTTTCGATGGAGCCTAAAAACCAAACTAAACACACCCTTACTCATTTCAACACCAAAATGTTTTGACCCTATCCGTCTGTTTTCCACCAACAGAAATTAGAAAAGAAAACCAGAAAAATGAACCTGAGACCAAGGCATAAATAAGAACAATCTCATTATAAGTAAGCTAAAATGGTTCTATCTGGGAGAGTACAATCAATCTAAAACTCAAAAAAAGAAACAAAGCATAAATAAGATGCAAGATTTAAGCTAGTGAACCATCAATGCTGCTCAAAGGATCACTCACTATTACCCATAGCCATCAAGAATTCACCTTCACATACAACCTCACCTCCAACATATGCTTTTCCCTCCATTTTCGCAATCCCAAAACGTTTTTGAAGTTTGATTAATGTCATTCTCATTACCAAAGTGTCTCCGGCCACCACCGGCTTTCTAAACCTCACCTTGTCAATTCCCGCAAAGAAGAAATTATCACGTGAGCCACCCACATCCGGTTGCAGCATTACCAAACCACCAACTTGTGCCATCGCCTGAAATATAAACAATATGAAAATATATTCAAATTAAACTTTCAAATCTTTATAATGAATGAGCTTCACGAAATAGAGGGCAAGATTGATCAAAGGAAAACCAACATTAGCACAAAAATATCAAAACAGATGTACGAAGTACGAACAGGCGCAGCAAATTTCGATATATTATTTTAAAGTTCCAGTTTTTCGCTCAATTTTATCATTTCATTAAAGAGGTGTCTGGATGTGCATTTTGAAAACAACATGTGATATTGAATATTCAAAATAAGACAATTAGCTTTATTAAGGCGGGCTGCAGATAGTTTTTGGTTGTTATTTTTCTGTTTGAAGTTAAAATTGTTATATAATCACTTGTTTGAGTTTTGAAAAGAAAAAAAAAACAATCTAATTATGCAAGGACTTGATACATAAATAGACCAGAAAGAAAAAAACAATCTTGTGAGAAACAAAAAGACGATTTGTGATATAGAAATAGAATAGTAGGAATAAAAGTCTCTTCAGGTTAAAGTTAAACTACCCTGAATATAGTAATTTTACTCTATCCTTTGATGATAATAATTGTTAAAGACTTGCTGAAAGTATATAATTCACTATTTGTCCCTAATCAGAAGTGGAAAATAAATATCCAAACGTTAAAAGATACAACTAGCATATCCAATTAAAATTCCATTTTGAGTGGGGTCTGGGAAAGGAAAGATAAAACACACCTTACCCCTATCTAAAGATAGAATAAAGAGTCTACTTCGTAGGAGTCCCCCGTCTCAAAGTTCCGATTTTTTTTTGTTCGGATAAAGAAAGGTACACATAGAGGTAAAAGAACAAAAAAAACATATTATGTGTTGAAAACTGAAAAGTATTACCAGTCCACAAATACAAGGAAAACCATGTGAAGATGGTGCTTTTAATCAACCAAAGATGGAGAACCAGTTTAAACATGTTACTAGTTGCTACCGTATTTTGCAAAACTATTTTATCAAGAACACTACAACTACATGAACCAATTTAATCAAGAACATCAGGTTAAAACATCTAACTCTCAACTATTAAACCAATACCAATTCCATTTTAAATCTGGCAAAAACATTGGAATATATAACATAATAAGGGAAATCTACTAATCATAAACTATTTAATCGTTATCAATTTTAGTAAAATATATCACTGCAACAGTTCATTTGTTTCAAAAGAAGAACTGTCATACAGATCATGCAAAACTGTTAAAGATTACATATTTGAAACACATATAATACACACAAGCAAAAGCACGGCAAGAAAACTAATGCACTATCACATATAACAATAACATAAAGATCAAATTAATTTGTACCTCCACCATGAGAACTCCAGGCATTATTGGCCTCTCCGGAAAATGCCCGGGAAAGAAATTGTCATTGATGGTCACATTCTTGATCCCAACTGCTGAAACTCCTGGATTATACTCAATCACCCTATCCACCAAAAGAAATGGAAACCTGCAAACAATAATCATAGATTCAAGTAAAACCCAAGTAAGAACTCAAATTATGACATTGAAATCTCAGCCGAAAATGCAACCCCACAAAAAATAAAAGCCCCAAATCAACACCTAGACTATTGAATCAAAGAGTAAATTGATTCAATTTGTTGGCAGAAAGCAAAATCGCAAACCTATGGGGCAAAATTTCACGAATCTGATTGATATCAATCACCGTTGGAAATGCAGGAAACCCTGAAACACAATATTGGCATTAAAAACATAAGTTATCAAATCAAAAGAATGAATCCAAATTCACGTACTGAGTTCAATTGGGGTTTCGTCTTTGGAGCTATCACTAGCAGTTGAAGAACAGTTAGCGATGAAACTGGTTTGATTCGTCTTCAATTGGGTTGATAGAAATGGGGATCTGGAGGCATTTCGAAGTTGCCATCGACTAAAAGAACAGAGAGATGCGGTTTCTGGTCGCCGGTAAGAGATTGGGGAAGGAGAAGTGATTTGAGAGATGAGAGAATGAGAGAACGCTTGGGAAGCCATGATGAAGTGATGACAACGAAACGTTAGTTGGTACCGGCGATGGAGAGAGAGAGTTGGCGCTGCCGGTGCCGGAATTGGAGGACTGTGTGGTGTCGACAGTACGAGTGAAGATGGCGATGGTAAAGCGGGCTGTTGAGTTTGGGTTTTATACTTTTGTTTGTAAGTGATAACTAGAAAAGTTACATGCCCGCTACGCGGGCGGTACAATTAATACTCACGTATTACAGTGTGATGGTTTGATTAAAAAAATATATAAGGTTATGACTGATCAATTATAAATATTGTAACATAGATAGACAATATTATTGTGTGATATACGTTGCAGTATATGAAGTTTAAGAAGAAATTCTAAATGTCAAGAATATTGTGCCTTATATGTTTCAATATATGAATTTAAAATAAAATTAACTGGGAAAAGTATAAGAAATCCAAACCGAAACCATGTAAAGCGACATGTTTATGAATTTCATTATGCACGTTGTATCCTTGCGTATATAAAACATATGTATAAACTTACGATCACGCGATTATGGAGATCGGAAAAAATCTAAGAAACAATTATAAAACAAAGAAGTTACTAAGTCGATGTTTGTGTCGGTCTCTTTTTCATTAACAACACGTCATTGTATGTCGATATAATCAATGATTATATATATATATATAACAAAGAAAAATTATTCTAAAAAATTCATATCGTATATAATACATAAGATAAAAGTTAATATTTTAAAAAAATTGAAAAAAGGACAAGACAAATGAATCGAAAGTGCGTGAAGCGGCATGCTTACAAATTTAATGGCGTATAATACGTCCTACGTATATAAAAACAAATGTATAAAGTTACAACGGTGTGATTTTGGCAACCGGCACATATATATCAATATCGGGTTACTTTTACTTTCCCTAGCATAGCATCACCATAAGTCAATCTAACCGACGATTATGTATATACACATACATATATTTTAAATTAAAAAAAGAGAGTTATCATGTAAAATCATATATTATATATAATATAGTAGAAAGAATATATATTGTAAAAAAACACGTCACAACGATGTGATGGAAAATTACGAATAAATTACATCAAAAGGCGAAAACAACCAAAATGTAGCTAAAATGCCATGTTGTTGTAAAAATTAAATTTATGAAACTTGAAAACGTATTTAAAAGGGGCAAAAATATATTCTATGTTACCCGACCAGAAACATAGACAGAATCAATTTTGAGTAATATTTATGTCAAAATGTATAAAAGTAAAAATATATTGGAGTTAATCCAATCGAAAACATAGACATACTCGATTTTAATCATTATTTATATTGAAAAGCAGTTAAAAAAGCGTAACAACATTGATCGAAAATTATACCAAAAGATTATAGTTTAAAAGAGAAAAAAAATAGAAAAGAAAAAAAATGTTTCGAAAGAATTTTTTCCTTTGACCTATTGAATAATCAAAATGATATGGAATGTTTAATCGATGGAACGAAAGTTTGTATATATCTGGTTGAAGTTGGTGGCTTTTGCCACCGACAATGGTTTTCAATTATGTATAGAAAATTTTAATAATATTGTATATTAAAAAATAGTATATTACATAAATTTTTATTGGTAACAATTTATTATATTTTTATATTTAATCCGTGTATTACAGAAACGCCAATCTAGTATTTTTAATATGAAAGTCAATAAATATTAATGAAGAACGATACATAATATTATTTTTTGGAAAACTGGTGATCATTTTGTTCCAAAAACGGCCACAAATGAATTAAATAGAAGGAAATATAATATATATATATATATAGAAGATGGTTCGAATGTTAACCATTCCTTATTGCGATAACCGAATACTACATCTTATTACTTTGGGGACCACATTAAAATAAATCTAAAGGTGTATGATTTTTCTTATTTTTTTTATTAATGCAAGTGGGCCATACATTAATTAAAAAAAAAAAGAAAAACCTTAGACCTTTAGATTTATTTTAGTGTGGGCTCGAAAGTAATAAGTTTTAGTTATTTGGTTAACGTAATAAACATGGGTTAACATTTGATCATCTTCCTATATATATGTGTGTGTGTTGGAGATAAGATAAATATCAAGTGGAGATAAGATAAATATCAAGGTGAGGTCGGTGGCTGTTGCCACCGACATTGGTTTTTTATTATATTTTTATATTTAATCCGTGTATTACAGAAACGCCAACCTAGTATTTTTAATATGAAAGTCAATAAATATTAATGAAGAACGATACATAATATTATTTTTTGGAAAACTGGTGATCATTTTGTTCCAAAAACGGCCACAAATGAATTAAATAGAAGGAAATATAATATATATATATATAGAAGATGGTTCGAATGTTAACCCTTCCTTATTGTGATAACCGAATACTACATCTTATTACTTTGGGGCCCACATTAAAGTAAATCTAAAGATGTATGCTTTTTCTTATTTTTTTTATTAATGCAAGTGAGCCATACATTAATTAAAAAAAAGAAAAACCTTAGACCTTTAGATTTATTTTAGTGTGGGCCCGAAAGTAATAAGTTTAGTTATTCGGTTAACGTAATAAACATGGGTTAACATTTGATCATCTTCCTATATATATGTGTGTGTTAGAGATAAGATAAATATCAAGTGGAGATAAGATAAATATCAAGGTGAGGTCGGTGGCTGTTGCCACCAACATTGGTTTTTAAGTTTATATGGAATAGCCTGCGGGCTGTTGAGTTTGGGTTGATTTTCATGAGTAAATTACATCAAATTTCAAATTTAATCTTTAAATTTTAATAATTATGTCAAATATTATTTATCTGTTTTGTAACAATTAGGTCATTTTCTACTAAATAAAATAAACTTTCATTAATTATTTTAAATTGACAATTTTGCTCTCATTACTAAAGGATGAAATATGAAATTATATATAGTAAAAAAAACCATCCTTTAAATTTATATATGGTTTCATATTTCATCATTTACTTATAAGAGCAAAATTGTCATTTGCAAAAATTAACAGAAAAGTTAACTTTGGTTAGTAGAAAATGATATAATTGTTACAAAATACTAAAATAAAGGATGTCTAACGTAATTAATAAAGTTTAAGAATGAAATTTGATATATAAATAAAAAAACTTTTATGTAATTTACTCATTCTTTAATTCTAAAAGTATTTCTTTGTTAAAAAAGTAATTATTGACTTATAATTCTTTTAAAATAAGTTTTTATTAAATTGTTTATATTAGCTTTTCTAACATAACAAAAAAAATATTATTATATTGACAATCATTTTAAATTTATATGTCGCGGTTGGTGACGGTGGCGGTGGGTAGTGGTGAGTGACAGCAGCGAGTGGCAGCGTTCGTGGTGGGTTGTAGCGTTGGTGGTGGGTGACGGTGGCGAGTGGCGATGGTTGTGGCGGGTGGTTGATAGATTTAGTCAATAGTAAAGGGTGATGGTAGATTTATGATTTTATGCTAATAATTGATAATTCATTTAAAAAAACACAATTTATGGCTTTTGAAAAATAGCTTAACCTATTACCCTCTACAAAAAGTTATTTTTAAAATTATATTTAGGTTTGTCAAACACTTTTTAACTTAATAACTTTTTTGAAAAAAACCAACAAAGTCATTTAAAACTCAATCCCAAACACCCACTTAATATGGATAACTTTGTAAACAAAATGAACCAATTATCTTGTTTTTATATGGGTAGAAACAACTCACAAATTTAAAAGTTATTTTAACATTTGATCACACAAGTAATGAAGTAAAATTAATTGTAGTGAACTACTAATCTAATAGTATACTTAATTTCATATGTGCATATAAAATGTAACGTATTGGAGTACGTAAACGATAATTTTATGTTAAAGATACATGATGGTGTCTTTGTGTATGTAAGGATACCATTGTATTTTACAATATCTTTCTTCTTCTTACTCCTTAATATTTAAATAACTTTTATATGTCTTAGCAGTTTTTTTATAACATACATCATAAAATAGCAAATTTTATTATTTTTAATTTATGTATAATATTGTTACACACACACACACATATATATATATATATCTTGATATGGTACAGTGACGAAGCATTGAAGGGACCGGGGGGGACCACCTCCCCTCTTTTTTTCGCTAGTAGTGTTAATTTTTGGACCGTAAGCCAAAATTTTTTTAATATACTAGTTTCGCCCCTCATAAAAAAAAATTAACCAAACACATTTTAAAAAATATTCTTTCCATTCCTCTCATTTTTTTACCCCATTAGCCTCCCTCTCATTTTGTTTGTTTAGACCTTTAGGTTTTAGTTTGAATCAATAAATCATGAGAAATGTAAAAACAATTGACTTGTTTTTCAAAAGAGAGGTTATTGAAGAAGAAGATGATGCTACAAATCAACATAAACGTAAAACATCTTCAATATATCATGGGAAAGGTGAAAACAATTGACTCGTATGTATTATTAATATATGCATTTATAGGGTTGATGATATAGGTGTTATTCAATAAAAAATATATTTGGGATTACAATGTAAATAGTCCGTCTCAAACCGTAAAATGGTTAGTCCGTCTCAAACCGTAAAAATTATATTTGGGATTACAATGTAAATAGTTCGTCTCAAACCGTAAACTGGTTAGGTTAGTTTACGGTTTGATTCGGTCTTAATTTTTAACGGGCTCAAAAATCCCAAAACTAGAAAGTCGAAACCCAGAAAGTTTAAACCGTAAAAACCGGACCACAAACTCCCATAATAAAGAGTCACCTAAGATTTCAAGAGATCAAATGAATCAAAGAGGCATATGAATAGAATGTAAGTTTTCGAAGGGATTAAGGACCCCACATTTTATGTCGTCTAGGGCCTTCAAATTGGTTAAGACGGCCCTGATAATGATAATTATTAGACATTTTTATTTTTATTTGTTTGACCCGACTTGACCCGAATCACAGATCCGAATATTTAACCCAACCAACCGAGACATATCGGTCGATTGCAAAAAAATTTTTTTGATCCCGTAAGATTTCGCACCCCTTCCAACTTAGTCAAGCTCCGTCACTGATGTGGTATATGATTATGTACATAGTTTGTTCTTTTACCTCACTACAAGAATCTGATTCTGTGCCGACTAGACCTATCCCCACGACAAAAGTCACCGCAAAAGTGCCACTTGTGCCGACGACTGACGACATGTGGTTGGGAAATATGATCTCGGAATATTTTTTTTCGCCACCTATGCCGACGACACCTCGTCGGGACAGGGTTTTGGAAAATAGCGGGAAATTTGGCGCTTTTTCGCCACCTATCCGGTTTAATTTTTTATACAAGAGTTATCCCGACGACATGTGGTTGGGACATGTCGAATCATAAAATTTCATACAGACCCTATACTGACAAGATCTATGCTGCTACTTTTTTCAGCTATTGGTACTAATTTATACCGAAGAACGTTTTACCAACGAAATGTCGTCGGGACAGGGCTAACATTTTTCGTCGGGACAGACTCTTTCTGTTGTTGTGCCTACAGGAGCATAAATCAGTTAACCGGTATAGGGTTAACCGAACCGATCAATTATTTTGAAAACACGTTTGACTCATTAACCAGTTGGGTTAATAACAGTTTTTCGAACTTTAAAACCCGAACCATTATAGCAACTCAGTCAACTAACCAATTTTTTCTTCAATTGTACCAGTTAGAAACGGTTTATGACCGGTTCATTAACCAATATACATCAACCGGTTCAACAACCCAATTATAACCGGTTTAAAAACAGTTTTCAATACTGTTTTTTGTGCACGTCTACTTTTACTCCTTTAATAAAAAATCAAATTGAATAAAAAAAATTGAGAGATTTAATTTATCTAAAATTTAATAAAAGAAAATAAAAAAAGTCACACACATGATTAAATTAAAAATATCAAATAAATTTTATTTCTACCACTTTAATTTAATTAATAAACGTCACATAATCTTTTCAATATTGAATCACCCTTCTAGATTAGCTTCTTGAATTTATATTTTCACTTCTCGTTTAGTGAGTTTTTGTTTATGAGGGGTGGTCATATTCAACTTTTTCGGTGCCAATTTTCAATTGGTTTGGCTTCGGCTACGGCTAATTTGAAGCTTTTCTGCATTGAATGTGGAAGTGGTGATATGTTGACCGAAAGTTTTGATATTGGGTTGCCAAATAAAGCCATTTGGTTATCAAACGTGATCACTGTACATCCATCAAAGTTAACATAGTGGTTAAAGCCTGACCATTTCTCTTTGAAGACCAGGGTTCAAATCTCACTGGTGAGTGGTGACACTTTAATGGATACCAAGTGAAGGGTACGGTCTCACGGTCGGTGATCGAGGAATTGATCTTAGCTACCAATTGCAAGGATAACTGAAGGTAGCACGACGAGACCCTCTGCCGTTCAAAAAAAATCAAACGTGATCACTAACTGGATAAACTTTTCGGTTTCTGCAAATTTGAAAAGGAAGAAAACGGGGTAATAATAATATTTGTTTGTAAAATAATTTGACCATTTTATCCATTTTTGTCCTAAACTTTCAAATTCCTTTTTACTTGGGTAATCATCTGATTAGTTATAGTTCTATAAAACCATAGTGGTAAGTTTTTTTTTTGAATTGGTGAGATGTGTAGTGTGACTAATGTATGAGCTTTCTTTCGTGGATGTACCAGTCAATCGACTGTTATCGTTGAAAAAAGTCGCTTAAATAAATGCAAATGTTATTAAAAATTGACAATGTATCTGAATATCGAACGTAACACTAAGGTGGTGTTTGTTTTTTCAGAGGCAAAATGTCTGCGGTCTGCGGACCACATCTACATACCTCTTTTGCAGAAGAGGTGGACCAAACCCTTGCAAGAAGAGCTTTTGAGGGTGTTTGTTTTCTGAAAAGTTTATCAAGCTAAAAACCTCTTCCCAACCCACCGTCTGCTCTTCCCCAACCCCCCGTCGATCATCCTCTTCCCCATCGTCGATTGAACCATGGGCGACGACCGGAAGCGGCACAACGGTGGTTGCTTGAGGCGGATGAAGCAGGATGAATCGAGGGCGACGACCGGAACCCTCGATCGAACCCTCTTTCTAAAACCCTAACGATCTAAAACCCTAACATGCAATCTTCGATTGAAGGACTTATCAGGATGAAGAAGTCGCGCTCGGTGGTTGCTTGAGGCGGAATCACGAGCGGCAGTGGAGGAAACGAAGGAAGACGGTGGTGGAGGGCATAGCGGCGGTGGAGATCGGTGGATGGGCGGTGGAGGAGTTCTGTCGAAGGCATGGAGGAGTTCGGCGACGGCGACGGCGAGTAGGGCGGTGGAGGAGTTCGGTCGAAGGGCTGAAAATGGAGGAGTAGGCTGGAAGAGGTGGGAAGATGTGGAAAGAGGTTGGTTCACGTCTGCGCCACGAAGAGGAAGCGCAGACCTTTTTTAGTGAAATGTCTGTGAGAAAACAAACGGTCTCTTAGAGGTCCAACCTCTGCCTACGTCTGCGCGGCGCAGACATAAGAGGTCACGCAGACCTTTTTGAAAAAACAAACGCCCCCTAAATGTGATATTGAAAGTGTTAAATTGAATCTTATATTGTTAGATATATGGTTATACGAACGTATGTATTATAGTTGTTATTTCACAAAGCAAAAGCGATTTCAAGAGACGTAGTTGTGTTTCTTGTACGTTAGGTCACACAACTATTCGGAGAAGACAAAGAAGAGTGTTTGAGAGTTAAGTGTTTTAACAAATGCAATGATTAGTTCAAATTATGTATGGTTTAACTCATATAATAGATTGATGTTTGAATTCTGATTTTCATATAGTGATACGTCAGTCATAGTCAAGTTGAGATATTTCACAGAATCCTGATAGTTATGTTCTATCATACTATAAATATATTTAACTAACAATTTATTATGTTACCGTTATGGTTGTTGGAGTTGTATATTGTTAGGTTTCCTTCTCCTATATACTGCTTTTCACACTTATTTAATAAATCTGATTTATCCCTCTATAATTTTGCCTCATACTTTGCTTCTAGTCTACTTCAATAGCACGTTTTTAGCACGAAGTTCTAACAATTTATTTTCTTATAGTCGTAATGATAAAGTTCTCACAAATAATATGTGATTGGGTCATCGATGTATCTTGAATCCAACTAGTGTACAAGTAAATTTTCTTTTAAATTTATGACATGTACATCATCCTTACTAAGTAAATACGAGACACCATTTAGCTAATATATATATATATATATATGACAAATCACTTACCTATATGGTATAAAAAACCAAAGGGTAGGTTTGAGAGAAGATTGCTAATTTATGGAGTTTGGGAGAACAGGAATATTTTCTATATCTGTGTCATGACTTATGACTTAGACCTGGACTTTGGATGATGGTTCAAATATGAAAAATGATAGTGATTAGGACATTTCTACCAAGAGCCCCAATTCTTATATGGTTTGCCAAAACAATTCATTTAACTGTGAGCTATGGAATCTAACCGTTAAAATATGTTATTAATTCAGTTAATAATTTATTATTTGTTAGTTATGTTAAGTTGAATACATGAACTTCTTATTTTGCATAAGTATTTTGTGCAGGGTAGCAGGAGACAAGTGATTGTAAGATGAAGGGATTCATAGAATGATTTGTGTATAAAAGAGACTTTAAAATATGTTGATAGATTTTTTTTTTTTTTTAAAAAGCAAGATATGTTGATAGATACGCATGTGTTGAGTTCATTATTATTGTAGGTTTCTATCTCTCTCATACGAATGATTTAGAAGTTAGGGTTTTCAATCTCGTTTTGATTCATCTTTTTGGTGAAACTGTCTAGTTTAAATTTAATTTTGAAGATCTCATATCTGTTGTTATGAATTTGTCTCAGTCTTGTGTATTAGTTGAGAGTTTACAAATCTATTATTTTGTTGTTATCAATCATAGGATTTTGTCTAATGTTCTTGGATTAAGTTGTAATATAATAGTATAGAATATTTGAGTTTGTACACATTGTTCTTTTGATTTTATTAATGACAGATTCAAAGGAAATTGTAAGTTATTTATCTGATTTTTTACACTAAGAAACCAAGAAAAAACCTTTTTGGATAGACTAAATTCTCCGGCCAAAGTTGTTTGAGCTATTCACAAGGTTAAATGGTCATTAGCGAATGAGTGTTTTTCAATGACCATGTCAAGCTCTTGGATAGACTAAAGTCCCCGGCCAAAGTTGCTCGAGCTATTGATATGGTTAAATAGTCATTAGCGAATGAGTGTTTTTAATGACCATGTCAAGCTCTTGGATAGAATAAAGTCCCCGGTCAAAGTTGTTCGAGCTATTGGCATGGTTAAATGGTCATCAACGAATGAGTGTTTTCAATGATCATGTCAAGCTTTTGGGATTAGACATGGACTATTGTATCGAAGATGTCAACTCAGATGACAATGGGACAACCCAAACAAGAAAACTTAAAGTTGATCAGGACATATCAACAGTACCACCTAATTACATTCACCACCAAATCATAAGTTCAGAAGAAAAGTCAATACTTTGAGAAAACGTCCTTGTGGGATTCAAACCCAGGACCATTTAGTTTCTGAGCCTTATACCGCCACCAAGATACCGCTATGCTATAATGTCTTTGGTTGATCATGACATATGGGTGTCATGCTTGGATAGTTTTGTTGGTTTATGTGGTGGGTGGGCTTAACTTTGAAGTTATGATGAAATCTCAAGTTCTTGGTGTTGAGTTTTTATAGAGATATTGGTTACTGTTAGCTGTATTAGGGATTGAAATTCTTCGAAAAGGCTACTCTGGATTGAGATCTTCTAGGTTGCTATTTTATTCGGGCTAAGCTGTTGGTTGTAGACTTGTAGTCTTAGTCTCTTAGATTGGGATTTTCTTTTTTCTTTTTGGGTCTTGTTTTGTTTTGTTGTGTTGTGTTTGTTGGGTGGTTTTTTATTTCAGGGTAAATTTCACGTTTTGTTTTTTATGTTTACATAAATTTTTATATATGATATATATTTTTTTAAGATTTTAAAATTAGTCATTTAAGTTTCCAAACATTGGAAACTTAGTCCTTTTTCTGTCAACTTTGTTAAGCACTAACATAATTGTATAATGTAAATGTCAAAAAAATGATCAAATCAAAGATCAAGTCGTAGTTGTGCAGATAGCTGAAATTGGTTCGTGTTCCGTTTCCAAAGTCAGTCGTTGGGTACAACAAGAGATCTCTGCCACTTGCTCCTACGCCGCTGAAAGTCATCGAGCTTCGATAGGTTTTAGCGACTCCGTCATTATGTAAAAAAATTGCTAAAACCATGGCTTGGTCTTTGATTTGATCATTTTTTTGATATTTATGTCCTCCTATTCAATTAACATTAACAAAATTAACGAAGAATTAATGACCAAATTTGCAAAGTTTGGAAATTTAAAAGACTGATATTAAAATTTGTAAAGATAAACAAACATTTATAAAAATTTGTGTAAACATAAATAAAAAAAAGGTAAAGATTTACCCTTCTTATTACTATCATCTGATACATCATGGTTTGAGGTATAGATTGGGCTTGTATCATGTTTTAGGCCCAGGCTTGTTTTATGTTAGCTTCTTTAGCTTGTTTTGTGACAACTTTTTGAGAAGGCAAGTGTTTTTTCGACATTTATAATATTTTTTTGGGTAAAACCTTTTATTATAAATAAAAAAAGGCTTTAGTTCAACAGTAGCAAACATTATCTTTTGTATTAAGAGTTCAAATTCTGTTGAGATGTGTGATTTAAACCTTTAAAAAAAGTGAGTTATATATGTTATGTTAAATCATATCCATTAGGTACGTATATTTATATGAATATCATTAATTAATATATCACACGATTGTTAAATTCAGTCAGAGCCGTCTGCAAGAGTTTGAGTTCTTTATGAATATTAGAAATGGGCCTCCATATATAGACAAAATTCATAAATTGACGATTATTAAGATAACAATAAGTTAATAAACAATATAAACAATTTTGTTATAAGAAAATGATGTATTTCAATAATTTAAACAAATGATGATGCTTTCTTAACATTCTTTAAAACAAAATTGTTAATCAAATATTTATATGTAAAATATATATATAGAAAAAATCAAAATTGAGTATAATATTACATAATACGTTTTTGATGTTTCTCTAATAGAAATTTATAATGCATGGCCTAAATGGAATTAAGTATGATATTACACGCTAATGTGTGACTAGCTCACTTGGTAGAGGCTTTGTGTCTTAGAATGGAAGGTCTAGGGTTCAATCTCATGCAATGACGCAATTAATTTGGTGTAGTTTAGGAGAAGAGCAAGCTTAGCCGTTAAAAAAACGATATTACACGATTTGTAAAATCCAGTGCATCTCACATATTATCTTGTTCATAAATAATCACGTTTTTGATGTTTTTAATAGAAATTCATAATGCATGACCTGAATGGAATTAAGTATGATATTACACGCTAATGTGTGACTAGTTCACTTGGTAGAGGCTTTGTGTCTTAGAATGAGAGGTCTAGGGTTCAATCTCATGCAATGATGCAATTAATTTGATGTAGTTTAGGAGAAGAACAAGCTTAGTCGTTAAAAAAATGATATTACACTATTGGTTAAATCCAGTGCATCTCACATATTATCTTGTTCATAAATAATCACGTTTTTGATGTTTTTAATAGAAATTCATAATGCATGGCCTAAATGGAATTAAGTATGATTTTACCAACTAGGTTCCTCAAATTTCGTTCAACTTACATACATAAAAAGAGTGCAACTCGATCTATATGCTTATAAAAATGATTTTAATTGTTACATTATGACCCCTAAAAAAATTCCTAAAATAGCCCTTTGATCATAATTTTACCCAAAAATGTTCATTTGACGAAGCCATGCAATAGAATGTCCACCCTCTATACGGGTGTTTGGCGCCCATAAATATAGAGGCATCTGATGCTCTATGAAGCCAACGAATAAAGCCCAAAACTTACACTTCTTTTTAATCTTAAACGGTAATGAATTTACACATACACATAAAAGAAGAAAGTATTATTTATGTGTACTAATGATATTTCAAAAAAGAAAACAAAGATTTGGATTGATCTTGGCGGAGTTATACGGGTTACCGCAATAAGAGTGGGTTAACAAATGAATCATCCGCTATATATATATATATATATAGGGGAGGGTTCCATAGAAAACCTCTAGTTTAGAGAAAACTTAGAAAACTAATCACAATTGTTATCAATCAATTTCGTTTATCGTTTTTTATTTTACATTTTGTTTTATTATAAGGTTAGATCTGTTAACAAAAAGAAAAAGATAAAAAATTATATGTAACTCATGTTATTACATATGTGTAACTCATTGATTACATATATGTAACTTGTAAACTACATATATGGGTTACATATATGTAACTTTTTTGGTTACATATACATAATTTCGTAATCTACAAATTTTTATTAAAAAAATTTCTTTGTTTATACCATTTCTAAGCTAAATATAAAAAATCATGAATTTTTTTTTTAAAAGACATGGCATGGAATAGAGGTTCCACCTAAGACATGAATTTCATTCCACTCCGATGCAAACCTTGTCAATTGTTCTGCTCTCATCAAAATGGTTTGAGATAAAGGTGCGAAGCGGATTGCTTTCAATTTTTTTCATGAAGCAAGAATATAGTTAATAAAAAAAGATGAGACAGAGTCCACAAGGACAACTTTCTTTATATTAGATGCCAGTCTTATTGATTGTTTAGTACGAGTTTTCTTAGTTTTCTCCAAAGTAATGCGTTTTTATTTGAACCCTCCCTATATATATATATGGTTGTCTAAATTTGACTCATGCCTATTTGGCAAATAGCCTTGCGAATCCAATTCTTTGATTATTAAATTAAACTAGGTTTAATCCCCCGTGCGTTGCGGCGGGTTATAACAGCACACTTCCAAAAATGTGTATTAAACATCGTTTGCAGAAGCATAAGTTACATAACAAAATCAAATCTTTTATCACGAAATCTAGACAAATTTTTCATATAAACATAAGATCATACAAAATCCTCACAAATACGTTACAAAAATTATAGAAAAAAGTACTCACAAAATCCGTCTCACCCCCAACCAATCATTTGAATTAAAAAAAAAACCCAAATTTATAAACAAATATCTCAAATTTAATTACAAACCAAAATCTTTAAACAAATCTCTCAAATTTAATAAAAACTCAAATCTCTAAGCAAATGTCTCAAATTTAATAGTCTTATCTATATTTACTACTTTTAAAGTTAAAAACTTTTTGATTATCCAAGTGTAAATAATAATAATAATAATAATAATAATAATAATAATAAACAATAACAATGAAGCCTATTCACTATATAATATATATATTCCAACTATTCATTTTCATTCTTTTAATATATATAATAACTAGGGTGAAACCCGCGCTTCGCGACGGTAATCGGGCCAATTGATAATAAAGTTCTGACATAAATGTTTACCGTTGTAAAAATGAGCATTGGAAAAATGAAAACGAATCTATAAACACCAAATAAAAAATCCGAAGATATTTATACCCGCACTTCGTGGCTTTAATCGGGCCAATTGATAATAAATGCAAGACTTGAACCAGATTTAAAAAAAATTATACCCGCACTTTGCGGCATCAATCGGCCAATTAATAATAAATGCAAGACTCGAACCATATTAAAAAAAAAAAAGAATTTATACCCACACTTCGCGGCGTTAATCGGACTAATTGATAATAAAAGCAAGACTCCAAGCAGATTAAAAATATATATACACCCACGCTTCGCGGCCTTAATCGGGCCAATTGATAATAAAAGCAAGACTCCAAGCAAATTAAAAATATATATATACCCACGCTTCCCGGCGTTAATCGTTGCAATTGATAAGAAATACAAGACTCGAAACAGATTAAAAAAAAAGAATTACAATCGTTGCAGCGTCGGATCCTTACAAAAAAAATAGTAATCGGGCCAATTGATAATAAAGTTCTGACATAAATGTTTACCGTTGTAAAAATGAGCATTGGAAACATAAAAACGAATCTATAAACACCAAATAAAAAAGTCCGAATATATTTAAAAAAACATTTATACACACGCTTCGTGGCTTTAATCGGGCCAATTAATAATAAATGCAAAACTTGAATCAGATTTTAAAAAAATTATACTCACGCTTTGCGACGTTAATCGGACCAATTGATAATAAATGCAAGACTCGAACCAGATAAAAAAAAAAAAAGAAAACTTGGCCCTTTTTTTTGACTTTTGTAAAAAAAAAAAAAAAAAATCCATTTACCACTGTAGCACCCACTTCTAATTGTACGAATATATTTGAAAAACATTTATACACGCGCTTCGTGGCTTTAATCGGGCCAATTAATAATAAATGCAACTTGAATCAGATTTAAAAAAAATTATACTCACGCTTTGCGACGTTAATCGGACCAATTGATAATAAATGCAAGACTCGAACCAGATAAAAAAAAAAAGAAAACTTGGCCCTTTTTTTTGACTTTTGTAAAAAAAAAAAAAAAACTCCATTTACCACTGTAGCACCCACTTCTAATTGTACGAATATATTTGAAAAACATTTATACACGCGCTTGTGGCTTTAATCGGGCCAATTAATAATAAATGCAACTTGAATCAGATTTAAAAAAAATTATACTCACGCTTTGCGACGTTAATCGGACCAATTGATAATAAATGCAAGACTCGAACCAGATAAAAAAAAAAAAAGAAAACTTGGCCCTTTTTTTTGACTTTTGTAAAAAAAAAAAAAAACACTCCATTTACCACTGTAGCACCCACTTCTAATTGTATATTATATAATATGCACTTATAATTTTCAACATTTAATTTTGGTTTCTTTTGATAGAGCAGTGTATATGCATGTACATCCGACAAAAACGGTGACTAATTATGTCATGCATGAAGAAAATCCAAGATTCTACATTTCTACGTACGTATTAATATCACATCAACAATATAATTTTTTTGGATGTCAGTGGAAAAATATAGCATTACTAGATAATAACGATGGACATATGTAGCCTAGTGGATCAACAAAATGGATTATGAATTCGCCATACGTCATTTGTCTGAATTTTTATGATTATTTATTTTTCTCCTTTTGTGTTAAAATTATTAACTTTTTGAACAAATTATTCGCTATAAATGGATTTTTTTTAAAACATGTCACAACTTCCTCATATTTTATTTGTAAAGATAAAGAAAGAAATTATATTTTCTCTCATATTACTACGGCAACGAATAATCAAGTTATCACGATATTTATTCTTTTTTATATTTCTTTTTTAAGTGCATGTTAACCCCAAGGAGCTTTTTTTTTTTTTAACCAATTGAGACCCTTCCTTCACCACTCTTATGTGGATGGTCTACACGGTTCATAACTACTTCTTCTACTAAAGGACGCTTACCCAAGGGTGGATCTAGATATGTGAGGGTGGGTTCACCGGAACCCACGGCGTCTCGACGTTTTAGTAGGATTTCCTTTTGTTTTCGAAAGCCCGAAAAGGTAAGGTGAACCCACCGCGTCTAACAGTTTGTCAACTTGAATGGATTAAGTGATCTTTGTTAGAAAATTCTTGATAATTAATGCAGTAATTTCTATAGAATCGTGTTAAAATCTCTATCAGAAATTAATATTTCTTCACAAATTTCGTTTAGGTTTCGGGCCGTTGCCTCGAACCCTTCAAGGGACGTTCCCTCCTTGACCCTTGTCCGAACAACCACCAAGGGCTCTACACCTTGGACCCCCGCCAGGGGCGCTGCTCCTAGGACCCCGCAAGAGGGCGCGGCCCCTTGACTCTCGCTTGTTCTGGGCCTCAGAAATCTTAAACAAGCGTACACTTCGCACCTCCGAACTCTTTAATGACTATATTTTTTAATTATTGACTTAATTTATCGCACTGTTATCATGTGATAAACATTACAAGACCCGAACCGTCAAATCGAGCCGGAATTTTTTTTGTCCAGTTCTATCTAATTGAAGTGTCTAAAACTAGTGAACTCACTGAAAATTTTTCCTGAATCCGCCACTGCGCTTACCTAGCTAGCCAAAACTTAGATCCAGCTCTACCCAAACTTTCTAGGTTCACCCCAACATTCCCCATTTGTCTGACTGTTACTGAATAGTTTATGGATATCAAACGCACCTCCCCATAAAGTAATTTTAATATTGCCAATTTCTATTCATACACCACTTTTATATTTATGTCAAATCAATTATATTATACACGTGTAACTTTTACCCATACAAGTTTGTTTTATATATTTTTAGCACTAGAAAGTACAAAAAAAAATGTATTATTACATCTATACCAATAATCCAACACAAATATAAATCTTGATATTTTAAGATCTTGACAAATTATAAGGAGTACAGTTCGAATAAATAGTCTTAATTATTCAATCATCTCTTTTTTTATTATTATTTTTTAATTGTGTTTTAAAAGATGCTGATACACGTAGTAGCTTAATGCATGTATCCGTATATATTAAACAAAAACAAAATTAATTAATAACTTATTTCATGTCCCAACCTTAAACAAGAAAAAAGATGATGATGGCAGCCTTGCAGCTGGAAACTTATTTATATATGAAACGATCGACAAGTATGATCTCAATACCACTTTGTATGAAAAACCACCCATTGCATGCATGTATGTATTTATGTACGTATTTAATTGATTGCCGAACAAACCCTTCGAATTTCTCCTTGACTTCCTGTTTTCAACTCAATGTTACCCATCTTCACCATGGATCTTCCAAACTCAACGTTAAATGTCAATCCAAGGAGTCCACTGATTCCGAGGAACCGTTGCACAATCGGTCGCGTCGTTGGGTCACTCCATAGCTTTGCATCAGATTCAAGAACGCCTCGTCCGTCCCTCAAGTTTGAGTAGAAGGAATTGTCAAAGCGGTTATCACTGCCTGTGTCTAACGCTACCTGAGTCGAACCATCGCCACCACTAGGACAAAGTGCTTGAAGTTGGGGAAGGAATGATGGGTTGATGTCTGGGTCGGGTCGGTTGGTGTTGTTGAAGTTGTATAACCTGTAGCTGAATACTGCACAAGCTGCTGTCCCAATTGTATGTCCACCTAGGAAACACAAAGTTATATCATGTTAGGGTTCGTTTGGTAGTGTCTGAACCATTAAATGCTGGATAGTTAAGATGTCTGAATGATTAAGAGAGTGTGAACCATTAAGTGCTGAACCGGTTAAGACTCTTTAGTTAAACATCTGAATGAAAATAAAAAATAAAAAAAATAACATTTTTTTTGTTCAAAACCCTAAAGCCGTCCCACCCCCACCGTCGCCCTTCCTTCGTCGACGCCATCACCATCACCTCCACCTGCGGCTCCATCACACCATCATCGTCGTCGTCATCACTCGTCATCGCCTCTCGCCGCATCCATCGCACCATCGTCGAACCCTCACCATGGTCGTCTTTGTCGCCTCCATGGCACCTCACCGTCGCTCAAGGTAAGCAAAACCTCGAACCCTACTTGTTTTGTGGCTCCGATCGTCGTCGTCGAGTGGACATCAGGAAGAGGATGACGGTGTGGCCGTCGGTCAAGGTGTGAACGGTGGTGCGGTCCGCTTGCGCGGTGGTGGTGCAGAGGTGCGATGGGCGGTGGTGGTTCAGACCTCCAAACAGACATTTGATTTCATTCAGATGTGGTTTTTTAGCAAAACAAACGGTCTAGATCTGAATTCTGACCATTCGGACACTATCAAAAAGCACCTTATTTTTTAACAAAGATTTTTTTATAGATTTGCAAGCACGCACACCTATGACTGGCAAAATGGGCAGATCGGGTCGGGTTGGGTAACGGGTCAGAATGGGTTTAAGCAAAATTAGTTCGGGTCTAAATAGACTGTTCTTTAAAAACATCAATTTAATTCAACTTTAGATGTGTTATAAGTAAACAAATAGTTTATTTGGATAATTTTTAATGATTTTCTCATCAAATATGTTATTAATCATTTTTAAATGTTTGAATATATTGCATTTACATTCTTTTTTGGTCATCCGTCTTGACTTGCATTGTGTTCAAGTGCAACCCATCTCAACTCATTCAATATTATGATGTTACCCATTTTAACCCATTATACTACAATTGTTTACCCAAACCAGCTCATTTCCTTTGACATCGGTAAAAATTGCCACCTCTACGCACATCTATTGATACTTTAATCCATGCTACAACCTGCCTCCAGCGGCATTTGAGCACTCTATCTCAACAATTGTAAGAAAGAATTAAGCACCTTAATAACCCACCTGGATGTCCAAGGGAACACATGCTTTTAAATGTTAGGTTATATATTTTGTACACTAGCTACTTACCAACAAGAGTCACAAGATCTTGGGTGTTAAGATTTTTATCAGCAAACTTTGTGATTTGAACACTTATAGGATCGTTAAATGCAGGCAAGTTTGCAGTATCAGATGCTTGTGAAACCAATCCATCTCTACGTCCTAATGGCACTTGCCAACTCGTTCCACCAGCCTGCAACATACGTTAAATCGATTAACTATAAATTGAGTAACAAACAAACCGAACGATCGATATGATATCCAGTTATAAAAAATTTAATTACCAGGACCACGGCATCACGGGCAGCAAGGGCCAAGATATCAGCACAAGAGACCACTCCTGGGCAGGTGGCTTCAAGCTGCGATTTTGCAGCATCAATAACCTCAAATCCCTCCAAGGGGACGTTGATCGGTGCGGTCTTTTCGGATGACGGGCCGTCAATGAGGATGGACCCATCACATCCATTGACAAAGCAGTCATGGAAGAACATTCTTAACAACTCAGCTGCAAGTACGGGGTTGCCTTGGACCGCAGACTGAACCACGGATTGGACTATTGATTCGACCCTAGGACAGGTGGTTCTGTAAAAGCCAACCTGTGTCTGGCCTCGTGTCATGGTGGTCAGGGTGGTGGCTAACAGAAGAAACATGAAGATGTCCATAATGTTAAAGAGAGAAACCTTCATTGCTATAAAAATGCAGTATATATGTTACTGCTTTTTATAATGAAAGAAGTGTGCATGAAATTATGTATTTTGAGGGGTATATTTATTGGTGAATGATGTTAAAAATATGTATTATTTTTAATAACGTTTCAATTTTATAATTTTATATAAACTAGGTTATCTCCCGCGCGTTGCGACGGGTTATCACATTACACTCTCTAATTTAGTACCATCATCTCTGTTTACTGTTTTTCAAAGTTAAAAAACTTCTGGTGTTCCAATTCTAAATTATCAAAACGTCTACATTAAGCGTCACTACATTAAAAAATTTAGTTTCAAATAAATAAATCAATTTTAACGTGCGTTAATATGGACCACATGTTTATTTTCATGATTTCAAATGAACATGCCAGATAGGATTTAACGGTTTTCTTTTTAAAATTGAGTTTTCACATGATACAAACCGTATATATGTGTGATCTTGGGGCCCACATTCACTATTTTACTATAATTCTTTTTCATGATATTTAATACTACACAGTAATAGTTGTAATTCTATTTATATTTGTTTTGTGTGCTTGTGAGCATGTGAATTATTGGATATACAGTTAGTTTGTTGGATTCTATATGCAACCTTTGTAATTTTTTTAAAGAATTTGAAAATGAAATCGTTTTTTATTTTAATAAATGATAGTTTTGTGAGTATTTTGATTCTTATTTCTAAAACAATAAACATGTGAACAACTACACACACAGACACAGATACATATATAGGGAAAGAAAGAAAATATAACCCATGAAAAATAAACTAACCTATTAACTATCATTTAATGGTTTATTTAAACACTAAGTGCATATGGTCGTATCATGCACGTGTCATATTTCATTATTTTATATGGGAGGACATTTTGTAACCACTAAAAAACTAAATTTAATATTGTGTGTTACCATCTAATATATTTTAATAAATCTATTTTTTTATATAAAATTAACCCCCCTCTTTTTTAAACATTCATAACTTTTTTATACTATATTATTTTTTAAAAAAAATTGCACCATTATACTCGTCACATTTTTCTTTTTAATTCCGTTATAATATCGACTAATTATTTATTTTTTATTTTTTTAGACGTCTCGTATTTACACTATTGTAATAAACTTAAAAATAACAATTTAATTAGAAAAGTTTTTTCTAACAATGGCAAATTACATCACTGTAATTACCATTGTTAGGAAAAATATCAAAATAATATGTTCTTACAATGATGGGTGGAAACGAATCAAGCCGACTCGTATAATCGTCGGGATCGGATCGGTAAAAAGCTCGAACGAGCTGAACCAAAACGAGCTCAAGCTCGAGCACAAAAATATGGCTCGTTTAGTTATCGAGTCGGCTCGCAAGCCTACACAAGATTTTTATTTCTATAAGTTTTATTTATTATGTTAAATGTATATTTATAAAATTGATTTTTTTATATATAAAATTATGATAAATATATTTAAATCTTATATTTTATGTTAAATTTAGAAAGTAAAATTGTAAATATATATTAAATTATTAAATTAACATAAATGAATTAAATAATTAAAAAATAAACGAGCCGAGCCGAACTTGAGCCTAAAAATTTTCTTACGAGCCAAGCTCAAGCATTGAAAATAATACTGCTAACGAGCCGAGCTCGAGCTCCAGCCCTATTTTTTCTAAACGAGCCGAGCTCAAGCCTTAACGAGCTCAGGATCAGCTCGTTTACACCCTAATTATATTATGTTATATTACATCATTGTAATTTACTGTTGTTAGAAAAAAATAAAAATAATACATGATATTTATGTTTGTTACATTGATGTAAATAAAGGACATATGTGAAAAAAAATAAACCAGCCGAGATTATAAAGAAATTAAAGAGAAAATTACATCGTTGTAAATTACATTACCGTAAATTATATCATTTGTATATTACTTTATTTTGTATTAAATTAATTTAGTTTTCCGTTATTAAAAAGAAAAAGAAAATAATGTGTTATGCTTATATTTGTTATGTCAATGTAAAACATGATATTTGGAAAAAAAATTAAAAACTAGTATAGGTTAAAACGAAATTAAAGAGAAAATTTACATAATACATCACTATTATAAGCTGCATCAATGTAAATTACATCATTGTAATTTACCATTGTTTAAAAAAAATTCAAATAAATTTGTCATCTTTAAGCTCGTTACAATAATGTAAATACCAGACATCTAAAAAAAATTTAAAAAATTAGTTGAGAATATAACTGAATTAAAAAAATGCGACGAGTATAACGGTGCAAGTTTTTTTAAAAAATAATATAGTATAAAAAATTATGAATGTTTAAAAAAAAGAGGATAAACTTTATATAAAAAGTTAGATTTATTAAAATATATTATATGGTAACAATTATTACCAACATATTAAATCTAACTTTTTGAGTGTTTAGAAAATGTCATAAATGACCTCCTATATTAAAAAAAGGAAAATGACACTGTGACACGATCGTATACACTTACTTTTTAAAATAAAATTTGGATAATAGTTAATGGGTTTTGGCAAATTTTAAAGGTTATTTATACTTAAATCCCATATATATAGAAAGGTTCACAAGAAAACTCATAATTTTGGAGAAAACCGAGAAAATCATACCAACCAACAAAATTTTTCAAAATTTTTTTCATCATTTTTTATTACAATGATATAAATGTTATAATAAAAAAGAAATTTTTGAAAAAAATACGTAGATTACGAAGTTACACATATGTAATTCAAAAAATTTCGTATGTAACTTATACAGTTACATATATGAAACAGCCTAAAATACATATTTTTTTTATTTTTAAATTTCTTATCTTATAATAAAAGGAAATAAAAATGAAATAATGAAAAAAAAAGTTTAATTGGTAATGATAGTGGTTAGTTTTCTTGGTTTTTCTCCAAAATGAAGGTTTTCTTAGAAACTCTCCACTATATATATACATATATATATAAGGATTGTATCATGTGAAAACCCGATCTTAAAGAGAAACCCTTAAACTATATGTGAGCTATTGATTTGGAATATTGAAAATAAATATGTGCTCCAAATTAAACATGAATAAAAAATTGGGTTTTGGATAAATAAATCATTTTTAATATGGGTTAATGTGGACCACATATATATTTTAAAGATTCCAAATTAATGGCTCACATATGGTTTAAAAATTTCTCTTTAAGATCGGGTTTTCACAAGATAAAAACTCTATATATATAGGGGATGGTTCCATTGTTAACATGTTGTTATTACGGTAACTTGTATAACTTCGTCAAGATCAATCTAAATCTTTGTTTTTTTAATTATTATTATTGCACATAAACAATATTTTCTTTTTTTTTATGTGTATGTGTGAATTTATGAACGTTTAAGATTTAAAAGCAGTATAACTTTAAATTATATTGTGCCGAAAATTATAAATCATGTTAATGTAATCAAAACTTAGTTCATGGTGCTATGTTATAAGTTTTAAATAATTAAAGCATTTTTAAAAGATTAAACAAACCAAAACATAATGCATATAAAGCTAAAGCAACATTCATTACATTGTTCTCAAAAACAAAATGAAATAATATAAGTTTGTTTCAATTAAAAACCAGGTCTACTAGTATAAACATATCCTAGTCTAATTTTGCGTACTTGGTGAATAACGCATAAAATTTATATGGTATACATAGAAAATTGATGAAATTTGATTAGACTATAAAGTTTAAAAATCTAGCATGTATAATACTACTGGTTTGCAATTAAGTTTTGAATATCTCACCTCCAAACTTGTACCGGATAATTGTATTTATACGTGATTTTTATTCTAAAATTAATAAAATATTTAAACCCACTAAGATAATTAAAATTTATTTAATTATAGTGAACTTAGATGTCATTTGGTATTTTAAATCCATTTTATCCGGTTAAAACATAGATAAAATATGTTATCTGAAAATTTAACTGTTAACTTTAAAAATTATGGTTTTCATCGTTAACTCAAAGTCTTCATTTATGATTTATAATTTTATGCTAATACAAGCGTATCAACTAAATTTATTAACCAATTCGTCACCAGTGCTCGTTTAAACACCGTTAAACGGTACTGAAATCTCAAATATCATCAAATGCAACTCCTTGATGCTAGACTTTTCAACAAATTTAATTTAATCAAAATTATTAAATTATTGACGCATTAAATTAATCAAGTTTAGTACACTAACAATCATGGATTATTGTTCGTATAAATACCGGATGTCACATATTCTTGGTTATTGTTAAGATAACAATCTGTGTTATCTGATCTAGGATTGTTTGATTAATAGTTACTGAATCTGGACCTACTGTTACCTCATAAACACTTACTAGTAAATTGGATATAAGTGACCCTTTGTTAATTCATTCAAGTGAGTCAAGTGCAAGTACAATTGTAAAATTTTAAATTTAAAGGAACAGACAATATTGCATTTTGGCCTAATACAATGAAATTATCTTTACAAGCTAAAAATAAATTTGGTTTTGTAAATGGTAATTGTAAACGACCTATTGATAATAAAATTTTAATGTTACAATTAGATAGGTGTAACTTTGTTGTTTTAACTTGGATCCTAAACTCAATTTTCAAAAGAATTATGTGGGCCAAGTATATTCTCAATTGGCTTCTGAATTCTTGGATGATTTAAAAAAACATATGATAAAATTGATGAGTCCATTGTGTTTGGGTTATATCAAAAAATAAATAGTGTAACTCAAAATTAAACAACAATGGATGAATATTATATTGGTTTGAATTCTTTGTGGAAACAATTTGTTGCAATGGTACAATTGCCTTGTACTTGTCAGGCCTCTAAAGAATTCAATGAGTTTAGTCATTTGATAAAACTAATGCAATTTCTAATAGGACTTTATGATGTATATCAACATGTTAGAACAAGTTCATTAACTAGAGGCCCTCTTTCAACAATCAAAACTGTCTTTTCTATCATATCTAGAGAGGAATCTCATAAGGGAACAAATAATTCTTCTAAAAACACAAAATATTATTTTTGTTTCTAACGGAAATCAAAATTTTGATTATAAGTGCCCAATCGAAGTAAAGAGACAAGAAAAGTTACAATGACTTTATTTTGAATACTAAAATGTAGATAAAAAAGCCACAAAAGTATATTTAGAAACTAAAAAGAAGTTACGGCGTAAAAACTAACTTTAGCACGATGTTGTTTAGTACTGTTATGACCATTTTCATAATCAAAACTGATATTGTGGTTACTTTTAAATCAATATCCATAACCAAAACCAAATGGTCGATTAATCATCGGGTATGGTTGAGTTTCGATTAAGTAAGAAATTGTTAAAAAACTAAGCAAAATTTTTTGACAAGAGTAAATTACACTTATGGTCCTTTATATTTACACAAAATTTAAGAAATGATTCTTTATGTTTCAAAATGACCAAATCAGTCCTTTAAGTTTTTAAATGTTGCAAACTCGATATTTTCTCCGTTAACTCCGTTAAGTACTAACAAAATAGGGGCATAAATGTCAAAAAATATCATACAAGTAATTGTATAAATTTCACTTTTGGTCTTTTATATTTACACAAATTTTCAAATATGGTCATTTATTATGTTAATACTTAAAAAAGTTAACGAAAAAAGGACCGAGTTTGCAACATTTGAAAACTTAAAGTACTGATTTTGCAATTTTAAAAAATAAAAGACTATTTTTGAAATTTTGTGTAAAATTAAAGGACTCAAATTGCAATTTACTCTTTTGATAAACTTGTGGATCATATATATATATATTGATGATAAAAATTTAAGTGAAGCTTTATGAATGTTTAAAAATTAACAGAAGGTTTTAACATCAATTTATTTAAAATTTTCATTTGTTACAAATCAAGAAGATTAGATAACAATTTTTTAGTTACTAAAGTTTTTCATTGTTATTTTATTACTTAAAATAGTTACTAATATGTAATATAACAATTTTATATTAAAATATTAATTTATGAATCTTAAATTTTTATTTTCATTTTTAATTATTTAATATTTTATATAAAATACGAGTAGCGATAATAGTCAAGTTGCATAGTATACAACGACAAGGCAGAAAAAGACCATACACAAAACACTTTTTTCACTATTCTCTAGCTGTTCTAATCTAACCGATTGGCTGGCCAAAATGGTCAACGATCAATCAGAGCATCCTATACATAAAAAATATCTATAGGGCTCGTTTAGTAGCATCTAAATCATTAAGTGCTGAATGGTTAAGATGTCTGAATGGTTAAGAGGGTCTGAACCATTAAGTGTTAAACCAGTTAAGACTGTTTGATTAAACATCTGAATGAATATAAAGAATGACTATTTTACCCTTTTGATGTTTTTTTTTCCAATGATCATATAAATAATAAAAACAAAGTAAAATCCAAACATGCTACAAAAATATTTGTTCACCATTTATAAATAAAGATATACATCCTAAACAAATGATGAGAGTAGTTTTTATACAAAAAAAATAAAACAAAACAAAAAGTCTGATAGACAAATAGCGATTTCAAAATAGAGATGGTCGTGATGATTTCAAAATCTTAATCTCCGCATAATCACCAACTGTTGGAACTCGATCGCCATTGCGATCCACCAAATCTGGAATCGGTAAATTAGTGGAAGGAGACGAGAGTGAAGGAGGGGACGGAGATGCTAGGGAGGCGACGACCGGACGCGAATGGAGTTGGGCGGCGGTAGGGAGGCGACGGTCGGACGAGATTGGAGCTGGGCGGTGGTAGGGAGGCGATGGGCGGACGGGAATGGAGCTGGACGAAGGTGGACGGGATTGGAGGCGACGGGAATGAAGGGTGGAAGGAGATGCTAGCATTTAAAAAAAAAAAGAAAGGAAATAGAAGACCTTTGTCATTTTTTCATTCAGACTTGTTGTAGGATCTGAATGATTCAGACCTTTATTCAGATGTGGGAATGTGGGATCCCATTCAGACGTGTTTTTTTAAGTGAATCAAACAATCTGAATCTGAATCATTGAGGTTTAGATTCAGACTCATTCAGATGCTATCTAATAGTCTCTTAGTTTATATATATGTTAAGTTTATTAGTAGTCATATATATCTGTCTAAATTTGACTCATGCCTATTTGGCAAATAGCCTTGCGAATCCAATTCTTTGATTATTAAATTTAAATATGGTCCCATAGCCTGTCATAATTTTCAACATTTTTTGGTTTCTTTTGATCGAACCGGTATATATCTACATATCCGACAAAAAGGTGACCAATTATGCCATGCATGAACAAAATTCAATATGCTACGTACGTATTAATCATATCACTATCAATCATTATTAACGGAGCTTGAAAAAACTCCTAGTGAGCCGAAAGATTTTAGAAAAAAAACGGAACCTCAATATCTATAAATTTTCAACAAAATATTACCAAATCGACCATTTTGAGAGAAAAAACAGAAATTTTCCAAAGAAATAATATTTAATCGACCATTCTAATCGAAAAAACATGGTAGCTAGCGGGCACCACCCGGCCCTTCAAAAGGTCCAGTCCATGTCAATCATATATAAATCTTCGTCATTTTAAGATTTGGACAAATTAAAAGGAGTACGGTTCGAATAAAATATCTTAATTATTCAATCATGTTTTTTTATTATCATTATTTTTTAATTTTGATGTAAAAGATGATGATACAAGTAGCAGCTTAATGCATGTATCCGTATATATTAAACAAAACAAAATTAATTATAAACTTATTTATATGAAACGATCGACAAGTATGATCTCAATACCACTTCGTATGAAAACCCACTCACTGCATGCATGTATGTATTTATGTACGCATTTAATTGATTGCCGAACAAACCCTTCGAATTTCTCCTTGACTTCCTGTTTTCAACTCAATGTTACCCATCTTCACCATGGATCTTCCAAACTCAACGTTAAATGTCAATCCAAGCAATCCTCTGATTCCGAGGAACCGTTGCACAATCGGTCGTGTCGTTGGGTCACTCCATAGCATTGCGTCCGATTCAAGAACGCCTCGTCCGTTCCTCAGGTTTGAGTAGAAGGAATTGTCAAAGCGGGTAACACTGCCTGTGTCTAAGGCTACACGAGTTGAACCATCGCCGCCGTTGGGACAAAGTGCTTGAAGCTGGGGAAGGAATGATGGGTTGATGCTCGGGTCGGGTAGGTTGGTGCCGTTGAAGTTGTATAGCCTGTAGCTGAATACTACACAAGCTCCAGTTCCAATTGTATGTCCACCTAGAAAACATAAAGTTATATCAGTTTAGTTTTCTAGCAAACTGATAGAAAGAATTAAACACCTTAATTACCCATGATTTTAAATGTTGGTTTTATATTTTGTGAACTAGCTACTTACCAACAAGAGTAACAAGATCTTGGGTGTTCAGATTTTTATCAGCAAACTTTGTGATTTGGACACTGACAGGATCGTTAAACGCAGGCAAGTTTACAGTATCAGATGCTTGTGAAACCAATCCATCTCTACGTCCTAATGGCACTTGCCAACTCGTTCCACCAGCCTGCAACATACGTTAAATCGATTATCTATAAATTGAGTAACAAACAAACTGTATGATGTATGAGAGATATGATAGATTGTTCACTACTACAAAAATAACCTTAATGCAACCTTTATAGTAAAAAAAAGACTGCATTCATTAGATTTAATGCAACTTTTTTGTTACGTTATGCAACTTTCTTTTTCGTAATGCAACTTTTTTAAATGCAACTTTTTAAAAAAAGTTGCATTATGTAATAAAAAGTTTGCATTAGGCTAATGCAACTTCACCTAATGCAACATATTTACAACCTTTTGTGTCAAAAAAAGTTGCATTAGGTTTATTTTGTATAAAAAAAATTAATTACCAGGACCACAGCATCACGGGCAGCAAGGGCCACAATATCAGCACAAGAGACCACTCCCGGGCAGGTGGCTTCGAGCTGTGATTTTGCAGCATCAATAACCTCGAAGCCTCTCAAGGGGACGTTGGGTGGTGCGGTCTTTTCGGATGTTGGGCCGTCAATGAGTATGGACCCATCACAACCATTGACAAAGCAGTCATGGAAGAATATTCTTAACACACCAGCTGCAAGTGTGGGGTCGGCTCGAACAGCAGATCGAACCGCGGATTGGACTATTGATTCGACACTAGGACAGGTGGTTCTGTAAAAGCCAACCTGTGTTTGGCCTTGTGTCACGGTGGTCAGGGTGGTGGCTAACATAAGAAACATCAAGATGTCCATTATGTTAAAGACAGAAACCTTCATTGCTATAAAAAAATGCAGTATATATGTTACCGCTTTTTATAATGAAAGAAGTGTGCATGAAATTAAGTATTTTGAGGTTGTATTTATAGTACTTGTGAGTTGTGAATGATAGAGGGGAAGTCAAACGTTTAAGGGTAAAGTACTAAAGTCTACATGGTCCACAAGAAGGTGTAGAGGAAGGTAGGAAGGAGAATGATATGTTTTAAAATATCTTGACAAATGGAATCAAGTTTTAGTTTAGATAAAAATTATTAAATATCAAATGAAATTGTATATTTATTTAGAAATTAAAAAGAATTTACGTCCTAAAAACTAACTTTAGCATGGTATGGTTTAGTACGGTTATGGTCATTTCATAATCGACAACGATGCTTCGGTTAATTTTAAATCCATATTCATAACCATAACCAATGGGCGTTAACCACCGGGTATGGTTTGGGTTCGATTAAGTAAAAAAACTGTTAAAAAACTAAGCAAAGTTGTAAATAAGCTTGTGAATCAGAAATATATCGATGTTGAAAATTTAAGTGAAGTTCGAAGGACTTTAGTGTAACTGAGAGCTAGATTTCAAAATTTTAAGATCATATGAACTCCACCTCGCCTCATGATATCTTTAATGTGACCTGTAATATATTCAATCTATAAAAAGTTATGATCCAACTTTATACTTAAGTTGTATCATAACTTCTTAAAAAACACATAAACACGTAGAAATATTTAAAAAAACAACATATAAGCAATCATCGATTCGGTTTGGTTAAATTACATTTATTAACTTGGGTTTAACTAAACATAACTATAACCGAATTGGTTGGTTAATTGTTTAGTTTAAACAAACCGTCAACAAAAGCCAGTTTTGGTAAAAATCGGTTATAATTATGGGCATTTATCGGTTATTTTTTTTACTTTTTTATTATGTTTACAATATGCTTGATTTTGAATAATATTCATATAAAAGATATATAAAAAATAGGTATTTTGCAACTATATATTTATAACTATATACAAATTTTGTATATTTTTAAAAGTTATAAAAAAAACTAAACATGTTAATAGTTATATTTCTGATGAATGGGGAATTATGCTGCCATTTGATCTCCTGTATAAGGCCTACAAGCTCTATCTTTTTTAATTATTTATACGTGGTCATCTTGTTAGTTCTTCCGGTTGTCATGTCAGATCAAAGTCATCAAACTACCATGTTATGCATTTTCAAATTTATTAAGGGTTGTGTTATTCTCACCACCTTTTTTTAAAAATACACCTCTGAGACGACCCGTACTGTCCAGTACGGCCCGTCTCAGTATTTGGTCAAACATTCCATCCTGACAACTTATGACAATGATTGGAAGCAAGACGGGTCGTACTGGTCAGTACGGCCCTTCTCATTTATCGTACAGACATTCCCTGAAACATAAGACAATGATTTGAATCAAGACGGCCCGTACCGACCTGTACGGGCCGTCTTGCCCAGATGACATTTTGGCCGTTTCATCCCAAAACCAGGCCGTACTGGTCAAAATTTTATTTAAAAAAAAACAAATAATTCAATTTTATTACATTTAAATATGTCTCGCAAAATGGGCGAGTTGGGTAACGGGTCAAAACGAGTTCGGGTTACCCATCTTGAACCGTATTGTGTTTAAGCTATATTGAATGGGTTGAGATGGTAGCACTTAACACATCTTAAGTTAAATTAAATTTATGTTTTTTAAGAACAATTCATTTATATCAGAACTGATTTTGCTTAAAACTCGTTCTGACCCGTACTCATCCTAACCCGAACTCGTTCTGACCTGTTACCCAACCCGACCCAACTCGTCCATTGTGCGAGACATATTTAAATGTAATAAAATTGAATTATTTGTTTTTTTTAAAAAAAATTAAAATTTTGACCAGTACGGCCAGTACTGACCAGTGCGGCCTGGTTTTGGGGTGAAACGGCCAAAACTAGGCCGTCTGAGCAAGACGGCCCGTACTGACCAGTACGGCCTGGTTTCGGGGTGAGACGGCCTGGTTTTGGGTGAGACGAGCAAAAATTAAGTTAATTTTTATACGGCCAGTATTGACCTGTACGGGCCGTATAGAGTTACTCTACACCGGTTGAGACCCAAATTGGCTTGTAAAATATAAGTCATGACCAAGACGGCTCGTACTGACCTGTACGGCCCGTCTCAAAGAATCTTCACTGAATCCAAGACATTCCTCTGAAATGTATGTCTGTACCCTATACGGGACGTACTGACCAGTACGAGCCGTATAAATTTGGTGGGGTGTTAAAATAAAAAAGTGGGGTGTCTAAATAAAATCCCCCTTTATTAATTCATATGGAAGGAGATACTTACGAAGAGAGTCCAACTACATTCAACAATTATATGACACACATGAAGCTAGACTTGATTTCTGTCTTTAATGCTTGGAGCAACGACATCAAATGATCTACGAGCACACATTCTTTAGTGTTGCTCGGTCTAACAATGATGTTAATGTTTTGAATCAGCTATCTATTTTCAATATTACGATAAATATAACCACACCAAACTCTTTGTTTCAACTTATAGGGTCACGATGCAAATGCGAGTATATCTTGCATATTCTATAATTACCAAATCGTACATATTTGTAACAATGATATTAATGTTTTGAATCAGCCATCTATTTTCAATAATACGATAGATAGAACCACACCAAACTCTTTGTTTCAACTTCTAGGGTCACGATACAAATGCGAATATATCTGGTATATTCTATAATTGCCAAATCGTACATATTTGTAACAATGATATTAATGTTTTGAATCAGCCATCTATTTTAAATAATACGATAGATAGAACCACACCACACTCTTTGTTTCAACTTATAGGGTCACGATACAAATGCGAGTATATCTTGTATATTCTATAATTGTCAAATCGTACATATTTGTAACAATGATATTATGTTTTGAATCAGCCATCTATTTTCAATAATACGATAGATAGAACCACCACACCACACTCTTTGTTTCAACTTATTGGGTCACGATACAAATGCAAGTAGATCTTATATATTCTATAATTGCCAAATCGTACATATTTGTAAAAAGGTGTTTAACATATAAAGCAAGTCATAAGTTGGCAAGAACATATATCACACAAGCATTGGTGTCTCAAGGCTTGTTGTTCAAAAAAAGATGAAATTAACTTAATCAAGCGAGGGTAATTTGATGAACTAAGGACTGTATATGTAAGCAGTGGCGAAGTATAGTGAGGGCTGGGGGGGGCGACCGCCCCCCCTATTTTTTCGTTCAGTGGTGTACATTTCCCGATTCGTAATGCAAAATTTTTAAAAATTTTTATTTCGCCCCCCCGGAAAAAAAAATATATATCCTATGTTCGCCCCCCTTGAAGTTTCGCCCCCCTTACGCTTGGGGTCAAGCTCCGCCACTGTATGTAAGAAGTGTTTAAAATTGAGACCATATGTTTAATTTATTAAACATCAGAACTAAAAGTAAAATATTAACAAATCTAGATAATTTACTATAAAATTATTTTATAACACTTTGAAAAGCTCCAAAATTGTGCATGTATGGTGGTCAATATGTTTGGCGCCCGCGGCTTATACTATCTATCAATACCAAAAATAATTAATGAATTCCGATGTGACATTGCACCTACCCATAAAATGCCGAATTACATGCAGGCGTTTAAGGCTAATCCAACATGTCATAATGTTTCTTTATAATGTAACGTGAGGACAAAGTAAGCTGCCAAACTTATATTGTTATTATTATTATTATTTTTTTTTTGGCAACTAAGATGGAGTAGCTAAAGAGCATCTTTCATGTTTATACTGAAAATCTACACTTAATATGTGATAAAAAAATATATATATATTGACTGACATGTCATTAGAAATTAATTAAATTGCACGGGAATTTCAATGGGTTTTATGCTTGTGTAGAAAATAAAAGATTTAATTACCGATATCAAATGTGTGATTTGCTAGTATTTCATTTTTAGTTTCTAGGTTTTATAAATTACTCATATGGTCTTAAACTTTAGACATTTGTAACACATATAGTCTTTAGGTCATCAAATTACATTCACATGTTTGACCAAGTTATCCTCACATAAGGACTATAAAATGTTTAAAGTTTGGGATTATATGTGTAATTTATGAAACTTAGAAACCAAGTGTGAAATACTAGCAAAACACAATCATTATCTCGGAAAAAGCTTCAAAAAAGCTCGTTCAAATTTTACTCGGTTTTAACGAGCCGAGCACTAAGGAATAATGATGTTGATAAACTATTCAAAAATTTTAATTTTTTTATGCTTTCGTATTATGCAATTTCTAATTTATGAATATCATTTTTGTTTTGAATTTTTATTTGGTCAAACTAATATTTTTTTAATTATTAAGTTTGAAATTGATATAAATATTTTGAAAAAATATATGCATTAAATTTTATTTTGAAACCGAACCAAAATGAACCAAGTCAAGCCTCTCGATTTTAAAATAATCTGAGCAACGAGCACAACATTTGGCTCGATTTAGCAAATTTTAACCAAGCCGAGCCGCTCGGTTTGAAAACGAGCAGAGAAAGAGCACGAGGATACTCTCGCTAAGTTTGGTTATACTCGTGAACATCCCTACATGAGCCTGGTTGAGAAAGAATGATTACCAAAATCCGTGTAAGTTTTGAATTCCTTAGTTAGTGATGGAAAAGTATACAATTCCGTTAAAATTAACTATTTTAGCAAAAAGTAGTTATTATAGTTACAATTATTAGTATCATTAATTAATATTAATGTGTTAATTAATATTAATGTATATTAATAATAACTAACGGAAGAAACCCGCACTATGACAAAGATATGATGTTAAAATTTATATGATTTGGCATGACAACTTTTTTTTTTGAACGGCGAAGGTCTCAATCGTGTGAATCCACTGTTTCTAGGCCATATCATCAAGGTATAGTTACGTGAACCTCCCATGAGCCACCACAACCACCCCAGGAGGAAACCCTACTGGGAAAACCCTCAGACCCCTATTTCGCTGCGGGAGATATTTGAACCCAAGACCTTTTATTTGGAATAATCCTGGAATATAATTGTGACAATGACTCATTGGTAAGTTTAGACAACTATACATTAGTATTTAGCTTGGGGAAAAATTCATGTTCAACCCTTGTTAAAAATAAACATGTCACAATGACAATCCTAAAATTTTCTAAAGGCCGCAAGAATAAAACCAAAAAAAATCGTAAAATAATGAAACTTTAATTAGTTTTCCCCGATAGTAAGTTTGTGTTTCAATAACTTATACAATATAACCAAAAATGTTTTGAATAAAATTAATATATTAAAATGTGGTTGAATATTAATCACATCAATAAATTCTAATTTTATAAAACTAAGTTAGAACCTTGTATATTATATGGCCTGAATAAAAAAAATATAATAAATAATCATTATTTAATTTAAACAATTATAAAATATGACTAAAATTTTGTATAATTTAATACTTTAATAATAAAATAATTATATTATTTCTTTAAATACTAATTTTTTTTTAAGTTTGTTTTCTTTAAACATTTATTTTAAGATACTATTTATAAAAATTGTATATTTTATATTAATATGAATTTTTTAGAATATGTTTTTTTAAATGTTAATATGTTTTTAATGTATTAAAAATATATTATATATTTAATATTATTATTTAATATGAAATGTATTAATATATAGGAGAAAGATACGGAAATCAAAGTTGAGATGATTTACTACTATAGAGTACGTCATGCTAGAGGTGCACAAACCGATTAACTGGTCGAAACCGGTTTTGGAATAACCGAACTGGTTTACTGGTTAAAGTTTGGTAACCGGTTTTTACCAATAACCGGTTCGGTTAGAAACCAAGTTTTCAAACTCTAAAACCAAAACCAATATAATAACTGAAACCAGTATACGCCAAAATAATTGATTTTTTACTAAGATTGACTGGTTAACATGTTTAGTCTCTTGAAACTTGAAACCGGTTCTAAACCGCCGGTTTTTTTCAAAAACCTAAAACCGGTTTAAATAACCGGTTACGAACCGGAACCAGTTCAGTTAAACGCTTTTTTTGTGCATCTCTACGTTTGTTTTCTTAGAAGCTTTGATTTTAAAAGTTACTACATTTTGTAAAGGGGGTGGCCCTATTGTAACTCTTGAGAGGTTAGTATTAAAATTTATTAATTCATACAAATCAATGCATGTATAATATTGCTTCAAGCACGAGTAACCTTTGATGAGACCTAGTGATCGAGGAGTAGCTGTTCTCGCATCACCAACGTGCTATTTTACTATATAATCAATGTTATATTTTACTATCAATTTGGGTGGAGCTGGTTAGTTTTTACATTCAGAAGGAGACGAGAGCTGATCACTTTCGGCATGCTCATCAAGGAGGACGATAGCGTCTTGGCAACGTGTTAGACGTAGATTGGTGAGGGTGCCTTCGTTACGGAGATGAGGGTTGGTCGGATAAGAGATCTGTTGCACGCTTGCACTGATATCGATTATTGTACTTACTATAGCTAGACGGGGCAAGAGGCAAGAGGGGGTCACACAAGGAACTATTCTACATGTATTGTTTGGTCCCGGCGATGGTGGCCTAGTGGTAAGGGGGTGGAAATCCATAATGGAGGTCTAGGGTTCAAAGCCCGGCACCACCCAATTTTCCCTAGGTCACGCGATTTACCTCCCTCATGTTGGCCGTAGGACCGGTCGGTGAGGGACGTCTAATGGTGGAGTTTACCATTTTTTTTTTTACATGTATTGTTTGATAGGTTGCCATAGTTGTAACCTTACATGGTTGATGGTTGATTATTTTCCTATCTATGTTAGTAATAGGAAGTCTTGTGTGATTACTTGTGACACTTATTTCTCACACATTGCCCAACGATTGGAGCGTTTTTCTCATGTTGTTTGACTAGACCTACTAGTCATTGCCGCTAGGTCGTAGTAAAATTATGTTGATGTAGATCAATGCGATGATTCCTAGTCATGATTTTCGCTTCTCTTTGGATAGAGACAATATTTGGCATCCACCATAATAGTAGCTGATCACATCTAGGGGTGTTCATCCGATCGGATAACGGTTTATTCGGATCGGGTTGTTCGGATTTGAAAATTTTAAGACCGTATCCGAAACTCGACCCGATCCGAATTCGAAATTTGTCTATGCAATCCGAATCTATCCGAAAAACCCGATTAAACTTGTGTTTTCATCCGAATAATCCGAACAACCCGAATAAACAGAGGTTGAATTCGGATATCCGATCCGAATAAAGAGGATTTTGGATATCCGATATCCGATCCAATCCGAATTTGGAAAACGGATATCCGATCCGAATCTATCTGAATTTTAATTCGGATCGGTTTTTTCAGGCTTCGAATTTCGGATTTTTTGAACACCCGTAATCACATCAACATCCACATCCACAAGCTAGTGTAGCAACAATAAGAGCCACAAGACCGTGTCAAATTAAGCAGCCACAACATTGTTTTGTAGCTAGACACATGAAACTCCATCATGAGATGTTGATTCATTACTTGAGCATAGCGCTCATTTAAAGCAGTTGTAAGACATGTTACGTTGGTTGGTTGAGACTATGACATGACTCTGCTCATGCTTAGTATTAGTGGTAATTGTTTTTAATTGTTTTCTATTCAAATTTAAATGTACAAACTTTGTAGTTTATTGTTTAAAATTATATGTGTATTGTATGTTTCATTTATTCGTTGTCTAATGATTGATTGTTTGTTTGTTCATTATATTTTATAAATAATTAAAAAAACAAAATAAATCAAATATAAAGTTTAAATTGTTCAAAAAATTATAAAATAAATAATTTTTTTAAGTTTAAATTAATAATGAAATAAAAAAAAATTAAAAGGTAGATTAATAATTTTATTTGTAGCAAAAAAATTTAATAAATAATAGGACTCGTTATATAAGTTTAAATTTATTTGTGGCATTCATTATTGGTTATCTAGTGATTGATTATTTGTTAATCATAAATTATAAATAATTAGGAAAACGAAAAATTATATTTGTTTTTGAATTATTAAAACAAATTATAAAGTTAATCATTTTGTCAAGTTTAAATTAATAATGAATTAAAAAAATTTAAAAACAAAATAAAATATAAATTAATAAATTTATTTGTAAGAAAAAATTTTGTAAGTACGACTATATTTGTATCAATTATATTTCAACGAATATGCTTGTAATTAACAACTATTTATATAAATAATATAAAATTATAAATACGTAGATATAGAAATCAATGTTTAGCATTGTAAATCATAAATATGTTATACAAAGGACTCAATATCTTTTGTATTTCACAGCCATCAGAAACCCGTTTGACATGAAAATGTTCAAGTTCTGGTTCCTAAAAACTACCCGTTGTTGAACATATTCAATCTCAAAAAGTTGAGTACCCATGGTTAATGATGATAATGATGTCGTCTGGAATTGGGTGTTTTATCATATATTTTTTTCCCTATCGAAAGAGGAGTACCCACTTAAAGAGAAGAATGACTAGAAGCTAAGTACATTCTTTGTGATCAAGATAAAATTGAACAAATTCTAGGAGACTAATTGCATAAGGCATGAGAAAATGAGCATAATAGCTACTCTGATTGCTATAATTAGTTACTTAATTATATATTTATATAAATTATGTTTTGTTTTATGCTATTATTACTTACTTTAGGATAGATCGAGAACTTAAAAAAATTGTGTGATAAAATATATAAAACATGAGCTTATATGATTTGTATAAGTGTATACATGTCATATAAGATCACATCTAACAAAATTTTAATGGTAGAAGATCCTAAGACCCTTTTACGACTTTCACAAGACTATATGTCACACCCCTTGTCGTTGCGAAAGCGTACCGTGTGACTTTCAAGGTTTCACAGTCATTGTTTATAACAAAAGACACATATGTTTCTATATTACAAACCCATGTTACACTTACATTAGCCACAAGCCTAATGTAATAATAGTTTTAACTGAGTTTCACACACACACATATATATATATATATATATATATATATATATATTGCTATTACCCATATATACTATGCTATGTATCACATTGTTGAGTCTATCTCTCATAGACTCTACTATAGGTCTCCAAAGATTGAGCTCCTAGCTCCACCCCCTGTATTATTATGCATCTGAGAAAACAAGATTTTAAACAATCAGCATATTGCTGGTGAGTTCACGAGTTTATTTGTTAAAAATGTATGTAATGTATCTCAAACGATACAAATGATTGCATAAAAAGAGTCAATTAATATTTATGTCCCAAACTGGGAGTAAAACATTGGTATCCAGTGCGAACATTGTTCCTTCCAACAATGTCGTGTTTAGTTCCCGACCAACTGTCCAATTATAACTCCTGGGCTCCCGTAACCGAGCTGACGAGTTCAGTGTTTGCCCCTTCTCAATGTCCTTGTCGCAAGACATTGTGTGTTTAGCCTTATTGAGCGCCCGCTCGACATCCAGTCGTGGTTTTAGCTACGAACCACGGGCGAGGATTGTCAATCACAAATAGAATCTATTCTCAATAATCACGCCCCCCCCCACGGTTAACGGTTACATAATAGGGGACTTAGCGACAAATGTGTAACCCGTGAAATAATGACAAGTTTGGTCATGTGTTCTCCCCACTGTCACGTGTTTCAACCAAATGTTTTACAACGCTTTCGTTTTCATGTCTCGCAAAATGTTTCAAATGTATTTTAGCGTTTCACATGATGCAAATAAGTTTTTATATTTCACAAAATATAGCGAAAGCGTTTCAGAGTTCCACCTGATCAAATCAGGTTTCAGGTTTCACAAAATGCATCGAAAGCGTTTCAGAGTTCCACCTGATCAAATCAGGTTTCATGTTTCACAAATGAATCAAAAGCATTTCAAAGCTTCACAATAATCAAGATGTTTCAAATGAGTTTTTATGTTTTCTCATCCCCCGAGTTCAAAAGCCAAAATACAGAAAAAAGGGGTTCGTGAACTCACCTGAGTTGATTCAAATCAGTAACAATGCACAACGTTCGTATCACTAGTTCTTGAACTCTAAACCTGTATGTTATTAGAGTTCTATGAGTTACTTAAGCTTAATCTGACTCTCAGAACTTTCCTTAGTTTAATATCTCACAACGTGTGTTAACTGAGAACCTATAATGATTTAGGTTCTTATTAAGAAACTTATAACTTGTGGGTTTAATCAAGACATTTTCAGATTAACCAAATTAGTATTGTTGTTGATTATATCACCAAAACAGTTTCTCAATGGATTCCAGGTTTAGAAATAGTTAATCCTTGTCATTGATCATTCCAAAGAATGATCAAGACAATCACAACCACTGTTATAATCAAATGGTTAAAACCATTATGATCTATGAGATGGTTTCATGATAATCAGACATTATAACGGATCAAAACAAAGATTTCACCGTTAACCTGTTGAGTTCTTGATTTCTAACTATTCCTAGCCATCATCTAGGCAATAATCAACAACAATAACCATGATATCACTATTAAAATCTAGATCTAATTCATATATTATCAAACTAATAGAAGAGGTCGAATCGTTACCCTTTAGAACGGATTTCTCGGATGAAAACGATGATCAGGACTTGTAGAAACGTTCCCTAACTTGATCCGGATGTTTGGATGGCTTCAAAACTGAGATTTGGGGGTTAAAATTCGATCTGGTGCGTTTGAAAGTCGAAATATTAACTAGAAATGAGTTCTGATCATGAAAAGCAGATTTTTATGCGTGCTGCTTCCGTCGCATACCGCGGAGGATTTAAAAGGGTTCCTTCGCGTACCTCCACCGCCTTGGTTAGTTTTCAATTTTGTTTTCGCGATTCCGGGAGCATACGAACTCCGTTTTACGCGCCGTTTTCGCCCATGTTCACGATTTTCGAGCTCTTTCCAATCATTATAATTTCAAGACCTGAAAAGTTCAAAATATATGATCTCTTATTTAACGCTATATTCGAATCAGTGTATCTTGAAATCGGAGCCTCGTTTCGAAATTTCGCTTACACTCATTTTCTTTATTTTCGAGTTATGATTCTAACCTGAAATTTGTGAGTTGTCACACTATACAAGTTATATATATATATATAGGTCGGTCGCTAGACAAATTTTGGCATTGATAACAACCTATACGATTCATATAGCCATAACAAGTCCTAATATGAGTGGTATGAGTTGTCATGGATATCAATTAATCTATGAGAGTGTCCAAAAAACCGACACCATTGAAAAAAAATTCAATGGGTAACATTATACCAGAGTTGATGTTATTCGACCCTTATACTCATAAATATTAATATCCACATATTGACAAATTTTTTAAACTACTATTTAGCTTAATGAACACATGAAGAGCTATTTGTTGATATTCTAACTATTATTTTATTAGTCTAAAACAAATTAAAGTAATTTGGCTTTAATTTAAAACACATTTACAGATGTTTATTTTATAATATTATTAATTACATGTATATCTAAGTAAAAAGTTAATTATATATTTTTCGTTGTTAAAAGATATTTCTCTTTCCAATTAAAATAGTCAATTATATATTTTTATCTTACATGCAATTAATTTTAAAAATTAATAAATATGTAATAAAAAATGAGTAAACTGCCATTTTAGTCTCTATGGTTTGTCAATGTTGTCATTTTAGTCCAAATAGTTTAAATTTGGTTATTTTGGTCATTATGGTTTCATTTTATTGCCATTTTGGTCATTATGGTTTCCATTTTATTGTCATTTTAGTCCAATTAAATTTAACTTTTTTGGATGAAAATGGCAAAAATTACCAAACCACTAGGACGAAAATGACAATAAAATGAAACCATAATGACCAAAATAACAAAATTTAAACTATTTGGACTAAAATGACAAAAGTTGACAAACCATAGGGACTAAAATGACAGTTTACTCAATAAAAAAAATATATAAAAATTCCTTAACTTAAAGGTTTAAACCATAATAATATTTCGCTTATTTGATTTCGGCATTCAAATCCAAGTACTACAAACAAATAACAGGATACTCAACTGTTAGTAGTGTCAATCTGAAATGTTTAGAATTAATTATTAATAATAATATTTTGGATAAGTATAACTAACAAATAAAAAATATAATTAATGAAAACTAATAAGTGCTAATAAGTGATATTGTAATTTATAATAATTAATTTAAATATCTATCTAGGATATCATATATTTGGATTTAGATCTTTTGTCTCGCTTGCTCAAGATAATCTGTCAAAATAAATAGGAATTTTTGTTTCTTTCAAACATCATTATGACACGCTTATCAAAATTTATTTTTTATATGTATATGTAAATTTAACATCCTTTAGGAATTAACATCAGGGCAAGGTTTTAGAATTTGCAGAGATACATTAAATTATCTAAATAAAACTTACACTAATATAAAATCCTGAACAATGATGGATTAACATATACACAAAAAAAATAAAGTGTTGTATCTTTATAATTAAAATAGACAATTTAGATTGATCTTTATGTATCTTGGGTTAACGAGATACAAATTCAAAATAAATTTTAATTAAAAGGAAAAATTAGAAAGATAAATTAACCATTTACCTTTTTAATTAATCTATGTCACAATTTTTTTTTGTTGCTAAATGTGGGTTAAAAAGATCAATATTTAATATACATTGCAAATTTGTTTAAATTATCTAAATACGTTACACATAATATGTTTGAGGCTTGTTTCTTTAACTAAGGGCAATGAAAAAAAATAAAATATATACAAGTAACTGTGGTTATACGTGTCAATTTGTGGTTTATGAAAAGATGAAAACATACTTTACTTCTACCCAAAATGGCAAAATATAGTAAAGAAATTGTTTTATAAAAGACCACAACTCAAAAATATATATTATGAATTTAAGATTTTATTTATTATTAATTAAATTGTGTCATTATTTAATAATTTTTAAATTATCATTACTAATTACTTTTTTCTTTAATAATTTTATATGATACACGATTTTTTAATCTAGTGTATATATATAATTATATACACACATTGTGCGTACGACTTTTGTAATAGGAAGGGAAATTGAGTTAAACTACGACTAAATCTAATCGATAAAGATGACTTCATAACGTTAGTAGAATAATATTTAGAATATGTGAAGACGACAAGCAAGTGGCTAATATATAAGAAACCAAACTTAAATTATCAAAAACTTGGCTGGTAGTCCATTATCCATGCATATTAGATGGTTTAATTTTGTGACATTTCCTTGCAAAAATCCGTGTGATGGTCCGGTTATAAAATAAGGGCTATTTTATAATTACACCCAATCCCCTAAACTTACACTATTTATACGCTTTATATAGAGGTATAAGTATATACGAGCCGTAGCCTGTAAACGAGACAATCAGGTCAATCATCAATTGCAAGAATTCTCAATTATAATGATTGATCTCATACACGTATTGTATATGCTTATATGAGACTTATAGGTCCAATATGAGGGTAAATTTTGACGACAAATGTGTGTCAGGGTGGCCTATACGTGTCATATTGACTTATACAAGACACATCATAACGATGGTATGTTAAAATAAGAAAGAGAGTTTGTGAAAAAAAAATCTGACCCCTTATAAAACTCCAAACTTATTGACTTATCGAAAGAGTCAAGTTTTATTGCAAAAGTGAACACTATTATTAGCCTTGTCAGAGTGACGAGTAATATGAAATATGCAATGCTAAAATGGTGAGAGTTCATAGTTGAAAATATCATTATTTTCTACCACTAAAAAAATTTTTTTTAAAGAGTATTGCTGATTTTCTTAAACAGACCGGGATGTTTATGATTGATGGATTTGATGCATTTAAGGTTGATACATTACTTAACAAATTTAACAGTCATTACTAGAGTCTAGAATACTAAGAATCACTACTAATCCCAATGAAACGCATAAACAAACAATTTAACTAAACGTAATTTTTTTTGAACTGCTGAAAATATTAATATTATCCGCTAGCAAGTTGCAAGAAGATTACAAGACCTTAAAATGATAGGCGTACATCATCCCATTTTACCAACTAAATTGACAACTGGAACATAATTACATTCCCAAATTAAAAGATATCCAATTGGACCAACATACATCTATATTTTTAAACGATTAGCAATCCATAATTAATCAATACAGGTCAATAATTGACATGATAACCTAGGGTTTGAGATCATCTTTTGTGTATTATTGACGCGCCACCGAGACTGTTTGTGAACATTTGGTCCATTTGGATGTGGTAGAAAGGAAATGTTTTCCATGCACGGAGTATGCAATCATTGATGTTAAGTATAAGATTTCAAATAAGTAGGCTACAAATGTTGTTCAAGCGGCTCAGCCAATTTAAAGGTCCTAGTGGTAATAAAATTCACGGCCCTTAATCCTTTCGAGAACTTACATTCTTTTCCTATGTCTCTTTGATTCATTTGTTTCCTTGCTTAGGTGACTCTTAATTAGGGGTGTTTGTGGTCCGATTTTTAGGTGAAACCGTAAATAACAGTTTATGAATACCTAAAACCAAAACCGAACATTTAAAAATAAACAATGTTTTGATTTGGTTTTACGGTTTGAGCTTTCTGTGTTCTATCTTTCTGGTTTGAGCAAGTTAAAAATTAAAACTGAATCAAAACTAATTGACCATTTTACGGTTTGAGACGGGCTAATCACATCGTAATCCCAAATGTTATTTTTTTTATTGAATAACACATAAATCATCAACCCTATACATGCTTATATATATAACACATACCTAGATATACCCAATTATGCATATATAAACATGCACGGTATGGTTCGGTTTTTTACGAACATTTTTCAGTGAAAACCATAAATCAAACCGTTCATTACAGTTTCATACTTCTAAAACCGATTGACCAAATGTTTGGAAAAAACCGACCACAAAACTGTACCATTTGGGACCCAAAAAATATGAGACCGTTGACCATTGCCTAATTTTTGAATATGGAAAGCTGGTTTTGAAAACAAGACGTACATTGCTCGAAGTTTCTGTGTAGTAACTAACTAGTAAGTGAGAGCATACCACAAATGACAACTATGACAACTCTTTCGTACCTATATGTAAATGGTAAGTAAATCATCTCCTAAAATCTCCATCTTTTCACATGTGCTAAATTAATACCCTCATCGTTTATTTAATTTTGTGGGCAACTATTATTATGTTAGAATTGGTGGTCTCAGAATTAAGTGCAAGATGTTTACGGTCTAGTTTTAACTACTTTACTTTGTGACACAAGTCATTAGTAACAGTTTTTTATCATCATAAGTCAAAACTAAACCGTTGAAAACCTAAATTGAATCAAACCAAACCATCACAAATGGTTTACTTTTCTAAAGGTTAATCTATATATTTGACATACATAGTTTTATATTTATTGTAAATTTGTTTTATAATGGATCGAACATAACACTTAATCTTCTTTTCATGACAATTAAAACTTAGGAAGTGTTTGGATTGCATGTTTAAATCAAAAAGTTTTTTTAATGAAAAAAGTAGTTTTTAAAAAAAGTGTTTGGATTAGCTTTTGTGATGAGAAAAGCAAATAAGTCAATTAGTTAATTTTCCTTCTAATATTTTATCACTTAGCTTATTCAAAGACATTCTTATTTTAGAACCATTTTAAGGTTGTGAGCGTTGGAGGTGGTGGCGACGGGCCGACGGTGATTATGGGTGATGGCGGCGGTTGGAGGTGGGGTGGGTGGTAGATTGGGTGAAAGATATTATATATTATCATAAGTTATTTTGAAAATCACAAGTTATTTTAAAAATCTAGAATTTGTAGCTTCTCAAAAATAATCTTTTAACCTTAATCAAAAAGTTAAAACAAAAATGACTTTTCATTTTGTCAAACACTTTTTAATTTATTCACTTTTTGAAAAGCTAATAAGTTATTTCCAAACAATATGCACTTAAAAGGTTAATACGACACCTATACTCAACAATTTCTAATTTATTAGAAATAATAATTGGCCCCGATATAATAGAAAAGTTAAACTCTGTATATAAAGTTTGGTTCTATTAATAAATCATACGTGTCATAACTCAATAGCTTTACAATATTGCAAGATGATCTTCTAGAATCTTATATCATGAAAATTACTAATAAATAAAGGTGGTTTGTTTTCCTGTAATGGCAATATATTTTTTTTTCACACTTACCACAACCTCCATTATTCTCCCCACGTTTATTTAATTTAACATGGGTGTATGCTAAAAGTATGATAGAGACTTAAATAATTAAAAGAGATGAACATCGGTTATGAGAATTTTATATAAAAAAATTGTTTATACTATACACATGCAATGGCGTACCTATATTTGTTGGTAGAGGGCAGCCACCCACCTTGAAATTTTTTTCTGATAGTATATATATAGGGATTGTATTGTATACTTTGAAAATTCGGTCTTAGACAGAAAACTTTTAAATCTTATGTGAGTCATTGATTTGTAATCTTTGAAAATAAACATGTGGTTCACATTAAACAATATTTGTTTATTCAAATCCTAATTGTTTGTTCAATTTAATGTGGACCACATGTTTATTTTCAAGGTTACACACTTACACAAATCAATGGTTCGCATAGGGTTTAAGGATTTTTTTTTCTAAGATCGTGTTTTCACATGATACAATCCCTATATGTGTGTGTGTGTGTGTTGTGTGTTAAAAGGACGACCGACACCCTTAATATTTTGCAATCGCCTCCTTAAGTTTGCATAATCGGATTGGTGATTAGAATTTAAGCTATAGTTGTATTTGTTTTATGAAGAAAAAGTTGATTAAGTAAGTCTCTTTAGACGATGTTTTAGATAAGTTTTAAAAAATGATCGAAAACTCATAAAGAAGAATTTTAATTACATTGTATTTTCATTATGTTTTTATATATAAAATTTAGTCTAACTGTCTTTTTTAAACATAACCTGACTTGATTCGACCCAAACCGACCTGAAAAAGTAGAAAAAAAATCATTATATAGCGATACTCAAACATATCTAAAAATTTTCTACACCTAATGAAATTTTTTTCTAGGGCAACCATTGTACACATGAAAATACAACATACCTAGTAAAATTTTACTTTTGAATACAACTTGAAAAGAGATAGATGAATACACACCTTATCTTTAACTCAAATATGATAGTTTTAATAAAGATTCTTTTACATATATCGGCAAATATGATAGTTTTAATAAAGATTCTTTTACATATATCGGAGAGGTAACTTTATATAAATGTAACCAACTTTCAGCTTTTTTCTAATTAGGTCATTCATACTTTTTTTTGTTCCGATTAAGTCACTCATACTTTTTTTTGTTCTGATTAAGTCACTCATACTTTTTTTTGTTCCGATTATGTCACTGTACTTTTAATTTTGTTTCAATTAGGTCACTCATATGAGTGACGTAATCGGAACAAATAAAAGTATGAGTGACTTAATCGGAACAAAAAAAAACGTATGAGTGACTTAATCGGAACAAAAAAAAGTATGAGTGACTTAATCGGAACAAAAAAAAAAGTATGAGTGACTTAATCGGAACAAAAAAAAGTATGAGTGACCTAAGTGGAACAAAGCTTAAAGTTGGTTACATTTGTATGACGTTTTCCCTGTATCGGAGTATTACACCAGTGTAACTAAAATGTCATCATAAAAATATATTACATGGTAAAATTTAAAAAACAATAATAATAAGTGAATCTTATATTAGTATAATATAGCTACTTCAACCATCTATCATCTAATAGATATATAGAAGGTACATCAAGCATGAAATTAACAGAAGTCTTTTCCCAAAATATAAAATATCAAAGGTTATTGGACAAGGAAAAAATATTTGTAGGAAACACCAGATGGTTTCCATCAAAATCCACAATATAGCTTATAGTTACATTAATATAAGTTACAAAACAATAATATGTAACGATAGTTTGAAAAGAAAAGGGATGCATGTTTCAAAAAGATTCAAATCATATAATAGTGACATTTGTATATACAGTAAACTTCTATTTTGTTTCATGTGATTTGACAGTTTTACTTCAAACTTTTTAAAATGTTCATTGTACCCGCTAACTTTGTCAATATGTCTTCATTATACTCCCTAATTTTGTCAATCTGTCTCTATTATACTCTATTTTTCTCGAAAAGTTTTTAAGTAAAATGGTTATAACTGTCAAACCACAAGATGCAAAATGTTATAACTATCAAACCACAGGGAGGATAATTGACATTTTGAAAAGTTTGAAGTAAAAGGGTTATAACTGTCAAGACACATGGAACAAAAGAGAAGTTTACTTTTGTATATATGAAGTAAATACATAAGACATAGTATTCTGATGTAAAAATAATAACTTACACTTAGAACAATTAAGTCATTAAGAAACATTACAAAATAACATTAAACATTACACTAGTGTCACAAAAATGTAAAATATTAAAAAAAATCAAACAAATAAACATTTTATTATAAACCTTACTTGAACCAAGAAATCACAAAGTTTCATCTTCTTCTAGGCACTCTCTTTGTACTTTTGAAAACTTGTGTAAATCCCACAAAACCCAAATAACCCAACAATCAGATCATTCAATTTCACAACTTGTCATTCTTACATAGTTTTTTGAAGCCTCGTTCCATCAAAAGAAGTGCAGCTTACCTAAGGAAAAGACTAAGGTTAGTGGTTTCAATATCCTTGTCATTATGTATCTTTTTCCTTGGATTATAAATTTTGAGCAATCAAACTAATTGTAACATCACTATACTTTAGGTTGTCCGTACATCCGTACGATTGTACTGTTACGACCTGAGATTTTGTAATTATTTATATTGACACATTATTTGATGATTATCACTGTTACTGGTATGCATGTTTATAACATATTATACGCGTAAACCTTGGGAAGTTTAGTTGAAACTTAACTAAACAGACACATAGGGTTTATCGCAGTGCTATTATTGATGATTATGGATTATTGGTTTGAGCATGGAATTGGGTTGAATTGGGATGGAACTGTGAGTTTGTTATGATCTGGTTACTAAACGTAGTCAATGACACATGGTCATGGTTTATCGAAATAGCGGTGGGACGGTGTAGGGGAGGTTGCGATCTACCTCTGCATATGCCCTATATATATGCATATTTCTGTCTATCATGGATGTGTCAGTGACTAGGGTTTAGTGGGTTTTGGTTTGGGATAATAATATTAAAGTTAATAAAATAATGGAAATATAATGGGAATTAATTACGCGATGGTGAGGTTACGAATAGGACTTAAACGCGAATATTGATTCAGAAATATTAACTTAATAATGTATTCGCGTGGGTGACGATTCACACGAATATAATTATTAAGAATGATATTTTGAAACGATATTCCATAAATAGTAAATCGAATCGAAATACGATATGAACGTTGGATTCGCAAAGGTGACGATCTTTACGAATACGTACGCGAGTAGCGCGTTTCGACGAGATAAGTAAATAATATTTAACGATATTAATTTAATAAAAGAAAACTGAAAACGTTTATTAGGAATCACAACCTAAAACGATTTTGAATAAATTTATTTAATTAAATTATTGATTTAACGAAAATAACCGGGATCTTTCATTTAAACGATTTATATTGAAAACTATTTTATTATAAACAAAACTTATTCATTTAAATGTCTTACGTTTCAAATATGTTTAACAAGGAAACCGATCATTTTATAATATTATGACGCGATAAAACCGAGACCGGGAACGCGGTGTTAATACGTGATATAAGGAAGAAGAAGCCTTCTTCTTCCTCATATCACCCATTTCCTCTCTCTCTCTCTCTAAAAATACACACACCATAATCCTCCACCTTCTCTCTAGCCTCTTTCACTCGTTTCTTGACGAATTCACGAGATTCCGGCACCTACGCGTTCGTGAGATCGAGGAGAACAAGGAAGTACAAGAACATCTCACATTTAATCCACGAAACAAGGTAAATCTGGTGTTTTATGTTCGGTTTTCTTATGCTTAGGACTCACGGCTTGCATTCTTAGTTGTTAAACGATTTTTGTACTAGATCCATGTCAAATATGTAAATCCTAACATGAGGAAGTTTAGTTGATACTGCAATAGATCAGATTCGAAACAGGAAGATGAGTTGGGGGCTGGTTCGTCGCACAGCAAGGGGGCCGAACCCTGTGATGCACATGGCCGAACCTTTGCGCTGCATGAGCCACGAACACTCGGTAGTTAGGAGTGGCCGAACCTTCATTCAGCGAGGCCTAGGGTGGCAAACCCATATGGAGCCGAACCCAGGCATAGCTGAAAGCCGAACCTTACAAACCTAAAGAGCTACGAACCTTCATGTTCTCTTTGGCCGAACCTATTTTTTTCTGGAGCCGAACCTTCTCCAGGTCGACGAACCTTGAGCCCATGAGCCACGAACCTTGGGCCCATGAGTCGCGAACCTGTGGCATAGCATGCAGCGAACCTTGGCCATGAGGGGAGCGAACCTTATGGTGATCAACCTTTAGCCGAACCTATGGAACAGGCTAAAAGGTTCGCTGCCCTATGGGGTTAATAAAACTTAAACGAGCCAAACTAGGGTGAAGAAGAAGATTAAACGTTCGGGGGAAAACTAATGATAGCCATGCATGCATGAATAACAATAGACACCACCTTTCTCTTAATAAGATGAGCTTTGAATTAAGAGGTGATGCATAATATGAACTTTGTCAAGATAAGGACTTGGATATAAATTATTTAAAAACTTAAATTGAATATTGTAACTTAAATTAAGGTGGTCAAGCGAGTTGGTCATGCATGTATGTATATCTTTATATATATATATATATATATATATATATATATATATTAGTGGATATAAGTGTATAAGGTTAGCACCCTTACAATTAGTATACCCTTGATATGATATTAAAAATCATCATCATATATATATATATATATATATATATATATATATATGATAATTGAAACTAACAAGTTTGATTAAAAATTTAATAACAATGGTTTATAAAATCTCTAATGTTTTACTTAACTTAGGTAAGATAAACTAAGTAAGTAAAACACTTAGTGAAATTAAAACAAACACTTATAGCTATCCAGTTATGAATAAACACATACGGACACGTCATGACAATGAAACACTTATACTCATGGTCACAAATACACAATAATTACAGATCTTTGAGTTGCTTTGAGTTCACATACGCGAGCGTGCATAATACGAGAACCCGGATTTTAAGGACCTCAGGTGAGTTCTCATAACCTCCCTTTCTTTAAACTGTTTTAATTTGTTTTAAAAACTCGGAGGTGAAACATGTATACCAATTTAAATATTATTTTGATAACACAAGGATAATACATGTTTATCAATATGATATTCACTTTATAGAATTATCATTAATTATGGATTATCTCTTATCATTATTTATCCGTGTAACATTGTCATTGACTTCGGTCAATAACAAAGATTACACGCATTTTCACTTGGATTATCACAGCTTCGTGAATCGTTGCCTTTAACTTCGGTTAATTGCTTTGATCTCATGTATTGTCACGTGGTTAGCCACCACTCCATGGATCATGTCTTTAACTTATGTTAATTACATAATGTCCATGTATTGTCACAGATACTCTTGAGAATATTGTTGTTGAGATTGGTTGATTGGTGATGCGTTTGATTTTCTATTATTGTCTATGATTACCTAAGATTGACTATGACTTAATTGATATGTGATTATGTGTTTGATTGAATGTTTGATTGTTGAATTGGTGGATGTGTTGGATTATCTCATACAGGTACTATTGTGGAATTTCTCAGATAAACTATAAGTTTTTATACTCATTTTTCTAAACTTTTTATAAAACCCTTTTTCAAACACAAACTTTTAAAATCATTTTATAAAAACACTTTTAAGTATAAAAACTTATGATTACTCACCAACTACTTCGTAGTTGACACTTGATTTTCTTACATGTTTCAGGTGATGGGAACAAGTAGGATGAAGAGGATGATCTCTTCTATTTTGGACATCATCACATAGGATTCTTGGACTTAGCTAATTAACTAAATTTCTGGCGATTAGAGTTTAGTTAGTTTAGCTAAATCTTTTGTGTATTTGATGTATTTAATTCATGATGAACATGATTTTTGTGTAAACATTAAATTGGTTTGATTGATATGTGATGATTTAATTTAGATGTCCACGAGCTTTTGAACAATCTACACATCCCTCGTGGCATCCCGACGTTTCCGCCATCGGTCGGGGTGTTACACTAATAAAAAAAACCCAAGTAAAAGATAATAAAATATAACAAAAGTTCTAAAACTTTGAATCAAGACATGAATTTTTGCGCGAGAGATACACTTGTCCTAAATGTGTTGTTGCGAGGGAACATAAATACATAATGAATATTTTTTTTTGTAAATTTAAAACTTATTTGTGTTTAAAAATCACCATTTGCATACTCACATCTAGAGACATCGAGGGTGAAGACACTACCAAAAAAAGGTTAATGAAACCATGGAAAAATGTTGCATTAAACTTATGTTGGATGAAATTACATTAGAACAAAAGCAGCCTTTGTATTAAATAAACAACCTTTCTAAAAAAGTTACATGCCTTATTCAAATAAAACCTTTTTACAATGCAACTTATTTTTCATGCAAAAGCAACTTTTTTGTTAATGTAATATTCAATTTTTTTATTTATTTAGATGTAACAATTATTCAATGTTGTAAAAATCTATTATAGGACGAGATTAATCAGTGATTAATCGGTATTCGGCCAATAACTGATGTGATTTCATAAAGTCGGAGGTATTCATCTGTAGTTGACCAAGTCAGGAAAAAAATTAGCCTAATCAATCAAAAATCATGCCAATTGGTAAAAAATCGAGCTAGTCAAGCAAAAATCAAGAAAGTTTCAATTTTAGGTAGATGGTAACTAGTAATATAAGTATTATTACCTTTGAGTATGGATTAGGATCTGAGATTACATATAAATGATATGAGATAAATTTGATCGGTACCTCATTTTTTCGGCAACCCATATGTTTCCAGTGAATTACTACTGAAAAATTTTGGACTCATAAGAATCAATTTGGCCCAAATCATTAATATTATGGACTCAGCTCGTTGGGCTAAAATTAGGCTTTCTTGGATTGGGTCGTGGTCTACCCCTGGCCCATTTCCCAAGCCTGTTTCTTAGTTCTTCAGTTACATTTAAAGGCCCTTAGCCTAGGTACCTTATTGCACTATGCATAAACTAACAAAAATTTAAGGCCTTTCGAGTCTCCAAATATCTTAATTAAAACAATAAACCCGTCTTCACCATAATATTGAACTTGAAAAATGAAGAATATCATGAAGAAAATCTAACAATAAAATTTAAAATCCAACATACACAATTTAACCTTTGGATCTTATTCCATATCAAACAAACGAAAACAATTTTTTTTTTTTTTTTTTGCATTCTTCTCATATTTATCAATTGATTGCAGTACAAACTCTACGAATTTCGCCTTGTCCACCTGTTTTCACACCAATGTTACCCATCTTCACCATCGCTCTTCCAAACTCAGCGTTGAATCTTGATCCACCACCCCTCAAATACCTTTGCACAAACCTCTGCGTCCTCCGGTCACTCCATAGTTTTGCATCGGATTCAATCACTCCTCGGCCGTTCCTCAAGTTTTCATAGAACGAGCTACCGAACCTATTATCACTACCTGTATCAAGGGCCACACGCCTTAACCCGTCACCCCCATTGGGGCAGAGAGCTCGGAGCTGTGGTAGGAATGCTTGGTTTATATCCGGGTCCGGTCCATTGGTGTTGTTAAAGTTGTATAATCTGTAACTGAATAACGCACAAGCTGCTGTTCCAATTGTGTGGCCACCTGCAGGTAATTAACATAAAGTCATAAGTAAACCATATAATTGGGTTACTAAAGTCATGATAGATATAGACAGCTTTCCATGTAGTATATGTTTTTAGTACGTATCAATTGTTAACCTTGTCTTTATTGTTTTTTAAAAATTATTACATATATACAATACTCTTTTCTTTTATGTGTATAAATAATTATTCATATGCATTTAGAATTTAACAAATGTGTACTTGCATGGTACTTTTGGATAACCATATATACATGTGTCAGATTCTTAACACATGTAAATTTACACAAACAAACAAGATACGAAAGTATTGTATATATGTAATAATAAAATTTGAGGGATAAAAACAAAAATTTAGATTAATTTTGACTTATTGGCACATGTTAGCACTCTAAGACATGTTTACCAACTTATACAAGCTATATATATATATATATATATATATATATATAAGATTTAGGAGTACGTTGTAGCTACTTACCAACAAGAGTAACAAGATCTTGAGTGTTAAGACCTTTATCAGCAAACTTTTGGATTTGTGCACTCATAGGTTCGTTAAAGCCTGGCAAGTTTGCGGTATCAGATGCTTGTGAAACCAATCCATCTCTACGTCCTAAAGGTACCTGCCAACTACGTCCACCGGTCTGCATGCCACGTCATTAAGACGGTTAATTAGTTAGTTAGTTAGTTAATGCATGATTATGGTTAATTAAGCAAATTGACTACAAGTTAATGCGAAAACATCTACTTACAAGAACCACAGAATCACGGGCAGCAAGGGCAACAATATCAGCACATGAGACCACTCCCGGGCAGGTGGTTTCGAGCTGGGACTTTGCAGCATCAATAACTTCAAAGCCTCTCAAGAAGGCGTTTGGCCCTGCTGACTTCTCAGTTGATGCACCGTCAATCAGTATAGATGCATCACAACCTTTAATAAAACAATCATGAAAGAACATTCTTAGTAAACCGGGTGCGATTGTGGGGTTGGCTCGGACAGCAGACCGAACCGCTGACTGGACTATGGATTCAACCCTTGGGCAGGTGGACCTGTAGAAGCCAACACGAGTGCCTCTGCGACCTCCGCGATCGCCTTGGCCTAGTGCCAGTGTGGCTAACAGGAGAACCAACAAGACAATCATTTTGGTTAGGGCCGAAGAAACTTCCATTATGGATCAAATAGTGCTCACTGATTTGATATGATTGTGTCAAAAATAATGTTTTTGAAGTTGTGTTTCCAAATATGCGGATAATGATATCGACAGATGGTAGATATTTATAGTCATAAGATTCAAAAATAAAAAAATAAATAAATAAATAAACTTAACAAGAAGCGGGTTCAAGGAAGCAAAAAGAAAGAGAAACTCTACACTTTTTAGTTTTTAAGAACAAGTTGGATTTGGATGATGGACATTTACAGCTGTACTTCGACTACTTCAATATTCAAAAAGAAGCTACAAAATAACAATTTTAGTAAATTAATATACGGGAAAACCCGTTTAATCAATATTTTAACAAAATGTTCAATCTATATTTAACCTTTAGACTATGTCGACGACTTTATTAAGGAACATAATCAAAAGGTTGGATGTCGAAACAGATGTCAATACCCCGTAGGCTGAGGAGCAAAAGGAGGAATCCTCCTGAGGAATGTCTAACGCAGGGGCGGCCCTAAGATTTAGCGTGCCCAGGACGAACCGGAAAAAAAGGCCCCCTAAATAATTCAAATATTAAAGTGGAGGTTTTCAAAAAACCAAAAACCATTTAATACCGAAAACCGAAACGTATTCGTAACTGAAAAAATCGAACCGAATTCGGAATTCGGTTTTCGTTTTGGTTCTAGCTGTATCAAAATTCCGAATTCGGTTTTCGGTACGATACCTAACCATATCCGAATTTCGGTTTTTGATCCCAATTTTTTTATAAATTTGGTATGTTTGGTTAACCGATTAAACCGAATTCAAATTTAAATTTATTATCTTATTAATAATATATAAGATTGAATTTTGTTTGCTCGGTTGTATTCGTTTTATTCAGATCGGTTTGTTCGGTTTTTAATCGGTTTATTCAATTGAATTCGATTTATTTGGATCGGTTTATTTGACTTTTAAGCAGTTTAAATTGCTTTCAATCTGTTTATTTGGTTTTAACCGAAATTAGAACCAAATCACTTCTCGAATTCGGTTCGGTTTTTTGATAGGGAAAAATTGAAAATCGATTAAATCAGACCGAATAAACCGTTAACCGAACCAATTGACATATTTAGTTTAAAGGGGATGAAAGTAACTTCATATACTTTAACAAAAATGATTTATTGCATCATTAAACAATGTGTTTATAAATGTTTATTTTTAGTTCGATTCTTCCTATTAATTTTCATTTGAATGAATCTGTATATATAAAAAATTTTGTGCCCCTCTAAAAAATGGGCCCGGGACGGGGGTCGGGTTTGCCCCTCCCCCGGGCCGCCCTTGGGCTAACGTTTGGCTAGTTAGTTGGTGAGGTAATAGCTTACCAAGACGATGATCAGCAGTTGGTCGGAAAGAGAATATATTGTGAAAAACTGTTGGTCAAATACGTACTTTTTTAAGCTATCTTTTCTGATAACCATTATCTATAACCGTATAATTATATATATTTTTGTTTTTTACTTTTTTTGCGCCTGCATTTGTGATCAGATTTTTTATACTTACTTTTTTGACATAGTATGGTTTTGTTCCTTGATGGTTTCTTGCAATAGGTGCGTTTTGACACTTAATTTTACGACACAAGTATGATTTTTACGCTAAAATGACGCTCATTTTATGGCAATGTATGTTTTAGTGTTATGTGATGAAGCAATAGCCGATTCATCTTTTTTTTTAATTTTCATTTTAATTTTGCGGATCATTTTGACACAACCGAAACACGTTAACAACTAACATTATTTTATAGTTGTGTTTGTCTCTCTATCTCTGTTTATTTTAAGGTTATTGGATTTAAATACTTCCAATCAATGTTTTAAAAACTGGTTCGAACCGGCCGGTTCAACCGGATGCCGTCAACTAATCCGGTACGAAACATTCCGGTATTATGCATGTTCCTTCGATCGATTTTGCCGGCGGTTTAACCAAGTTTTACCAGTAAAACCGGTATTTTCGGTTTCAAAAAAAAACACAAAATTTAGTCTTTTAAGCGATTTTCGGCTTTTAAGCAATCGTGAACTTGATGTGTTAACACGCCAATGTCATAATCCTATTATGCACTTTTATTTAAAAATTTTTTTATTAGAATTTGAGTACTTTTAAATTATTTTAGATGAATTTGAGTACTTTTTTAATTTTTTTTATGAATTTGTATACTTTTTAGAAACTTATTTGAATATAAATTTTATTTTTATAGAACTCTATGGTAAATTAGTGTGTCCAGTTGAACCATCCGGTACAACACGGTTCAACCGGTTGAACCATTTTTGAGTCAAATATGGTGCATCTAAAATACTGGTTTTTATAAAACATTGCTTACAACTTTGTCCTCTTGGCCGACAATACACCAAACTGAGAAATTGTTTACTGCCACTCCCAACTTTCAAAACATTTTCCATTGTCACTTCAAAACAGGTGCCACGTCATCAAAAAAAAATCATGTTTTAGAGTGGCAATGGAAAATATTTCAAAAGTTGGGGGTGCTGGTAAACATTTTCTCAATTGAGAGTATTATCGGCAAGAGGTCAAAGTTGTAAGTATTTAATTAAATCTAATAACCTTTTATTTATTTTTTGTTTTAAAATAATTTTGTCTCTGGAGCATAGCAAGAGTATTAAATAACAATGATTTAAAAACCGGTTCGAACCGCCCGGTTTAACCGGTTCAACCGGTTGCCGGTTACTAAACCGGTACGAAACACTCCGGTATTATGCAGGTTCCTTCGATTGGTTGTGCTGCCGGTTTTACCGGCAAAACCGGTATTTCCGGTTTTAAAAAAAACACAAAATTTCTTCTTTTAAGCGATTTTTGGCTTTTAAGCGATCGTGAACTTGATGCGTTTAACACGCCAATGTCATAATCCTATTATGCACTTTCATTTAAAAAAAATTTATTAGAATTTGAGTACTTTTAGGTTGTTTTGGATGAATTTGTGTACTTTTGAATTGTTTTTAGATGAATTTGTATATTTTTTGGAAACTTATTTGAGTATAAGTTGTATTTCTATGGAATTTTATGGTTCATTAGTGTGTCCAGTTGAACCATCCGGTACAACCCGGTTCAACCGGTTGAATCATTTTTTAGCAAAATCCGGTACACCTAAAATACCGGTTTTTAAAACATTGTTAAATAACGTGTGACCATGCTCCATCTATTTATTTAACAATTGCATGCATGCAACAATAGTTAAATACACATAATCTGAAAAGCATCAATTAAGATTAAAAAAAGGTTTTTTATAATCTGAAACAAACCAAGTCAAATAGGAACACACAAAACCACGGATGTTTAAAATGGTTAGGTAACACTAAATAATAAAGAAAAGAAATAAAATAGTTATATTCAAAGGTTAGATGTCAAAATATCTATTTATTAATTTACTAGGCTAAAACCTATGTATTACATGTGTTGAATAAACATAATATGTTATAAACAATATTTTTCATAAACATTTATATGTTTGATATCATTAAATGTTGATATAAATAATGAATATTTAAAAATAATAAATTAAAAATAATTAAAATTTAAGAATTATAAAACTATATTTTAAGACATTATATAATTGATTTTTTTTATATTTGTTAACTTTTAATGATTTTAATAATATGAAAATCCACATATTTGATATTTCATTGTATAACTTAATTATTTAAAATCATTGTCTTGAAAACCCAGTCCAATAGTTAGGATTCTAGCTCATCTTCCAATATGGAGGTCGGGGGTTCGAATCCATCTGAAGTCAAGTTTGAAGGGCATCAGGTGAAGGGTCAGCTTAGGGTTAATCTCTGGTTTGATTCTGATGGGGGCGAATGTTTACCCATTCAACGGGGTTCCTGCGCATCATAGGGTATGAGTTCTTACGGCGGTTGGCAGAGTCCGACCTTGAACGACCGCCCCCAATGTTTAGAGAACACGTGAGAATACCGTCATTCAAAAAAAAGTTATTTAAAATCATTATCATTAATTATTAATATCTACATATCTATCTATTATAATAAATCAAGGTTTTGAAGGACACGTGGCACGTTCTTGTAACACCTCAACTTTGATTTCCCGCTCATCTCTCCTATTAACTATATCTCATATTAAATAATAATATTAAATATATATATACTTTTTATACATTTTTTAAATCAAGAAAAATAATTTTTAATACATTAAAAATGTATTAATATTAAAAAAGCACATTTTAAAAAACCAATATATTATAAAATATACATGTTTTAAAAATAATATTTAAAAAATGTTTGAGGAAACAAACATTGAAAAAATTAGAATTTAAAAAATACAATAATTATTTTCATTGATGATCAACACGTGTAATACACGGTATACTAACCTATTATACTAATAAATAAAGGTTTTGTAGTGTCACGTGTCATGTTTTTAGAGAATATCAACCTTCATTTCCCTCCTCTCTCTCATATTAAATACACCTAATATTAAATATACTTATATATATTTTTAAAATAATTTTTTTGATACATCAAAATATATTAATATTAAAAACACACTTTTTTTAAAACAAAATTATTATAAGTTATAAAATTTTCAAAAACAATTATTTTAAACATAATGTTTAAAGAAAAACAAAGTTTTAAGAAAAGTTATTGTTTATAGAAATAAAATTATTATTTTAATATTTAAAATATTAAATCATACGAAATTGTAATCGTATTTTATATTAAAAATCATCTTATATTTTCTATATTTTCATTGATAATTAATTGTTATATTTTTTTATTTAATCCGTATAATATACGGGGTACTAACCTAGTTTAATATAAAAGATAATTAGTATTTTATATGAGATAGAGAATGAAAAAAATTTCTACAGTTTATCAAAAATTGACAAGTGTCCTACCTAGTACATTGCTACTCTTTTATTTATTATATAAAGATAAAAGATTTTAAACTTCACACTTGAAAACCTTGAAGAATGGTACTTTTAGTTTTCCGTTTTTTTTTATAATTTCTTTCACTTATAATTAGTTATAAATATAATTTTTTTTTAAATAGTTTGATAAAATAATATTTTCTGATATTTCAAGCATATCATTGAAATGTGCTTACATTTACTTTATATATATTATACTGTATATTTTATTTAAAATAAAGATTGGAGGTGGTCTTTTTAGAAATTTATACATATATTTCCTTTAAAACGAATCCTATTTTTTGTTTTTAAGGTAATATTATTTTTTTCAGATAGTATCAATATGTATGCGCGCATAGAAGCTTTTGAATATGTTTTGCTTTTTGTTTTTTTGTTTTTAACTTTTACATATATTTCAAATTAATTAGGCATTACAATTGAATTGATAAAATATTACACAATTGATCGAAGTAACTAAAAGAAAATATTACATAACTGAAATATTCATAAATTATGTATATTAAAAATAAAAAAATATATTATTATCTAATAAGATATACTTGGGATATAAATCAATATTAATATTGTTATTTAATAAGAGATATGAGAAATAAAAGTAATAAGACATAAAAAATCAACACGTGTCTATAGAATATAAATTTTCTATGCTATTTTGATTTGCATTTCAGTATGGATTTTATTCAAAACCAATCCCAAACATATATATTTTTGTATTTGTTTTTAATTATATTTGATTTTCCTTTTATAACTTTTAATATATACAATCATGCCCACGCTATTTTTATCTTTGTTATCATATTAATTTTGTCTAAAACTAAGGCACGTCGATTTGATTTATTTTCCATTTTATGATTATACAGATTTCTTACAAAAACACGTTAGGTGGGTGAAACCACTATATGTATTTATTACATCTTACATTAATTAAAAACTTAATAATAAAATATTAAATTAAAAATAAATAAAAAATACAGTGTAAAACAAGATAAGCATGAAAAAAATCTTGTAGTTAGATTTGTAAAATAAGTAAGTATAGATGAGGGAGGTATCGTTGTATTTCTTTGAAACTAACAAATGAATAGAAAAATATAAAAATACAATCGTATATTTAAATATGAAAAGGTCAAAACGTGTATATATGGCTAAGTTTCATAGTTAATGACAGAAGAAAAGATCAATTCACGGGTGAAGCATCTCAACATGATAACGCGTTACGTGAATGCATTAGTTATGTTCAATGTCTTAATTTGACCAAAATTAAGAACTAATATTTATTTTACTTTTCTATTTATTTTTCCCAAAGTTCCCTCGAATTTTGTTCTTGTCCCCGTCCTATAATAGTAATTAAAAGTTTTTAATCTTTATAATAAAAATTTTCACCGGTCCTATAATAGATATAAACCAAGTGGGCTTTGTTACAAACTATTTATCTTGAAAGTATTTTGGGTGTTACAAAATCAATTACCACTAGTAAAGTAGTAATGAAACTAAAATTCAGCGTAAATCTCATGCCTATATCTATATCTACATGTCTATAATCTATAATTTATATCTAATAAATAAAGATTTTTATAAGACACGTGTCAGTTATATAAAAATTGATTTTTTTTGTCTCTCTTTTATTAAATATGCGTAGGGCATCTTTTTAATTTTTTTTTCTTCACTCTTGTTTATTAAATAATATTGATTTTATTCAATTTAATAAATAATATAATTTCATGTGTTATAAAGCGATATGGCATGTCATAAAAAGTAAAATGCAGGGAAAGTAACCTTTTATATGTTATGAGTGCTCAATTAGGTAAATTAACTATTCATTTCTATTCAGAATGAACTAATCAGCGACAATGTTAGAAAAGATATAACTTTCTAAATTTAAAAGAACAACTATTTTTCTAAATTAAATTAGACGAACTTAAGCTTATATGAATCCATGATAGTAAAAATTAGCAAAAATAACACAAGTACAAATTGATTTTTCTAAAAATGTGTTTTTGAATCCGATATTTGTTGAACTTACTGGCGACAATTTTACAAATAAACCATTAAAAAAAAACCCTAGCTCTTAACTCCGATTCATAAGATCCAACTTTGTTCAAGTGGTAGTACAAGGCTTTGTGTAATTGGCCGTGGCTTGAGCACAAGGATGAAGGGGTGTCGCGCCCCTCCCTCCATGACACCTCCAGCGTGACACCGGCATGATGGGCCAGGCGTGAAACTGATCACGGGTTGAACAACGTGTATATGAGAGGAAAAGAAAGAGATGAAGGATGCGATGATTAGGTGTGATAATTACACGTGAGTATGTGAAGATAGGGTGATATAAATAGTTGTTTATGTGACGCCTACGTGAAGTGAAAAAGTGCTGATGACGACACATAGTCTGATACATGGGTTGGGTGAAAAGTAATAAAATAGTGTCAAATGGTATAATCTATACTATATAATAAAAGAATAACAATATACCAAGTGGCGTAATTCTAGCCTATCCACGTCACATTTGCCATGTGGCGTCTTTTTAAGCTACCCACATGACATATTTAATACATTTAAAAATTAATTTCATTTAAAACAATTAAGTCAAATTTCAAATTTAAAAAAGAATTATTGTTTACTTTTTAAATATTGATGACAAACCAATCATTTAAAACTTTCCGTTTTCAATCAATAATTTCAAAAATACAAAATTTTAATCTCATTTGTATTTTTTAAAGAAGTTTTTGATATTTATAATATGTATTTTTATTTTCTATTTTTAAAAACACTAAAAATTATTTGTTATAAATTTATATGTTTTTATCAGTGATTGCTATTTAATATTTAATTTTATGCAACTTTGTGTGTCAACTCTGTGTAACACACAGGTCAATAGACTAGTTTATTGATAAATTAAGACAGAAGAATACAATCAAGTGAGTCAGTCGGGCATGATGAAATATTAATAGCCGAGTGTGAACTAAGATATTGATTTGTGTATCTTGTACTCTTTGCAGCAATAGAAGTGAGAAGATTACAATATATTGCCCAAATGCAATGGCTCTTTTTGAGCAAAGATGGAAACCAGGAGGTAAATAGGAAACATGGTTTTGATTAGCTGTCAAGACCAATCTCTAATTGGCCTCCAAGAAATAAATGTGAACAGCATCAACATCTTTTTGTAACCTAACTATGGGTTTACTCTTGTGACGGTGACCATGTATTTAACAATCAAATAGTAGTCGTCACTTTGTTACAAAAGCTTAAACCACAAAGCACGAAGGATTTAAAAATAATAATTAAAATATAAGAATGACCAAAAACCTGTCTTTCACAATGCTACTCATGAGAATTACGTAAAAAAAAATAGTCATATGATAGTCACTTGATCACATTGGCACCATAAAAAATAACCATAAGGCATAAAGAACAAAACCTTTAGAAATAACGTCAAAAAATTAAAAACGTTCTAGAACCTTTATGACACAATATTATCCAATTAAGACAACGAAAAAAAGTTGCGTCGTATCACTCGGACGATATTGTTAATTTGTCACAGCAATGTTGAAACCATTAACAATACCAATGCATGTTAGCAGAATGAAAAATAAAAGAATAAGTTGAAATAAATAAAAGTTAAAAGGAAAGTAAAGTAAAGAAAGACAGATTGAGTAATAAAAGAATAATTAAATTAATTGTAGAAACCTTACTATAATTAAAGAAAAAAAATATTATTTAATTATTAATTATTACACACACATACATATATATATATATATACATATATATAGGAGACGGTTCAAATACAAAGAGTTATTTTGGTGAGAAGGATAAGAATGATTCTGAGTCTTTGATCAAATTAACCAATGGTTAAGATCTTGTGGTCTATAATTTCTCCTAAAAACTTGCGTGAATTAAAGCTAAAAGAGCAAAAAAGGAAATAACCTACTCTAGTTGACTTTTTGTGTTTAAATCAAGTTCCACCATTTTTTTAAAAATCGAATAACTTTTAGATACTTAATTATTTTTTTTAAAGAATTGCACCATAAAATTGAGAATTTTATTGTCTTTAATTTGAGAATGACATTGCTATAGTTTTTCTTCGATTTTTTTCATGTGGTCCATGATTTTAAGTTTGGTCCGTGATTATTGGTATGTAATTATGCAGTTCGTTATTGATTATGCATTTAAAATGACGGTCCGTAATTTTTATATAACATGGTCCGTGATTATCTAGTACGTGATTTATACGATTTGTCTTTGATTATGAATGTTAAATTACGGTCCGTGGTATTTATATCAATGTTGTAGAAATCGCTAGGCGCTAGTCGGGCGGTGGGGTGGGGACTAGGGATTATTCGGGATTAATCGGCCAACTAATCGGCCTAATCGGATAATCGGGCCTAATCGGCCTAGTTGGGGATTTTTACAACCATGATTTATATAATGCGGTCCGTGATTATTGGTCCGTGATTATACCGGTGGTCCTTGATTACGGGCGTTAAATACCAGTCTGTAATTTTACACGGACCATTTTACCCTTACCCAGATTACATGTGGCGTATTCTGGTGGCTTCCTACACTTCTCACGTTAATTTTCTTTGTACAACAACCGCCGCCCCCTATATATAGAGAGAGAGAGTAAGGTTATTGTACAAATGGTAGTTTTGTAAAAACAATGAGAAACAATCTTGACCATTAATGTGTTATCATCAATGGTTATAATATAATCATTGACATAATAGTAATTAATATGTTGTTTAAAATGAAAATAACAGCATAAAAGAAATTTCTATTAATCTAATTTGTTGGCATCACTCTTCATTTAAATATGAGATAATCAGTTATGAATATTTAGGAATAAGGCATCTGTTTATTTTGCTATGTGCTGATATGTGCTACCAGTACATGTTAACATATATCAGCACATGCACATAATCATATACATGTTAATAAATTTTTTTGTATGTTTTCCAATGTGATAATAAGTGTTATTAGTACATGTTACATATATCAGCTCATATACATAATTATATAGCCGAAACAATCTTTTTTGCTTTTTTTAATATGGTTAATTTGTGTTATTAATTAGCATATATTAGCATTTATCAACACATATACATAACTAAATATCTATTTATGCGAAATCATCCATTTAATTTTTGTTCAAATAGATGAATCGACATTCGAATTATGGGATTTTGGTTTCTTGTTTTGTCGTGAATTGTTGATATTCGACTAATCGTGATGTTTTTTTGGAATGAAATCATCAAACGTAACTGCTTAACAAAATTTCCTTAATTAATGGATTAATTAAATCTACTGGTATATTTAATTTGACTAAAATACCCTTTTTTTAATTAAATGAAATGCCAAATGTCAACACATGGTTGGTTCCTACACTTTTTACAAAAAAAAAAAAAAAACTTATCTTGTATATGAACATATATATTTTAGCGTTCATTGCAATAATTGCAATTCTTCTTCGTATATATTTAATTATTATGATTGTTTAATTATTATACACACACATGTATATCACTGTTCAGTATAATAGTTAAAGTTATCTACATATTTTAATAAATAAAGTTATTTACCAGCATATGACATGTTTCTAGATTATCTCAAATTTAATATCTTGCATATTTCTCCTATTAAATACGTTTCATATTAAATAATAATATTAAATATTATATAAACGTTTTATAAATTTTTAAAATAAAAATAAGATTTTTAATACACTAAAAATGCATTAATAAACACACTTTTTTAAAATCAAGTTATTATAAAATATAAAAATGTAAGAAATAGTTTTTTAAACCAAAATATTTAAACAAAAAAAACTTTGAAAAATTAGTGTATAAAAGATTAATATAATTATTTATTACTTTTAATATAAATTATACAAAACTTTAATCATAAATTTTAATGTTAAAAATTACCTTATATTATTTAAATTTTTATTGATAACTATTTATTATTATTCTTATTTACCTATGTAATACACAAGCTGTTAAGTAATTTTTTTTATCCTGTATAATATGGAGAGGTTCTTACTTTGTATATACTTAACTAGACTGCACCCTGTGTGTTACACGGATTTAATATAAAATACTAAATAGTTTGTAATAAAAATTTATAAATTATATAATAACATTTTAATATAAAATGTTTAAACTACGCATTAATAAGTACTTTAAATAATAAAACAATGATCAAAAACTTTATTTTTAAAAGAAATTAATTTTTAAAAAATTAATACTAAAAAATATCATTTGTTTATGATAAAATATTATTTAAATCTATGTATTATAAGTCTATTTTATTTTTAAAATTTTTTTAGAATACATGTTTTTTAGAAAAAAAAATGTCTAATAAATACCGATTAAAAAATTATTTATTTCTAAAAATATTGATTTTTTAAAAAATTCATATCTTAAAATCTTTTTAAAGTGTTTTTATAATAAAATTTTATTTTTAATTGATTATAAACTTTTTAGTATTAAAAAATGTCAATAATATCATGAATATTATAATTATTTATTATGAAAGTTCATATACTTATTTAATAAGAGTGATAATTTAATTAGTTGATAAAAAGTTGATAAAAAGTTGTTAAGTGGCACTATTAACCTAAAATTGTGACAAGTGTCAAACAATATTTTTGTTTATTAAGATAGTAAGATAAGATACTAAGGTGGTGTTTGTTTTTTCAGAGGCAAAACGTCTGCGGTCTGCGGACCACATCTGCAGACCTCTTTTGCAGAAGAGGTGGACCAAACCTCTGCAAGAAGAGCTTTTGCGGGTGTTTGTTTTTCAATATTTTCAAAACCTCTTCTCATTTTCAAATTTTTCCCAATCTCTTCCCCAACCCTACCCACGACCGTCACCATCATCACCATCGTCGAACAACATTGTCACCATCATCACGAGCTGAGTACCACCGTTGTCACCATCATCGTCGAACCACAATCACCGTCCCCATGGCGGTGGTCGCGAGCCTAGGTGCGGCGGTAACATACCCACAGTCACCATCATCCTTCGCCGTCTGGCTCTGCCTCCTTCGCCATCACCTTCGGGACCGGAATCAAAACCCTATGCAACGACGACCGGAAAAGGGGGAAACGTCGTTCGATTAAGGACGACCGGAAAGGTGGGGAGACGCGACGGTGGGGAGGTGCGGCGATGGGGGAGGCGACGGTGGTGGGAGACGCGACGGCGGTGGGAGGCGACGGTGGTGGGAGACGTGACGGTGGGGAGGTGCGGCTGTGTAGCAGGCAGGTTGGGAGGAGGCCGGCGATGGAAGAGCTGCGTGGGTTGGTGGTTGATGAAGATGGTGGTGGAGTAGGGAGGCGACGACGAGCAAGGGGTGGAGGAGTTCGGCCGATGGCGATGGTGGTGGAGTAGGGAGGCGACGGCTGGAAGGGTTGAAAAAAGGGGGAGGAGGCTGGAAGAGGTTTGAAGATGTGGGAAGAGGTTGGTTCACGTCTGCGCCAAGAAGAGGACGCGCAGACGTTTTTTAATGAAATGTCTTCGAGAAAACAAACAGCCTAACCTCTTCCCGCGTCTGCGCGGCGCAGACATAAGAGGTTAGAAGAGGTTTTTTACAAAAAACAAACACCCCCTAAGGCTACTCGGAGTGGAAGGGTGGGAAGAGCCGGGGAGGCTTTCACCAATTTGGGGAAGGATGTGAACACCGCCCCCCGGATTCAGGGTGGGGTAAATCGGGAGCTACTCACCGAATCAAGCCGAGCGTGGGGAGAGGGGAATTCGATCCATGCCGTTGGGGTTTAAACAAAAAAAAATCCAATTTTTTTCCTATTTAAACAACTCTAAACAACCACAAATCTCACACTTTTCTCTCATTTTCTACAATTTATACACTAAATTTATAAAATTTTCAAGTAAAAAGGAAGGAGGTTCATCCCGTGGTGGGTCGTCAAGCAAGAAATTTAGAAACCACGACCAAAAAATGTTCAAACGGCTCAAATGAACCCGTTCAACACACCCCGGTATCGTCCACAAATGTCATCTCCGAATCAACCAAACTTCTACTACGGGTATCGTCCACAAATGCCTTTCTAGGTTTTTTAATTTAATTTTTAGGTTGCATTCTCCTTTTTTTTGTTGCATTCTTTTTTTTTTATTTTAAATTTAATGAATCTTTTTTTTATTTTATTATTATTATTATTATTATTATTATTTATTGTTAAAATAATTAATTAAAAATAAGATTTGAAAATGGGGAAAAGTGGGAAAAAGTGGGACGATACCGTGCAAAATGAGAAAAAATGAAGAAAAGTGAAGAAAGCTGATGTGACGCTGATGTGGCAACGGGGAAAAGTAGGGAAGCACGAGACGACTCCTAGTGGCCTAATAGTATAATATGAATCGAGAAGTTCATGGGAGAACTGAGAAGGACGAGAAGCTATAGCCTAGAGAGGTCCAAATCTAGAGAAGCCCAGTGCTACAAACTTTGTAAATGGCTTGTAGAAGAAACAACAAAATATTAACAAAAAAGAAAGTATATAAGATGTGTTTATATAAATCTTTGTTATGATTTCAGTTTGTTTGAATAATATTAATTAATTATATGTTGAAAAATAAAATAAATTATATTTTGTAAATGTAATTTGTGAGAAAGAAGAGAAAAAATTAATTATAAAATAGATAAAAGAGAGAATAAATAGATAAGAGAATTAAAGCATTTTTGTTTTCTTATTTTTACTCTGAATTACTAATAATATATCTTTAAAATCCTAAATAAATAGGATGGTGTTATTATTTAATAATACTCATTTCTCAATTAAATCAGTTACTAGAAATATGTATCTTTAGTTTTATTCAAGTCATGTTTCTAAAGTATTTTAAAATTGATTTTATGTCTCTCTCTCCTATAAAATATTATATGACGCTTTTTAAAAAATATATATATTAAATAATAAAAATTTTATTCAATTTAGTAGATAATATGATTACACTAGAATTCATATTTTACGTATTTTTATAAAACATCCTTAACAATATAAGATATTATATTTAAAATTAATAATTTTTAATTTATATATTTAACATGTGTAGTATACATGTTTTTAATTAACCTAGTATATATTTCTGTGTGTGTTTAAATTGATGGAAAAAATAACAAAAATAAACAAATATATTAAGGTAGCACTACAATCATTTGGTTAAAATAAATCCCAATACAACCTGATTTTTAAAGAAGAAAACGTGTTTTATTATTAAACTGGATTAAAAAGAAAAAAAAGTGTATTACATGTGTTTTTTTTTAACAGCTAATGTATAGTACCCCTCGTTTAAATGTGTACCATGACACCTCCATCTAGGAGGAAACCCACACTGGGAAAACCCCCTAGCTCAGCCTGAGCAATTTTTTGCTTTAGCCAAGACTCGAACCCAAGACCTCTCATTTGGGAAGTCAAGGAGGTACCATTGGGCTATAAGCCCTTTGGTTATTACATGTGTTTAACTTTGATATTTCCAATTATTGTGATTAACTTTGATGTTTCAAATTATTAAGAAGAGATTGTTACTGAAATAACATGATTGTTGTAGTCATGTTAATTTGACACGCTAGCTACGGTTAAAATTAGTCTTTTAATAATTGGATCGGACATTTAATCGTATTGGACATTGAACCATATGCGTCTTACTACCTCACTAGTCGTATCAAATTTAAGAACCAGATAACATTATAAATAACTAAAAAATATCAAAAAAACTATAGAATTATAAAAACATTTAAACAAACAATTTTTAAATAAACATAAACTTGCTTAAAAAACAAAGAATTTAGTTTTAGTGTTTATTGGATTTTAAAAGGAAAAAAAAAGGTCTGACCACATCGGAATTGCCGGTCTGATCAGTAACTAGCCCAAAAAAATATGTATCTAAATCCGAAATATCCGAAAATCCGAATTCAAAATATCCGAAAATTTATATGTCCGTAAGATCGGATACCTATTTTGAAAAATGTTGAATGGTTCGGACATCAGAACTATCCGAAATTGTTTTTTCAGATAACTTTCGGATAATTTTCGGATATTCGAAATACATATTTTCAAAATTTTTAAAATTTTTTTCTGAGTTCTAATACAAAATATCGGTTATAAAATTTCGGTTATCAAAATTTACCATCTGAAGTGAACACTCGTACAAGCTAATTTGACTCAAGCAAACCCAGACATCTCATTTTAGAATGGTTAACTCACTAGTTCTCAATCCGGTTATAACAAAATATAATACTAAAAAGGGGTGGAAGTATTTGTCATGAATGGTTTCAATTCGTGGATAACGGTATTTGTCAAGAAAACTGAATAATCTTCTTTAATAACTCAAGATCTTAGAAAGATAACCAAAGATCTTGAGTAAAAAACAATGTCAACCATACAGATCTAGAATCTGGATAAACAACACAAATCAAAAACTACAAAACATGATTTGTAAACCTACTATCAAATCCAGAATAGATTTGAAAACTAAAAAAAACCTAGAAGATGAAAAATAAAAGACTTCTAGTCTTCTGAAGACTTCTGAGAGAAAAAAGAGGAACAAAGAATCTAATCTCTATCAATCCTTCCTCTAACACATTATACGCATACAAATTCATCTGAAGCAGCCCACGAACTCATCGGCCCACGACCCAGCAGTCCACAAATACTACCGGTAGCAGCCCAGCAGTCCACAAATATTCATACATAATTAAAACAAATAAAACAAATTAATATTAATAACTAAGATATAAAATTGATAAAGTATATTATAAAATATTCCATATTTTTAACAGTATTTAAACTACGTCATATATATAAATTCAGTTCTAATCAATTAGGTTGAAATTGATTCATGGCCATAAAACTTCAAGTTACACTTACTTAACAATATGGCTTCTAGCCAAGTGATAGTATCTTGACTTCTCTTATTAGAAGTCTGGGGTTGGAGTCTCAACTACACTAAATATTGTTTTGGTTTGAGCCATGGTTTTTTCTAATTGAAGGTTTACTACTGAACGGGTGGTCAGGTCATCACGCTTTGTTATTTGGCAGAAAGGTGATCTATTTGTTAGAGTGATCTCAGGTGACTGAACGTTTGCTGTTAAAAAAACTTACTTTAACACACGAAAAATTAGTTAAAACTAATAATAATACAGCCTCTAATAAAATGATACCCTCGATTAATTTAACCTTCAACCTCTAACAAGAAATTAAACTTACGAAATTCAAACACTTAACATATTATTCTTTTAACACTTTACTCTCACACTTTTTACCATAGGCAAGATGCTACCTACGGACTGAATATATGAATTGAAACAATCAAACAACACTCAAACATAATCTTGATCAATTGGTCGCAGTACAAACCCTTCGAATTTCACCTTGACTTCCTGTTTTCAACCCAATGTTACCCATCTTTACCATCGATCTTCCAAACTCCACATCAAATCTCAATCCAAGCAGTCCTCTAATGCCCAAGAACCGTTGCACGAATCGTTGTGTTGTTGGATCACTCCATAGCTTTGCATCTGATTCAAGAACTCCCCGTCCATTCCTCAAGTTTGCAAAGTAGGAATTGTCAAAGCGGTTAACACTGCCAGTGTCTAAGCCCACGCGCACCGTCCCATCACCGCCATTGGGGCAAAGCGCTCGAAGCTGGGGTAGGAATGCTGGGTTGATATCTGGGTCAGGACCGTTGGTGTTGTTGAAGTTGTATAGCCTGTAACTGAATGTAAAACAAGCTGCTGTTCCAATTGTGTGTCCTCCTAGTATAAGATAATTTACATAGTTTAATTAGTTTATGATTATTGAAATAACATCATGTACGTGTAGTAGTTATATATATGGTACATATTTTTGTGTTCAATTCTACTTACCAACAAGAGTAACAAGATCTTGAGTGTTAAGACCTTTATCAGCAAACTTTTGGATTTGGACACTAATAGGGTCGTTAAAGGCTGGCAAGTTTGAGGTATCAGATGCTTGTGAAACCAATCCATCTCTACGTCCTAATGGTACCTGCCAACTCGGTCCACCGGCCTACATGCAACATGTCATTAAAAACGGTTAATTAACTAGTTAACGCTTGATTACGGTTAATTAAGAAAATAACTACAAGTTGTTAGTGTACAAACATCTACTTACAAGGACCACAGAATCACGGGCAACAAGGGCAACAATATCAGCACAAGAAACCACACCAGGGCATGCGGTTTCGAGCCGGGACTTTGCAGCATCAATAACTTCAAAGCCTCTCAAGAGGGAGTTTGGACGAGCTGTCTTCTCGGTCGATGCTCCGTCAATTAGTATAGATGCATCACAACCGTTAACAAAACAGTCATGAAAGAACATCCTTAGTAAACCTGGTGCAATTGTGGGGTTGGCTCTGACAGCAGACTGAACGGCTGCCTGGACTATGGATTCAACCCTAGGGCAGGTGGACCTGTAGAAGCCAACACGAGTGCCTCCGCCACCACCGCGATTGCTTTGGCCTAGTGCCAAGGTGGTGAGTGTGGCTAACACCAGAACCATCAAGATAAGTGTCTTGTTAGGGGAAGAGACCTTCATTGTAACTAAATTAAGATCGATTGATGGATGTATATAATTACGGGTTAAAGAATTGTGTGGGAAGTGAAGTGTTGTTTTAGGATGTGAGTTGATGTTATTCATTAATGCCGGGAGGGAAGGTATATATAGCCGTTGGAAGAATGACAATAGTCAACCATATATTGGTTCACATGTGAAATGTCAACTAGATTATAATATGGAGCTGCAAGGGTACCTTGAAAGGGAAACCTTTAGACTTCAACAAACAAGTGGGATCTAACCTATGAAAATAAAAGCCTAAAATCATTATAAAAAAATCATTAAAAGGTTTATGAGCTTATGCCAATAAACTAGACTTAAAAGCCCTTTTAACCTACTCTTGATTTCTACCTCAATGTTCTTACGTATCACATATGTTTCTTAACCAAGCTCATCGGGCAGAGGTAAGCCATACGTCCCTCAGATGCGTGAGAACTCCGTGAAATAAGTAAACACTCGCCCCCCATTAGGATCGAACCAGAGATAAACCCCAAGATGACCCTTCACCTGGTGTCTTTTAAACTTGTTCTCATATGCATGTTACCTCAATTGTTAACTACGTAATTTTAACTCTCAATTTTTTAGATTTTCTTTTTCTTTTTTTTACAACATACTTTTGTGGAATAATAAATGATCTTTGGTTTGATTTTAACAGCAATAAACTAGAAGTATCTCAGGGCCTTTATCTGCTAGCATTTTCTTAGGCTTAGGAAACATACCTCTTCTTCCTGGTCTCCTACTCCTCAGAAGAAACCCCACATGCCACATCTTAAGCTATGCCTACGGGAAAACCTTATGCTCATGCAATAGCAAAGTGCTCACCGAGAGACTTGAACCCAAGACCTTTTATAAGAGAAGTCAAAGGAATAACACTAGGTTAGAAGCATTTTTGTATATATAACATTATGGTTGGAAACTACTTATAATTTTATACGATACTTGAATCTTCAGTTAACCATTGCTTAAAATTAAAATTTAATAGAATGGATGGGTGTTGCGTTCCGTCACTAAACTATATTGATTATGGACCGAAATGAACGCTGAACATCCTTCACATAATCATTGAAAAACTCGCAACGGTCTTGAACCACACGGACCATCCACAGATTGAGTTTTCGATCATAGAGCGCACAATCCTTCATTTTGTATGAAAATTTTGGTCCAGTTTTGTTTTGTTTTTTTTTTTTTCCCATTTGTCCGGTAATCAAGGAAATACAAAGATTTAGTAAGAGAGACATTCAAGATCAAGACTGAATTAACTTTTATTTAAATAGTACAATAAGCATTTATATAAATTCCGATCTCTTATTTATTTGAAGTCGTTGAATATTTAAAATTTTGACTTTTATATTAATATAAAAATTGATATTTTCAATTTGATATTTGTACTATTTTAATGGAATGCTAGCCTACTTGGATTAAGGCGTTAATTTTTTTTCTATTTAATATACTATGTTATTATTTTCTTAACTTAATACCAAACTTTAATTCTAGCAAGTAAATAAATAAACAACTATATATTTTACAATCCAGTTATCTATGCATTGGTTAATCTATCTATTATAATAATAAAGGTTTCTAAGAACACGCATATCATGTTCTTAAATCATCTCAACTTTGATTTCCCGTCTTTCTTCCATATTATACATTTAATATTATATAATAATATTAAAAATACTTTTTATGCATTATAAATTAATTTTTTTAATACATTACAAAACATTAATATTTAAAAACATACTTCCTAAAATATCAAATTATTATAAAATATAAAATTTAAAAAAAAATTAAAATGAATTGTTTAAAGAAACAAACTTTGAAAAACTTAGTGTTTAAAGAAATAATATATTATTATATTAAATAAAGTATTAAATTATACAAAATTTTAATAATATTTCGTATCTGAAAATCATCTTGCATTGTTTAAATTTTCATTAATAACTATTTATTATTATTTTAATTCAACCTATGTAATACACGGATACTAACCTAGTCTATCTATTATAATAAATCAAAATTTTTAAGGACACATGACGTGATTATAGAGCACCTCAAATTCGATTTTCCCACCCCTCTCCTATTAAATACACTTCATATTAAATAATAATATTAAATATAAAATACTTTGTTTTACATTTTTAAACTAAGAAACATATTTTATAATACATAAAAATATATTAATATTAAAAAACACATTTTAAATATCCAACTTATTATAAAATATACAATTTTTAAAAATAGTATTTAAAAAAAATAAAGAAACAAAAAATATTGTTTAAAGAAATAATATAATTATTTTATTACTAAAATTATTAAATTATACAAAATTTTAGCCATATTTTATAATAAAAAAATCTTATATTATCTATATTTTCATTAATGATTGTTAATTATATTTTTATCATTCAGCCCATGTAATACACGGGTGCTAATCTAGTTTTATATAAATTAATGATACATAAAGTTAAAAAATGATAGTGTTCAATTACCCCCATCATGAAGTCTTATATATAATGACAACTAATGTAATAATATGATCTTCAAAGGTTTTCTTTAACTTAAGTATTACAATTTACAAACATAACAAATATTTTAATATTTAAAAAACTAATTTACTCTTGGTGAGATTCAACAAGAAATTGTTTGCCTACAACCCAAATAAGTTCTTGGTTCCAATATAATGTAACGAATATTAAATCAATTTGTCAGAGTTATATTTTGTTGCATTATATATATGGAAATGTTTTCTTGATTCCTAGTTGCTTAATAGTTAATAAGAAAATAAGAAATTAAAATAGATAAAAGATAGATTGAATAGCAAAATCGTCAATAATACGTTCCTTAAAAATATAAAATTAAATTAAAAAACACTATGTTGATAAAGATTTAAAAAAAAAAACACTTTTTTTATTAGTATTTTTTTCTCCAACACTTGTTTTAACAAAAACCAAGTTGGAGTAATATATAATCACATTGAATTAAATAAAGAGTTTTTCCAGTCGGTGCATGTATGAAACACTGCTAGCTTGCATCCATATATACTGGTCGTAATTTTTTTTGTAATAACCTGAAATTAATAAAAATTAAAAAATATATATAAAAAGAACAAAAACACATACTTAATTGCTAGATTGAAAGTATCAAAACGAGTATAGGTTCTTACCAAATCATAGGTGATGTACATATATTATTAATTAATGTTGATCAATTCAACATTTTTATAGAAATAGTATTTTATTTAATTAGTATTGTAAAAGTCAATCGTCAGTAGCTGTGAACATTTAACAACTTGATATGGTCGATCGATCGATATCCGTACTTAGCCTTGATTAATTTTGTTGGTTATTATATTACTTTATGTTACAAGAAATTTCAACTTTGTTTGAATATTTATAAACATTTTAAAAACGAAGACATTGTTCCTGTGCGGGACAGCGTAGAAATAACTTACAATAGGCATAATTAATTAGTTTAATTTTTGATGATGAAATTAGAGCTTAATTGAATGTCTTGTTTAAAAGAAAAATAATATATGTGGATATCTCAACAATACAACAATATAGGCTTGAAGCTCATACATGGTTGCAAAAATCGCTAGGCGCTCCTAGGTCGGAACAGGTCCTTGGAGCGAGTAATCGGAGAGTACTCGGTCCTAGGCGGGAGTACTCGGGTAATACTCAGGAAGTATTCGGACTCGGAACAACTCCTTGGAGCGAGTACTCGGAGAGTACTCAGCCTTGGAGACCGACTTTTACAACAGTGAGCTCATATATGATATGACCATTGGCGGATTCGACACACTGGGGAGGGGTCGCGCACAATAAAATGTTAAAACGTACTTATTTTGAAATAAAAAGACACACAAATCTTTATAAGGGGCATAATTTTAGTTATCAATGATTAAATTTACCTATTCAACTCATGCTCGCAACTACATAAAATATCTATTCATAATAGAATTAAACCTTTCAAGATCTCATGAGGGAAACACCAACTCTCATATGTACACTTATATGGAGGCTATGCACTATATATGATGTTACATGACTCAAAAACTGGAGGAGTGACAAAACATGAAATTATAACAAATGATAAAGTATATAATAAAACACTAATTTGCATCTGTCACTGTCTTCCGTCTTTTTGAATTCAACTTGTTTCTTCATGGTCTTGATTTATTGTAACTCTTTTAATTTGTTGTAGTGATTTGTTGCTCTTATAAGCAAATCCAATGCATTTTTATGTTTGCATACAATTAGTTCTCTCATCTATCCAAATCATTATATAGATAACAATAGTCTCTCCTTATATGGTTGGATAGAATAAACAATACAGAAATACAATAAAACAGTCATTCATTCATCAACAAAAATGATCCTAGTGTTGCTCTTATGAAGATCCATGTCATATATGCCTCTTTCATGATAACTGTTGACAAGGTAGTTGTGTTGCAACATTACTCCAATATAACCATCTTAATTATAGTTCCAAGTCTTTCATTTAACTTTTCCTTTCTGATTAGCTTGTATGTTTGAACATCTTGTTATTCCTTCTTATCCTAACAAGTGGATTAAGTGCATATATAGGGTGTATATCCAAATGGGCCAGCTTCTTTATCTACCCTTCGTTGACATATGACATATTAAAGTTCAACGATGAACTATGGACTTGATCCCTTCAATACAATGTATGAGAGCTTAATATGCATCATAAAAACCTTTTCCTCGCATAGTTATTACGAATGAGATTGAATATCAGTGAAATCTAACGATCATGATCAACCCTAATAACACTTAGAGTCATTGTTGTCTATATAATGTATGTATCATTACTTATGTAACAGAAAATATGCTAAACTTTTAATAATTACATAATTAACTATAAAACATTCTATCAAACTTGGCATCAAACAATTAATGAGGTGTGATAATTACACATGTGTATATGAAGAGGGGTGATATGAATAATTGTTTATGTGGCGCCTACATAAGGTGACAAAGTGATGATGACGACACATAAGTCTAATATATGGGTTGGTTGAAAAGTAATACAATAGTGTCAAATGGTATAATTTATTGATAAATTAAGACTGAAGAATACAATCAAGTGAGTCAGTCCGACATGATGAAATATGAATAGCCGAGTGTTACAAAACTAACTAAGATGAAACTCAGACTAAGATATGAACCAAAACTAAGATATTGATTTGTGTATCTTCTACTCTTTGCGGCAATAGTGTTGGCTTAATCGGATATGTTCGCGGGTCAAAGGGGTACCTGTTGACAGATACGGGTCATACGGATTTTATCGGTTTTACTGGCTCAAGAGATATGCATGGGAATTGCATATTAGTTTAATATTTTATTGTTTATTTAATATTTTGATTAGGTAGTGGTAGTTTCTTTGACCGGTTAATAGGGTGAGTAGTGGTGCATGTTTCTACCGGATCTTTAGCTAGGAAATAGGAGTTTATTGTTTTTTATGTATGGTTGTGCAGGCTATATAAAAGCCATTTTGTTTTGTTGAATAAAGTAACTCTTCTTTTGCAAGTCCAGTAACCATTTCATTATATTTCATATACACATATAGATACAGTGAGCTTTGAGTGTGTGTTGTGTGTGAGATTGAAGGGGCATGAACCAACAAATAGAAGACTATGTTTTCACAGTGATGCTTCCCAGAATCCAATTTAGGTTTATACTTCACGTTTCTCATTTCGTAATCAAACGAATCGCACGAAATAGAAATAATGTATTTCAAACACAGATAATACTAGTTGATTACTTGTTCATTACAACAATCGAATATATATACTAACCAGGTGTGATAAACGGTTGAATCGGTTGTGTAACTGCCGATCGTAGCACTTGGTTATCACCACATTCTTATTGCCGTTTACACTAGGTCGATGACATACCATGGACCAATTTTTTGGGCTATTATAAAGTCTAGGCCCACTAATTAACTAATGCACACTTAATTAAAAGGTTACATACTATTACTACAAATAACATATTAAAACCCAACCCAAATCAAGGATTACGGTCCAACAGACTACAATTTATTGCCCAAATACAACGGCTCTTTTAGAGCAAAGATGGAAAGCAGGAGGTAAATAGGAAACATGGTTTTGATTAGCTGTCAAAACCAAGAAATAAATGTGGACAGCATCAACATCTTTTTGTAACCTAACTATGGGTTTACTCGTGTGCTATGAAGGTGACCATGTATTTAACAATCAGATACAAGTTGTCACTTTGTTATAAAAGCTTAAACCGCAAAGCACAAAGGATTTAAAAAATAATAATTAAAAATACAAGATTGGCCAAAAACTTGTCTTTCACAATACTGCTCATGAGAATTCCATAAAAAAAAAAAGATTTAGTCATATGATATCACTTGATCACATTGGGCAGTTGTATCATACAAAATAACCATAAGGCGTTAAGAACAAAACTTTTAGATATAATGTCGAAAAATTAAAAACGTTCTAAAACCCTTATGACACAATATTATCCAATTAAGACAACAAGAAAAAGTTGCAGCACATCGCTTCGAAGATATTGTGACTCAGTCACAACAATGTTGACACCATCAACAATACCAATGCATCTTAACAGAATGAAAAATAATAGAATAAGTTGAAATAAATAGAAGTTAAAAGAAAGTAAAGAAAGAAAGATTGAGTAATAAAAGAAAAATTAAATTAATTGTAGAAACATTACTATAATTAAAGAAAAAATATTATTTAATTATTAATTATGACACACACGTATATATAAAGTAAGGTTATTGTAAAAATGGATAATTTTGTGAAAACAATGAGAAACAATCTGGACCATTAATATGTTATCATCAATAGTTATAATAGTGTTAATGGAATTATATTAAATAATATGTTCGTTTAAAATTTAAATAAAGGCATAAAAGAAATTTCTATCAATCTAATTTGCTGACATTACTCTTTATTTAAATATGAGAAAATCAGTTATGAATATTTAGGAATAAGGCGGTTGTTTATTTTGCTATATGTTGATATGTGCTACTAGTACATTTTAGCATATATTAGCACATACACATAACCATATACTTGTTAATAAAATTTTTTGTCTGTTTTACTATATGTTAATACGTGTTATTAGTACATGTTACATATATCAGCACACATACATAATTATATAGCTGAAACAATATGTTTGCTTGTTTTGATATGGTTAATATGTGTTTTTAGCACATGTTAACATATATCAAGTTATCAACACATATACATAACCATATATCTATTTGTGCGAAATCATCCATTTAATTTATGTTTGAATAGATGAACTGGCATTCCAATTATGGGATTTTGGTTTCTTGTTTATGGTGATATAATACCAGTAAAACGAAATAGTTAAAAAAATAAATAAAATATTAAATATTATATTTAAGTAAAAGAATTAAAGTTCAATAAACGAAATCCAATAACAAATATAATTAAGAATGTTTTGACAAATTTAGTTAAAATTCTGACTAATAAGTTAATTATTAATCGTTCGAGTTATTTGGATAACCGAACTAAATACTCACAACCGCATACGACCGAATCAAAAACTGGTTTAAAAACCAACTCGGACATAACCGATCATCTCAAATACCCGACAATTTATTTAGGCTTAATTTATCCTTGTGGTTATTTAAATAAAAAATGATTAAATCAATTAAACTAGTGGAAATCGTAACAAACATTTTAATGGCAATTAGTGAAGATTAATTTAATTGTCGGTTACTTCTACATTTGAAACTGAAAGCATCGCTCAAAAGTTTTCAATTGGATCGTCATATTCACAAAACAAACTCAAATATATCGTCTACTGCAGTTCTCTTGATATCTCTGCCAAACCAATTACGGTTACTCGTTAATGGCTCGTCGTGTGTAACCGTTGTTTTGCGGGATTGTGGTTGGAGTGTGTTACTGTTTGAGGTAAGATTTCGAGTTATTTTGATAACTTGGTTCTTGAGAATTGATTTGTATATAGTGATCGAAAGTTGGTTTTGAAACGAGAAGATCTATAAAAAATATATATATAGATAATGGGGGATGTTCAATTAAGAACAAATATAAGTTAAGAACTAAAAGAACCATTTCTAGCCACATGTTTGAAGGGTATAAAGGTAACTTCCCCTATTTTCAAGGAAAATTACTTTTATACCCTTCAAAACTTGTGGCTATAAATGTGGTTCCTTAAGTTCTTTACAATTTTTTAGTTCTTAATAGAATGAATCCCTATAGATAATAATAATCGGTCAAACATTTTATTATCTAATGTTGCCAGTGTTCTCCATGCATGGGATTATGATTAGGGGTGGTTACACAGATTACAAATTTCTTTTTTTACAAAGGTAAATACGATTGGTCATGAAAATCTCAAATGTGACTATTATTATTTGGAAACCATGAAGCACGGTAAGAAGATATAGGCAAATTAGATTGAAGTTAAATAATAACCTAACAAAGATATTTAGTAAATGAAAGGCTAGTTGGACCGGTTGAGACAAAATGTTAGATTTGTGATAAAAACTCTTCAAGTCATTTCTTTTATTTTAAACAGTTTTATGAACCAGATTATAGAGCATTTGGAAGTTTTGTTGGTTGCAAAACGCCAAAACCTCTTCAATCAAATACAGTTCTTATAAAAAAATATGTTAAAATAGTTGATTCATGTAACTAACAAGTTATTATATGCGTTACGACACGACCTCATTAAGTAAACCAATTAGACATGTTTAACTTTAAAATGTCTAAATCACATAAACATAACCGATTATGTATACAAATCATAATTAATTTAAACTAACGTGAAATCACCCACAAACACAGATTCCCGAAACACTTGAGGTTAAGATTGCTCGCGTATTATCTGAGATTGATTCGTTGATTATTTGCTAAGGTTAAGGTACGGATTTTCTTTTCGTTACTTATAGTATTGTTCTATTCATTTCTTTTAGTTGAACCGTTTGGTTTTTGAGCATCTGTTGGATCTGATTCTGATTTGTTACACGTGTGATATAATTATTAAATTGCATTCATTATCGCATGTTCTGTTATATTGACGTATGATATTATTTCATGCGACCTTTGTTAGATATTGGATTGCCTTTTATCCGTAATTTGTTTCGATTTCGATGCCTGAGCAAGCCTCCGGTAGGTGATTCTACCGGTGCGTCATTGGGACATCAATGGCGTAGCACTTTCCGTGATGGTGTGACTGGTTCACGGCGTCTCCATATTTTGGCAGTTGAGAAGTGATATTTTAGAGAGGCGTATGGACTGGTCCTAGGATAACTGTTTCGTTTTGGTGAGTGTAATAACCGTCAATAAAACAGGTATTTATTTCATTGAGATTTATTTATTTTAGAACAAGGATTATTAAAACAAAACCTGAGTGATCTTTTTGTAACCACTTAAGTGAATGTTAGACAACTAATCTATGTGTGTGTATTGTAATATGGGTGTTAACAATATATATGAATGAAAATCAAATTAAATTTAAAACGCATATATACACACAAAGTATACTACAAACACAAGATTAAATAACACCACATACGTACATATAGGAATAAGGATACACAAGCATGAAACACTCACATGAGAAACACCCTAATTCTTTAAAAATGTAAACAAATAATAAAATAAAATAAAAAAAAAAATCAACACATACTATGGAAGTATGTATACGTGTAATATAAACACTCAAAAACCCAACCTAGTGGGGAAGTGGCAAGCCATGGATCTGACAACACCACACCTTCATAATTTCCCACGTGATGGTGGGAGATTTCCTATAAATTCAAGTTCAAATAATACCATGTCCTGCCAAGATCTTCAAGAAATTCTAAGAGGTCATATCCTTTTATGACATGCACCATCCTTTGAGTACCTAGGATCTGCAATAGCCACCCTAGGATATGGCACAACATCTTGTCTCAACCACTAAAATCTTTAAAGAACCATTCATATGAAACTAGTTTGGTTTCCCCCCAATCCCTTCAATTCCAACGGCTCCACACTCCTATAAATACCAGAACTATCAACTCACAAAACCACACCCATTCTCCTCCTTCCTATCTTATTTTCGAAAGTATTACTTCATCCAAACAAACCAAGCAACAGCCTTGACAACCCAGCTTCAACTGAAGGCAGCTCACCAGGAAAGCAGCAGCAGCGCACGATCAAGCCCAGCAGCAGTGGCCGAGTAAGAATCACCCAGACAGCAACGTTGAGCAAGCTCCTTTCCAGCATCATACTCGAGCCAACCGATCAACCAGCCCATCGATTAAGGAAGGAAGCCAACAACGCCAAGAGCAGCTCAAACACAGGTCAGTAGCGTTCGATTCAGCACCGGTTTTAGCCTCCCGCACCCTTCTCTAATCCTTTCGTGCTACTCGGCGTGTTTTCTTTTGTAAGTTTTACTCCTCCCTACATGACGAATTCTACTTAACCAATACATGAAGCCACTTTGAGGCAAACCTTTTGATATACGTTAGGTAAAAACAACAAAAGGTAGTCTCTAAAACACCTCTAATATAATAAGTACAAGTCAAGGATTCTAAATGGAGGTGCTGAAAGCATCATGCATAAATAAGATATATCTATAATAAACTCCCACAACAAAAACACCAGCCATGCATACGTAAATGATAGATTTTTTTTACTAACTGAGATAAAATGAGGACGAAGGTTTGAGAAATAATAACAAAATGATAAGCTCTTTAAACTCTTAATAAACTTAATAAAAGCAGGAAATGAAAACTATCATTTTTAAGTAAGTTGACTAAATAATTGCCAAAACCAAATTATAACTGATAGTTTTATAAAACTTGAAATTAAAAGAGAAGCCTAAGCGTCGATTAAGTAGGAATGCCTATGTTCAAGGTTTCTTAGGCATATATGTACAAAAGGGCAACTTTACGTCCCAACCTACATGATTAATAATATTTTATGAATACATATAAATGCACACATATTTAGGAACATGCACATATAAATAAGGACACTTATGGTTAAGTTAAATAATACATATTGCTAGAAGAGTGTGAAATAGTAAAAAGAAAAACCGTTGAAATAAACCAACAAATGATAGTATAAGGATTAGGAGTTCAAGAGAGGAATGTACAAAACAATTAATAGATACACACCTCAACATGACTAGTTGTAGTCAATAAACCAAATAATGGGTATAAGGGTTGAAGTAGACAACCATGAACCATACACATAATAATACAAGAAATAAATAAACGAAATAGAGACTACACAGTTAAAGTTGAACAAGCTTACAAAGAATAACACTAGAAGTAGAGACCCACCACAACAATCTTACTAGAATATATGTAAACCATTAACCCTATCAACCTACTATGTTGTAGGATTTATATAGGGCGGTGTTCATCATTTCAAGGACTCAAGAATCCAATCTCACCAACACAACGGTGAGTTTTCGTAGCCCCTTTTTTATGCTATTTTAACTTTTGGGTTTTATGCATGTTACAAGAATTATTTATACAAGAATTATTTATACAAGAATTATTTACACAAGAATTTTGCACATGATTATGATGTTATTGCATAAGACAAGAATTTATCACTTAAATGACCCTACTCTCTACACGACCATTTAACTCACATTGTTGAGCCGATGGATTAATATAAGTTAGTACTAGCGGGGCTTGACAAACCTCCATTCATGGTTGGTCGCACCAACTCCCAATTCATGATTTATGAATGGTATATTTCCAACAAGAACTATTGTTTTGTGATAAGACAATTAGCAAGAAACAGGGTATACAAGAAGTTAAAGGTATGGTTGTGGACTTATGCAAGTTCATCAAAAATATGTGTTTATCTATTAACCAATTTGAACTAGTTATCGAGTCGTAAAACCTACGATCTCACCAACAATATGTTGACCTTTTTCAATTTAATATGCATTTCAGGGAATTAGAAGCAACAAGTTGCGTGGGGAAGTTAGCATGCATTTATTTTGGAATACAAATGAAGATTTGATTATATTACCTGTCTAGATGTAGGTCATATGATGTTAGGAATCTTCAAGCTTGTATTGAGACTACCTTATTTTGTAAACATGAACCTTGATATGTTAAATGCATGATATTGAATTCTCTCATATGCAATGTGCTCAAGATATACTGTCGCACCCCGAGAAAACCCGTCCCGAACGGGGCGCGAACAACAACAGATTGTCAGGATCGCAGTCTCCGGTCACACAACAAGCGAGACCTATATGTCAGGTTGTATACGTACATCCAATTACTTGGATAAAACAGTTTGTATAATCAGAGTTGCGGAAGTAAGTGTAGGTTATCAAAACAGATTAATATTCATAGATAGCGGAAACGTTAATTTAAAACAGTTTTCAAAATGATAAGTAACCATAGTTGCGGAAGCGATTAAAAATGTCTAACAATACATAAGTAACACGATCAAACGATAAAAATGTTTAGATGACTAAGACACTTAAACAGATGCATGCGACTCCAGCCTAGCATCCTATTCCTTGTGCGCGTGTCTTAGTTACCTGAGAAAACATGCGAGTAAAGAGTCAACACAAAGGTTGGTGAGAGCACAGGTTTGTAACAGCAGTAAACATCAAAATGTTTAAAGTAATTGTTTATAGTTTTATATATCATATGCGGGTTCGAAACCGAAGCTAACATGCTGCCTCCCGCCATATCCATCCAACAAGATATGGCAATGTTTATTGGTCAATTATGCACTGTTCCAACCTCCAGTCGGGGTGTCCATACGGCGCACAACAGTGGGGCTTGTCAGGCCCAAATAGTACTATTCAGAATTACCACGCTAAGCGCTACGCGCTATTAACGGTTCGAGATGTGTTTAATGAGGACTTATCAGTTTTGTGGATGAGTGCCACACATATGTATATACGATATTAGCATGTACAAATGAAACCAAAAGTATGTATGTTGATCAAAATCAGTTGTATGCAATGTTTTCTCCCCCAAAGGTAGAAAATGTAAAAAGGGGCCGTGAACTCACCTGTTAAAGCAGTTCCGGTTTATGTGGTGTTTGCGACTGTGAAAGCTAGCAGTCCTGCTAGTAAGTTCCTATAATCATATAGGTGTGAGTATGTGTTTTGTGGTGTGTTGTAATTCATACAACTCCAAGTGTCGGTGTGCTCAACCGAGTGCGTGTGTGTTGACTTGTGCTGACTCTACGAATCGTTGTTGACACGATTGTTGTGTTTATGTGTCTCAATGCACATAAGACCCCAAAATGCATCCTATGACTCTACTCGCACAAGTTACCATTTTTAGAAAGTTTCCCATTTAAGAAAGTGTGGTTATGAAATTCCATTTCATAATGTTAATACTTTTAATATGTTTATAAAATACATTTAAACCCTTAAAACATGTCGTTTGCGCATAAATCATCATTTATGCCGTTTTGTCCAAATAAAGTTTCCTTATTTGGAAAGTATCCGTTTAAAAGTTCGTTTTCACAAATCCAAGTTTCCAAATATGTCAAAAACTGTTTCTAAACATATTTCAATAATCCAAGTTCATCAAAACGTTTTAAAACATCAAAAGCCCTCTTTTGATTTACAAAAGTTTCCATAAATAGTAAGTTTCTACAAAACCAAGTTTTTGACAAAATCAAATATCCCAATGTGTTTCTAAACACTCCAATACACATTTAACAACATCTAGACATGTCTAACATGTCTAGATCATCACAAATTTAAGACTTGCAACATAAAAGTTTCCTTTTATGGCAAGTGTACCAATATCATCCCCAAATCAAACAATAACTAAACCAAACTCAAATCTAACATCACTAGACAATAAAATCAGTAAATCTATGACGATAACACATCAAATCACCAACAAATCTGAGCACAATCATCATATGGAGTTGCATGTGGGTTTTTACCCATTGCATGTGCGATCTATCAACTAATAAACACAAGAAACTACCTTAGAAGCTTAAATCTGTGGTAGAACAGGTTCTGGAACTCCAATGGCGGCTGGTGATGAGCTCTTAGCTTGTGGATGGCTTCCAAAAACTCTCCTTGAGCTTCAATGGCTTCAAATCACTCCAAGGTTGCAAGGAAAAGCTTCAAGGATGTTACCAGGGGGATTTGAGGTTGATAACAGTGGGTTTTGGTCGCAAATGGATGTGAGAGCTCGAGTGGATTGCAAAGGAGACGGGTAGGAATGAGATGGGATTGATTATAAAGAAATTTTGATCTGCATGGCCTTCGCGTACCGCGGAGGCCGGTCAAATTTCTTTATCGCGTACCGCGATGGAATTCGGGAGACTCGACTCCCGGTTTGCTTCGCGTACCGCGAAGCATTTCGCGGTGTAGTTGTCGCGTACCGCGACGACAACATTTTCTTGTTTTTCAATTTCGTCGATTCGATTTCGCTCGTACTCGATTCCTAACGTTTATCCAAAGCATCTAATGCATGTTTAGCACATAATCATGTAATACCATATAAGTTTGATCACCACGTTCGTGAGACTCGTGTGTGTTTCGATAATTCCTTGAATTACCTTTGATGGTTCGTGTTTGTGTGTTTACGAAGTGTTTGCACGCTTGATTAGTCCCAATCAACGTGTAATGCACAATTCAATAATAATCCAAATTATTGTTTTGTGTTTGTGTTTAGCTCATCTAATTAAACTCAATTAAATGAAGTGCAACAAGTATGGATGTGAAATGAGTGTTGCAATTTACCCAAAATTGTCGGGTGTCACATCATCCCCTTGTTGAAAGAAATTTCGTCCCGAAATTTGGTTGTTGTTGGTAGTGTTTGAGAATGAAAATTTGAAAATTTCTGGTTGTCACATCATCCCCTTGTTGAAAGGAAATTTCGTCCCGAAATTTATTCGTTGTTGTCTGCGTTCGACGTTGTCTGTTTGAAGAGATGGGGATATTTGCGCATCATCTGATCTTTACGTTCCCACGTGAATTCGGGTCCGCGTTTCGAGTTCCATCGGACCCTGGCAATAGGAATCCGACTCTGTTTAAGTCGTTTGACCTCTCGGTCCGTGATCTCTACCGGTTCTCCCACGAATCGTAGTTGTTTATCCACCTGGATTTCATCCGGTGGAATCACAAGTGTCTCATCTGATAGATACTTTTTCAAGTTTGAGACGTGAAACACGTTGTGAACTCCGTCGAGTTCGGCTGGTAAGTTGAGTTGGTATGCCATCGGACCAATCCTTATCAGGATCTCGAAAGGTCCAATATACCGTGGGTTGAGTTTGCCTGTTTACCGAAACGAATGACGCTTTTCCATGGAGAAACTTTCAAAAGGACTTTATCTCCTACCTGAAATTCCATAGGTTTCCGGCGTTTGTCGGCATAGCTCTTCTGATGATCTCAAGCTGCTGCCATGCGGTTTCTGATTTGCACGATTTTCTCCGTAGTTTCGTGTACAAGTTCCGGGCCAGTGAGCTGACTGTTGCCCACTTCCGCCCAGCAGATGGGTGATCGGCGTTTCCTGCCATAGAGTGCCTCAAAAGGTGCTGCTTTGATGCTTGTGTGGTAACTGTTGTTGTAGGAAAACTCTACCAACGGTAGGTGAGTCTCCCAGCTGTTGCCGAAGTCTACTACGCACGCTCGTAGCATATCTTCGAGGTTCTGTATGGTGCGTTCGCTCTGGCCATCAGTTTGTGGGTGGTATGCTGTACTCATATCCAACCGTGTGCCAAGTGACTTTTGCAATGATTTCCAGAAGTTAGAAGTGAATCTGGTGTCTCGATCTGAAATAATGGAGATTGGCACTCCATGTCGTGAGGCCACTTCCTTGACATAACTTCTGACTAGCTTTTCCCATTTTATTGTTTCCCTTGTTTGCAAGGGAGATGTGCTGACCCGGTCATTCGGTCCACAATAATCCAGATAGTGTCGCATCCACTAGGAGTATGGGGTAATTTGGTAATAGAATCCATGGAGATTTGTTCCTACTTCCACGTGGGGACGGAGGAGTGTCGCTTCTTTCACGGTTGATGTCTAGGGTTTCTCCACTAGGGAGAGGTATGCGCACAAACTTGTTGTGGCAAGTGATTTTAGCTTAGTTTTTTTTTTTTTTTTTTTTTTTTTAGGCAACCATTCCATGCCTACTATTATCTCAAAGCTGCCTAGTGTATCCGGCATGAGGTCATCCTAAATTTATGGTTTGCTAGCTCTATAGTGCATTCTCTTAGAACGTGGTTAGTTACAATCCGTTCACCATCATCTAACTCTACGGTGTATTCAGCCTTTAAGGATATTAGGGTTATGACAAGTATTTGCTAAGGTGCTTAAATATAAGACTTTTCTCAATTTCCAGTACCAAACAATACAGAAGCATAATGATCGTTTAAGAGATACGTACCTGTTGCAAGATTATGATCATTTATGGCTTCCTTAGCCCCAATTACGAGGGGTCGCTCCTTCGGACCGTTATTGTTCCTGTTATTGTTTTCGTTCTCTAGATATGGGCAGTCCTTCCTGAAGTGCCCCGGCTTCCCACATTCGAAGCAACTCTTCGATGCTTCATCCCCATTGTTTTCCACATGGGGGCAGTCCCTCTTAAAGTGCCCTGGCTTTCCACATCCGAAGCAACCTTTTGGTTCTTTGTATCGCTGCGGTTGAGGCTGTGGAATTTTGGTCACCAGTTCACTCCTGCAGTTTTTAGTTGTGTGGCTTCGCTTTCCGCACCATTGGCATCTGTATCTTTCACACGGTCCCCATTTATGATGATAATCACAGTTGTTGCACCTTGGGTTTTTGCCAGCATAAGCACCCTTACGTCGTCTTGGTGGTTGTAGAGTGGGGGTTTCGTTTTGAGTGTTATCCCATTTGCGTTTGTTGTCGGTGGTTTTGATTATTGAGCCACGTGGAGGTAATAATCCTTGAATCACTGCCGTATCGGTCATTTCATGAGCTAAGTAAACGGCTTGTCTTAGGGTGGTGGGGTCAGCGGATAGTACCATATCCCGAACATGTGGTGTCAATCCCTCAATGTATCTTTCAAGATGTTTGTAGGCTGGGGTCACCATTTCTGGGCACATATGTGCCAACTCATAAGATCGAGAAGTGTATGCCTCGATCTCAGAACCAATCATCCTGTGGTTCCGAAATTCCGTTTCCAATCTCAGAACTTTGTCGTGAGGGAGATATTTGTGGTTTATCATTCTTTTGAATTCCTCCCAAGGTATAGCTTCAGATGTTTCTCGTCCTATGGTTTGAACATTTGTGTCCCACCAAGTGAGGGCTGCTCCTTCTAAGGTTCCTGTTGTGTACTTCACGCGGTCCTTAACCCTACAGTTGCTCATGATGAAAATTGATTCCAATCTCTCAATCCATCGGAGGAGACCGGCAGCACCCTCCGTACCATTGAAAGAAGGTGGTTTGCAGTCTAAGAATGTTTTGAATGTGCAGTGGGGTGGATTAGGGTTTGTCCCTTGAATCAGTTGATTCTGGTTACGTGCAGCTTCGCGTGCAGCGATTTCCTCCTCAACTCGTTTGCTGATTAGTGCGTTCAGCTTCGTTGTGGTGAGGTTAATGTTTCCACGCCCTCCCGCGTTCTTGTATTCTCCGTGTCTTCCAGCCATGATCTTCATAGCGAGAATAAGCGTTAGTGTAGATCTAATGACTAAAGTAGCACATATATTAGTCTTGATATATAATAAGTTGTACTGGTTACAATTCATTCAATACCCAAGACACTAAGACTCCAAAATTTTTCAAGTACAGAGTCACAACCTGTTTCTACCAGGTCTATGCTAAGTTTATCGGAGGCGTTATCGATAGTGAAATCAGAATCAGCATCCGCCGCTGGTTCCTTCTCCCCAGTGTCAAGTCCTTCCAGACTGGATTGGCGACCTTGCTTTTCCAGCTCTTCGATTGTAACTTTAGCGATGGCAACCGGTCTTCGGCTGCCTGGAATGGTGAAATCAACTGGGTTATATCCTGGTTCATCTTATTGACTATGCTACAAAGCTCCGTATGTCGGGTACTTGTATATCTTAGTTCCTCTGTAAGCCACTCGATTCGGTCGTTTGCCCAAGTTAGGTCCCGAGCCAATCCGACTCAAGACACTGCCTCTCAGGCTCATGTGAGTCTAATATGGGTTATGTATTGTCGGGTGATTCTTCCATGGGGTCCTCATCAGGAAATTTGATACGTTGCTCATGTGAAGTGTAAAGTCGCAACATGAGGTTTTCATGGATACATGGTAGTCTGGACTATAGCTGGAAATTTTGATGAACTTTATATTGAAGTCTTGATTCGTTACTTGAATTCCGTTGCAACCATCAGAGTGAGGGATAAGCGAATATCAATGTATGTGTTTCCAGAAATAGACTCATAATAGAATTTGCCAGAATTCATGCGTACTTGTAAATTCACGATTATGTTGCGCACCATGATCGTCAATTTACCTTACGTAGGAATTCTAGTTCCTCCTTCTTAGAGCTACTAGGTTTTACTGGATTCGGAGTTTATTCATGACATCAAGATTCAAACAAGAGTCATATGAGGTAGGACTGAATAGCCTATCGAACTAATACTTGGGCTAGTCACGCGAATTGTATGGTATTATAGGATCTTGCGTAGATCCTATAAGGATAGCTACGTGGCTTGAGCGTGTTTTCCTCAGGTCACTTGGTGTTGAGTCACTGATTGTGTGAGTGTTAGTATTGATGCTTCTGGATGACCACCTAGCACCCGTAATGAAATCCCTCCGCATGGTCACTCTAGTTTTCCTTAACTCGAGCGACCATGTTCGTTCGGTGATATTCTATGAGTGACAAGGAGTGGAGTTTGGAATCTCCTCATATGGTCCTTGTAAGCAGTATGTGTAGTGGTACCAAAGGGTTACAAGAATGTTGTTGAGCCACAGGGCCTGTTTCATCCCTGGACTTGTTTAAGTTTCATCCCCGATCAGCTTTTGTCGTCGCCTCTTCGATTCGGGCACCGGTGATATAGCGTATGTGTACCGGCTGCTCCTCCTGCGATGGCTCAGACGTGCTGTCTTCGGGTGATAGTTGGTGCTTGGTTCGGTGACTCAACTGCTACCGGTAGTATTGGTATTGAAGGTGTAGGAACAACCCGTTCCTTCTCGTCGTATGCGAGCATAGACGGTGATGAGAGTGATGCCACATCTAAATGTGTGAATTGTGTGTATGTACGATAATGTATGCAAGTAGAACTAATACTAAGCACTACGCGTTGTGTGGAGACTAGTGGTTATAGACTAAGTTCACTAAATGCAAACCTAATTCGCAATAACCGGAGTCTCTGATACCAATCTGTCGCACCCCGAGAAAACCCGTCCCGAACGGGGCGCGAACAACAACAGATTGTCAGGATCGCAGTCTCCGGTCACACAACAAGCGAGACCTATATGTCAGGTTGTATACGTACATCCAATTACTTGGATAAAACAGTTTGTATAATCAGAGTTGCGGAAGTAAGTGTAGGTTATCAAAACAGATTAATATTCATAGATAGCGGAAACGTTAATTTAAAACAGTTTTCAAAATGATAAGTAACCATAGTTGCGGAAGCGATTAAAAATGTCTAACAATACATAAGTAACACGATCAAACGATAAAAATGTTTAGATGACTAAGACACTTAAACAGATGCATGCGACTCCAGCCTAGCATCCTATTCCTTGTGCGCGTGTCTTAGTTACCTGAGAAAACATGCGAGTAAAGAGTCAACACAAAGGTTGGTGAGAGCACAGGTTTGTAACAGCAGTAAACATCAAAATGTTTAAAGTAATTGTTTATAGTTTTATATATCATATGCGGGTTCGAAACCGAAGCTAACATGCTGCCTCCCGCCATATCCATCCAACAAGATATGGCAATGTTTATTGGTCAATTATGCACTGTTCCAACCTCCAGTCGGGGTGTCCATACGGCGCACAACAGTGGGGCTTGTCAGGCCCAAATAGTACTATTCAGAATTACCACGCTAAGCGCTACGCGCTATTAACGGTTCGAGATGTGTTTAATGAGGACTTATCAGTTTTGTGGATGAGTGCCACACATATGTATATACGATATTAGCATGTACAAATGAAACCAAAAGTATGTATGTTGATCAAAATCAGTTGTATGCAATGTTTTCTCCCCCAAAGGTAGAAAATGTAAAAAGGGGCCGTGAACTCACCTGTTAAAGCAGTTCCGGTTTATGTGGTGTTTGCGACTGTGAAAGCTAGCAGTCCTGCTAGTAAGTTCCTATAATCATATAGGTGTGAGTATGTGTTTTGTGGTGTGTTGTAATTCATACAACTCCAAGTGTCGGTGTGCTCAACCGAGTGCGTGTGTGTTGACTTGTGCTGACTCTACGAATCGTTGTTGACACGATTGTTGTGTTTATGTGTCTCAATGCACATAAGACCCCAAAATGCATCCTATGACTCTACTCGCACAAGTTACCATTTTTAGAAAGTTTCCCATTTAAGAAAGTGTGGTTATGAAATTCCATTTCATAATATTAATACTTTTAATATGTTTATAAAATACATTTAAACCCTTAAAACATGTCGTTTGCGCATAAATCATCATTTATGCCGTTTTGTCCAAATAAAGTTTCCTTATTTGGAAAGTATCCGTTTAAAAGTTCGTTTTCACAAATCCAAGTTTCCAAATATGTCAAAAACTGTTTCTAAACATATTTCAATAATCCAAGTTCATCAAAACGTTTTAAAACATCAAAAGCCCTCTTTTGATTTACAAAAGTTTCCATAAATAGTAAGTTTCTACAAAACCAAGTTTTTGACAAAATCAAATATCCCAATGTGTTTCTAAACACTCCAATACACATTTAACAACATCTAGACATGTCTAACATGTCTAGATCATCACAAATTTAAGACTTGCAACATAAAAGTTTCCTTTTATGGCAAGTGTACCAATATCATCCCCAAATCAAACAATAACTAAACCAAACTCAAATCTAACATCACTAGACAATAAAATCAGTAAATCTATGACGATAACACATCAAATCACCAACAAATCTGAGCACAATCATCATATGGAGTTGCATGTGGGTTTTTACCCATTGCATGTGCGATCTATCAACTAATAAACACAAGAAACTACCTTAGAAGCTTAAATCTGTGGTAGAACAGGTTCTGGAACTCCAATGGCGGCTGGTGATGAGCTCTTAGCTTGTGGATGGCTTCCAAAAACTCTCCTTGAGCTTCAATGGCTTCAAATCACTCCAAGGTTGCAAGGAAAAGCTTCAAGGATGTTACCAGGGGGATTTGAGGTTGATAACAGTGGGTTTTGGTCGCAAATGGATGTGAGAGCTCGAGTGGATTGCAAAGGAGACGGGTAGGAATGAGATGGGATTGATTATAAAGAAATTTTGATCTGCATGGCCTTCGCGTACCGCGGAGGCCGGTCAAATTTCTTTATCGCGTACCGCGATGGAATTCGGGAGACTCGACTCCCGGTTTGCTTCGCGTACCGCGAAGCATTTCGCGGTGTAGTTGTCGCGTACCGTGACGACAACATTTTCTTGTTTTTCAATTTCGTCGATTCGATTTCGCTCGTACTCGATTCCTAACGTTTATCCAAAGCATCTAATGCATGTTTAGCACATAATCATGTAATACCATATAAGTTTGATCACCACGTTCGTGAGACTCGTGTGTGTTTCGATAATTCCTTGAATTACCTTTGATGGTTCGTGTTTGTGTGTTTACGAAGTGTTTGCACGCTTGATTAGTCCCAATCAACGTGTAATGCACAATTCAATAATAATCCAAATTATTGTTTTGTGTTTGTGTTTAGCTCATCTAATTAAACTCAATTAAATGAAGTGCAACAAGTATGGATGTGAAATGAGTGTTGCAATTTACCCAAAATTGTCGGGTGTCACATATACAGTTTCGTTACATCCTTGCAATTCCGCCGTTGGCGAGGGTGTGACGGTGAGTGTTGGTGTGTGCCCACATACAGCTCACAATTTGGTACATTAAGCCGACGGGTCTGTGTACATCATTTGTTATGTTTTGTTTTGTGCTCAAAGGGGTATCTCCTTTGTAACAACCAAAGATTTAGCACTTTCGATTGTTCTAGAAATCCACGTTGATGTGACGATTGAAATTATTACAGGATGATAGTACGTGAGAAATGGTGAACGTGGGCGAAGACCGTGCGCGAAACGGAGTTACGGATTGTCCGGAATCTCGAAACGAAGAAAAATTTCAAAGTATGGAATTTTTAGACTCATCGCGGTACGCGATGGAGAGGTTGAGGATTCTTCGCGGTACGCGATGGTTGAAAAATATCTGATTTCTCTGGATTTCTTCACGGTACGCGAAGCTCATTTTGGCTCCTCGTCGCGGTACGCGACGGGTGAGGCGGTGGAATGGTTTGATCTTCTTCATCAGATTTCATGCAGAAAGTTTAAAATTTATACATCTCGAACCTTTTCTAGCTCCAGACGAAAGAACTCGATCTTCAACCATCTGAAATCAAATTTCAAGCCATCAGATCGTATATTTGAAGCCAGGGAACTTATCTACAAGTCCTGATCGTTGTTGTGCCGTCAGATATCCGTCTGATTAGGTAATGATTTGTTTTAACCTTCTAGTTTGATTTTGATTGATTAGATCTTGATTTTGAACGTAATGACATAGTTAGGAGTGTTGATTATTGCCTAGATGATGGCTAGGATTGATTATAAATGAAGAACATAATGTTTTAACGGTTAAATCCTTGTTTTGATCCGTTGTAATGCCCGATTTGCATGAAATCACAACCATAATTATAATGGTTTAATCCATTTGATTATGACAATGTAGGTGATTAGTTTGGTTAATCTTTGTAATGCAAAGGTTAAATTTAAGTGTTTCAAACTAATCACAATCATTAACATACTCATTGGAACGATTATCTGATGTTTATGAAAACAGTCAGATTAGTATGTTAAAGATGGTTATTAAACCTATTCTAATACTACATTGTGATATTTCATGATATCTGGGTAATCAATAATAAGGATTGATCATTTCTAAGCCATTAATTTGTCTAGGAATCTGTTTTAGCATTATAATCAACAACATGAACTATTTCATTAATCTGGGATTATTCCAACTATCAAGGCAATGTCTTTGACATTGAACGTTCAGAAAGATCTAATCAGTAAGTTGAAACGTAGATAACTTATTAAACGTAAACCAATGCAGAGTTGCATCAATAATACCAGTTCGCAAGTGATCTTGCTACGATAAGATATCAGGTGAGTTCTTATAGCCCTGTTTTATATGTTTTATCATTTTGGGCTGATATGAATGTCATAAAGTTATTTTATGAAAATGGTTGTTTTACCTGACTACGGTCGGATAAAAGAATATGTATGTTATAAAGTTATGGTATGAGAGTGATTTTAACCTGATTATGATCAGGTAAAGAAGGTTTTTAGATAAAGTATGTTTTCAGGTAAAGTATGTTTTCAGATAAAGAATGTTTATGTAAAGAATGTTCGGAAATGAATAATGTTTTAAGTCTCGACTGCGGTTGAGAAGTAAATGACTTAAATAATATCAGCTGAGATGTAAAGAATGTTTTAAGACTCAACTACGGCTGAGAAGTTAATGATTTTAAGAGTCTCAGCTGAGATGTAAAGAATGTTTGAAGTCTCAACTGTGGTTAAGAAGAAAATGATTATTTTTGAAAGACATCGACTGAGGTCGAGAAGGAAATGGAGTTTTGAAATCCCAGCTGCGGTTGGGCAAAACCTGAGCAATGCGGTGCGAATCTGTTATGATTATGATGGTCTAAATGTTTTAAACCATGTTATGTATGAATGATGTATGTTAAGAAGTCTTGTACCGGTATGAGCCGTCAATTTCGGTTGATGGTTTAAGAAGTCCTGTGAAGGAACAGGCCTGTCGACTATGTGTCGCCAGTTGAGGAAGTCTTATACATGTATGAGCCTGTCAACTTCGGGTTGGCTGTTGAGGTGTCTTGTATTTATACAAGCCTGTCGACTTTGGGTCGTCAGTTGAGGTGTCTTGTGCTGCACAAGCCTGTTGACTTCGGGTCAACAGTTGAGGCTAAGTTTCCTGTACAGGGAGATTGATGATATGAATATGTGTATGAAATGCATTTATGTTTGATGCTATGTATGTTATGTGTGGAATTATGTTATGTGATGATATAAATGGATAAAGATTTGTTTAAAAATGTAACTTAGAACTCACCAGCATAAAGCTGACTTGTTTTACGTGCATATCAGGTTGAATGGTATTGAGGAAAGAATAGCAGGAAGGCTCGAGGCATACCCTGAGAAACTACCCTGGCATAAACTAGCTATGTTATAGAAATATATAGACGTGGGTTATGTATCAATGTTTGTCTAGATGTGTATAATATTCTATGTTGTCACTTTCATTTCCGCTGTTATAATAAAATAATGATGGTTAAGGGTTATGGGTTTGATGTTTGCCAACTGAAGGGACTCCCGGAAATCGGGGCCCCTCATCCTTACCATACGACTTATTTGATAAGTATTCGCTCTGATAATTTGATATTGTTAATCGCATGGTTAGTTCGTTCTGACAATTCGTTATCATATGTTATCTTATGATCATTATAGTTATAATGCTTCCGCTGAAATTGCCATCGCTATATTTTGCCACTTCTATAATCATTTCATTTTCAGATTTCACCACCATTACTGTTGTTATTCCGTTACTGAGCAATTTTTGGCTCAGCCGACTTTTTTTTTTGTTGTCTTCTTTATTTTATAACAGGTATATATGAGAGTCAGGGGATGTGTAAGATAATCATATTAAAGAGTTTAATCAGATTGTGTTAATAAATAATGTAATTAGATCTTTTGTATTTCTCTAATAACTATGTATTTAATTAGGGTTAAATTCATTAAATGTGAAATATGCTTTGTTCTGATTTCTGTAATAGTGACACGTCAGCCCTAGCCGGGTTGGGGTGTTACAGATGAATTGTTGATTTTCAACTAACCGTTATTAGGATCATTTTTATAAAAAAATATATAAAAAAAGTGCCAAAAAGAAGTTTAAAAAAATAATACAACAATGGAACACTGACTTAATTCATTCTTCCAGCATGTACAACGGTGTTATATCTGTTACATCATTTTTTTATTAATCTTTTAAAGAAAATCTAGTCGACGTTTTTTCAATTTTTTTTACAAAAATTACCATAATGATGTAACCAAACTATAAAAAAATGGAAAAAAATTGATGGTTTTTTTTCATTGTTTTCAAGGTTTTCTAAACTAAAGGAGGTTTTTAAAATAATCTTCCGCTAGTTATCGTTAGGGGTGTAAACGAACCAAGACAGCTCGTGAAATGCTTGGGATCGGATCAGTAAAAAGCTCGAACGAGCCAAGCCTTAATGAGCCCGAGCCCGAGCCCAAAAATAGGGCTCGTTTAGTTATCGAGCCCGAGCTTTACATATTGAGCTCGAGCCGGCACGTGAGCCTTAACGAGCTTTCTGAATATATAATTTTTATTTATTATATTAAGTGTTTATTTATAAAATTAATTATTATTATATATAAAATTATGATAAATATATTTAAATAAAATATTTTATGTTAAATTTATAAAATATAATTATAAATATAATTAAATTAGTAATTAAAGTAAATAAATAAAATCTAAACGAGCCGAGCCGAGCTCGAGCCTGAAAATTTTCTAAAGAGCCGAGCTCGAGCTCGAGCCCGAGTTTATCTAAACGAGCCGAGCTCGAGCCTTAACGAGCTTGGGATCGGCTCGGCTCGTTTACACCCCTAGTTATTGTACAAAGGAAATTAACGTGAGAAGCGTAGAAAGCCATCAAAATGCGTCAAGTGTAATCTGGGTAAAGGTATAATGGTCTGTGTAAAATCACAGACCACGTATAAAATCATGGACCATCGTTTAACAAGCATAATCAAAGACGATCTGAATAATCGCAGACCAGTGCGTTATATCAAATCACGGACCGTCATTTAATACATATAATCTATGACCAACTGGATAAGCACAAAACAATACATTATATAAAATCACGGACCAATGCGTTATATAAAATCACGAACATTCATTTAACATGCATAATCAGGGAACACCTACATAATCATGGACCAATAATCACGGATCAAGTGTAACATCACGGACCAAGTAAAAAAAATATTAAAAAACTATAACAATACTATGCTCTAAATAAAGATAATAAAATTCTCTATTTTATGGTGTATTTTTTTTCGAAAAATGATTAAACATTTAAAAGTTATTTGATTTTTTTAAAATATGGTGGACTTGATTTATCCACAAAAAAGAACTATAAATGTAGGGATATCCATTTTTGCCCTTTCAACTTTGATTAACGTAAGTTTTAAAATAAAAGTGAAGACCAATAGATCTTAACCATCGATTAATTTGAATATTTGATCAAAAATTCAGAATCCTTCTTATCTTTCTCACCAAAAAACACCTTTGTATTGAAGCATCTCATATATATATATGGGAAGTATAAATTAAAACCACCCTTAGTTGAGGAAACTTTGGAAATCTTGAAAAAAACAATATAAACAAAACAATTTTTTTTATTTTTTTTATACTTTTGTAACATTATTAGGGTCAATTTTATAAAAAAATTAAAAAACACCGACAAATTTTTTTTAAAAAAAATAATTTGTAGACGATGTAACACAGACGTAACACATCGTATACAAATTATTTTTTTTTAAAATTGTCAGCGCTTTTTTCATTTTTTTTATAAAATTGACCCAAATGATGTTAAAAAACTATAAAAAAAATTAGCTTTGTTTACATTGTTTTTTCCAACTTTTCCAAAGTTTCCTCAACTAAGGGTGGGTTCCAAAATAATCATACCATATATATGTGTGTGTGTATGTGCGCGCGCGCGTGTTAGCGATCATTGCAATAATTACAATTCTTCTTCGTATATATTTAATTATTATGATTGTTTAATTATCATACACACACATGAATATCACCGTTAATTGTAATAGTTAAAGTTATCTACCTATTTTAAAAAATTAAGATATTTACCGATACATGACATGTTTCTAGATTACCTAAACTTTAATTTCTTGCATCTTTCTCCTGTTAAATATGTCTAATATTAAATAATAATATTAGATATTATATAAATATTTTATACATTTTTAAAAGAAAAAAATAAGATTTTTAATACACTAAAAATGCATTAATAAACACACTTTTAAAACCAAGTTATTATAAATATAAAAATGTAAGAAATAGTTTTTTAAAACAAAATATTTAAATAAATTAGTGTTTAAAAGATTAAGATTATTATTTATTACTTTAAATATTAAATTATACAATACATAATTTAATCATATTTTATGTTAAAAATCACCTTATATTGTTTAAATTTTTATTAATAACTAATTATTATTAGTGTTTATTGGATTTTAAAAGGAAAAAAAAGGTCTGACCACCATCGGGATTGCCAGTCTGATCTGTAACTAGCCCTAAAAAATATGTATCTAAGTCCGAAATATCCGAATTCAAAATATCCGAAAATTTGTATGTCCGTAGTTCGGATACATATTTTGAAAAATGTCGGATTGTTCGGACATCAGAACTATCCGCAATTGTTTTTTTCGGATAGTTTTCTGATATTTCGGGTAATTTTTCGGATATTCGGATATTTCGGATAATTTTCGGAAACCCGAAATATATATTTTTAAAATTTTTAAATATTTTTCTGAGTTCTGATACAAAATTTCGGTTATCAAAATTTACCATCTGAAGTGAAAACTCGTACCGGTTAATTTGACTGGAAGCGACCCAAACATCTTATTTTAGACCAGTTAACTCACCAATTCTCAATCCGGTTATAACAAAATATGATACCAAAAAGGGGTGGAAGTATTTGTCATGAATGGTTTCAATTCGTGGATAACGGTAATTAAACTACGTCACGAGTAAATTCAGTTCTAATTAATTTGGTTGAAATTGATTCACAGCCATAAAACTTCAAGTTATACTTAGTTGACCACAGGGCTTCAAGCCTAGTGGTTGTTTCTTGACTTTTTTTACAAGAAGTCTTGGATTGCAGTCTTACCTACAGTAATTTTACTTTAGGTTGAATCATAGGTTTTCCTACTTGTAGGTTTACTACTGAGCAAGGGTCAGGTCACCACGCTTTATTATTTGGACGGAAGTGCGATCTATTTGTTATAATTTCATGGGTGACTGGACGTTTGCTGATAAAAAAGGAAACAAACTTAACACATTAAATATTAATTAAAACTAATAATAATACAGCCTCAAATAAAATGAAACTTACGAAATTCAAACACTTAACAAATTTTTCTTTTAAGACTTAGTCTCACACTTTTTATCATAGGAAAGATGCTACCTACGGACTGAATATATGAATTGAAACAACACTCAAACATAATCTTGATCAATTGGTAGCAGTACAAACCCTTCGAATTTCTCCTTGACTTCCTGTTTTCAGCCCAATGTTACCCATTTTTACCATCGATCTTCCAAACTCAACGTCAAATCTCAATCCAAGTAGTCCCCTAAATCCCAAGAACCGTTGCACAAACCTTTGTGTTGTTGGATCACTCCATAGCTTTGCATCAGATTCAAGAACTCCCCGTCCATTCCTTAAGTTTGCAAAGTAGGAATTGTCAAAACGGTTAACGCTGCCTGTATCTAAGCCCACACGAGTTGACCCACTACCGCCACTGGGGCAAAGTGCTCGAAGCTGTGGAAGGAATGCTGGGTTGATATCTGGGTCGGGACCGTTGGTGTTATTAAAGTTGTATAGCCTGTAACTGAATGTAAAACAAGCTGCTGTTCCAATTGTGTGTCCTCCTGGTATATGATAATTTACACTGTTTAGTTTATGATTGTTGAAATAACATCATGTACGTGTAGTAGTTATATATATACGGTACATATTTTTGTGTTCAATTCTACTTACCAACAAGAGTAACAAGATCTTGAGTGTTAAGACCTTTATCAGCAAACTTTTGGATTTGGACACTAATAGGGTCGTTAAAGGCTGGCAAGTTTGCAGTATCAGATGCTTGAGAAACCAATCCATCTCTACGTCCTAACGGTACCTGCCAACTCGGTCCACCGGCCTGCATGCAACATGTCATTAAAAACGGTTAACTAACTACTTAACGCGTGATTACAGTTAACTACAAGTTGTCACTTACAAGGACCACAGAATCACGGGCAGCAAGGGCAACAATATCAGCACAAGAAACCACACCAGGGCATGCGGTTTCGAGCCGGGACTTTGCAGCATCAATAACTTCAAAGCCTCTCAAGAGGGAGTTTGGAAGAGCTGTCTTCTCGGTCGATGCTCCGTCAATTAGTATAGATGCATCACAACCGTTAACAAAACAGTCATGAAAGAACATCCTTAGTAAACCTGGTGCAATTGTGGGGTTGGCTCTGACAGCTGACTGAACCGCTGCCTGGACTATGGATTCGACCCTAGGACAGGTGGACCTGTAGAAGCCAACACGAGTGCCTCCGCCACCACCGCGATTGCTTTGGCCTAGTGCCAAGGTGGTGAGTGTGGCTAACACCAGAACCATCAAGATAAGTGTCTTGTTAAGGGAAGAGACCTTCATTGTAACTAAATTAAGATCGATTGATGGATGTATATTTTTACGGGTTAAAGAATTGTTTTAGTATGTGAGTTGATGGTATTCATAAATGCCGGGAGGGAAGGTATATATAGCAGTTGGAGGAATGACAATAGTCAACCATATATTGGTTCACATGTGAAATGTCAACTAGCTTATAATATGGAGCTGCAAGGATGCCTTGAAAGGGAAACCTTTAGACTTCCACAGACAAGTGGGATCTAACCAATGAAAATAAAAGGCTAAAATCATTATAAAAAATCATTAAAAGGTTTACGAGCTTATGCCAGTAAACTAGACTTAAAAGCCCTTTTAATCTACTCTTGATTTCTACCTCGATTGTTTTTTTTTTAAATGGCAATTCTTACGTACCACGTATGTTTCTTGACCAAGCTCATCGGGCAGAGGTAAGCCATACGTCCCCCAGATGCGTGGAAACTCCGTGGAATAGGTAAACACTCGCCCCCATTAGGATCGAACCAAAGATAAACCCCAAGATGGTCCTTCACCTGGTGTCTTTTAAACTTGTTTCCATATGCATGTTACCTCAATTGTTAACTACGTAAATTTAACTATCAACTTTTTAGATCTTCTTTTCTTGTTTTTTTTTACAACATACTTTTGTGGAATAAATGATCTTTGGTTTGATTTTAACAGCAATAAACTAGAAGTATCTCGGGGCCTCTATCTGTCAGCATTTTCTTAGGCTTAGGAAACATGCCTCTTCTTCCTGGTCTCCTACTCCTCAGAAGAAAACCCACATGCCACATCTTAAGCTATGCCTACGGGAAAACCTTTAGCAAAGTGCTCACAGAGAGACTTGAACCCAAGACTTTTTATAAGAGAAGTCAAAGGAATAACACTATGCTAGAAGCATTTTTGTATATATAACATTATGGTTGGAAACTATTTATAATTTTATACGATACTTGAATTTTCAGTTAACCATTGCTTAAAATTAAAAATTAATAGAATGGATGGGTGTTGCGTTCCGTCACTAAACTATATTGATTATGGACCGAAATGAACGCTTAACACCCTTCACATAATCATTGAAAAACTCGCAACGGTCTTGAACCATAGGAACCATCCACAGATTGAGTTTTCGATCATAGAGCACACAATCCTTCATTTTGTATGAAAATTTTGGTCCAGTTTTGTTTTGTTTTTTTTTTTTTGTTTTGGTTTGTTTTTTCCATTGTCCGGTAATCAAGGAAATACAAAGATTTAGTAAGAGAGCCATTCAAGATCAAGACTTAATTAACTTTTATTTAAATAGTACAATAAGCATTTATTTATATTCTGATCTCTTATTTATTTGAGGTCGTTGAATATTTAAAATTTTGACCTTTATGTTAATATAAAAATTGATATTTTCAATTTGATATTTGTACTATTTTAATGGAATGCCAGCCTACTTGGATTAAGGCGTTAATTTTTTTTTTCTATTTAATATTTAATATACTATGTTATTCTTTTCTTAACTTAATACCAAACTTTCTAGCAAGTAAATAAATAAACAACTATATATTTTACAATCCAGTTATCTATGCATTGGTTAATCTATCTATTATAATAAATAAAGATTTCTAAAAACACACATATTATGTTCTTAAAGCATCTTAACTTTGATTTTCCGTCTTTCTTCCCTGTTATACATTTAATATTGTATAATAATATTAAAAATACTTTTTGTGCATTATAAATTATTTTTTTAATACATTAAAAACATTAATATTTAAAAACATACTTGCTAAAATATCAAATTATTATAAAATATAAAATTAAAAAAAATAAAATGAATTACTTAAAGAAACAAACTTTGAAAAACTTAGTGTTTAAAAAAATAATATATTATTATATTAAATAAAGTATTAAATTATACAAAATTTTAATAATATTTCATATCTGAAAATCATCTTGTATTGTTTAAATTTTCATTAATAACTATTTATTATTATTTTAATTCAACCCATGTAATTAATACACGGATACTAACCTAGTCTATTTATTATAATAAATCGAAGTTTCTAGGGACACATAGCGTGATTACAGAGCACCTCGAATTCGATTTTCTCGCCCCTCTCTCCTATTAAATACACTTCATATTAAATATAAAATACTTTGTTTTACATTTTTAAACTAAGAAACATATTTTATAATACATAAAAATATATTAATATTAAGAAAACACATTTTAAATATCCAACTTATTATAAAATATAAAATTTTTAAAAAAAGTTTTTAAAAAAATAAAGAAACAAAAAATGATTGTCTAAGAAATAATATAATTATTTTATTACTAAAATTATTAAATTATACAAAATTTTAGCCATATTTTATATTAAAAAAATCTTATATTATCTATACACTTCATATTAAATAAAAATATTAAATATAAAATACTTTGTTTTACATTTTTAAACTAAAAAAAATATTTTATAATACATAAAAATATATTAATATTAAAAAAACACATTTTAAATATCCAACTTATTATAAAATATACAATTTTTAAAAATAGTATTTAAAAAAATAAAGAAACAAAAAATGATTGTCAAGAAATAATATAATTATTTTATTACTAAAATTATTAAATTATACAAAATTTTAGCCATATTTTATATTAAAAAAATTTATATTATCTATATTTCATTAATGATTGTTTATTATATTTTTATCATTCAGCCCGTGTAATACACGCGTGCTAATCTAGTTTTATATAAATTAATGATACATAAAGTTAAAAAATGATACTATTCAATTACCCCCATCATTAAGTCTTATATATAATGACAACTAATGTAATAATATGATCTTCAAAGGTTTTCTTTAACTTAAGTATTACAATTTACAAACATAACAAATATTTTAACATTTAAAAAACTAATTTACTCTTGGTGAGATTCAACAAGAAATTGTTTGCCTACAACCCAAATAAGTTCTTGGTTCCTATATAATTTAACGAATATTAAATCAATTTGTCAGAGTTATATTTTGTTGCATTATCTATATGGAAATGTTTTCTTGATTCCTAGTTGCTTAATAGTTAATAAGAAAATAAGAAATTAAAATAGATAAAAGATAGATTGAATAGCAAAATCGTCAATAATACGTTCCTTAAAAATATAAAATTAAATTAAAAAACACTATGTTGATAAATATTTTTCAAAAAAAACACTTTTTTTATTAGTATTTTTTCTCCAACACTTGTTTTAACAAAAACCAAGTTGGAGTAATATATAATCACATTGAATTAAATAAAGAGTTTTTCCGGTCGGTGCATGTATAAAACACTGCTAGCTTGCATCCATATATATTGGTCGTAATTTTTATTGTAATAACCTGAAATTAATAAAAATTAAAATATATATATATAAAAAGAACAAAAACACATACTTAATTGCTAGATTGAAAGTATCAAAACGAGTATAGGTTCTTACCAAATCATAGGTGATGTATATATATATATATATATATATTATTAATTAATGTTGATCAATTCAACATTTATATAGAAATAGTATTTTATTTAATTAGTATTGTAAAAGTCAATCGTCAGTAGCTGTTAACATTTAACAACTTGATATGGTCGATCGATCGATATCCGTACTTAGCCTTGATTAATTTTGTTGGTTATTATATTACTTTATGTTACAAGAAATTTCAACTTTGTTTGAATATTTATAGACATTTTAAAAACGAAGACATTGTTCCTGTGCGGGACAGCGTAGAAATAAATTACAATAGGCATAATTAATTAGTTTAATTTTTGATGATGAAATTAGAGCTTAATTGAATGTCTTGTTTAAAAGAAAAATAATCTATGTGGATATCTCAACAATACAACAATATAGGCTTGAAGCTCATATATGATATGACCATTGGCGGATTCGACACATTGGGGAGGGGACGCACACAATAAAAGGTTAAAACGTACTTATTTTAAAATAAAAAGACACACAAATATTTATAAGTGGCATAATTTTAGTTATCAATGATTAAATTTACCTATTCAACTCATGCTGTCAACTACATAAAATATCTATTCATGATAGAATTAAACCTTTCAAGATCTCATGAGGAAAACACCAACTCTCATATGTACACTTATATGGAGGCTATGCACTATATTATGTTACATGACTCAAAAACTTGGAGGAGTGACAAAACATGAAATTATAACAAATGATAAAGTATATAATAAAACACTAATTTGTATCTGTCACTGTCTTCTGTCTTTTTAAATTCAACTTGTTTCTTCATGGTCTTGATTTATTGTAACTCTTGTTGTTTGTTGTAGTGATTTGTTGCTCTTATAAGCAAATCCATTGCATTTTTATGTTTGTATACAATTAGTTCTCTCATCTATCCAAATCATTATATAGATAACAATAGTCTCTCCTTATATGGTTGGATAGAATAAAACAATATAGATAGAATAAACAATATAGAAATACAATAAAACAGTCATTCATCCATCAACACAAATGATCCTAGTGTTGCTCTTATGAAGATCCGTGGCATATATGCCTCTTATAACTGTTAACAAGGTAGTTGTGTTGCAACCATAATTGTAAAAATCGGCCTAGGCACTAGGCGGCCAGAAACCTTCTCGATTTTGCCCTAGGCGGCCTATTTTTTTATTTTTTTTGGTTTTTTTTTGTTTTCTTTTGACTTTTTTTGAGTAAAAAGGACCCATGAAGTGATTATTTGAGACATTTTTCAACCCTAAATACTTAATATGTCTCTAAAACATCAAATTCAACATCTGATACATTGAAACCTGCCACTAAACATCGAAATCAATAACTTTGAATTTTGTGTTTAAGTTTGTAATTTGAAGTACTTGACTTAGTATGTTTAAGTTTATTTTTTAATATATTTGAAGTATTATATTAAATTATTGATATTAATGTGTGTATATAATAAATATTTGTAAAATTACATATAAAAATTCCAATCCGCATAGCGCCTATTAATCCCTAGGCGGTACCTCGTCGCCCGACTAGCGCCTAGCGACTTTTACAACCATGGTTGCAACATTACTCCAATATAACCATCTTAATTATAGTTCCAAGTCTTTCATTTAACTTTTCCTTTCTGATTTGGTCGTATGTTTGAACATCTTGTTATTCCTTCTTATCCTAACAAGTGGATTAATTGCATATATAGCCATATAGGGACAATAGGGTGTGTATCCAAATGGGCCTGCTTCTTTATCTACCCTTCGTTGACATATGACATATTAAGGGTCAAAGATGAACTAGGACTTGATCCCTTCAATATAATGTATGAGAGCTTCCTCTGCACCATAAAAACCTTTTCCTTGCATAGTTATTACGGATGAGATTGAATATCAGTGAAATCTAATGATCATGATCAACCCTAATAACAGTTAGAGTCGTTATTGTCTATATAATGTATGTATCATTACTTATGTAATAGAAAATATGCTAAACTTTTAATAATTATATAATTAACTATAAAAGATTCTATCAAACTTGGCATCAAACAATTAATAAGGTGTGATAATTGCACATGTGTATATGAAGAAGGGTAATATGAATAGTTGTTTATGTAATGCCTAAATAAGGTGACAAAGTGATGATGACGACACATAAGTCTAATATATGGGTTGGTTGAAAAGTAATACAATAGTGTCAAATGGTATAATTTATTGATAAATTAAGACTGAAGAATACAATCAAGTGAGTCAGTCCGACATGATGAAATATGAATAGCCAAGTGTTACAAAACTAACTAAGATGAAACTCAGACTAAGATATGAACCAAAACTAAGATATTGATTTGTGTATCTTCTACTCTTTGCGGCAATAGTGTTGGCTTAATCGGGTATGTTCACGGGTCAAAGGGGTACCTGTTGACAGATACGGGTCATACGGATTTTATCGGTTTTACTGGCTCAAGAGATATGCATGGGAATTGCATATTACTTTAATATTTTATTGTTTATTTAATATTTTGATTAGGTAGTGGTAGTTTCTTTGACCGGTTAATAGGGTGAGTAGTGGTGCATGTTTCTACCGGATCTTTAGCTAGGAAATAGGAGTTTATTGTTTTTTATGTATGGTTGTGCAGGCTATATAAAAAGCCATTTTGTTTTGTTGAATAAAGTAACTCTTCTTTTGCAAGTCCAGTAACCATTTCGTTATATTTCATATACACATATAGATACAGTGAGCTTTGAGTGTGTGTTGTGTGTGAGTTTGAAGGGGCCTGAACCAACAAAAGACTATGTTTTCACAGTGATGCTTCCCAGAATCCAATTTAGGTTTATACTTCACGTTTCTCATTTCATAATCAAACGAATCGTACGAAATAGAAATAATGTATTTCAAACACAGATACTACTAATTGATTACTTGTTCATTACAACAATCGAATATATATACTAACCAGCAGGGCCGGCCCTGAGAATCAAAAAAAATTCCGGGCCCCGGGGCGAGAAGAAAAAATGGGCCTCTTTTAAAAAAATTAACTTAGTAATTTATATTTAAAAAGTTAGTAATATAATTATATTTGTTAAAAAATTAACAAAACCAAAGTATTGTAACATAATAATATATTTTAAATACTTAAGCGAACCGTGAGGCTATTCGAGCATTTTTTGAAGCAAAAGTCTTGATCATCTATTCGGAATCCATATTTTCTAAGATGACGTTCTCAATAGCAATAATTGTCAATCCGTTAAGGCGGTCTTATGACATTGATGATCTTAAATAAGACCTCAACAACTTCAACTTAGAAAAACTTCTTTCTGCCAATGTCACAGTTACTGGATAGTCAACAAAACTCTATATGCAATTAATGCATTCGGAAAAACCCAAGCTGGTTTAACTTGTTTATACTTTATAGCATCAAAAGGGTGATAATTTTATAACATTAAAATGTCTCAAACAACTTCAGCTCCAAATAAAGTTTATCCGCGCCAGTATATGATTGTTCTTCATACTTCGATGTGTGGCTCGTTGGAGACCGCAACCGAGGTTAAGCTCGATGACTTGTAGCTGTGCAATTGAAGCAGAGGAGACTGCAGAGGATCCGCTTTGTTGAATTTGAAACGTGAGACTAAATGGTTGGAGGGCTGGTGTTGGACACCGGTCCGGCTGCTGGAGCAAGTCTGGGAATTGGAAGGGTGGAAAGTAAAACTAATTTGGGGGAAGTAAATAGAAACCTATTATATTTTTAAATATATGAGGCTTTTTTTAGGGGTAATTCATAACCAATTAAACTATTTTCATTCTATCAAACTTTGTTGAGCCCTAAGTTTTATAAAAAATTTTTTATAATATATAATTTTTTTTTTAAATTTCGGGCCACTAAAAACGTCAGGCCTGGGGCGGTCGCCCGCTTCGCCCTCCCCCAAGGCCGGCCTTGCTAACCAGATGTGATAAACGGTTGAATCGGTTGTGTAACTGCCGATCGTAGCACTTGGTTATCACCACAGTGCTTATTGCCGTTTACACTAGGTGGATGACATACCATGGACCAATTTGTTGGGCTATTATAAAGTCTAGGCCCACTAATTAACTAATACACACTTAATTAAAAGGTTACATACTATTACTACAAATAACGTATTAAAACCCAGCCCAAATCAAGGATTACGGTCCAACAGACTACACTTTATTGCCCAAATGCAACGGCTCTTTTAGAGCAAAGATGGAAACCAGGAGGTAAATAGGAAACATGGTTTTGATTAGCTGTCAAAACCAAGAAATAACCATATGATATCATTTGATCACATTGGGCAGTTGTATCATACAAAATAACCATAAGGCGTAAAGAACAAAACTTTTAGATATAATGTCAAAAAATTAAAAACGTTCTAAAACCCTTATGACACAATATTATCCAATTAAGACAACAAGAAAAAGTTGCGGCACATCGCTTCGAAGATATTGTTACTCAGTCACAACAATGTTGACACCATCAACAATACCAATGCATCTTAACAGAATGAAAAATAATAGAATAAGTTGAAATAAATAAAAGTTAAAAGAAAGTAAAGAAAGAAAGATTGAGTAATAAAAGAAAAATTAAATTAATTGTAGAAACATTACTATAATTAAAGAAAAAATATTATTTAATTATTAATTATGACACACACACGTATATATAAAGTAAAGTTATTGTAAAAATGGATAATTTTGTGAAAACAATGAGAAACAATCTGGACCATTAATATGTTATCATCAATAGTTATAATAGTGTTAATGGAATTATAGTAAATAATATGTTGTTTAAAATTTAAATAAAGGCATAAAAGGAACTTCTATCAATCTAATTTGCTGACATTACTCTTTATTTAAATATGAGAAAATCAGTTACGAATATTTAGGAATAAGGCGGCTGTTTATTTTGCTATATGTTGATATGTGCTACTAGTACATTTTAGCATATATTAGCACATACACATAATCATATACCTGTTAATAAAAATTTTTGTCTGTTTTTCTATATGCTAATACGTGTTATTAGTACATGTTACATATATCAGCACATATACATAATTATATAGCTGAAACAATATTTTTGCTTGTTTTGATATGGTTAATATGTGTTATTAACACATGTTAACATATATCAAGTTATCAACACATATACATAACCATATATCTATTTGTGCGAAATCATCCATTTAATTTATGTTTGAATAGATGAACCGACATTCGAATTATGGGATTTTGGTTTCTTGTTTGTGGTGATATAATACCCGTAAAACGAAATAGTTAAAGAAATAAATAAAATATTAAATATTATATTTAAGTAAAAAAAAATTAAAGTTCAATCAACGAAATCCAATAACAAATATAATTAAGAATGTTTTGCCAAATTTAGTTAAAATTCTGACTAATAAGTTAATTATTAATCGTTCGAGTTATTTGGATAACCGAACTAAATACTCACAACCGCATACGACCGAATCAAAAACTGGTTTAAAAACCAACTCGGACATAACCGATCATCTCAAATACCCGACAATTTATTTAGGCTTAATTTATCCTTGTGGTTATTTAAATAAAAAAATGATTAAATCAATTAAACTAGTGGAAATCGTAACAAAATTTTTAATGGCAATTAGTGGAGATTAATTTAATTGTCGGTTACTTCTACATTTGAAACTGAAAGCATCGCTCAAAAGTTTTCAATTGGATCGTCATATTCACAAAACAAACTCAAATATATCGTCTACTGCAGTCCTCTTGATATCTCTGCCAAATCAATTACGGTTACTCGTTAATGGCTCGTCGTGTGTAACCGTTGTTTTGCGGGATTGTGGTTGGAGTGTGTTACTGCTTGAGGTAAGATTTCGAGTTATTTTGATAACTTGGTTCTTGAGAATTGATTTGTATATAGTGATCGAAAGTTGGTTTTGAAACGAGAAGATCTATAAAAAAAATTATATAGATAATAATAATCGGTCAAACATTTTATTATCTAATGTTGCCAGTGTTCTCCATGCATGGGATTATGATTAGGGGTGGTTACACATATTACAATTTTTTTTTTACAAAGGTAAATACGATTGGTCATGAAAATCTCAAATGTGACTATTATTATTTGGAAACCATGAAGCACGGTAAGAAGATATAGGCAAATTAGATTGAAGTTAAATAATAACCTAACAAAGATATTTAGTAAATGAAACGCTAGTTGGACCGGTTGAGACAAAATGTTAGATTTGTGATAAAAACTCTTCTAGACATTTCTTTTATTTTAAACAGTTTTATGAACCAGATTAGAGAGCATTTGGATGTTTTGTTGGTTGCAAAACCTCTTCAATCAAATACAGTTCTTATAAAAAATATGTTAAAATAGTTGATTCATGTAACTAACAAGTTATTATATGCGTTACGACACGACCTCATTAAGTAAACCAATTTGACATGTTTAACTTTAAAATGTCTAAATCACATAAACATAACCGATTATGTATACAAATCATAATTAATTTAAACTAACGTGAAATCACCCACAAACACAGATTCCCGAAACACTTGAGGTTAAGATTGCTCGCGTATTATCTGAGATTGATTCGTTGATTATTTGCTAAGGTTAAGGTACGGATTTTCTATTCGTTACTTATTGTATTGTTCTATTCATTTCTTTTAGTTGAACCGTTTGGTTTTCGAGCATATGTTGGATCTGATTCTGATTTGTTACACGTGTGATATAATTATTAAATTGCATTCATTATCGCATCTTCTGTTATATTGACGTATGATATTATTTCATGCGACCTTTGTTAGATATTGGATTGCCTTTTATCCGTAATTTGTTTCGATTTCGATGCCCGAGCAAGCCTCCGGTAGGTGATTCTACCGGTGCGTCATTGGGGCATCAATGGCGTAGCACTTTCCATGACGGTGTGACTGGTTCACAGCGTCTCCATATTTTGGCAGTTGAGAAGTGATATTTTAGAGAGGCGTATGCACTGGTCCTAGGATAATTGTTTCGTTTTGGTGAGTGTTGGTGTATGTGCCAACATATAGTTCACAATTTGATACATTAGGCCGACGGGTCTGTGTACACCATTTGTTCTGTTTTGTTTTGTGCTCAAATAGGTATCTCCTTACCATACGACTTATTTGATAAGTATTCGCTCTGATTATTTGATATTGTTAATCGCACGGTTAGTTCGTTCTGACAATTCGTTATCGTATGTTATCTTATGATCATTATAGTTATAATGCTTCCGCTGAAATTGCCATCGCTATATTTTGCCACTTCTATAATCATTTCCTTTTCAGATTTCACCACCATTACTGTTATAATTCCGTTACTGAGCAATTTTTGGCTCAGCCGTCTTTTTTTGTTGTCTTCTTTATTTTATAACATGTATACATGAGAGTCAGGGGATGTGTGAAGAGAAGATAATCAGATTAAAGAGTTTAATCAGATTGTGTTAGTAAATAATGTGGGACTAGCCCACTTGGTAGAGGCATTGCCTCTTAGAAAGGAGGTCTTGGGTTCAAATCCAAGCAAGGGGGAAAATTGGATGTAATTTAGAAGTAGGAGTAAGATAGTATTGCCATTCAAAAAAAAAAAGATCTTTTGTATTTCTCTAATAACTATGTATTTAATTAGGGTTAAATTCATTAAATGTGAAATATGCTTTGTTCTAATTTCTGTAATAGTGACACGTCAGCCCTAGCCGGGTTGGGATGTTACAGGTCAATTGTTGATTTTCAACTAACCGTTATTAGGATCATTTTTATAAAAAAAATATAAAAAAAAGTGCCAAAAAGAAGTTTTAAAAAAATAATAATACAACAATGGAACACTTACTTAATTCATTCTTCCAGCCTGTACAGCGGTGTTATATCTGTTACATCATTTTTTTATTATTCTTTTAAAGAAAATCTAGTCGACGTTTTTTCAGTTTTTTTACAAAAATTACCATAATGATGTAACCAAACTGTAAAAAAAATGGAAAAAAATTGATGGTTTTTTTCATAGTTTTCAAGGTTTTCTAAACTAAAGGAGGTTTTTAAAATAATCTTCCGCTAGTTATTGTACAAAGGAAATTAATGTGAGAAGCGTATGAAGCCACCAAAATGCGTCACATGTAATCTGGGTAAGGGTATAATGGTCTGTGTAAAATCACAGACCACGTATAAAAATCATGGACCATCGTTTAACAGGCATAATCAAAAACGATCTGAATAATCACGGACCAGTGCGTTATATCAAATCACGGACCGTCATTTAATACATATAATCTATGACCAACTAGATAAACACAAACCAATACATTATATAAAATCACGCACCAATACGTTATATAAAATCACGAACCGTCATTTAACACCCATAATCAGGGAACACCTACATAATCACGGACCAATAATCACGGATTAAGTATAACATCACGGACCAAGTAAAAAAAATATTAAAAAACTATAACAATACTATGCTCTAAATAAAGATAATAAAATTCTCTATTTTATAGTGTATTTTTTTTTTTTGAAAAATGATTAACCGTTTAAAAGTTATTTGATTTTTTTTAAAAAAAAGGTGGACTTGATTTATCCACAAAAGGAATCAATAAATGTAGGGATATCCTTTTTTGCCCTTTCAGCTTTGATTAACGTAAGTTTTAAAATAAAAGTGAAGACCAATAGATCTTAACCATCGATTAATTTGAATATTTGATCAAAAATTCAGAATCCTTCTTATCTTTCTCACCAAAAAACCCCCTTTGTATTGAAGCATCTCATATATATATATATATATATATATATATATATATATATATATATATATATATATAGGGTGGGATTATAGTAAAAAAGCTTAGATTTGTGAGAAATGTGAGAAGGATTGTGGGCTATTAGATATATAATTTAATGGTTAAGATCAAAGTTGTATTAAAAAAGTTAGTGGAATGGTATTTTAGTCATAGACACTTTTGTTAACTTTTTATCATTTTCCCTCCATTTTTTTAAACGGTCATAACTTTTACATACAATATTATTTTTTTTAAAAAAATTACACCAAAAAAACGAGCATTTTTTTATCTTTAAAACGAGTATACTATTGTTATATAAAAAAATTAAAAAAAACGTTTTCTCTACCTTTTATATTTGTAATGCGTCATTGTGTCTAATTGTCTATTATTGTGTCTTTTTGTTTGTGAGTGTTTCTTTTTGTCGTCGTAGTGTCTAACTATTTTTTTTATAAATTCATGAGTTTTTAAAATAATATTGGTGAAACAACCAAATCACGTACTTTTTATATGTAAATCATAATGATAAAGCAAAACAAATTCATTTAATACAACAATGTGTATATTACACAATGACCTGAATGTAAAACACAATGACGCGTACATTATACAATGACCTTAACATAAAACAAAATAATGACTATTACACAATGACCTGAACATAAGACACAACAATGCTATATTACACAATCATCTAAAGATAAAAAAACAATGAATATATTACACAATGACATGAACGTAAAACATAATGAAGCGTAGATTACACAATGACCTTAATGTAAAACAAAATAATGACTATTACATAATTACCTGAACTTAAGACACAATGATGCTATATTGCACAATCATCTGAAGAAAAAAAACAATGATAAATATATTACACAATGACCTGAACACAACACACAAATGATGATTATATTAAACAATGTTCTGACGATAAAACATAATGATAAATATATTATACCATGACATAAACATATATACAATGACGAAAATGTATTTTTCAAAAAATAAAAACAATTTATGTTTTTTAAAATTATAAGTTTTATAATCATAATGGTAAAATAACACAATTATGTACTTTTAATATATAAAACATAAAAAATAAATAAGAACAATATATTTAATGCATAAAAACAATAACAAAATAACACAATATGATATAAAAAATAAAACAAAATAATAAAAATATTAAACACAATGACATGAAGTATTAAACACAATAAATTGAAGCATTAAACACAATGACCAAAATACCCTTTTTATAAAATTAGAGTAATGCCACTTGTCAAATCCACAATCCTTCTCACACTTCTCACCAATCTCACCCTTTTTACTTGAATCTAATCCTATATATATATATATAGGGGAAGTATAAATTGAAACCATCCTTAGTTGAGGAAACTTTGAAAACCTTGAGGAAAACAATATAAACAAAGCAAATTTTTTTTTATTTTTTTTTATACTTTTGTAACATCATTAGGGTCAATTTTATAAAAAAATTAAAAAACACCGACAATTTTTTAAAGAAAAATAATTTGTAGACGATGTAACACAGACGTAACACGTCGTATACAAATTATTTTTTTAAAAAAATTTGTCAGCGCTTTTTTCAATTTTTTTTATAAAATTGACCCAAATGATGTTACAAAACTATAAAAAAAATTAGCTTTGTTTACATTGTTTTTTCCAACTTTTCCAAAGTTTCCTCAACTAAGGATGGGTTTATGTGAGTGTGCGCGCGCGTGTTAGCGATCATTGCAATAATTACAATTCTTCTTCGTATATATTTAATTATTATGATTGTTTAATTATTATGCACACACATGAATTCACCGTTAATTGTAATAGTTAAAGTTATCTACCTATTTTAAAAAATAAAGATATTTACCGATACATGACATGTTTCTAGATTACCTTAACTTTAATTTCTTGCATCTTTCTCCTATTAAATATGTCTAATATTAAATAATAATAATAGATATTATATAAATATTTTATACATTTTTAAAATAAAAAAAATAAGATTTTTAATACACTAAAAATGCATTAATAAACACACTTTTAAAACCAAGGGGCTGTTTGGTTGGGTCTGAACCATTAAGTGCTGAATGGCTAAGATGTCTGAATGGTTAAGAGGGTCTGAATGGTTAAGAGGATCTGAACCATTGGTGTTTGGTTGCATCTGAATCTGAATGAACATTTAAAAAAAAAAAAGAAAAAAAAAATTGTTCAAAACCCTAGCCACCGCGTCTCTTCCCCGTCTCCTTTGTTCAAGCGAGCAATCGTGAAGCCACCGCGAACCCCAGCCCACCGTTCTCCTCCGCCGCCTCTCCTCCGCCGCGAGCAACCGTGAAGCCAGTCGCCTCCAACTTCGTCATCAGTCCAGACCTCTTAACCGTGAAGCCAATCGCCTCCGTTCGAGCGAACCCCAACTTCGATCGCAGCCCCGTCGCCGGTCCTGTTGGTCCTCGGTCGTGACGCCGCCGCCCCTGTCGGTCGTCGCCCCTGTCGGCGTCCGGTGGTGTGTCAGATTCAAGTCCGATGGGTGTGGTGTAGCGACGGTAAAGCCATTCAGATGGAAGCCAGCCTCTTATTTTCCCATTCAGACTTGTTCTCAAGTCTGAATCATTCAGACCCCCGTTCAGACCTCAGACCCCATTCAGATGCTCTTTTTTTGCCCCAAACAAACGGTCTGAATCTGAATGATTTAGATTCAGACCCATTCAGACCTATTCAGATGCTACCAAACAGCCCCCAAGTTATTATAGATATAAAAATGTAAGAAATAGTTTTTTAAAACAAAATATTTAAATAAATTAGTGTTTAAAAGATTAAGATTATTATTTATTACTTTAAATATTAAATTATACAATACATAATTTAATCATATTTTATGTTAAAAATCACCTTATATTGTGTAGATTTTTATTAATAACTAATTATTATTAGTGTTTATTGGATTTTAAAAGGAAAAAAAGGTCTGACCACCGATTGCCAGCCTGATCTGTAACTAGCCCTAAAAAATATGTATCTAAGTCCGAAATATCCAAATTCAAAATATCCAAAAATTTGTATGTCCGTAGTTCGGATACATATTTTGAAAAATGTCGGATTGTTCGGACATCATAACTATCCGCAATTTTTTTTTCGGATAGTTTTCTGATATTTCGGGTAATTTTTCGGATATTTCGGGTAATTTTTCGGATATTTCGGATAACTTTCGGAAATCCGAAATATATATTTTTAAAATTTTTAAATATTTTTTCAGAGTTCTGATACACAATTTCGGTTATCAAAATTTACCATCTGAAGTGAAAACTCGTACCTGTTAATTTGACTGGAAGCGACCCAAACATCTTATTTTAGACCAGTTAAGTCACCCATTCTCAATCCGGTTATAACAAAATATGATACCAAAAAGGGGTGGAAGTATTTGTCATTAATGGTTTCAATTCGTGGATAACGGTATTTAAACTCCGTCATATATATAAATTCAGTTCTAATCAATTTGGTTGAAATTGATTCACAGTCATAAAACTTCAAGTTATACTTAGTTAACCATAGGGCTTCAAGCCTAGTGGTTGTTTCTTAACTTCTCTTATAAGAAGTCTTGGATTGCAGTCTTACCTACAGTAAATATTACTTTAGGTTGAGTCATGGGTTTTCCTACTTGTAGGTTTACTACTGAGCAAGGGGTCAGGTCACCACGCTTTATTATTTGGACGGAAGTGCGATCTATTTGTTATAATTTCATGGGTGACTGGACGTTTGCTGATAAAAAAGGAAACAAACTTAACACATTAAAAATTAATTAAAACTAATAATACAGCCTCAAATAAAATGAAACCCTCCGATTAATTTAACCTTCAAGCTATGATAAGAAATTAAACTTACGAAATTCAAACACTTAACAAATTTTTCTTTCAAGACTTAGTCTCACACTATAGGAAAGATGCTACCTACGGACTGAATATATAAATTGAAACAACACTCGGACATAATCTTGATCAATTGGTAGCAGTACAAACCCTTCGAATTTCTCCTTGACTTCCAGTTTTCAACCCAATGTTACCCATCTTTACCATCGATCTTCCAAACTCAACGTCAAATCTCAATCCAAGTAGTCCCCTAAATCCCAAGAACCGTTGCACAAACCTTTGTGTTGTTGGATCACTCCATAGCTTTGCATCAGATTCAAGAACTCCCCGTCCATTTCTTAAGTTTGCAAAGAAGGAATTGTCAAAACGGTTAACGCTACCTGTATCTAAGCCCACACGTGTTGACCCACTACCGCCATTGGGGCAAAGTGCTCGAAGCTGTGGAAGGAATGCTGGGTTGATATCTGGGTCGGGACCGTTGGTGTTATTAAAGTTGTATAGCCTGTAACTGAATGTAAAACAAGCTGCTGTTCCAATTGTGTGTCCTCCTGGTATATGATAATTTACACTGTTTAGTTTATGATTGTTGAAATAACATCATGTACGTGTAGTAGTTATATATATGGTACATATATTTGTGTTCAATTCTACTTACCAACAAGAGTAACAAGATCTTGAGTGTTAAGACCTTTATCAGCAAACTTTTGGATTTGGACACTAATAGGGTCGTTAAAGGCTGGCAAGTTTGCGGTATCAGATGCTTGTGAAACCAGTCCATCTCTACGTCCTAATGGTACCTGCCAACTAGGTCCACCGGCCTGCGTGCAACATGTCATTAAAAATGGTTAATTAACTAGTTATCGCGTGATTACGGTTAATTAAGAAAATAAATACAAGTTGTTAGTGTACAAACATCTACTTACAAGGACCACAGAATCACGGGCAGCAAGGGCAACAATATCAGCACAAGAAACCACACCAGGGCATGCGGTTTCGAGCCGGGACTTTGCAGCATCAATAACTTCAAAGCCTCTCAAGAGGGAGTTTGGGAGAGCGGTCTTCTCGGTCGATGTTCCGTCAATCAGTATAGATGCATCACAACCGTTAACAAAACAATCATGAAAGAACATCCTTAGTAAACCTGGTGCAATTGTGGGGTTGGCTCTGACAGCAGACTGAACCGCTGCTTGGACTATGGATTCAACCCTAGGGCAGGTGGACCTGTAGAAGCCAACACGAGTGCCTCCACCACCACCGCCGCGATTGCTTTGGCCTAGTGCCAAGGTGGTGAGTGTGGCTAACACCAGAACCATCAAGATAAGTGTTTTGTTAAGGGAAGAGACCTTCATTGCAACTAAATTAAGATCGATTGATGGATGTATATTTTTACGGGTTAAAGAATTGTGTGGGAAGTGAAGTGTTGTTTTAGGATGTGAGTTGATGGTATTCATTAATGCCGGGAGGGAAGGTATATATAGCCGTTGGAGGAATGACAATAGTCAACCATATATCGGTTCACATGTGAAATGTCAACTAGCTTATATTATGGAGATGCAAGGATGCCTTGAAAGGGAAACCTTTAGACTTCTACAAACAAGTGGGATCTAACCTATGAAAATAAAAGCCTAAAATCATTATTAGAAAATCATTAAAAGGTTTACGAGTTTATGCAAGTAAACTAAACTAAAAAGCTCTTTTAATCTACTCTTGATTTCTACCTCGATTGTTTTTTAAGGACGATTTTCTTACGTATCACGTATGTTTTCTTAACCGGGCCCATCGGGCAGAAGTAACACATATGCGCTCCCCCTAAATGTGCAGGAACCCCGTAGAATAGATAAACCATCGCCCCCATTATGATCGAACCCAGGAGAAACCCCAAGATGGCCATTCACATGGTGTTTTTCAAAATTGTTCCCAGATAGATGCTACCTCGATCAATCGTTAACTACGTAACTTAAACTCTCAATTTTTTAGATTTTCTGTTGTTATTTATTTTTACAACATACTTATGTGGAATAAGTGATCTTTGGTTTTATTTTAACAGCAATAAGCTAGAAGTATCTTGAGGCCTCTATCCGCTAACATTTACTAAGGCTTGGGCAACATACGTGGTCTTCCTTGTCTCCTACTCTCTAAAGAAAACCCACATGCCACATCTTAAGCTACGCCAGCTGGGACAACCTCATGCTCATGCATGAGCAAAATGCTCACAGAAATACTCAAACTCATGATCTTTTATAAAAGAAGTTAAGGGAATAACATTATGCTAGAAGCCATTTTGTATAAATAATCTTATGGTTGGAAACTACTTCTAATTTTATATGATACTTAGAATTTTCAGTTAACCATTGATTAAAATTAAAAGTTAATAAAATGAATGGGTGTTGCGTTCCGTCACTAAACTATATTGATTATGGACCGAAATGAACGTTGAACACCCTTTATTTATTTGAGGTCGTTGAATCTTTAAACTCTTGGCCTTTATATAAATATAATAATTGATATTTTCGATTTGATATATGTACTATTTTAATGGCATGCCAGCCTACTTGGATTAAGGCGTATTTTTTTTTTTCTTTTTAATTTACTATGTTATTATTTTCTTAATTAAATACAAAACTTTCTAGCAAGTAAATAAATAAACAACTATTTTACAATCCAGTTATCTATATGCATTTGGTTAATTAATTTATTTTAATAATAAAGGTTTATAAAGACGGATTTTATTTTTCTATAGCACCTCAAATTTAGATTTTCGTCTCTCATATTAAATATACTTTTTATGCATTTTAAATCATATTTTTTAATACAATAAAAATATATTAATATTTAAAAACATATTTCATAAAAAACCAAATTATTATAAAATATAAAATTAAAAAAAATAAAATGAAATGTTTAAAGAAACAAACATTGAAAAACTTAGTGTTTAAAGAAATAATATATTTATTATACTAAATAAAGTATTAAATTATACAAAATTTTAATAATATTTCATATCGGAAAATCATCTTACATAGTTTAAATTTTCATTAATAACTATTTGTTATTTCTTTTTTATCCAACACGTATAATAGACGTGATAGTAAGCTAGTTTATATAAATGAATGATACATAAAATTAAAAAAAATGATAATGTGCAATTAACCCATCATGAAGTCTTGTATATAATGACAATTAATGTAGTAATAGATCTTTAAAGGTTAATATTTTTTTATTTTATTTACACAAATGTTTAAATTAAAAATATACTGCATAGTGACCAATGGTTTTAAAGGTGACATGTTTAATTTCAATATATTTTTATTTATATATATTCAACATTATTACTATTTACAAACATAACAAATATATTAATATTTGAAAAACTAATTTACTCTTAGAGAGATTCAACATGAAATTGTTTGCCTACAACCCAAATAAGTTATTGCTTCCTATATAATTTAACGAATATTGAATCAATTTGTAAGAGCTATATTTTGTTGCATTATATATATGAAAATGTTTCTTGATTCCTAGTTGCTTAATAGTTAATTAGAAAATAAGAAATTAAAATAGATAATAGATAGATTGAATAGCAAAATCGTCAATAATACTTTGCCTAAAAACATTAAAATAAAATTAAAAAACACCATGTTGATAAACATTTTTCAAAAAACACCTTTTATATTACTATTTTTTTCTCCAACACTTGCTTTAACAAAAACCAAGTTGGAGTAATATGTAATCACATTAAATTAAATAAAGATTTTTTCCGGTCGGTGCGTGTATAAATTAAACTCTCTCTAGCTTGCATCCATACTGGTCGTAATTTTTATTGTAATAACCTGAAATTAATAAAAATTAAAATATATATATATATATACAAAGAACAAAAGGACATACTTAATTGCTAGATTGAAAGTATCAAAACGAGTATAGGTTCTTACCAAATCATAGGTGATGTATATATTCTATTAATTAATGTTGATCAATTCAACATTTATATAGAAATAGTATTTTATTTAATTAGAATTGTAAAAGTCAATCGTCAGTAGCTGTTAACAACTTGACATTGTCAATCGATCGATATCCGTACTTAGCCTTGATTTTGTTGGTTATTATATTACTTTAAGTTACAAGAAATTTCAACTTTGTTTGAATATTTATAAACATTTTAAAAACGAAGACATTGTTCCTGTGCGGGACAACGTAGAAATAAAGTACAATAGGCATAGTTAATTAATTAATTTAATATTTGATGATGAAATTAGAGTTTAATGTCTTGTTTAAAAGAAAAATATCATATATGGATATCTCAACACTACAACAATATAGGCTTGAAGCTCATATATGATACGACCATTGGCGGATTCGACACATTGGGAGGAGATAGTTCCCAGTAAGAGCACGCAATGAAAGGTTAAAACATACTTATTTTGAAATAAAAAGGCACATATATCTTTATACAAAGGGGCATAATTTTAGTTATCAAAGATTACGTTTACCTATTCAACCCATGGTCTCAACTACATAAAATATCAATTCATGATAGAATTACCCCTTTCAAGATCTCATGAGGGAAACACCAACTCTCAAATGTACACTTATATGGAGGCTATGCACTATATATGGTGTTACATGACTCAAAACGGTAAGGGTGACAGAACATGAAATTATAACATATGATAAAGTATTAATAAAACATTAATTTGTATATGTCACTGTCTTTCTTCGTCGTTTTGAATTCAACTTGTTTCTCTATGGTCTTGATTTATTGTAACTCTTGTTGTTTGTTGTAGTGATTTGTTGCTCTTATAAGCAAGTCCATTGCATTTTTATGTTCGTTAATAGTCTCTCCTTATTTGGTTAGATAGAATAAACAATAGAGAAATACAATAAAACAGTCAATCATCCATAAACAAAAATGATCCTGGTGTTGCTCTTATGAAGATCCATGGCAAATATGCCTCTTTCAGGATAACTGTTGACAAGGTAGATGTGTTGCAACATGACTCCAATATAACCGTCTTATAGTTCCAAAATTTTCATTTAACTTTTCCTTTCTGATTAGCTCGTATTTTTTTGGTTTAACTAAACTTTTTATTAACAAAAGTGAAGGATTACAATAAACTTGCAGGTAAGCGGGCAACTAGTGACGCCGCAACCTTTTGAATTGCAAAGTCAATCCTATTAAAAACATTTTTTTGGCTTGTATTTTGAACATCTTGTGATTCCTTCTTATCCTAACAAGTGGATTAAGTGCATATATAGGATGTATATCCAAATGGGCCAGCTTCTTTATCTACCCTTCGTTGACATATGACATATTAAAGGTCAAAGATGAACTAAGGACTTGATCCCTTCAATATAATATGTATGAGAGCTTCCTATGCATCATAAAAACCTTTTCCTCACGTAGTTATTACGGACGAGATTGATTATCGATCAGTGAAATCTAAGGATCATGATCAACCCTAATAACAGGTAGAGTCATTGTTGTCTATATAATGTATCATTACTTATGTAATAGAATATATGCTCAATTTTTAATAATTACATAATTAACTATAAAAACATTCTATCAAACTTGGCATCAAACAAATAACGCTATCAGATCTCGACGAATCATATGGATAAATCGTAGATAATTTTAGTAAAACTATAAAAGTGAGAAGCTTGAATTAACTCCTATAAAAGCTTAAGTTTTCGAAATCTAGTTGAAATGGGAAGGTTGACAAACGTAGTTATGAATGATTTGGCAGCTACATCAATTTGACATTTAAACGTATGAATATATATATTTAAATCCATATGGTTATATTATACATTTAAGGAGAAGAGGAAAATAATGTCTTTTTTGTCTTGCATTGAGTTGTTTCTTTTATTTGTTATTTTTTTCTCTTTTAATTTGAACTATGTTTTTTTTTCTTTTTTGCTAGATTATGTACGTTTTCAGGTTTTATGACCTAGTGACGCTCGATTATATAACAAAGTAAGCTTTAAGGTTTTATAATATAAAAATCATATATCACTGTAACATTTTTATCTAAGTTTAGATTATTTTGAATATTTGAGATTATGTTTGATTGTGACTCGAGTGGTAACCATCTGTTTTGAGAGGCCCCGCTCCCCGGGAGTCCCCCGGTTGGTTAAACATCAAAAGGATAGCTCTTAAACCGTAGAATAATCGAATACTATGGCAGCGGAAATCTTTACATAACATTTAATCTTAACAGGAATGCCAGCTCTTGAATAGGTAGTCTTCATGTCATGCCACGGCCATCATGTCCTTATCTTAACTTGCTCAACCTGACATGCATGCTAAAACAAGTCAGCTTTCGCTGGTGAGTTCTAAGTTAACTTTTATAAAAATCTTTAGTCTTCCAAATCATCACATAACATAACATACTTCTTATACATAACATACATGTCTTCACGTGACATCATTCAAATACATATCATACCTTTCCTCGTAACATACTTACATAACATACGTATCATCATAGCATCATTCATACTGTACATAAAACATTAGCCTTTCGCTGCCGAACGAAGTCAACAGGCTTGTGCAGCACAAGACTCTTAAACTATCAACCCGAAATCGATAACTTACACATGCATAAGATTTCCTCAACTGGTGGCACACAGTCGGCAGGCCCGTGTTTCCACAGGACACTTAATCCATCAACCGAAGTTGACGGCTCATACCGGTACAAGACTTCCTTACATACATCATTCATACATAACATGGTCTAAATCATTTAAACCATCATCAGCAGAAGCGGCTCCTTTCACCGCACTGCTCAAGTTCTGCCCAACCGTAGCTGGCAAAACCACATTTCCTCCTCGACCTCGGCCGAGTGTCTTACAAACAAAATCATTTCTTTCTCAACCGCAGTTGAGACTTAAAACATTCTTTACATCTCAGCTGAAACTCTTAAAATCATTTACTTCTCAACCATAGTTGAGACTTAAAACATTCTTTACTTTAAACCATTCTTTATCTAAAAACATTCTTTACCTGACCTTAATCGGGTTAAAATCATTTTTCATACGATAAGTTTAACATATTCTTTTATCTGACCGTAGTCAGGTAAATCAATCACCTACATACAATAACCTTATAACATACATATTCTTTTATCCGACTGTAGTCAGGTAAAACAATCATTTCATAAAATAACTTTATAACATGCATATCAGCCCAAAATGGTAAAACATTTAAAACAGGGCTATAAAGAACTCACCTTAATCCAAAGCTTGACTTACAATAAATTCCCAACTAGCCTCAGCTTTAGGAATTGTTAATAACCTGTATAACATTACTACTTTAATACATAATTCAAGCATTCTTATATAAACCTAATAGGGCTAGTGGTTAAATTAAACCGTGTCTTTGCACACATGACTTATCCTAACCACTCATACTCATACTTGACCTTCATACTTTACATTACTTACTCAACTTAGACAAGCGTATTCTCTTATTTAATTAATTCGTCTTAGGCGTTGTTAAACTTACTGATTGAATCTTTCTGAACATCCAATGTCAAAGACATTGCCTTGATAGTCATCAAACCGGTATTAGATTTTTATCTATTTATGTTAATGTCATATCATATCATACAAGGTATGATAATATAGGAACATATACTGATTCAGGTTCCTAATAATAGGTTGATGACCCACTTGATTAGTCAGAATAATCTTTGATTAACCAAATAGTTAATGTTGTTGATTATAATGCTAAAACAGGTTCCTAGACAGATTAATGGCTTAGAAATGATCAGTCCTTGTTATTGATTACCCAGGTGTCAGGAAATACCACAACGTAGTATTAGAATAGGTTTAACAACCATATTTAACATACTAATCTGCATGTTATCATAAACATCAAATACTCGTTCTAGTGAATATGTTACTGATTGTGATTAGTTTAAAACACTTGGATTTAACCTTGCATATCAAGGATTAACCAAACTAATCACCTACTTTATCATAATCAAATGATTTGAATCATTATAACCATTGTTATGATTTCATGCAAACCGGGCATTATAACGGCCCAAAACAAGGATTTACCTGTTAACAGTTCGAGTTCTTCGTTTATAATCAATCCTAACCATTATCTAGGCAATAATCAACAACCCTAACTATATCCTCACGTTCAAAAACAAAATTTAATCAATCATTATCAATCTAGAAGGTTAAAACGAACCATTACCTAATCTGACGGATTTCTACGGGTAAAACAACGATCAGTACTTGTGGATATGATCCCTGGCGCGATCCATGACTTCTGATGGTTTCAATATAGTGATTTGAGGGTAAAAGTGTGTGTGTTTTTCGTCTGGAAGAGGCTGAAGTTCGATAGTTTGAAAAATTATATCTTCTGTATGAAATCTGATAAAGAAGATCAAACTATTCCACCGCCTCACCTGTCGCGTACCGCGACGAGGAGCCAATAAGGCTTCGCGTACCGCGAAGAAATCCGGAGAATCTCAGATATTTTGGTCCATCGCGTACCGTGAAGGATCCTCAACCTCTTCGTCGCGTACCACGACAAGTCCAGAAGTTCCATACTTTGAAAATTTTCTTCGTTTCGCGATTCCAGACAATCCGTAACTCCGTTTCGCGCACGGTTCCCACATACACCATTTCTCGCATACTATCACCCTGTAATAACTTCGTTTGTCAAATCAACGTGGATTTCAAGCACGATCAAATGTGCTTATATCTTGGACAACGTAATTCTTCGATTATAAACAATTACCGAAATCTCGCATGTTTATTATTAGGTTGCTAGATTTTCGGTTGTTACATGTTTTTTGTAATATACTATAGTGTTTTCACGAAAGCTATATAATAATTTCTACATTGATATCTGCAATAATTAAACCCTCTAATAGGTAGGGGTGAGCAGAAAACCGAAAAAAACCTATCCGAGACTGAATTAACAGAAAAGGCGAACCTAAACAAACGAACCGAGCGAATAACCAAAATAAACCGAAACCAAACAGACTTTTAATCCTGTTTAAAAATTAATATATATTTTGCTATTTTTATATTTATTTAACGGAATAACACACAAAGAGTTTACCGTTAAAGATGATGAAAATTTGAATTAGATGAACTTTATCATTTCAAAAGATGGTTGAAAGTCGGAATTAATACATATTTAGTTATTTACTTTTAAACTTTTTTTTTAAATGTAAAAACATGATGTGACTCTCACAAAACAACATTTCTATCACATTAGGGTAGGAGTATGGTATGTTTTCATCTCTACTCTCCACAAAGTGTGATTACACAAGGGGTACATGTTATTGTTGTTATTGTAAATAGTTAGTCTTCCTTCAATTAATTTATGAATTTTATATGGTTAAACATGTTTGTGTTTTTGATATAAGGAGTGAGAAAGAACAAAAAACAAAAAACAAACGTAAAAAAATACGACAAAACCGAAACCGATAAAAAACCGAAAACCGAAAACCGAATGATTCATAATAACTATAAGCCGAATATGTCGGTTTTGGTTTGGATTTTACCTAAAAACCGAAAACCGAAAACCAAACCGAGCACACCCCTACTTACAGGTTTCGTGAAGAACACAAATTAACTTAGTAGGAATAATCACCACAGGCTCACAACATCCATTTGACCAAGTCTCTTTGATAAAATAGCTTTGACTTAGTGTTACACATTTTAAATCTTGTGATACACTCACGTAATCTACAAGTCAATGATAAAATCATATTATATATAGGGTATATATAATTTAAAAACCCTTTTTTAGTGTAAAACTATGAAAAACATGTAAAAATAATTAAAAAATGTTTTTTCTGAATTTTTTTACAGGTTATTTACATTATTTGGCACATTTTTATGAAAAAGTAAAAAAAACACCAAGTATTTATTTTTTTTAAAAAATTTGTAAAACATGTAAAACATACATAACAATATGCCCAGTGTTACGTATGTTTTACGTGAGTTTATAATTTTTTTTAAAATATATATTACATAGGTCGCGATATTTTTGTTATATATATTGCCAACATTCATTTAGAAACATCTAAATTATATACTTTCTTTGAAAAAATATAAATTAGAAAAACAAATTTATGTTTAAAAAAAACAGAGCGTCCAAACTAAATAGTGAAATAATAAATAAAAATCAATAATATATATACTTTCTAATAATAGTTATAGATATATTTTAGTTTTAAAAGTAAAATATGTATCTATAAAACTTTTTAGTTTTTTTATTTCTTGCGTAAAACATAAAAAATACAGTAAAAATATTGATAAATACTAATTTGGTAAAATAAAATAATAAAAGAAACTAAAAAATTATTAATTAAAATTTAAAACTTTTTAGATTTTGTAGAGGTCAGTTATACCAACTTAATAAAAAAATAATCAAATTTGTGACCATTTATCGGCTATGTGAACTTTTTTTCTATAATTCTTCATTTTTTTTTTGGTCTATGGTTTCGAACAAAAACCAAAGTTGGTATGTGGCTTCATTATAATAAACTGGAATTTGGTAAAAAAAAATTATTTATTTGTCTTTATAACAGATGAAACTTAGTCTAATGATTTTACATAAAATAAACCATATTTGATTTAAGGTTTTATTGCATGCTTGATTCAGAAAACCAAAAATGTAAAGCAAATTTTGTTTAACTTGTGTAAGAAAAACATATTTGGTTTCTAAGTATTGACAGAGAGTTTTAATAACCTTTAGGATCATAGAAAACGAGACAACACTAGTGTTATGAAATGGATTATAAAAGTGTTAATGTCTTTTTATTTCTTAACATTATTTATATATTTTAAAAAATTCAGCTTTCTGTTTGTTTTTAAAAGATTTATTTATTAATTATTTAGAATTATTTTTTTATTTTAAAAAAACATAGATGTGAATTTTTTTTATTTTAAAACAAGATACATCTCCAACATTTTTTAATTGTTTCGTAATTATTATTTTTATATATTTATTCAAATTGTGGCGCTAGTTTAAGAGGTTATATAACTTGTGTGGGATAAGATATATTTAAAAATAATAATTTGAAAAATTTATTATGTAGTTATAGTGGGAGTTAGAGAGAAAGAAAGTGATGTCAGCTTGATACAGTAAAGTAATCGAAATATTCCAAACAACGAGCTACTAATAAATTTCAAATAATAAAAGAGTTGTTATAAACGCTAAGGTGATATTTGTTTTTTACAAAAATAAAATGTTTGTAATCTGGAACCGCATTTCCCAACATTTGTAAAATAAGAGTTGGATCAAATTTTTGCAATCTGCAAGAATAATACTGTTTTTTTTTAACATATGTTAACAGTTAAAATAAACGGATTATGGTGTATGGACAGTGGTGGTGGGTGATGGGGGTGGCCGATGATGGTGGTGGTAGTGGAGGTGGCCGACGGTGGTGATGGTGGTAGACAGTCTCTACAGACTTTAGACGATCTTAAAAGTGATTGTGACAGATCTGCACCAAGAAGAGCTCGTGCATATATTTTTTTCATTTAACATCTTCGAAAAATCAAACAGTCTGCAGATAACAATGCATGTGCGTAGTCTGCGAGGCGCAGATAGAAGAATATATGCAGACCTTTTGGGGAAAAAACATCACCTAAATCATAATATTGCTATCAATAAATATATATTGGGATAAAAAAATAATTAATTAATAATAGATTTAAAATTTAAACATACTAGTCAAGACTTTAACTAGCGTCCTTCATTTACTAATTTGTACGAGGCATTAATTCAGTTACCTATGAGTTTTAAGTTTAATAACCAGCCTCTTGTTTAATAAAGTTCATAACCTCATATTTAGCAGAACTGTACCTATAAATTACGTCTCTTCAACTGATGAATCCATCAATGCTAGTAAATATCAAAACATAACCGATGAATGTTAATCATTCAACAAACGGTTTATAGTCTAATGGTTCCGCTCTTAACTTTTAAAGTCTTGGGTTCGGATCTGAGTCAAGGAGGTATATTTGCTTCAAACAAAGTCAGGAAGCTTAACTAGTTTTAGATTCTTCCAGAAGTGGTCTTGGGCGTATGTCCCAGCAGTGGCGGACTCAGAAATGTTTTTTTTTATGGGGACGGAAATTTTTGGGTCATTTGTAATCAAGTAGTGTTGGATCGGAGCGGGTCAGGTCACGTTAAAAAAAGTAGACCAAACGAAATTTCATAGCCAAAGCCATAATGAAAATACAATACATTTATGTTTATTAGGTTATTCAAAATTAATAATTAAGTTGCTTAAAATATGATAGTAGTGGTTTGACTTATTATCATTAATACTAAACTTGGTTTTAAATTGGGTTTAAAAGATTACTTAGGTTTTTTTAACTTGATTTTATTAAATAATACTTAGAAATTAAAAGTTCAATGGAGATGATTGTCAAAATTTTACGAGGGAGCGATCAAGATTTTAGTATATATATAGTACTAAAAAAATTCCAAGAAGGACGGCTGCCTCCCCTAGCTTAAACGTGGGTACGCTACTGCGCTACAGAGCTTCAAATCCCATGATACAATTAAAACGTAACAAGCCGTTAAAATAAGAATAATCATTCAAAATTCTTCCATTTCGATATCCACCTAAACGCTCACATTGGTTATAAGGAATCATTCTCGTCATTTCTTTCCTTATAACCAAAGTTGTTTTTAGTCTATTAGAGTCTCATCTAAAGAAAAATGTTGTTATGGGTTGAGTCAAAAGGTTTTTTTTGTTGTAGGTTTCATCCTGAACAAGTGGGTCAGGTCATCATGCTCTTTTTTTTTCTAACAAAAGGGTGATTTACTTGCAAATGTGACCAATGAGACAGTATCTTAATGGTATCCCAAGATTCTTCCAAATGAGAGGTCTTGTGTTCAAAACCCTCCCCCAGTGAAAAAAGGCTCAGGGGGTCGGTGGGTTTTCCCAATGGGGTTTCCTCCGAACCTGGGGTGGTTGTGATGGCTCATGGGAGGTCTAAGTAACTAGACCTTGGTGTCATGACCTGGAAACAGTAGGCTCAAACGATTGAGACCTTCGCCATTCAAAAAAAACTTGCAAGAGTGATCCTCAATAATCATGTATTTTCATTCATAAAAAAAAAAAATCTTTCCATATAAATATTTTTATTTCTTTTCTTCCACCCAGCGTTAATTGTCAAAATTAAATGCTTCGAACTCGACAATAACAAACCAACTTTTTTTCCTTGTACTATTTTTTCTTTTCTGCCATGTCAACAACACGATTAAATATTTGTTTTGTAGTTACTTTTGTTTTGAAACTATATACAAAGTCAAAATTAAGGATGCATGTCATCACTTGTATAAACTAAGGGCTAAATATATCTTACTTGTCTATTAGCTTAAAAAAAACTCATGTACTTTATGTAAGATATATATAAAACAAATTAATAATCATACAGTTAGAAAATATAATAATCATTTATAATAAGTTTATTAAACTATTTAAAAACATATTTTTTCAAAAGTTTCTAATACTCACCAACTTGGTGGAACCACGACTCTACAATTTCAGAATCCTCGTGATGAATAGTATTAATTAATAAGAAAGTAAAATAAAAAAAATAAAATATGCTAGAAAATGACCCAATTTAATATAAAAAAGACAAGAAATAAAGCTAAAACGATATAAAAAACTGACATATATTTTTCTCAACTATTCATTTATCAAAATAGATTACTTATTTTTGATTGTTAACCGAGAAATAAAGCTCAACCGAATTCAATTCGGTTCGGTTAAATCAAATAAACCGAACCGAATTCAACTAAAAAAACTAAATTTAACCTAATATATGATTAATAAAAATAATAAATTTAACCATGTCATTTGTATTTCAAAATTTAACATAGACGAAAATATATGTAATGGATTGATAAATTATAAATATAAATTTAAAATACTGAGATGACATAAATCATGAACAGTGCTAGCATTTTTTGTACGGATTAAGGTTTTTTTTATCCTAAGATATAAATTCACATACACTTGCTAGTTACTGGTGTTTCAATTCAGAAAGCAGAATAGGATTAGACACCTCTTATTGGATATTCTAGCGATAAAACTTTCCTACAATAATTTATTTGTTATATGTCGACTTGTAGTAAGATTTATATTATAATGTTATGTTTTTTCTTTTGTTAAATGCTAATAATTGTAAACAAGCTAGTAAATATTTAAAACATATCTACTTATTATAATAATTTATAATTTGTAATACGAAAAACTTTTAATTATATTTTATCATATCATATAACATAATTTTATAATTCTTAAATATTATTTATAGTTTATCATTTTAATATTTTTTATTGTTTTTTAATTCATCAATAACTAATGATATAAACATATTTATATGAATAAAAACTATAGATTGATAGCGTCCTAGGTGCTATTTGTTTTTTAAGAGGTAAAATGTCTGCAATCTGCGAACCATATCTGCATACATCTGTGAAATAAGAGGTGGACCAAAAGTCTGTAGTTTGCAAGAAAATTGTTTGTTTTTTAACGTCTGTTTACTATTAAAATAAATTGGTGTGTTGGTGTACGAACAGTGGTGGTGGTGGCCAACGGTGGCAGCGGTGGAGGCCGACAATGGTGGCGGGGTGACCGGCAGTGGAGGCAGACGGTGGTGGTGGGGGTGACCGGCGATGGTGGTGGTGGTAGGGGTGACCGACGGTGATGGCGGTGTTGGCCGATGGTGGTGGGTGGTCTTTGCAGACCTAAGAAAATTATAAAAGTGGTTGCGTCACATCTGCACTTAAAAAAACATGCGCAGATGTTTTTTAATAAAACATCTACTAAAAACAAACAGTTTGCAAATTCCAATGTCTGCGCATGATTTACGCGACGCAGACAAAAGAGACCGCGCATATGATTTTAAAAGAACAAACATTACCTAGATCTTATTCAACCAATCTAATGTATCTAATAATACATGAAGTGTTTGTAACCTAACCTAATATTAGTTATAAGTTATAGTGTGGTTTTTGTTGGAATAAAATTTTCTTGCCTGTTAAAAAAAAAAAAAAGTTATACGTTATAACTCATTAATTATTGGTCGAACCCACCGAGCAAAGCATTAATTGTGTTAAAATTTGAATGGTTCTCTTTGTGCAGCCTTCGTTGCACCGCCATATTATGAGTTTGTTGACTTTTCCTTTGACATTTGTGTTTGCTGACTCTCTCCAATCTTCATACGTACGCGTATATGGTTGGCATCCGATATTATCCCCCAATCTTCTACTATAAATACCCATCTTCTGCATGAACATCACACATCAACGCATTTCCTAAAGCTTATATATCTATCCAATAATTAATTTGTAACCTTAATATATAATTAAACCATAGAATCATCACTTTTTTTTGTGATAGTCGTCGATGAAGGTTTCTACACTCATGAATACTATGAATATCTTGCTAGTTTTATTGTTAGCAACCCTGGCCACCTTGGCTCTAGGCCAAGGCACTCGTGTTGGTTTCTACAGGACCACCTGCCCAAGGGTCGAATCCATAGTCCAGTCTGCGGTTCAGTCGGGTGTCCGATCAAACCCAAGAGCCGCACCTGGTTTACTAAGGATGTTCTTTCATGACTGCTTTGTCAATGGTTGTGACGGGTCTATTCTAATCAACGGTCCATCTGCTGAAAATACAGCAATCCCTAATGTCCCAATTAGAGGCTTTGAAGTTATAGATGCTGCAAAGACCCAGCTTGAAGCCGCTTGTCCTGGGGTTGTGTCTTGTGCTGACATTCTTGCGCTTGCTGCACGAGATTCTGTTGTCCTGGTACGCAATTTATTATATATATCATTTTATAAATGCAATTACTAAATGTCTTATTAACCTAACTTGGTAATAAAATGTGTCTTATATATACAGAGTGGTGGACCTAGATGGGAAGTGCCAACCGGGCGTAGAGACGGGTTGGTTTCACAAGCATCCGATACTGCAAACTTACCTGCCTTTAATGATCCTATCAGCGTCCAAATTAGAAAGTTTTCAGATAAAGGACTAAACACACAAGATCTTGTTACACTTGTTGGTAAGTAGAACCTACCTTAATTATTTAATTAAAAACGATTATCAATTAATTATTACACCGGTTGCTAAAACTGATCATATAACATTCAGGTGGACACACGATTGGGACAGCAGGTTGTGTAACATTCAGTTACAGGCTATACAACTTCAACAACACCAACCAACCCGACCCTGATATCAACCCATCATTCCTACCCCAGCTTCGAGCGCTTTGCCCCAATGGCGGTGATGGGACGGTACGTGTGGGCTTAGACACTGGCAGTGTTAACCGCTTTGACACATCCTACTTTTCAAACTTGAGGAATGGACGGGGAGTTCTTGAATCTGATTCAAAGCTATGGAGTGATCCAAGAACACAAGGATTCGTGCAACGGTTCTTGGGAATTAGAGGACTACTTGGATTGAGATTTGATGTGGAGTTTGGAAGATCAATGGTAAAGATGGGTAACATTGGTTTGAAAACTGGAAGTCAAGGTGAAATTCGAAGGGTTTGTACCGCAATCAATTGATCATCAGTATTCATGTTTCAGTGTTTCGTTAATCAGTCTGCAGCATCTTGCCTACGTATGATGAAAAGCCTTAAGTGTTGATATATGTTTTTGCATCTTTGATAAATGATTAATTCAAGTGTACTTATTATTGTTTATTTTTATCTTCTATTTATCAAGATTATATTTGATAATATATATCTATTCGGTTCTATTTGCAATTGAATCTGTTTCACGGTTCCAAAACATTTATTTTTAAAACATTAATATTTTTTATTTTAAAAGAAGATACATCTCCAACATTTGTTAATTGTTTTGTAACTAGAGCTTTGTCCTGCGTGTTGCGACTACAACCATATATAAAATCAGGAAAAAAACACATGATCTCCAATGTAAAATAAAAAAGTTTTTAAAAATAACATTAGAAAAATTAAAACACCTAAAACCAACGTTTCACCAAAAAAAAATTGAGGCATATCGATCTCCCGATATTATCATTTGATCACAATGACGATATGGCCAACTAACAGATAAAACATTCGTTTGAAAAAAAAACATTATTTAGTATTTAATTATTATTATTATTATTTAAATATTATTAATTTTATTTAATTATTATTATTGTTATTATTATTATAATTATTCTGATCATTACAACTTACAAATGTATATATAAATGTTCACTCATAATGGTTGATTTTGTTCTAATGCTAAAATGCAAACCAAAAACCAGCCGCAACGACTGCTAATTCGTTGTAAAGCAATAAATTTTACCGTTACAATTGTTACTTTTAAGGGATATGAACACACCATAGATGCATGCTGCTAAAAATCATAGAACCCAAATAATATAAAAAAAAAATTTGCAGTTGTAAAATTTGTCATAGAAAATACGAAAATAAATTCAACAAATAAAACAGAAGAGAACGACGTGAACATATTTAAATTATTAATTTTTTAATAATTAATTAATATTGATTAGTTATTATCAATAACTAGTATATACGACCCGCGCTTTGCGGCGGGGTCTGATATACTGACGTAAAAACAACCAACAGAACATGAGCTTAAAATCGTGTACAATAAAAACATTAATACCTAAATCACAGTTGCTTTGCAAAAATTAACCCTCTACCAATTGTATGAAATTTCAAAACCATTAAGCAACATATCTCAATTTATTATAAACTGAAAGTTATAGTCCAATTACAGATTGAAATCAATAAAAACAAAAAACTCTATATAACATCTATAATGTAAGCTTTGAACTAAGAGTTAAAGATTAAGAACTCATTTAATAGTAAAGAATGCGATTACATAAGACTTAAAAAAGGCGTTGCGTAAACGTAGAATCTATAAACGATACAAATATTATAAAATTATTAAATCTAAATGGTATATATATGTAGTATATATAATACTCATGGTTTATAAAATTATTAAATCTAAATCGTTTGTGAACTAATTACGACGAAAATGATATAAACGATACAAATATTCGATAATGTACCGACGCGTTATAGGCATGTGAACAACGTGCAAAATTTTTGTGACCGTTTGGGTTCGAAATTTATATAAACGTTCATGAGGTCATTGCGATAAAATTAATATAATCATGACTTTTATCCGATAACCTAACGACGTGTTAAAATCATGTGAACATTAAAAATATGCGAGCAAAGCGAAGACTTAAACGATACAAATATTGTAAAATTATTAAACCTAAATCGTATATATATATGTAGTATATATAATACTCATGGTTTATAAAATTATTAAATCTAAATCGTTTGTGAACTAATTACGATCAAAATGATATAAACGATACAAATATTCGATAATGTACGGACACGTTATAGGCATGTGAACAACGCGCAAAATTTCTGTGACCGTTTGGGTTCGAAATTTATATAAACGTTCATGAGACAACTGCGATCAAATTAATATAATAACGACTTTTATCCGACAACCTAATGACGTGTTAAAATCATGTGAGCATTAAAAATATGTGAGTAAAGTGAGAGAGGAATTTAAAAATAAGAGCTCAAAGTTCAGAGTTATAAACGAAAATTATAATTTAATTGAAAAAATAAAGCATGAAAATGACGGCTCTAGCATACGAAATTGGGGCTGTCTCCAATGTTTTTGTGAGGGGCTATGTTTGTGTATATATATTGTATGTATATGTTAAAGTGAATAGTGTTTTTGTGAGGGGAAGAATATCGTAAAATTTCTGTGTCCGTTTGGGTTTAAAATTTATATAAACGTTCATGAGGCCATTGCGATCAAATTAATATAATCATGACTTTTTTCCGATAACCTAATGACGTGTTAAAATCATGTGAACATTAAAAATAAGCGAGCAAAGTAAAGACTTAAAAAAAAGGCCACACATAAATGTAGAATTTATAAACGATATAAGTATTGTAAAATTATTAAACCTAAATCGTATATATATGTAGTATATATAATACTCATGGTTTATAAAATTATTAAATCTAAATCGTTTGTAAACTAATTACGATCAAAATGTTATAAACGATACAAATATTCGATAATGTACGTACGCGTTATAGGCATGTGAACAACGTGCAAAATTTCTGTGACAGTTTGGGTTCGAAATTTATATAAATGTTCATAAGGCCACTGCGATCAAATTAATATAATAATGACTTTTATCCGACAACCTAATGACGTGTTAAAATCATGTGAACATTAAAAATATGTAAGTAAAGTGAGAGAAAGATTTAAAAGTAAGAGTTTAAAGTTCACGGTTTTAAATGAAAATTCAAAATTAATTGAAATTCAAAGAAAGGAAATGACGGCTCCATTTCACAAATTTTACGAAAATGCCCTAAAATGAATTGTGAGGCGCTATGTTGTGTGTGTTGTGAGGGGCTATGTTCAGTATATATATTGTATGTATATGTTAAAGTGAGCAGTGTTTTTGTGAGGAGGAGTATCTTTGCTAATTAATATATATAATAATTTATTATTTATTATTTAGTTATTATTATTATTAGCATTTAATTGTTTACTATCTAAAATATTATTATTATTTTTAGTTATTAATTATTATTGTTTAGTTGTCAATTATTGCGTTTAGTGTTTGTATATATAAGAACTACTATTTTTTTTGTATATGTGCTTAAATTGTAGCACTAATTTAAGAGATTACATTGCTTGCGTGGCATAAGGATAACTTTTATTTTATTTTTTTAATTTGAAAAAAAATATTACGTATAGAGTGTGGAAGTGAGAGGGAAAGTGTGGTAGCGTGATACAATAAAATAACGAAAATATTCCAAACAATGAAGTAAAAAATAAATTTCAAAAAAAGTACACTAATCATAAAATTATTATCAATCCATAGATAAATATTGGGATAAATATAATTAATTAATTAATTAATTAGAAATAAACTCAAAAATTAAACCTAGTAGCCAATACTTTAACTACTGCCCTTCATTCACTAACATGTAAGAGGCATTATTTCAATAATCTATAAGTTTTAAGTTTATTTAATATAGTTTCTAACCTCATATCTTACAAAACTGTTTATATAAATTATGTCTCTTCAACTAATGAATTCATGAATGCCAATAAATACCAAACATAACTGATGAATAATCATTCAAAATATGAATAATCCAATAATATGTAAAATTGTTATCAAGATAGAAAAGTGAAACTATGAAGAGCTAGTGAAGTTTAACTAGCTTATCTGGTGACTCACTCCCAATGGTTTACTACCAAGACTGAAGTTCCAAGATCCAACCTCTGATTATTAAGACACAAGAGGTTCCAAACTTCAAATTTTTAGAAAATTTGAAGACACCAAGTGACCAACTAAGTGACTGACTAGTTGAGCAAATTAAGCAAATCTATGGATTGTGGTTATCCAACAAGCTAGCAATTGGTCGTTGTCCAACTTATAAATGGTAAACGCGACCATTAGGCGCCCAACACCGACCGGTCTCACAGCCAACATGAGGGAGGTAAATTATCCGACCGGTCCCACGACCAACAGACAATTGGTTGTTATCCAACTTATAGTGACTCGAATCGGTCATAAGATATTGAGAAATCTAAAATTGAGACCGAGAAACCCATAATGCAAATACAAAGAAATTTGGGTATAAAAGGTTGATAATTTAGAAATTATAATTATACAAGAGAAGCATTAGAACGCAGAAAATCACCCGTTCATGGTTTCATCTTTCAATACATCGACTCTTCGACTAAATTTGTAATCGTCGAGTGCCGATACAACGCCGAGTTCATGCGGCCCTTCAGATTCATCGATCGCCTTCTCTAAACTCTTCTAGAGTCTTAGGAGTTGTTTGTTTGGATCTGAATAGGTCTGAATGGGTCTGAATCTGAATGGTTCAGATTCAGACTGTTTGTTTGTGGAAAAAAACACATCTGAATGGGTTCCAATGTCTGAATCAAGTTCTGAATCATTCAGACTTGAGATGAAGTCTGAATGAGAAGAGAAGGGAGTTGGGAGCGTCTGAATAGGTTCCAACAGAGGCAACCGACGGCCAGTGCCCCACCACCGAACCACGACCGACGGCCACTACTCCACCACCGACCCGCCACCGCTCCACGACCGCCGCTGCTCCACCACCGAACCACGACCGTAAGCAGACTAGGGTTGTGGTTTTAGGGTTCGAACGACTGCGGTAGCTCGATCGAGGGTTGCTCGATGGTCTTGCTTACCTTCACACCACAGGGGATCGACGGGTTGCTCGATGGTGATGGTCGAAGACGACGAACAGGTTGCTCGATGGTGATGGTCGAAGACCACAAACAGGTTGCTCGGTGGTGGTGGCGAAAGGATTCGACGGTGAAACGGGGTTGCTGCGAACGGTGGTGGCGATTGCTTACCTTCCCACCATAGGGGGTGGCGACGACGGGCGGCGACAGAGGCAGCGGCCAGATGGGACGGAGGCGGCGACGTGAGGAACCGATCGGGTGGGGGTTGGGGGGGGTTGGATCTAGGGTTTTGAAGGGAAACTTTTTTTTTTTATTTTCATTCAGATGTCCAAACCAAACAGTCTTAATTGGTTCAACACTTAATGATTCAGACTCTCTTAACCATTCAGACATCTTAACCATTCAGCACTTAATGGTTCAGACCCAACCAAACGGCCCCTTAATCACCTACCCTTAGAGTCAGGGTCCCCACTTCATTGCTATAGTAGCCAGTTACCAATTCATGTGACCCTATGCTTCGCCTACTTCAATGTCCACTTAATTCTACAGTTCCCGTTCCGCCATATATTTGTAGATCGAACATATAGCAATATAGCATTAAATCCGAAAGCCCGTATATATTTTGTATATTTGGAGGCCCCAAGTTTTGTGAAGTCCTAAACCTAAAGTAAACTTAATATAAGAGGGAGTCTTATTCGCGTTATATTTTTTGAAAGAATTCAAACCATTTATGTAATTTCTTGAAATTAAATTTAAGATCAGACATGCAATATTACTAGTAATTAACTATAGATATATACGTGTAATTAACTATAGATATTACTATTAATTCTTTCATTTGCCAAGGCTTAGCATTCATTAGATTACTTTATCCAATTTATATTGTGTTGATATTTTTATAGTGGATTGTTGAAAGATAATTACAGTAGAATTTAGGAGTTGGATTAAATGAATATATTTATTATTTTAAAAAAAATTTCTCTGCACGAAATTGAATGTCCCATGTACCCAATATCCTAGTTTTAAAATGTTACTTTCTGTAGGATCGGGTTGTTATCTCTAAACAACACTTCACAAGTATTTCTTACTTAATTTTAACAGATGCGGAATGTTCTGTTAGAATGATCTCACAATTTCACTCAAAGTGACACAATAATAATCTTTGAACAATATTAAGAACACAAGAATAATTCAAGCTCAAGGATATATTTCTCTCAAAGTGGAAGTATACAAGCAAGCACACTTCAAGCAACAATACATTGGGAGGTTATATAGCCAAGGCTACAACCGTATACACTTAGGAATACAAGTTGGGTATACTAGACAAGTACATAAAGTAAAGCTTATTCTAGTATGTTGAGTGTCTTAACAGGCTAAGACACTCAGTCATGATCATTACATTAATAGACATTGACTTTACAAAGGACTATTAAATACAAAAGACATTTAATGTTGTTGATCTTCAAGGCTTCAGATGATCTTTTGCATTTAATGCAGCATGGGAGAGGTAAGGCGCTTTATCTGACTCATTACATGTTGTCTTTATCTTTACTCAGACCAGCATGTCTTGTGTCAGTACCTTTTGTACTTTGAGAGTAAGCTGCTACAGTCTTTGTCAGAGGATAAACCTCGGAAGTCTTTGTCTTGAGTGCATAAGAAGATTCTTCGGAAGTCTTAGTCTTCCGAGCATAAGAGGATTCTTCGGAAGCAGTTGTCTTGTACAACCTTCGGCAGGAACCAGTTATCCTTCGGAAGCAATGTTGCTTCCGAAGAATCACTTCTTCCTTCCGAAGGTGTTTATTCAAAGAGACTCCTATACTTAGACAAAACAAGAAGTTTGGTGAGCATCAGCCTTTATTAGTCTTTACAGTCTCCCCCTAGGCTGATGCTACCAAAACTTCTAAGGCATAAACCTTGGCTTCCATGTACCCCTCAGTACCTGTGCCCTTTTTCTAATTAATCTGATAGCTGACCTCCCATCTGCTCCATTGTCAGGATTATTGAGAGGGAGCTTATCTAGATCAAGTATATAGGGTTTTGCCAATGTCATCAGATGCAAAAGATCCACCAGTTTTATTTCTCCATTGTAGTCGGTGAGGATGAATATCCTTTCTTGTGCATTGAAGCTCCAATCTACCAAAGGGATGTATGAATGCTCATGCATTAATCTGCTGATATCCCTCATGTCTTCTGGGGTTTGTGTAGTTTTGGGAGTTGCTTCTGATGTGGCTACAAGTACTGAGAGTGTTGTATCAGGCTCAGAGTCTAAGGGGATGGTTTTTGTTTTCTTTTTCCTTTTAGCCATGCTCTTTCTTCTTGTGAATGTTGGTTTGTCTTGAGCAGTGGCTTGACTCCTCAGAACTCTGGCCTGTTGGGCTTCCACAGTTGATTCTACTGCTGCACCTGTTGTTGCAGTAGACTGTGGCCCAATATCCTCATCCCTTGAGGGTTCTGTTCTCCTCTCTTCAGCCTGTGTATGTCTCTCAGGATCAGGGTTTGGTATTGATTGTTTCCTTGTAGTCTTCTTACCCTTTTTGTAGACTGAGGAGATAGGCATGTTATCCATACTTGGACTTGAAGGAGGAGATATTGGTTCTTCTTTTGGATTTAGGGGGAACATTTTGGGGAACATTGCTTTTGTTGCTTCCCCACACATGACTTCTTCTCCCTCTCTGATCCCTGCACCAGAGAGGGGAAGTTCTATTGTAGCTCCTCCCCCTAAACCTAAGCCTCTCATTAGGCTTTCCTTTCTTGCCCTGATTTGTTCAATTGAAGGTAACTCACCTCTTGCAACTTTGGCTTTTATATCTCTGATATGCATATCCATGGTTGAGTTCTTCATTGGGCCTAGCTGCCGAGCATGGAAGCCATATTCCAAGAGAAAGGCCTTGTTCTTGTCTCTGTAGGCCTTCTCTTTTTGCTCCTTTGTAAGTACACTCAGGGCCTTTGATGCAGCAACAGCTTGTTCTTGCTGCTGCACCTTGTCCAGCTCGGCAGCCATTCTAGGTACCGACCAGTTGATGACTTCATCAAAGTCATAACCTTTTTCTTCTAGCAAAGCAGAGAGTCTAGCTCGCTCTTCATCTAGAGAAGTGTTTGGTCGGCCCTTTGTTTTCTTTGGTCTCATCTCCTCCTGTTCTGCTTCCTCCTCTGGGGTTAGCTTACGTTTTCCTTTGTCATCAGCAGTTATTTTTGCCCCAGAGGAGATTTCTTTTGTTGCCTCACCAGCTGGTTCATTGGCATGTAGCTCCTCTGTGGAGGAAACATCCAGGATGACTGGGCCTTCGGAGGCAGCTGCAGCTTCGGAGTTAACCTCAGCATTCACTGGCTCCTCCAGTTGACCAATCTCCTTAGATGATTCCTTATTGGATTCCACAAAGGGCTCAGGAGAGGAAGAGAGAGCCTCAGCAGCTTCAGTCCCAGAAGGGGACACAGATTTCATGGAAATTGATTCTTCTTGTGCTGTGTCTTCCATGCCAACCTGAGCTGCAGTCTCAGAAGGAGACTTAGTCCCAAGAGGGGACTGAGGTTCCAAAGAGACATTTGATGTTTGCTGTTCAGTCTCTTTGGCAACCTCCCTTGTATCCTCAGAAGCAGAAGAAGAGGAAGTAGAAGAAGAATCTTGAAAATAAGTACCCAAGAAGTCATCCCATTCAGCAGTCAAAGTGACTAAGGATGGAGTAACTTCCTGTGCACCCTCCTCTTCCCTTGCTTCTGATCCTGACCCTGCAGATGGTATATTCTCCCCCTTTTTGGTAGCATCAGGGGAGATGAAAGTGGTAGTAGCAGGATCAGGGTGAAATGAATGTAGAGTGACCGGGGGACGCCTCCTGAGGTCCAGAATAGTTGCATCTTTGGTTTGGACCTCAAGCCGCAGGGTAGCCACCTCAGCTTCTAAGTGAGCTACCCTGGCTTGGAGGGAAGTTATTGTAGCCGTCAATTCCTGTGTGGATGTGCCCTCCTCTACCGGAGTAGAATCATGGGGCGATGGAGTCCTGAGCCTAGCTCCTGCACCTCCACCACCAGATGTGGTTTCTTGGCACCCTGGATTCCCTTCATTGAGAAGAACCTCAAAGAAGTCCTCCCCAATATAGGTTGCCGCAGGTGAGGTCCTATTGCCTGTACCACTGTCCTGTGGATCTTTATTAAGATCAACAGTAGTGGCAGCCTCACCTGCATTGACCCCTTCAGAACTACTGGGGCCAACCTCTGATTGAATAGGCTCTGGGTCAGGGAACCGAGCTTGTAACTGTGTCACCACTCTCATTAAAGTTTGGGTAGTTGGAGAGAGTGGTTCCTCCACAGCTAGAGCAGGGGTTCCTTGAGCCTGGGTGATAGTATGGGTGGGGGGCATTTCTGGATGATATGAACCTGGAGACTTGGGAGACAGTCTCTTATCTAATGAAGTTGCTTCATGAGAAGCAAACTCAATGATGGGTGCATCCCTTTGAATATTCTCAGTTATGTTTTGTGACATAAGCTGAGGGCTTTCAGGTTGGTTAAGGGCAACCACAGGTTTCAAAGGAAGAACCTGTGGAGAAACAAGGGGTGTGGCTTTCACCTTAGGTAGAACTGTGCCCTGAGCAGTTCTTTTAACCTTTTTCTGTTTTGGTTCAGTAGAAGGGGCCTGAACAACTGTAGAAAGTTGCACAGGGTTTCGTTTGCGTTTGTAAGTGATTTTTATGGGGTGAGGAACAGAAGTGGAAGGTGTGGGTTCAGCATCTGTGGGGTTAACAGAGCTGTCACCTTCTGGAGCAGGGGACTCCATAGAGGAAAGAAGAGGAGTGAATGTCCCAGAGAACTGAGCACTCTTCTTCTTGAGTTGCACAAAAATCTTGGAAGAGACCAAGGGCATTTTGTAAGTATTCCCAGTTAGAGAAAGGGAAGCTCCCAACTCTTCATTAAAAAGGTGTTGCAAAAACCTGGGATACATACAAAACTTCTTTGGTGACATGATGTTGTCAACCAAATTATTGAAAATAAAAGCAGAAAAATTAAACAGTTGATTTGAAACCAAGCCATGAATAGCCGAAGCTAAATCAGATGGAACTTGGTCCCAACCACCAGATTTATTTGAAAGACAATGTAAAAACACATGTATGAGGTACTTGTAATTATAGGACACTCGACCCTTCAAATAGGTTGTTGAAGGGAGAGGACCTTCGTACCCCATTGACTGAAATGTCAATGCTACCTCATCCTTCGTGAATGAAACCTTTCCACCGGCATCATTTAGTTTAAGATGCCGACAGATGGTCTCCACAGAAATAGCAATAGGATGAGCATCAATGGTGGCTACAAGAGACCGACCATTGGAAGACGAGGAAACAGAACAAGATGCCCAGAACTGTTGGTGATGAGACTCATACACCAAGGGCTGAACAGTTAATGCAAAGAAATACCTGCTCCTTTGAAGAAAGGAGATGATTGGGGCGAAGTCAGCATCATGTTCTGCTGATAACTCCGCTGGTACGTTGTGAGCAGGTTTGAAAGCAAGAAGAGCCATGAGAATTGGTGATTTTAGGGCACAATTGGAGAGATCAAGGAGAAGAAGAGTTCAAAGTGAAACAGTTTGTGAGAATTTGAATGAGCGGGAGACCTTTATATACATTCGGATTTCAGCATTTAATTATATAGACACATTAAATTTGAGATCCGGATGTCAGAAAAAGGTCTTCCGATGACAGCTGGTTTCACAATTAATTTTCTCTGACTGAGGTGCTTCCGAAGAAGTTTCTTTCGGAAGCAGGGTATTTATTAGACCAAGAGAGTTCAGAAGGGATGTGCTTCCGAAGTATAAAATTTATACTGTCGGAAGCACTGCTTCTGAAGTGTTAGAAAATTCATTAGGCAAAATGTTCTTCGGAAGACACTTTCTTCTGAAGAGTACCTTGAGAAGCCTATGCTTCCGAAAGTAATGTATCGGAAGAATATTACTTCAGAAGGTAAGTTAGCTTCTGAAGTGTGAGATCTTCCGACTAAGGAAGAAATAATGCTTCCGAAGACTTAACCTATCTTCTGCTGAGTAGATACTCATCGGAAGATAAGTTAAGTTTATCTTCCGAGGAATTATTTATTCCTTGTCAGTACATTTATTCAAAGTTGATCATCCCAATGGATGTTATTAAGTACCTGAATCTTCCTTCATCAAATGCCTTTGTGAAGAGATCTGCCAAATTGTTTTCTGAATCAACTTTGACCAAATGAATCAACTTCTTTTCTGCACAATCTCTGATGAAATGGTATCTGATGTCGATGTGCTTGGTCTTGGAATGCTTGACAGGATTATTGGTGATGGAGATTGCACTGGAATTGTCTATCTGAATAGGAGTATTGAACAGATCTACTCCATAATCCTTCATCTGATTCTGGATCCAGATGACTTGTGCACAGCAGCTAGAAGCAGCTATATATTCAGCCTCTGCAGTAGAAGTAGAAACACATGACTGTTTCTTGCATTGCCAAGACACAATCCTGGATCCAAGAAATTGACATCCCCCTGATGTGGATTTCTTGCTGATGTTGCAACCCCCATAATCACTGTCTGTATAAGCCATGAATTGGAAGTCTTCATTTCTAGGATACCATAATCCTAGACTTGGTGCTCCTTTGAGGTATCTAAAGATTCTTTTTACAGCCAGCATATGAGAGACTTTGGGATTGGCCTGAAATCTTGCACATACACAAGTTGCAAACATGATATCTGGCCTGCTTGCTGTGAGATACATCAAAGAGCCTATCATTGCTCTGTACTGGTGCTGATCAACATCCTCCCCCTCAAGATCAGGGCTAAGTGATGTTGTTTTGGACATAGGAGTTCCCAGAGCTTTGCAATCAGAAAGCTTGAATCTTTCAAGAATGTCCTTGACATATTTTGATTGACTAATGAAAATCCCTGTAGGAGTTTGTTTCACTTGTAATCCAAGAAAGAAGGTGAGTTCTCCCATTGAACTCATCTCAAATTTGGATTTCATCAGTGATTCAAACTCCTTGCAGAGAGATTCATTAGTAGAACCAAAGATAATGTCATCAACATAGATTTGAACTAGCATGATATGTTGATTTGACTTCTTGAAAAAGAGAGTTTTATCAATTGTTCCTCTCTTGAATTTGTTTGCCAACAGAAAAGAAGATAAAGTTTCATACCATTTTCTGGGAGCTTGATGCAACCCATAAAGAGCCTTATCAAGCTTACAGACATGATCAGGAAACTTTGGATCTTCAAATCCTGGAGGTTGGCACACATAAACTTCTTCATCAATTTTTCCATAAAGAAAGGCACTTTTAACATCCATCTGAAACACTTTGAAATCTTTTGCAGCTGCAAATGCCAAAAATATTCTAATAGCTTCAATTCTGGCAACAGGTGCAAAGACTTCATCATAGTCAATGCCTTCCTCTTGAGTGTATCCCTGAACAACCAATCTTGCTTTGTTTTTGATGACAACACCTTTGTCATCTTTCTTGTTTCTGAACACCCATTTGGTTCCAATGGCATACTTTCCTTTAGGCAAAGGACAAGTTTTCCAAACTCCTTGTCTTTGAAACTGAAGAAGCTCTTCTTGCATAGCTTCTACCCAACTGTTATCTTTTAAAGCCTCTGCAACCTTCTTAGGTTCTATTTGGGATAGAAAGCAAGAAAACAAGCAAACATTTGCTTCATGCATAGAGCTTCTAGTTCTGACACCTTCTTCTACATTGCCAATGATGTTTTCAACTGGATGAGTGCTGTGAATTCGAGTCCTTGGAATCACATCCAGTTGAGAAGATTCATCCACGTTGAGTGACTCAAGGTTAGGAAGAACTACCTCAAGTTGGATTTCTGGCAGATCACGTGGATTCAACGTTTGAACTGTTGTGGGTTGGTTTTCTCTGGGAGTAGTGATTTCCAGAGAATTTTCCTCTGCTGAAGGACTTCCTACTTCTTCTTGATGTTGTGAATTAGAAGCAGCTTCAATTGAGGGACCTGCCTGAGATGTGTTGATTGTCTCAGACTGTGATACATCATTTTGTGTTGAAGTGGATTCTGCCAAGTTTTGTCTTGAAGCTATTGGCAGTTCAACACGAAAGTCATCTTCTCTTGAGCCTTTGGAGATGTCTATGGTAGCTGACTGTGAAACTGGAACATACTCTTTCACCAGATTAAATGCAGATGTAAAACTATCAAGATCAAACAACCAATCAGGGCCGGTTCCAGATTTATTGAGAGTATGTTCATTGAACTGAACATTTGCAGACTCTTCAATAACTCTGGATGCTTTGATGTATACTCTATATGCTTTAGCATTTGAAGAGTACCCAACAAAGTAGCCCTCTGCTGATTTCTCAGCAAACTTGGCTAAGTAATCTTTAGTATTCAAGATGGTGCAATGACATCCAAATGGTTTGAGAAATCCAATGAATGGCTTTCTCTTATGCCAAATTTCATAAGGAGTCATGCCATGTGACTTAACTACCAATATTCTATTTTGGACATAACAGGCAGTGTTGACTGCTTCTGCCCAAAAAGTTATTGGAAGTTTGGCATCAGACAACATGGTTCTTGCAGCTTCAATTAGTGTCCTATTCCTTCTTTCAGCTACACCATTTTGTTGTGGAGTTCTAGGAGCACTAAATTGTCTTGTGATACCTTTAGATTCACAAAAAGAATTTAAAACATGATTCTTGAATTCTGTTCCTTGATCTGATCTGATTATTTTTACATGATGGTCACTTTCATTCTCCACCCTGAGTATAAATGACTTTAGGATTTCGGCAGTTTCATCCTTGGTATTTAAGAAAAACACCCAGGTATACCGAGAGAAATCATCAGTAACCACCAAACAGTATGATTTTCTACCAAGACTTTTAACACTTGTGGGGCCAAACAAGTCCATATGTAGTAAATGAAGGACTGTGGTAATAGAATTTATCTCTTTGGCATTATGAGATGACTTGTGTTGCTTACCCTTTAAGCATGCAACACATTTATCAACACATATGAATTCTTTTGTTGGTAAACCAGTTACTAAATTATTTTTGACCAATTTATTCATATTTTTGAGGTTTACATGACAAAGTCTTCTATGCCAAAGTGATGATTCATCAAGTGAAGCTTTTGAGACAAAGCAGCTTATATTACTAAGAGGTGCAGCTGTGCTCATATCTAGCATATACATGTTACTTCTTCTTGGAGCTCTGAGTAGAATTTGATCATTTGGTATCACAAATCCTGGTTTCAGAACAATGCACTCATGCTCAGTAAACAACATGTTATGCTTTTGATCACACACCTGTGATACACTTAGTAAATTGTAGTTAAGTTCTTTTACAAAATGTACATTCTCAAAGCTTACCTTACCATTTGTGATTGTGCCTCTACCTGTTATGTATCCTCCTACTGGATCACTTCCAAAAGCAACAGACCCGCCAAAGAATGGTTCATATTTGTGCAAGAGGGTCTTGTTGCCTGTCATGTGCCTGGAGCAGCCACTGTCAACTATCCACAAGTTGCCTTTTGATTCCTGCTGTTCCTGCACATGACCAGAAGTGAGTTAGTTTCTGATGGGAACCCAAGCCCATGTGGTCTTGGGTTTACCATTTGCATCATTGTAAGTAAATTTCTTTGACATCATTCTAGGTGGGACAGATGATGTGGATGCTTCTGATGTGGGTGATGGCTTATCAGATGATTCCTTCTTCTTCCATACTTGTGCCTTTTGAGTTGTCGGAAGACTTGGTTTCTTTTGATGGTCATCGGAAGCTGTTTTTCTTTTTCCTTCCGATGATCTTCTTCCGAAGACAGATGACCTCTTTTGTTTGTTGAAAGCATTCCTTTGATGAGCTTCCGAGGTTCCTTTTCTTTCGGAAGCTTCCTTTTTCTTTGCTTCCGATGCTTTCTTTTCAGAAGCATTTTTATTTTGTTTCTTCCTATTACTGGAGGTACTTGCTTCCGATGCTCTCTTGACCAAATTTCTTCTCTGTTCTTCCGAAGAAGTAGATGACTGACTCCAACTATTCTTTCTTCCTCTTCCCTTGATTGAGGAAATTCTGCTTCTTGGATTATAGAAGCAATCAGCAGCAAAATGATTCTTTTCACCGCACATCAGACATAGAGTTTGAATGTTGGGAGAGTGTTGCTGCTTATCCCTTTTAACGAAGTCTGATCTTTGATCCTCAGAGAATGATGGTTTGGATGTTCCAGCATACTTGTTAGTCTTAGACTTTGCCTGTTTTCCTGGAGAATTGACTTTTCTCTCCATTGATCTACCTCGTTTTGACTTGTCAGATGGGCAAGTCACATACTCATCTGAGGAGATATTTTCTGTGGTTTTAGCTTTGATAAAAACTGTTGAATGTTTCTTAGTTTTCTTATTTTGATTCTTAAATTTCAAAGCTTGTTTTCCTTTTACTGATTTAATAGGAACATCATCCTCATCTGAGCATGTTGAGGTACTTGGATCAGAGAGATTATCCTTTTGAACTACCTTGTGTATATCCAACTCCTCATTATACACAAGGTCAACCAGTGATTTACACCTAACATCTGTTATGGAAGTATAAGCAGATGGAGGTTCCACATTGTTATATCCCAAACCAGCTCCCCTTTTATTCACAAGTTCAGTTGTGCTGCTCATTCTAAAAAGTTTTTCATATTTTTCACCTTGGCTTAGAAATTTGTCTCTGTAAGACTCAGCCAATACAAGTTCAGTCTTGGCAGTGGTTAGTCTTTCTAAAAGATTTTTAATCTGACACTGTTTGTTAGTATCTTCATGTTTTAAACTTGAAATGGTCTTTTCCATTTCTTCAATCTTTTCTTTGTAATTTCTTTCAACCTCAAAGAAATTTGCCTTGACTACTTGTAGAGACTCAAGTTCATTACAGAGTTGAGAATTTATTTTCTTATAAATAGTTAATGTTTCTAAGCATTCAGGTGAGCACATGCTATCAGTTACCTTGCTTGAGGAAGATGAGTCATTTGCCATCAAAGCACTGTTGGAGATGGAGGGGTCCTCAGCTTGAAAGCTCCAGTCTGCAAAATCTTGTTCAGCAATGTTTGCATTGTTAGATGAGCTTGATGGTCTTTGTTGTGGTTGCCCAGAAGTTGTCTGCTGAGTTCCTGTGGACTTGCATTCTCTGGCAAAGTGGCCTAACTGTTGACAGTTAAAGCATTTGAGTTTAGATTTGTCAAGTCCAAACCCAGTCTTCATATTGTGCTTTTTGAACTGTCTGCCGGTTCTTTGGTAAAACTTCTTTGCCCTGTATGAAATCATAGCCATTTGATAGTTTATATCCATCTCCTCAAGATCATCTGCAGGAATACCATCCAAGTCTTCTTGACACAGATGAAAGTAATTTGTCTCCTCAGCCATAAAAGCTCCTTGCCCAGAGGTTAGTAGTGGGGTTGGGTTAGATACAAGGTTTGATGAATTTGGAGTTTCAGGAAATGTGACAGTGGGTGTGGAGGTAGAATGGTAGAGGGGTTGATAGCTTTGGTATGGAGGATTATTGATGGGTGCATAAAGAGCAGCTGAACCAGATGGTGAGTGAGAAACTTTAGATTCTTGGGCATCTAATTCCATCTGATAGGCACTGAGAATACCAAACAATTCTCCTAAAGTTAGAGTTTTCAGGTTTTCTGTTCTTCTGATTGTTACAGAGTAGATATTCCATGCCTTTGGAAGAGACCTCAGAAATTTTCTGAGCACATCTTGATTATCAAGAGTTACACCTGCAGTAGTTAATTCATCCACAAGTTGGACATACCTTAGGTACTGAGAAGACATATTCTCATTGTTTTGTTGACAAAAGTTTTCAAACTTCTGTTTCAGCATATCCTTCTTGTTTTCTTTGACATCTTCTGACCCTTCATACATCTGCTTCAAGGAATTCCACAGTTCTTGAGCAGACTTGCATTTCTTGAATGCATGTATAATGGAGTTCGGTATTGACATCTGAATTAGCCAAAGAGCTTTAGAATCAACTTCCATCTTCTTGTAATCTTCGTCTGAGTACATAGATGGATCTTTTGGTACTGCAGCAACTCCAGCACCGGCAGCAGCAACTGTAGGAATGTAGGGACCTTCAAGAACAGACTTCCAAAGTTTGAAGTCTTGGTTCCTGATGAACCCTTCCATTCTGACTTTCCAGGTATCGAAGTCTTCAGGTGTGAACATTGGTGGCTTGTTGAGAGTGCCATTTTCTGTATCATGTTTGTTTAGAGCAGCCATCTTGGACAGACACAGAAAATATGAGTGTTAATACTATGAGGGTTTATAAGAAATAGAACTGGTAACTTGATGATGATTAGTCAGTCAAGTTCAAGAGCCAAAGCTCTGATACCACTTGTAGGATCGGGTTGTTATCTCTAAACAACACTTCACAAGTATTTCTTACTTAATTCTAACAGATGCGGAATGTTCTGTTAGAATGATCTCACAATTTCACTCAAAGTGACACAATAATAATCTTTGAACAATATTAAGAACACAAGAATAATTCAAGCTCAAGGATATATTTCTCTCAAAGTGGAAGTATACAAGCAAGCACACTTCAAGCAACAATACATTGGGAGGTTATATAGCCGAGGCTACAACCGTATACACTTAGGAATACAAGTTGGGTATACTAGACAAGTACATAAAGTAAAGCTTATTCTAGTATGTTGAGTGTCTTAACAGGCTAAGACACTCAGTCATGATCATTACATTAATAGACATTGACTTTACAAAGGACTATTAAATACAAAAGACATTTAATGTTGTTGATCTTCAAGGCTTCAGATGATCTTTTGCATTTAATGCAGCATGGGAGAGGTAAGGCGCTTTATCTGACTCATTACATGTTGTCTTTGTCTTTACTCAGACCAGCATGTCTTGTGTCAGTACCTTTTGTACTTTGAGAGTAAGCTGCTACAGTCTTTGTCAGAGGATAAACCTCGGAAGTCTTTGTCTTGAGTGCATAAGAAGATTCTTCGGAAGTCTTAGTCTTCCGAGCATAAGAGGATTCTTCGGAAGCAGTTGTCTTGTACAACCTTCGGCAGGAACCAGTTATCCTTCGGAAGCAATGTTGCTTCCGAAGAATCACTTCTTCCTTCCGAAGGTGTTTATTCAAAGAGACTCCTATACTTAGACAAAACAAGAAGTTTGGTGAGCATCAGCCTTTATTAGTCTTTACAGTCTCCCCCTAGGCTGATGCTACCAAAACTTCTAAGGCATAAACCTTGGCTTCCATGTACCCCTCAGTACCTGTGCCCTTTTTCTAATTAATCTGATAGCTGACCTCCCATCTGCTCCATTGTCAGGATTATTGAGAGGGAGCTTATCTAGATCAAGTATATAGGGTTTTGCCAATGTCATCAGATGCAAAAGATCCACCAGTTTTATTTCTCCATTGTAGTCGGTGAGGATGAATATCCTTTCTTGTGCATTGAAGCTCCAATCTACCAAAGGGATGTATGAATGCTCATGCATTAATCTGCTGATATCCTTCATGTCTTCTGGGGTTTGTGTAGTTTTGGGAGTTGCTTCTGATGTGGCTACAAGTACTGAGAGTGTTGTATCAGGCTCAGAGTCTAAGGGGATGGTTTTTGTTTTCTTTTTCCTTTTAGCCATGCTCTTTCTTCTTGTGAATGTTGGTTTGTCTTGAGCAGTGGCTTGACTCCTCAGAACTCTGGCCTGTTGGGCTTCCACAGTTGATTCTACTGCTGCACCTGTTGTTGCAGTAGACTGTGGCCCAATATCCTCATCCCTTGAGGGTTCTGTTCTCCTCTCTTCAGCCTGTGTATGTCTCTCAGGATCAGGGTTTGGTATTGATTGTTTCCTTGTAGTCTTCTTACCCTTTTTGTAGACTGAGGAGATAGGCATGTTATCCATACTTGGACTTGAAGGAGGAGATATTGGTTCTTCTTTTGGATTTAGGGGGAACATTTGGGGAACATTGCTTTTGTTGCTTCCCCACACATGACTTCTTCTCCCTCTCTGATCCCTGCACCAGAGAGGGGAAGTTCTATTGTAGCTCCTCCCCCTAAACCTAAGCCTCTCATTAGGCTTTCCTTTCTTGCCCTGATTTGTTCAATTGAAGGTAACTCACCTCTTGCAACTTTGGCTTTTATATCTCTGATATGCATATCCATGGTTGAGTTCTTCATTGGGCCTAGCTGCCGAGCATGGAAGCCATATTCCAAGAGAAAGGCCTTGTTCTTGTCTCTGTAGGCCTTCTCTTTTTGCTCCTTTGTAAGTACACTCAGGGCCTTTGATGCAGCAACAGCTTGTTCTTGCTGCTGCACCTTGTCCAGCTCGGCAGCCATTCTAGGTACCGACCAGTTGATGACTTCATCAAAGTCATAACCTTTTTCTTCTAGCAAAGCAGAGAGTCTAGCTCGCTCTTCATCTAGAGAAGTGTTTGGTCGGCCCTTTGTTTTCTTTGGTCTCATCTCCTCCTGTTCTGCTTCCTCCTCTGGGGTTAGCTTACGTTTTCCTTTGTCATCAGCAGTTATTTTTGCCCCAGAGGAGATTTCTTTGTTGCCTCACCAGCTGGTTCATTGGCATGTAGCTCCTCTGTGGAGGAAACATCCAGGATGACTGGGCCTTCGGAGGCAGCTGCAGCTTCGGAGTTAACCTCAGCATTCACTGGCTCCTCCAGTTGACCAATCTCCTTAGATGATTCCTTATTGGATTCCACAAAGGGCTCAGGAGAGGAAGAGAGAGCCTCAGCAGCTTCAGTCCCAGAAGGGGACACAGATTTCATGGAAATTGATTCTTCTTGTGCTGTGTCTTCCATGCCAACCTGAGCTGCAGTCTCAGAAGGAGACTTAGTCCCAAGAGGGGACTGAGGTTCCAAAGAGACATTTGATGTTTGCTGTTCAGTCTCTTTGGCAACCTCCCTTGTATCCTCAGAAGCAGAAGAAGAGGAAGTAGAAGAAGAATCTTGAAAATAAGTACCCAAGAAGTCATCCCATTCAGCAGTCAAAGTGACTAAGGATGGAGTAACTTCCTGTGCACCCTCCTCTTCTCTTGCTTCTGATCCTGACCCTGCAGATGGTATATTCTCCCCCTTTTTGGTAGCATCAGGGGAGATGAAAGTGGTAGTAGCAGGATCAGGGTGAAATGAATGTAGAGTGACCGGGGGACGCCTCCTGAGGTCCAGAATAGTTGCATCTTTGGTTTGGACCTCAAGCCGCAGGGTAGCCACCTCAGCTTCTAAGTGAGCTACCCTGGCTTGGAGGGAAGTTATTGTAGCCGTCAATTCCTGTGTGGATGTGCCCTCCTCTACCGGAGTAGAATCATGGGGCGATGGAGTCCTGAGCCTAGCTCCTGCACCTCCACCACCAGATGTGGTTTCTTGGCACCCTGGATTCCCTTCATTGAGAAGAACCTCAAAGAAGTCCTCCCCAATATAGGTTGCCGCAGGTGAGGTCCTATTGCCTGTACCACTGTCCTGTGGATCTTTATTAAGATCAACAGTAGTGGCAGCCTCACCTGCATTGACCCCTTCAGAACTACTGGGGCCAACCTCTGATTGAATAGGCTCTGGGTCAGGGAACCGAGCTTGTAACTGTGTCACCACTCTCATTAAAGTTTGGGTAGTTGGAGAGAGTGGTTCCTCCACAGCTAGAGCAGGGGTTCCTTGAGCCTGGGTGATAGTATGGGTGGGGGGCATTTCTGGATGATATGAACCTGGAGACTTGGGAGACAGTCTCTTATCTAATGAAGTTGCTTCATGAGAAGCAAACTCAATGATGGGTGCATCCCTTTGAATATTCTCAGTTATGTTTTGTGACATAAGCTGAGGGCTTTCAGGTTGGTTAAGGGCAACCACAGGTTTCAAAGGAAGAACCTGTGGAGAAACAAGGGGTGTGGCTTTCACCTTAGGTAGAACTGTGCCCTGAGCAGTTCTTTTAACCTTTTTCTGTTTTGGTTCAGTAGAAGGGGCCTGAACAACTGTAGAAAGTTGCACAGGGTTTCGTTTGCGTTTGTAAGTGATTTTTATGGGGTGAGGAACAGAAGTGGAAGGTGTGGGTTCAGCATCTGTGGGGTTAACAGAGCTGTCACCTTCTGGAGCAGGGGACTCCATAGAGGAAAGAAGAGGAGTGAATGTCCCAGAGAACTGAGCACTCTTCTTCTTGAGTTGCACAAAAATCTTGGAAGAGACCAAGGGCATTTTGTAAGTATTCCCAGTTAGAGAAAGGGAAGCTCCCAACTCTTCATTAAAAAGTGTTGCAAAAACCTGGGATACATACAAAACTTCTTTGGTGACATGATGTTGTCAACCAAATTATTGAAAATAAAAGCAGAAAAATTAAACAGTTGATTTGAAACCAAGCCATGAATAGCCGAAGCTAAATCAGATGGAACTTGGTCCCAACCACCAGATTTATTTGAAAGACAATGTAAAAACACATGTATGAGGTACTTGTAATTATAGGACACTCGACCCTTCAAATAGGTTGTTGAAGGGAGAGGACCTTCGTACCCCATTGACTGAAATGTCAATGCTACCTCATCCTTCGTGAATGAAACCTTTCCACCGGCATCATTCAGTTTAAGATGCCGACAGATGGTCTCCACAGAAATAGCAATAGGATGAGCATCAATGGTGGCTACAAGAGACCGACCATTGGAAGACGAGGAAACAGAACAAGATGCCCAGAACTGTTGGTGATGAGATTCATACACCAAGGGCTGAACAGTTAATGCAAAGAAATACCTGCTCCTTTGAAGAAAGGAGATGATTGGGGCGAAGTCAGCATCATGTTCTGCTGATAACTCCGCTGGTACGTTGTGAGCAGGTTTGAAAGCAAGAAGAGCCATGAGAATTGGTGATTTTAGGGCACAATTGGAGAGATCAAGGAGAAGAAGAGTTCAAAGTGAAACAGTTTGTGAGAATTTGAATGAGCGGGAGACCTTTATATACATTCGGATTTCAGCATTTAATTATATAGACACATTAAATTTGAGATCCGGATGTCAGAAAAAGGTCTTCCGATGACAGCTGGTTTCACAATTAATTTTCTCTGACTGAGGTGCTTCCGAAGAAGTGACTTTCGGAAGCAGGGTATTTATTAGACCAAGAGAGTTCAGAAGGGATGTGCTTCCGAAGTATAAAATTTATACTGTCGGAAGCACTGCTTCTGAAGTGTTAGAAAATTCATTAGGCAAAATGTTCTTCGGAAGACACTTTCTTCTGAAGAGTACCTTGAGAAGCCTATGCTTCCGAAAGTAATGTATCGGAAGAATATTACTTCAGAAGGTAAGTTAGCTTCTGAAGTGTGAGATCTTCCGACTAAGGAAGAAATAATGCTTCCGAAGACTTAACCTATCTTCTGCTGAGTAGATACTCATCGGAAGATAAGTTAAGTTTATCTTCCGAGGAATTATTTATTCCTTGTCAGTACATTTATTCAAAGTTGATCATCCCAATGGATGTTATTAAGTACCTGAATCTTCCTTCATCAAATGCCTTTGTGAAGAGATCTGCCAAATTGTTTTCTGAATCAACTTTGACCAAATGAATCAACTTCTTTTCTGCACAATCTCTGATGAAATGGTATCTGATGTCGATGTGCTTGGTCTTGGAATGCTTGACAGGATTATTGGTGATGGAGATTGCACTGGAATTGTCTATCTGAATAGGAGTATTGAACAGATCTACTCCATAATCCTTCATCTGATTTGGATCCAGATGACTTGTGCACAGCAGCTAGAAGCAGCTATATATTCAGCCTCTGCAGTAGAAGTAGAAACACATGACTGTTCTTGCATTGCCAAGACACAATCCTGGATCCAAGAAATTGACATCCCCCTGATGTGGATTTCTTGCTGATGTTGCAACCCCCATAATCACTGTCTGTATAAGCCATGAATTGGAAGTCTTCATTTCTAGGATACCATAATCCTAGACTTGGTGCTCCTTTGAGGTATCTAAAGATTCTTTTTACAGCCAGCATATGAGAGACTTTGGGATTGGCCTGAAATCTTGCACATACAAGTTGCAAACATGATATCTGGCCTGCTTGCTGTGAGATACATCAAAGAGCCTATCATTGCTCTGTACTGGTGCTGATCAACATCCTCCCCCTCAAGATCAGGGCTAAGTGATGTTGTTTTGGACATAGGAGTTCCCAGAGCTTTGCAATCAGAAAGCTTGAATCTTTCAAGAATGTCCTTGACATATTTTGATTGACTAATGAAAATCCCTGTAGGAGTTTGTTTCACTTGTAATCCAAGAAAGAAGGTGAGTTCTCCCATTGAACTCATCTCAAATTTGGATTTCATTAGTGATTCAAACTCCTTGCAGAGAGATTCATTAGTAGAACCAAAGATAATGTCATCAACATAGATTTGAACTAGCATGATATGTTGATTTGACTTCTTGAAAAAGAGAGTTTTATCAATTGTTCCTCTCTTGAATTTGTTTGCCAACAGAAAAGAAGATAAAGTTTCATACCATTTTCTGGGAGCTTGATGCAACCCATAAAGAGCCTTATCAAGCTTACAGACATGATCAGGAAACTTTGGATCTTCAAATCCTGGAGGTTGGCACACATAAACTTCTTCATCAATTTTTCCATAAAGAAAGGCACTTTTAACATCCATCTGAAACACTTTGAAATCTTTTGCAGCTGCAAATGCCAAAAATATTCTAATAGCTTCAATTCTGGCAACAGGTGCAAAGACTTCATCATAGTCAATGCCTTCCTCTTGAGTGTATCCCTGAACAACCAATCTTGCTTTGTTTTGATGACAACACCTTTGTCATCTTTCTTGTTTCTGAACACCCATTTGGTTCCAATGGCATACTTTCCTTTAGGCAAAGGACAAGTTTTCCAAACTCCTTGTCTTTGAAACTGAAGAAGCTCTTCTTGCATAGCTTCTACCCAACTGTTATCTTTTAAAGCCTCTGCAACCTTCTTAGGTTCTATTTGGGATAGAAAGCAAGAAAACAAGCAAACATTTGCTTCATGCATAGAGCTTCTAGTTCTGACACCTTCTTCTACATTGCCAATGATGTTTTCAACTGGATGAGTGCTGTGAATTCGAGTCCTTGGAATCACATCCAGTTGAGAAGATTCATCCACGTTGAGTGACTCAAGGTTAGGGAGAACTACCTCAAGTTGGATTTCTGGCAGATCACGTGGATTCAACGTTTGAACTGTTGTGGGTTGGTTTTCTCTGGGAGTAGTGATTTCCAGAGAATTTTCCTCTGCTGAAGGACTTCCTACTTCTTCTTGATGTTGTGAATTAGAAGCAGCTTCAATTGAGGGACCTGCCTGAGATGTGTTGATTGTCTCAGACTGTGATACATCATTTTGTGTTGAAGTGGATTCTGCCAAGTTTTGTCTTGAAGCTATTGGCAGTTCAACACGAAAGTCATCTTCTCTTGAGCTTTGGAGATGTCTGTGGTAGCTGACTGTGAAACTGGAACATACTCTTTCACCAGATTAAATGCAGATGTAAAACTATCAAGATCAAACAACCAATCAGGGCCGGTTCCAGATTTATTGAGAGTATGTTCATTGAACTGAACATTTGCAGACTCTTCAATAACTCTGGATGCTTTGATGTATACTCTATACGCTTTAGCATTTGAAGAGTACCCAACAAAGTAGCCCTCTGCTGATTTCTCAGCAAACTTGGCTAAGTAATCTTTAGTATTCAAGATGGTGCAATGACATCCAAATGGTTTGAGAAATCCAATGAATGGCTTTCTCTTATGCCAAATTTCATAAGGAGTCATGCCATGTGACTTAACTACCAATATTCTATTTTGGACATAAAAGGCAGTGTTGACTGCTTCTGCCCAAAAAGTTATTGGAAGTTTGGCATCAGACAACATGGTTCTTGCAGCTTCAATTAGTGTCCTATTCCTTCTTTCAGCTACACCATTTTGTTGTGGAGTTCTAGGAGCACTAAATTGTCTTGTGATACCTTTAGATTCACAAAAAGAATTTAAAACATGATTCTTGAATTCTGTTCCTTGATCTGATCTGATTATTTTTACATGATGGTCACTTTCATTCTCCACCCTGAGTATAAATGACTTTAGGATTTCGGCAGTTTCATCCTTGGTATTTAAGAAAAACACCCAGGTATACCGAGAGAAATCATCAGTAACCACCAAACAGTATGATTTTCTACCAAGACTTTTAACACTTGTGGGGCCAAACAAGTCCATATGTAGTAAATGAAGGACTGTGGTAATAGAATTTATCTCTTTGGCATTATGAGATGACTTGTGTTGCTTACCCTTTAAGCATGCAACACATTTATCAACACATATGAATTCTTTTGTGTGGTAAACCAGTTACTAAATTATTTTTGACCAATTTTTATATTTTTGAGGTTTACATGACAAAGTCTTCTATGCCAAAGTGATGATTCATCAAGTGAAGCTTTTGAGACAAAGCAGCTTATATTACTAAGAGGTGCAGCTGTGCTCATATCTAGCATATACATGTTACTTCTTCTTGGAGCTCTGAGTAGAATTTGATCATTTGGTATCACAAATCCTGGTTTCAGAACAATGCACTCATGCTCAGTAAACAACATGTTATGCTTTTGATCACACACCTGTGATACACTTAGTAAATTGTAGTTAAGTTCTTTTACAAAATGTACATTCTCAAAGCTTACCTTACCATTTGTGATTGTGCCTCTACCTGTTATGTATCCTCCTACTGGATCACTTCCAAAAGCAACAGACCCCCAAAGAATGGTTCATATTTGTGCAAGAGGGTCTTGTTGCCTGTCATGTGCCTGGAGCAGCCACTGTCAACTATCCACAAGTTGCCTTTTGATTCCTGCTGTTCCTGCACATGACCAGAAGTGAGTTAGTTTCTGATGGGAACCCAAGCCCATGTGGTCTTGGGTTTACCATTTGCATCATTGTAAGTAAATTTCTTTGACATCATTCTAGGTGGGACAGATGATGTGGATGCTTCTGATGTGGGTGATGGCTTATCAGATGATTCCTTCTTCTTCCATACTTGTGCCTTTGAGTTGTCGGAAGACTTGGTTTCTTTTGATGGTCATCGGAAGCTGTTTTTCTTTTTCCTTCCGATGATCTTCTTCCGAAGACAGATGACCTTTTTTTTGTTGAAAGCATTCCTTTGATGAGCTTCCGAGGTTCCTTTTCTTTCGGAAGCTTCCTTTTTCTTTGCTCCGATGCTTTCTTTTCAGAAGCATTTTATTTTTTTTCTTCCTATTACTGGAGGTACTTGCTTCCGATGCTCTTGACCAAATTTCTTCTCTGTTCTTCCGAAGAAGTAGATGACTGACTCCAACTATTCTTTCTTCCTCTTCCCTTGATTGAGGAAATTCTGCTTCTTGGATTATAGAAGCATCAGCAGCAAAATGATTCTTTTCACCGCACATCAGACATAGAGTTTGAATGTTGGAGAGTGTTGCTGCTTATCCCTTTTAACGAAGTCTGATCTTTGATCCTCAGAGAATGATGGTTTGGATGTTCCAGCATACTTGTTAGTCTTAGACTTTGCCTGTTTTCCTGGAGAATTGACTTTTCTCTCCATTGATCTACCTCGTTTTGACTTGTCAGATGGGCAAGTCACATACTCATCTGAGGAGATATTTTCTGTGGTTTTAGCTTTGATAAAAAACTGTTGAATGTTTCTTAGTTTTTTATTTTGATTTCTTAAATTTCAAAGCTTGTTTTCCTTTTACTGATTTAATAGGAACATCATCCTCATCTGAGCATGTTGAGGTACTTGGATCAGAGAGATTATCCTTTTGAACTACCTTGTGTATATCCAACTCCTCATTATACACAAGGTCAACAGTGATTTACACCTAACATCTGTTATGGAAGTATAAGCAGATGGAGGTTCCACATTGTTATATCCCAAACCAGCTCCCCTTTTATTCACAAGTTCAGTTGTGCTGCTCATTCTAAAAAGTTTCATATTTTTCACCTTGGCTTAGAAATTTGTCTCTGTAAGACTCAGCCAATACAAGTTCAGTCTTGGCAGTGGTTAGTCTTTCTAAAAGATTTTTAATCTGACACTGTTTGTTAGTATCTTCATGTTTAAACTTGAAATGGTCTTTTCCATTTCTTCAATCTTTTCTTTGTAATTTCTTTCAACCTCAAAGAAATTTGCCTTGACTACTTGTAGAGACTCAAGTTCATTACAGAGTTGAGAATTTATTTTCTTATAAATAGTTAATGTTTCTAAGCATTCAGGTGAGCACATGCTATCAGTTACCTTGCTTGAGGAAGATGAGTCATTTGCCATCAAAGCACTGTTGGAGATGGAGGGGTCCTCAGCTTGAAAGCTCCCGTCTGCAAAATCTGTTCAGCATGTTTGCATTGTTTAGTTGAGCTCTTGATGGTCTTTGTTGTGGGTTGCCCAGAAGTTGTCTGCTGAGTTTCCGTGGACTTGCCTTATTCTGGCAAAGTGCACTGCACTAACGTGACAGTAGATTAAAGCATTTGAGTTTAGATTTGTTCAGTCCAAACCGACAGTCTTCATATATTGTGCTTTTGAACTGTCTGCCGGTTCTTTGGTAAAACTTCTTAGCCCTGTATGTAAAATCCTCATAGCCATTTGATTAGTATATATCCATCACCTCAAGACTCTGAGGAATCACACAGGCAAATACCATCCAGTTTCTTGACAACAGATGAAAGTACTTTGTCTCACCTCAGCCCATAAAAGCTCCTTGCCAGAGGTTGAGTAGTGGGGTTGGGTTAGATACAGGTTTGATATGATTTGGGTTTAGAGAATGTGACAAGAATGGTGTGGAGATGTAGAGGGTACGAAGTGGTAGAGTTAGAGGAGTTAGATGGAGGGCTTGTGAGGATTATGGAGAGATGAAAGAGCTGCGTGGATAAAAGAGCTGCTGAACCAGATGGGATGAGTGAGAAACTTTAGATTCTTGGGCATCTAATTCCATCTGAAGGCATGAGAATACCAAACAATCTTCCTCAAAAGTTAGAGGTTTTCAGTTTTTCTGTTCTTCTAATTGTTACAGAGTAGATATTCCAAGCCTTTGGAAGAGACTCAGAAATTTTCTGAGCACATCTTGATTATCAAGAGTTACACTGCAGTAGTTAATTCATCCACAAGTTGGACGTACCTTAGGTACGGAGAAGACATATTCTCATTGTTTTGTTGACAAAAGTTTTCAAACTTCTGTTTCGCATATCCTTCTTGTTTTCTTTGACATCTTCTGACCCTTCATACATCTGCTTCAAGGAATTCCACAGTTCTTGAGCAGACTTGCATTTCTTGAATGCATGTATAATGGAGTTCGGTATTGACATCGAATTAGCCAAAGAGAGTTAGAATCAACTTCATCTTCTCTGTAATCTTCGTCTGAGTACATAGATGGATCTTTTGGTACTGCACAGCAAAACAGCCCCGTCACCAGCAGCAGCAGCAACTGTAGGAATGTAGGGACCTTCAAGAACAGACTTCCAAAGTTTGAAGTCTTGGTTCCTGATGAACCCTTCCATTCTGACTTTCCAGGTATCGAAGTCTTCAGGGTGTGAACATTGGTGGCTTGTTGAGAGTGCCATTTTCTGTATCATGTTTGTTTAGAGCAGCCATCTTGGACAGGACACAGAAAAAATGAGTGTTAATACTATGAGGGTTTATAAGAAATAGAACTGGTAACTTGATGATGATTAGTCAGTCAAGTTCAAGAGCCAAAGGCTCTGATACCACTTGTAGGATCGGGTTGTTATCTCTAAACAACACTTCACAAGTATTCTTACTTAATTTTAACAGATGCGGAATGTTCTGTTAGAATGATCTCACAATTCACTCAAAGTGACACAATAATAATCTTTGAACAATATTAAGAACACAAGAATAATTCAAGCTCAAGGATATATTTCTCTCAAAGTGGAAGTATACAAGCAAGCACACTTCAGCAACAATACATTGGGAGGTTATATAGCCAAGGCTACAAACCGTATACACTTAGGAATACAAGTTGGGTATACTAGACAAGTACATAAAGTAAAGCTTATTCTAGTATGTTGAGTGTCTTAACAGGCTAAGACACTCAGTCATGATCATTACATTAATAGACATTGACTTTACAAAGGACTATTAAATACAAAAGACATTTAATGTGTTGATCTTCAAAGGCTTCAGATGATCTTTGCATTTAATGCAGCATGGGAGAGGTAAGGGCGCTTTATCTGACTCATTACATGTTGTCTTTATCTTTACTCAGACCAGCATGTCCTTGTGTCAGTACCTTTTGTACTTTGAGAGTAAGCTGCTACAGTCTTTGTCAGAGGATAAAACTCGGAAGTCTTTGTCTTGAGTGCATAAGAAGATTCTTCGGAAGTCTTAGTCTTCCGAGCATAAGAGGATTCTTGGAAAGCAGTTGTCTTGTACAACCTTCGGCAGGAACCAGTTATCCTTCGGAAGCAATGTTGCTTCCGAAGAATCACTTCTTCCTTCCGAAGGTGTTTATTCAAAGAGACGCCTATACTTAGACAAAACAAGAAGTTTGGTGAGCATCAGCCTTTATTAGTCTTACACTTTCCTTTCTAACGAAACTTGTCAATATCAAACTAATTTTACTTCCTTTTAAATATGTATTTTTCCTTTCTTCCATATCGACAACAGGATAAAATATTTGATTGGTAGTGCTTTCGGCTTCCAAAGTCAAAGAGATGTCCATGGTCTCACTTGTTTAAAGTTAATACTTTCAAATGGTACTTTATAAAAAAATAAAAACTTTAATATGACAAGTGCTAGTTTTATAGGCTATAAAAAAATTGTTTTTTCGCATCTTACTCTCTTATTAAATATTTTTTGAGATTTTAATTTTTAATATTTATCCAATATGTACACAATATAATACAAAATATGTTATATTCTTTAAATTTTTATTAACACTATGCTTGATAAATATATATATCTTATTTAAAATAAATAATGTTAAAATTATTTATTTAACATGTGGAATACACATGCTATTGACCTAGTATGTGTAGTTTTACTCGTTATTTTAGTTAGGCTATTGATGGACCAATTTATCTTATAGCAGGAAAATTTTGGCTTAAATATGAAATATAAATCAATTATATATAATAACAACATGGAATTAAATTCTATTACCCTACCATGATATATAAACACTATATATTGTGTCATACGGCCCCAAAATGTTAGATATTTTAGTGTAATTGGGGTTAATTTTATCGATCAATATGAAGTATGAAATCAAAACAAGTGGGTGGGGGTGTACGCTGTTTAATATTTTATAAATTCAATGGGGGTTCCAAGGGGGCAACCCCTGGACGGGGGTCCGGGGGCCAGCGGCTTGGTTAGCGGGGTCAAGGGGCGGTAGCCCCTGGCAGGGTCCAAGGGGCAGAACCCCTGGCTGGGGTCGAGCTGCCAGGTCAGATTGAAATTTTTTTTTCTAACCTAAGTTACTATGTTGAAAAATCAATAGAAAAATGATTTTACGAATTTGGTTTTTAAAATTCGTAATAAAAATTTAGGGCTTTTTTGAAAAAAAAAGAAAACTTGATAACTGCTTGAAAGCAGTTTCCAAAACCTGCAAATGTTTTTTGATCGATGATTTTTATATCTTCAATTCACTGGTTCATTCACGAATTCACAACGAATTTCATACTTGTTCTTGAGCGAAATTGAATTTTATCCGATCAAATATTTGGGGGAACCGCAAATAGTTTTGATCTGAAAGTGCGATCCACGACTTTCAATTTCATCCGATTGTTTGCTTTCTGGAAATCTCTACAAAGATCAAACTATCTGTTGAAGATGGCGAACAAGAATTCAACAAAGGAGAGGACGAGTAAGTTTGACAAACTGGAAAAGTTTGAAGGCCAGGATTTCAGGCGTTGGCAGAAGAAGATGCACTTCCTTCTTACGACGATTTGAAAGTGGTGTACGTGTTAAGCATTCCCATACCCGAAATACTTGAAGATGGAAACTTGGAACATAATCAACCCGTATGTGTATGGTGTTAGTTAAACAAAAAGTTAAACATGTCATGTCCATCATTCATACGTGTCGTATAAGGTTATATCATGTTATATGGGTAGTATGATCCAATACGATTGTATTATACATTATTGTGTGCAAATAAGATCATATGTAAGGTGAAAATTACAGTGTGTAAATGTGTCGTATGATTTCATACGATTGTATGCACTGAAATACGGTCAAATAACATCATGGGTATTTGTATAACGTTATCCATCTCAATGATCCTTTCATTTGGAACCTTTACTATCATATATTACTTTACGCATATTTGATCCAACATGGCGTTAATTTTGTCAAATTTTATATGTTTCGAACCATAATATCAAAACTAACTTCCACCAATGAGGTAGTGTCTCAATGGTACCTCTAGAGTTTTTCAAATGGAGGTCTTGGGTTCAAAACCCTCCTGCAACGAAAAAAGGATGAGGGGGGTCAGGGGTTTCCCCAGTGGGATTTCCTCCTGGGAGGGTTGTGGTTTGCTCATGGGACGAGGTCCTGGTAACTAGACCTTGGTAACATGGCCTTAGAAACAGTGGGCTTACATATTTAAACTTTCGTCGTTCAAATAAAACTAACTTCCTTTCCTTTTATTTTCTTTTTTGCGATGTCGAGAGCGCCATTCAATATTTGTTTTGTAGTTGCCTTTGGTTTTAAACGGTAAAGTCAAAACTAGCGTAGTACATTAATTAAATAAATAAATAATTAAATAATACGAATATATGATCACCAAAACTAATGATATCAACATAAATATAAAATATAAATTTATAAACATATTAATCGAGTTTCTAACCTAAACTAATATTAGTTATAAGTTGACCTCATTCATTAATTATATATCGGTCGATCCCACCCTAGCAATATATTAATTGTTTTAAAATTTGAATGTTTCTCTTTGTGTTGCCTTCGTTGCACCACCAAATATGAGTTTGTTGACTTTTCCTTCACATTTGTATTTGCTGACTATCTCCAATCTCCATACGTACGCGTATATGGTGAGCATCGATATTACCTCCCAATCTTCTACATAAATACCCACCTTGTGCATGCACATATTACACATCAACGCATTTCCTAAAGTAATATATATGCAATAATTAATTTGTAACCTTAATATCTAATTTACGCATAGAATCTTCAATTTTTTTTGTGATAATCGTCGATGAAGGTTTCCACACTCATGAATACTATGCATATCTTGCTAGTTTTATTGTTAGCAACCCTAGCCACCTTGGCGTCAGGCCAAGACACTCGTGTTGGCTTCTACGAGACCACCTGCCCAAGGGTCGAATCCATAGTCCAGTCTGCAGTTCAGTCGGGTGTCCAATCAACCCAAGAGCCGCACCTGGTTTACTAAGGATGTTCTTCCATGACTGCTTTTGTCAATGGTTGTGATGGGTCTATTCTAATCAACGGCCCATCCGCTGAAAAGACAGCAGTGCCTAATGTCCCAATTAGAGGCTTTTGAAGTTATAGATGCTGCAAAGACCCAGCTTGAAGCCGCTTGTCCTGGGGTTGTCTCTGGTGCTGACATTATTGCACTTGCCGCACGAGATTCTGTAGTCCTGGTACGAATTACTATATATATCTTCGTATAAATTCAATTAAATGTATTTCTAAATAAACTAATTGTACAAAAATGTAATTATTAAATACACAGAGTGGTGGACCAAGATGGAAGTGCCAACCGGGCGTAGAGATGGATTGGTTTCACAGCATCCGATACCGCAAACTTACCTGCCTTTAATGATCCTATTAGCGTCCAAATCAGGAAGTTTTCAGATAAAGGACTAAACACACAGGATCTTGTTACACTTGTTGGTAAGCGAAAACTTTAATTAAAATGATTATCAATTACTACATCATAATTAGTATCTAAACTTTTATTAAAATGCTATATCATCAATTACTACATCATGATTAGTATCTAAAGTCGAAACCTATCATGTAACGTTCAGGTGGACACACGATCGGAACAGCAGGGTTGGCAACATTCAGTTACAGGCTATACAACTTCAACAAACAACAAACCAAACCTGACCCTGTACACCCATCCCCTTCCTACCCCAGCTTCGAGCGCTTTGCCCCAATGGCGGTGAGTGGGACGGAAGGTTGTGTGGGCTTAGACACTGGCAGTGTTAACCGCTTTGACACATCCTACTTTTCAAACTTGAGGAATGGGACGGGGAGTTCTTGAATCTGATGCAAAGCTATGGAGTGATCCAACAACACAAGGATCGTGCTTGCAACGGTTCTTGGGAATTAGAGGACTACTTGGATTGAGATTTGATGTGGAGTTTGGAAGATCGATGGTAAAGATGGGTAACATTGGTTTGAAAACAGGAAGTCAAGGAGAAATTCGAAGAGTTTGTACCGCAATCAATTGATCATCAGGATACATGTTTCAGTGTTT